>CM059420.1:4805000-6087500 GCA_030378225.1 Knoxia roxburghii | reverse complement strand
GTAGACAAAATTCTTGGGAAATTCAACAAGGATGACTCTGGAATTGCTCGAACGCCATTAGATAACAGTCTCCACCTATCCAAGAATCGTGGAGAGGGTATGTCTCAAGTAGAATACTCCAGGATTATAGGGAGTTTAATGTATCTAATGAGTTGAACTAGACCAGACCTTGCTTATGTGGTAAGCAAGTTGAGTTCATACACGAGTAATCCAGGGAAAGATCACTGGTCTCGATAATTAGAGTACTAAAGTACTTAAGATATACTCGTGATTATGGATTATATTATACCAGATATCCATCTGTGCTAGAAGGCTATACAGATGCTAATTGGATATCTGATATAAAAGACTCAACCTGCACGAGTGGCTATGTGTTTACTCTAGCAGGTGCTGCCGTGTCTTGGAAATCCTCAAAGCAAACCGTAATAGCTAAATCCATGATGGAGTCAGAGTTTATAGCTCTAGATAAATGTGGAGAAGAGGCTGAATGGCTTCGCCATTTCTTGGAGGATGTTCCCAAATGGGAAAAACCTGTGCCACCAGTCTGTATCCATTGTGATAGTCAATCTGTGATTGGTTGGGCACAAAGTACAATGTATAATGGTAAATCGAGACATATTCGTCATCGACATAATACCATTAGACAACTACTCTCAACAGGAGTTATCTCAATTGACTATGTAAGGTCAAAAGATAACATCGCGGATCTGCTAACTAAAGGGTTAAATAGAGAGACAGTTGAGCGATTGATGAGAGGAATTGGTATAAAGCCTGTGGAAAATAAAGGTTTTATGAAGGATAACCCAACATAGTTGACTGGAGATCCCAAGATCTAGGTTCAAAGGGACAACCTAATTATAAGACCTGGTAGGGTCACTGTGGGGGCAACCTCAACTCATTCCTGTCATCAAACAGTGACAGTATGGTTAAGGCTAGCATTTGTTGCTTTAATGACTCTTAAGAAAGTAACTGTGGTTACGTTTCAAATTTAAGAAGTCACCTATGTGAGAGAGAAGTGGGGCCGCTTCGAAGGGAAATTGATCAGGCTAATTTCCTAAAAACTCTTGCAGAACCAGGACCTGTTCATGGCCATAATGAACAAAACCATGAGAACAGAACAAATGGGAATGGTTCCTGTGTAGGGTACGTGGGTCTTTACATGGAAAAATCAGACAGTTCAAGGACATCACGTCTACTGGACGACTAGTAAAGCAAGCTTAGTCTATAAGGGGAAAGTTCAAAGGGTAACACCTACTTTCTCTATGCGGGGATCATTCATTGAACACTGACCAACCAATATCTCATTCATGTGGGGGATTGTTGGAAGGAAGAGTTAAAAAGGTGTGAATGAGAATGTTTGGAAAAACGTCGGGCCTGATCAACCCGCGTTTTGATTCTCAAAATTGATACAGGTGAGGATTGACTCTTTAGTTTTCAATAAGATAACCATGATTATTAATATGCTGGTCTAATCCATTGAAGGATAATGATTAAGTTTTTGGATAATTATCTAGTCTAATCTATTGAAGGATAATTATTAAGTTTTTGGATAATTATCAATGGTGGCAGCAAATTAATTAAAGAAATTGTTGAAATTAAGGTGGCAGATTAATGGATTAACATTGGCATTAATCATATTTATCTGCACACTTGATAAATGAATATTGAAAACTGGTGATGTCTATAAATAACATTTTATAGATCTGCATAGAACACACCTCTCTTTGGAAATTTTCATTCTCTCAGAATCTCTCTTCCCATTAAAAATTCTGCTCCTCTCTCTGAAGAAATATTCTCCCAATTTCTTACCAAAAATTTCCTCAAGTGTTCAACAACTGTTCTAGTTCGTTGGTAAGGCGGTTTTGTGCAAACTGACTTTACGGTTTTCATTGTATCGTAGGAAACATTTTGCTTATGTAACCTCTTGCACATTCGTAGAGAGGGCAAATCTGTTTTAAGAAAATTGTGTGTTACACAAGTCTTGAAATTTTCTTACTATTTGCCTTAATTTTTCTAACAGTAAATTCTAAGCACGCCATGGTGTGAAGAATGTTGCTCTATACTGGGTAATTGTCCTTCTTCACCAGTTAAAAGACAACAGATCACACAATTTATACTTTTGGCCACTGAAACTTTTTAACTTTACTAGTATGATTCTTTTTTAAGAAAATAAATTTATATTAATTTAGTGAAAATATCCAGTTGAGAAGACGGGAGAAAATAGGGGCTATGAAATTATAAAGCTTCAAAAAATTTAATAATGATTGCTTTTCTTAGTGCAAAGGCTCTGCTGCATTTATGGAAATAAGATTAAAAACAGCAGGTTGCACCATTGGATTAGTTCTGGACAAGAGATGAACACTCAAAGATGCAAAGGTTTAAATGATAGTAATAGGAAGGCAAGATCATCCTTTTTAATAAAATAAACTCATAAAACCAACCTATCCACAGTTCCACATTCGTTACTTTCACCGCGAGCCACAAAGAAATTGAAAAGAAGTTTATAAAGAAGAAAGAACATCATCCTTCATCGGGTAGCCCCAGTTGACCAATGGTTAAGAACAAGAGGATTAAGCACACTGCCCATGAACAGCACCGCTCCAGTCACATCTTCTCTTATGATGAAATGGAATGGACGATCAGCAACAAAGTCTACTTTCTCAATAACGCTACCCATACAGCACCCTACCATCAGTCCAATAACAGTTGCAGCAGCGGCTTCTGTACCTTCTTCGTTAACCTCAATAAAGGATTTGTGGAAAACGTAAGAAACACAAAGCTCACGACCAACAATCGGGGAATCTACCAAATTAGTGAGTCCCCCCAGGTGAAAATAGCAACAACAGTCCTAGATCTTTTAGAAAATCTGAAGCTTCAAATCCAAAAGATATCTTAAACTTTGGAATGCGGAAGTCACCAACTTCTACTTTTCGATGTGGCAAATGCTGCTCTATGAATCCAGGTTGAGAAATCACTTTGTCTATCAAAGCTGACAGTCCATCATTGGCATCTGGGAGATATAAGTACATGGAGAAGCGATGCTTATCCTCACTGTTATTGAATAAGTGGCCCAAGTGTGGCCCAATATGGTGCATTCTCCTGGACCCGTCTCACACCCAGCCCAGCAACCCCAGCCCAGCTCATTGCTGCCCTTATTAGTTGTGTTGCCCTAAGGGTTTTGTGGTGGCCGCTCATTTTTATTTTTCTGTCTTCTGCTCTCTTCAAGCGGCCGCTCTCCCTTTTGTGCTCTCTTAGTCTTCGTGATTTCTCTTCTTCCGAGAGTGGCGGTGTAGTTACCGAGAGAGAGGAAAGCCTGGTAAGGTGGACGGCCGGTAGGTGTGAGACATCAAAGGTCGTCCAAGGTGGTGCTGAACCTTTGTGGACAGCCAGAGGCCGGGAGTTCTGAGCTGAGGGACGAGAAAACCAAGGAGGAAGACGATCCAATAGCTGCGCAAACACTACAGTGGTATCAGAGCCTGGAGCGCCTCCACCCTCGCCGATCGCGCTCTCCATCCGCGTCCGTCGACCGCGCCCGACATCTGCGCTCTCCGACCGCATTTTCCGACCGCGCTCTCTGACCGCGTTTTCAAACCGCGCTCTCCGACCGCGCTCACCATCCGCGCTCGCCGCGATCGCCGACCGTGCACGCCGACAGCGAGAGCCGACCGCGCTCGCCGGAAAACCGACCGTCCGTACAGATCGGTAAGTCGGGAAACCATAAGTTGGTTCCCGCTCAGGTATAGATCTCTGAACATCCTGGTGTACCGGAGTGCCACCGGATTTATTTCTCATATATTATTCTGTGTATTGGGATACCAAGGAGGTTATCCCCGCTCAGGTAGTATCTCTGAACATCCTGGAGTACCGGAGTGCCACCGGATTTAATTTTCTCTGGATTTTGTCTTGGCTGTTGCGATTTGTTGAAACTGTCTTGACTGGTTATTTTCTGGAGTACCGGAGTGCCACCGGATTTTATTTGGTGTATTCTGTTTTTGTCACTGACCCTGCAGGGCTGGCTGTCGGGATTACCCGATAACCCCCCAGGTACGACCCCTGCACTCTTTGTGTGTGGTGCTGAGCTTGCTGGCTTAGGGTTGAGATTGGTAGCAAAAACAGTGTGTTCTGGGATTGTGTGTTGTACTTGCCTGATTCTGTGCATCTCAGTGAATTTTACCTGATTTTTTGTGAATTTGTTTTTCACTGAATCTGAGCTCTGAATTTAGTGTGCTGTTGTGTTTCCAAAACCTGATTGTATTTAATAATCAGTAAATTGAGTCCAGGGCTAGAAGAGACCCCTGCCAGTCACAGAAGTGACCTCGGAACTGTGTGGCTCTTCTAGTTTCCCTTAGTGTGTGCTTGTGTGCGCTTTGCAGTCTGTGATGGCTGCCACTCAATATGCTAATCAGTATGGTTTGTTACCTTTCAATGGTAAAACTGATTTTGACATTTGGAAACAAAAGATTAAATGTGTTTTAATACAGCAGAAAGTGTTTAGAGCAGTGACTGGTAAATTTCTTGATACCGAGGATAAAAATGTACAGGATGAAATGAATGAAACTGCATGCTCTACCATATACTTGAACTTGTCTGACTCTGTGCTTAGAAAAGTAGGTATTTTGGAATCTGCAAAGGAATTATGGGATAAACTAAATGAATTGTATACTGATACTTCTCTTCCTGGAAAGTTATTTTTGCTTGAAAAATACTTTCGCTTTAAACTGGATTTATCTAAGGATATGGATGAAAACTTGGATGCCTTTAATAAACTGGTTCAGAATATTAAAGCAACTGGTGACAAACACATTGATGACTATACTCCTATTGTGTTGCTTAATGCCATACCTGATTCTTATAATGATGTCAAATCTGCTATTAAGTATGGTAGGGATGAGATTACTCTTGACATTGTTGTAAATGGCTTGAAAAGTAAAGAACTGGACTTAAAACACAATAAGAGTAGTAGTAGTCATAGTAAGGACTCAGGAGAAGCCCTGTTTGTTCGTGGTAGATCTAAAAGTAGGTCTAGACACTCCAAGAAAGATAACCAAGATAAATCTGGAAAGCTAGCTAAAAAGAATAGGCATAAGTCCAAGAAGAGAGTCTGTTACAATTGTGGTAATCCTGGACATTTTATTAAGGAATGCCCAAACCCTAAGAAACCTGAACTTGCCAATGTTGTCTCTGAAAAGAGTGTGCATGAAAGTGTCTTTATGGTTTGTGATGCTGTTAACTCTGTGTTAAACAAGATGCCTGAACATGAATGGTTGATTGATTCTGGCTGTACTTACCATATGACTCCTTTTAAGAACCTGTTTGCTTCTTATGAGAACTGTGATGCTGGCTATGTCTCATTGGCTGATAGTAAAAAGTGTAAGGTGCATGGGGTTGGTGATGTGTGTCTTAAATTTGATAATGGTACTGTTTTTACCATGAAAAATGTGAGACATGTTCTTGATTTGTGTCATAACCTGTTTTCTGTTGCTGCATTAGAAAGTAGTGGTCTGGAAGGGAAATGGGGAAATGGGTGCATGAAAATTCTGGAAAATTCGCTTGTTTTGTTTAAAGCTCAGAAAGTAAATAATTTGTATATTTGCCATGCTGTCCCTTTTTCTGAATCCTTGAATGCTGTGTGCAATGACATGACTACTTTGTGGCATAATAGACTAGGACATATGAGCAATAGAGGTCTAGATATCATGCAGAAATCTGGGTATTTTGGTAAGGACTCTGTGTCTTCTGTACCTTTCTGTGAAGCCTGTGTGTTAGGAAAACAGCATAAGGTAAGCTTTCCTGTGTCTGCATACCCTAAAATGACTAAGTGTTCCTCTGTGCTAGAATATGTGCATGCTGATGTGTGGGGTCCAGCAAGTATCCCTTCCCATGGTGGGAAGAGATATTTCCTGTCTATCATTGATGACTTCTCTAGGAAAGTCTGGATATGTCTCTTAGAACATAAATCTGAAGTCTGTGCCAAGTTTAGGGAATGGAAAACCTTAGTTGAAAACCAGACAAATTGTAAGGTTAAAACCCTTAGAACCGATAATGGACTGGAATTTTGTAATAGAGAAATGGACCAGTTGTGTGTTAATAGTGGGATTAGAAGGCACAAAACTGTGCCCTATAATCCCCAGCAAAATGGAGTTGCTGAAAGAATGAACAGGACACTCTTAGACAAGGTTAGGAGCATGTTAGCTACCTCAGGTCTGTCTAAAAAATTTTGGGGTGAAGCCATTCATACCGCTGCCTATCTAGTAAATAGGTCACCCTCAGTTCCCTTAGGAGGGAAATGTCCTGAATCAGTGTTTTCTGGGAAACCACTGGATCTGTCCAACCTTAGGGTGTTTGGATGTGCAGCATATGTGCACCAACAAACTGATAAACTGAACCCTAGGTCTAAGAAATGTGTTTTCTTAGGATATCCTGAGGGGGTAAAAGGGTATAGCTTGTGGGATAGAAGCCAGATAGGTTTTAAGGTAATAATTAGCAGGGATGTCATTTTTAATGAATCTGATTTTCCTTGTTTAAACAGTTCTGTCCCTGATTCTGTTCCTGAGAACACTCCTTTTGAGGTGGAGTCCAGGACTGTTGTTACTAATTCTTTGCCTGTCCATTCTGATAACTCTGAGAATTTGCTGACTGAAAATTCTGATAATGCTGATGATAATGTGCTGTCTGAATCTGATTCAACAGAGCATGACCGTAGTACCCCTCACAGTGAGGTGGAGCGTCTTAATAATCAAGAAAATGAACCTGAATTTTCTGATAGGTCTGCTGAATTTGAATCCCATAGTAATAGTGAATCATATGAACATGACATGGAGCATAATTCACCTGATTTGAATAACTACCAACTTGCTAGAGATAGAAGTAGAAAAACTATCAAGAGAACTGCTGATAGTATGCCTGATTTTGCCTTTCATGTGCATAATACTTCTCTCTTTGCATTTTCTGTGTTTGAAACCTTGGAATTAAATGAACCTAAAACCTACCAAGAGGCCCTTAAGTCCAAGGAGTCCCAACAATGGCTCAGTGCCATGAAGAGTGAAATGGACTCCTTGAAGGTTAATCAAACCTGGACTTTAGTGCCTCTGCCAACTAACTGTTCTGTGGTAGAATGTAAATGGCTATTTAAGGTTAAAGAAGAACCTAATAATGTTAGGTTTAAGGCTAGGTTAGTTGCCAAGGGTTTCACACAAAAGGAAGGTGTAGATTATTCTGAAATATTTGCCCCTGTTGTTAAATTCACCACTATTAGAATGATGCTTGCTCTTGTTGCTCATCATAATTGGGAGATCAAGCAAATGGATGTTACTACTGCCTTTTTACATGGTGATTTAGATAAGAAAATTTATATGAAACAGCCTGAAGGATTTATAGATCCTAAGAAACCTGATTATGTGTGTTTGCTTAGGAAAGCACTGTATGGACTTAAACAGTCCCCTAGACAGTGGAATATAAAATTTGATAAATGCATGTCTTCCTTAAAATTCCAGAAATCTATGTGTGATCATTGTCTGTATTTTAAGGATACTTCAACTGAGCATGTGTTCTTGTTAATTTATGTTGATGACATGTTAATTATCAGTCCTTCTTTGAATGCCATTGTTAAAGTGCAAAAATGTCTAAGTGAGAATTTTGCCATGAAAGACCTAGGAGATGCTAAAAGAATCCTAGGCATTAATATTGTGAGGGATAGGAGTAAGTCTACTCTAATGCTAAATCAGACTTCTTATGTTGAAAAAGTATTGAGTAAATTTAACATGCTTAGTGCTGCTCCTGTGAATGTACCTTTAGCTTCCCACTTTGTGTTAAGTAAGGATCAGTCCCCTAAAACTGATTCTGAAATTGAGAAAATGAAAAATGTGCCTTATTCTAGTGCTATTGGGTCAGTTATGTATCTCATGGTAAGCACCCGACCTGACATTGCTTATGCTGTCAGTTGCTTAAGCAGATATATGTCGAACCCTGGATTGCCTCACTGGAATGCTCTTAAATGGTTACTTAGATATCTGAAATCTTCTGTGAACCATGGTTTACTTTTCTCTAAAAGTACTCAAGGTGTTCAGCTTGCTGGTTATGTTGACTCTAATTTCGCTAATGATAGAGACAATAGGAAATCTACTACTTCCTATGTGTTTACTTTGTGTGACTCTTGCATTAGCTGGAAATCTCAACTGCAGTCTGTTGTTGCATTATCCACTACTGAATCTGAATATATTGCTGCCACTGAAGCTTTTAAGGAAGCCATTTGGCTCAAACGTGTTGTGTCTGAAATTGGTTTTCTAAAAGGTCATGTCACTGTATTTTCTGACAGTCAGTCTGCCATTCAGTTGTGCAAAAATCCTGTGTTCCATGATAAAACTAAACATATAGATGTTAGGTTTCATTTCATTAGGAATATTGTTGAGACTGGTGACATTAAGTTAGAAAAGATCCCTTCACAGTTTAACCCAGCTGATATGGGAACTAAGTGCCTTCCCGTTGAAAAGCTTCTCTCTTGCAAACGCATATTGAATATTAATCCTGGCTGATTACTTATCTATGCTTGTTTGCTACCTGTAGTAACTTACTATGTGTTTGTTATCTACATCATGTGTTTCTGAACTGTGTGTTCTGTTTGTAACCAGTTTCTTTGAGATTCTACTTTGTGTGCCTTTCTTGTCTTTGTGATGTGACAGGCAAAATCAGCGATGATGATTCTCCATACGGCCCTAATTTCTTCCTTCAGGTTTACGCCACCTTGGACCACATAAGGTGGAGAATGTTATTGAATAAGTGGCCCAAGTGTGGCCCAATATGGTGCATTCTCCTGGACCCGTCTCACACCCAGCCCAGCAACCCCAGCCCAGCTCATTGCTGCCCTTATTAGTTGTGTTGCCCTAAGGGTTTTGTGGTGGCCGCTCATTTTTATTTTTCTGTCTTCTGCTCTCTTCAAGCGGCCGCTCTCCCCTTTGTGCTCTCTTAGTCTTCGTGACTTCTCTTCTTCCGAGAGTGGCGGTGTAGTTACCGAGAGAGAGGAAAGCCTGGTAAGGTGGACGGCCGGCAGGTGTGAGACATCAAAGGTCTTCCAAGGTGGTGCTGAACCTTTGTGGACAGCCAGAGGCCGGGAGTTCTGAGCTGAGGGACGAGAAAACCAAGGAGGAAGACGATCCAGTAGCTGCGCAAACACTACACTCACCATGTTTGTAGGGAAGGCGCAACACTTTGAAACCATCATAAGCACTTATATACTGGTCCTCATAGCTGGTCATGAACAGAGCTTTAACTGTGCTGCCATTTAGGAGGTGAAACTTACGCTCCTTTGTCTTTGATGCATCAAACTTCTCATCCCAGGTTCCTTTGAAATATACAGCATTTGCAATAATCAGCCTTGTCAAATCGTTGACAGCATGATCTGGAAGAATATCTTTGATGAGGCCATTTGTTTCCATAAGAGCCCCATGCATTCACTTCCCGAACCACCTCGGCAGCCTGCAATAAAACCCAAGTCAAAAAATAGAAATATTATCACATATTACAAAATCCTTGGACACAACAATGTTCATATACTTTTCGCTTTTGGGTACTTTTCTTCTTTACAAGGGCAAAGGATCACAGAGGAAGGATGCTATCATCCACGACCACAAGAAGAGCTACTGCCTTACTGGCAACTCATATATCAACTGTTGTGACTAAGTGCAAGAAGCAATAAATATGGAATCCATTCAAATTTCACCAAAGTTTAATTGCCACAGTGATGACATCAAACTTCTAAATTGGTAAACAACTGCAGCTATTTGAAAAGAATTGATGCAATGCATTTAACTTTCAAACACACCATGTTTTCCATATAACAGTTCAGTAGAATTCAGTGCGTCGATCATAAAAACTGCTGATAGGAATTCACATTTGCTACCAGAGAAAAGTTCATAGCAAGTGGTGGAGATTGACGTAAATATTTTGATAATCGATTTGATGATAACACATTTATGTATATTGGGAAGTCAAGATCATCATTTGGAAAGAAGCAGCAGGAGAAACCAAGGTATGATACTTCCATTCGAGTTTCAGTCATTAAAACAAAATCTGCACAACATATTATAAAACAAAAATGAATGGCGACAAAGAAAATGAAAAGAATCGCCATATTAGCAATCCATGTCGCTTTCAACAAACCAGAACTCCACCTATCAAATCAAAATGGAGTATTCGTTTAACTCGCCTGACCGACATGGATTTCAGAATTCTACTACCCAGACAAAAGTTTCAGTTAGCAAATTTTTAAACGAAACAGCCAGAAATGCAGTAACTCGGATGATTATAGAATTAATAATTTTACACCCCGAAAAAAAAAAAAAAAAAACACAGAACTTTCAACCTTATCTACTAAAACTAACCTTGTTTCTGAAATCAACTTGAGTGGAAGCGGCCTTATAAACATCGTCCATAACATGCTTGAAGTGGGGGTTGAAAGAAAGAGACTGATCTATCCAAACACCGTTAGCAAAGGACACGATAGGGTCCCCCAGAGTGGCTGCCGTCGGCTAAAACAAAATTGACAGAGTGAGAAGAGATGAAGTTCACTTCATCAATGGACCTGGACTTGAGGAAAGAGAGTAGCTGTTCTTGAGTTGCGCCCGTTGACGCGGCTGAGACAAGGCCCAAAGCCAGATAGAGGGACAAAGGAGAGAATACACAATTGGCGTTCTTGGCCTCCTCTATGATAATTGGCTTTGCGAGTGCCAGTGCGAAGGCGTTTTGATTGCCGCTCAAATTTCGGACATCCTTACTTGGGTCACAATTGGCGTCCTTGGCCTCTTCTATGATAATCGGTGGGTCTCTGGCTTCTGCTTTTTCCCTCTTGAATATGGAGTTTTTATTCTTCTTCTTCGGCTTGCTTGGGTCCTTTGGTGTCACCTCTGGCTTGGGAAATACGTCAGGGTTCTCTTCTTTCAATCGCCTGCGGGCCAATATCTGGCTCCTCGTGCTCACCATTCTTCAATACTGAAAGCCACACTCGCCGGAGAAGAGAGATGAACCAGGCCGGTTGTGCTGTGAAAAAACTACAGACAAATTATAATGGTGGGAAGAAGTTATAATTGTGGGAAAAAAGTGGGCGTCTTTAACACCCACTTCTCAACATGGGTTACTAGTTAACCCTTATTTTTTTGGGGTGGTAGTCTTTTTTGGGATGATAGTCTATAATTATTGATAAAAATATCTTTTTATATAAAAAGAGAAAAAAAAAAGTATTATAAGAACGCAGTTTAGTCCAAAGTGAGACAGTAAAAAAAATACTTGAGCGATAACTTATAATTCTTTTACAACATTTACACGATCTTTTACAATTAGAATTTGATAATTAAAAAATTAGTACAATTATAACATAAATACAATTAAGAAAGAAATTGTGACAAGAGAATGTACTCACTAGTTGATCTTGAATTCGATTCATCCATCTATAAAAAAAAAGAATGAAATTGTAAATATGGTCAAGTTCTACTAATTAGGAAACTAACTCAAATAGAATTAACAAAGAAAATTGTGTAAATATGGTCTAGGGTTCTACCTATTAGGAAATTACTACAATTATAACTCAAATACGATTAAAAAAAATAAATTATAACATGCTTAGTTTCTAATTAGCAGATTTCTTTTTCCACAATTAAAATTTGTCATGGTATCATGACAAGAAAAATTAAATTTATTTTTTTATCCTGTTTGGTGTCGAGTGGAAAAGCAACATAATCTTGTGTTTATTTTTTGAGTGAATTACAAATTTTGAACCAAAGTAGGATATAAGGTTTGAAAGCCTTATGAGGAGAAGGAAAGAATTGGGGTGAAAGAACTTTTATCTCACTCAAGTAAATATTATTTGATAATTTTGAAAGGTTAATGTTAATCTTGTGTCATTATCAACCCTTGATGACTTTTAGGGATCACAAGTTAACCAGTTATGTTGTCCCTTTTTGACTTTCCCGGGATCACAAGCTAATATTAATTCTTAGTTAAGATTCACCAACAAAATTCTAACTATCACTGAATGAGTTCTTACCCTTTTAATTTGTTTATAGGCCACTCATTTTGGACTTTTCTTATAACAAAAATAAATCTTAGTGACTTATATTTTGAAATCATTTGTCAGTGTTTCAAACTCATTTTGGATGAAGGGTTTCTCAATTTCTTAACAAAATGGTAAATAAATATACGTAGTAGTAGTAAAAGTCAAAGATTAATTATGTGAGATGAGAGCCTAAATATCTTAATATTATTACTCTTATCCAAATTTTTTAAATTTTGAACCGAAGTATAGATAGGATAAAGCCTTATATAATTCTTTTGGTTTTTTTTTACGGTAACGGCGCAAATTATACACTATACATAGGGTACATGTACTCATTTACTATATAGGGTATAATTTTTGGTTTGTAAATTATATGTTATACACATGATACATGTACCCAGTTACTATACATGTATCCTGTGTATAGGGTATAATTTCTGTAGTAACGGTCCTCCTTTCTTCCCCTCAAACTCAACTCTTAACAAATATTTTTGAAATAAATTTATTGACCGTTTTTGTTTTCTTGTTTTGTTTTTTTTTTTTTGCCCGTTTTTATTTTCTTTTGTTCTTTAGTGGATTTACTGGTAGTATATTAGTTGCGGGTTCATTGATGATGTTCGTTGTTATGACGGCACTTTCGTTGGTGAAATTTCTTGGATTAGTTGCGATGACGCTGACGATGTTCTCTGGTTTGGTCTAAAAAAATTCAATCATCATAGATCTAATGTTTTAAAATTTTTATTAGAAAATTATTGATGTATCTTTCTTCGCATTAAAATTTTGACAAATTTTCCTTTTCTCAAGTTGTTGGACGTTTTGTAATAAATTAATATATATTTTTTATTTTAAAAAAAATAAAGCCTCATAAAGGGAGTAAAGAAGTTGGGGGCGGGGGGGGTAAAAGAATTTTTATCCCACGTAAAAAACGTAGTTTGGCAAAGTATGTAATGGACACGAATCGGAACCTGAACCGCGAATTAGTCGTATCTTATTTTATAAAAGCTTATCGATAGAAGAATGGCTGTTAGTTGATATAATGAAATTGGAGATTGCGGCCATAACAATGTCGGGGTCAATTCTCAAAGGTGGCTGTTAGTTGATATAAAATAATTACTACTTATCGCCCTAATATTTTCTTTTTATCGTTTTAATTTATACTAAAATATCCCCCTACAATATCCTCTCTCTTCCCTCCCCTTTCATGTAAAAGAATACTTTTATCAAAATCTATAAATTACCATCCAAAAAGTGAAGCGGTAATTAGTAATCCCTTTGATATAATAAATCGTTTTCTAACCTCTTCAAATACCCACAAAGAGCACCCCATCAAAAGTTTCCTAAGCTCGTCGAGCAAAAATCTTCAATGGAATCTCTGAATTAATCTAAGAAGATACTAAATTCCAACAACTAATAGCCCCTCACAAATTCTCCTTGGTAGGAAAATTCTCATTTGGTCGTCCGTGTTGGAGTAGAATACATAAGCTATGCTTGTATTGTACAGTTTCCCAGTTTAATATATCGATTTGTGTTTCATTCATATCTTGTTATGCATAATTGTCCATTTATATTATGTAAGTAGATGATGAGGTGTTTGGTGCGACACAGTAGATCTCATCATTGGTTGAAAGACATAATATATAAATGAGGTTCGTAACCGATACAGCTTTGGACAAACTGTCGGTCTAGGTTATTATGTGGTTCAGATAATTAGTTTGTCTAAACTAATTGAATCATATAGATATGCACGGGGCATATTGAACTTGACTCTTAGGAATGATTTGTCTTGTACTAATTTAATAGAAAAATCGATCCTTGTATTCTATCTCTAAATCCCTAGACTCGAGTGGGCATGAGGATTAGACATAGTGTACTTTGATCTGCCAATGGGTGAGGTCAAATGTGGCCAATAGTCTCGGTGGGTTGGGTGCCCGTGTTTAGTTACTTGGTGTGCTACTGCTTGTCGAAAGGAAACCATGTACCGGTGCGTCAGGGGTGATGGTGCTCCCGAGATGAGCTCGAAATGTTTATTATACTAAACCCGACCGGTGGACTTATGTCCGGTATAATAAAAAGGTCGAGTGGTACTAGTCTCGGAATTAAAGAAGTTAATTAATTAATTTATCAGTAAATTAATTTTAATTAACGAGCACTATATCTTTGATGTGGAGAGATTAAATGAATATAATTTAATTAAGTTGTTCCGGAAGCAATTCTGGTGTAGGATGGTAGTGCCAAAATTAATCCGTTAGTGGTACGATTAATTTTGTAATGGGTTAATTGAATAGTTAGATTTAATTAATTAATTGGTTAATTATTCCTAAGGGTTAATTCAGTAATTAACAAAGTGGAATTATTTAATTAATTCCTAAGGGTTAATTAAGTAATTAATAAATTGAAATTATTTAATTAATTAATTAAGTCTTAAGTTTCAATTGGAATTAGGAAATCCTAAAGATTAGGAAATCTAGTAGGATTTGGTTTATCTTATCAGATTGGTTACCTAATTGGATTTGGAAACTAATTCATTACCTAAACTCATTAGGAAGACCAATTCTAAACCAACTTGGAGTCTCTCTTGTAACTCTATAAATAGACAAGGGATTAGCCATTCAAGATACACAATTAATCCACAAGATTTCTAGAGAGAGAAAATTCTAGAGAGAGAAAATATTTCTCTCTCCAAGTCGAATTTTCAAGAAAGTGTGCGGCTGGTTTTTGGGTTTCTAGTGGCTGAAATTTTGGTCTTGGTTTATACCAGCTGCGCGTAACTTTCTCTCTCTGTGGGTGGTGCGTTTATAGTACGTGCCAGGTGCTGCGGTGCTGGATTTTTCTAACAGGTGGATTGTGGTGAGTAGCTGATCAATTGACTTCTAGTTCGTTGCCCACACAACGTGAAGTCATAGTCTTGAAGCATACAAGAGAATCACCAGGTGCACGCTTCAAAGGTACTTTTCTAAGATTCCGCTTTAATAAAAATTTTTGTTGCGTGGTAAATCGAGCAAGTGCAAACCCAGATCCTATGTGGCAATATTCTTTCAGTCCGAAGATGCACGATCTGCGAGCTGAATTTTCCAAAGTCTGTTTCAAAGGTGGCTTTGAAATTGGACTAATGAATTCCCCACATATCCTCATTCGCTTCCAGTAGGAGGAGGACTATCAAAGATGCTGGTTAAAAGCCCCTTGGTCAATGGCTGGCTTCCAAATAAGGGTTCTCAAATAGACGCCACATTTTATATTCGAAGAACATCCCCAAAGGTTCCAGTTTGGGTCTCCTTGGAAGGTCTCCCCGTAGAATACATGAACCCTACGCTTGCCCGAAAGTTATACAATCACCCTAGTGTGAAGAGTCATTTCGATTCTTTTGCGTGTGTTTGTTTA
Source organism: Knoxia roxburghii (assembly GCA_030378225.1). NCBI lineage: Eukaryota > Viridiplantae > Streptophyta > Magnoliopsida > Gentianales > Rubiaceae > Knoxia > Knoxia roxburghii. The sequence goes on along the minus strand of CM059420.1, from coordinate 6,072,079 downwards.
ACCCAACAATGGCAAGCGAGAAATATATTGCAAGGGATTTTGGTCAGTTTCCTCCCGGAGAAGAGACAGGAGATTGAAAAATGGATAGATGATGAGATAGTCAGGGAATTGCTTCGACTCAAGCAAAATAAGAAATTTGGTCGACTGATGCTTGGGAATGCATAAAGATTGCATTTCTAGTAAGAAAGAAAGGCAACAAAATACTGATCACAACTCGCAATAAAGATGTGGGAATACATATTGGTCCACACGATTATCACCACGAACCAAGATTGTTGAGTCAAGATGATGGCTGGGAGTTGCTCCAGAAAAAAGCACTAAAGCACGGATCCATTCATACAGGTTCTCAATTTCTTCCATTACTTTCGCTTCTTTCTTTTTGCGAATGGGAACATTTATATCTTACTTTTTTAGCACATCTATTAACTGGTTCAGTAAGATTTTTGCTGGATTTGCTTACGCTTCAACCACTGGGTTGAGCACAATCCTTACATTCTTTTGGCTTAATTTGTAGGTTATGGTGATATCCGTAAACTAGGAGCGCTGGGAAAAGAAATGGTTAACATTTGTGGCGGTCTTCCACTAGCAATTGTTGTTCTTGGTGGTGTTCTTGCGACTAGAGTGAGCTTCCATGAGTGGAATCTGGTGTATCGAAACATCAAGTCTTATTTAGGAAAGGGAAATAGCATGCAACAAGATGAGGGAGAAGTGCGAAAGATTTTGGCATTGAGTTACAATGACTTGCCATACAAATTGAAGCCTTGCTTTCTTTACTTGAGTGGATTTCCTGAAGACAAACAAATCCCCGTACACACATTGTACCATTTGTGGATTGCTGAAGGAATGGTATTTGCAGAGGATAGGATAGGGGATGAAACAATGGTTGATGTTGCTGAAAGATATCTGGAGGAGCTAGCCAAAAGATGCATAGTCCATTTGGAGACACTGCTGCCAACAACTAGAAAGTATGAATCCTGTCAGCTTCATGACCTTATGAGAGACTTATGTTTGGCCAAGGCAAGAGAAGAAAAGTTTTTGAAGGTAATTGATTATGAACATGAAAACGGTATGGTTTCCACTTCTTCATCAGCAGGGAATATTCATAGAATGATGATCTACATAAGTGAAAAGGATGCCGAAAAGTTTGTTCCCCCTGAAATGGAAGCAACTAAGCATCTTAGAACACTGGTGTTTTGTGCTACAGGGGGAGGAAACTTGATAGCACAATTGGCAGCTTCCCAATTCAACAAGTTGAAGATGCTAAGATCATTGACCATTGAAGGTGTGATTACTCCAGACGTTGAAAGAATTACAGGGAGCGGTGGTATCCCGGATGATGTTTTCAAGTTACCAATAGGTAATCTTATTCATTTGAGATGCCTGATTTTCAGAAATTCTAAACTTGTCATATCTCCCTTGTCTGTAAGCAGCCTTGAACATTTGGAAACTCTTGAGCTAACCTGGGGGAAGATAATCTGGTCCGAAAAAGTGCCCTTGAAGTTGAGACGATTGAGACATCTGTACGTTATGTCTAGTGATGATGATTTCAAAATGCAAATCTACGTCTCAAATACACTTGTGGTAATGAAAGGGCTTCAACCTGGGAAGGTTGATGTGAGACATATATCCAAATTGAGCAAACTTTGCGAACTAGAGGCACTTCTTTGTGTTGATGACACGAATTATGCTGAAGAAATCACCAAGCACATATCAATTTCAAATCAGCTAAAGCAAGCGGATATCTGGTTTCAAGTTACCCAAAGCTGCAGCCGAGAAAGGGAAGCAGAAGTTTTGGAGCAATTGTTCAGAAGCAATCTCCAATACCTACTCCTATTGGGACGTTTGCGCAAGCTACCTGAATATAACTCCCAAATCTTTAGAAACCTTTTGGAATTAAGGTTGTCGAACTCTGCGCTTGAAGTAGATCCAATGGAAACGCTGGAGAATCTTCCAAGCTTGCAAAGACTTGTGCTTTGGAACCATGCTTTTGTGGGAAAAGAAATGGTTTGCCATTCATTCGGATTTCCTGAGCTCAGATATCTTGTGCTGCATCATTTGCATGAATTAGAGAAGTGGACAGTGGAGGAAGGAGCCATGATCAATCTTTCTCATCTTGAGATGTCCTGTTGTTATAATTTAAAAACTGTTCCACACGGTTTATGATCTGATATCTATAATCTGTTGATCTGATATCTACTGTATTATTATTTTTTTAAAAAAATTTCGTTCATAATATATATCATAATATCTAAAATTATTTAATTATAAAACAAATAAAATGATAATTTAAAAAAAATTTTTTATAAAATTCAAAAACATTAAAAAAATACTGAATTGTTTAGAAAAACGGACGGAAAAAAGTCTCAAGGAGGAAGGCAAAAAAAATAAAATAAAAAATTAGTCAAAAATAACAAAAGAAAGGAAGACAACTGTAGCGCGTTACAGTAGCGCGTACTGTAGCGCCAAATTCCCGCTCAATTTAACCGGCAACAGTTGGATGGAAATTGGAAAGCAAAATAAATAAGAATGACATAAATGCCCTTAAAAAAAGGCTCCGTTAAGAGGGTTAACGGCCAATATGGACGGAGTGACATTTTTTGAAAATAAAATGAAAGTATGATGACCTTAAAAATAGTTTTGAAAGTATGATTACCAAAACTGGAAACTGACCATAGTATGATGACCAATTTTGGAATTTACTCCTGAATAAAGCCTGAGTTGTTTGTCAAAATTTTATTTTCGTATTTAATTCATTAACGCTCAATGTAGTTAGACTAAATGAATTTTTGCCAAACAAATATTAAGACAAATATAACTCGTGTCAAACTAAGTGTTTGCTAAAACTATTTTTTGTCAAATTAGGGTTGTGCTATAAACTATTTTTTGTCAAATAAGAATTTTGTCGAAACTTTTTTTTGCCAAACTAGGATTTTGCCGAAACTATTTTTTGCCAAATTAGGATTTTGTCAAAACTATTTTTTGTCAAACTAGGATTTTGTCAAAACTATTTTTTGCCAAACAAGGATTTTGTAAAAAATCGTGTTTTGTCAAAGTAGGATTTTGTCGAACCAATAATGTTTTTTGACACTTTCTTCACAGTTTTTTAATTATGAATTTTAATAAAAAATAAAAATATTTTTTATTAAAAATAAAAATATTTTTATTATAATGAAAAAATTAATTATTTTTATTTTTGTTATTATTTAATATTTTAATAAAAAATTAATATTTTTAAATTTATTATTTTTATTATATTAATATATTATTATAAGGTTATATTAGTAAATTAGATGAGGGCGATAAATAAAAATTAGGGCGGTAAACTAGGGCGATAATTAGTAAAATCAAGGATACTTTCGTCAAATTACAATATTACCGCCCCAGTTTTTGGAGCGGTAACTAGCAACCCCTATTATATTAAATAAAGTTGAGGGGGGATTTTTTAATATAACTCTATTATATAATTAACACCTTTGTTGCACATTAAAAATTAATGAAAAATTACACATGAACAACAATTTTATTATTCTTGCATTATGAATTTAGAATGTTCAATTCAAAGTGAATTAATAAAAATGGAAAGACTCATGAAATTTATACATTTAATTTAGAAAGTTTGGGAATCAATGTGGAAGTGTGATTTTACAGTGCACCTTAACTGACTTTAATATCATTTTCAAAGGCAATAAGGTATGAAATTAAGATAAAATTAAATAAAAATTACATAATTAATTCCATGGTTTGGTATCAGTTGTATGGTAGCGGTTTAGGAAATGGGATTTGGTACATTCTTAACTTGAGCATATAGTCTGACTTAAATCCTTCACTCATGTCATTAAGCACTACTTCTTTGAGTGTGGGAATGAGACATAAACCCTGTGGAACAGTTTTTAAATTATAACACCGGGACATCTCAAGATGAGAAAGATTGTTCATGGCTCCTTCCTCCACTGTCCACTTCTCTAAGCGAGGCAATTCATACAGCACAAGATATCTGAGCTCAGGAAATCCGAATGAATGGCAAACCATTTCTTTTCCCATAAAAGCTCTGTTCAAAAGCACAAGTCTTTGCAAGCTTGGAAGATTCTCCAGCGTTTCCATTGGATCTACTTCAAGCTCAGAGTAAGTCAACCTTAATTCCGAAAGGTTTCTAAAGATTTGGGAGTTATATTCTGGTAGCTTGCGCAAACATCCCCTTAGGTGTAGGTATTGGAGATTGCTTCTGAACAATTGCTCCAAAAGTTCTACTTCCCTTTCTTGGCTGTAGCTTTCGGTAACGTAAAGATCGATATTGGCTACCTTTAGCTGATGCGAAATTGATATGTACTTGATGATTTCTTCAGCATAATTCGTGTCATTCAAAAAAAGGTGTTCCTCTAGTTCGCAAAGGTTGCTCAATTCGGATATATGTCTGACATCAACGTTCCCAGGTACAAGCCCTTTCATTACCTCAAGTTGAGACGTAGATTTCCATTTTGAAATCAGAAGGAAAACCTCTAACGTACAGATGTCTCAATCGTCTCAACTTCAAGGGCACTTTTTCTGACCAGATTATCTTCCCCCTGGTTAGCTCAAGAGTTTCCAAATGTTCAAGGCTGCTTACAGACAAGGGAGATATGACAAGTATAGAATCTCTGAAAATCAGGCATCTCAAGTGAATAAGATTACCTATTGGTAACTTGAAAACATCATCTGGGATCCCACTGCTCCCTGTAATCCTTTCAAGTCCTGGAGTAATCACACCTTCAATGGTCAATGATCTTAGCATCTTCAACTTGTTGAATTGGGAAGCTGCCAATTGTGCTATCAAGTTTCCTTCCCCTGTAGCACGAAACACCAGTGTTCTAAGATGTTTAGTTGCTTCCATTTCAGGGGGAACATACTTTTCGGCATCCTTTTCACTTATGTAGATCATCATTCTATGAATATTCCCAGCTGTTGAAGAAGTGGAAACCATACCGTTTTCTTGTTCATAATCAATTACCTTCAAAAAATTTTCTTCTCTTGCCTTGGCCAAACATAAGTCTCTCATAAGGTCATGAAGCCGACAGGATTCATACTTTCTAGTTGTTGGCAGCAGTGTCTCCAAATGGACTATGCATCTTTTGGCTAGCTCCTCCAGATATCTTTCAGCAACATCAACCATTGTTTCATCCCCTATCCTATCCTCTGCAAATACCATTCCTTCAGCAATCCACAAGTGGTACAATGTGTGTACGGGGATTTCTTTGTCTTCAGGAAATCCACTCAAGTAAAGAAAACAAGGCTTCAATTTGTATGGCAAATCATTGTAACTCAATGCCAAAATCTTTCGCACTTCTCCCTCATCTTGTTGCATGCTTTTTCCCTTTCCTAAATAAGACTTGATGTTTCGATACACCGGATTCCACTCATGGAAGCTCACTCTAGTTGCAAGAACACCACCAAGAACAACAATTGCTAGTGGAAGACCGCCACAAATGTTGACCATTTCTTTTCCCAGCGATTCTAGCTTACCGATATCACCATAACCTACAAATTAAGCCAAAGGAATGTAAGGATTGTGCTCAACCCAGTGGTTGAAGTGTAAACAAATCCTACAAAAATTCTTACTGAATCTGTTCGTATATGTGCGAAAGTTTTTCAAAGCTAGATTCAATTAGAGCATGACCCTCGAAATTAATATTCCAGGAATTTCCTCAAAAAAAAAAATTTCCATGAATTTATATAATCTTTCTTAAATAATTTTTTTTCTTACAATTTTTACTTAAGCAAGTATAAAACGTTAATCATTTTGATAAATTAATAATGGAATAAATTTTAAGAAACCCTGTTGTGTAAATAATAAGTTCAAACTCCAAACAATATGAAAAAGCAATAATTCCTTAAAATTATTTTGAATAAAATGTAACTGAAGAGTTATAGTAATTTGGGTGGATTTTATCTTTGATTATTCTCACCGTGTGCAAACAAATTTTAACTTAATGAGAAAACATAAACTATATAGGAAGGTTGAAAAACAGTAAAATATACTATATACTATTAGTTTGATTGATTTAATAATGGGTTTTTTATTTATCCGTCTTTTTCTTATTCACTGTTACCTCTTTTTAAGATCGCTTATTTTCTTATTTATTCTCTATTTTCTTATTCACTGTCCCTCTATTATAAATGTCCCTTATTTTTATATTTACCGCCCATGCCTGCTCCGCCGCCTTTACTGCCGCCACTCATCACCATCACCGATTGACACTGTCACCATCACCATCCAGCCGCTTGATGTCATCACCACCCAGCTATTCGTGCAGTATGAGCAAGAAGGGAGGAGGGAGATCTGGACGGAAGGAGGGAGATCCGGATTTGCTACCACAGGGAAATCGGCATCGTCGACGAAACTGATCTGGTTCTCTTCTTCTGGGCTCAATCAACGAGGGTTCGAGCTGGAGGGAGCAGGGAGATCAATGAGGGTTTCAATCCGGATAGAGGAGGTAGATCGACGAGGGTTTCTCCTTCTTATGTGCTCGATCGACGAGGGTTTCGATCCAGAGGGAAGAGGGAGATCGCGAGGGAGGTCAGAATATTGGCAAGGAGGATTTCAATTGATGGGAAGAGGGTGATCTGTGGCGGGAGGGAGATCGACGGGGGGTCGGAGATCGGGGGCGAGGTTTGGGGGAGGACTCCTGCGGTTACGAAAGATGAGCGGCAACGGCAACGACGGGACAAGGGAGAGGGAGATCGAGAGGAGGAAGGCCGGAAGGAGGGAGATTAGCAGCATTGGCGGAGAAGGAGGGCAGAGGGGAGAGAAGGGGACGGAAAGGAAGGGGTTTAACACATTTGTCGAAAAATTGGGGACAATTAGGTCAAAAAAGTAATTACTAGTTATCGCTCAGTACTTTCTCTTTACTGCTTCAATTGGGAAGAAAATGCCCCCCTATAATACCCTTTCTCTTTCTCCATTTTATGTAAAAGGATATTTTTGTCAAAATCTATATACTACCGCCTTAGAAAATGAGGCGGTAACTAGTAACCCTTGTCAAAAAAGGAGACGATAAATAAAAATTCTATTTAATTATGTTAACCAACCACATCTATGCTCCCAAAGAAGATTAAAAATACAAAAGAACTATAGTTATTGACTTACGTAAAAAGAAAGAAGCGAAAGTAATGAAAGAAATCGAGAACCTGTATGAATAGATCCCTGTTTTAGAGCTTTTTTCTGGAGCAGCTCCCAGCCTTCATCTTGACTCAACAATCTCGGCTCATGGTGATAACCGTGTGGACCAATATGTATTGCCACATCTTTATTGCGAGTTGTGATCAGTATTTTGTTGCCTTTCTTTCTTACTGGAAATGCAATCTTTATGCATTCCCAAGCATCAGTCGACCAAATGTCATCAAGAACCACTAGGCATTTCTTATTTTGCTGGAGTCGAAGCAATTCCCTGACTATCTCATCATCTATCCATTTTTCACTCGCTTGTCTCCTCTCCGGGAGGAAACTGACCAAAATCCCCTGCAATATATTTCTCGCTTGCCATTGTTGGGATATACAAACCCATGCAAAGGAATTGAAATGATTCTTCACACTAGGGTGATTGTATACCTTTCTGGCAAGCGTAGTCTTCCCAGAACCTCCCATCCCACTGATTGAAACCACATCATAGTGGCCGAAGAAATCATCTTCCTTCACCATTGCCTGCACCAATATCTCGACATCCCTTCCAAATCCCACAAAGTCTTCATCCTCAGCAACAGAGGAATATGACATCCTCATTTGTTGTTGACTCGAGCTCGAACTGGTTCGTTCTCTCTCAGTTACAGCCCTTATGCCATAATCTCGGAAATATGTTCTTAGATTAGAGATTCTGGTATTAAGACTTTGAATCTCTAACCCAACATTATGACGAATGTAGCATTCATTCAGGATACAAGCATAGCGTTTCAGTTTAGATAATCTACCTTTTTTACTCCTCCTTGATCCAAGCTTGAAAACATAATCTTCCAACAAGTTCTCCGCTTCATAGGCTACATCTTTGCTCTGTGAAACCCATCCTTTGACAACTTCGGCCTCATGCTGTTTTTCATCGGCATCTTTTAGCAATGCCCTCATCATTTTTAGCTCTGAATGAAGCTTCTCAGCTTCATCCCTCACCCCACTCAAGAACTTCCCTTCATCCATCAACAATCTGCCTATGGATTCCACAAGAAATGAGACAATGGGTTCGGCCATTTTTCTATGTTTGAGCTAAAAAAGTAAGGAAGGTTTGCTAAGTGATTTTCTTTTGAGCGTTTGAAGTATGAAAATCTAGCGTTTCCATTGCAGCTATATATAAACATCAGGCGGAATACCAATACCTTTCTTGTGATTTTGAAACCTTAACAGTTACGGCATACTCCAGTAACTTAAAGGTGATGTAGTTCATCGATCTATCTCAGAATTGGAATTAAAAGGGTGATTTTGTTTTCTCTGTTGTACAATATTATTTCCTTTACCTTCCAACTCTGGCAGAAGTATAGATTCTAGTGAATCAAACCTTAACTTGTTAGTTGTTACCATGAGTTGCGTAAAAATCCAAAAGTAAAGAACAATTAATCCTTTGAGTGTTAGTTTGAGGATTCTGTTTTAGTTGTAGGTTTGAAAGAATCAAATTTGGGGAAAGGCAGATTATTGTTCTTGTAAGTTTGATAATGCCGACAAGAATTTTCATACCCTGAACCTAATTAATTAGTTTGTGAGCACTAGCGTAGGATGATGAACAATATCACGTCTAAGAATGCCATAATTTCTTAAGCTTTCGGGGGCATAAGCTATGAATTATTCTTTGCTCTTCATTACAGGTTGCATATAACTTGGACACTTCACGAATCCTAGAAATGATAATAGCATAACAAAGCATCTAGTTCTTTAATTAATTATTTGAGATAAAGAATAACATTAAATAAATTAAAATAAAATTTAACTAATAATTAATTTAATCCACTATTAATCCTAAAAAATATATAATTAATTAACTCAAACATAATTTTTTTAAGAGATAGAGAATAACATTTATTTAATTAATATGATGGTGCATAGAAAATTTTACATTGAAAAATTATTAAGGTAGGCAGACACACAAGTGAAAGACAGTTATCATATCCTTAACACAACGTAGAAAGCAGTAGGATCATCAATGACATCAAATCCGGTGTTCCGTAAGCTTATACCTCAAGTAAAAAGACCATTAGTTCTTGAAGAACAATGCAAATTCAAGCAGCCCTATGTTATATTGTTGTAAGAAGATTACCAGTGACGACTAAATTAGAGATCCCAAGACCCTGAATTCCACTAGCACTCCAAGATCGCAAGTGATTCCTTCCAAAGCTTGCAGATGTCTCAGTCTTTGTCTTTATTAATGTTATCCTTAAGTTAATTATATATTAGCAAGTTAAAAATAATTCAAAATTTCTAACAGAGTTAGGAGTGAAAGAAAAAGGCAAGTCAAAATAAAGTCTCAAAAGAGAAAGGAAGAGATAAGTTCTTTCCTCCATGCCCAAGCATAACTTCTCGACTCAAATATAATTTAACCTTTTAAAACGCAAATTTATTCAAAGTTTTTTTTTTTTTTTTACATTAGTTAAAAATTTCCTTCAAATCTTGTTATATGTAGTCAAATGGTTGGATTATACTCTTTAAAAGGGGAAACGATGGAAATTTAGGGAACCTTCAATACTAAAAGTAGTTATAAATTGACAATATAATATTGTAATTTGTCAATGAATTATGTTGAATGATAGTCTTAGGACTATGATATAATTTGCCAGTTTCTTCCTTTAATATAAAATTCGCTTTTAAATTAAAACACACAATCATAATCATTCTCGGCGTCAATTCATAGTGATTAGTAGTTGGACACTTTATTTAGATGGTGGTCTTTTGTTTTTAACTTAGTATAGGAGGATTATATTTGCATCTAATCACACCATATAACTTTTTCACTAATCAATGGAGAAGGCAATCAGCCTCATGGGTCCTTGAGGACTGTTTCTGGTTATTAAAAAAAATATCATAATCACAAGGTATATGTAGACATTAATATCCTCTTATATATAGCTTTCCGTGGGATTCAAGAATTGCTCAAGTCCAATTAAATTCATCAATAAATTTGACCACCACCAACATCAAAAACAGACAAATTGATTCTTCTTACTAGCTATTTCATCAATGTTCAAACATGGCTGAACCGATTGTTTCATTTCTTATAGAAACAATCGCAAAATGGTTGGTGGAGGAAGGAAATTTCTTGCGTGGGTGAGCGATGAGGCTGAGCGACTTCATTCCGAGCTCAAGATGATGCGGGCACTGCTGAAAGATGCCGATGGAAAGCAGCACGAGGCAGCCATTGTCCAGGAGTGGGTTTCACAGATAGAAATTTGGCCTACGAAGCCGAAAATGTGCTTGAAGACTACGCTTTCAAGCTTGCGTCGAGGAGGAGGAAAAGAAGCACCTTATCAAATGTGACACGCTATGCTCGTTTCCTGAATGAATGCTACATTCGTCATAACGTTGGATTAGAGATTCAAAGCCTATATACTAGAATCTCTTATCTAACCCGATGATTTCAGGAATACGACATAAGGGCTGTAACTGATCAAGGTGATGGATCATCAACTTCTGCAAGCAGTGGCGGAACCAGCATGGAACTGGAGGTGCAATAACACCCTTATGCCCGATAGTTCCGTCATTCCCTCTTAGAAATCTCCTCCTTCACTTTTTTCTCCATTATTCATTCCTTCATTCCTTATTTTTTCTCTCAAATTAGCACGCTCATCCCAAATTTCTAGGTTCGCCACTGTCTGCAAGGCAACAACAATTGAGAAGGATGACATATTCTTATGTTGCTAATGATGAAGAATTTGTGGGAATTGGAGGCCGATGTTACGAAATTGGTAGATGTTTTAGTGGGTGAAGGCAATTCCCTTACCGGGCACCAACACCAGGGAGTCGTTTTCATTTGCGCCATGGGTGGTTCTTGCAAGACAACACTTGCTAGAAATGTTTACAATCACCCCAATGTGAAGAGTCATTTTCAAAGGTTCGTGTGGGTTTGCGTATCACAACAATGGCAAACAAGGGATCTATTGCAAGGGATTCTGGTTGGCTTCCTCCCGGAAGAGAGAAAAGAGATTGTGAGGTTGAGAGATAGTGAGATAGTTGAGCATCTGGTTTGAATCCAGGAAGAAAAGAAGTGTCTAGTGGTTCTTGATGACATTTGGTCTACGGAGGCTTGGGAATGCATAAACATTGCATTTCTAGTTAGGAAGAAAGGGAATAAGATATTGATCACAACTCGTAACAAAGATCTGGCCTCGCAAATTGGTCCAAATGGTTACCATCATCAACTAAAATTGCTTAGTAAAGCTGACAGCTTGGAGCTGCTTATGAAAAAGGCCACCAGACCTGATCTAGGTTTGTTTTTCACTCTCCTCTGCGTACTGAATCTTTTAAACTTTTAAAACATATAGTACATTTGTAAAAAAATCTAAAATCAATCTAATGATGTAAACTCCTCAATGACCATAACCAATCTAATATTGAAGGCCTATTTCCCGCCCTTATTTTATTATTTTGCGTCATTTTTATACTTAAATTATTCTTGACAAATTAAAAAAATACTAATCATAATATTTAAATACAAAATATAGTAATATATTAAATTACCTAACTATCCTTAATCAATTTACTAAAAATATAAAAAAAAAAATTTATTGTTCCGCTCATCTATGCTACTTTAATCATAATTTTTATAAATTTTTGGTAGATTAAGAAGGGACTTATAAAATTTTTGGTAAATTAATTAAGGGTAGTTAGGTAATCATATGAGGAGCGGAAGATAAACATTAAGGGGGCGAAAAGTAAGAATTAAGGGGCAATACTTAACAAAATGAAGGGTTTCTTTGGAAAAAAAGGGGCGTTCAGTAACAAAAAGGGAGACGCGATATAACACTACCCATTCTCAATGAACTAGCTAAAAATGTTGTTTTTGGACTATCATTTATGGATTGAATATTTTATGTGTTCTATCTATCAAAACTTTCTAAAATAGTTTTTTTTTTTTCCAAAACAGTCTCGTGAGAGACCGGTGGGTTTGAGAACCATATATTAGGAGGAAATAGCTACAACGTTTCATGCACCTTTCCTGCACTATTTTGATACGCAAAATTCTACCAATTAGCTTCCTATTTTTATAATCTCAATACCGGCACTGCATTCTGATCTAGGCGAATCAGGCCTTAAAGGGGTCTCGGGAGAGAGTCAAAAGAATAGTAAGTATTTCGTTGGCCAAGAGAGGCGTGTTTTGCTAGAAAGTTAGCGGGGGCATTTCCTTCTCTGCAAATGTGATCAAGCGGCAGCTTGGACCGATTCATCATTCTTGTAATATCCTTGAGAGCTTGGAAGTGTTTCTATGGGAAACCCGGTTCCCCCATTTTGATGATGTTCACAACCTGGGAGTTATCACATAACAGAAGTCCTTCCAAGAGGGAGTTAGAGTTGCAGAAGGTACAAGCTTCCTGAAGGGCTAGTAATTCACTGTGGATGGCGGAGTCAGCTTGTAGAGTGAAAGATTCTCCTAGAGAAAATTCCTTCAGTGTTCCTTAGAATGAAACTCCCGCTGGCCTTTCCCAAAAGTTTGTATGAGCCGTCAGTATTAATGATCCACTTAGCACCTCTCAACTGATTAATCCAAATGATTCCTCTGGGGCATGGAGCATTGGGGCTGGACATTGAGTGTCCAAAAGCGTCCCTTATCCAACTCCTTTCCATCCTAGAAGTAGCTTTTGGCTTAAAGGCGATGAGAGTTTCTTTTAGTTTCTTGTGCACCTCTTCAATCAGTCTCCTTCTCTGAAAAATTTCCCCTTCCTAGTATGTTTTGTTCCTATAGGTCCAAATTATCCAAATTATCCAGCAGGGCATGATTTTGCAGAGTCTACTCAGCGTGGATTTCTTGTTACAAGGTTGCCACCACGAAATCAAAAATCCCTTTCCAATAGGCTGTCTGAACTTCAGATTATAGAACGCCTTCCAGAATTTCCAACACGGCTGAACTTAAGAACAGGAGAAAAAAACATGATGCAAAAGATTCAGAAGCTCTTCTACAAAACCCACATTTCGATGGTTGACTGACTATACCAAAAGCTTCTATAATATTAGGAAAAGGTAGAATGGAATTCCAACATCGCCAAACTAGGAATGATACCTTGGAAGGACACCAAGAGTCCCAAACTGCTCTCATGAAAGATTGAGGGTTAGCCGTGGCTCTTAAGGTGTGATAAGTATGCTTGAAATTGAAATTCCCCAAAGGGTTAGGCTTCCAGATTACACGGTCAGCTTCATTGGAGAAAGTAGGGGAGAGAGGGGATAAATGATCAAGTTGGTGTTGGTTTAGAGCTGCTGCGAATTCCTGGAGGTACTTCTCTTTGTCCAGAAAGAATTCAAGAGCGGAGAGTGTCGGGGAGGGTGTATTTTAGGACCAGACCAAAGCCTTCCAATTTCAGACCAGTTGTCCATCCAGAAGGAGCAAGAGCCATTTCATATCACTGTTTTTTGAGAGGGTGGCAGCCATATTTTCAACTTTTCCAATCCTTTTCTAAGAGGTTTTCTTCCTAGCAGAGAAAGAGAGTGAATTTTGGAATTTTGCCCAAAGACCAAGGTTGTTTCTAACTTTCCACCATAGCTTCATTGAGTAGCAGGTCACAATCACATCCAATAGCCTTAAACCCAAGCCATTTTCCTCTACCGGAAGGCACATCCTCTTCCAGGATCTCCAGTGCCTCTTTGTCTGGTCTTGTCCTGAGTTCCATAGGAATCTTTGGCATTTGCGTTCAATCTCTTTTAGGACTTGTTTTGGGGGCTCCGAAGCTGCAATCGTGTGGGAAGGGATGGCAAAGAGCACTGATTTTATAAGATCTAGATGACCTCCAAAACTAATAAGCTTGTTCTGCCATAGGTTCAGCTTGTTATCCAATCTTTCCAGAAGCTGAACGAAGTGAGAAGACTTAGTTTTTCCTTAGAAGACTTGGCAGCCAAGATAGGGTGTGGGGAGATTTGCTTTGGTCATGGAGAGGGTGGAAATTATTCGATTCTTGGCAGCTTTAGGAGCTCTCCTTGAGATGAAAAGATTACTTTTGGCTTTATTCACTTTTTGCCCAGAGACAATTTCATAATCTTCCAGTTGCATAGATCTAGCTCTGCCCTTGGTGAAAATAAGAAGGTCGTCTGCATAGGCGAGGTGTGAGACTTTTAAAGAGCCCGCAGGAGTGCTGAAGTGTTGGATATGGCCCTCGTCCATGAGGAGATTGAGTCTTCGGGAGAAGGCTTCAGAAGCAAGAATAAATAGTAAAGGGGAGAGAGGATCCCCCTGTTTCAAGCCTCAGGAGGTTGGGAAAAATCCAATTGGACTTCCATTGATCAGAACTGAAATCATGTTGCTTTGAAGGGTGTTCATAATGAGCGAGATGAACCGGCGAGGGAAACCGAACTTAACAAGCAGCAAATCTAGGAAAGTCCAAGAGACTCTGTCAAATGCTTTGAGCATGTCCAGTTTGATAATCACATTGTGCCCGACAGCTTTTGAGTCTAGGAAGGCTACCAAATCTTTTGCAATAAGAACATTGTCTATAATATCTCTACCCGCCAAAAAACCTGACTGCTCTTCAGATATGAGTGAGTTCATTAGTGGGGAAAGTCGGCCTTTTAGGATGTTGGAGAGGACCTTGCTGACAAAATTGCAGAGACTAATTGGCCGGAAGTCCGATAAGGAATTAAATTCTTTCTTCTTTGGAATTAAGACCAGGAAGGTGCTTGCAAAAGCTCTAAGAATTGGAACCCCCACAAAAAATTCTTGACAAGCTGCAAACAAATCAGTCTTTATAATATTCCATGCATGCCTAAAGAAAGTACCTAGAAAGCCATTTGGTCCAGCCACAATGTCCGGATTGAGGCTGAAAACCGTGTCTTTGACTTCCTCGATTGTAACAGATTTCATCAAATTTTCGGCCTCTGTTAGGGAGACTAATTGAGGGATAGATTGAAGGAATGGCTCCACGGTTTGAGCTTGGTTCGAATCTGCAGAGAGGAGGTTTTTATAAAAGGAGATTGTTGTAGCTTCTATGTCTTTGGGCTCTGTCAACCAGGTTCCCTCTCTGTTTTTTATCTTGTGAATATGTTGCCTTTGATCTCTATCCTTCATTGCAGCATGGAAAAAAGCTGAGTTCTTGTCACCCTCAGCAAACCAATTAATCCTGGATTTTTGTTTAAAGAATCCCTCTTGCTCCAGCAGCATTCTCTGAAGAGTGGCGTGTGCTTTTGACATTTCAGCTTTGCGGAGGGGGAAAGGGTCAAGGTCATAAGCTTTCTCCTTTGTTTCCAACTCCTGCTCTGCTCTCATGAGGTTTAAGTGCACGTTTCCAAACTTTTCTTTGTTCCAACATTTCAAGGCTTCTTTGAGTTTACGCAGTTTCAAAGAAAAGGAGATCATTCCAAAACAACCAGTCGGTTCAGCCCAGCTTTTCTCCACTACTTCCAGGAATTCATCTCTCTTCAACCACATCTTCTGGAAGACGAATCTCCTTGGTTTATTTGCATGTGCTGTGCTCGATTGGAACAGCAGGGGACAATGGTCAGAAGCTACCTTATTAAGGGCGTGAGATACTAAGACCCGTAATCTATCCCTCAATTCATCTGAAATCAGAATCCTGTCCAATTTTTTAGAAACTCAGCCCGAAGATCTGGTACCACCCCAAGTGAAGATGCGACCAACAGATGATGGTTCCACTAATTTTAGAGCAGATATACATTCATTGAAATCTCTGATCAGCCCAAGTCTTGGAGTAGAATTACCTTTGTATTCTGCCAATTCTCTGATGACATTGAAGTCTCCGCCAATTGCCCAAGGACTGTCTTTGTTCTGTTCTCTAAAATTCAGCAAATCATTCCAAAGTAATTTCCTAGTTCTGGGATCAGAACTAGCATAGATGAAGGAAAAAAATACAGAGTCACCCAAGGAGTTATGAGACACCTTGCAATTTATCACCTGACCAGCATCGTTCAAAAGATCCACTGCCACAGAGTGACGATAGAAAACCCAAATCTTTCCCGAAAGAGAGGGGAAACCATTTTCGAAACCAAAACTTTTACACACATTAGAGAGTTTATCAGCAAACAACATAGGTTCTAAAACACAAACTAGTGAAAGATTATACATCCTAGCTAGAAAACGAAGGCGACGAATAGATTTGGGGTTGCCAATTCCCCTTATATTCCAAATTAATGTGCCTATCATTTAAAAAGGTGACGGGATCGAACCTTGATTCCTTTTGAACGGCGTGCGAAAACTAACAGACGATCCCAATCCAGCTGCCCTTTTTGACGTCCTCTTCTTCATTTCACCATGATAAAACAATCATCAGTGGGTCGATATGCAGGGTCCTCCTCTGATGAGTTTCTTTCTTCCTCCAGATTTTCCATGTCTTTTTCAGAGACCAAATCATGGAAATTTTCCTCCCCAATATCTGGAGGGGGGTTTGGAAATTCCATTATACTATTCCTAGCAAAAGACCCAAAATTTATCTCCAGTGCACCTTTCAAAGATTCCATAGCTTTCGAGACGGAAATCAGTGGTGAGGGAGTCTTCTGGTTTTCTTTTCTGGGCCAGAAGTTGAGGTCCACAGAAAAAGAAGGATTTTTTCTCGGCGGCAGTTGCAGACGGGTAGTTTTGAGATGCAGAGGCATCTTCTGGACCGGAGGCAGGGGGCTTTTCTTTGAACAGTAGCATTGTTACCATTATTTTGGTTCAACACTTCAAGAGTTCTGACCATCTTGATTTTGAAAGTTTTATTGGTTTTACCGAGAAAAAGTTTTAAAATACTAGAAATTACTAGTTACCGTCCCAGTACTTTCTTTTTATCGCCCCAATTTAGACTAAAATGCCCTCCTATAATATTCTCTCTCTTCTCCCCCTTTATATAATATTAGTGCCAATACATTGCAAGGTGCTATACATGGAAATGGTGAAGTATTGGGACTGAGTCCCTATCTAGTAAAATCAAACATTGAAGTTCCTGGGGAGATACTCTAAGCAATCAGAACAGTCAAAAGTCCCCTTTAGCGCTTTTCTTGCCATGTGATCGGCAGGGGAGTTACCTTCCCTGAATATGTGAGCAATAGCAAAGTTTTGAGCTCTCGTTTTCAGCTTAATATCCTCTAGTGCCTCTTGCTCTCTCCACAAATAATCCCCAGATTCCATCATTTGAACTATCACTTTACAATCCGTAAGGAAATGGCAGTCATAGAGGTCAAATCTTATTTAGGAAAGGGAGAAAAAATCGAAAAAAATAGGGGGAAGTGCAGCGAATTTTGCCATACAGTTTGAAGCTTTGCTTTCTTTACTTCAGTGTTTTCTCTGAAGACGAACGAGTAAATGTGGACAGAGTGTATGATTTGTGGATGGCCTAAGGAATGGTTTTGGAAGAAGACCGAATCGGCCGCAAGGAATCGATGAAAGAAGTTGCTGACCGATACTTGGTAGAGCTGGCAAAGCGATGCATAGTTATAATCAAGGAAAAAATGAATTCTTCTCCTGGAAGGTATTACTCGTGTCACCTTCATGGACCTTATGAGAGATTTTTGCAGGGCAAAAGCAAGAGAAGAATATTTTTTGCAGGTCTTGGACTATGGAAATATTAATGGAAATGGTATTCATAAGTTGTCAAACGTTGTTCCTAATATTCCCAGAGTCGTGATTTCTTTGAGTGATCCGCAGGATGCCACAAAGCATTCTCCTGTTGAAATGGAAGCCTACAAATGTCAAAGATGGAAAATGTCATACAAGGACTAAAAGCTCTGGGACTGGAAAAATTCTGAGATTGATAAATTCTGAATTGGTATTGTCGCCTTCCTCAATAACCAACCTGGAACACTTGGAACTCCTTGATCTACGGGATTCCAGGATAATGTGGACGAAAAATTTTCCAATCAAAACCAGACAATTAAGACATATGCATCTCCCTGATGAAAGTAATTTTCATATGCAAATCCACGTCCCAAACGATATCGAGGTAATATCTGTCTCAGTTGACAAACATTAGAAATCTGGGTGCCATTGTGATTGACGATGAGGCAAAAGGCATATCAGATATCTTTAAGTGCCTATCAAACTCACACCATATGAAACAAGTGATTATGATTGGTCCAATGTTGTCCAGACGAGAAACAGCTTCAGAAGTACTTCTTGGAGAATTGTTGGGTAGTAATGCCCAATATATATTTCTTCACGGAAGAATAGGTTCAAATTACAGGATTATGAGTCCCACTTCTTAAGAAGCCTATTGTCACTGCAATTGGATTTTTCTGGAATAGTGGAAAAACCCATGAAAATACTAGAGAATCTTCCAAATATGCAAAAACTGGATTTTGGAAGCAATGCTTTTATGGGGAAAAAAATGGTTTGCCACTCAATGGGGCTTCCTCGACTCAGATTTCTTTTGCTCGACATTGCCCATATTGGAAACGTGGATAGTGGAGAAAGGTGAGATGCCTAATCTTGTGCATCTTGAGCTCATTTGGTGCAAATCTCTACCAATGATTCCAATCGAGTTCAGATTCATCACCTCACTCAAAGAAGTTGTTGTGGAGTAGTGGCCGAAGTTGGCCCAAGACATTTTGGCCTCCCGACTTCTGAGTCCATGCAGTCTCCCGGCCCAGCAACCCGTGAGGCCCATCCTTTCCAGCTTATATCCTGGCGATGCCCTAGGGTTGAAGTTGGACGGTCATTTTGTTCTCTTCAATTTTGGCCGCTCTCCCTCTTGTCTCTGTGACGCTCTCTCTCACGAAGAAACTAGGGTTTCAGCTTGTGGCCCCTTTTTTGTTTCCTTTCTTCACTCAGTCTCGGTACCTTGGATTAGTTCCTGGTTGCCGCTTTTGGAAAGGTTGAGTTAGAGGAGAGAGGATAAGCCCGGTGCAAGGCGGGGTCGTGGAGAAGCAAGGCGACTCTCCAAGGTGGTTGCTGTTGAGGGAACTCCTTCGTGGAGTAGGAAGGTGAAGAGATCTGAGCTGACGCCATTGAAGGGATCATCAGACCGAAGCCGTACCTGAGAAGACGAAGAGGTGACGCTGTAGAAGAGGAGCTGGAGCGATCGTGCGATCCAACAGTGGTATCAGAGCCACGGGTGTTCTCCGCTCTCACCTAGAGTCGCTGCACTCACCGATCGTCCTCGAAGATTCGGCTTGTCAGACTTCGCTTTCGCCAGGTTCAAACGTCCCGCTGCAGGTAAGTCGGGAGACCAGGTGCTGGTTCCCGCTCAGGTATAAACCCTAAACATCCTGGAGTACCGGAGTGCCACCGGAGTTTATTTTATATATACTGACTGTTGGGATACCAAGGAGGTTATATCCCCGCTCAGGTATTGTATTCTAAACATCCTGGAGTACCGGAGTGCCACCGGAGTTTATTTTATCTGTGTTTTGAGTTGATCTGATCTGTACTTTGTGTTGATCTGACCTGTACCTTAAGTTGATCTGATCTGTACTTTGTGTTGATCTGATCTGTACTTTGTGTTGATCTGACCTGTACCTTAAGTTGATCTGATATGTACTTTGTGTTGATCTGATCTGTACTTTGTGTTGATCTGACCTGTACCTTAAGTTGATCTGATCTGTACTTTGTGTTGATCTGATCTGTACTTTGTGTTGATCTGACCTGTACCTTAAGTTGATCTGACCTGTACTTTGTGTTGATCTGATCTGTGCCTTAAGTTGATCTGATCTGTGTCTTAAGTTGATCTGATCTGTGTCTTAAGTTGATCTGATCTATGTTTAAGTTGATATGATCTGTGTTTGAGTTCTGAATACTAAGTTCTGTTGTGTTTCCAAACCTTTGCGTGCATTTACTATTCAGCAAAGTCGAGTCCAGGGCTAGAAGAGACCCCTGCCAGTCACAGAAGTGACCTCGGAACTGTGTGGCTCTTCTAGTTTCCCTTAGTGTGTGCTGTGTGTGCATTGTGGTCTGTGATGGCTGCCTCTCAGTATGCTAATCAGTATGGTTTGCTTCCATTCAATGGGAAAACTGATTTTGCTATTTGGAAACAGAAAATTAAATGTGTTTCAATTCAACAGAAAGTGTTTAGAGCTGTAACCGGTAATTATCTTGATACTGAGGATAAGAATATGCAGCATGAGATGAATGAAACTGCCTGTTCCACTATATACTTGAACTTATCTGACTCTGTGCTTAGAAAAGTAGGTATTTTGGAATCTGCAAAGGAATTATGGGATAAACTTAATGAATTGTATACTGATACTTCTCTTCCTGGAAAGTTGTTTTTGCTTGAAAAATTCTTTCACTTTAAACTGGATTTATCTAAGGATATGGATGAAAACTTGGACGCTTTTAATAAACTGGTTCAGAATATTAAAGCGGCTGGTGACAAACACATTGATGACTACACTCCTATTGTGTTGCTTAATGCCATACCTGATTCTTATAATGATGTCAAATATGCTATTAAGTATGTAGGGATGAGATTACTCTTGACATTGTTGTAAATGGCTTGAAAAGTAAAGAACTGGACTTGAAACACAATAAGAGTAGTAGTAATCAGAGTAAGGACTCAGGAGAAGCCTTGTTTGTCCGTGGTAGATCTAAAAGTAGGTCTAGACACTCCAAGAAAGATAACCAAGATAAATCTGGAAAACCAGCTAAAAAGAATAGGCATAAGTCCAAGAAGAGAGTATGTTACAATTGTGGTAATCCTGAACATTTTATTAAGGAATGCCCAAACCCTAAGAAACCTGAACTTGCCAATGTTGTTTCTGAAAAGAATGTGCATGAAAGTGTCTTTATGGTTTGTGATGTTGTTAACTCTGTGTTAAGCAAGATGCCTGAACATGAATGGTTGATTGATTCTGGCTGTACTTACCATATGACTCCTTTTAAGAACCTGTTTGCTTCTTATGAGGTTTGTGATGCTGGCTATGTCTCATTGGCTGATAGTAAAAAGTGTAAGGTGCATGGGATTGGTGATGTGCGTCTTAAATTTGAGAATGGTACTGTATTTACCATCAAAAATGTGAGACATGTTCCTAATTTGTGTCATAACCTGTTTTTAGTTGCTGCCCTAGAAAGTAGTGGGTTAGAAGGGAGATGGGGAAACGGTTGCATGAAAATCCTGAAAAACTCTCTTGTTTTGTTTAAAGCACAAAAGGTGAATAACTTGTACATTTGCCATGCTGTTCCCTTCTCTGAATCCCTGAATGCTGTGAGTCAAGACATGACTACTTTGTGGCATAATAGACTAGGACATATGAGTAATAAAGGGCTTGACATTATACAGAAATCTAGTTATTTTGGTAAGGACTCTGTGTCTTCTGTACCTTTCTGTGAAGCTTGTGTGTTAGGTAAACAGCATAAGGTTAGCTTCCCTGTTTCTGCTTATCCTAAAATGTCTAAGTGCTCTTCTGTGCTCGAATATGTACATGCGGATGTGTGGGGTCCTACTAGTGTACCTTCCCATGGTGGGAAGAGATATTTTCTGTCCATTATAGATGATTTCTCTAGGAAAGTCTGGGTTTGTCTTCTAGAGCATAAATCTGAAGTCTATAGTAAGTTCAGTGAGTGGAAAACCTTAATTGAAAACCAGACAAATCATAAGGTTAAAACACTTAGAACTGATAATGGACTAGAATTCTGTAATAAAGAAATGGACCAACTTTGTGTTAGTAGTGGGATTAGAAGGCACAAAACTGTGCCCTATAATCCTCAACAAAATGGTGTTGCTGAAAGAATGAATAGGACACTCTTAGACAAGGTTAGAAGCATGCTAGCCACCTCAGGTCTGTCTAAGAAATTTTGGGGTGAAGCAATTCATACTGCTGCCTATCTAGTAAATAGGTCTCCCTCTGTTCCCTTAGGAGGGAAATGTCCTGAATCAGTGTTTTATGGAAAACCACTGGATCTGTCCAACCTTTGGGTATTTGGGTGTGCAGCATATGTACACCAACAGTCTGATAAACTGAACCCTAGGTCTAAGAAATGTGTTTTCTTAGGATACCCTGAAGGGGTAAAAGGGTATAGGTTGTGGGATAGAAGCCAGATAGGTTTTAAGGTAATAATTAGTAGGGATGTCATTTTTAATGAATTTGATTTTCCTTGTTTAAACAGTTCTGTGCCTGAGTTTGTTCCTGAGAACACTCCTTTTGAGGTGGAGTCCAGGACTGTTGTTACTAATTCTTTGCATGTACATTTTGATAACTCTGAGAATTTGCTGTCTGAAAATTCTGATGATGCTGATGATAATGTGTTGTCTGAATCTGAATCACCTGAGCATGACCGTAGTACCACTCACAGTGAGGTGGAGCGTCCTAATCATCATGAAAAAGAACCTGAATTTTCTGATATGTCTGCTGAATCTGAGTCCCATAGTAATAGTGAATCACATGAACATAACCTGGAGCATAATTCGCCTGATTTGAATAACTACCAACTTGCTAGAGATAGAAGTAGGAGAACTATCAAGATAACTGCTGATAGTATGCCTGATTTTGCCTTCCATGTGCATGACACTTCTCTCTTTGCATTTTCTGTGTTTGAAACCTTGGAACTGAATGAACCTAAAACCTACCAGGAAGCACTTAAGTCCAAGGAGTCCCAACAATGGCTCAGTGCCATGAAGAGTGAAATGGACTCCTTGAGGGTTAATCAAACCTGGACTTTAGTGCCTCCGCCAACTAACTGCTCTGTGGTAGAATGTAAGTGGCTGTTTAAGGTTAAAGAAGAACCTGAAAGTGTTAGGTTTAAAGCTAGGTTAGTTGCCAAGGGTTTCACACAAAAAGAAGGTGTAGATTATTCTGAAATTTTTGCTCCTGTTGTTAAATTCACTACTATTAGAATGATGCTTGCTCTTGTTGCTCATCATGATTGGGAGATGAAGCAAATGGATGTTACTACTGCTTTCTTGCATGGTGAATTAGATAAGAAGATTTACATGAATCAGCCTGAAGGTTTTGTTGATCCTAAGAAACCAGACCATGTATGTTTGCTTAGGAAAACACTGTATGGACTTAAACAGTCCCCTAGACAGTGGAACATTAAATTTGATAAATGCATGTCTTCTCTGAAATTTCAGAAATCTGTGTGTGATCACTGTTTGTATTTCAAGAATACTTCTTCTGAACCTGTGTTCTTGCTGATATATGTGGATGACATGTTAATTATCAGTCCTTCTCTAAATGCCATTGTGAATGTTCAGAAATGCCTATGTGATAACTTTGCCATGAAGGACCTGGGTAACGCAAAACGTATCTTAGGCATTAACATTGTTAGGAATAGGAGTAAATTTACTTTAATGATGAATCAGACCTCATACGTTGAAAAGGTTTTAAGTAAATTTAACATGCTTGGTGCTGCTCCTGTAAATGTTCCCTTAGCTTCCCATTTTGTGTTAAGTAATGACCAGTCCCCTAAAACTGCTCCTGAAATTGAGAAAATGAACTCTGTGCCTTATTCTAGTGCTATTGGGTCAGTTATGTATCTCATGGTAAGCACTCGACCTGACATTGCTTATGCTGTTAGTTGCTTGAGCAGATATATGTCGAACCCTGGATTGCCTCACTGGAATGCTCTTAAATGGTTACTTAGATATCTGAAATCTTCTGTGAATCATGGTTTATTGTTCTCTAAATGTGCTCAAGGTGTTCAGCTAGTTGGTTATGTTGACTCTAATTTCGCTAATGATAGAGACAATAGGAAATCTACTACTTCCTATGTGTTTACCTTGTGTGGTTCTTGCATTAGCTGGAAATCCCAACTGCAGTCTATTGTTACACTGTCTACAACTGAGTCTGAATATGTTGCTGCCACTGAAGCTTTTAAGGAAGCCATTTGGCTTAAACGCATTGTGACTGAAATTGGTTTTCTAAAAAATGAAGTTACTGTTTTTTCAGATAGCCAATCTGCAATCCAACTGTATAAGAATCCTGTATTTCATGATAGAACCAAGCATATAGATGTTAGGTTCCATTTCATTCGTGATATCGTTGATACAGGTGATATAAGGTTAGAGAAAATTTCTTCACAGTTTAATCCTGCTGATATGGGTACTAAGTGTCTTCCTATTGAGAAACTTTTGTCCTGCAAACGCATTTTGAATATAAACCCTGGTTAATTTCAGCTTGTGTTTGTCTACTGCTTGTGGTTGGTTTACTTTGTGTGTGCTAACTACATTCTATGTTTTTTGAATTTGTGTCTTTTCTTAATGTAACATTCTTTGTGATTGCTACTCGTTTCTTTGTGACTCACCGGTTTGTGCCGGGTATTTTTCTTTGTGATGTACCAGGCAAAATCAGCGATGATGAATCTCAATGCGGCCAAAATCCTTTTCACCTGATATCAGTGCCATCTTGGACCACATAAGGTGGAGAATGTTGTGGAGTAGTGGCCCAAGTTGGCCCAAGACATTTTGGCCTCCCGACTTCTTAGTCCATGCAGTCTCCCGGCCCAGCAACCCGTGAGGCCCATCCTTTCCAGCTTATATCCTAGCGATGCCCTAGGGTTGAAGTTGGACGGTCATTTTGTTCTCTTCAATTTTGGCCGCTCTCCCTCTTGTCTCTGTGACGCTCTCTCTCGCGAAGAAACTAGGGTTTCAGCTTGTGGCCCATTTTTTGTTTCCTTTCTTCACTCAGTCTCGGTACCTTGGATTAGTTCCTGGTTGCCGCTTTTGGAAAGGTTGAGTTAGAGGAGAGAGGATAAGCCCGGTGCAAGGCGGGGTCGTGGAGAAGCAAGGCGACTCTTCAAGGTGGTTGCTGTTGAGGGAACTCCTTCGTGGAGTAGGAAGGTGAAGAGATCTGAGCTGACGCCATTGAAGGGATCATCAGACCGAAGCCGTACCTGAGAAGACGAAGAGGTGACGCTGTAGAAGAGGAGCTGGAGCGATCCTGCGATCCAACAGAAGTAGTGTTTGAAGGCATGCTTGAACCGTTCTTGAAGCTTAGTATTCACAATTTTAGCCATGTCCCTTCTATTGTCATCAGTGGATCCTAACTTTGACTGTTGATCATCTCCCTTGTGTATTATATGTATTTCTCCCGTCTTTATTGGATTTCTCTTCTTTTTTTTTTTTTTTTGAAAATTTCTATACTGAATATAAAAATTTTTTGTATATAGATATAGTACAATGGCTAGGTACACCAACAAATCCAATGTTCTGGTATCCTTATTTTCCTCTATGATTTAGCTTGAGCAATACATTGCAGCAATGCACATCAACATAAATGACTTTATGCTGTGCCTGTTTGCAGAGCTTGCTTTAAGCATGTAAGTTACTGAGAAATGTGATGTTTATAGCTTTGGAGTGGTGGCACTGGAAGTTATGATGGGAAAGCATCCAGGAGAACTTATAACTTGGCTATCATCAACAACAAGAAGATTGTGTAATCCTAATACATTTTTGAAGGACATTCTTGATCCAAGGATTCCATTCCAATGCCATTGGGGCAAGACAGCTGAGGAAGTGGTGTTTACATTCACTTTAGCTTTAGCCATGCATCAGGAACTCGGCAGAGGCACGGCCAACCATGCGTTCTGTCGCTCAAGAACTATCTGCTAGCACTCAGGCTTGCCTTGCAGAACTTTTGAGTCCATAACCATTAGGAACCTTACTAATTTTCAGAAATAAGGATGTGCACAACAGTCCAGACTATGTGGTTTGGTAGTTTCCTGTGCAGTAGCAAATGGGCTGTTTATATCTACAAAATTTGAATTTTGCTTTGTGATGTATAGAAACATGCCATTGTTACTAATGGATCATATCTTCTAGTTTTTTACGACGTTGACTATTGATCGAAACACATGAGATCACTCAATTTATAGCTTTATTAATAGATCATTAAAATTCTTAAAACGTAACATTTCTTTATAGGGGTTCTCATTTTTTTTTTTTTTTTAATTTGTATACTGAATATCAAAATTTTTGTACATAGATCTAGTATGATTCTTCTTTAAGAAAATAAATTTATATTAATTTAGTGGAAATATCCAGTTGAGAAGACAGGAGAAAATAGGGGCTATGAAATTATATAGCTTCAAAAAATTTAATAATGATTGCTTTTCTTAGTGCAAGGGCTCTGCTGCATTTACTAAGATTAAAAACAGCAGGTTGCACCATTGGATTAGTTCCGGACAAGAGATGAACACTCAGGGGCTGCTTGGTATGAGGTAATGGGAATCATTCAATGAGAGTCATTCCATTATTTGTTAATTAAGCTTGCTTGGTTCATAAATTTAGGTTTGAGTACAGTATTTGATACCCACAAACTTGAGATTAGTCCATACCCAATTCATTTGGTGGGATTGGAAATTTTGGAATGACTTCTCTCTTCTTCTTCTTCTTCCTAATTTATCTCCCGGTTATATTTTTCTTCCATTTTTGCAGCAGCAGCACCACCACCACCATTTCTGCTTCTCCCGCCACCATTGCAACCACTAATTCAATCACAACTCAAAACCCATCTACACTACCTCTTCAAAAAACCATCAACACTACCACAACCACTTGCTTCATCAAAAAATCATAACCCATCTACACTCCATCTTCAGGTTTGATATTTTGGTTGATAATCTCTAGATCTGTTATTTGGATGTTCAAATTTGTCAGAATTTATAATTTATTTTTTAAATTGGGTCCATTTCTCTTCTTTCGTTACGCACGGAGTAGACCCATCCTCCCTCTCTAACTTTCTTTTCTTTTAAGCGCATATCCCGCAAAATAGGGCTGCAGAGTGCTGCGAATTTCCCAAGGGAGAAAGTATAATGAGCAAAATTTGTGACTGAATTGAAAAAGTATGCTCTGTTTTTGTTTTTGTGTGTGTCTGTGTGTGTGTGTGTTTTTTTTTTTTTTTTTTTGTTTCGGATTAATTGTTCATTGCTTGGATTTTGATTGGAGAAGAAATTGTGGTGGCTGAAGGAATAAGGGGGGTGGGGATTTCAGTTTGGGATTTATGGTTGTGGTGGCCGATGGAAAAAGAAAGGGGGAAGAAGAAGGGGATTAGACTATGAATGGAAGAGCATTGGTGGTTGGGAGAAATGCATTCCAGAAGAGAAAACTGAACCAAGCCTCGAAAAATTATTCTCATTCCAAATTATCAATCCATTGTTATTCCTTACTACTATCATACCCATATCAATTCCGATTCCTGACATTGAACCAAGCAGCCCCTCAAAGATGCAAAGGTTGAAATGATAGTATTAAGCAGGCAAGATCATCCTTTTTAATAAAATCAACACATAAAACCAACCTATCCACAGTTCCACATTCGCTCCTTCCACGTGAGCCACAGAGAAATTGAAAAGAAGTTTATAAAGAAGGAAGAACATCATCCTTCATGGGATAGCCCCAGTTCACCAATAGTTAAGATTCAAGAGGATTAAGCACACTGCCCATGAACTGCACCGCTCAAGTCACATCTTCTCTTATGATGAAATGGAATGGACGATCGGCAACAGAGTCTACTTTATCAATAACACTACCCATACAGCACCCTGCCATCATTCCAATAACAGTTGCAGCAGCGGCTTCTGTACCTTCTTCGTTAACCTCAATAAAGGATTTGTTTGTGGAAAACGTTGGAAACACAAAGCTTACGACCAACAACGGGGGGAATCTACCAAATCAGTGAGCCCGCCAGGTAAAAACGGCAACACCAGTCCTAGATCTTTTAGAATCGTTGGAGCTTTAAATCCAAAAGATATCTTAAACTTTGGAATGCGGAAGTCACCAACTTCTACTTTCCGATGTGGCAAATGCTGCTCTATGAATCCAGGTTGACAAATGAGTTTGTCTATCAAAATTGACAGTCCATTCTTGGCATCTGGGAGATATAAGTACATGGAGAAGCGACCCTTATCCTCACCATGTTTGTAGGGAAGGCGCAACACATTGAAACCATCATAAGCACTTATATACTGGTCCTCATAACTGGTCATGAATGGAGCTTTAACTGTGCTGCCATTTAGGATGTGAAACTTACGCTCCTTTGTCTTTGATGCATCAAACTTCTCATCCCAGGTTCCTTTGAAATATACAGCATTTGCAATAATCAGCCTTGTCAAATCGTTGACAGCATCATCTATCTTTGATGAGGCCATTTGTTTCCATAAGAGCCCATGCATTCACTTCCCGAACCACCTCGGCAGCCTGCAATAAAACCCAAGTCAAAAAATAGAAATATTATCACATATTACAGAATCCATGGACACAACAATGTTCATATACTTTTCGCTTTTGGGTACTTTTCTTCTTTACAAGGGCAAAGGATTACAGAGGAAGGATGCTATCATCCACGACCACAAGAAGAGCTACTGCCTTACTGGCAACTCATATATCAACAGTTGTGACTAAGTGCAAGGAGCAATAAATATGGAAGCCATTCAAATTTCGCCAAAGATTAATTGCCACAGTGATGACATCAAACTTCTAAATTGGTAAACAACTGCAGCTATTTAAATAGAATTGATGCAATGCATCTAACCTTCAAACACACCATGTTTTCCATATAACAGTTCAGTAGAATTCAGTGCGTCGATCATAAAAACTGCTGATAGAAATTCACATTTGCTACCAGAGAAAAGTTCATAGCAAGTGGTGGAGATTGACATCGAAAATATTTTGATAATCGATTTGATGATAACACATTTATATACCGAGCTTCGGAAAAAACCCAAAAAAATTCATAATCTGAACATTCTAACATATGAATTCATATTGGGAAGTCAAGATCATCATTTGGAAAGAAGCAGCAGGAGAAACCAAGGTATGATACTTCCATTCGAGATTCAGATATTAAAACAAAATCTGCACAACATATTATAAAACAAAAATGAATGGCGACAAAGAAAATGAAAAGAAGCGCCATATTAGCAATCCATGTCGCTTTCAACAAACCAAAACTCCACCTATCAAATCAAAATGGAGTATTCGATTAACTCGCCTGATCGACATGGATTTCAGAATTCTACTACCCAAAACGATAAAAATGTAGCAAATTTTGAAACGAAACAGCCAGAAATGCAGTAACTCGGATGATTATAGAATTAATAATTTTACACCCAAAAAAAAAAAAAAAAAAACTTTCAACTTTATCTACTAAAACTAACCTTGTTTTTGAAATCAACTTGAGTGGAATCGGCCTTATAAACATTGTCCACAACATGCTTGAAGTGGGGCTTCAAAGAAAGAGACTGATCTATCCAAACACCGTTAGCAAAGGACTCGATAGGGCCGCCAGAGGGGCTGCCGTCGGCTAAAACAAAATCGACGGAGTGAGAAGAAAAGAAGTTGACTTCATGAATGGACCTGGACTTGAGGAAAGAGAGTAGCTGTTCATGAGTTGCGCCCGTTGACCCGGCTGCGACAAGGCCCAAAGCAAGATAGATGGACAGCGGAGAGAATACGCAATTAGCGTCCTTGGCCTCCTCTATGATAATCGGCTTTGCCAGTGCCAATGCGACAGCGTTTTGATTTCCCATCAAATTTCGGACATCCATATTTTCGGGAGGGGTGGTTTTGCGGTGCTTGGTTGATCGGACATCCATATTTCCGGGAGGGGTGGTTTTGCGGTGTTTGTTTGATCGGACATCCATATTTTTGGGGAGGAGTGGTTTTGCAGTGTTTGGTTGAGTAAGTGAAGTGACTGTGAGCACCTTGTCTTATTTATAAGGGTTAATAAAAAAAAAAAAAAAAAAAACCCTCGGCATCCTATCATCATCACATCAGATCATATCATCATAATCATTATCATAATCAAATCCTAAAGTGACACATAAATAAGGACGGATGAGTAATAAAAGAAAGACTAAGAGAGAAACAAAAACAATCCTAACATGCCACATCAGCAAAACAATTGTTGGAAAATAAATAAAAGAGACGAAAGTGAGTGAGTGAGATATAGGAAATCTACGGTCACGAATGTCGAACCACTCGTAAGTAAATACGTCGGGTTTGATCAACCCGCGTTTAATTTCTTCCAAGTTCGAATTTTTTCAATTCAAATTCAGATTAATGACTGTAATTTTATTTTTCAATTTAAAAAATGTTTTAATTAATTGATTAATTAATTAGAAAAATGTTTCAGTTTTAAGTGTCAATTGGAAAGATCGATTTTGAATTAAAGTCATGATTAAATGGTTAAAACCCTTGACGTCAATGAAAATCTGTGGGCTTAATAAAAAAAAAAGTAACGACCCTTGAAGTCATCAGGTTTGGTTAAAGGGTCTAAACCGATCATTTATGGCATTTGTGGCTTGAATAAATAGATGTGGCTTTTGAAATTCTGCGGAGCATAAATTGGATTAATGTCTTCATTAATCTTTAAAACCGTGTTGAGTAAATGGCCGTGGCTTTTGAAATTTTGCATACCATAAATTGGATGAATGCATGCATTTATCTTTAAAACTATGTGAAACCGTTTAGTATTCTATGCTAATCTTGCATTCTATAAATAGTCTTTCCTTGGATATAAAATTAGTAACTCAGCTCACACACTTTTCTTCTTCTTCACGAAAATCTTCTCTCTAACATTTTAAATATTCTCTTCCTGTGGAGGAAATTTTCTCTTTAAAAAATGTTCAAAATATTTGTTCTAGTTCGTTGGTAAAGTGATTTTCTGTAAATCAACTTTACATTTTTTATTATATACTAGAAAAAAATTTCCCTACGTATCCTCTTGCACACTTGGAGTATAAATTTACAATTATCTAATTTATAAATTTAATTTTGATATTTTTTTATTATGTTAACTTTTTTTTTTTTACAGTTTAAGAATAATAAAGTTGCATGCACACTATGGAACAATCTTGCTAAAGAAATTTCAACTTACATTGGGAATGGTAGAGATGGTCCTGTAATATTCGTAATCTAATTTGAAAAATTGGACACGACAAGGTTTGATATATGTCTTTAATAAAAATTTATTTAACATTTTATATATTTAATATATATAATTATTGATGATTTCCATTGGCAAGGTTCAATCAATGGCTTACTTATTTCATCTGTGCCTGTGGTTTCAAGTTAGTTATGTACTTACTTTATATATTTTATTTATATTTTACATAATTATTTATTTGTAATTAAAAACAAATACATTATTTAATTGTTAGTATTTTTTATGATTAAAATATGTACAAACTTCAAGTAAGGGTTAGTGATACAGGATATACATCTTTCATCATATTTGATAGGGACACATATAATTTATTGCAGATATCTGCTTCTCAATTAAGGGAAAGAATGTCAAAGGTAATGTTACCCTTTAATAGAGTAAATTTCAAAATTAGTCACCATATTATGGTCAGTTTCTGATTTTGGTCATCATACTTTGAAAACTATTTTGAAGGTCATTATACTTGAGTTTTCTTTTCAAAAAAGGTCATTCCGTCAAATTGGGGTGTTAAACCACTAACAGTCAAATTTTTAAGGGTTATTTTTGTCTTTTCATTGACTTTTTAAATAAAAAATTAAAAATTAAAAAAAAACGCATTCTTCAAATTTTTTTGTCAACTTTTTTGGATGACCTTCTGCATCTTCTCCGATGATGGGCGACCACCACCGCCATCATCATTATCGTAAAGCTATCTTGCATTCCCACTCTTTCTCTAAGGTTAGTAAAGCAGAAAAACGCCCTTCAATATTTATTCAGATTGTCGTTTGGCTAAAATCAGACATATTCGGTCGCTCTTGAGTGTTTGTTGTTATCAGTTTAATATATATCAATATTTATTCATATTGTCGTTTGTCGTTTGGCTTACCATTTCTTGTATCACACTTCTTGTCCAACCAATTTTACCCCTCACTTTAACTCTTTCCGTAATTTTAACTTCTGTTTCGTCTTCTCTCTGTTTTTTCCATCCGCTACCCGTCTCTCAATTGTCTTGCTCTCACCTCCATTTCATCTTTATCTTAAACTAGATCTTCTCTCCACATCCCTCTCTTCTCTCAACCCATCTCTCTCTTCTATCCCTGCCCTCTGTAGGCCTGTCATTCTCCGGTGAATAAGTGCGTGAGCGGAGTATTCAACATTGCCCGTTCATTTTCATGTGCCCGGAAAAGATATCGCTGCAATAAGGGAAGCGGATCGAGGTGGTGGAATTCGGGTGCATTCTGATTAGAGAATTTGGGTGGGCGGTTAGGGGATGTAATACACGGTGGCGAGCATCGGGTGGGTGGTTGAGGGGCTGTAATATGTGGTGGCGGGTGGCTAAAACGAAAAATGGAATACCTATGCAATTTTTTACAAGTGAAAAGTTAAAAATTTCTATTGTAGCAAAAGGTTGGGTAATTTGACGAATTTGAAATCAATTGATTGGTCATGACCGTGAACATGAAAATTAAATTATTGGGTAGAAACAAACTAGCACCTATTTAGATTAAAAGAAACATCATATGGAGCCAGGAAAAATAGATGTAAGTATCATATGTTGCAAATTTAATGACTAAGAAAGCTCTCATGGCTGGTGAGTATGATCTTCCGTTTATTTTCATTTGTTGAGTTATCATATCAGGATATTGGATTTGTTTAGGACTGTGATTTGTTGAAAATATTCTA
The DNA here is from genome assembly GCA_030378225.1 of Knoxia roxburghii. NCBI lineage: Eukaryota > Viridiplantae > Streptophyta > Magnoliopsida > Gentianales > Rubiaceae > Knoxia > Knoxia roxburghii. The sequence goes on along the minus strand of CM059420.1, from coordinate 6,039,468 downwards.
TCTTTCCAGGATTTACTGAATAGAATTTACATGGGGGCAGAAGGCTACAGGGGAAGAAGAGAAATGGGCGGCGGATTGATGAAACGGTAGGAAAGTTACTGTTAGACAAGAGATAAAATTTATTGACATTTGTCATGATATCCATCGTCCTCTGACCATGCTTCCTTCTACTCAATACTGTGTTCCCCTTCGGAATGGTGAGGAGACGCTTCCTGATCTAAAGCTAAATCTATAACTTTATCCTCCTCCTCGATTGGGAATTCTGGAAGGGCAATTGAATTTTGGGATGCTTTGGAAACCTTCGGATTGTCCTGCACAGTCCGAATTTTTATTTGTGGTGGCTCCACTTTTCGAGTTTGAAGGGGGATTTCTTCGGGGGTGTTGCCAAGTACCACAATTAATGGAGATTCTGGAATTGGGAGGGGTTCAGCGTGCTGGATTATTTATACCACACTTTCAGTCATAGTGAGCTGAGGGTTGATTAGGAATTAAGGTTGTCGAACTCTGTGCTTGAAGTAGATCCAATGGAAACGCTGGAGAATCTTCCAAGCTTGCAAAGACTTCTGCTTTGGAACCATGCTTTTGTGGGAAAAGAAATGGTTTGCCATTCATTCGGATTTCCTGAGCTTAGATATCTTGTGTTGCATCATTTGCATCAATTAGAGAAGTGGACAGTGGAGGAAGGAGCCATGATCAATCTTTCTCATCTTGAGATGTCCTGGTGTGAAGGTTTAACAACTGTTCCACACGGTTTATGTCTCATTCCTACACTCCAAGAAGTTCTGCTTGATAACGCGAGTGTAGAATTTTTGTCAGATTATTTTCTCAAGTTAAGAATATATCAAATCCCATTTCCTAAACCGATGCCCCAAACCTAAGTGTGCGTCAGCAATCGAAATTTTATAACTCAATAATAATTAAAGGAATCTGATTGTCTTTTACTTATTTGATAAATTAGCAAAACATTCATTAAAGAAATTTGATCACTTCATTAAAGAAGTAGCAATCGGAGTTATTTTTCCTTTACCTCATTACCTTTTGCCTTCCATCAAACCCACGCTAAATACATATATCCCATGCTAGTCAATGTAACTTAATAATTTTTCAGACGTTTGGACAACATGTGTATAAATACATTCCCATTTAAAAATCAATACAACAAATTCACATTTTTTCCTATAGAGCTTCTGGAACTTTTTTTGTTTTTTTTAATTGTGGGGTGGTTACCTTTTTATTTAAAATATTTAGAACTAAAAGATACCAGGGATAAAAACCTCCTACTACAGTGCAAGCTCCAATACAAAACCCGACTGCCATTACACAATACTTGCATAAGAAAACAATTAACTGCTCAATGGCTGCGGTGTTGATGCATCGATCGAGCCACCTAACATTTTCTTTGGCTGACCTTTCTTACGGCAGTAACTAGAGAAAACCTTTTCTCAAGAGAAGGATAAATATTTGATCACCATCCCAACTATTCAATAGGTCCTAGGCATCCCCTCCCTGAGATACCTGAACCTGCATTGAACGGTGCATAAGTAATGCAGGGAAGCTGCTCCGGATTTTTTTTTTTTGTGTCTGCCCTTTTTTCGTTTGAGTGCCTGTGGGAATCAACTTTGATCAAATTGGGCTTTGGATCCATTAATTTTCCACTTCCAGAATTTTCCTCGTCTGACTCCAAACATAAAAGCTTGCCACCTTGAGTTTGCTCCTCTGCTTGGTCACTCGAGTTTTCCTCACCCAATTTTGAAATAAAAAAAACTTCCCTCGGTCAGGTGTCTGATTTCCTCCAAGTCGTTTCCTTTTAACGCCGACGTGACGGGTGGTTCGGAAAGAGAGCGGGCCACTGGGTCCTCTCCATCCGATGGATCGATCAAAAGCGGAGACCCCTGACTCTGTTTAACCAGGGCAGACAACGAGGGGGCGGATGAGGAACGAGGAATTCTTCTACTGCCGGGATGTGGCCTGGGATGTCTTCAAATAATGCACGGATACTACTATTTACAAGAGATTGAAGAGTTTGAAGAGTATGATAATATAAAATTCAATGTTATTTATATAATAGTTAAATATATATTTCATACATTATTTGTGCTAATAAAATATAACTTGTTTTTCTATCTTAGTATTTGTCAACTATCTAGATATTTGGATGGATAATATCGAGTGATAGCATGTGTTGAAATATATAAGAAGTAATTGTTTTTTATGTTTTTCTTTTATAATATTAAAAAGAGCTTTTATTTTTAATTTGAAGGTAAAATTTAGTATTGCAGGAAGGATAAGAAAATTACTTTTGAAGATGATAACTTTTGTATATAATCTTCAATCATCATTATGAACTTCTTTAGACTCTTTGGGATAATTTATTTTTATGGTATTTGATTTGTGAATTTCCATCTATCATTGTTAACTTCAACTTTTTTTTATTATATTTAATATTTTCGGATGTGTAGTAAGTATATGTCTTATAGTTTTTGTATAGTTTATAAACTTTTAATTTTGAATTTGTGAATGCGTTAATGTACAAACCGACTAAACCGTTAAAATATGGTTTGACAGTTTGGATTAACACATCTATTTAGTTGGTTTAGACTGAAAAATTTTCAAACCGTAAATATTAGTTTGATTACCAATTGTGCATTGTCTGCTCTTGGCTTCTTCTTTTTTCCTTTTCGTGTGTTGTTGAATGTTGATTATGTGAGCTTGATACAAATATTATATAGGTTAATATAAAAAATTCCCCTTGTAATTTACTTATAAATTAAATACCCATCTCACCTATGGTAAATATCAAAAACCCAACTTTAACTATTAAATTTGACAAAATGACTTAAAACCCCATAAAATTTAAAAAAAAAATTAAAATAAACAATTAAATTTTCTGTCGCCACTGCAAAAGTAAATTTTAGGGGAACCCAGGAGCTATGGCGTCGGCGAGCAGCTCCTGTTCAGAGGGAAAAAAGTACAAAATCACTCCTGCTCAAGATCCAAAATGGGTCTGTGAGCAAAGAGAAAAAATTCATCCACACCATCTCCGTGCCACCTCCGCGGGGGGGGGGGGGGGGGGGGGGGGGGATTCATTTGGATATGCTCAAATTAATCGAATTCAATCAAGATTATTAGTTATCGCACGTATTTTTTTTGTCCTAATTTAGATTAAAATGTCCCTTATATAATACCTTCCCTCTCACCCTTTTATATAAAATAATATTTTTATCAAAATTTATGAACTACCGCCCTAAAAAATATGGCGATAACTAGTAACCTCATTCAAAAATATTTTTTTTTTTTTTTTGGTGGCAAAACAAGAACTCAAACTCCCCTGAAAATGGATATTTTTTATAGATGTTCATCCACAACTTCTTCTGATTCGTCTTTATTCTGGAAAACGCCGAGAGATGTCAGCCGGCTGGAGATGATTAAAGGGAAGTGTCATAAGTAAATAGATTAGGGTTAGTGAAAGACAAATTATTTCAGCTATTTTTTGAAGTAAAATTTATAAATTATTTTAATGAAGGATAAATTTGTCTAAACACTCTTATTTTAGTTGAAAAATGTTAATATTATTATAATTTAATCCGTTCAGGGGGGATTTTGATATTTAATGGACCTTATATGTGTGTTTGATTTATAAATAATGTTGAGGGGGGATTTTTAATATAACTTTATTATATAATTAACACCTTTGTTGCACATTAAAAATTAATGAAAAATTACACATGAACAACAATTTTATTATTCTTGCATTATGAATTTAGAATGTTCAATTCAAAGTGAATGAATAAAAATGGAAAGACTTATGAAATTTATACATTTAATTTAGGAAGTTTGGGAATCAATGTGGAAGTGTGATTTTACAGTGCACCTTAACTGACTTTAATATCATTTTCAAAGGCAATAAGGTATGAAATTAAGATAAAATTAAATAAAAATTACATAATTAATTCCATGTTTTGGTATCAGTTTTACGGTAGCTGTTTAGGAAATGGGATTTGGTACATTCTTAACTTGAGCATATAGTCTGACTTAAATCCTTCACTCATGTAACTACCAAGCAGTACTTCTTTGAGTGTGGGAATGAGACATAAACCGTGTGGAACAGTTTCTAAATTATAACACCAGGACATCTCAAGATGAGAAAGATTGATCATGGCTCCTTCCTCCACTGTCCACTTCTCTAAGTGAGACAAATCTTGCAGCACAAGATATCTGAGCTCAGGAAATCCGAATGAATGGCAAACCATTTCTTTTCCCACAAAAGCATGGTTCCAAAGCTCAAGTCTTTGCAAGCTTGGAAGATTCTCCAGCGTTTCCATTGGATCTACTTCAAGCTCAGAGTACGACAACCTTAATTCCGAAAGGTTTCTAAAGATTTGGGAGTTATATTCAGGTAGCTTGCGCAAAAGTCCAAATAGGCTTAGGTGTTGGAGATTGCTTCTGAACAATTGCTCCAAAAGTTCTGCTTCCCTTTCTTGGCGGCAGCTTTGGGTAACTTGAAACCAGATATCGGCTAGCTTTAGCTGATGCGAAATTGATATGTACTTAATGATTTCTTCAGCAGAATTCGTGTCATCAACACGAAGATGTGCTTGTAGTTCGCAAAGATTGCTCAATTCGGATATATGTCTGACATCAACCTTCCCAGGTTGAAGCCCTATCATTACCTCAAGTGTATTTGAGACGTAGATTTGCATTTTGAAATCATCATGAGGAGACATAACGTACAGATGTCTCAATCGTCTCAACTTCAAGGGCACTTTTTCGGACCAGATTATCTTCCCCCTGGTTAGCTCAAAAGTTTCCAAATGTTCAAGGCTGCTTATAGACAAGGGAGATATGACAAGTATAGAATCTCTGAAAATCAGGCATCTCAAATGAATAAGATTACCTATTGGTAACTTGAAAACATCATCCGGGATGCCACCACTCCCTGTAATTCTTTCAACGTCTGGAGTAATCACACCTTCAATGGTCAATGATCTTAGCATCTTCAACTTGTTGAATTGGGAAGCTGCCAATTGTGCTATCAAGTTTGCTCTCCATGTTGAACAAAACACCAGTGTTCTAAGATGTTTAGTTGCTTCCATTTCAGGGGGAACATACTTTTCGGCATCCTTTTCACTTATGTAGATCATCATTCTATGAATATTCCCCGCTGTTGAAGAAGTGGAAACCATACCGTTTTCATGTTCATAATCAATTACCTTCAAAAAATTTTCTTCTCTTGCCTTGGCCAAACATAAGTCTCTCATAAGGTCATGAAGCCGACAGGATCCATACTCAAAATGGACTATGCATCTTTTGGCTAGCTCCTCCAGATATCTTTCAGCAACATCAACCATTGTTTCATCCCCTATCCTATCCTCTGCAAATACCATTCCTTCAGCAATCCACAAATGGTACAATTTGTGTACGGGGATTTCTTCGTCTTCAGGAAATCCACTCAAGTAAAGAAAGCAAGGCTTCAATTTGTATGGCAAGTCATTGTAACTCAATGCCAAAATCTTTCGCACTTCTCCCTCATCTTGTTGCATGCTTCTTCCCTTTCCTAAATAAGACTTGATGTTTCGATACACCAGATTCCACTCATGGAAGCTCACTCTAGTTGCAAGAACACCACCAAGAACAACAATTGCTAGTGGAAGACCGCCACAAATGTTGACCATTTCTTTTCCCAGCGATTCTAGCTTACCGATATCACCATAACCTACAAATTAAGCCAAAGGAATGTAAGGATTGTGCACAACCCAGTCGTTGAAGTGTAAACACATCCAACAAAAATTCTTACTGAATCTGTTCGTACATGTACAAAAGTTTTTCAAAACTAGATTCAATTAGAGCATGACCCTCGAAATTATATTCCATGAATTTCCTCAAAAAAAAAAAAAAAAAATCCATGAATTTATATAATCTTTCATAAATAATTTTTTTTCTTACAATTTTTACTTAAGCAAGTATAAAACGTTAATTATTTTGTTAAATTAATAATGTAATAAATTTTAAGAAACCCAGTTATGTAAATAATAAGTTCAAACTCCAAACAATATGAAAAAGCAATAATTCCTTAAAATTATTTTGAATAAAATGTAACTGAAGAGTTATAGTAATTTGGGTGGATTTTGTCTTTGATTATTCTCACCGTGTGCAAACAAATTTTAACTTAATGAGAAAACATAAACTATATAGGAAGGTTGCATAATATTAAAATATACTATTAGTTTGATTGATTTAATAAATGGTTTTATTTATCGATTTTTTTCTTATTTTTAAAATCGCTTATTTTTTTATTTATCCTCCATTTTCTTATTCGCAGTTCCTCTATTAAAAATGCCCCTTATTTTTATATTTAAGGCCCGTGCCTGCTCCGCCGCCTTTACTGCCGCCACTCATCACCGTCACCGATTGACACTGTCACCATCACCATCACCATCCAGCCGCTTCTATTCGTGCAGTATGAGCAAGACGGGAGGAGGGAGATCTGGATTCGCTACCACAGGGAAATCGGCATCGGCAACGAAACTGATCGGGTTCTCTTCTTCTGGGCTCGATCAGCGAGGGTTCGAGCGGGAGGGAGCAGGGAGATCAACGAGGGTTTCGATCCGGATAGAGGAGGGAGATCGACGAGGGTTTTTTCTTCTTATGTGCTCAATCGATGAGGGTTTCGATCCAAACGGAAGAGGGAGATCGGGGGCGAGGTTGGGGGGAAGACTCTTGCGGCTGCGGAAGATGAGCGGTAGCGACGGAACAAGGGAGAGGGAGATCGGGAGGAGGAAGGCAGGAAGGAGGGAGGTCAGCGGCGTTGGCGGAGAAGGAGGGCAGAGGGGAGAGAAGGGGGCGGAAAGGAAGAGGGATTAATGCATGTGTCTAAAAATTAGGGACAATTAGGTAAAAAAGGAGACTGTAAATAAAAATTCTATTTAATTATGTTAACCAACCACATATATGCTCCCAAAGAAGATTAAAAATAAAAAAGAACTATAGTTATTCACTTATGTAAAAAGAAATAAGCGAAAGTAATGAAAGAAATCGAGAACCTGTATGAATAGATCCCTGTTTTAGAGCTTTTTTCTGGAGCAGCTCCCAGCCTTCATCTTGACTCAACAATCTCGGCTCATGGGGATAACCATGTGGACCAATATGTATTGCAACATCTTTATTGCGAGTTGTGATCAGTATTTTATTGCCTTTCTTTCTTACTGGAAATGCAATCTTTATGCATTCCCAAGCATCAGTCGACCAAATGTCATCAAGAACCACTAGGCATTTCTTATTTTGCTGGAGTCGAAGCAATTCCCTGACTATCTCATCATCTTCCCATTTTTTAATCTCTTGTCTCCTCTCCGGGAGGAAACTGACCAAAATCCCCTGCAATATGTTTCTCGCTTGCCATTTCTGGGATATACAAACCCATGCAAAGGAATTGAAATGATTCTTCACACTAGGGTGATTGTATACCTTTCTGGCAAGCATAGTCTTCCCAGAACCTCCCATCCCACTAATTGAAACCACATCATAGTGGCCGAAGAAATCATCTTCCTTCACCAATGCCTGCACCAATATCTCGACATCCCTTCCAAATCCCACAAAGTCTTCATCCTCAGCAACAGAGGAATATGAAATCCTCATTTGTTGTTGACTCGAGCTCGAACTTGTTCGTTCTCTCTCGGTTACAGCCCTTATGCCATATTCTTGGAAACGCCTTGTTAGATTAGAAATTCTGGTATTAAGACTCTGAATCTCTAACCCAACATTATGACGAATGTAGCATTCATTCAGGATACAAGCATAGCGTTTCAGTTTAGATAATCTACCTTTTTTACTGCTCCTTGATGCAAGCTTGAAAGCATAATCTTCCAACAAGTTCTCTGCTTCATAGGCTGCATCTTTGCTTTGTGAAACCCATTCTTTGACAAGTTGGGCCTCATGCTGTTTTTCATCGGCATCTTTTAGCAATGCCCTCATCATTTTTAGCTCTGAATGAAGCTGCTCAGCTTCATCACTCACCCCACTCAAGAACTTCCCTTCTTCCATCAACAATCTGCCTATGGATTCCACAAGAAATGAAACAATGGGCTCGGCCATTTTTCTATGTTTGAGCTAAAAAAGTATGGAAGGTTTGATAAATGATTTTCTTTTGAGCGTTTGAAGTATGAAAATCTGGCTTTCCCATAGCAGCTATATATAAACATCAGGAAGGAATACCAATACCTTTCTTGTGATTTTGACACCTTAACAGGTACGGCATACTCCAGTACCTTCCAACTCTGGCAGAAGTATAGATTCTAGTGAATCAAACCTTAGCTTGTTAGTTGTTACCATGAGTTGCGTAAAAATCCAAAAGTAAAGAACAAATTAATCCTTTGAGTGTTAGTTTGAGGATTCCTTCTTAGTTGTAGGTTTGAAGGAATCCTATTTGGGAAAAGGCAGATTATTGTTCCTGTAAGTTTGATAATGCCGACAAGAATTTTCATACCCTAAACCTAATTAATTAGTTTGTGAGCACTAGCGCAGGATGACGAACAATATCACGTCTAAGAATGCCATAATTTCAAAAGCTTTCGGGGCATAAGTTATGAATTATTCTTTGCTCTTCATTACAGGTTGCATATAACTTGGACACTTCAGGAATCCTAGAAATGATAATAGCATAACAAAGCATCTAGTTCTTTAATTAATTATTTGAGGCATCTTTAGGAACTTCTTGATTGGAATTTTGTTCAATTTCAAAAGGGCCAAAAAGTATTTACTGAATCAAGCAAAAGATTAAAAAAGAACACTGTTAAATTGTGATGAAAAATATTTTTGTCCAGTAGAGTCCTTAGTGGACAAAAATTCTGGACATGAAAATGGGTTATTATATACCGCCCCTTCTTTTCAAAATTGTCCTTTATTTTCTTATTTATTGCCTCCTACCTTTCGCGGTCACAATCATTGCCGGAAACTGCCGTCACCGTCGAAAAACCTCCCGCCATCGCCAGAATCGCCCCCATCACTCTAAACCACCGAAATCACGGCCAGCCTTCTTCTTCTTCGGATGGATTTGTCTTATAACAAAAATAAATTTTGGATATTTGTAGCCTCACACTCCTATTTTTGAAATCATCTAGCCAGTGTTTCAAACTCATTTTGGATGAAGGGTTTATCAAATTCTTAAGAAAATGGTAAAATAGGTACACCTAATAGTAGTAAAAGAGATAGAGAATAACATTAAATAAATTAAAATAAAATTTAACTAATAATTAATTTAATCCACTATTAATCCTAAAAAATATATAATTAATTAACTCAAACATAATTTTTTTTAAGAGATAGAGAATAACATTTATTTAATTAATATGATGGTGCATAGGAAATTTTACATTGAAAAATTATTAAGGTAGGCAGACACACAAGTGAAAGGCAGTTATCATATCCTTAACACAACATAGAAAGCAGTAGGATCATCAATGGCATCAAATCCGGTGTTCCGTAAGCTTATACCTCAAGTAAAAAGACCATTAGTTCTTGAAGAACAATGCAAATTCAAGCAGCCCTATATTATATTGTTGTGAAGAAGATTACCAGTGACGACTAAATTAGAGATCCCAAGACCCTGAATTCCACTAGCACTCCAAGATCGCAAGTGATTCCTTCCAAAGGTTGCAGAAGTCTCAGTATTTGTCTTTATTAATGTTATCCTTAAGTTAATTATATATTAGCAAGTTAAAGATAATTCAAAATTTCTAACAGAGTTAGGAGTGAAAGAAAAAGGCAAGTCAAAATAAAGTCTCAAAAGAGAAAGGAAGAGATAAGTTCTTTCCTCCATGCCCAAGCATAACTTCTCGACTCAAATATAATTTAACCTTTTAAAACGCAAATTTATTCAAAGTTTTTTTTTTTTTTACATTAGTTAAAAATTTCCTTCAAATCTTGTTACCATGGGTATATGTAGTCAAATGGTTGGATTAGACTCTTTAAAAGGGGAAACGATAGCAATTTAGGGAACCTTCAATACTAAAAGTGGTTATAAATTGATAATATAATATTGTCATTTGTCAATGAATTATGTTGCATGATAGACTTAGGACTATGATATAATTTGCCAGTTTCTTCCTTTAATATAAAATTCGCTTTTAAATTAAAACACACAATCATAATCATTCTCGGCGTCAATACATAGTGATTAGTAGTTGGACACTTTATTTAGATGGTGGTCTTTTGTTTTTAACTTAGTATAGAAGGATTATATTTGCATCTAATCACACCATATAACTTTTTCACTAATCAATGGAGAAAGCAATCAGCCTCGTCGGTCCTTGAGGACTGTTTTTGGTTATTAAAAAAAATATCATAATCACAAGGTATATGTAGACATTAATATCCTCTTATATATAGCTTTCCGTGGGATTCAAGAATTGCTCAAGTCCAATTAAATTCATCAACAAATTTGACCACCACCAACATCAAAAACAGACAAATTGATTCTTCTTACTAGCTATGTCATCAGCGTTCAAAGATGGCTGAACCGATTGTTTCATTTCTTATAGGAACAATCGCAAAATGGTTGGTGGAGGAAGGAAATTTCTTGCGTGGGTGAGCGATGAGGCTGAGCGACTTCATTCCGAGCTCAAGATAATGTGGGCTGCTGAAAGATGCAGCACGAGGCAGCCATTGTCCGGGAGTGGGTTTCACAGAGTAGAAATTTGGCCTACGAAGCCGAAAATGTGCTCGAAGACTACGCTTTCAAGCTTGCGTCGAGGAGGAGGAAAAGAAGCACCTTATCAAATGTGACACGCTATGCTCGTTTCCTGAATGAATGCTACATTCGTCATAACATTGGATTAGAGATTCAAAGCCTATATACTAGAATCTCTTATCTAACCCGATGATTTCAGGAATACGACATAAGGGCTGTAACTGATCAAGGTGATGGATCATCAACTTCTGCAAGCAGTGGCGGAACCAGCATGAAACTGGAGGGTGCAATAACACCCTCATGCCCGATAGTTCCGTCATTCCCTCTTAGAAATCTCCTCCTTCACTTTTTTCTCCATTATTTATTCCTTCGTTCCTTATTTTTTCTCTCAAATTAGCACGCTCATCCCAAATTTCTAGGTTCACCACTGTCTGCAAGGCAACAACAATTGAGAAGGATGACATATTCTTATGTTGCTAATGATGAAGACTTTGTGGAAATTGGTGCCGATGTTGCGAAATTGGTAGATGTTTTAGTGGGAGAAGGTGATTCCATTACCGGGCACCAACACCAGGGAGCCGTTTTCATTTGCGCCATGGGCGGTTCTGGCAAGACAACACTTGCTAGAAAGGTTTACAATCACCCCAATGTGAAGAGTCATTTTCAAAGGTTCGCGTGGGTTTGTGTATCGCAACTAGGGGTGTAAATGAACTGAGCCGCTCGTGAGCTATTCGCGAGCCGGCTCGGTCAAAGCTTGGCTTGAGTTCGGAGTTGACCGAGCTCGAGCCGAGCTCGAGCTCGGCTCGTTAAGGTAACGAGCCAAGTTCGAGCCTGTAATATATAGGCTCATTAGGCTCGACGAGCTTAACGAGCTTATATATTATATATATATTTTATAATATTAAATATTTTCAATATTTTTAAAATTTTTCGTTTTGTAGGCAAGTAACTATCCTTTAACCCTAATCCTAATTCATTTCTCCCCCAAAAATCGGATAAGTGGGGCGATTTTTTGCCCCACAATTGCACATTTCATCCGATGTTTGGCTTAAAAATCGAAAAGTAGGTCTGATTTTTTCACATTCGTATGTTTATATAATTGTCTTCACATGAATGGATGTAGACGTTTCTGGACGTGGTGCTAGTTATTTTTGACGTGGTGCTAGTGTTATGAGACGTGGTGGACTGTCTTTGTGAAAAAAAATTAGTTTAAATTCACATGAATGGATGTTGACGTTTATGGACGTGGTTCTAGTTGTCTTGGACGTGGTGGGTTGTCTTTGAGAAAAAAATAGCTTAAATTCACATGAATGGATGTAGACGTTTCTGGACGTGGTGCTAGTTATTTTTGACGTGGTGCTAGTGTTATGAGACGTGGTGGACTGTATTTGTGAAAAAAAATTAGTTTAAATTCACATGAATGAATGTTGACGTTTATGGACGTGGTTCTAGTCGTCTTTGATGTGGTGGGTTGTCTTTGAGAAAAAATAACTTAAATTCACATGAATGGATGTAGACGTTTCTGGACGTGGTGCTAGTTATTTTTGACGTGGTGCTAGTGTTATGAGACGTGGTGGACTGTCTTTGTGAAAAAAAAAATTAGTTTAAATTCACATGAATGGATATTGACGTTTATGGACGTGGTTCTAGTTGTCTTTGACGTGGTGGGTTGTCTTTGAGAAAAAAATAGCTTAAATTCACATGAATGGATGTAGACGTTTCTGGACGTGGTGCTAGTTATTTTTGACGTGGTGCTAGTGTTATGAGACGTGGTGGACTGTCTTTGTGAAAAAAAAAATTAGTTTAAATTCACATGAATGGATGTTGACGTTTATGGACGTGGTTCTAGTTGTCTTTGACGTGGTGGGTTGTCTTTGAGAAAAAAAAAAAGCTTAAATTCACATGAATGGATGTAGACGTTTCTGGACATGGTGCTAGTGTTATGAGACGAGGTGGACTGTCTTTGTGGAAAAAAAAATTAGTTTAAGTTCACATGAATGGATGTTGACGTTTATGGACGTGGTTCTAGTTGTCTTTGACGTGATGGGTTGTTTTTGAGAAAAAAATAGCTTAAATTCACATGAATGGATGTAGACGTTTCTGGACGTGGTGCTAGTTATTTTTGACGTGGTGCTAGTGTTATGAGACGTGGTGGACTGTTTTTGTGAAAAAAAATTAGTTTAAATTCACATGAATGGATGTTGACGTTTATGGACGTGGTTCTAGTTGTCTTTGACGTGGTGGGTTGTCTTTGAGAAAAAAATAGCTTAAATTCACATGAATGGATGTAGACGTTTCTGGACGTGGTGCTAGTTATTTTTGACGTGGTGCTAGTGTTATGAGACGTGGTGGACTGTCTTTGTGAAAAAAAAATTAGTTTAAATTCACATGAATGGATGTTGACGTTTATGGACGTGGTTCTAGTTGTCTTTGATGTGGTGGGTTGTCTTTGAGAAAAATAACTAGCACCTTGTTAAGTATGTTTTAATAACTAGCACCTTGTTAAGTACATTTTAATACAATAGAATTAAAACATACTTAACAAGGTGCTAGTTATTTTTCTCAAAGACAACCCACCACGTCAAAGACAACTATAACCATGTCCATAAACGTCAACATCCATTCATGTGAATTTAAACTAATTTTTTTTCCACAAAGACAGTCCACCACGTCTCATAACACTAGCACCACGTCAAAAATAACTAGCACCACGTCCAGAAACGTCTACATCAATTCATGTGAATTTAAGCTATTTTTTTCTCAAAGACAACCCACCACGTCAAAGACAACTAGAACCACGTCCATAAACGTCAACATCCATTCATGTGAATTTAAACTAATTTTTTTTCCACAAAGACAGTCCACCACGTCTCATAACACTAGCACCACGTCAAAAATAACTAGCACCACGTCCAGAAACGTCTACATCCATTCATGTGAATTTAAGCTATTTTTTTCTCAAAAACAACCCACCACGTCAAAGACAACTAGAACCACGTCCATAAACGTCAACATCCATTCATGTGAATTTAAACTAATTTTTTTTTTCACAAAGATAGTCCACCACGTCTCATAACACTAGCACCACGTCAAAAATAACTAGCACCACGTCCAGAAACGTCTACATCCATTCATGTGCATTTAAGCTATTTTTTTCTCAAAGACAACCCACCACGTCAAAGACAACTAGAACCACGTTCATAAACGTCAACATCCATTCATGTGAATTTAAACTAATTTTTTTTCACAAAGACAGTCCACCACGTCTCATAACACTAGCACCACGTCAAAAATAACTAGCACCACGTCCAGAAACGTCTACATCCATTCATGTGAAGACAATTATATAAACATACGAATGTGAAAAAATCGGACCTACTTTCCAATTTTTAAGCCAAACATCGGATAAATGTGCGATTGTGGGGCAAAAAATCGCCCAACTTATTCGATTTTTGGGGGAAAAATCCCCACTTATCCAATTTTCTCCCAAAAATTGAATAAGTGAGGCGATTTTTCGCCCCATTTTCGAACATTTCGTCCGATTTTTGGATTAAAAATTGCATTTTGGGTCTGATTTTTTGTTCTGCTATCGCAAATTACAGGCGATTTTTCATGCAAACTTCACATTTTCTGTTTTTAAGGGCATTTTAGGTATTTCATCAATTTTTTTGTGCTACAAATAGCAAATTTGTGCTACAAATAGTAAGATCCTAAAATTTTGGATAAATTTAATGAGCACTTTGTCAAACTCAAAATCGAGCTAGGCTCGCGAGCTCGAGCTCGAGCTTCACAATTCTTAAACGAGCTCGAGCTCGAGTTTCAAAAAATGAGCTCGAACGAGCTCGAGCTCGAGCTCGAGCCCCTTCATATTTAGACGAGCCGAGCCTGAACATAGACAAATTCGAGCTCGGCTCGGCTCGTTTACACCCCTAATCGCAACAATGGCAAACAAGGGATCTATTGCAAGGGATTCTGGTTGGCTTCCTCTCGGAAGAGAGAAAAGAGATTGTCAGGTTGAGAGATGGTGAGATAGTTGAGCAACTGGTTCGAATCCAGAAAGAAAAGAATTGTCTAGTGGTTCTTGATGACATTTGGTCTACGGAGGCTTGGGAATGCATAAACATTGCATTTCCAGTTAGGAAGAAAGGGAATAAGATATTGATCACAACTCGTAACAAAGATGTGGCCTCTCAAATTGGTCCAAATGGTTACCATCATCAACTGAAATTGCTTAGTAAAGCTGAAAGCTTGGAGCTACTTATGAAAAAAGCCACCTGACCTGATCTAGGTTTGTTTTTCACTCTCCTCTGCGTACTGAATCGTTTAAACTTTTAAAACACATAGTACATTTGTAAAAAAATCTAAAATCAATCTAATGATGTAAACTCCTCAATGACCATAACCAATCTAATATTGAAGGCCTATTTCCCGCCCTTATTTTATTATTTTGCACCCTTTTTATACTTAAATTATTCTTGACAAATTAAAAAAATACTAATCATAATATTTAAATATAAAATATAGTAATATATTAAATTACCTAACTATCCTTAATCAATTTACTAAAAATACAAAAAAAAAATTCATTTATAGTTCCGCTCATCTATGCTACTTTAATCATAATTTTTATAAATTTTGGTAGATTAAGAAGGGACTTATAAAATTTTTGGTAAATTAATTAAGGGTAGTTAGGTAATCATATGAGGAGCGGAAGATAAATATTAAGGGGGTGAAAAATAAGAATTAAGGGGGCAATACTTAACAAAATGAAGGGCTTCTTTGGAAAAAAAGGGGCGTTCAATAACAAAAAGGGAGACGCGATATAACACTACCCATTCTCAATGAACTATCTTAAAATGTTGTTTTTGGACTATCATTTATGGATTGAATATTTTATGTGTTCTATATATCAAAACTTTCTAAAATAGTTTTTTTTTTCCCCAAAACAATCTCGTGAGAGACCGGTGGGTTTGAGAACCATATATTAGGAAGAAATAGCTACAACGTTTCATGCACCTTTCCTGCACTATTTTGATACGCAAAAATTCTACCAATTAGCTTCCTATTTTTACAATCTCAATCCCGACACTGCATTCTGATCTAGGCGAATCTGGCCTTAAAGGGGTCTCGGGAGAGAGTCAAAAGAATAGTAAGTATTTCGGTGGCCAAGAGAGGCGTGTTTTGCTAGAAAATCAGCGGGGGCATTTCTTTCTCTGCAATTGTGATCAAGCAGCAGCTTGGACTGATTCATAATTCTTGTAATATCCTTGAGAGCTTGGAAGTGTTTCCATGGGAAACCTGGTTCCCCCATTTTGATGATGTTCACAACCTGGGAGTTATCACATAACAGAAGTCCTTCCAAGAGGGAGTTAGAGTTGCAGAAGGTACAAGCTTCCTGCAAGGCTAGTAATTCACTGTGGATGGCGAAGTCAGCTTGTAGAGTGAAAGATTCTCCTAGAGAAAAATTCCTTCAGTGTTCCTTAGAATGAAACTCCCGCTGGCCTTTCCCGAAAGTTTGTATGAGCCGTCAGTATTAATGATCCACTTAGCACTTCTCAACTGATTAATCCAAATGATTCCTCTGGGGCATGGAGCATTGGGGCTGGACATTGAGTGTCCAAAAGCGTCCCTTATCCAACTCCTTTCCATCCTAGAAGTAGCTTTTGGCTTAAAGGCGATGAGAGTTTCTTTTAGTTTCTTGTGCACCTCTTCAATCAGTCTCCTTCTCTGAAAAATTTCCCCATCCTAGTATGTTTTGTTCCTATAGGTCCAAATTATCCAAATTATCCAGCAGGGCATGATTTTGCAGAGTCTACTCAGCGTGGATTTCTTGTTACAAGATTGCCACCATGAAATCAAAAATCCATTTCCAATAGGCTATCTGAACTTCAGATTATAGAACGCCTTCAAGAATTTCTAGCACGGCTGAACTTAAGAACAGGAGAAAAAAACATGATGCAAAGATTCAGAAGCTCTTCTACAAAACCCACATTTCGATGGTTGACTGACTATACCAAAAACTTCTATAATATCAGGAAAAGGTATAATGGAATTCCAACATCGCCAAACTAGGGATGATACCATTGGGAGGAGACTAAGAGTCCCAAACTGCTCTCACGAAAGATTGAGGGTTAGCCGTGGCTCTTAAGGTGTGATAAGTATGCTTGAAATTGAAATTCCCCAAATGGTTGGGCTTCCAGATTACACGGTCATCTTCATTGGAGAAAATAGGGGAGAAAGAGGATAAATGATCAAGTTGGTGTTGGTTTAGAGCTGCTGCGAATTCCTGGAGATACTTCTATTTGTCCAGAAAGAATTCAAGAGCGGAGAGTGTCGGGGAGGGTGTATTTTAGGACCAGACCAAAGCCTTCCACTTTCAGACCAGTTGTCCATCCATAAGGAGCAAGAGCCATTTCCTATCACTGTTTTTGAGAGGGTTGCAGCCATATTTTCAACTTTTCCAATCTTTTTCCAAGAGGTTTTCTTCCTAGCAGAGAAAGAGAGTGAATTTTGGAATTTTGCCCAAAGACTGAGATTGTTTCTAACTTTCCACCGTAGCTTTATTGAGTAGCAGGTCGCAATCACATCCAATTGCCTTAAACCCAAGCCATTTTCCTCTACCGGAAGGCACATCCTCTTCCAGGATCTCTAGTGCCTCTTTGTCTGGTCTTGTGTTCCAGAGGAATCGTTGGCATTTGCGTTCAATCTCTGTTAGGACTTGTTTTGGTGGCTCCGAAGCTGCAATCGTGTGGGAAGGGATGGCAAAGAGCACTGATTTTATAAGAGCTAGACGACCTCCAAAACTAATAAGCTTGTTCTACCATAGGTTCAGCTTGTTATCCAATCTTTCCAGAAGCTGAATGAAGTGAGAAGACTTAGTTTTTCCTTTGAAGACTTGGCAGCAAAAATAGGGTGTGGGGAGATTTGCTTCGGTCATGGAGAGGGTGGAAATTATTTGATTCTTGGCAGCTTTAGGAGCTCTCCTTGAGATGAAAAGATTACTTTTGGCTTTATTCACTTTCTGCCCAGAGACAATTTCATAATCTTCCAGGAAGTTATTTAGTACTTGCATAGATCTAGCTCTGCCCTTGGTGAAAATAAGAATGTCGTCTGCGTAGGCGAGGTGTGAGACTTTTAAAGAGCCCGCAGGAGTGCTGAAGTGTTGGATACGGCCCTCATCCATGAGGAGATTGAGTCTTCGGGAGAAGGCTTCAGAAGCAAGAATAAATAGTAAAGGGGAGAGGGGATCCCCCTGTTTCAAGCCTCTAGAGGTTGGGAAAAATCCAATTGGACTTCCATTTGATCAGAACTGAAATTATGTTGCTTTGAAGGGTGTTCATAATGAGTGAGGTGAACCGGCGAGGGAAACCGAACTTAACAAGCAGCGAATCTAGTAAAGTCCAAGAGATTCTGTCAAATGCTTTGAGCATGTCCAGTTTGATAATCACATTGTGCCCGACGGCTTTTGAGTCTAGGAAGGCTACCAAATCTTTTGCAATAAGAACATTGTCTATAATATCTCTACCCGCCAAAAAACCTGACTGCTCTTTAGATATGAGTGAGTTCATTAGTGGGGAAAGTCGGCCTTTTAGGATGTTGGAGAGGACCTTGCTGACAAAGTTTCAGAGGGCCGGAAGTCCGAGAAGGAATTAAACTCTTTCTTCTTTGGAATTAAGACCAAGAAGGTGCTTGCAAAAGCTCTAGGAATTGGAACCCCCGCAAAAAATTCTTGACAAGCTGCAAACAAATCAGTCTTTATAATATTCCATGCATGCCTAAAGAAAGTACCTAGAAAGCCATCTGGGCCAGCCACAATATCCGAATTGAGGTTGAAAACCGCGTCTTTTACTTTCTCGATTGTAACAGATTTTCGGCTTCTGTTAGGGAGACTAATGGAGGGATAGATTGAAGGAATGGCTCCACGGTTTGTGCTTGGTTCGAATCTACAGAGAGGAGGTTTTTATAAAAGGAGGTTGTTGCAGCTTCTATGTCTTTGGGCCCTGTCAACCAGTTTCCCTCTCCATTTTTTATCTTGTGAATATGTTTCCTTTGATCTTTTTCCTTCATTACAGCATGGAAAAAAGCTGAGTTCTTGTCACCCTCAGCAAACCAATTAATCCTATATTTTTGTTTAAAGAATTCCTCTTGCTCCAGCAGCATTCTCTGAAGAGTGGCGTGTCCTTTTGACATTTCAGCTCTGCGGAGGGGGGAAGGGTCAAGGTCATAAGCTTTCTCCTTTGTTTCCAACTCCTGCTCTGCTCTCATGAGGTTTAAGTGCACGTTTCCAAACTTTTCTTTGTTCCAACATTTCATGGCTTCTTTGAGTCTATGCAGTTTCAAAGAAAATGAGATCATTCCAAAACAACCAGTCGGTTCAGCCCTGCTTTTCTCCACTACTTCCATGAATTCATCTCTCTTCAACCACATCTTCTGGAAGACGAATCTCCTTGGTTTATTTGCATGTGCTGTGCTCGATTGGAACAGCAGGGGACAATGGTCAGAAGCTGCCTTATTAAGGGCGTGAGATACTGAGACCGGTAATTGATAAGCCTGAAATTAATGATTGGTTTTTGTTCAAATTGAAGGGCAATTAGATGAATTCTATGGTTTAATGGTTGTATTTTGAATGCAGGAGAAGATGGATTTCGGTAGAGCTAGATACGCAATTTGGCCATATTTTTGGAGGAAGTTGAGAGTTTGAGCAGAATGAAGAAATATCAAATTGGGCTTGCGGGAAGAATTAATTGTGAATGAAGATAAATATTCGATTGGGCTTAATGTTTAGACCCAAAGTTAGTTAATGGATTTGTTATTAATGTTATTATTTTCCAAAACTAAATAGGAATTAATAATATAAAATTAGTTGGTTAGAATAAGTGGGCCGCCTTAGGTTAGTATATATAGTAGTATACGTAGGTTTTAGAGTTAAGTTTTTACCCAGGAAGGCGGCCACTTTGTTGGAATGGGGTTTTCGGCTAAGTTTTCTTTTCTTTCTTTTAATTTCAATTATGTATTTTAATTAGGTTTGATAGTACTTGGATTAGATGAACTCATAAATTATTTAATTTCATAGTATGATTATGTGTTAAATATTTTTGGATATTTATTGTGATTTATGCTATTTGGTTTATATTACAGTCAAATAATTTGCCTAGAGCTTTTAAGTTTGATATAATATAATCTCAATTAGGATAATCCGTAAAGGCTTACGAACATGCCAATTAGAGTTGAAGAGGTTAAAAAGGTGGAACCTTTTAAAGCCTAGAACACTAATAAGGCAATGGTTTGTAGCGATAAATAGGTTGAATTAATCAATGTGATGAAGTGACTAATAAGGTCGGTGGATTCAATGGATTTGAATTGAGCCTACTAATTGGTGAGATGATGACATGTTGATTCGATTTGCATATTTGCATCCAAATATCTTTAACTGTTGGTTTGTAAAGCACTATGAAATTAAAGAGTTTATGAGGGATTCCTATCTAAGTACTACGTTAGAAATTTTATTATTTTCTTTATTTTTATTTATGTTGGTTAGTTTAATTAGTTAATCAATTCTCAAAAACCCCCTCTTCTTGACAAGATAGTAGAAAAGAGGTTAGTTCTAATACATAGTCCCTGAGGAGACGATCCTACTCACTGCTGTGCTGCTAAAACCCTTTAGAGTAGGTCTTTTATATTTGTTGGTTTGACACCCATCAAATTTTGGCGCCGTTGCCGGGGACTAAAGATATTAGAAAAACCTTGATTTTATTATTCTAGTTTTTATAT
The DNA here is from genome assembly GCA_030378225.1 of Knoxia roxburghii. Lineage (NCBI taxonomy): Eukaryota > Viridiplantae > Streptophyta > Magnoliopsida > Gentianales > Rubiaceae > Knoxia > Knoxia roxburghii. The sequence goes on along the minus strand of CM059420.1, from coordinate 6,019,016 downwards.
TTTATTATATATTTTTTTATTTTCTTTTCTGTATTACATTTTTTTTCCATATTTTCTGTTTAGGAAGTTTGCAAGAACAATTATGGATGAGCAAAATTATTCATGGCAAGGTCACAATGGATTCGGTGCAAGTTACCCACATGGCTATGAGGGAGAGTACCAAAATATGCCCACTTGGCAAGCTCGTTCAGAAGATACATCATATGGACAAGATCTAGCAAGTCAAATACGCAGATTGAGCAATGAAATAATGGATAGACAAGCACCAAATATGCAGATTGAGCAATGTGAAAGGTCTTGCAAATGCGAAAGTAGATTTTTTGAATTGGAGACTTGACTTACCAAAATGCAAGAGACAATGGACCTAGTGCTGCAAAAATTGTCACAACCACAATGTCAAGGGGTAGTTTACGTACAAGAGAAAGAGCCAGTGGATCAACCACCAAAGGATAAGGGCAAGAAGTTAAATTTTGAAAAAGACGTGCTCAAATACTTAGAAAAGGAAAGTGCAAGGTGGAACAAGCATCTAAAGGTTCAAGACAAGATAGTTCAAAGAGAGTATGTCCAAGAAGAACAATTGTTCAAAGTGGACTCACAGATTAAACAATTAAACTCCGCGGTCAAGGATGTTTGTATCCATCTACTTGAGAAGGAAAGTGTTCAGATGCTCTCTGCAAAGAATGACATCAACAATGGTGGGATCGTTCCAAAAAGTCATGCCAACGGGGGAACACATGGCAGAGAAATTAGTGGGAATGAGCAAATCAAGGACTCTCCTGAAACGATGTACACATATCCTGATGATTCTAGCGAGGAGGAGCATGAAGTCATAGAAAAAATGTTATTGCGTGAACACGCTATGGCATTTGAGGTTCACAACCTCATTCCAGAAGAAGACATGACGCCTCAAATTGCCAGAATAGACACCAAGAAGAAGTGCATCAATAGTAAGAAGAGTAAGAGACGGTTAAAGAGAGAAAAGGCTAAGATAGAGGGAAAGAGATTCAAAGAAAGACTAACCGTTTTAGAAGACACGATGTTCCAACTCCTGAATAGTCAGAAGCCTACAACTAAGAGTCTCATACCTGATCCAGGAAAGGTAAATACACCTCAAACACAAGGAAAGTGCCATGACGATAGTCAAAACTACGTATATCATCCGCCTTAAAGCAAGCTATCTCACGTCGAGCTACAGACGTAAAACAAGCGCTTATGGGAGGCAACCCAAATTTTTTCTAAGTTTTTTTTTTTTTTTTAGTCTTTTAATTGTATTTTTAAGTGTTTTTTGTTAGCTGAGAATTTCGAGGGGAATTGAAGGCTTGGGCAGAATACAATTCTTCTTCTGACATGCCTATGTGAGTTTTTCTTGAATTTTTAAGGAAGCTGGACAGAATACAATTCTTCTCTTCTGACATGCCCAGGTGAGTTTTCCTTTGACTTTTAAGGGATGGGGCAGAATATAATTTTTCCTCTGACATACCCAGGTCAGTGCCTTTGATTTTTGCACTTTTTTCTTTGCTTTTTATTGGAATTTTTAAGGAGTTGGGTAGATTACAAGTTTTCCTATGACATGCCCATGTCATTTTACACTTACAAAAAAAAAAAAAAATCTTTTTCCTTTCCATTTTTTTAATTAGGGTTCTTACTTTCTTTGGTTTTCATTCTTGTTTTCAACTAGCGGCGCCCGACTCCCTCTTCCCAACCAAACTCGCCATCACCATCCTTCACCACCACAGTTTTTCTTCTCCAATCGGCCACCGCTAATCTCCGCAGGGTACGACGACCGCTCCGTCATCTTCTCCTTCGACATCCGGCCAAACATTGGAGCAAACCAGTGACACCAAAAAATTTTCCCCTTCGACCGTTCTCAGCGGGGGGGGGGGGGGGGGGGGGGCAAACTTTGGTCTTGAGGATATTCTCGTTGCAATCTTCCGGTCAGCTGATGGCTTCGCTCCCTCTCTCGGTTGTTCATCGCCCGACTTTCACTACCGGCGTAATCACGCAACCCCGACCACTCACCGCTGTCAACCTCATCTTCTCCATTCGCCCTGGGCTGAAATTTTTCTTCCCTTATCTTTCTCTTGTTAATTTCCTTTACTTTGAGGGTTGATTGAACTTTTTGGGTGCTGATTTAATTATTTTTGCAGTTGATTAGTGGTGAGAATGCCGGCCAAAGCCAAGAGGCCTCACTAGAGGAGGAACGATTAGCTCAATGACCTTCAAAATAATAATAATAATAATAATAATAATAATAATTCGAGAAGTGAACTCCAATCTCCACGCCCTTTGTGCACATGTGGGCTTGAAACCACCAATTCCTCCACCATAGAGAAGCTTCTCTTCCCCTTACTAACTTTTTTTTTTTGTTTTAGTTATTTATTTTATTTATTTTTATTCTGCCTTGGTGGTGTTTGTTTTTGCGATCCTGTTTATGCCTATTTTTTTTTTCTACATTTGGGACAATGTAGAGTTTTAGGTGTGGGGGGATTGTTTTGTATGATTATTGTTTTGGGGATGGTTTATGTTTCATTGTGTTTAGAGTCTAGTTGAGGGGGAGATGTAAATTTTAGGTGTTTTGTGTTGGAAAATTCATATGCAATGTGTGATTTGGTGAGGTAAGGATGAAATGTAGGGAATATTAGTAGTATTATGTGTTGGATGGCTATAATTGTTCCTTGTGATAATTCAGATGATGATACTTGTGTGAGTGACACCCAAAAAGCTAGATAAAGTAAGATTTTGGGCCTTAATGAGCAACAACTCTTTCTTGTGCTCAAATTGTTTTTTTTTTAGAGTGTTTCACACATAGTTTGCATATTCTAGAACTTGCTTGGTTATGCATGTTACCTTGCTTGTGAATTTGAAGTACAAAAAGGATAAAGGCAATAGGATAACCAAATTTGGCTTGCTAAAAAAATCCAACCTTCAATTCTTACCTTTAGTTAACCTTTTTGAAGCTTGGACCTGATTCTTTGATTTTAAAGCCACTAAATTAAACCTAAGCCTGTGTTTATCTTGCTCTTTTTGCCTAGTTATTGAAAGAAGTACATACTTGGTTGTTAACTTGGGTTCGTGGTTTGAAGGCGGACATTGTAAGGCAATAGTAACTCATTAAGGATAAGTCGTGCTCTGAAAAAGGCTGTTGAAACTAAAAAAAGAAAAAGTTAGAAAAAAAAAGAAAATGAAAAAAAAGAAAAAAGAAAAGAAAGAAAATGAGCCAATATAAACAAATTCAAATGAATTTGTGTGGCTAAGAAAAATAAAAAAAAAAAAGAGGAAAAAAAAAGGATTGTGGGAAGAGCCAGGTTCGGAATCCTTTGTGGGTTACTAGTGTCTTGCATGGGTTGTCCTCTGTAAGATGGTTGATGGTTAGCAATTAAGTATGTTCTTTCTTTCATGACTTTAGCCTTTGTTTGATCTTTGTTATCCTACCTTGTCCTGAGCCTTATTCTAGTCCTTAACGAAGACCTTTTGATTTGTACTTTGATTCATTTGAGTGATAGTAATGTGATAATTTTGCAAGCATATGGTAAGAACAATGCAATGTGATGAACTTGAGTGATTACGTTCTTTAAAAACTTTGAGTGCTTGAGTGAATTACTTGAGAGGTGGGTGTCATTCGTGCTTGTTATTTGAGTTTGGAGAGCTATGAGGAATGGGTATAGTCGTTACAAATGCATGATACTATGAAAGTTTCTTATGTGGATTGCGAGTCTTGCTTGATCGGATGTTGCATATTGAGGATCCGTGTGTTTGTTTGTTTCTTTTTCTTGTTGAGTTTTGAGTCATGCTTGGGGACAAGCATTGTTTAGGTGTGGGGGATTGGTAAGCCTGAAATTAATGATTGGTTTTTGTTCAAATTGAAGGGCAATTAGATGAATTCTATGGTTTAATGGTTGTATTTTGAATGCAGGAGAAGATGGATTTCGGTAGAGCTAGATACGCAATTTGGCCATATTTTTGGAGGAAGTCGAGAGTTTGAGCAGAATGAAGAAATATCAAATTGGACTTGCGGGAAGAATTAATTGTGAATGAAGATAAATATTCGATTGGGCTTAATGTTTAGACCCAAAGTTAGTTAATGGATTTGTTATTAATGTTATTATTTTCCAAAACTAAATAGGAATTAATAATATAAAATTAGTTGGTTAAAATAAGTGGGCCGCCTTATGTTAGTATATATAGTAGTATACGTAGGTTTTAGAGTTAAGTTTTTACCCAGGAAGGCGGCCACTTTGTTGGAATGGGCTTTTCGGCTAAGTTTTTTTTTCTTTCTTTTAATTTCAATTATGTATTTTAATTAGGTTTGATAGTACTTGGATTAGATGAACTCATAAATTATTTAATTTCATAGTATGATTATGTGTTTAATATTTTTGGATATTTATTGTGATTTATGCTATTTGGTTTATATTACAGTCAAATAATTTGCCTAGAGCTTTTAAGTTTGATATAATATAATCTCAATTAGGATAATCCGTAAAGGCTTACGAATTTGCCAATTAGAGTTGAAGAGGTTAAAAAGGTGAAACCTTTTAAGGCCTAGAACACTAATAAGGCAATGGTTTGTAATGATAAATAGGTTGAATTAATCAATGTGATGAAGTGACTAATAAGGTCGGTGGATTCAATGGATTTGAATTGAGCCTACTAATTGGTGAGATGATGACATGTTGATTCGATTTGCATATTTGCATCCAAATATCTTTAACTGTTGGTTTGTAAAGCACTATGAAATTAAAGAGTTTATGAGGGATTCCTATCTAAGTACTACGTTAGAAATTTTATTATTTTCTTTATTTTTATTTATGTTGGTTAGTTTAATTAGTTAATCAATTCTCAAAAACCCCCTCTTCTTGACTAGATAGTAGAAAAGAGGTTAGTTCTAATACATAGTCCCTGAGGAGACGATCCTACTCACTGCTGTGCTGCTAAAACCCTTTAGAGTAGGTCTTTTATATTTGTTGGTTTGACACCCATCAGTAATCTATCTCTCAATTCATCTGAAATCAGAATCCTGTCCAATTTTTTGGAAACCCAGCCCGAAGATCTGGTGCCACCCCAAGTAAAGGTGCGACCAACAGATGATGGTTCCACTAATTTTAGAGCAGATATACATTCATTGAAATCTTTGATCGGCCCAAGTCTTGGAGTAGAATTACCTTTGTATTCTGCCAATTCTCTGATGACATTGAAGTCTCCGCCAATTCCCCGAGGACTGTCTTTGTTCTGTTCTCTAAAATTCAGCAAATCATTCCAAAGTAATTTCCTAGTTCTGGGATTAAAACTAGCATAGATGAACGAAAAAAATACAGAGCCACCCAAGGAATTATGAGACACCTTGCAATTTATCACCTGACCAGCATCGTTCAAAAGATCCACTACCACAGAATGACGATAGAAAACCCAAATCTTTCCCGAAAGAGAGGGGAAACCATTATCGAAACCAATACTTTTACACTGTAGAGAGTTTATCAGCAAACAACATAGGTTCTAAAACACAAACTAGTGAAAGATTATACATCCTAGCTAGAAAACAAAGGCGACGAATAGATTTGGGGTTGCCAATTCCCCTTATATTCCAAATTAATGTGCCTATCATTTAAAAAAGGAGACGGGATCGAACCTTGATTCCTTTGGAACGACGCGCGGAAACTAACGGACGATCCCAATCCAGCTGCTCTTTTTGACGTCCTCTTCTTCATTTCACCATGATAAAGCAATCATCAGTGGGTCGATATGCAGGGTCCTCCTCTGATGAGCTTCCTTCTTCCTCCAGATTTTCCATGTCGTTTTCAGAGACCAAATCATAGAAATTTTCCTCCCCAATATCTGGAGGGGGGTTTGGAAATTCCATTATACTATTCCTAGCAAAAGACCCAAAATTTATCTCCAGTGCACCTTTCAAAGATTCCATAGCTTTCGAGACGGAAATCAGTGGTGAGGGAGTCTTCTGGTTTTCTTTTGTGGGCAGGAAGTTGAGGTCCACAGAAAAAGAAGGATTTTTTCCCGGCGGCAGTTGCAGACGGGTAGTTTTGAGATGCAGAGGCGTCTTCTGGACCAGAGGCAGGGGGGCTTGTCTTTGAACAGTAGCTTTGTTACCATTATTTTGGTTGAACACTTCAAGAGTTCTGACCATCTTGATTTTGAAAGTTTTATTGGTTTTACCGAGAAAAAGTTTTAAAATACTAGAAATTACTAGTTACCGTCCCAGTACTTTCTCTTTATCGCCCCAATTTGGACTAAAATGTCCTCCTACAATATTCTCTCTCTTCTCCCCCTTTATATAAAATGACACTTTTGTCAAAACCTATGGATTACCGTAACTAGTAACCCCGTTCATCTAAATACCTAATTGGATTTCAAACAACAGTTCTCTTATAATAAATACATTCCCTGATTTATCAAAAGTTTCCAAAAAAATTTTTAGAATTAATTACTTGGATAGTTCGTGATCTTGAAGGTTCTTTTTTTTTTTTTTTTTTTATATAACAGTCCCACAAGCCCCAGCGGACAAGGCGGGTCGGCGGGATTGATTACCCTAATATTAATCACTCAAAATAAAAGCATTGGTACATTAGGCAGTGCCATGACTTACCTAAACCGCTTACTAAGCTAGGATTGCCCCCCACCAAGCTAGACTATACAATCACCAATACTCCGCAGAGCCCCTAACTAGTTAAACCCCTTACTATTACAAATTTAAGAAAGTCGCAATCCAGGTATACCCTTCTCATCAAGTAACACCAGCCCCTTCAAGCGAGTAGGCATCTCAGACAAAAGTTCAAAAGTAGCACTTATACCTTTCAACCCCAAACTTGCCATATAGTCCGCCACAGAGTTCCCTTGTCTCAATATGTGAGTCACAAAAGCATCCAATTCTTGCAAAATTCGAGAAATCTCAGACAGCACTAAAATATGTCTCCAGTCCATGATGAGTGTCCCCGTTAACATTCGAACCACCATAAGATTATCTGACATGACTTGCAGGTGTCTAATATTCAAGGACGTACAAAATCGAATACCCTGCAGAATAGCCATAATTTCAGCCCCCAGAACCGAACTTCTTTCCATAAAACCAGAAGCAGCATGTACCAATCGACCACTGCCAAAACGAAGAACAAATCCCCAGCCCGCCTTGCCCTTCCCATCAAAAGCACCATCAGTGTTAAGAACAAACGGAGCAGACACCAAAGAGTGCCATGCTACAGTTCTAACTCTCTGGGGAGGTGAAAGGGATAAAGAGATTCCAAATAAGCTATCCAGTTCTCTCTTCTCATAAACTGTAGACGCAGTTGGTTTGAAAGCTAGCAGCATCTCAGCTAAGGATCGATATACTCTGTTGATCATGACTGTTGAAGGCGAGCTCATAGCTTGCTCATATATAAGGCGGTTTCTCTCTTTCCAAATCTCCCAGATTATAATACTGGGTGTTTATCGTGATCTTGAAGGTTCTATTTGCTTTACCAGAAGAAATGTTTAAAACCCCATTTTTTTGCTAAACCAATTAGTTATAATACAATACTAATGAAGTTGCAATTAACGTTGTTGCCTGGTAGAGTACGAAGACATTCCGACTTTAAAGGCTTTAGGCAGAGAAATGGTTAAAACTTGTGGAGGTCTTCCATTGGCTGTAGTTATCCTTGGAGGAATTCTTGCAACAGAACACAGCTCCACTGAGTGGAGTGAAGTGTATAATTTTTTTTTTTTTTTTTTTTTTTTTTTGAAACAGTCCGTAGGACTGGCGGGTTTGAGACCCTTACTGTTGCATAATTAGCATTTTACATGGTGGAGGGTTGAAATTAGACTCATCCTAATTTTCTGTACAAAAGCAATGCCCTATTCTCCGAAAAACAAAAGACCACCAGTAATGTCTAAGAACCTGCTGCTAGCTACAAGAGTACTAATCTAATATTAGTGCCAATACATTGCAAGGTGCTATACATGGAAATGGCAAAGTATTGGAACTGAGTCCCTATCTAGTAAAATCAAACCTTGAAGTTCCCTGGGGAGATACTCTAAGTAATCAGAACAGTCAAAAGTCCCCTTTAGCGCTATTCTTGCCTTGTGATCGGCAGGGGAGTTACCTTCCCTGAATATGTGAGCAATAGCAAAGTTTCGAGCTCTCGTTTTCAGCTTAATATCCTCTAGTGCCTCTTGCTCTCTCCACAAATAATCCCCAAATTCCATCATTTGAACAATCACTTTACAATCCGTAAGGAAATGGCAGTCATAGAGGTCAAATCTTATTTAGGAAAGGGAGAACAAATGGAAAAAAATCAGGGGGAAGTGCAGTGAATTTTGCCGTACAGTTTGAAGCCTTGCTTTCTTTCAGTGTTTTCTCTGAAGACGAACGAGTAAATGTGGACAGAGTGTATGATTTGTGGATGGCCGAAGGAATGGTTTTGGAAGAAGACCGAATCGGCCGCGAGGAATCGATGAAAGAAGTTGCTGACCGATACTTGGGAGAGCTGGCAAAGCGATGCATAGTTATAATTAAGGAAAAAATGAATTCTTCTCCTGGAAGGTATTACTCGTGTCACCTTCATGGACCTTATGAGAGATTTTTTGCAGGGCAAAAGCAAGAGAAGAACATTTTTTGCAGGTCTTGGACTATGGAAATATTAATGGAAATGGTATTCATAAGTTGTCAAACGTTGTTCCTAATATTCCCAGAGTCGTGATTTCTTTGAGTGATCCGCGGGATGCCACAAAACATTCTCCTGTTGAAATGGAAGCCTGCAAATCTCTGCATTTATTGCTGCAAATCTGGTGATTTTATAGCAGAATTGGCGCCGTTGCAGATCAACAGGGGCAAGATGCTAAGATCTTTGATCATACAAGGACTAAAAGCTCGGGGACTGGAAAATGTCAAAGATGGAAACCAAGTCCCAGATGGCGTCTTCGAGCTACCAATCGGTAAACTCATTCACTTGGGCTATCTGAGATTGACAAATTCTGAATTGGTATTGTCGCCTTCCTCAATAACCAACCTGGAACACTTGGAACTCCTTGATCTACGGGATTCCAGGATAATGTGGACGAAAAATTTTCCAATCAAAACCAGACAATAAAGACATATGCATCTCCCTGATGTAAGTAATTTTCATATGCAAATCCACGTCCCAAACGATATAGAGGTAATATCTGTCTCAGTTGACAAACATTAGAAATCTGGGTGACATTGTGATTGACGATGAGGCGAAAGGCATATCAGATATCTTTAAGTGCCTATCAAACTCACACCATATGAAACAAGTGATTATGATTGGTCCAATGTTGTCCAGACGAGAAACAGCTTCAGAAGTACTTCTTGGAGAATTGTTGGGTAGTAATGCCCAATATATATTTCTTCACGGAAGAATAGGTTCAAATTACGGGATTATGAGTCCCACTTCTTAAGAAGCCTATTGTCACTGCAATTGGATTTTTCTGGAATAGTAGAAGATCCCATGAAAATACTAGAGAATCTTCCAAATCTGCAAGAGCTGGATTTTGGAAGCAATGCTTTTATGGGGAAAAAAAATGGTTTGCCACTCAATGGGGCTTCCTCGACTCAGATTTCTTTTGCTCGACATTGCCCATATTGGAAACGTGGATAGCGGAGAAAGGTGAGATGCCTAATCTTGTGCATCTTGAGCTCATTTGGTGCAAATCTCTACCAATGATTCCAATGGAGTTGAGATTCATCACCTCACTCAAAGAACTAGTGTTTGAAGGCATGCTTGAACCTTTCTTGAAGCTTAGTATTCACAATTTTAGCCATGTCCCTTCTATTGTCATCAGCGGATCCTAACTTTGACTGTTGATCATCTCCCTTGTGTATTATATGTATTTCTCCAATCTTTATTGGATTTCTCTTCATTTTTTTTTTGAAAATTTCTATACTGAATATAAAAAATTTTTGTATATAGATATAGTACAATGGCTAGGTACACCAACAAATCCAATGTTCTGGCATCCTTATTTTCCTCTATGATTTAGCTTGAGCAATACATTGCAGCAATGCACATCAACATAAATGACTTTATGCTGTGCCTGTTTGCAGAGCTTGCTTTAAGCATGTAAGTTACTGAGAAATGTGATGTTTATAGCTTTGGAGTGGTGGCACTGGAAGTTATGATGGGAAAGCATCCAGGAGAACTTATAACTTGGCTATCATCAACAACAAGAAGATTGTCTAATCCTAATACATTTTTGAAGGACAATCTTGATCCAAGGAGTCCATTCCAATGCCATTGGGGCAAGACAGCTGAGGAAGTGGTGTTTACATTCACTTTAGCTTTAGCATGCATCAGGACCTCGGCAGAGGCACGGCCAACCATGCGTTCTGTCGCTCAAGAACTATCTGCTAGCACTCAGGCTTGCCTTGCAGAACTTTTGAGTCCATAACCATTAGCAACCTTACTAATTTTCAGAAATAAGGATGTGCACAACAGTCCAGACTATGTGGTTTGGTAGTTTCCTGTGCAGTAGCTAATGGGCTGTTTATATCTACAAAATTTGAATTTTGCTTTGTGATGTATAGAAACATGCCATTGTTACTAATGGATCATATCTTCTAGTTTTTTAGGACTTTGACTATTGATCGAAACACATGAGATCACTCAATTTATAGCTTTATTAATAGATCATTAAAACTCTTAAAACGTAACATTTCTTTATAGGGGTTCTCATTTTTTTTTTTTTTAATTTGTATACTGAATATCAAAATTTTTGTACATAGATCTAGTATGATTCTTCTTTAAGAAAATAAATTTATATTAATTTAGTGGAAATATCCAGTTGAGAAGACAGGAGAAAATAGGGGCTATGAAATTATATAGCTTCAAAAAATTTAATAATGATTGCTTTTCTTAGTGCAAGGGCTCTGCTGCATTTAATAAGATTAAAAACAGCAGGTTGCACCATTGGATTAGTTCCGGACAAGAGATGAACACTCAAAGATGCAAAGGTTGAAATGATAGTATTAAGAAGGCAAGATCATCCTTTTTAATAAAATCAACACATAAAACCAACCTATCCACAGTTCCACATTCGCTCCTTCCACGCGAGCCACAGAGAAATTGAAAATAAGTTTATAAAGAAGGAAGAACATCATCCTTCATCGGATAGCCCCAGTTCACCAGTGGTTAAGATACAAGAGGATTAAGCACACTGCCCATGAACTGCACCGCTCCAGTCACATCTTCTCTTATGATGAAATGGAATAGACGATCGGCAACAAAGTCTACTTTCTCAATAACACTACCCAAACAGCACCCTGCCATCATTCCAATAACAGTTGCAGCAGCGGCTTCTGTACCTTCTTCGTTAACCTCAATAAAGGATTTGTTTGTGGAAAATGTAGGAAACACAAAGCTTACGACCAACAACGGGGGGAATCTACCAAATCAGTGAGCCCGCCAGGTAAAAACGGCAACACCAGTCCTAGATCTTTTAGAATCGTTGGAGCTTTAAATCCAAAAGATATCTTAAACTTTGGAATGCGGAAGTCACCAACTTCTACTTTACGATGTGGCAAATGCTGCTCTATGAATCCAGGTTGACAAATGAGTTTGTCTATCAAAATTGACAGTCCATTCTTGGCATCTGGAAGATATAAGTACATGGAGAAGCGACGCTTATCCTCACCATGTTTGTAGGGAAGGCGCAACACTTTGAAACCATCATAAGCACTTATATACTAGTCCTCATAGCTGGTCATGAATGGAGCTTTAACTGTGCTGCCATTTAGGAGGTGAAACTTACGCTCCTTTGTCTTTGATGCATCAAACTTCTCATCCCAGGTTCCTTTGAAATATACAGCATTTGCAATAATCAGCCTTGTCAAATCGTTGACAGCATGATCTGGAAGAATATCTTTGATGAGGCCATTTGTTTCCATAAGAGCCCATGCATTCACTTCCCGAACCACCTCGGCAGCCTGCTATAAAACCCAAGTCAAAAAATAGAAATATTATCACATATTACAGAATCCATGGACACAACAATGTTCATATACTTTTCGCTTTTGGGTACTTTTCTTCTTTACAAGGGCAAAGGATTACAGAGGAAGGATGCTATCATCCACGACCACAAGAAGAGCTACTGCCTTACTGGCAACTCATATATCAACAGTTGTGACTAAGTGCAAGGAGCAATAAATATGGAAGCCATTCAAATTTCACCAAAGATTAATTGCCACAGTGATGACATCAAACTTCTAAATTGGTAAACAACTGCAGCTATTTAAATAGAATTGATGCAATGCATCTAACCTTCAAACACACCATGTTTTCCATATAACAGTTCAGTAGAATTCAGTGCGTCGATCATAAAAACTGCTGATAGGAATTCACATTTGCTACCAGAGAAAAGTTCATAGCAAGTGGTGGAGATTGACATCTAAAATATTTTGATAATCGATTTGATGATAACACATTTATATACCGAGCTTCGGAAAAAACCCAAAAAAATTCATAATCTGAACATTCTAACATATGAATTCATATTGGGAAGTCAAGATCATCATTTGGAAAGAAGCAGCAGGAGAAACCAAGGTATGATACTTCCATTCGAGTTTCAGATATTAAAACAAAATCTGCAGAAAAAAACACAGAACTTTCAACCTTATCTACTAAAACTAACCTTGTTTCTGAAATCAACTTGAGTGGAAGCGACCTTATAAACATCGTCCATAACATGCTTGAAGTGGGGGTTGAAAGAAAGAGACTGATCTATCCAAACACCGTTAGCAAAGGACATGATAGGGCCCCCAGAGTGGCTGCCGTCGGCTAAAACAAAATCGACAGAGTGAGAAAAGATGAAGTTCACTTCATCAATGGACCTGGACTTGAGGAAAGAAAGTAGCTGTTCTTGAGTTGCGCCGGTTGACCCGGCTGAGACAAGGCCCAAAGCCAGATAGAGGGACAAAGGAGAGAATACACAATTGGCGTTCTTGGCCTCCTCTATGATAATCGGCTTTGCGAGTGCCAGTGCGAAGGCGTTTTGATTGCCGATCAAATTTCGGACATCCTGACTAGGGTCACAATTGGCGTCCTTGGCCTCTTCTATGATAATCGGTGGGTCTCTGGCTTCTGCTTTTTTCCTCTTGAATATGGAGTTTTTATTCTTCTTCTTCGGCTTGCTTGGGTCCTTTGGTGTCAGCTCTGGCTTCGGAAATACGTCAGGGTTCTCTTCTTTCAATCGCCTGCGGGCCAATATCTTGCTCCTCGTGCTCACCATTCTTCAATACTGAAAGCCACACTCGCCGGAGAAGAGCGATGAACCAGGCCGGTTGTGCTGTGAAAGAACTACAGACAAATTATAATGGTGGGAAGAAGTTATAATTGTGGGAAAAAAGTGGGCGTCTTTCACACGTCACTTCTCATGGGTTACTAGTTACGCCTCACTTTTTTTTTAGTAGTCCTTTTTAGGGTGTAAGTCTATAATTATTGATGAAAATGTCCTTTATATAAAAGAGGGAAAAAAAAGGGTATTATAAGAAGGCTCCAGTAAAAAGAAAATACTTGAGCGATAACTAATAATTCCTTTACAACATTTACACGATCTTTTACAATTAGAATTTGATAATTAAAAAATTAGTACAATTATAACATCAAATACAATTAAGAAAGAAATTGTGACAAGAGAATGTACTCACTAGTTGATCTTGAATTCGATTCATCCATCTATAAAAAAGAGAAAGAAATTGTAAATATGGTCAAGTTCTACTAATTAGGAAACTAACTCAAATAGAATTAACAAAGAAAATTGTGTAAATATGGTCGAGGGTTCTACTAATTAGGAAATTACTACAATTATAACTCAAATACAATTAAAAAAAAAACGAAATTATAACATGCTTAGTTTCTAATTAGCAGATTTCTTTTTCCACAATTAAAATTTGTCATGGTATCATCGACAAGAAAAAATTAAATTTATTTTTTTATCCTGTTTGGTGTCGAGTGGAAAAGCAACATAAGCTTGTGTTTATTTTTTGAGTGAATTACAAATTTTGAACCAAAGTAGGATATAAGGTTTGAAAGCCTTATGAGGAGAAGGAAAGAAGTGGGGTGAAAGAACTTTTATCTCACTCAAGTAAATATTATTTCATAATTTTGAAAGGTTAATGTTAATCTTGTGTCATTATCAACCCTTGATGACTTTTAGGGATCACAAGTTAACCAGTTATGTTGTCCCTTTTTTACTTTCCCCGGATCACAAGCTAATATTAATTCTTAGTTAAGATTCACCGACAAAATTCTAACTATCACTGAATGAGTTCTTACCCTTTTAATTTGTTTATAGGCCACTCATTTTGGACTTTTCTTATAACAAAAATAAATTTTAGTGACTTATTTTTGAAATCATTTGTCAGTGTTTCAAACTCATTTTGGATGAAGGGTTTCTCAATTTCTTAACAAAATGGTAAATAAATATACGTAGTAGTAGTAAAAGACAAAGATTAATTATGTGGGATGAGAGCCTAAATATCTTAATATTATTACTCTTATCCAAATTTTTTAAATTTTGAACCAAAGTATAGATAGGGTAAAGCCTTATATATTCTTTTCGTTTTTTTTATGGTAACGGCGCAAATTATACACTATACATAGGGTACATATACCCATTTACTATATATATAGGGTATAATTTTTTGTTCGCAAATTATATGTTTTACACAAGGTACATATACCTAGTTACTATACATGTATCGTGTGTATAGGGTATAATTTCTGCAGTAACGGTCCTCCTTTTTTCCCCCAAACTCAACTCTTAACAAATATTATTGAAATAAATTTATTGACCGTTTTCGTTTTCTTGTTTTGTTTTTTATTGCTCGTTTTTATTTTCTTTTGTTCTTTAGTAGATTCACTGGTAGTATATTAGTTGCGGGTTCATTGATGATGTTCGTTGTTATGACGGCAGTTTCGTTGGTGAAATTTGTTGGATTGGTTGCGACAACGCTGACGATGTTCTCTGGTTTGGTTAAAAAAGATTCAGTCATCATTAAAAAATTATTGATGTATCTTTGTTCGAATTAAAATTTTGTCATATATTCTTTTTCTCAAGTTGTTGGACGTTTTGTAATAAATTAATATATATTTTTTATTTCAAAAAAAATAAAGCCTCATAAGAGGAGTAAAGAAGTGGGGGGTAAAAGAATTTTTATCCCACGTAAAAAACGTAGTTTGGCAAAGTATGTAATGGACACGAATCGGAACATGAACCGCGAATTAGTCGTATCTTATTCTATAAAAGCTTATCGATAGAAGAATGCTGTTAGTTGATATAATAAAATTGGAGATTGCTGTCAGGGTCAATTCTCAAAGGTGGCTGTTAGTTGATATAAAAGAATTACTACTTATCGTCATAATATTTTTTTTTTATCATTTTAATTTAGACTAAAATGTTCCCCTTAAAATATTCTCTTTCTTCACTCAAAAAGTGAGGCAATAATTAATAATCTATAGATTACCGCTCAAAAAGTGAGGCGTTAATTAATAACTCCTATAATAAATCGTTTTCTAACCTCTTCAAATACCCACAAAGAGCACCCCATTCAAATTTTCCTAAGCTCGTCAAGCGAAAATCTTCAATGGAATCTCTGAATTAATCTAAGAAGATACTAAATTCCAACAACTAATAGCCCCTCACAAATTCTCCTTGGTAGGAAAATTCTCATTTGGTCGTCCGAAGATGCACGACTTGCGAGCTGAATTTGCCAAAGTCCGTTTCAAAGGTGGCTTTGAAATTGGACTAATGAATTCCCCACATATCCTCATTCGCTTCCAGTAGGAGGAGGACTATCAAAGATGCTGGTTAAAAGCCCCTTGGTCAATGGCTGGCTTCCAAATAAGGGTTCTCAAATGGACGCCACATTTCATATTCGAAGAAGATCCCCAGAGGTTCCAGTTTGGGTCTCCTTGGAAGGTCTCCCCTTAGAATACATGAACCCTGCTGCAATCTTCTCCATCGTCACTGCCGTGGGAAAGCCTCTTCGGATTGACTCTCCAACTCTAAACCTCTCGCGTCCGTCAGTTGCCAGATTCTGCCTCTTGGAAGAACATCCGCCAGCAATCCATCTGGGGACTCAATATAATACTCTCCTCCAAAAATTCACTTATGAACATATCCCTGATTACTGTCAAAATTGTCTGAAAATAGGCCACTCTGTTAATGAATGCAATAAAGGAGAAAAATTCATAGCAAGTGGTGGAGATTGACATCGAAAAATGTTTTGATCATCGATTTGATGAAAATGCATTTATATACCGAGGCCCCGAAAAAACCCAAAAAATTCATAATCTGAACACTAGCGTATGAATTCGTATCGGAAAGTCAAGACATCATTTGGAAAGAAGCAGCAGAAGAGAACAAGGTATGATACTTCCATGCAAGTTTTAGATATTAAAACAAAATCTGCACAACATATTATAAAACAAAAATGAATGGGGACAAAGAAAATGAAAAGAAGCGCCATATTAGCAATCGATGTCGCTTTCAACAAACCAGGACTCCACCTATCAAATCAAAATGGAGTATTCGTTTAACTCGCCTGATCGACATGGATTTCAGAATTCTACTACCCAAAACGATAAAAATGTGGCAAATTTTGAAGCGAAACAGCCAGAAATGCAGTAACTCGGATGATTATAGAATTAATAATTTTGCACCCAAAAAGAAAAAAAAAAAACTTTCAACTTTATCTACTAAAACTAACCATGTTTTTGAAATCAACTTCAGTGGAATCGGCCTTATAAACATTGTCCACAACATGCTTGAAGTGGGGCTTCAAAGAAAGAGACTGATCTATCCAAACACCGTCTGGCGCAGTAACGGCGGTTAATTACAAAGTTCCCGCAACGACGTCGTTAAACGATTCAACAGTTCCAAAGAAGGTTCACGATTATAATCATCCAACGACATCGTCAAGCGGGGAAGCTGAAACAAATTTGCATGGTAATCGACTACTAGCTGGTTACTTGGCTCACGAGTTTCTCTCGAGAGGGACGCTGTTTGGCGAACAATATGATCCTGCTCGAGCCGAAGCTGCGGCTGTTCAGGCTACTGGGAAGCCGGAAGCGGAGCCGAATAGAGGGAAGCCGAAGAAGCTGGACAGCAAGAGTTATGCAGAGGTGGCGAGCTTGTTGCAGAGTGAAGGGACTCACATTCCTGGTATAGTTAATCCGACCCAACTGGCTCGATGGATTCAGCTGTAAAACGTTTTAAACAGTGTTACGATTGGATAACCACTTTTGTTGTGGTTTCTTTGTTTGCTTCGTGTCTTTTTTCCCCTTTCTCTGTGGATGAATGTCATGGTGATTTTCCGTGTAAATATTTACATTTGGGAAACGTGAGTTTTTTTGAAGGTTTGTATGATTTGAAAAAGTCTGATGAAAGTGAAAATGAAACCATTATTAGTTGAAGAGTGGGAATGAGTTAAAATGGGAATGAATATGAAGCTTATGCTTTGATTATCCTATTTAGGGTATTTAGGGTTTGGATAAAAGTGTCACTATCAAACTCATTTCTGTTTTTATTCCCTTAAAATGAGCAAAGCCCCAGAAAGCTGCTCATTGTTCACAGTAAGAGAAGACATGCCATTTCATTCAAGCGCTTGATTTGTACTCAACCAAACCAATTATACTTGACAGTGGCGGAACTAGAAAAATTTGAATGAGGTGTTAGGAGGAGGAGGATGATGAGGAGATTGGGGCCGATGAAGATGCTTCAGCATCCATCAGCCCCAAGCTAGTTCGGCCGCTGATATAACGAAGGAGGATGTCCTCATAAACATTCCGACTATTCTTCAGTTTGTCATAAGCTCGGAGCATTAAGATTAATATGTTTTGTGAGCGTGTCTTGCATGAGAACCATCATATAGTGTTTATGGAGGAGCATCCCTTCACACAAGTGACATGGTGGTATCGTCCGAAACGTAATGGAGGGACACTCAGACTCACTCTCAGAGGTTTTGTGCGCCCGAAGACGCAACGTGATAGTGCAGCCTCGAAGGTAACAAACTTCTCTACAACGTTATAGAGATGCATGGGATTTATTGGAATCTCCACAAGGCCAAATAGATTTCTGGTATAAAGAAAGCTCTAGTAGAACATATCAGTCCCTTCTTGGAATATTCTTTCTGTACAACATTCTTGGCTAGGTTGTTAATAGCCGAAGCCAAGTGTAAATACAAGCTAAGTTCTTTCAGTTGTGCTAGCGTTTAACTATTAGTTGTTTGAGCTGTTACTGCCGCACAATTTGTTAGTCTAAAAATAAGCCCATGACAAGTGGTACGACTCTACCAAGGTGGTTGAGGTTGAAGTTGAAGGTAGTGATCACACTTCATGGAAAATTGAACAGACCACAAAAGGAGCTTTAAGGACAAATCTGTTACCTGTGAGATAGATTTAGCTTTTGAGGAGTATTTTGATCATGGTGAGGACTAGGATGATCACCTTGATCAATTTGAGAAAAGACTTGGAACTCTGAACAAGATCGTTGACGGTTTGTCCAAAACATACGATGAGAAGGTGGCCATAATTAGCACGCTCTAGGAGGAGGTGCTCAAGCTTCAAAAGGAATTTAAGGCTATTAAGGCACACATAGCTCGTGGTGGCCTAGGGATACACGGACGAGCGTTGGTTATGATAAAAGATGAGGTTCCAAAGCCCGAGGTTTATGAATATTCAACCCATTTAGAATTTTGATCGTCATTTGAGATTGTGAGTTGATTTAAATAGGTTGATCATGAGAAATCGAGTTATAAAATAAATTGAAAAAATCATAATATAGCAATTAAATGATTAATCTGTTACCTTCTAAACTTTTTCGTAAAAAATAATTATAATTATCAAAAAAATTAAGTGAAACTAGTATTGATGACAAAAATAAAAGAATGACTGAAATCAGAATAACTCCTATTAAATAGACTCAAAAATAAATTTAAGCATTTAGAAAATAATGAAAAAGAAGATAAAGCAACCAATTAAAGCAACATGCAGAAACGGACATTAGCAGCAATGCGGCGTGGCGATGCATGGCCGTAGGTGTCACATGGACCATGGTTAGTAGTATTATGTCTTGAAAGTCGGCAAAGACAATTGATGAAAATTGAAGAATCAAATTCACACACTCGCACATCCAATTCTGACTCTTTCCCCCTCTCCTCCTCTCCCCTCCCCAATTTTCATCCAAATCCTCTCAATATTTTGTATGCTCGTTCCATCATCTTCCAAAAAAACCCGAACAAAACAGCAACGATAGGAGTCTGACGAGAATCGACGTCGTTGGAGACATCATTTCGTAAGGAGGCAGATTCGATTTTTGGGAAATTCGGAAGGAATTGGGTCGATCAGAATGAAACACCAACTACCCGTGCTATAATTATTTGATCTCCAAAAAAAAGATAATAACAATTCACTCTCCAAAATAGTAAATCAAGTCTTACTTCTGAATTTGAAATCAATTGATGAAATATATGTCATTTTCAGTTGAATATGAGAAATCTTGTATTCTTGTCTTATTTATTCGTTAGAAAATGTTAATGAAGGTCTGGGTTTAGTTTGTTAAATTTAACTTGTATTTTGAAGTGTTGATTTAATTTTTTAAAATGATGTTGATTGTTGCTGGAAACTAGTAATCGGTTGGACCAGTTGTTCGACCAACCGGTGAAGTCTTTAACATTTGAACTTCTATTATCGAGTCATTGATTTGGTCAATTGGGGCCGGCTAGGTCAATTCTTATGATTTTGTAAAAGGATCGGTGGGGCTAGTGGGGCCAATGCCCCCTATTTGTCTCAAAACTTGATTTTCTCAAGTTCTCGATCAAATTGGAAATGATTAAAATCAATTGAATTTGACTTAGAATTTTTTTTCGGTTAAAAATATACCATGTGAATTGAAAGTTATAGATGGACTTGACTTTATATGTTTTGATATTGTTACATGGAGATTTCAAAAGTCAAACTTAGATTTTATCCATAGGACTAGATAAGTATTTATTTGATTCTTAAGTTGGCATCCTTCTCATATTGCTTTAAATTTAATTTTGATATTATAACAGGGGTTACTAGTAAAACTTATATTTATAGGATTAAAATGCATGTTTGCTACTATGTCACCTGAAGACTAGACTAGTGGTTGTAACTTATAATAGTCCCTATGTATATATGTTGTACGACTCACTATGCATATTAAGTATATTATGTAAAAATGGAAAAATAGATTGAGATCAATCTTGATATAAATATATCTCATTTAGAAAATAGTCAATCTACACATGTGAACATATACTAGACTAGCAATCACATAGTGTCGCTTTATGTTAATCTTAATTTGGATAAAACTAATTATTAATTTTTTGATATATGTAGCATCTTCCTCTATAAACCAACGAAAACTATCACTTTAGGTGCTAAGTGAGGATGAGTGATAAAGTCTATTTAATTGAATTTTATTTGTTAGAATTTTATTTTCTTGTAGACTTTATAAGTGGAACTAATTGTTTTTAATTATATTTTTTTTAAGTCTGAGAATTGGAGGCTGAAATTAATATGGGCAATTTGGCATGATTAGGGACTCAAATGAAAGATTGGTGAAGGGTTGAGGCTGGAAACCTACGAGGACAGAGGATATGGGGACCAACTATGCAAATGCTGGAAAATCATCCTAAAGAAAACCTAATTTCCTAAATTTGGGCTGCTACTGCACTTGGTTTAGCTCAGAAGAAGAATTTCTTTCCTTCCCAAAAAGTTGCTGCCAACCGTTAAGGAAGAGGAACAAGATTTGCTGCCCAAATTTGAGCGAACCGTCCGGAGTTTTCCCCAAAAAAATTAGGAACCAAGATACAAAGGGAATGGTAATTTCTTTCCTTGCTCCGAAGCTGCTGCGGTTCTACCACCTTCAAATTCCTCATCTTGAGCTGCGGCTGATTTTTGTTTCCAAAGATGATGCCGATTCCTTTCCTCCCCAATTTGCTGCTGGACCGAAAAGAAGAGGAAAGGAATCAGTTTTTTCTTTAAATTGCAGCTGTGTTCCTTCGACAGTCAAGCAAGTAATGAAGCCAGAGAAAAAATGGAAGCTGCTGCTGATTCTTATTTCCAAAAGTTGCTGCCACAGTGCAGGAAAAAGAAGGAAAATTGCTGAATTTTCTTGTTCCCATAGTTAATTGCTGCTGGACTTCCATATTTTTGGGATGCACAGCTAGAGAAGAAAAGGAAGGAAAAATTCTGCAGCAATTTAGTTCAAAATCATGGCCGCTGCAGATTTCATGAACCATAAAGAGGAAAGGAAGGCAAGTAAAAATCTTTCTAAAAACTGAGTTGCTGCTGATTTTGTGCCCAAAGTTGTTGTCGGTTCTGTTTTTTTTCCCAATTTTGCTGTTTTCTCAAAGGAAAAAATTAAGAGCTGCTGCCCAAGCAAAAAGAAGAAAAGGAAATAGGTTCCAATTTCTTTATTTGAAGTTGTTTAGTTTCCAAAAAAAAATTCTGCTGTTGCACCAATCAAATTGAAGATCTCAGTTGCTGTGAAAATTATTCTTGCCAAATCTGAAGTGTGCCGAGAGGAAGCAAAATAAAGGGGAATTTCTTCTTTCCAAATTTGAGCTGATTGATTGTTAAGGGGAAGGAATGTTTCTTCCTTCACCAAAAGAATCCACAATAGGCAGACCAATGAAAAAGGAAAAAAAGCTGCGGGTCTGGATTTCCATTTTTTATTCTGCTGCTGACATTTAAAGAGAGGGAGAACCTTGAGTTCAGAGAGAGTAGTGAGCAGCAGAAAATACAACAGAAGGAAGCAGAACAGAGCAAATAAGAGAGCTCAACGGCTGTGTTTGTTTTTTTTACTGTTTTCAATTTTCTATTTTTATGAATAACAATTTCTTATTTGTTTTGTTCAAGAACATGAGTAGCTAATTTTATTTTTCTAATCCAAGGGATTTGATTTAATTAGCATGTTGTGAGGTTTTGTGCTGAATTTAATTTCTTTCGTAAGTTCAAGTATGATTGTTTCTTGGTTTAATTGAGAAATTTTCAGTATTAATTAAATTGACGACTTGATTAGTATTGATTTTTCTGTGCTATCTACATGTTGAGTGTTACGTATATGACACGAAATTGTAGTTCCAAGTAGCAATTAGTTTATTTATGCATGTTGGTGAGACTTAATTGAGCATGCGTGATAATCTAAAGGGAAACAATTGAACTAAATTAGTTAATTGCAGCTATCTCTTTTAGTTAATTTAGTTTTCGACTAATTCTTGTGTGTAATGCTGTTATGGGTGAATATGGAACGCTATCGTGCCCAGTTCTTCATAGCAAGAGTTAATCGAATGCTGGGTTTGGTTGATTAAATTAGAGAATCCATAGTTATTATGGCTATCCTAATAATAATGGAGGTTGAATGCTTGAATTGAAGGAAAACCTTTGAGCCTATGATCATCGTGTTAATTATTCATGTTTCCCTTGGATTGGATTTTTCTCCTTTGATTTTCTTGATTTAAATTTGTCGCAATTTTAAGATTCTCTTGATTTTAGTATTTTTAATTTAATTTCAAAACCCCTGATTACTGGTTGGTTTAAGAATTAATTTTAGTTCCTTTGGGATTTCGACTCGGTACTACTATTGCTGCAAGTTTATTTGGAGTTCGGTAGAACCGGATTTATTTTGGGTGCCTCGACAAGCACGGCCAATGAGTTGCACCCGTTGTAGCAAAAAGAATTGTCTTTCTTTGGACGATATTGTAGAACGTGATTCAAGTATAGAACTTAAGCAAGTTAAGTGACTGAGAAAGCGCATAGCGTCCATTAAGGCCCAATTTGTAAGGATTATAAAGGTGAGAGAAGAGGACGACCAGAATAGAGAGCTATCGGCTACTATCAGAGATTGGTATCACACACTTCATCAAGATATGAAGAGATTGCATCAGGATATGAAGAGATTGCGAGAGATGGAGAGAGTGCCCTCATCACTGATACCGCATCTTGAAAGAACCCAAAGGGAGATTACCAGTTACTTAAGGGATGCTCAAGACACTTATTCAACAAGTGTTTGGAGTATCATGAGTAGGGATGCTAAACTTCCCTATAATGAGGTATGAACAGAAAATCTTCGTAACCATGATGGTAGGCTGGGAACAAGCAACAATAGAGCTAAAAGTAGCTCAAGTGACCTTTGATGACCATATCTAGGGCTGATTCATATGTTTTGTGAATTGTTATTTTTAAATAAATAAACTTATATGGGTTTAATTTACTTCCATAAGTTTTAACTTTCTTTTGCTAAAGAGAGACCATTATGTATTAAAACATTGGCTCTTAATGATGTATATTTCTCGCCTACTTTTGTAAGCAAATGCTTATTTATGTATTTTGAAAAAAAAAAATCTTCTACAGAGCTATACAGGTGATGGCTTGTATAATCAAACATTTAGTAACCTGAAACTTCGAGAACTTGGGCCTTGAAACAATGTAGATGCCTTATGCAAGGCCTAGGCTTGCGCCATCACAAAAAAGCTATGAGAAAGACAGGGGCGTAAGCATCCCTCAGCAAATTAGCATTGCTTTTTAAGCATGCGTAACATGAAAACGCGCCATGCCCTACTAATGAATATATGTGGAGACTTGTTTCCCAGGTCAAAAACTTTGCGCCCCTTGGTTTCATTCGGCAAAGATCTGACAATCTCTTCAGAGTTGTGCAGACTTCTCTAGTTGTCTTTTCAATTTTAACTTCTCATCTCCTAAGGACAACAACTAAGACTGGTCGAAATTGAACTAACTGCCTTAAAGATTTAGGCTTTCTATTATATATATATATATTCCTTAATATATATATATATATAGAGAGAGAGAGAGAGAGGGAGGGATCTATGCTTATTTATTGTTTTCCTGTTTCAAGACAACCCCTATACAACTAGCACACGAGTGGATTAGTTCAATGACTAGTTTGGACTAAACAAACAAAGTAACAAAAATCATCTTCTTTTTCCTCTTCCCACCGCCGCCATTCTCAATCTCCCTCCTCTTCTTCTTCTTCTTCTAATTTCGGCTTCTCTGGAGGTTTCTAGTGACAGGGGCGCTTTCGGTGACAGCGGGAGGTTTTCCAACGCTAGCGGCAGTTTTCGGCGATGACTGTGGCGGCGGAAGATAAAGGGCGATGAATAAGAAAAAAAGGGCCGAAGATAAGAAAAATTGGGGTAATTTTGAAAAGGACGGGGCGGAATATAATAAACCCTTTTTCATGTGCTGAATTTTTTAATAATTTTCACCACAATTCAACAGTGTTCTTTTTTAATCCTTTGCTTAATTCAGCAAATACTTTTTGGCCCTTTCGAAATTGAACAAAATTCCAATCAAGAAGTTCCTAAAGATCCCTCAAATAATTAATTAAAGAACTAGATGCTTTGTTATGCTATTATCATTTCTAGGATTCGTGAAGTGTCCAAGTTATATGCAACCTGTAATGAAGAGCAAAGAATAATTCATAGCTTATGCCCCCGAAAGCTTATGAAATTATGGCATTCTTAGACGTGATATTGTTCATCATCCTACGCTAGTGCTCACAAACTAATTAATTAGGTTCAGGGTATGAAAATTCTTGTCGGCATTATCAAACTTACAAGAACAATAATCTGCCTTTCCCCAAATTTGATTCTTTCAAACCTACAACTAAAACAGAATCCTCAAACTAACACTCAAAGGATTAATTGTTCTTTACTTTTGGATTTTTACGCAACTCATGGTAACAACTAACAAGTTAAGGTTTGATTCACTAGAATCTATACTTCTGCCAGAGTTGGAAGGTAAAAAAAGAAAGGTATCCCGTAACTGTTAAGGTATCAAATCCCATTTCCTAAGCCGATGCCCCAAACCTAAGGCGGCGTTCGCAATCGAAATTTTATAACTCAATAATAATTAAAAGAATCCGATTGTCTTTTACTTATTTGGTAAATTAGCAAAATATTAATTAAAAGAATTTGATCGTTTCATTAAAGAAGCAGTAATTGGAGTTATTTTTTCTTTATCTCATTACTTTTTGCCTTGCATCAAACCCACCCTAAGTACATATATCACATGCTAGTCATAATAATTTTTCAGACGTTTGGACAACATGTGTATAAATACATTCCCATCTAAAAATCAATACAACAGATTCACATTTTTTCTTATAGAGCTTCTTGAACTTTTTTTATTTTTTTTAACTGTGGGGGTGGTTACCTTTTTATTTAAAATATTAAGAACTAAAAGATACCAGGGATATAAACCTCCTACTACAGTGCAAGCTCCAATACAAAACCGAACTGCCATTACACAATACTTGCATAAGAAAACAATTAACTGCTCAATGGCTGTGGTGTTGATGCATCGATCGAGCACCTAACATTTTCTTTGGCTGAGAAGGATAAATATTTGATCACCATCCCAACTATTCAATAGGTCCTAGGCATCCCCTCCCTGAGATACCTGATGGATCGATCAAAAGCGGAGACCCCTGACTCTGTTTAACAAGGGCAGACAACGAGGGGGCGGATGAGGACCGAGGAATTCTTCTACTGCCGGGATGTGGCCTGGGATGTCTTCCAATAATGCACGGACTTCCTTCACTAAAGAGGAAAGTTCTAGGGGCTTTGCCGAAGCTTTGCAGGCCATAAGCTATGGTGGACATAGTTTGGTTTAAAAATCTTTCGGCTAAATTGACTAAATTTGATTGGTTTGCTTGGTTTAAAAATTACTCTCGTGACTGTGACCCGGGATTTAAAAATTTTTTCAACTGTAGTATTGGTTGGTCGAAACATTTTATTTTGGTTAAACTGACCTATATATTATTATAAATATATATAATTTATGAAAATTTAATTCTATAATAAATATATAATTTAGTTTCACAAATTAAATAACACAAGAGACAATTTATATACTACTCTTTACAAGAGATTGAAGAGTTTGAAGAGTATGATAATATAAAATTCAATGTTCTTTATATAATATTTAAATGCATATTTCATACATTTTATTATTTGTGCTAATAAAATATAACTCGTTTTTCTATCTTAGCATTTGTCAACTATCTAAACATTTGGATGAATAATATCGAGTGATAACATGTGTTGAAATATATAAGAAGTAATTGTTTTTTATGTTTTCCTTTTATAATATTAATCCTTTTTTAACTCATATTTTTATATAATGGTTTACGAGCTTTTGTTTTTAATTTGAAGGTGAAATTTAGTATTGCTGGAAGGATAAGAAAATTACTTTTGAAGATGATAACTTTTGTATATAATCTTCAATCATCATTATGAACTTCTTTATACACTTTGGGATAATTTCTTTTTATGTTATTTGATTTGTGAACTTCCATCTATCATTGTTAACTTCAACTTTTTTTTATTATATTTAATGTTTTCGGATGTTTAGTAAGTATATGTCTTATATTTTTTGTATAGTTTATAAATTTTTGATTTTGAATTTTGAATTTGTGAATGCGTTAATGTATAAACCGACTAAACCGTTAAAATATGATTTGACAGTTTGGATTAACACATTTATCTAGTTGGTTTAGACTGAAAAATTTTCAAACCATAAATATTAGTTTGATTAACAAATTGTGCATTGTCTGCTCTTGCCTTCTTCTTTTTTCCTTTTCGTGTGTTGTTGAATGTTGATTCTGTGAGCTTGATACAAATATTATATAGGGTTAATATCAACAACCCCCTTTCTACTTCACTTATAAATCAAATATCCACCTCACCTATGGTAAATATCAAAAACCCAAATTTAAGTATTAAATTTGACAAAATGACTTAAAAACCCATAAAATTTTAATAAAAAAATAAAAATAAATAATTAACTTTTCTGTCGCCACTGCAAAAGTAAATTTCAGGGGAACCCAGGAGCTATGGCGGCGACGAGCAGCTCCTGTTCAGAGGGAAAAAAGTACAAACCTCCTGCTCAAGATCCAAAATGGGTCTGTGAGCAAAGAGAAAAAATTCATCCACACCATCTCCGTGCCACCTCCGGGGGAAAAATTCATTTGGATATGCTCAAATTAATCGAATTCAATCAAGATTACTAGTTACCGCCAGTACTTTTTCTTTCTATCCTAATTTAGATTAAAATGTCTCTCATATAATACTTTCTCTTTTCCCCTTTTATGTAAAATGATATTTTTATCAAAACTTATGAACTACCGCCCTAAAAAATATGACGATAACTAGTAACCTCATTCAAAAATCCGGTTTTTTTTTTTTTTTTTGGTGGCAAAACAAGAACTCAAACTCCCCGAAAAATGGATATTTTTTGTAGATGTTCATCCACAACTTCCTCGGATTCGTCTTTATTCTGGAAGACACCGAGAGATGTCAGCAGGATGGAGAGGATTAAAGGGAAGTGTCATCAGTAAATAGATTAGGGTTAATGAAAGACAAATTATTTCACCTATTTTTTGAAGTAAAATTTATAAATTACTTTAATGAAGGATAAATTTGTCTAAACACTCTTGTTTTAGTTGAAAAATATTAATATTATTATAATTTAATCCGTTCAGGGGGATTTTGATATTTAATGGACCTCATATGTGTGTTTGATTTATAAATAAAGTTGAGGGGGAATTTTCAATATAACTCTATTATATAATTAACACCTTTGTTGCACATTAAAAATTAATGAAAAATTACACATGAACAACAATTTTATTATTCTTGCATTATGAATTTAGAATGTTCAATTCAAAGTGAATTAATAAAAATGGAAAGACTTATGAAATTTATACATTTAATAAAAATTACATAATTAATTCCATGTTTTGGTATCAGTACGGTAGCGGTTTAGGAAATGGGATTTGGTACATTCTTAACTTGAGCATATAGTCTGACTTAAATCCTTGACTCATGTTACCAAGCACTACTTCTTTGAGTGTAGGAA
Source organism: Knoxia roxburghii (assembly GCA_030378225.1). Taxonomy (NCBI): domain Eukaryota; kingdom Viridiplantae; phylum Streptophyta; class Magnoliopsida; order Gentianales; family Rubiaceae; genus Knoxia; species Knoxia roxburghii. The sequence goes on along the minus strand of CM059420.1, from coordinate 5,991,108 downwards.
TGAGGCATAAACCGTGTGGAACAGTTTCTAAATTTAAACACAGGGACATCTCAAGATGAGAAAGATTGTTCATGGCTCCTTCCTCCACTGTCCACTTCTCTAATTCATACAACTGATGCAGCGCAAGATATCTGAGCTCAGGAAATCCGAATGAATGGCAAACCATTTCTTTTCCCACAAAAGCATGGTTCCAAAGCACAAGTCTTTGCAAGCTTGGAAGATTCTCCAGCGTTTCCATTGGATCTACTTCAAGCTGGGAGTTCTCCAAGCTTAATTCCGAAAGGTTTCTAAAGATTTGGGAGTTATATTCTGGTAGCTTGCGCAAACGTCCCGGTAGGCGTAGGTATTGGAGATTGCTTCTGAACAATTGCTCCAAAAGTTCTGCTTCCCTTTCTTGGCTGCAGCTTTCGGTAACTTCAAACCAGATATCGGCTAGCTTTAGCTGATGCGAAATTGATATGTACTTAATGATTTCTTCAGCAGAATTCGTGTCATCAACACGAAGATGTGCCTGTAGTTCGCAAAGATTGCTCAATTCGGATATATGTCTGACATCAACCGTTCCAGGTTTAAGCCCTATCATTACCTCAAGTGTATTTGAGACGTAGATTTGCATTTTGAAATCATGACGAGGAAACATAACGTACAGATATCTCAATCGTCTCAACTTCAAGGGCACTTTTTCGGACCAGATTATCTTCCCCCAGGTTAGCTCAAGAGTTTCCAAATGTTCAAGGCTGCTTACAGACAAGGGAGATATGACAAGGTGAGAATATCTGAAAATCAGGCATCTCAAGTGAATAAGATTACCTATTGGTAACTTGAAAACATCATCTGGGATCCCACTGCTCCCTGTAATTCTTTCAAGTCCTGGAGTAATCACACCTTCAATAGTCAATGATCTTAGCATCTTCAACTTGTTGAATTGGGAAGCTGCCAATTGTGCTATCAAGTTTCCTCCCCCTGTAGCACAAAACACCAGTGTTCTAAGATGTTTAGTTGCTTCCATTTCAGGGGGAGCATACTTTTCGGCATCCTTTTCACTTATGTAGATCATCATTCTATGAATATTCCCCGTTGTTGAAGAAGTGGAAACCATACCGTTTTCATGTTCATAATCAATTACCTTCAAAAAATTTTCTTCTCTTGCCTTGGCCAAACATAAGTCTCTCATAAGGTCATGAAGCCGACAGGATTTATACTTTCTAATTGTTGGCAGCAGCAGTGTCTCCAAATGGACTATGCATCTTTTGGCTAGCTCCTCCAGATATCTTTCAGCAACATCAACCATTGTTTCATCCCCTATCCTATCCTCTGCAAATACCATTCCTTCAGCAATCCACAAATGGTACAATGTGTGTACGGGGATTTCTACGTCTTCAGGAAATCCACTCAAGTAAAGAAAGCAAGGCTTCAATTTGTATGGCAAGTCATTGTAACTCAAAGCCAAAATCTTTCGCACTTCTCCCTCATCTTGTTGCATGCTTTTTCCCTTTCCTAAATAAGACTTGATGTTTCGATACACCAGATTCCACTCATGGAAGCTCACTCTAGTTGCAAGAACACCACCAAGAACAACAATTGCTAGTGGAAGACCGCCACAAATGTTGACCATTTCTTTTCCCAGCGATTCTAGCTTACCGATATCACCATAACCTACAAATTAAGCCAAAGGAATGTAAGGATTGTGCTCAACCCAGTGGTTGAAGTGTAAACAAATCCAACAAAAATTCTTACTGAATCTGTTCGTACATGTGCGAAAGTTTTTCAAAGCTAGATTCAATTAGAGCACGACCCTCGAAATTAATATTCCAGGAATTTCCTCAAAACAAAAAAAAAAATCCATGAATTTATATAACCTTTCTTAAATAATTTTTTTTCTTACAATTTTTACTTAAGCAAGTATTAAACGTTAATCATTTTGATAAATTAATAATGGAATAAATTTTAAGAAACCCTGTTGTGTAAATAATAAGTTCAAACTCTAAACAATATGAAAAAGCAATAATTCCTTAAAATTATTTTGAATAAAATGTAACTGAAGAGTTATAGTAATTTGTGTGGATTTTATCTTTGATTATTCTCACCGTGTGCAAACAAATTTTAACTTAATGAGAAAACATAAACTATATAGGAAGGTTGAAAACAGTAAAATATACTATATACTATTAGTTTGATTGATTTAATAATGGGTTTTTTATTTATCGGTCTTTTTCTTATTCACTGTTACCTCTTTTTATGATCGCTTATTTTCTTATTTATTCTCTATTTTCTTATTCACCATCACCGATTGACACTGTCACCATCACCATCCAGCCGCTTGATGTCATCACCACCCAGCTATTCGTGCAGTATGAGCAAGAAGGGAGGAGGGAGATCTGGACGGGAGGAGGGAGATCCGGATTTGCTACCACAGGGAAATCGGCATCGCCGACGAAACTGATCGGGTTCTCTTCTTCTGGGCTCGATCAACGAGGGTTCGAGCGGGAGGGAGCAGGGAGATCAATGAGGGTTTCAATCCGGATAGAGGAGGTAGATCAACGAGGGTTTCTTCTTCTTATGTGCTCGATCGACGAGGGTTTCGATCCAGAGGGAAGAGGGAGATCGCGAGGGAGGTTGGGAGATTGGCAAGGAGGATTTCAATTGATGGGAAGAGGGTGATCGGTGGCGGGAGGGAGATCGACAGGGGGTCGGAGATCGGGGGCGAGGTTTGGGGGAGGACTCCTGTGGTTGCGAAAGATGAGCGGCAACGGTAGCGGCGGGACAAGGGAGAGGGAGATCGAGAGGAGGAAGGCCGGAAGGAGGGAGATTAGCAGCATTGGCGGAGAAGGAGGGCAGAGGGGAGAGAAGGGGACGGAAAGGAAGGGGTTTAACACATTTGTCGAAAAATTAGGGACAATTTAGGTCAAAAAAGTAATTACTAGTTATCGCTCAGTACTTTCTCTTTACTGCTTCAATTGGGAAGAAAATGTCCCCCCTATAATACCCTTTCTCTTTCTCCATTTTATGCAAAAGGATATTTTTGTCAAAATCTATATACTACCGCCTTAGAAAATGAGGCGGTAACTAATAACCCTTGTCAAAATAGGAGACGATAAATAAAAATTCTATTTAATTATGTTAACCAACCACATCTATGCTCCCAAAGAAGATTAAAAATACAAAATAACTATAGTTATTGACTTACGTAAAAAGAAAGAAGCGAAAGTAATGAAAGAAATCGAGAACCTGTATGAATAGATCCCTGTTTTAGAGCTTTTTTCTGGAGCAGCTCCCAGCCTTCATCTTGACTCAACAATCTCGGCTCATGGTAATAACCGTGTGGACCAATATGTATTGCCACATCTTTATTGCGAGTTGTGATCAGTATTTTGTTGCCTTTCTTTCTTACTGGAAATGCAATCTTTATGCATTCCCAAGCATCAGTCGACCAAATGTCATCAAGAACAACCAGACATTTCTTATTTTGCTGGAGTCGAAGCAATTCCCTGACTATCTCATCATCTATCCATTTTTCAATCTCTTGTCTCCTCTCCGGGAGGAAACTGACCAAAATCCCCTGCAATATATTTCTCGCTTGCCATTGTTGGGATATACAAACCCATGCAAAGGAATTGAAATGATTCTTCACACTAGGGTGATTGTATACCTTTCTGGCAAGCGTAGTCTTCCCAGAACCTCCCATCCCACTGATTGAAACCACATCATAGTGGCCGAAGAAATCATCTTCCTTCACCAATGCCTGCACCAATATCTCGACATCCCTTCCAAATCCCACAAAGTCTTCATCCTCAGCAACAGAGGAATATGACATCCTCATTTGTTGTTGACTCGAGCTTGAACTGGTTCGTTCTCTCTCGGTTACAGCCCTTATGCCATAATCTCGGAAATATGTTCTTAGATTAGAGATTCTGGTATTAAGACTTTGAATCTCTAACCCAACATTATGACGAATGTAGCATTCATTCAGGATACAAGCATAGCGTTTCAGTTTAGATAATCTACCTTTTTTACTCCTCCTTGATCCAAGCTTGAAAACATAATCTTCCAATAAGTTCTCTGCTTCATAGGCTACATCTTTGCTCTGTGAAACCCATCCTTTGACAACTTCGGCCTCATGCTGTTTTTCATCGGCATCTTTTAGCAATGCCCTCATCATTTTTAGCTCTGAATGAAGCTTCTCAGCTTCATCCCTCACCCCACTCAAGAACTTCCCTTCATCCATCAACAATCTGCCTATGGATTCCACAAGAAATGAAACAATGGGCTCGGCCATTTTTCTATGTTTGAGCTAAAAAAGTATGGAAGGTTTGATAAATGATTTTCTTTTGAGCGTTTGAAGTATGAAAATCTGGCTTTCCCATAGCGGCTATATATAAACATCAGGAAGGAATACCAATACCTTTCTTGTGATTTTGACACCTTAACAGGTACGGCATACTCCAGTAACTTAAAGGTGATGTAGTTCATCGACCTATCTCAGAATTGGATTAAAGGGGTGGTTTTGTTTTCTCTGTTGTACAATATTATTTCCTTTACCTTCCAACTCTGGCAGAAGTATAGATTCTAGTGAATCAAACCTTAGCTTGTTAGTTGTTACCATGAGTTGCGTAAAAATCCAAAAGTAAAGAACAAATTAATCCTTTGAGTGTTAGTTTGGGGATTCCTTCTTAGTTGTAGGTTTGAAGGAATCCTATTTGGGAAAAGGCAGATTATTGTTCCTGTAAGTTTGATAATGCACACAAGAATTTTCATACCCTGAACCTAATTAATTAGTTTGTGAGCACTAGCGCAGGATGATGAACAATATCACGTCTAAGAATGCCATAATTTCAAAAGCTTTCGGGGCATAAGTTATGAATTATTCTTTGCTCTTCATTACAGGTTGCATATAACTTGGACACTTCAGGAATCCTAGAAATGATAATAGCATAACAAAGCATCTAGTTCTTTAATTAATTATTTGAGGCATCTTTAGGAACTTCTTGATTGGAATTTTGTTCAATTTCTAAAGGGCCAAAAAGTATTTACTGAATCAAGCAAAAGATTAAAAAAGAACACTGTTAAATTGTGATGAAAAATATTTTTGTCCAGTAAAGTCCTTAGTGGACAAAAATTCAGGACATGAAAATGGGTTATTATATTCCGCCCCTTCTTTTCAAAATTGTCCTCCTTTATTTTCTTATTTATTGCCTCCTACCTTTCACGGCCACAATCATTGCCGGAAACTGCCGTCACCGTCGAAAAACCTCCCGCCATCGCCAGAATCGCCCCCATCACTCAAAACCACCGAAATCACCGCCAGCCTTCTTCTTCTTCGGATGGATTTGTCTTATAACAAAAATAAATTTTGGATATTTGTAGCCTCACACTCTTATTTTTGAAATCATCTAGCCAGTGTTTCAAACTCATTTTGGATGAAGGGTTTATCAAATTCTAAAGAAAATGGTAAAATAGGTACACCTAATAGTAGTAAAAGAGATAGAGAATAACATTAAATAAATTAAAATAATATTTAACTAATAATTAATTTAATCCATTATTAATCCTAAAAAATATATAATTAATTAACTCAAACATAAATTTTTTTTAAGAGATAGAGAATAACATTTATTTAATTAATATGATGGTGCATAGGAAATTTTACATTGAAAAATTATTAAGGTAGGCAGACACACAAGTGAAAGGCAGTTATCATATCCTTAACACAACATAGAAAGCAGTAGGATCATCAATGGCATCAAATCCGGTGTTCCGTAAGCTTATTCCTCAAGTAAAAAGACCATTAGTTCTTGAAGAACAATGCAAATTCAAGCAGCCCTATATTATATTGTTGTGAAGAAGATTACCAGTGACGACTAAATTAGAGATCCCAAGACCCTGAATTCCACTAGTAGTAAGCACTCCAAGATCGCAAGTGATTCCTTCCAAAGGTTGCAGAAGTCTCAGTCTTTGTCTTTATTAATTTTATCCTGAAGTTAATTATATATTAGCAAGTTAAAAATAATTCAAAATTTCTAACAGAGTTAGGAGTGAAAGAAAAAGGCAAGTCAAAATAAAGTCTCAAAAGAGAAAGGAAGAGATAAGTTCTTTCCTAGCATAACTTCTCGACTCAAATATAATTTAAACTTTCAAAACGCAAATTTATTCAAAGTTTTTTTTTTTACATTAATTAAAAATTTCCTTCAAATCTTGTTACCATGGGTATATGTAGTCAAATGGTAGGATTATATTCTTTAAAAGGGGAAACGACGGCAGTTTAGAGGACCTTCAATACTAAAAGTGGTTATAAATTGACAATATAATATTGTAATTTGTCAATGAATTATGTTGAATGATAGTCTTAGGACTATGATATAATTTACCAGTTTCTTCCTTTAATGTAAAATTCGATTTTAAATTAAAACACACAATCATAATCATTCCCGGCGTCAATTCATAGTGATTAGTAGTTGGACACTTTATTTAGATGGTGGTATTTTGTTTTTAACTTAGTATAGGAGGATTAGATTTGCATCTAATCACACCATATAACTTTTTCACTAATCAATGGAGAAGGCAATCAGCCTCGTGGGTCCTTGAGGACTGTTTTTGGTTATTAAAAAAAATATCATAATCACAAGGTATATGTAGACATTAATATCCTCTTATATATAGCTTTCCGTGGGATTCAAGAATTGCTCAAGTCCAATTAAATTCATCAATAAATTTGACCACCACCAACATCAAAAACAGACAAATTGATTCTTCTTACTAGCTATTTCAACAGCGTTCAAAGATGGCTAAACCGATTGTTTCATTTCTTATAGAAACAATCGCAAAATGGTTGTTGGAGGAAGGAAATTTCTTGCGTGGGTGAGCGATGAGGCTGAGCGACTTCATTCCGAGCTCAAGATGATGCGGGCACTGCTGAAAGATGCCGATGGAAAGCAGCACGAGGCAGCCATTGTCCAGGAGTGGGTTTCACAGAGTAGAAAATTGGCCTACGAAGCCAAAAATGTGCTCGAAGACTACGCTTTCAAGCTTGCGTCGAGGAGGAGGAAAAGAAGCACCTTATCAAATGTGACACGCTATGCTCGTTTCCTGAATGAATGCTACATTCGTCATAACGTTGGATTAGAGATTCAAAGCCTATATACAAGAATCTCTTATCTAACCCTATGATTTCAGGAATACGACATAAGGGTTGTAACTGATCAAGGTGATGGATCATCAACTTCTGGCGGAACCAACATAAAACTGGAGGGTGCAATAACACCCTTATGCCCGATAGTTCCATCATTCCCTCTTAGAAATCTCCTCCTTCACTTTTTTCTCCATTATTCATTCCTTCATTCCTTATTTTTTCTCTCAAATTAGCACGCTCATCCCAAATTTGTAGGTTCGCCACTGTCTGCAAGGCAACAACAATTGAGAAGGATGACATATTCTTATGTTGCTAATGATGAAGACTTTGTGGGAATTGGTGCCTATGTTACGAAATTGGTAGATGTTTTAGTGGGTGAAGGCAATTCCCTTACCGGGCACCAACACCAGGGAGTCGTTTTCATTTGCGCCATGGGCGGTTCTGGCAAGACAACACTTGCTAGAAAGGTTTACAATCACCCCAATGTGAAGAGTCATTTTCAAAGGTTCGTGTGGGTTTGCGTATTGCAACAATGGCAAACAAGGGATCTATTGCAAGGGATTCTGGTTGGCTTCCTCCCGGAAGAGAGAAAAGAGATTGTGAGGTTGAGAAATGGTGAGATAGTTGAGCAACTGGTTCGAATCCAGGAAGAAAAGAAGTGTCTAGTGGTTCTTGATGACATTTGGTCTACGGAGGCTTGGGAATGCATAAACATTGCATTTCCAGTTAAGAAGAAAGGGAATAAGATATTGATCACAACTCGTAACAAAGATGTGGCCTCGCAAATTGGTCCAAATGGTTACCATCATCAACTGAAATTGCTTAGTAAACCTGAAAGCTTGGAGCTGCTTATGAAAAAGGCCACCAGACCTGATCTAGGTTTGTTTTTCACTCTCCTCTGCGTACTGAATCTTTTAAACTTTTAAAACATATAGTACATTTGTAAAAAAATCTAAAATCAATCTAATGATGTAAACTCCTCAATGACCATAACCAATCTAATATTGAAGGCCTATTTCCCGCCTCTATTTTATTATTTTCCACCTTTTTTATACTTAAATTATTCTTAACAAATTAAAAAAATACTAATCATAATATTTAAATATAAAATATAGTAATATATTAAATTACCTAACTACTCTTAATCAATTTACTAAAAATACAAAAAAAATTCATTTATAGTTCCGCTCATCTATGCTACTTTAATCATAATTTTTATAAATTTTTGATAAATTAAGAAGAAATTTATAAAATTTTTGGTAAATTAATTAAGGGTAGTTAGGTAATTATATGAGGAACGGAAGATAAACATTAATAGAACGAAAAATAAGAATTAAGGGGCAATACTTAACAAAATGAAGGGCTTCTTTGGAAAAAAGGGGCACTCAGTAACAAAAAGGGAGACGCGATGTAATACTACCCATTCTTAATGAACTATCTTAAAATGTTGTTTTTGGACTATCATTTATGGATTGAATATTTTATGTGTTCTATCTATCAAAACTTTCTAAAACAGTTTTAGACTATCCCTGATATTGATTTTGAAAGTTTTATTGGTTTTATCGAGAAAAAAGTTTTAAAAAACTAGAAATTACTAGTTACTGTCCCAGTACTTTCACTTTTATCGCCTCAATTTGGACTAAAATATCCTCCTACAATATCCTCTCTCTTCTCCCCTTTATATAAAATGACACTTTTGTCAAAACCTATTAACTACCGTAACTAGTAACGCCCTCCATCTAAATACCTAATTGGATTTCAAACAACAGTACTCTTATAATAAATACATTCCCTGATTTATCAAAACTTTCCAAAAATATTTTTAGAATTAATTACTTGGATAGTTCGTGATCTTGAAGGTTCTATTTGCTTTACCAGAAGAAATCTTTAAAACCCCATTTTTTGCTAAACCAATTAGTTATAATACAATACTAATGAAGTTGCAATTAACGTTGTTGCCTGGTAAAGTACGAAGACATTCCGACTTTAAAGGCTTTAGGCAGAGAAATGGTTAAAACTTGTGGAGGTCTTCCATTGGCTGTAGTTATCCTTGGAGGAATTCTTGCAACAGAACAGCTCTACTGAGTGGAGTGAAGTGTATAATTTTTTTTTTTTTTTTGAAACAGTCCGTAGGACTGGCGGGTTTGAGACCCTTACTATTGCATAATTAGCATTTTACATGGTGGAGGGTTAAAATTAGACTCATCATAATTTTCTGTACAAAAGCAATGCCCTATTCTCCAAAAAACAAAAGACCACTAGTAATGTCTAAGAACATGCTGCTAGCTACAAGAGCACTAATCTAATATTAGTGCCAATACATTGCAAGGTGCTATACATGGAAATGGCGATGTATTGGGACTGAGTCCCTATCTAGTAAAATCAAACCTTGAAGTTCCCTGGGGAGATACTCTAAGTAATCAGAACAGTCAAAAGTCCCCTTTAGCGCTTTTCTTGCCATGTGATCGGCAGGGGAGTTACCTTCCCTGAATATGTGAGCAATAGCAAAGTTTCGAGCTCTCGTATTCAGCTTAATATCCTCTAGTGCCTCTTGCTCTCTCCACAAATAATCCCCAGATTCAATCATTTGAACAGTCACTTTACAATCCGTAAGGAAATGGCACTTATAGAGGTCAAATCTTATTTAGGAAAGGGAGAAAAAATCGAAAAAAATTAGGGGGAAGTGCAGCGAATTTTGCGGTACAGTTTGAAGCCTTGCTTTCTTTATTTCAGTGTTTTCTCTGAAGACGAACGAGTAAATGTGGACAGAGTGTATGATTTGTGGATGGCCGAAGGAATGGTTTTGGAAGAAGACCGAATCGGCCGCGAGGAATGGATGAAAGAAGTTGCTGACCGATACTTGGGAGAGCTGGCAAAGCGATGCATAGTTATAATTAAGGAAAAAATGAATTCTTCTCCTGGAAGGTATTACTCGTGTCACCTTCATGGACCTTATGAGAGATTTTTGCAGGGCAAAAGCAAGAGAAGAACATTTTTTGCAGGTCTTGGACTATGGAAATATTAATGGAAATGGTATTCATAAGTTGTCAAACGTTGTTCCTAATATTCCCAGAGTCGTGATTTCTTTGAGTGATCCGCAGGATGCCACAAAACATTCTCCTGTTGAAATGGAAGCCTGCAATTCTCTGCATTTATTGCTGCAAAATCTGGTGATTTTATAGCAGAATTGGCGCCGTTGCAGATCAACAGGTGCAAGATGCTAAGATCTTTGATCATACAAGGACTAAAAGCTCGGGGACTGGAAAATGTCAAAGATGGAAACCAAGTCCCAGATGGCGTCTTCGAGCTACCAATCGGTAAACTCATTCCCTTGGGCTATCTGAGACTGACAAATTCTGAATTGGTATTGTCGCCTTCCTCAATAACCAACCTGGAACACTTGGAACTCCTTGATCTACGGGATTCCAGGATAATGTGGACGAAAAATTTTCCAATCAAAACCAGACAATTAAGACATATGCATCTCCCTGATGAAAGTAATTTTCATATGCAAATCCACGTCCCAAACGATATCGAGGTAATATCTGTCTCAGTTGACAAACATTAGAAATCTGGGTGACATTGTGATTGACGATGAGGCGAAAGGCATATCAGATATCTTTAAGTGCCTATCAAACTCACACCATATGAAACAAGTGATTATGATTGGTCCAATGTTGTCCAGACGAGAAACAGCTTCAGAAGTACTTCTTGGAGAATTGTTGGGTAGTAATGCCCAATATATATTTCTTCACGGAAGAATAGGTTCAAATTACCGGATTATGAGTCCCACTTCTTAAGAAGCCTATTGTCACTGCAATTGGATTTTTCTGGAATAGTAGAAGATCCCATGAAAATACTAGAGAATCTTCCAAATCTGCAAAAACTGGATTTTGGAAGCAATGCTTTTATGGGGAAAAAAATGGTTTGCCACTCAATGGGGCTTCCTCGAAACAGATTTCTTTTGCTCGACATTGCCCATATTGGAAACGTGGATAGTGGAGAAAGGTGAGATGCCTAATCTTGTGCATCTTGAGCTCATTTGGTGCAAATCTCTACCAATGATTCCAATGGAGTTGAGATTCATCACCTCACTCAAAGAACTAGTGTTTGAAGGCATGCTTGAACCGTTCTTGAAGCTTAGTATTCAAATTTTAGCCATGTCCCTTCTATTGTCATCAGTGGATCGTAACTTTGACTGTTGATCATCTCCCTTGTGTATTATATATATTTATCCCATTTTTATTGGATTTCTCTTCTATTTTTTTTGAAAATTTCTATACTGAATATAAAAAATTTTTGTATATAGATATCGTACAATGGCTAGGTACACCAACAAATCCAATGTTCTGGCATCCTTATTTTCCTCTATGATTTAGCTTGAGCAATACATTGCAGCAATGCACATCAACATAAATGACTTTTTGCTGTGCCTGTTTGCAGAACTTGCTTTAAGCATGCAAGTTACTGAGAAATGTGATGTTTATAGCTTTGGAGTGGTGGCACTGGAAGTTATGATGAGAAAGCATCCAGGAGAACGTATAACTTGGCTATCATCAACAACAACAAGATTGTATAATCCTAATACATTCTTGAAGGACACTCTTGATCCAAGGATTCCAATGCCATTGGGGCAAGCTGAGGAAGTGGTGTTTACAATCACTTTAGCTTTAGCGTGCATCAGGAACTCGGCAGAGGCACGGCCAACCATGCGTTCTGTCGCTCAAGAACTATCTGCTAGCACTCAGGCTTGCCTTGCAGAACACGTTTGAGTCCATAACCATTAGCAACCTTACTAATTTTCAGAAATAAGGATGTGCACAACAGTCCAGACTATGTGGTTTGGTAGTTTCCTGTGCAGTAGCTAATGGGCTGTTTATATCTACAAAATTTGAATTTTGCTTTGTGATGTATAGAAACATGCCATTGTTACTAATCGATCCTATCTTCTAGTTTTTTACAACTTTGGCTATTGATCGAAACACGAGGCTGTTAGGAGCAGACAAGAAGGCTACAATTGAGAATGCGATTGAGTATGAATTAAAGGACTCCGCTCAGTCTCCCGCTTAGAGTGTAAATGTTGGAAGGAAGAGTTAAAAAGGTGTGAATGAGAATGTTTGGGAAAACGTCGGGCCTGATCAACCCGCATTTTGATTCTCAAAATTAATACAGATGAGGATTGACTCTTTAGTTTTCAATAAGGTAACCATGATTATTAATATGCTGGTCTAATCCATTGAAGGATAATGATTAAGTTTTTGGATAATTATCTGGTCTAATCCATTGAAGGATAATGATTAAGTTTTTGGATAATTATCAATGGTGACAGCAAATTAATTAAAGAAATGGTTGAAATTAAGGTGGCAGATTAATGGATTAACATTGGTATTAATCACATTTATCTGCACACTTGATAAATGAATATTGAAAACTGGTGATGTCTATAAATAGCATTTTATAGATCTGCAGAGAAAACACCTCTCTTTGAAAATTCTCTTTCTCTCAGAATCTCTCTTGCCATTAAAAATTCTGCTCCTCTCTCTCTGAAGAAATATTCTCCCAATTTCTTACCAAAAATTTCCTCAAGTGTTCAACAACTGTTCTAGTTCGTTGGTAAGGCGGTTTTGTGCAATCCGACTTTACGGTTTCCATTGTATCATGGGAAACATTTTGCTCACGTAACCTCTTACACATTCATAGAGGGGGCAAATCTATTTTAAGGAAATTGTGTGTTACACAAGCCTTGAAATTTTCTTACTAGTAGCCTTAATTTTTCTAACAATCTTAAAACAAACTGTTTCTTATTTCTCAATGGCTAGTTCAAGTGATCCCAACTCAAATTCCGAGGGTAATCCTGTTGTCACCCCAAATATGGGTTTCATTTCTACCCCTGTCGTGGCTATCCCTAATGTGTCAGGAAACCACTACGAGAAACTTGAAAAGTTTTAAGGGTTTTGCAAGATTCTTGAACTAGCCATTGAGAAATAAGAAAAAGTCTCTTTTAAGATTGTTAGAAAAATTAAGGCAACAAAAGATGTTATTTTACCTAATGATGTTGGGTTTTGCAAGATTCTTGAAAGAGGATCCCCCAAAAGTCCTAGAAGGAAATAGTGATGCTTCGATTGTAATTGCCGCTGAGGCATGGGAGCACTCCGATTTCCTCTGTCGCAACTACATTCTGAATGGTTTGCAGGATTCCCTATATTCTGTATATGGGAATTACAAAACGGCAAAGCAGGTATGAGAGGCTTTGGACCGTAAGTACAAAATTGAGGATGCATGCTCAAAGAAATTTGTAGTCGGGCAGTTCCTTGATTTTAAAATGGTTGACTCAAAATCTGTGATGAGTCAAGTGGATGAGTTTTAGCTCATTTTGCACGAGATAAGTGCTGAGGGGATGGTCCTGGGTGAGACTTTCTAAGTGGCATCAATGATTGAAAAATTGCCACCAAGTTGGAAAGATTTCAAAAACTATCTCAAGCACAAACGCAAGGAGATGACATTGGAGGATCTCGTTGTCAGACTTTGGATTGAAGAAGACAACAAAAAGGCTGAGATCAAGTCGGTCAACCCTACGGGAATGTACTTGGGAAAGGGGTACGCATCCGAGGGGATGTTCAAAATGAATGTAATGACTATTGTCAATAATAATACAAGTATCCCTTCAACTTATTTGATTGAGTCTTCTAGCTTATGGCATGGTAGACTAGGTCACGTAAATTATGATTCGATACGTCGATTAATTAACTTGAACCATATCCCAAGTTTCCAGATTGACCAAACTCACAAATGTGAAATTTGCATTGAGGCAAAACTGACAAGGTCTTCTTTCCAAAATATAGAAATAAACAATGAACCCCTTGACTTAATACATAGCGATGTGTGTGATTTGAAATCGGTTCAAACACGGGGTGGTAATAAATATTTTATTACCTTTACAGATGATAGCACAAAATATTGCTATGTATACTTGCTTAAAAGCAAAGATGAGGCATTAGAGAAGTTCATTCTCTATAAAACCGAGGTTGAAAATCAACTTGGAAAATGAATCAAGAGATTGAGAAGTGATAGAGGTGGAGAGTATGAAGCACCTTTTGGTGACTATTGTGCTAAAAATGGTATAGTTCATGAAGTAACTGCGCCATACTCACCACAATCAAATGGAGTTGCTGAACGTAAAAATCACACATTACAAAAAATGATGAATGCGATGTTATTAAGTTCAGGCTTACCTTCTAGCATGTGGGGGGATGCTATTTTGTCAAGTAATTACTTACTTAATAAAGTACCTCGAAAGAAAGAAGGAAAAACTCAATATGAACTATGGAAATGAATTAGGCTATCTTTCAAACACTTACGAGTGTGGGGGTGCCTAGCGAAGGTAGCAGTACCATCTCCATAGAAATTAAAGATAGGTCCTAAAATGGTGGACTGTATCTTTATAGGCTACGCACATAACAGTACTGCATACCGATTTCTTGTGTATGATTCAAAAATTCCGGATATACACAAGAATACAATCATGGAATCAAGAAATGCATCATTCTTTGAAAAATGTATTTCTTTTGATATCAGTTGGGGAAACTAGTTATAAACGGCCTAGTGAAACCATTGATGAAGAACCACAAAGTCAAGAAGTGGTTGAACTAAGACATATCAAAAGAGCAAGGGTGGAAAAATCATTTGGTGATGATTTTGAAACTTTTCTCGTTGAGAAAGAACCACAGACTTATGCTGAAGCTGTGCATTCGTCGGAAGTGCCTTTATGGAAGGAAGCCATAAAGAGCGAGATTGATTCTATTTTATAGAATCATACTTGGGAGTTAGTAGAACTCCCACCTGGTTGTAGTCCTTTAGGGTCAAAATGGATTTTCAAACGGAAAATAAAAGCTGATGGCTCTATACACAAATACAAAGCTAGGCTGGTAATCAAAGGGTATACACAGCGTGAAGGCTTAGACTACTTTGATACGTATTCTCCTGTGACGAGAATAAATTCCATAAGGATGATACTTGCTATCGCAGCCTTACGGAATTTGGAAATCCATCAAATGGATGTTAAAACAGCTTTCTTAAATGGGTATTTAGATGAAGAAATCTATATGGAGCAACCCGAAGGGTTTAAAGCTCCAGATTCCGATAAGAAAGTTTGTAAATTGGTTAAGTCATTGTATGGTTTGAAACAAGCTCCAAAGAAGTGGCATGAGAAGTTTGACCATGCAATGATAACCAATGGATACAAAATCAATGAGTGTGATAAATGTGTCTATGTCAAAGAGACCGGGGATGATTATTCATCTTATGTCTATACGTAGACGACATACTCATAGTGGGTAGCATGACAATTTGGTCAAATCTACCAAAACATGTTAAAATCAAAGTTTGACATGAAAGATATGGGACTTACTGATATGATTCTTGGAATCCGAATCATTAGGTCTCCGGAAGGTCTAATTTTGAGTCAAGCTCATTATGTAGACAAAATTATTGGGAAATTCAATAAGGATGCTTTGGAATTGCTAGAACGCCATTAGATAACAGTCTCCACCTATCCAAGAATCGTGGAGAGGGTATGTCTCAAGTAGAATACTCCAGGATTATACGGAGTTTAATGTATCTAATGAGTTGTACTAGACCAGACCTTGCTTATGTGGTAAGCAAGTTGAGTTCATACACGAGTAATCCAGGGAAAGATCACTGGACTGCGATAATTAGAGTACTAAGGTACTTAAGATATACTCGTGATTATGGATTACATTATACCAGATATCCATCTGTGCTAGAAGGCTATACAGATGCTAATTATATATCTGATATAAAAGACTCAACCTGCACGAGTGGCTATGTGTTTACCCTAGCAGGTGCTGCCGTGTCTTGGAAATCCTCAAAGCAAACCATAATAGCTAGATCCACGATGGATTCAGAGTTTATAGCTCTAGATAAATGTGGAGAAGAGGCTGAATGGTTTCGCCATTTCTTGGAGGATGTTCCAAAATGGGAAAAACCTATGCCACCAATCTGTATTCATTGTGATAGTCAGTCTGTGATTGGTAGGGCACAATGTACAATGTATAATGGTAAATCGAGACATATTCGTCGTCGACATAATACCATTAAACAACTACTCTCAACAGGAGTTATCTCAATTGACTATGTAAGGTCAAAAGATAACATCGCGGATCCGCTAACTAAAGGGTTAAATAGAGAGACAGTTGAGCGATTGATGAGAGGAATTGGTATAAAGCCTGTGGAAAATAAAGGTTTTATGAAGAAAAACCCAACCTAGTTGACTGGAGATCCCAAGATCTAGGTTCAAAGGGACAACCTAATTATAAGACCTGGTAGGGTCACTGTGGGGGCAACCTCAACTCATTCCTGTCATCAAACAGTGACAGTATGGTTAAGGCTAGCATTTTTTGCTTTAATGACTCTTAAGAAAGTAACTGTGGTTACGTTTCAAATTTAAGAAGTCACCTATGTGAGAGAGAAGTGGGGCCGCTTCGAAGGGAAATTGATCAGGCTAATTTCCTAGAAACTCTTGCAGAACTAGGACATGTTCATGGCCATAATGAACAAAACCATGAGAACAGAACAAATGGGAATGGTTCCTGTGTAGGGTACGTGGGTCTTTACATGGAAAAGTCAGACAGTTCAAGGACATCACGTCTACTGGACGGCTAGTAGAGCAAGCGTAGTCTATAAGGGGAAAGTTCAAAGGGTAACACCTACTTTCTCTATGTAGGGATCATTCATTGAACACTGACCAACCAATATCTCATTCATGTGGGGGATTGTTGGAAGGAAGATTTAAAAATGTGTGAATGAGAATGTTTGGGAAAACGTCGGACCTGATCAACCGGCGTTTTGATTCTCAAAATTAATACAGATGAGGATTGACTCTTTAGTTTTCAATAAGATAACCATGATTATTAAGATGTTGGTCTAATCCATTGAAGGATAATGATTAAGTTTTTGGATAATTATCTGGCCTAATCCATTGAAGGATAATGATTACGTTTTTGGATAATTATCAATGGTGGCAGCAAATTAATTAAAGAAATGGTTGAAATTAAGGTGGCAGATTAATGGATTAACATTGGCATTAATCATATTTATCTGCACACTTGATAAATGAATATTGAAAATTGGTGATGTCTATAAATAGCATTTTATAGATCTGCAGAGAACACACATCTCTTTGAAAATTCTCCTTCTCTCAGAATCTCTCTTCCCATTAAAAATTCTGCTCCTCTCTCTGAAGAAATATTCTCCCAATTTGTTACCAAAAATTTTCTCAAGTGTTCAACAACTGTTCTAGTTCGTTGGTAAGGCGGTTTTGTGCAAACCGACTTTACGGTTTCCATTGTATCCTAGGAAACATTTTGCTCACGTAACCTCTTGCACATTCGTAGAGGGGGCAAATCTGTTTTAAGGAAATTGTGTGTTACACAAGTCTTTGAATTTTCTTACTACTAGCGTTAATTTTTCTAACAGTAAATTCTAAGCACGCTATGGTGTGAAGAAGGTGTCTCTATACTGGGTAATTGTCCTTCTTCACCAGTTAAAAGACAACAGATCACTCAATTTATACTTTTGGCCACTGAAACTTTTTAACTTTACTAGTATGATTCTTTTTTAAGAAAATAAATTTATATTAATTTAGTGAAAATATTCAGTTGAGAAGAAGGGAGAAAATAGGGGCTGTGAAATTATAAAGCTTCAAAAAATTTAATAATGATTGCTTTTCTTAGTGCAAAGGCTCTGCTGCATTTATGGAAATAAGATTAAAAACAGCAGGTTGCACCATTGGATTAGTTCTGGACAAGAGATGAACACTCAAAGATGCAAAGGTTTAAATGATAGTAATAGGAAGGCAAGATCATCCTTTTTAATAAAATAAACTCATAAAACCAACCTATCCACAGTTCCACATTCGTTACTTTCACCGCGAGCCACAAAGAAATTGAAAAGAAGTTTAATAAGAAGGAAGAACATCATCCTTCATCGGGTAGCCCCAGTTGACCAATGGTTAAGAACAAGAGGATTAAGCACACTGCCCATGAACAGCACCGCTCCAGTCACATCTTCTCTTATGATGAAATGGAATGGACGATCAGCAACAAAGTCTACTTTCTCAATAACGCTACCCATACAGCACCCTACCATCAGTCCAATAACAGTTGCAGCAGCGGCTTCTGTACCTTCTTCGTTAACCTCAATAAAGGATTTGTGGAAAACGTAAGAAACACAAAGCTCACGACCAACAATCGGGGAATCTACCAAATTAGTGAGTCCCCCCAGGTGAAAATAGCAACAACAGTCCTAGATCTTTTAGAAATCTGAAGCTTCAAATCCAAAAGATATCTTAAACTTTGGAATGCGGAAGTCACCAACTTCTACTTTTCGATGTGGCAAATGCTGCTCTATGAATCCAGGTTGAGAAATCACTTTGTCTATCAAAGCTGACAGTCCATCATTGGCATCTGGGAGATATAAGTACATGGAGAAGCGATGCTTATCCTCACCATGTTTGTAGGGAAGGCGCAACACTTTGAAACCATCATAAGCACTTATATACTGGTCCTCATAGCTGGTCATGAACAGAGCTTTAACTGTGCTGCCATTTAGGAGGTGAAACTTACGCTCCTTTGTCTTTGATGCATCAAACTTCTCATCCCAGGTTCCTTTGAAATATACAGCATTTGCAATAATCAGCCTTGTCAAATCGTTGACAGCATGATCTGGAAGAATATCTTTGATGAGGCCATTTGTTTCCATAAGAGCCCCATGCATTCACTTCCCGAACCACCTCGGCAGCCTGCAATAAAACCCAAGTCAAAAAATAGAAATATTATCACATATTACAAAATCCTTGGACACAACAATGTTCATATACTTTTCGCTTTTGGGTACTTTTCTTCTTTACAAGGGCAAAGGATCACAGAGGAAGGATGCTATCATCCACGACCACAAGAAGAGCTACTGCCTTACTGGCAACTCATATATCAACTGTTGTGACTAAGTGCAAGGAGCAATAAATATGGAAGCCATTCAAATTTCACCAAAGTTTAATTGCCACAGTGATGACATCAAACATCTAAATTGGTAAACAACTGCAGCTATTTAAAAAGAATTGATGCAATGCATCTAACCTTCAAACACACCATGTTTTCCATATAACAGTTCAGTAGAATTCAGTGCGTCGATCATAAAAACTGCTGATAGGAATTCACATTTGCTACCAGAGAAAAGTTCATAGCAAGTGGTGGAGATTGACATCGAAAATATTTTGATAATCGATTTGATGATAACACATTTATATACCGAGCTTCGGAAAAAACCCAAAAAAATTCATAATCTGAACATTCTAACATATGAATTCATATTGGGAAGTCAAGATCATCATTTGGAAAGAAGCAGCAGGAGAAACCAAGGTATGATACTTCCATTCGAGTTTCAGATATTAAAACAAAATCTGCACAACATATTATAAAACAAAAATGAACGGAGACAATGAAAATGAAAAGAAGCGCCATATTAGCAATCCACGTCGCTTTCAACAAACCAGAACTCCACCTATCAAATCAAAAAGGAGTATTCGTTTAACTCGCCTGATCGTCATGGATTTCAGAATTCTACTACCCAGACAAAAGTTTCAGTTAGCAAATTTTGAAACGAAACAGCCAGAAATGCAGTAACTCGGATGATTACAGAATTAATAATTTTACACCCAAAAAAAACAAAAAAACACAGTACTTTCAACCTTATCTACTAAAACTAACCTTGTTTCTGAAATCAACTTGAGTGGAAGCGGCCTTATAAACATCGTCCATAACATGCTTGAAGTGGGGGTTGAAAGAAAGAGACTGGTCTATCCAAACACCGTTAGCAAAGGACACGATAGGGCCCCCGGAGTGTCTGCCGTCGGCTAAAACAAAATCGACAGAGTGAGAAGAGATGAAGTTCACTTCATCAATGGACCTGGAGTTGAGGAAAGAGAGTAGCTGTTCTTGAGTTGCGCCGGTTGACCCGGCTGAGACAAGGCCCAAAGCCAGATAGAGGGACAAAGGAGAGAATACACAATTGGCGTTCTTGGCCTCCTCTATGATAATCGGCTTTGCGAGTGCCAGTGCGAAGGCGTTTTGATTGCCGATCAAATTTCGGACATCCTTACTTGGGTCACAATTGGCGTCCTTGGCCTCTTCTATGATAATCGGTGGGTCTCTGGCTTCTGCTTTTTTTCTCTTGAATATGGAGTTTTTATTCTTCTTATTCGGCTTGCTTGGGTCCTTTGGTGTCAGCTCTGGCTTGGGAAATACGTCAGGGTTCTCTTCTTTCAATCGCCTGCGGGCCAATATCTTGCTCCTCGTGCTCACCATTCTTCAATACTCGCCGGAGAAGAGAGATGAACCAGGCCGGTTGTGCTGTGAAAAAAAACTACAGACAAATTATAAGAGCATCTCCAACGCACACGCTTGTTTTGCGTTTTGCTCAATTTTGGCGTAAAAAATGGCTCCAATCGGTACTGCAAATGGTACTGTAAAATTAGGGGAAGGAGAGAGGGACGGCAAATGTAGAGTACGGAGAAGAATGCTGTATCCCTGTAGAAGTGGGCTTATTTCATTTTTTTAATATTTTTTTCACCACTATATTTTCTTTTATTTTTTTTAAAACTTACTTATTTCCATTTCTTTCATTTTATTTTTTTCACCACTACAGTTTTTTTTTGACGCACAGCCTTTCTTTAAAAAAATATTTTTTTAAAAAATAAGACAGTAGATATCAAATCAATAAACTATAGATATCAGATCAAGAATTTAAAAGAAATCATACAATAGAACTAAAACATACTTAACAAGGGAGATCAGATCAGGATTATATAGACATCAGATCAGCGAATACTTGACATCAGATCAACAGACTATAGATATCAGATCAAGAATATAAAAGAAATCATACAATAGAACTAAAACATACTTAACAAGGGAGATCAGATTAGGATTATATAGACATCAGATCAGCGAATACTTGACATCAGATCAACAGACTATAGATATCAGATCAAGAATATAAAAAAAATCATACAATAGAACTAAAACATACTTAACAAGGGAGATCAGATCAGGATTATATAGACATCAGATCAGCGAATACTAGACATCAGATCAACAGACTATAGATATCAGAT
The DNA here is from genome assembly GCA_030378225.1 of Knoxia roxburghii. Taxonomy (NCBI): domain Eukaryota; kingdom Viridiplantae; phylum Streptophyta; class Magnoliopsida; order Gentianales; family Rubiaceae; genus Knoxia; species Knoxia roxburghii. The sequence continues at coordinate 5,969,794 of CM059420.1, read as the reverse complement.
CAAGAATGTAAAAGAAATCATACAGTAGAACTAAAACATACTTAACAAAGGAGATCAGATCAGGATTATATAGACATCAGATCAGCGAATACTTGACATCAGATCAACAGACTATAGATATCAGATCAACAGACTATAGATATCAGATCAAGAATAAAAAAGAAATCATACAGTAGAACTAAAACATACTTAACAAGGGAGATCAGATCAGGATTATATAGACATCAGATCAGCGAATACTTGACATCAGATCAACAGACTATAGATATCAGATCAAGAATATAAACGAAATCATACATTAGAACTAAAACATACTTAACAAGGGAGATCAGATCAGGATTATATAGACATCAGATCAACAGACTATAGATATCAGATCAAGAATATAAAAGAAATCATACAATAGAACTAAAATATACTTAACAAGGGAGATCAAATCAGGATAATATAGACATCAGATCAGCGAATACTTGACATCAGATCAACAGACTATAGATATCAGATCAAGAATATAAAAGAAAGCATACAATAGAACTAAACCATACTTAACAAGGGAGATCATATCAGGATTATATAAACATCAGATCAGCGAATACTAGACATCAGATCAACAGACTATAGATATCAGATCAAGAATATAAAAGAAATCATACAAAAGAAATCAAGAAATTGCGCGTATTCTTGAGCAAGAAAATAACCAAAGGTGTCGTGGTGGCTCAGTTCGAGGACACAGAGTGATAAATCGTGATCGTGAAGGTGCGCATCTTAATTTAGTACGTGATTATTTCTCCCAAAATCCATTGTATGGTGACGTTGAGTTTCGCCGAAGATTTCGCATGTCCAGAAGTTTGTTTCTTCATATTGTTACTGCTGTTAAAAATCATGATAATTATTTTGAACAACGAAGAGATGGTCTAGGCAAGCGTGGATTATCAACGCTACAAAAAGCAACAACCGTATTCCGAATGTTAGCATTTGGTATCCCAGGAGATCTAACAGATGAATATATTAAAATCGGTGAATCAACAGCAATGGAATGCTTGAAGAGATTCTGTCGTTCTGTTATTGAGGACTTTTCAACGCAATATCTCTGATTGCCAAATGAGAATGATATTGCAAGATTTCTTTATGTAAACGAGCAACATGGTTTTCCAGGAATGTTAGGTAGTCTTGATTGTATGCATTGGAAGTGGAACAAATGTCCGACAGCTTGGGCAGGACAATATACTAGACGTTCGGGATCTCCGATAATAATTCTTGAAGCTATTGCCGATTATGATTTATGGATATGGCACGCTTATTTTGGTATGCCCGATTCTAATAATGATATCAATGCGTTGGAGTAATCTCTTTTACTTTATAATATGGGTCAAGGGATTGCTCCTCCTGCTCATTATGTCATTAATGGAAAAGAGTATCATATGGGATACTATTTGGCTGATGGCATTTATCCAAAATGGTCTACAATTGTTCAAACAATTCGTAATCCATATCACGAAAATCATAAGTACTTTGCAGAAAGACATGAGGCATGTAGAAAAGATGTGGAGCGTGCTTTTGGGGTCCTACAATCTAGATTTGCTATTGTTGCAAATTCGGCACGAATTTGGGATAAGAAGGTGTTGCATGATATCATGATTGCGTGCATTATCATGCACAATATGATAGTGGAAGATGAACGTGATCTGAATGCACCTATAAAATATGCAAATGAAGCTCCAACGCCTGATGTGCAAATGATACCAAATCGTAATAGTCGATTTGATCAATTTCTCACTCGGTACAGACAAGTCAATGACAAAAATGCACACTTTGAGTTAAGAAATGCCTTAATAGATCATTTATGGGCACGTCGTACTTACTTATCCAACTAAGAAATGAGTTATGTTCATTTGAATGGTATTGCTATGTTTTTTTTTTTTTTTAATAATATATTGTAAGCATGCTAATTTGGTATTTTGTATGTTTTAAAATTTTTATGTTTAATAAAATTTAATATTTTGTACGTTTTACCTATTTTATTTCGTTATAAAACTAAATCAATGCAATTCATATGTTCATTATTATTATTATACTTAATTTTATACAAATTATTTTATTATTAATTAATATTAATTATTTTAAAATATAATTTAAGATTAAATCACTAAATTTATAAATATAGATATGTTTATAAAAAATATAATGTGAATGAGTACAAAAATTTTAATGATATAATAATAAAATAAAAATAAATTTGAATAAAGTATTATTTTTAGGTAGAATATAGAGTTGTTGGGTTGGAGTGGATGTACTGTAATAGTGTAGATACTGAATTTTAGAGTAGACTGTACTGTAAATTTAAGTTTGTGGTTGGAGTTGCTCTAATGGTGGGAAGAAGTTATAATTGTGGGAAAAAAGTGGGCGTATTTCACACGCCACTTCTCAACTTGGTTACTAGTTACGCCTCATTGTTTGGGCTGATAGTCTTTTTTGGGTGGTAGTCTATAATTATTGATAAAAGTATTTTTTTATATAAAAGAGGGGAAAAAAAAGAGGGTATTGTAAGGAGATATTTTAGTCCAAATTGAGACAATAAAAAAAAGTACTGGACGATAACTAATAATTTCTTTACAACATTTACATGATCTTTTACTATTAGAATATGATAATTAAAAAATTAGTACTATTATAACATCAAATACAATTAAGAAAGAAATTGTGACAAGAGAATGTACTCACTAGTTGATCTTGAATTTGATTCATCCATCTATAAAAAAAAAAAGAAAAAGAAATTGTAAATATGGTCAAGTTCTACTAATTAGGAAACTAACTCAAATAGAATTAACAAAGAAAATTGTGTAAATATGGTCGGGGGTTATACGAGTCCGTTTACGGTGGGGCTATAGGAGTAGGATGAATTTTACTCCTACCTTCTGTAGCGCGCTACAGTAACGCGCTATAGTTGCGCGCTACAGTAACGCGCTACAGTTGCGCGCTACAGTTTTTTTTTTTTTTTTTGACGCACTGCCTTTTTAAAAAAAAATACTTAACAAGGGAGATCACATCAGGATTATATAGACATCAGATCAGCGAATAATATACATCAGATCAACAGACAATAGATATCAGATCAAGAAAATAGAAGAAATCATATAGTAGAACTAAAACATAGTTAACAAGGGAGATCAGATCATGATTGTATATACATCAGATCATAGAATAATAGACATCAGATCAAGAAAATAGAAGAAATCATATAGTAGAATTAAAACATAGTTAAAAAGTGAGATCAGATCATGATTGTATAGACATCAGATCAGAGAATAATAGACATCAGATCAACAGACAATAGATATCAGATCAAGAAAATAGAAGAAATCATATAGTAGAACTAAAACATAGTTAACAAGGGAGATCAGATCATGATTGTATAGACATCAGATCAGAGAATAATAGACATCAGATCAACAGACAATAGATATCAGATCTAGAAAATAGAAGAAATCATATAGTAGAATTAAAACATAGTTAAAAAGTGAGATCAGATCATGATTGTATAGACATCAGATCAGAGAATAATAGACATCAGATCAACAGACAATAGATATCAGATCAAGAAAATAGAAGAAATCATATAGTAGAACTAAAACATAGTTAAAAAGTGAGATCAGATCATGATTGTATAGACATCAGATCAGAGAATAATTGACATCAGATCAACAGACAATAGATATCAGATCATGAAAATAGAAGAAATCAGATAGTAGAACTAAAACATAGTTAACAAGGGAGATCAGATCATGATTGTATAGACATCAGATCAGAGAATAATAGACATCAGATCAACAGACAATAGATATCAGATCATGAAAATAGAAGAAATCAGATAGTAGAACTAAAACATAGTTAACAAGGGAGATCAGATCATGATTGTATAGACATCAGATCAGAGAATAATAGACATCAGATCAACAGACAATAGATATCAGATCATGAAAATAGAAGAAATCAGATAGTAGAACTAAAACATAGTTAACAAGGGAGATCAGATCATGATTGTATAGACATCAGATCAGAGAATACTAGACATCAGATCAGAGAATACTAGACATCAGATCAACAGACAATAGATATCAGATCAAGAATATAAAAAGAAATCATACAATAAAATAAAAAAATAGCAAAAAATAACAAAAAAAAGGAAAGCACTGTAGCGCGCTTTTGAAGCGCGACTTAATTAAATCCCAAAACCCTTCCTTCCTTTCTCCCGCTCTGAAACTGAAAACCCAAAACCCTTCATTCCTTCGTGGCTCTCAAACCGATTTCATCCCCACGATCTTCATCGTTCCATTAACAACATCAGATCTAAATTTCTAACCTCAAATACGTTCAGAGATCACTGCATTTCGATTTTCTGCTCTTCTTCCGGTTCAGAAAACACCATAGCCATCATCTGCGCGAAGAAAAAGCTTGCTATTCAACTCAAACGCTAAAAAAAGTCTCCAAATCGGACGAAAAACTTGCTGTTTTTCTCAAACCAACGTTTTTCCTGCTTCGACATTTATCTACAGGTACAAAAACCTAATTTTATAACCGTTATTTTCTTTGAATAATTAGGGTTCTGATGTCTGTATTGTTTTAATCTGATATATGTTTTCGATTGATCTGATGTCATCATTATATGTTGCTCTGATCTCTGTATTATCGTAATATGATGTCTATTTTAGTTCATTGAAATATTTGCCTTCAATATTTTGTGACCTGATGTCTGTATTCTTTTTGTCTGATATATATTTTCAATTGACCTGATGTCTCTTATATGCTTTTAATTTTGTTTTAGTTCTTTGAAAAAAGTTTCTATCAAAATTACTAATCTGTTGACTGTATTATTTTGATCTGATATCTGTTTTGTTTTGATCTGATGTATGTATTTAGTTGATCTGATGTCTTCATTTTCTTTGATCTGATATAAGTTATATCCTGATTTGATTTATTTGTTCAATTTGTTTTCTTTCTGTGAAATGTTTTTCTTATAAAATAGTGATCTGATGTCCATTTTTTGTTGATCTGATGCGTGTTTTTGCTTGATCTGATGTGTGTATTCAGTTGATCTGATCTCTGTGTTTTCATGATCTGGTGTCTGCCATATGCTGATCTGATGTGTTCATGTTGCGATCTGATGTCTTATATCTGCTGATCTGATATCTGCTCTCTTCTAATATGATATCAACTTATTTTTGCTTACATACTCTTACTGACATATTACAGGAAACAACAATTTAAACATAATGGCTGATAAAACCAACCAAGATAAACAAGTTATTCAAGCACAAGATGAGAGTTCAGATTTTCAAGAAACCCCTAGCAAGTCGTTACAACATACCTACAAACGTAAATCAGAAAAGAAAAGAAAAGAACAGGAAGTAGTTCAACCATCCCAAAAGGAGCAAACAAGTAAAAGGATGAAACTACCTCTAAAGAAGAAGAAGACAAATGAAGAAATTCTTCAACAATTGCAGAAGAAGGATCTGCAGCAGAAGCAACAACAGAAAAAGACCAATGTTATGGTCAATAAGGAAAAGAAACAGGGCGATGTGGATGTCCACATCACAAAAAAACAGAAAAAAGATGATGATGATGATGGTGATGATGAGATGAGCAAAAGATTCAGTTGCAGTACATCACCAAATGGTATAAGTTTCGTGGTTTCTAGACTCTCAGAACCACAAAGAAATGCTGTGAGGGATATAGGCTTTGGCAGCTTCCTCAGTATCAACTACACCAGGATGCCAAACAAACTGGGACAATACCTGCTCAAAAAATTCAACTGTATCAAGTTGAGGCTGGAGCTGGAGCAAGATACAGTTATTCCCATTGCTGAAGAAGATGTGGAATTGGTCCTTGGCTTCCCAAGAGGTCCAATTGAAGTTGAAGAATACACAGCTGCTGAGTCAAAGGGTGAAGATTATGAGCAGCATGTCGAACACTACTGTCAAAGATTTGGCATGCCACCCACAAAAAGACCGACCATCAAGCAGCTTGAGCAGTACATTGTAAACCATCAGGATTACAGTGACATCAACTTCGTCCAGGATTTCCTTATCTACCTGGCCACCACGTTTCTTTACCATCATGGGAGCATCAACAACATCAGATATCGGCTCCTCAAATCCCTGAACAGCATTGATCAAATAAGGCAGCTGAACTGGTGTAGCTACACATTCAGGGCCTTAGTGGAATGCCAAGAGAAGTATTTCCACAAAGATGGCACAACATCAACAGCCTACAATGGACCACTCTCTTTTCTGATTGTAAGTCTCTCATCTTTCTTTTCTGTATTCATTTGATTACTGATCTGATGTCTGTATTGTTGTGATCTGATGTCTTTTATATGTTGAACTGATGTGTATATTTTCTGATCTGATGTCTGTTTTAGTTCAGTTAAATATTTCCTTTTAATAACTTGTGATCTGATGTTTGTATTCATATAATCTGATATTTGTTTCCTGTTGATCTGATGTCTGTTATATACTGTTAATTTTGTTTTATTTGTTTCAAATAATTTTCTATCAAAATTACTGATCTGATGTGGGTATTATTGTGATCTGATGTATGTTATATGCTGATCTGATGTGGGTATTATCTTGATCTGATGTTTTTTTTAGTTTGTGAAATGCTTTGCTAAAAATTTTATTTTCTTAACTCACAACTAACATATTTTCTTCAGCTATTCTATGTTGATAGGGTTGTGTATGGAATTCACAAAGATATTCCAAGAAACCTACCAACATTCACAAACTGGAGTCAGACTCAACTCTTTGAAAGAGCAAAACTCGAAGAGAAAAAGGGAGGACATGGTCAAGGCTGGATAAGAGAAAGGGCTACAGCCGAGGTGCATGTGGAAAAACAACAACATGCACATGCATCTGAAAAGCCTAGCAAATCAAAACAAGCTCCTACCACATCAAAAACCAAGGTAAACTCTCTGATCTGATATCTTTCATTTGATGATCTGATGTATTTTTTTTTTTTTTTTTGATCTGATGTCCGATTGTTAAGTACATTTCATTTCTATAGTATGCTTTCTTTTATAGTTGTGATCTGATATGTGTTATATTATGATCTGATATCTGTTTTTTCATGATCTGATGTCTCTATAATGATTCTTTAATCACCCATTTTTTAATTATGTTTTCGTTCTGTAGTATACTTTCTTTCATAGTTCTGATCTGATATGTATTATGTGCTGATCTGATGTCTATTTTACCGTAATCTGATGTCTATTTTACAAACTAACTATAACAATTATCTTCCGCAACAGGATTTTGAAAATGCTGATGAAATGACTCAAACAGTGGTTGATTTGGCAAAGTCCATGATGGCTTTCATTAAAGCATGGCACAATGTTGGGGCAGCAAACAATCCAGAAGGTGCTGCAGCATTTGCCACAATAACAAGCACAGTGGAGGGGATTATCCGTGACATGAGGGAGAAAAATACAACTCCTGACCAACAAGGTCAATCCTCAAAATCCGCAACTGAAGAAAATGAACCAACACCATCACAGGATGCAAGGTTCTATGCGGCATGTGCCGAAATTGCGGATAAACTACAAGAGGATTACAACAAAATGCAGAAGAAATCCTCCACTGTACGCTTCGAAGATGATATGCATATGCCAAATTTCAACCTCATAACACCTTCAGGAGACAGCATTCATGAAGCAGAAGGAGAACAAACACAAGAAAATGTGGTGGAGCAAACGGAAAAAGAACCTCAGACACCACATATCTCTCCAATCACCCTGGAACAAAAAGAAGTTGAACCAAAAGAAATGGAAATGGAAGAGAGCAGAACAAAGCTTAAGGAAGATCCAATTGCTTTGCAATTGGTGCATAGCATGTTACTAAAGAATAATGAAAAGCTGGATGCAGATGCAGAGAGTGGAAAAAATAAGAATGAAAAAGAAAAAGATAGGGAGGAAGAGAAGCCTGAAGAAATAGAAGCTACCAAAGAGAAAGAGAATGAGAAAGGGAAAGCTTCTCTACAAGATATAAATATTGAAAGAATGGTGGAGGATGCAGTACTGTTTGCTACAAACCTCAATGCAATCATTTCAGAAGCAGATCAACCTCCAAAACAAGCCATGACTTCAAAAGATAATCAAGACATAGCAGAGCTCAAAACGTAAGTAAAAACACACTACAATCTGATATGATATCTTTAATTGAATAATTTGATATGTTATATCTACTGATATGAACTTTATTTCCAGCATGATCAATGAAGAGCCAGACAATGCTGAGGAGGATGTCATCTTGTCACCAAACTCAAGACATCGAGATAGACAACTCCCTGTACGTTTGAGATCAGAATTTTGGCTCAAGAAGCCTAAGACATTTTTGATGATCTCAAGGAGAGAGAAACTGTTCACTGATTATGCTTACCTAACAGGGACAAAAGAAAATAAAATCAATCTGCAGTAAGTTCTAATCTTGTCTTTTTGATCTGATATCTAATATCCAATGATGTGATGCCTACTGCCTTTTGATATGATATGTGTAAAATGCATGATTTGATTCTTTCTAAAAAATGTATGATTTCTTTTATATTATTGATCTGATATAAATAGTCTTATGATCTGATGTCTATAGTCCTCTGATCTGATATGAATATTCTTCTGATCTGATGTCTATAGTCTTCTGATTGATATCTACTGTCTTGTCATCTGATATCTGTTGGATAAATTGATCTGATATCTGTTATATGCTGACCTGCTGTTTACATTTTGTGATCTGATTTCTATTATATGCTGTAAATTTTGGGATTTCAACATACTTTTGTTAACATTATTTTGATTTACGCATACAGAGAAGTACTCTACTCCGATGGAACATATACATTAATGGATCGATCTGACTTCCTGTCCATGCTTCCAGGAGAATGGATAACAAATTCGGTACTAAATGCATGGATCACACATATGAACTTCAAAGATCCAACAAGGCTGTTCATATATGAACCATTTTGTGTAAGATATGAATCCCTTATAATTTTAATATGAAATTCATTTTCAAAAATATATACATGTTATTCCATCTGATATGAATTAAATTCATTATGTTTTCAGTTTGCAATAATGGAAGATACAAAAGCTCAACGTCTGAAGTTCGTTGATTCAATGGATGATTACAACAATTTAAAGAAAAAACATGATGCTTCCAAGAAGTTAGGCGTCACAATACCAAAACCAGCATTTCCTCACTATGAGGTTAAACCAGAGATTCTGGAGAACATGAAATTTCAATTCATGCAAGATGTCACAAGAGCCAAAAGAAACATGGACACATTAAATGTAAAAATGGTAAGTGCAATTTTAATTCCTCTATTCAGTGAATTCAATATATAAAAATATCAACTTCTAATTAGCATTATACTTTGTGCAGATCTTTTTCCCAATATTACAGCATGATCATTACTATACTTTGTGTATAAATGCAACGGCGAGAAAAGTAGTCGTGCTTAATAACAAAATCGCAGAAAACACTTGGTACACTGCAATTCCCGAACTTATGGTAAGTACATGTCCCTTGATCTGATATCTTCTTTACCTTGATCTGATATATTCTTTACCTTGATCTGATGTCTTCTTTCCGGTGATCTGATGTCTTTTTTACACTGATCTGATATGGTTTTACACTAATCTGATATCTTCTTTCCCATGATCTGATGTATTCTTTCCCTTGATCTGATATCTTCTTTACCTTGATCTGATATATTCTTTACCTTGATCTGATGTCTTCTTTCCGATGATCTGATGTCTTTTTTACACTGATCTGATATGGTTTTACACTAATCTGATATCTTCTTTCCCATGATCTGATGTATTCTTTCCCTTGATCTGATGTCTTTTTTACATTGATCTGATAATGTTTTACACTAATCTGATATCATCTTTTCAATAGTCTGATATATATGTTTTCATCATTAATGCAGCTGCGGTATTTTGTTGAGATAATAAAAGGGACATCAGCAGAAAAAATTTTTGGAAATCCCAAAGAATATAAAGTGGAGTATCCAAAACTGGACTGGCAAGATAACAAGAACGCCAATGATTGTGGCATTCTTACAATGAGACACATGGAGCTCTACAAAGGACAAACAACTCATACTTGGGATACAGAGCTCACAAGAGAAGCACGCAAGAGCAAAACTGCTCTCAACAGGGCTCTACAGATTCTTAGGGTCAAGTATTCTTATAATATACTGGCTTCTCAAACAAATACAATGAAGGATGAGGTCAAATCCAAAATTGAGGAGTTTTATAGTACAAAATTGTAAAAAGTACTAGAGTCTAGTCTTATAGGAAAATATTGATTCTAAATGAAAATGTACAGTTTTTTCTTAGATATTCTGAAACTGCAGAAATGATCTGATCTGATCTGATGTCGCGCTTCCTGAGATCTGCACCAGAAATGATCTGATCTCAGCTTGTGGTTGATCTGATGTGCGCGGTATCTGATCTGATGTCGCGTTTACTGAGATCTGTACAGAAACAGTTTGAAGCGGTTATTAGTCTTGGTATATATATACTTGTACAGAAACAGTTGTAAGTAGTTTTGATAATAAAATTCAGAGAAAAGCTTTCACAAAATCTTTTGCTCCTTCTTCTTCTGGAAACCGCTTTTCATGTAGTTTTTGCTACTTGTATGACATGTACTTTTCCTTCTCAAACTCCCGAGTGTATTGTCGAGAAATACCTTCAGTAGTGGTGGAAAAATACATGTCATACAAGAGAGCAAAAACTACAGCAAAACTGTAATCTGAACTCTTATCCGATGACTACAGTAGTGGAGGAAAATTTGGGCTTGGTTTTTTTGCAAGGGAAGAAGAAAAGCAGAGGAAATGTTGTATGGACGTTGCCAGACATGGGTCTTGTTTATAGTAGAATTTTTGAAAGAGTTTATGTTGAAAGTACAAGGTTGGTTGGGCAATTAATATGAATGTAGTTGAAACAATTAATAAGTGGTTGAGGAAATTGAATGAAGTGATGGAGTGTTGTACCTTGGCGGGAGTTGTTTTTCAGAAGTGGCAGGAAGTTGTACGCTTACTCTGAACACAATAATGTATCAACTAACAACTAACACCTAATATAGTATCGCATTATTGATCTGATATCTATATTACTCTGATCTGATCTCCATATAATTCTGATCTGATGTCTTTTATCTGTTGATCTGATATTTATATTTTCTGATCTGATGTCTGTTTTAGTTCAGTTAAATAATTTCATTCTATCACTTGTGATCTGATGTTTGTATTCATTTGATCTGATATCTGTTTCCTGTTGATCTGATGTCTGTTATAATTCTGATCTGATGTATATATTCCTCTTATCCGATGACTACATTCCTCTAATCTGATCTCTATACACATGTGATCTGATGTCTGTAACACTCTGATCTGATGTCTATATTTCTGTGATCTGATATCTTCTAGACATTGTAATGAAACAACTAAGTACAGCAAGTCTTTTAATGTTTTGTATCAACTAAATAAAAGAATTCATATAAACTACAACTACAACTACAACTTCTCCACAACAGGATTTACAAAATTACCATCAACAACAGGATTTTCAATCCCCATTGATGCGACCCGTTCTCTAGTACGCAATGCAAATGCTTCTGCTTTCTTCTTCTTCCCTCTTGCCCTATTGCACATTTTCTCCACAACGCTTTTTGGACGAATGTTTCTAACACCCTTTTCTCTTCTTCTCTTCGGATCTCTAATTTCAGCAATGTTTGAACCTTCTGCTTTTTCACCAACATAGGATGGACCAACCTCTGATTTAATAGAATCTCTAGCCAAATTGAAGTGCCTGTCAAGAATAGAACGTGCAACAGAACTAGACTGTGCATGTCTAATTAAATCCAAATATTTTCTGCTTGCTTCAACTCTCCAAACAGAATCTGAATGTTTCTCAATGCTACTTGATGGCAACAAACAATCTTCTTTCGAATAATAATCACAGCAACTTGCACTCTTAGTCCACCTTTTCAATACATACTTCTCAGGGATTCTCTACAGTATATAACAAATATAAAGTTAAACATATCAGATCAACTAGCAACTAATATCAGATCAACTAGCAACTAATATCAGATCAACCACATTACATAAAAAAAAAAACATACTTAAAAAGGCAATAGATATCAGATCAACAGACAATAGATATCAGATCAAGAATATGAAAGAAATCATTCAGTAGAACTAAAACATACTTAAAAAGGCAGATCAGATCAGGATTATATAGACATCAGATCAGCGAATACTTGACATCAGATCAACAGACTATAGATATCAGATCAAGAATATAATAGAAATCATATATTAGAACTAAAACATATAATATCATATCAACTAGCAACTAATATCATATCAACTAGCAACTAATATCAGATCAACCATATTACATAAAAAAAAAACTCTGAAGTTGCAATAAATACGTACCGAGTAATTATTCAGATTTAGCACACGAAGAGCATGCGAGCATAACAACCCAGCCTCAGAAAAAAGATTACAAGTGCAGCTCACTGTATACTCATTCTCATCAAAACGAACTACGTGTCGAAACAAATCAAGTTTGGTACGCCAAACCTGATATTCATAAACACCATTTTCGCTACTCGTCTGCAGGTGATTATAAGATAACATCTTGATATACAGCTCCTGAAATCTTACAAACACCTCTATCGTATAAACCTCAGCAGCATGTTGAAGCATTAATGAATCTCCAACAATAGGATCAACCCTTCCTCTACATCTAAAATCTTCTGCAATGCCATTGTTTCTCCACTCCGTCACCACATCAAGAAACTGCTGATAGAATTCACACAAAGTAGACGTTTTCGACAACTTCATTGAAACCGAACGATTGGTTGTCTCACATCTTTGGGAAGAAACTGCCCCTCCAGAAAAATATTGTTTACTGAATGCAGGGCACCACTTCTCTTTTATCTCATCTAATTTCTTCAACCAAGTGTTGTCTTTGCAATTGTAATCCTTCAACAAACTGATGAAATAAAAATGTAACTGATTAATATATCAGATCAATTCATAACTAATATCAGATCAATTCATAACTAATATCAGATCAGCTTACAGCAAAAAAAAAGAATAAAGTAGTATAATAATAATATATCAGATCAACACAAACTTCATATCAGATCAATACATAAAAAATATCAGATCACCTAACAACTAATACAGAAAGAAAACACACACCTGTTCCAGAAGTGGTTAAATTCAGCTTCTGTGCAAACTTGATTAAGCAAGAATTGAAAGGCATCTGAAAATCCTTCTTTACTCATCAAATGAGGTATATTACTACGAGCATTCTTTGCAATGTGCCAAACACAAAGACGATGACGAACATTTGGAAAAACCACACGCACAGCAGCTGCCATCGAAAAATCCTGGTCTGTCATAAATGTCATTGGTTGCTTGTTCCCCATCGATCTCAAAAATGTACTAAACAACCAAATAAATGACTCCACCTTCTCATTTTTTATGAAACCTATACCAAACATAACATTACGACAATGGTTGTCCATACCAACAAAAGGTCCACAGATCATGTCGTATTTGTTTGTCCGATAAGTCGTATCATGAACCAACAAATCCCCAAATCTACTATAATCCTCCTTCATCTTCTGATCTCTCCAAAATACACTACATAATGAAGACTCCTCATCCAAATCAAAATCATAATAAAAGTCCTTCTCATCAGTAAATCTCTGTTTTAACATATTGATCAGTGCATTACTATCACACCCTTCAATCTTCCTCCTCTTCTCTTGTTCCAAATGATTATATACATCTCGCATGGTATAACCAACATTTGATGAACCTCCAGACTGAAAAATAATATCAGATCAAACAGAAAAATAATATCAGATCAACAGGAACATAATATCAGATCAACAGAAAAGAAATATCAGATCAACTCAAACGTAATATCAGATCAACTCGAACGTAATATCAGATCATAACAAGTATCACATTTATGTAGATTCATAAAAAATAATCTGAAAGTATAACTAACCTCTTTGGACAATATATGATAACCATCCGTTACACGAACACCTGAACTTTTCAATTCCTCAAAATACTGCAATGCAGAATCATCAAACTTCCTCTGAGAACGTAAAAACTGCCTCTCAGCTACAGGACACAATTCATGATTATGCTTCCTGAAATGCTTTTGGACAATCCAACTCCCATCTTCTCTTTTCTTAAATTCAATAAAAGCTTTACATCTAGATCGCATATCAATTTTCGTATAAATCTTCTTCAAATTCTCCTTGCATTGTTTAGCTCCTTCTCTATTACAAAGATATCTTCTCAAATACCTGATTCCAGTAGTTTTGTTTTTACGATCTTTACCTTTCCTCACACTAAATCCTAACCTAAAAGCATAATCATTATATAAATTGTATGCTGCATCTTCATTTTCAACCACTGATTTACACAAAGATTCCATAGATTCATCATCTGAACCTGTATAAAAAATGATAATATCATATTAGTTTAAACATAGTTGATCAGATCAGGATTATATAGACATCAGATCAGAGAATACTTGACATCAGATCAACAGACTACAGATATCAGATCAAGAATATAAAAGAAATCATACAATAGCACTGAAGCATACTTAACAAGGGAGATCAGATCAGGATTATATAGACATCAGATCAGCTGATACTTAACATCAGATCAACAGACTATAGATATCAGATCAAGAATATAAAAGAAAACATACAACAGCACTGAAACATATTTTACAAGGGAGATCAGATCAGGATTATATAGACATCAGATCAACGAATACTTGACATCAGATCAACAGACTATAGATATCAGATAAAGAATATAAAAGAAAACACACAATAGCACTGAAACATACTTAACAAGGGAGATCAGATCAGGATTATATAGACATCAGATCAACGAATAATTAACATCAGATCAACAGACTATAGATATCAGATCAAGAATATAAAAGAAATCACACAGCAGAACTAAAACATACTTAACAAGGGAGATCAGATCAGGATTATATACATCAGATCAACTCATACTTGACATCAGATCAACAGACTATAGACATCAGATCAAGAATATGAAAATATCATACTGTAAAACTAATATCAGATCAACATAGAACTAATATCAGATCAATGAATAACTAATATCAGATCAATTCATAACTAATATCTCATCATGACTTACATTCCAACAGAGATACCGTTGATTCTTGCTGTTTATCAAAATCAAACAATTCAGGAGCATCTTCTTCGCGAATGAAATCAACTATACCACCCACTGTATCTTCCATTGAAATTTCTCCAATCCACAATGATCTATCAACAATTTTCGATCAAAAACAAAACGGTAAGAAGAACAGAACCGTAGAAACAACAAATTCAAACACATAAATCAATCGAAAGGATCAAAACACAGGAATAAATATCTTAATTATCAAATTCGAAGCAAAAACTCCACAGAAAGATAAACAGAGCACAAACGGAAACAAAATAAGCGAAAAACGAAGACGAAAAACAGATAAACAACACATTTGTAAACATAAATCAATGACAATCATACCGTAATCAAAATTGGAAGCAAAATAATTCAAGCGAAAGACGAAGACGAAAAACGGCAACAAAAGACGAAGAAGAATATCGGCAACAAACTCCTGAAAAAAAGAGAAAAAAGAACCTTATATAGCTTAGGGTGGGAGTAAGGCGCGTGTCCAATTTTTTTTAAAAAAGAAACTACTAATAAAATTGGGAGGCTAAAATAGAAACTACTACTATATTAGGGGTAGGAGTAAAATTGCATGGTGGTCCTATAGGACCACCATATAAATTACCGGGTTTTATACTAATTAGGAAATTACTACAATTATAACTCAAATACAATTAAAAAAAAAAAGAAATTATAACATGCTTAGTTTCTAATTAGCAGATTTCTTTTTCCACAATTAAAATTTGTCATGGTATCATGACAAGAAAAAATTAAATTTATTTTTTTATCCTGTTTGGTGTCGAGTGGAAAAGCAACATAATCTTGTGCTTATTTTTTGAGTGAATTACAAATTTTGAACCAAAGTAGGATATAAGGTTTGAAAGCCTTATGAGGAGAAGGAAAGAAGTGGGGTGAAAGAACTTTTATTTCACTCAAGTAAATATTATTTCATAATTTTGAAAGGTTAATGTTAATCTTGTGTCATTATCAACCCTTGATGACTTTTAGGGATCACAAGTTAGCCAGTTATGTTGTCCCTTTTTTACTTTCCCGGGATCACAAGCTAATATTAATTCTTAGTTAAGATTCACCAACAAAATTCTAACTATCACTGAATGAGTTCTTACCCTTTTAATTTGTTTATAGGCCACTCATTTTAGACTTTTCTTATAACAAAAATAAATTTTAGTGAAGCTGCCGTCTGGCGCAGTAACGGCGGTTAATTACAAAGTTCCCGCAACGACGTCGTTAAAAAATTCAACAGTTCCAAATAAGCTTCACGATTATAATCATCCAACGACGTCGTCAAGCGGGGGTGCTGAAACAAATTTGCATGATAATCGACTACTAGCTGGTTACTTGGCTCACGAGTTTCTCTCGAGAGGGACGCTGTTTGGCGAACAATATGATCCTGCTCGAGCCGAAGCTGCGCTGTTCAGGCAACTGGGAAGCCGGAAGCGGAGCTGAATAGAGGGAAGCCGAAGAAGCTGAACAGCAAGAGTTATGCAGAGGTGGCGAGCTTGTTGCAGAGTGAAGGGACTCACATCCTGGTATAGTTAATCCGACCGAACTGGCTCGATGATTCAGCTGTAAAACGTTTTAAACAGTGTTACGATTGGATAACTACTTTTGTTGTGGTTTCTTTGTTTGCTTCGTGTCTTTTTTCCCCTTTCTCTGTGGATGAATGCCATGGTGATTTTCCGTGTAAACATTTACATTTGGGAAACGTGAGTTTTTTTGAAGGTTTGTATGATTTCGAAGGAATCTAAATAAGTTGGGGTGCTTGGTGTCAGGTATTTGAAAAGGACTGATGAGAGTGAAAATGAAACCAGTATTAGTTGAAGAGTGGGAATGAGTTAAAATCGGAATGAATATGAAGCTTATGCTTTGATTTTCCTATTTAGGGTATTTAGGGTTTGGATAAAAGTGTCACTATCAAACTCATTTCTATTTTTATTCCCTTAAAATGAGCTAAGCCCCAGAAAGCTGCTCATTGTTCACAGTAAGAGAAGACATGCAATTTCATTCAAGCGCTTGATTTGTACTCAACCAAACCAATTATACTTGACACTGGCCGAACTAGAAAAATTTGAATGAGGTACTAGGAGGAGGAGGAGGAGGAGGAGATTGGGGCCGATGAAGGTGCTTCAGCATCCATCAGCCCCAAGCTAGTTCGGCCGCTGATCTTACGAAGGAGAATGTCCTCATAAACATTCCGACTATTCTTCAGTTTGTCATAAGCTCGGAGCATTAAGATTAATATGTTTTGTGAGCGTGTCTTGCATGAGAACCATCATATAGTGTTTATGGAGGAGCATCCCTTCACACAAGTGACATGGTGGTATCGTCCGAAACATAACGGAGGGACACTCAGACTCACTCTCAGAGGTTTTGTGCGCCCGAAGACGCAACGTGATAGAGCAGCCTCGAAGGTAACAAACTTCTCTACAACGTTATAGAGATGCATGGGATTTATTGGAATCTCCACAAGGCCAAAGAGATTTCTGGTATAAAGAAAGCTCTAGTAGCACATATCAGCCCCTTCTTGGAATATTCTTTCTGGACAACATTCTTGGCTATGTTGTTAATAGCCGAAGCCAAGTGTAAATACAAGCTATGTTCTTTCAGTTGTGCTAGCTTTTAACTATTAGTTGTTTGAGCTGTTACTGCCGCACAATTTGTTAGTCTAAAAGTAAGCCCATGACAAGTGGTACGACTCTACCAAGGTGGTTGAGGTTGAAGTTGAAGGTAGTGATCACACTTCAAGGAAAATTGAACAGACACAAAAGGAGCTTTAAGGACAAATCTGTTACCTGTGAGATAGATTTAGCTTTTGAGGAGTATTTTGATCATGGTGAGGACTAGGATGATCACCTTGATCAATTTGAGAAAAGACTTGAACTCTGAACAAGATCGTTGACGGTTTGTCCAAAACATACGATGAGAAGGTGGCCATAACTAGCACGCTCTAGGAGGAGGTGCTCAAGCTTCAAAAGGAATTTAAGGCTATTAAGGCACACATAGCTCGTGGTGGCCTAGGGATACACGGACGAGCGTTGGTTATGATAAAAGACGAGGTTCCAAAGCCCGAGGTTTATGGATATTCAACCCATTTAGAAATTTGATCGTCATTTGAGATTGTGAGTTGATTTAAATAAGTTGATCATGAGAAATCGAGTTATAAAATAAATTGAAAAAATCATAATATAGCAATTAAATGATTAATTTGTTACCTTCTAAACTTTTTCGTGAAAAATAATTATAATTATCAAAAAAAATTAAGTAAAACTAGTATTGATGACAAAAATAAAAGAATGACTGAAATCAGAATAACTCCTATTAAATAGAGTCAAAAATAAATTTAAGCATTTAGAAAATAATGAAAAAGAAGATAAAGCAACCAATTAAAGCAACATGCAGAAACGGACATTAGCAGCAATGCGGCGTGGCGATGCATGGCCGTAGGTGTCTCATGGACAATGGTTAGTAGTATTATGTCTTGAAAGTCGGCAAAGACAATTGATGAAAATTGAAGAATCAAATTCACACACTCGCACATCCAATTCTGACTCGCACATCATTTCGTAAGGAGGCAGATTCAATTTTCGGGAAATTCGGAAGGAATTGGGTCGATCAGAATGAAACACCAACTACCCGTGTTATAATTATTTGATCTCCAAAAAAAAAATAATAACAATTCACTCTCCAAAATAGTAAATCAAGTCTTACTTCTGAATTTGAAATCAATTGATGAAATATATGTCATTTTCAGTTGAATATGAGAAATCTTGTATTCTTGTCTTATTTATTCGTTAGAAAATGTTAATGAAGGTCTGGGTTTAGTTTGTTAAATTTAACTTGTATTTTCAAGTGTTGATTTAATTTTTTAAAATGATGTTGATTGTTGCTGGAAACTAATAATCGGTTGGACCAGTTGTTCGACCAACCGGTGAAGTCTTTAACATTTGAACTTCTATTATCGAGTCATTGATTTGGTCAATTGGGGCCGGCTAGGTCAATTCTTATGATTTTGTAAAAGGATCGGTGGGGCTAGTGGGGCCAATGCCCCCTAGTTGTCTCAAAACTTGATTTTCTCAAGTTCCCGATCAAATTGGAAATGATTAACATCAATTGAATTTGACTTAGAATTTTTTTTTGGTTAAAAATATACCATGTGAATTGAAAGTTATAGATGGACTTGACTTTATATGTTTTGATATTGTTACATGGAGATTCCAAAAGTCAAACTTAGATTTTATCCATAGGACTAGATAAGTATTTATTTGATTCTTAAGTTGGCATCCTTCTCATATTGCTTGAAATTTAATTTTGATATTATAACAGGGGTTACTAGTAAAACTTATATTTGTAGGATTAAAATGCATGTTTGCTACTATGTCACCTGAAGACTAGATTAGTGGTTGTAACTTATAATAGTCCCTATGTATATATGTTGTACGACTCACTATGCATATTAAGTATATTATGTAAAACTGGATTGCTATTTGCATCATGAATTTGCTATTTGTATCACAAAAAAAAATAAAAATAATAATAAAATGACCACAATGCCCTTATGGTGAAACTTTTGAAAAAAATACTAAGTGGGGGACAAAAACGCACAAAAAATGCGTTTTTGTCATGCTGATAAACGCATGAAAAAAACGTTTTGTACATGTAAAAACTAACGAAGATCGCGTTTATAATGGCATAAAACGCAAAAATGGCACGTTTTTAACAGTACTAACGCCGAAAATTTGCGTTTTTAGATCATATTAAACGCAAATTATTTGCGTTTTCACCATGGACGAAACGCAAAAATCAGGCGTTTTGTCCATGGTTCGCTCGCTGAAAGGGTGCGTTTCCGGCCAGAAATTCGGATAAAAGCCCACAAATTGGCAGCCGAACCATTTGCCCTATTTTTCTCCAAAATTCACACCAAAAACGCAAATTTGCTTAGATTTTGTCAGCCAAAAACGCAAATCATGGACGGAGGAGATGGCGAACAACCACGAAGGCACGGAGCGGGCAAAGGTCCACTGATTAACCGGGTAAACATCTATATGAATATGAGTTTTTCTGCAATTTTTTACGTTTATATTGCGTTTATTTTGTTAGAAATCGTTGTTTATGTGAGTTTAGATATGTAGAAACGCTAATTGGTATGAATTAGGTGGATTTTTGCCGCCGGAATAGCCGGCCGCCGGCGTTTTGGGGTCTCAAAACGCCATCGGCCGGCGTTTTGAGATCTCAAACCGCCGACCGCCGGCGTTTTGAGATCTCATGGGAGTGCTGCGGTTGCTGGATGCATGACTCTACTACAGTCATGGATATACGAGCACTTTCCGGATTTCAGACCCCACCCTCGGCCCCTACCATTGCACGCCGCTCAGCCACGTGCAGCGAGATGGGCCATCGACCACCACGCTACCACAGAGCAGCGCTTGGCCGCCATACGACATGCGCTGGACGAGATGACAGCCGACATGGTTAGTAAATAGTTATAAATGTCTTCTTCAAATATATTTTGATTTAAATTATTTTATATAAATTATTATTCATAATCTTTAACTACGTTTCAAAGGTTACTTGGATGCCTTACGGACGGGACGCCGTTTCGCGGACGCCGAGGACCCTGTACCGTGGACTTATTGCGTACAGGGACTACATCGAGCCGTACATGCCAGACCGATGCGTCCGCCAGATTGGGTATGTACAGTGGATTCCCTCGCGCTTCATCCGTCCGGGCCGGGACACCTACCGCGGATACTCAGGGAGATCATACGTGGTCCGACACGCCGTCGAGTATGCAGAGTCTGCGTGGGAGGAGTTCGGCACGGCTTCCATGGGTATTTCCCTAGCTGGCCGCCAGCGGACAGGTGGCGCTGTTCCTCGGAGTGCTGCGGTCGACGGCTACTTAGATTGGTTTCGTCCCCGATCACGTCCGCGCGTGCTTCCCCCGGATCCCCATGCTGCTATCGAGCCACCTCGACCACGTCGCGCGGCCTCAGAGTTTGTAAGTATTCATATTAATTAATGTAATATAGTTTATATGTTAAATTATGTTCAGAGGAATCTAATATATTGTTTATATGTTTGCAGTGGATGGGTCAGTATGGAGCGCTACATCATGCATTATTAGATGTAGTGCGGGAGAGCGTTCCTGATTTGTACGATCAGTTCGCACCTCGTACTGCAGAGCTAGAGGATGAGTTCGAGCGTTCCATATGATCTTTGGATTGGACTATTTTTGTATACATTTTCTGAATATTGTATTATTATTACGCTGATTATATTTTATTGTCTTCTTCATATGTATGTTGTATTTTGTTACGTATATTTCTTCAAAACCCAGAATAAGTGGTGGTAGGCACAAGATAATAATAATAAAACATATGTCACATGGCAATAAACCCCTAGTTTGAAACGTTGGAATCTGAAGTAACAATAACTCGGGAAATGAAAAAGAAGAAAAAATGGGGATACTGTGAAACAGATGCAACATTAACTATGGAGTAGATTTGCTTATCAATGCATTAATATCCATCAATCAGAATAGAATCCTTTCAATAGACTCCTTACAATATACATCCTAGCCATCTCGTAGTGCATTCCAAGCATTAAATCTAGCTTCTAAATTTTGTGGCCACTCACCTACACTTTCAGCATGACGCTGATGGTGCCAAACGAAGCTCAGCGGCGGGATAGGGCAGTCATCGACCACATCTACGCGTACATAATGATTCCCATTCACAAGGGCAAGCGCTATAACCCTTTCCGGTTGGGTGTCGCCAGTCGAGCAATACAAAGGTAGTACAGAATAATTTCCATCTGAACGAGTACGATCAAACTGTATTACCAGTGCATTCGCATAAGTGGCGAGAGGGAACAAATCCGTAGGTGTAGCCATCCAATGCTGCTCACCACAATCAGTGCCTTCGAAATTTAGTCGCCTAAGTACCATGGCCACAAAATCTCCATCGGCCGGACGCAACTCTAATGCTTCGAATACGCCTCTGTACCTGTCCGGGTGGCTCGTAATCTCTCCACTCAATGACCTGCGAGCTAACCTCCAATATTTCTCGTGGCCAAAAAGGTACGTAGAAATTACTCGGAACCCACAATGGCCATCCCCATTTACATCTGACCACCCTGTACAATAAGGCTGAAAAAATGCTGGCACACACTGAATGTCTCCACCAGACCCTGTTAAGTAATTACGTTACAGTAAATAAACAAACCTTCAACATGTAATCTATTCACAATCACACTAAAATAAAGGACTTATTTACATGTCCTAAATGGAGATCCACCATCAAAACCTGTATGAATGCGGTGTGATCTACCGGTTGATCGACCTGATGACCCTGAACGGCACCTGCCACGCCGGCCACGTGTAGCTCTTTCGCGTGAGCTCCACTCGCGCATAACAGAATGATGTAATCTATTTGGTGGTCGCCCCCTTTGGGGTCCCGATGTACCTGGCTCTCCAACACTGGCCATGTCAGGGTACATCTGCTCTACGTACGCCCTATTCAACAGCCGGGCCAAAAAAGACGGACTGGTAGATACGGTGGGGACTACTTCCTCGTTGAAATACCTTAACAAACATATATATCAACTCCAAATATTTCTTCAAAACAAAAAAAATTGTCAATTCAATTGCATAATATTAAATGTCATAATTGAAATTCGCACCTGATGTCCTCATCAATGTAATTCGCATCCCCATGTGATGGCACAATGGTCAGCCTCTTCCAAAACTCATGCACGTGTGGAAGTAAGGGATATTCAGGCAATGACTGTGCCTTGAATATGTCACACGCACAGGGAATACCACGTGTCACCTTGGGCACACATCCACATCGCTCAAGTACAAGGCCTCCCAACTTATCCTTCCGCCGAACTTCTTTCCTAACCAACTTCAAACAATGGTGTGACACGTACTTGTTCAAATAACAGTATGGATATCCCTGCATACTTGTTTGAGTCGTGGAGATGGAAGCCTCAAGGGAGCCTCTATAATAATGTCAATTAAAAATAAAATTAATCGAATTATCTAAATAAATAGAAGCATACCAACAAATTAAATTCAAAGACATTAAACAACATCAGCTATAAACAATTAAATAAGAAAACTAACCCGATGTGAGGGTACAAGTGGCTGAGGTGAGAGTCAATCTTTGTGAACAAAGTGTCAAGGGAATTGGTGGAAGAATTAAGCCAATCTTTCATAGCAGCATGCGAAGCCTCTACTCTGTTAGTGGAAGTATTACCAAAGTGGAGAAATTGATTGGTCCAGGCTCGAACAAATTTCTCCTTGTGAATGAGCCATGTAGTCTCTAGATATTCAACAGCCAACGGCTCAAGGAGAGTGTACTTAACCTTGAAATTCTGCAATATACGATTAAATTCCTCTACTGTCGGAGCCTTAATGATTTTCTTCCACCAGTTGTCATGAATATCACATGCTAAATTTTTGTTCCTCCTCCCAACATTTTTTTCCAACCACGCGTTCACATCACGCCCAATATGCCACAAACATAACAAGTGATGTGAAGCGGGAAAATGATCCTTAATCGGATGTAACAAGCCCAACTCCCTATCTGTCACAATCACACTAGGTGACAAACTAGCCGGCAGCAAAAATCTCAAGTTCCTCATAACCCAGTCATATGTATCCTGTTTCTCATTCCTGACAATAGCAAATGCAATATTGAAATTCTTATTTGTAGGAGTCATACCTACCATCTCGACGACAGGCATTTGGTACTTGTTCGTCTTGTAGGTAGAATCAATCCCAACCACCCAATACCATCTGTTGAACATCTGAATTGATGTTGGATGTGCAAAGAACACATGTGTGATCTCATCAGTGTTCGCATCCTTCAGAATCTTCAGATAGTACTGCTTCTCCTCAGCCAAATGAATAAATTGCTGCCCAATATTCCTACCTTCCAATCCGGCGGTTTTCATCTCTCCTTTCAAATTGTACACAGACTTGATTGGTACCTGGGAATCGGGAAACTGTTTATTAACAGCTTCCCAAACACACTTTGGCTTTACATTCGAACGCAGCATAAATTCAGCAACAGCCTTTGAATCCTTTGTAAAATGGCTCAACTGTCTGTGACCATATGGATGCATTATACCTGTAAATCACATGTAATTATAACAACAATTAATACATACAACACATCAATCAACTTAATTAAAATTAAGCGCAAATAATGAAATACCAGTGTGATTGTGAGTTGACGCTGCTCCTGGGTTTGTATAAACCTTGTGCCGTCCTAAATCAATCCGCTTACAAGTCAACCTAAAGGGGCAATTAGTGCCGCTCCTTCTTGTATTCTTCCGTCTAGTTGGGATAGGGGCTTTGGCAGGATCTCTCCATCGCTTGCACGAGAAGTAGTACGTCGCAAATCCTTGGTTACCTCCCCTCTTTGTAATCACAAACTTCAGCCTCTTAGCTATTTTCTGGCAATATTTCAAAGCCTTGCCAATAGTTCGAAACTCTCTGTCAATCTTGAAATATCCACTCAAATCTGCGCCAGGTTCAAGTTCCACCGGCTCCCCATGAGTATTATCCGCCTCATTGTCATTTACATCCTCATCTTCATCGTCATCCTCCTCTTCGTTCTCCGCCTCCTCATCATCATCATACAACTCATCCTCATCGTAATCATCATTGTCAGCCTGTAGATGAATACACAGATTAATTAAAATTACAGCACAGTTATGATTCTTCCAATCAAAAAACGCAACAATTTAAAGTTTTTTAATGCATGAAACGCACCATTTTTGCGTTTTTGCAGATAAAAACGCTACAAATGTGCGTTTTTGTCTGCAAAAACGTAATAAGGGTGCGTTTCGTACATAAAAAAACGCAACCAGATGTGGTTTTCAGCAACCTAAAACGCAGAACTTTTTATATAATGCATGTCAAAAACGCAGCTCTTTTCATATAATTCATGTCAAAAACGCAACACTTTTTATATAATGCATGTAAAAAACGCAACACTTTTTATATAATGCATGTCAAAAACGCAACACTTTTTATATAATGCATGTCGGAAACACTAAAAAGCCACTTTTTCTACAATCAGAAACGCTACAAAGGGACGTTTGACCGATTCCTAAACGTTATTTTAGCGTGTTTCGACATACAATATTTTTAAAAAAACTTATATAACTATAAGGTACGGAAACTTACCATATCGTGATGATTCGCGTGCTAAATATTCTTTCGCCGCCAACTGAATGATCCAACAATGTTTTTAAGTTAAGAATTTATCTGGATTTGATTTTAGGGTAGTTGTTGTGTATGAATTTTTCAGCCAATTCACATGAATGTATGTAAACGTTTTTTAACTTCTGTACATGTCATAAACGCAACATTTTAACGAGCGAACCATGGTGGAAACTTCAAATTTTGACGTTTATTGTGTAAAAAACGCAATATTTTAACGAGCGAACCATGGTGGAAACATAACATTTTTGCGTTTTTTATATGCAATAACGCAGACATTTGGCGTTTTTCATATTCAAAAAACGCACCCGATTTGCGTTTTTTACATATAAAAACGCAATTTTGGATAAATTTTGTATGTCCAAAACGTTTTTTCATTGCGTTTTTTTGAGATTAAAACGCAATTTTCACCCCTTTTTTCACATAAAATCTGTCAATTTTTTAGTTTTTTTGATCTTAGGGGCATTTGGGTCATTTTATTAATATTTTTATTTTTTTTTGTGATACAAATAGCAAATTCATGATACAAATAGCAAGTCCCTATGTAAAAATGGAAAAATAGATTGAGATCAATCTTGATATAAATATATCTCATTTAGGAAATAGTCAATCTACACATGTCAGCATATACTAGACTAGCAATCACATAGTGTCGCTTTATGTTAATCTTAATTTGGATAAAACTAATTATTAATTTTTTTGATATATGTAGCATCTTCCTCTATAAACTAACTAAAACTATCACTTTAGGTGCTAAGTGAGGATGAGTTGCACCCGTTGTAGCAAAAAGAATTGTCTTTCTTTGGACGATATTGTAGAACGTGATTCAAGTATAGAACTTAAACAAGTTAAGCGATTGAGAATGCGCATAGCGTCCATTAAGGCCCAACTTGTCAGGATTATAAAGGTGAGAGAAGAGGACGACCATAATAGAGAGCTATCGGCTACTATCAGAGATTGGTATCACACACTCCATCAAGATATGAAGAGATTGCATCAGGATATGAAGAGATTGCGAGAGATGGAGAGAGTGCCCTCATCACTGATACCGCATCTTGAAAGAACCCAAAGGGAGATTATTAGTTACTTAAGGGATGCTCAAGACACTTATTCAACAAGTGTTTGGAGTATCACGAGTAGGGATGCTAAACTTCCCTATAATGAGGTATGAACAGAAAATCTTCGTAACCATGATGGTAGGCTGGGAACAAGCAACAATAGAGCTAAAAGTAGCTCAAGTGACCTTTGATGACCATATCTAGGGCTGATTCATATGTTTTGTGAATTGTTATTTTTAAATAAATAAACTTATATGGGTTTAATTTACTTCCATAAGTTTTAACTTTCTTTTGCTAAAGAGAGACCATTATGTATTAAAACATTGGCTCTTAATGATGTATATTTCTTGCCTACTTTTGTAAGCAAATGCTTATTTATGTATTTTGAAAAAAAAAAAAAATCATCTATAGAGCTATACAGGTGATGGCTTGTATAATCAAACATTTAGTAACCTGAAACTTCGAGAACTTGGGCCTTGAAACAATGTAGATGCCTTATGCAAGGCCTAGGCTTGCGCCATCACAAAGAAGCTATGAGAAAGACAGGGGCGTAAGCATCCCTCAGCAAATTAGCATTGATTTTTAAGCATGCGTAACGTGAAAACGAGCCATGCCCTACTAATGAATATATGTGGAGACTTGTTTCCCAGGTCAGAAACTCTGCGCCCCTTGGTTTCATTCGGCAAAGATCTGACAATCTCTTCAAAGTTGTGCAGACTTCTCTAGTTGTCTTTCCAATTTTAACTTCTCATCTCCTAAGGACAAGAACTAAGACTGGTCGAAATTGAACTAACTGCCTTAAAGATTTAGGCTTTCCATTATATATATATATATATATTCCTTAATATATATATAGAGAGAGAGAGAGAGGGAGGGATCTATGCTTCTTTATTGTTTTCCTGTTTCAAGACAACCCCTATACAACTAGCACACGAGTGGATTAGTTCAATGACTAGTTTGGACTAAACAAACAAAGTAACTAAACAAAGTAACAAAAATCATCTTCTTTTTCCTCTTCCCACCGCCGCCATTCTCAATCTCCCTCCTCTTCTTCTTCTTCTTCTAATTTCGGCTTCTCTGGAGGTTTCTAGTGACAGGGCCGCTTTCGGTGACAGCGGGAGGTTTTCCAATGCTAGCGGCAGTTTTCGGCGATGACTGTGGCGGCGGAAGATAAAGAGCGATGAATAAGAAAAAAAGGGCCGAAGATAAGAAAAATTGGGGTAATTTTGAAAAGGACGGGGCGGAATATAATAAACCCTTTTTCATGTGCTGAATTTTCTAATATTTTTCATCACAATTCAACAGTGTTCTTTTTTAATCCTTTGCTTAATTCAGCAAATACTTTTTGGCCCTTTCGAAATTGAACAAAATTCCAATCAAGAAGTTCCTAAAGATCCCTCAAATAATTAATTAAAGAACTAGATGCTTTGTTATGCTATTAGCATTTCTAGGATTCGTGAAGTGTCCAAGTTATATGCAACCTGTAATGAAGAGCAAAGAATAATTCATAGCTTATGCCCCCGAAAGCTTATGAAATTATGGCATTCTTAGACGTGATATTGTTCATCATCCTACGCTAGTGCTCACAAACTAATTAATTAGGTTCAGGGTATGAAAATTCTTGTCGGCATTATCGAATTTACAAGACCAATAATCTGCCTTTCCCCAAATTTGATTCTTTCAAACCTACAACTAAAACAGAATCCTCAAACTGACACTCAAAGGATTAATTGTTCTTTACTTTTGGATTTTTACGCAACTCATGGTAACAACTAACAAGTTAAGGTTTGATTCACTAGAATCTATACTTCGGCCAGAGTTGGAAGGTAAAAAAAGAAAGGTATCCCGTAACTGTTAAGGTATCAAATCCCATTTCCTAAACCGATGCCCCAAATCTAAGGAGGCGTTCGCAATCGAAATTTTATAACTCAATAATAATTAAAAGAATCCGATTGTCTTTTACTTATTTGGTAAATTAGCAAAACATTCATTAAAGGAATTTGATCGTTTCATTAAAGAAACAGTAATCGGAGTTATTTTTTCTTTATCTCATTACTTTTTGCCTTGCATCAAACCCACCCTAAGTACATATATCACATGCTAGTCATAATAATTTTTCAGACGTTTGGACAACATGTGTATAAATACATTCCCATCTAAAAATCAATACAACAGATTCACATTTTTTCTTATAGAGCTTCTTGAACTTTTTTTATTTTTTTTAACTGTGGGGGTGGTTACCTTTTTATTTAAAATATTAAGAACTAAAAGATACCAGGGATATAAACCTCCTACTACAGTGCAAGCTCCAATACAAAACCGAACTGCCATTACACAATACTTGCATAAGAAAACAATTAACTGCTCAATGGCTGCGGTGTTGATGCATCGATCGAGCACCTAACATTTTCTTTGGCTGAGAAGGATAAATATTTGATCACCATCCCAACTATTCAATAGGTCCTAGGCATCCCCTCCCTGAGATACCTGATGGATCGATCAAAAGCGGAGACCCCTGACTCTGTTTAACAAGGGCAGACAACGAGGGGGCGGATGAGGACCGAGGAATTCTTCTACTGCCGGGATGTGGCCTGGGATGTCTTCCAATAATGCACGGACTTCCTTCACTAAAGAGGAAAGTTCTAGGGGCTTTGCCGAAGCTTTGCAGGCCATAAGCTATGGTGGACATAGTTTGGTTTAAAAATCTTTCGGCTAAATTGACTAAATTTGATTGGTTTGCTTGGTTTAAAAATTACTCTCGTGACTGTGACCCGGGATTTAAAAATTTTTTCAACTGTAGTATTGGTTGGTCGAAACATTTTATTTTGGTTAAACTGACCTATATATTATTATAAATATATATAATTTATGAAAATTTAATTCTATAATAAATATATAATTTAGTTTCACAAATTAAATAACACAAGAGACAATTTATATACTACTCTTTACAAGAGATTGAAGAGTTTGAAGAGTATGATAATATAAAATTCAATGTTCTTTATATAATATTTAAATGCATATTTCATACATTTTATTATTTGATGGGTCGTCAACCAATCAAAAATAAATACCTACTCTACACAGAATAAAATAGCGAGCAGTGAGTAGGATCGTCTCCACAGGAAGCAGGGTAGTGAATTAATTAAATCAAAACCTGGTAACCAAAAGGGGGGTTTTTGATAATTTAATCTACTTAACTAAACTTCAATTAAAATGAATAAAGAAAACAAGAATTAACTTAAATCAAATTTAGGAAATGATCTAGTCAAAGGAATTGTTTCCACCCTGATGTGATAAATTGATCCTCGATGCACAAATTTTCCCAATTAACCTTGATTATATTGGTTTTCCCTGTTGGAACCTCCTAACAGTTCAGTCCTATAAATTTATCCCAGCAATTAAGGAACCTCCGTTAATTGCATCTATAATCGAATATCCGTCCTGGAACCTCCTAGAACATTGATTTCGATAGTCTAGGACCCAATTCAATTTACAATTAATCAAACCTTGGTTAATTACACGTTGATTAATTATTCTCTTCAAAACGCTAACCGCCGTACCACGTGATTAGTTGAATTGAAACTCTTAGGAATACCGAACCTCGTGTATTCGAGTTGACTAGACTACCTAGGAAGAATTGAATGCTACCAGCTATTCAATTAATGCTAAATAATCTAACAATCAAAGCGGAGAATAATTAAATAATCAGAGCTTAATTGATATTAAGAACAATTGATCTCACAATTTAATTCACATCTAGGGTGTAATTCCTCCGACTAGAATTAAAAGTTTAGCTACTCATAATTGAATTAAAAACAAAACTAATAATATTAAACAATTTTTCCATGAAGAATAAAACAGGAAAAATACTACTCAAATGTTGCGTGAAGTCTTCGCACCAAGCGCAGCTCCAGTGGCCACCAAGTCTGCCGACTTCCCACACCAAAATTCTCCAAAACTAAAGTCAAAGATAGCTCCAGGAAAACCTACGTTTTTGGTTTATATATCCTCCTCCCCATAACGGGCCCACAATTGAATATATATAATTGTCCCTAATTAAGTTTGGACACCAATTAAAATAAAACTGATTGTAAAACCCAAAATAAATCTTGGGTCTCAACCCACAGCCCACTTTAATAAATCTCCCTTTGCAGTTTCTTTTCTTCAGTCCAGCCCACTTCTTCCAAAATTTGCCAAAATCTCTTTTCTTTGCTCTCCTTTAAGAAATCTCCCCTGCAAGTAAAATTAGCCTATCAGCTCATTAAATCCCTCAAAATAGCCCTCAAATTTCATTCAATCCACCACTTAATTTCCAGCTTATCAAATTCTCCCACACCTAAACAATGCTTGTCCCCAAGCATGACTCAACACTAAACAAGAATCACAAAACAAACACACACAATAACTTGGCTTCTCAATATGCAATGTGTAACTAAGCAAGATTTGCAATCCACATAGGAGTTTTCATAGCATCAAGCATTTGTAATGACTATACCACTTCCTCATAACTTCCCAAACTCAAATAACACACAAAAGTGACAACCACCTCACCGGTAATCTCTCATGCACTCAAAAGTGTTTCAAGGACATTTAAGCACTCAATTCATCACATAGCATGTTCTTGCCATAAGCTTGCAAAATTATCACATTACTATCACTCAAATAAATCAAAGTACAAATCAAAAGGTCTTCGTCAAGGGTCATCATGGGGCTCAGGACAAGGTAGGATAAACAAGGATTAAACAAAGGCTAAAGTCATGAAAGAAAGAACACACTTGATTGTTAACTTTCAACCATCTTACCGAGAATGACCCATGCAAAACACTAGTAACTCACCAAAAATTCCAAACTTTGCTCTTTCCACAATTGCCAATTTTTTTTTTCTCTTTTTTTTTTTCTAGCCACACAAATTCATTTACATTTGTTTATACTGGCTCTTTTTCTTTCTTGTCTTCTTTTTTTTTTCTTCATTTTTTTTTTCATCCTTGGTCAGAGCACAACTTATCCTTAATGAGTTACTATTGCCTTACAATGTCCGCCTTCAAACCACAAACCCAAGTTAACAACCAAGTATATACTTCTTTCAATAACTAGGGAAAAAGAGCAAGCTAAACACAGGCCTAGGTTTAATTTAGTGGCTTTGAAATCAAAGAATCAAGTCCAAGCTTCGAAAAGGTTAACTAAGGGTAAGCATTGAAGGTTGGATTTTTGTAGCAAGCCAAATTTGGTTATCCTATTGCATTTATCCTTTTTGTACTTCAAATTCACAAGCAATGGTAACATGCATAACAAAGCAAGTTCTAGAATATGCAAACTATGTGTGAAACACTCTAAAAAAAAATTTTGAGCACAAGAAAGAGTTGTTGCTCGTTAAGGCCCAAAATCTCACCTAAAATGGCTTTTGGTGTCACTTCAACATGCATCGTCATTTGAGTTATCACAAAGAAAAGTTATAGTCATCCAACACCAAACACTACTAATTCTTCCTACATTTCATCCTTATCCTACCTAAATCACACATTGCCTATCAATTATCCACACAAAACATAAAACAAAACATACTTAAAACAAAGCAACCAAAATAACACCCCCCCACACCTAAAATCTACATTGGCCTCAATGTAGACAATAAGTATGAAGTCAACAAGCAACGCATAAAAAAAATAATAAAAAAAATAATAATAATAAAATAAATAAATAACTAAACAATAAATTGAATTACTAAACAAAATTAAGGTATGGAGGGAACTCCCTATGGTGGAGGAGCTGCTGGTACATCGCTGTCTGAGGATGAAACGGCGGCAGCCGAATGCTCAGGGGAATTATCGGCAGTGGAAGTTTGGGGAGGACCTGGAGTGTCCGCCGGCCGCTTGGCTTGGGGCCCTCGAACAGGAACTAGCGCCCGAGCGGACTGAACCGACGGCAAGGAAGATGATGGATGGGCCGCTGGTACAGCGGTGGAGGAAGAAGGAGCGGCAGCAGCAGACTGCTCAGGAGAAATGGCGGCGGTGGAACCTGGAATAGGGCCTGGATGGTCCGTCGGCGCCGATGAATGTAGCTCCAACAGTGATGGGCGGTGTGCGCGTGCTTTCCTGCGAGCCATGAAGAAACTCCAAAAAAAAACTGAAATCAAATTAAAGTGGGGAAACAAAAAAAGAGAGGAGTGGGGCGCGGGTGGTAGCAGGTCGGGGAAAGTGGCGGTGGTTTCGAAAGCAAGGAGATGGCCGGCGAGTTGGTGGCGTGGGGCAGAGGGGCGGGGATGGTCCGAGGAAGAGAAAAGTGGGAAAAGGGGCGAGGTGGGCGCTGGGCAGAAGGGCGGTGGCGACAGCAGTGAGAAAGGCGTCGGGTGTGGGCGTTGAGCAGAGGGGCGGTGGTTGGCGACAGCAGGGAGAAAAAGAGAAAGGCTGCGAGGGTTTGGAATTGGAAAAGGAGGAACAGAGGTAAAAGAAAAAAAACCGTCGGACTTTTTTTTTTTTTTTTTTTTTTTTAACTTGACGGAAGACCCTTAGTCGACATGCCCATGTGAGAAAGAAACTTGTATTCTGTTTGGGACCCGAAAAATCTTTAAGAAACACAAAAGGGGTTGACATGGGCATGTCACAAGCAAACTTGTATTCTGTTGGTGAACCAAAAATTCTTTAAAAAAAAACAACAGATTTTTGACATGGGCGTGTCACAAGCAAACTTGTATTCTGTTGGTGAACCAAAAATTCTTTAAAAACCAACAGATTTTTGACATGGGCATGTCACAAGAAAACTTGTATTCTGTTGGTCCTCCTGCTCCTCAACCCTAAAAAAAAAATGATAAAAATTAGATCAACCTAAATGAAAAGAATTATAAAAATTTTGGGTTGCCTCCCAACAAGCGCCTTTCTTTAATGTCTTTGGCTAGACACAGTTATGCTGCAAACTAATCCACATACAATGGCTGAAATAATGTAATCTCCTCCACATGCTCAATAATGTCATTATCAAGAAAAGGTTTAAGTCTATGACCATTAACACAAAACACTTTGCCTGATTTTAAACTTTGAATCTCACACATGCCATACGGAGAAATACTTACCACCAAATACGGGCCATGCCATCTCGACTTTAACTTACCCGGCATTAATTTCAACTTGGAATCAAATAAAAGCACCCTCTGACCAACCACAAGGTCTTTTCTTCTCAGCAGTTTATCATGGATGATTTTGGTCCTTTCCTTGTACAACTGCGAGTTGTCATACGCCTCCAATCGAATTTTCTCCAATTCTTGCAGCTGTAGTTTCCTTTCCGACCCAACCTCCTTTGCATCCATATTGAACTGTTTGACTGTCCAAAAAGCACGGTGTTCTAGCTTAACAGGTAAATGACACATTTTTCCAAAAACTAACCTGTATGGAGACATTCCAATGGGCGTTTTGTATGCTATTCGATACGCCCATAGAGCATCTTCCAACCGCAAACTCCAATCCTTCCGGCTAGGATTCACTGTCTTCTCCAAAATGCTCTTTATCTCACGGTTGGATATTTCAGCTTGCCCGTTGGTCTGTGGGTGGTATGCGGTGGACACGCGATGATTTACACCATATCTCCTCATCAATGCCTCGACTTGTCGATTGCAAAAATGTGTCCCCTGGTCACTTATGATCGCTTTTGGCACTCCAAACCGACTGAAAATGTTAGACTTAAGGAATCCTGTAACAACTTTAGCGTTATTAGTTTGGGTAGCTTTCGCTTCTACCCATTTCGATACATAATCGACAGCAAGCAGAATATACAACTTTCCACATGAGCTTAGAAATGGTCCCATAAAATCCATGCCCCATACATCAAAAATTTCGCAAAATAACATGGGAGTCTGAGGCATCTCATTTCTAGACGATAAATTTCCTACTCTCTGGCATTTATCACATCTCTTGCAAAAATCATAAGCATCCTTAAATAAAGAAGTCCAATAAAACCCACAGTCTAACACTTTCCTAGCAGTTCTTTTTGGGCCAAAATGACCACCACATGCATGAGAATGACAAAATTCAAGCACAGAATGTATTTCATGATTAGCCACACACCTCCTCACTACTTGGTCAGAACAAATTTTCCACAAGTAAGGCTCATCCCACACATAATGCTTAAATTGAGCTTTCAATTTATTTCTCTGGTAAACATTCATATTGGGAGGAAACTTACCACTTGTCAAGTAGTTTACTATATCGGCATACCATGGCTCTTTACCTTGCAACGCCCACAGCTTCTCCTCTGGAAATAACTCTGCAATGGGTTTGGAGTCCTCTTCACGCACTAAACGGCTGAGGTGATCAGCAACTGAGTTGTCCGCACCCTTCCTATGCTTTATTTCCCAATCAAACTCTTGTAGTAGAAGAATCCATCGAATGAGCCTCGGCTTTGATTCCTTCTTCGACAGCAAGAATTTTAAAGCTGCATGATCAGAAAACACGACCACTTTAGAACCTAGCAAATAAGAACGAAATTTTTCAAAAGCAAACACAATAGCTAAAAGTTCTTTTTCTGTGGTGGTGTAATTGCATTGCGCTGAGTCAAGGGTCTTGGAAGCATAATAAATGACGTGACTCTGTCTTCCATTTCTTTGTCCAAGCACAGCCCCTATAGCATAGTGGCTGGCATCACACATCAGCTCAAAAGGCAGTTCCCAATTGGGGGGTTGAATTATTGGAGTTGACGTGAGTAACTCCTTTAATTTCTGAAAAGCCTTCTTACACTCCTCCCCAAATTCAAAGGGCACATCATTCTGCAGTAACCGTGACAAGGGTTGTGTAATCTTCGAGAAATCCTTAATGAAGCGTCTATAAAACTCTGCATGACCAAGAAAGCTTCGAATTTCTCAAACGTTAGTAGGATAAGGCAAACTAGCAATCAAATCAATTTTAGCCTTATCCACTTCTATTCCTCTTGATGATACCACATGACCTAGTACAATTCCCTCTCTCACCATGAAGTGACACTTCTCATAATTCAATACCAAATCTTTTTCAATGCATCTTTGTAAAACTAATGACAAACTTTCCAAGCATTGGTCGAACGAGTCACCATACACAGTAAAATCATCCATGAAAATTTCAATACATTTTTCAAGAAAATCTGAAAATATACTCATCATGCATCTTTGAAAAGTTCCCGGAGCATTACACAAACCAAAGGGCATGCGCCTATATGCAAATGTACCAAATGGACAAGTAAATGTAGTCTTATCTTGGTCATCCGGAGCTACTGCTATTTGGAAATATCCGGAATACCCATCTAGAAAGCAAAAGAAATCCTTACCCGCCAAACGTTCCAACATTTGATCAATGAAAGGAAGGGGAAAGTGATCCTTCCTTGTGGCTGCATTTAACTTCCTAAAATCTATGCACATGCGCCAACCTGTCTGCAACCTCATGGGAACCAACTCATTAGCCTCATTTTTAACCAATTGAAATCCCGACTTCTTAGGTACAACATGGACTGGGCTAACCCATTTACTATCAGAAACAGAATAAATATTTCCTGCATCAAGTAATTTAATTATTTCCTTCATCACTACCTCTTTCATTGTAGGATTTAATTTCCTCTGAGCTTCTCTGACAGGTTTCGAGTCTGCTTCAAGAAAAATGCGATGCATGCAGATGGACGGACTAATTCCCTTGATATCTGCTAGTGTCCACCCTATGGCTGTTCTGTTGTCCCGCAATACTCTCAGCAACTTCTCTTCTTGCACCTCAGTGAGGCCCTTTGAAATGATCACGGGCAATGTGTCAAGCTCTCCCAAGTAAACATACTTGAGATGACTCGGCAATGTCTTCAACTCTAACTTGGGTGCCTGTACCACAGAAGGTAAAACTCTTTCAGAAGATGAAGGCAATTCCAAAAAATTATTTGCAAACCTTGGTGGCATCTCAGGATTGGCATGAAACGCCATTATCGCCTCAATTACAGCTTCACTCATGTCTCTGTGAGTGTCCTTTTCCTGCAAACTATGCTGTAACACAAAGTTCAGCTCATCAAGCATCAGATTAAACTCTATCTCTTCTTGCACAATAGCATCAACTAAGCTAACATTAACAAAATACTCAGAGTCAGGTGGGTACTTCATAGCTTCATACATGTTAAATTGCACTTTCTCACCATCAAACTCAAAAGTAAAAATGCCAGCATCAACATCAATTTTTGTTTTGGCAGTTTTCATGAATGATCTTCCTAACAACAAAATATCAGCATTTATAACATGTTCATCATTCATGTCAAGGATGTAAAAGTCAGCAGGAAAAATTCATTTATCG
This sequence comes from Knoxia roxburghii, assembly GCA_030378225.1. Lineage (NCBI taxonomy): Eukaryota > Viridiplantae > Streptophyta > Magnoliopsida > Gentianales > Rubiaceae > Knoxia > Knoxia roxburghii. Next base: position 5,932,904 of record CM059420.1, on the reverse strand, counting down.
CATTTAACTAAGACATCCTCCACTACCCCTTCAGGATATATCATTGATCTATTGGCTAACTGCACTATGACATTTGTGTCTTTAAGAGCTCCAATCTTTAACTTCTTAAAAAGAGATAAAGACATCACATTAATCGAAGCACCTAAATTCAACATAGCTGCTTCTATTACCCTTGACCCAATAACACATGAAATAGCAAATATACCTGGGTCCGTGCATTTTTGAGGCAATTTCCGCTGAAGTACTGAAGATACATTTTCATTGACATACACTTTACCTTCCGGTCGCCTCTTCCTAGTCAAAAGTGACTTCAAGAATTTTGCATACCTCGGGATTTGACCTATGGCTTCCATCAGGGGTATGTTGATTGTCACCTTGCGAAACACATCTAGAACCTCATCATCACTATATTCCTTCCTCATTGGTGCCAACCTGCCAGGAAAAGGTGGAACTAAACTTTCAATCTTATGCTCAGGAGATTTAGGACTTACCTCCCGTTCGTTCTTTTCTTCAATCTCCACTTTCTCTTTTGATTCCTGCAAAGATGCTTTGGCAGCTGGAATGGGAACTGGGAGGTCTGGTAACTCTTTCCCACTCCTCAGGGTCATGGCACTAACATTCTCCATTGAGCTAGATCCCGCTTGAGATGGAAGTTTCCCATTTGCTCTGTCCCTCTGATTCATTTGAGTGGCCAACTGTGAGACTTGCTTCTCCAAATTCCTAATAGCTGCTTGAGACTGTTGTTCACGTGTTTGCTCCCTCTCAACCATTCCATTCACAGTCATTGTTAAATTCTTAATCATTTCTTCCATGGAAGGTCCTGAAGCATTTCCCTGTGCAGGAGCTGGGTTCCTCATTTGAGGTTGAGGCTGTGGATGTGGTTGTAAACCAGGCTGCTGAAATCTAGGTTGCTTATAACTGAAATTCGGATGATTTCTCCATCCCGGATTGTAGGAATTACTATACGGATCATACTTCCTTTGAGGAACCTGAAATCCGCCCACAGCATTTACTAATTCCCTTTCCTGCATAACATGACAATCCTCTGAAGTGTGTCCTTGCATTGCACAAATACCACACACCTTAACTGACTGCAACTGTCCAACTGCTAACTGACGCACCACACTAGTCAATTCAGCAATTTGATTTTCTATACTTGGAGTACCGACCTCATTCACTCTTCTAGTGACCGGTTCCGCTCTCCTATAGAACTGCTGTGAAGTCTCCGCCATTACTGAAATCAACCTGCGCGCCTCTGTAGGAGTCTTGTTCATAAGTGCTCCTCCACTTGCTGAGTCAATTTTATCTCTGTCAAGCTCAGATAACCCCTCATAAAAATATTGGATCAGCAGCTGCTCTGGGATCTGATGCTGAGGACAGCTTCTGCACAAATCACTGAATCTCTCCCAATATTCGTACAAGCTCTCTCCACTGTATTGTCGGATACCACATATATCCTTCCTGATGTTAGAAGCCCGAGATGCAGGGAAAAACTTCTCCAAGAACAGCTTCTTCAGATCATTCCACGTGGTGACTGAGCCTGCGGGTAACCCAAATAACCAATGCTTTGCCTTGTCCTCCAAAAAAAAGGGAAAAGCCCGCAACTTAATCTGCTCTTCAGTGACATTTTCGTAGCTCACTGCCGAACAGACGATATGAAACTCCATCAGATGCTTGTGGGGATCCTCGCCTGTCAAACCACGAAATTTAGGGAGTAAGTGAATCGTACTAGATTTTAATTCAAATCTAGGTGTATTATCAGGAAGAGCAATGCATAAAGATTGTGGGTTGGCATCAGGAGTTGCCAGTTCCCTTAAAGTGCGGTCTGCCATTGGTGTTGCAACCAACTCTTTCTCTTCTTCAGTAACTTTAACTTCTTCTTGTTCGTCAACTGGTGGAGCCCCAGATGTTGACTCAGCCAATTGCTCTCTTTGTTTCTTCTCTTTGGTGTTCCTCTTTGCCGTCTTCTCTATCTCTGGATCAAAGACGAGTTTGCCTGTACGAGAAGAGCGAACCATAAAAAGGAACAAACAATTCTGATAAAATTAAAAACACTAAACCGTGCTCCCCGGCAACGGCGCCAAAATTTGATGGGTCGTCAACCAATCAAAAATAAATACCTACTCTACACAGAATAAAATAGCGAGCAGTGAGTAGGATCGTCTCCACAGGAAGCAGGGTAGTGAATTAATTAAATCAGAACCTGGTAACCAAAAGGGGGGTTTTTGATAATTTAATCTACTTAACTAAACTTCAATTAAAATGAATAAAGAAAATAAGAATTAACTTAAATCAAATTTAGGAAATGATCTAGTCAAAGGAATTGTTTCCACCCTGATGTGATAAATTGATCCTCGATGCACAAATTTTCCCAATTAACCTTGATTATATTGGTTTTCCCTGTTAGAACCTCCTAACAGTTCAGTCCTATAAATTTATCCCAGCAATTAAGGAACCTCCGTTAATTGCATCTATAATCGAATATCCGTCCTGGAACCTCCTAGAACATTGATTTCGATAGTCTAGGACCCAATTCAATTTACAATTAATCAAACCTTGGTTAATTACACGTTGATTAATTATTCTCTTCAAAACGCTAACCGCCGTACCACGTGATTAGTTGAATTGAAACTCTTAGGAATACCGAACCTCGTGTATTCGAGTTGACTAGACTACCTAGGAAGAATTGAATGCTACCAGCTATTCAATTAATGCTAAATAATCTAACAATCAAAGCGGAGAATAATTAAATAATCAGAGCTTAATTGATATTAAGAACAATTGATCTCACAATTTAATTCACATCTAGGGTGTAATTCCTCCGACTAGAATTAAAAGTTTAGCTACTCATAATTGAATTAAAAACAAAACTAATAATATTAAACAATTTTTCCATGAAGAATAAAACAGGAAAAATACTACTCAAATGTTGCGTGAAGTCTTCGCACCAAGCGCAGCTCCAGTGGCCACCAAGTCTGCCGACTTCCCACACCAAAATTCTCCAAAACTAAAGTCAAAAATAACTCCAGGAAAACCTACGTTTTTGGTTTATATATCCTCCTCCCCATAACGGGCCCACAATTGAATATATATAATTGTCCCTAATTAAGTTTGGACACCAATTAAAATAAAACTGATTGTAAAACCCAAAATAAATCTTGGGTCTCAACCCACAGCCCACTTTAATAAATCTCCCTTTGCAGTTTCTTTTCTTCAGTCCAGCCCACTTCTTCCAAAATTTGCCAAAATCTCTTTTCTTTGCTCTCCTTTAAGAAATCTCCCCTGCAAGTAAAATTAGCCTATCAGCTCATTAAATCCCTCAAAATAGCCCTCAAATTTCATTCAATCCACCACTTAATTTCCAGCTTATCATTATTTGTGCTAATAAAATATAACTCGTTTTTCTATCTTAGCATTTGTCAACTATCTAAACATTTGGATGAATAATATCGAGTGATAACAGTGTTGAAATATATAAGAAGTAATTGTTTTTTATGTTTTCCTTTTATAATATTAATCCTTTTTTAACTCATATTTTTATATAATGGTTTACGAGCTTTTGTTTTTAATTTGAAGGTGAAATTTAGTATTGCTGGAAGGATAAGAAAATTACTTTTGAAGATGATAACTTTTGTATATAATCTTCAATCATCATTATGAACTTCTTTATACACTTTGGGGATAATTTCTTTTTATGTTATTTGATTTGTGAACTTCCATCTATCATTGTTAACTTCAACTTTTTTTATTATATTTAATGTTTTCGGATGTTTAGTAAGTTTATGTCTTATATTTTTTGTATAGTTTATAAATTTTTGATTTTGAATTTTGAATTTGTGAATGCGTTAATGTACAAACCGACTAAACCGTTAAAATATGATTTGACAGTTTGGATTAACACATTTATCTAGTTGGTTTAGACTGAAAAATTTTCAAACCATAAATATTAGTTTGATTAACAAATTGTGCATTGTCTGCTCTTGCCTTCTTCTTTTTTCCTTTTCGTGTGTTGTTGAATGTTGATTCTGTGAGCTTGATACAAATATTATATAGGGTTAATATCAACAACCCCCTTTCTACTTCACTTATAAATTAAATATCCACCTCACCTATGGTAAATATCAAAAACCCAAATTTAAGTATTAAATTTGACAAAATGACTTAAAAACCCATAAAATTTTAATAAAAAAATAAAAATAAATAATTAACTTTTCTGTCGCCACTGCAAAAGTAAATTTCAGGGGAACCCAGGAGCTATGGCGGCGACGAGCAGCTCCTGTTCAGAGGGAAAAAAGTACAAAACCCCTCCTGCTCAAGATCCAAAATGGGTCTGTGAGCAAAGAGAAAAAATTCATCCACACCATCTCCGTGCCACCTCCGGGGGAAAAATTCATTTGGATATGCTCAAATTAATCGAATTCAATCAAGATTACTAGTTACCGCCAGTACTTTTTCTTTCTGTCCTAATTTAGATTAAAATGTCTCTCATATAATATTTTCTCTTTTTCCCTTTTATGTAAAATGATATTTTTATCAAAACTTATGAACTACCGCCCTAAAAAATATGACGATAACTAGTAACCTCATTCAAAAATCCGGTTTTTTTTTTTTTTTTTTTGGTGGCAAAACAAGAACTCAAACTCCCCAAAAAATGGATATTTTTTATAGATGTTCATCCACAACTTCCTCGGATTCGTCTTTATTCTGGAAGACATCGAGAGATGTCAGCAGGATGGAGAGGATTAAAGGGAAGTGTCATCAGTAAATAGATTAGGGTTAATGAAAGACAAATTATTTCACCTATTTTTTGAACTAAAATTTATAAATTACTTTAATGAATGATAAATTTGTCTAAACACTCTTGTTTTAGTTGAAAAATATTAATATTATTATAGTTTAATCCGTTCAGGGGGATTTTGATATTTAATGGACCTCATATGTGTGTTTGATTTATAAATAAAGTTGAGGGGGAATTTTCAATATAACTCTATTATATAATTAACACCTTTGTTGCACATTAAAAATTAATGAAAAATTACACATGAACAACAATTTTATTATTCTTGCATTATGAATTTAGAATGTTCAATTCAAAGTGAATTAATAAAAATGGAAAGACTTATGAAATTTATACATTTAATTTAGGAAGTTTGGGAATCAATGTGGAAGTGTGATTTTACAGTGCACCTTAACTGACTTTAATATCATTTTCAAAGGCAATAAGGTATGAAATTAAGATAAAATTAAATAAAAATTACATAATTAATTCCATGTTTTGGTATCGGTTTTACGGTAGCGGTTTAGGAAATAGGATTTGGTACATTCTGAACTTGAGCCTATAGTCTGACAGGAATTCTTGACTCATGTTATCACCAAGCACTACTTCTTTGAGTGTGGAAATGAGACATAAACCGTGTGGAACAGTTTTTAAATTAAAACACCCGGACATCTCAAGATGAGAAAGATTGATCATGGCTCCTTCCTCCACTGTCCACTTCTCTAATTCATACAACTGATGCAGCGCAAGATATCTGAGCTCAGGAAATCCGAATGAATGGCAAACCATTTCTTTTCCCACAAAAGCATGGTTCCAAAGCACAAGTCTTTGCAAGCTTGGAAGATTCTCCAGCGTTTCCATTGGATCTACTTCAAGCTGGGAGTTCTCCAACCTTAATTCCGAAAGGTTTCTAAAGATTTGGGAGTTATATTCTGGTAGCTTGCGCAAACGTCCCGGTAGGTGTAGGTATTGGAGATTGCTTCTGAACAATTGCTCCAAAAGTTCTGCTTCCCTTTCTTGGCTGCAGCTTTCGGTAACTTGAAACCAGATATTGGCTAGCTTTAGCTGATGCGAAATTGATATGTACTTAATGATTTCTTCAGCAGAATTCGTGTCATCAACACGAAGATGTGCCTGTAGTTCGCAAAGATTGCTCAATTCGGATATATGTCTGACATCAACCGTTCCAGGTTTAAGCCCTATCATTACCTCAAGTGTATTTGAGACGTAGATTTGCATTTTCAAATCATGACGAGGAAACATAACGTACAGATATCTCAATCGTCTCAACTTCAAGGGCACTTTTTCGGACCAGATTATCTTCCCCCAGGTTAGCTCAAGAGTTTCCAAATGTTCAAGGCTGCTTACAGACAAGGGAGATATGACAAGGTGAGAATATCTGAAAATCAGGCATCTCAAGTGAATAAGATTACCTATTGGTAACTTGAAAACATCATCTGGGATCCCACTGCTCCCTGTAATTCTTTCAAGTCCTGGAGTAATCACACCTTCAATAGTCAATGATCTTAGCATCTTCAACTTGTTGAATTGGGAAGCTGCCAATTGTGCTATCAAGTTTCCTCCCCCTGTAGCACAAAACACCAGTGTTCTAAGATGTTTAGTTGCTTCCATTTCAGGGGGAGCATACTTTTCGGCATCCTTTTCACTTATGTAGATCATCATTCTATGAATATTCCCCGTTGTTGAAGAAGTGGAAACCATACCGTTTTCATGTTCATAATCAATTACCTTCAAAAAATTTTCTTCTCTTGCCTTGGCCAAACATAAGTCTCTCATAAGGTCATGAAGCCGACAGGATTTATACTTTCTAATTGTTGGCAGCAGCAGTGTCTCCAAATGGACTATGCATCTTTTGGCTAGCTCCTCCAGATATCTTTCAGCAACATCAACCATTGTTTCATCCCCTATCCTATCCTCTGCAAATACCATTCCTTCAGCAATCCACAAATGGTACAATGTGTGTACGGGGATTTCTACGTCTTCAGGAAATCCACTCAAGTAAAGAAAGCAAGGCTTCAATTTGTATGGCAAGTCATTGTAACTCAAAGCCAAAATCTTTCGCACTTCTCCCTCATCTTGTTGCATGCTTTTTCCCTTTCCTAAATAAGACTTGATGTTTCGATACACCAGATTCCACTCATGGAAGCTCACTCTAGTTGCAAGAACACCACCAAGAACAACAATTGCTAGTGGAAGACCGCCACAAATGTTGACCATTTCTTTTCCCAGCGATTCTAGCTTACCGATATCACCATAACCTACAAATTAAGCCAAAGGAATGTAAGGATTGTGCTCAACCCAGTGGTTGAAGTGTAAACAAATCCAACAAAAATTCTTACTGAATCTGTTCGTACATGTGCGAAAGTTTTTCAAAGCTAGATTCAATTAGAGCACGACCCTCGAAATTAATATTCCAGGAATTTCCTCAAAAAAAAAAAAAAAAAATCCATGAATTTATATAACCTTTCTTAAATAATTTTTTTTCTTACAATTTTTACTTAAGCAAGTATTAAACGTTAATCATTTTGATAAATTAATAATGGAATAAATTTTAAGAAACCCTGTTGTGTAAATAATAAGTTCAAACTCTAAACAATATGAAAAAGCAATAATTCCTTAAAATTATTTTGAATAAAATGTAACTGAAGAGTTATAGTAATTTGGGTGGATTTTATCTTTGATTATTCTCACCGTGTGCAAACAAATTTTAACTTAATGAGAAAACATAAACTATATAGGAAGGTTGAAAACAGTAAAATATACTATATACTATTAGTTTGATTGATTTAATAATGGGTTTTTTATTTATCGGTCTTTTTCTTATTCACTGTTACCTCTTTTTATGATCACTTATTTTCTTATTTATTCTCTATTTTCTTATTCACCATCACCGATTGACACTGTCACCATCACCATCCAGCCGCTTGATGTCATCACCACCCAGCTATTCGTGCAGTATGAGCAAGAAGGGAGGAGGGAGATCTGGAAGGGAGGAGGGAGATCCGGATTTGCTACCACAGGGAAATCGGCATCGTCGACGAAACTGATCGGGTTCTCTTCTTCTGGGCTCGATCAACGAGGGTTCGAGCGGGAGGGAGCAGGGAGATCAATGAGGGTTTCAATCCGGATAGAGGAGGTAGATCAACGAGGGTTTCTTCTTCTTATGTGCTCGATCGACGAGGGTTTCGATCCAGAGGGAAGAGGGAGATCGCGAGGGAGGTTGGGAGATTGGCAAGGAGGATTTTAATTGATGGGAAGAGGGTGATCGGTGGCGGGAGGGAGATCGACAGGGGGTCGGAGATCGGGGGCGAGGTTTGGGGGAGGACTCCTGTGGTTGCGAAAGATGAGCGGCAACGGTAGCGGCGGGACAAGGGAGAGGGAGATCGAGAGGAGGAAGGCCGAAAGGAGGGAGATTAGCAGCATTGGCGGAGAAGGAGGGCAGAGGGGAGAGAAGGGGACGGAAAGGAAGGGGTTTAACACATTTGTCGAAAAATTAGGGACAATTTAGGTCAAAAAAGTAATTACTAGTTATCGCTCAGTACTTTCTCTTTACTGCTTCAATTGGGAAGAAAATGTCCCCCCTATAATACCCTTTCTCTTTCTCCATTTTATGTAAAAGGATATTTTTGTCAAAATCTATATACTACCGCCTTAGAAAATGAGGCGGTAACTAATAACCCTTGTCAAAATAGGAGACGATAAATAAAAATTCTATTTAATTATGTTAACCAACCACATCTATGCTCCCAAAGAAGATTAAAAATACAAAATAACTATAGTTATTGACTTACGTAAAAAGAAAGAAGCGAAAGTAATGAAAGAAATCGAGAACCTGTATGAATAGATCCCTGTTTTAGAGCTTTTTTCTGGAGCAGCTCCCAGCCTTCATCTTGACTCAACAATCTCGGCTCATGGTAATAACCGTGTGGACCAATATGTATTGCCACATCTTTATTGCGAGTTGTGATCAGTATTTTGTTGCCTTTCTTTCTTACTGGAAATGCAATCTTTATGCATTCCCAAGCATCAGTCGACCAAATGTCATCAAGAACCACCAGACATTTCTTATTTTGCTGGAGTCGAAGCAATTCCCTGACTATCTCATCATCTATCCATTTTTCAATCTCTTGTCTCCTCTCCGGGAGGAAACTGACCAAAATCCCCTGCAATATATTTCTCGCTTGCCATTGTTGGGATATACAAACCCATGCAAAGGAATTGAAATGATTCTTCACACTAGGGTGATTGTATACCTTTCTGGCAAGCGTAGTCTTCCCAGAACCTCCCATCCCACTGATTGAAACCACATCATAGTGGCCGAAGAAATCATCTTCCTTCACCAATGCCTGCACCAATATCTCGACATCCCTTCCAAATCCCACAAAGTCTTCATCCTCAGCAACAGAGGAATATGACATCCTCATTTGTTGTTGACTCGAGCTTGAACTGGTTCGTTCTCTCTCGGTTACAGCCCTTATGCCATAATCTCGGAAATATGTTCTTAGATTAGAGATTCTGGTATTAAGACTTTGAATCTCTAACCCAACATTATGACGAATGTAGCATTCATTCAGGATACAAGCATAGCGTTTCAGTTTAGATAATCTACCTTTTTTACTCCTCCTTGATCCAAGCTTGAAAACATAATCTTCCAACAAGTTCTCTGCTTCATAGGCTACATCTTTGCTCTGTGAAACCCATCCTTTGACAACTTCGGCCTCATGCTGTTTTTCATCGGCATCTTTTAGCAATGCCCTCATCATTTTTAGCTCTGAATGAAGCTTCTCAGCTTCATCCCTCACCCCACTCAAGAACTTCCCTTCATCCATCAACAATCTGCCTATGGATTCCACAAGAAATGAGACAATGGGCTCGGCCATTTTTCTATGTTTGAGCTAAAAAAGTAAGGAAGGTTTGCTAAGTGATTTTCTTTTGTGCGTTTGAAGTATGAAAATCTAGCTTTTCCATTGCAGCTATATATAAACATCAGGCGGAATACCAATACCTTTCTTGTGATTTTGAAACCTTAACAGTTACGGCATACTCCAGTAACTTAAAGGTGATGTAGTTCATCCATCTATCTCAGAATTGGAATTAAAGGGGTGATTTTGTTTTCTCTGTTGTACAATATTATTTCCTTTACCTTCCAACTCTGGCAGAAGTATAGATTCTAGTGAATCAAACCTTAACTTGTTAGTTGTTACCATAGTTGCGTAAAAATCCAAAAGTAAAGAACAATTAATCCTTTGAGTGTTAGTTTGAGGATTCTGTTTTAGTTGTAGGTTTGAAAGAATCAAATTTGGGGAAAGGCAGATTATTGTTCTTGTAAGTTTGATAATGCCGACAAGAATTTTCATACCCTGAACCTAATTAATTAGTTTGTGAGCACTAGCGTAGGATGATGAACAATATCACGTCTAAGAATGCCATAATTTCATAAGCTTTCGGGGGCATAAGCTATGAATTATTCTTTGCTCTTCATTACAGGTTGCATATAACTTGGACACTTCACGAATCATAGAAATGATAATAGCATAACAAAGCATCTAGTTCTTTAATTAATTATTTGAGATAAAGAATAACATTAAATAAATTAAAATAAAATTTATCTAATAATTAATTTAATCCACAATTAATCCTAAAAAATATATAATTAATTAACTCAAACATAATTTTTTTTAAGAGATACAGAATAACATTTATTTAATTAATATGATGGTGCATAGGAAATTTTACATTGAAAAATTATTAAGGTAGGCAGACACACAAGTGAAAGGCAGTTAACATATCCTTAACACAACATAGAAAGCAGTAGGATCATCAATGGCATCAAATCCGGTGTTCCGTAAGCTTATACCTCAAGTAAAAAGACCATTAGTTCTTGAAGAACAAATGCAAATTCAAGCAGCCCTATATTATATTGTTGTGAAGAAGATTACCAGTGACGACTAAATTAGAGATCCCAAGACCCTGAATTCCACTAGTAGTAAGCACTCCAAGATCGCAAGTGATTCCTTCCAAAGGTTGCAGAAGTCTCAGTCTTTGTCTTTATTAATGTTATCCTCAAGTTAATTATATATTAGCAAGTTAAGAATAATTCAAAATTTCTAACGGAGGTTTTTTTTTTTTTTTTTTTTGGTAAAAAAAGGGATAATTGTACTCATTGGAAAATAGAGCCGAAGAGGCCATGTACAAACTCTTGCCCCCTATTTTCACTAAACAACTCCCAAGGACTACCCTTCTAACAATGATGTAACCCAAAGAGCCATTACAGGCATTTACAGATAAAACTAGCAGGGCACTACACAAAAAAGAAGTTCTACCTATTTATACTCGCATCACTAGTATCGATCTTCTTTCTAAGGTAAGAAGACCTCGGACTTTCTGCGGAAGCGAGTCAAAAGAATTGTAGACGCTAGTTTGACCCAAGGATGCCAAACTTGCCAAAATATCAGCCGGGCTATTCTCTTCTCTTTATACATGAGCTACAACATGCTTGTGCATAATCTCAAATCTTTTAATTTCCTTAAGGTTTTGGAAATCCTTCCAAACAAAAGATTTTTCTCTGAAGAAAAATGAAGACAGAGATATGGTGAAAGGAATCTTTTCTCATATCTGACTGGCAAACCACCATGCCTTCTTTATAGAGATACAAACAGTAACTTAATTATTTAACTAAGCTATCTACAAGATAACTACAACTTATCTAATCAGATATCTATCTCTAAAATCTCTATAAAATCTATTTACCAAGTCTACAACATCTATTTACTAACCAATTCTGTTTACTAATTAAATCCCGTAATCCCTACACGCCCCCTCAAGCTGGATCCAAAGGATTTATGGAGCTAAGCTTGCCAATTATCCGAGAAAACTGCGCCGTTGAAAGATTTTTGGTAAACACATCGGCAAGCTGGTCCGAGCTGCGTACATAACGCGGAAGAATAAAATTAGACTGAACCTGCTGACGAATAAAATGACAATCCACTTCAATGTGCTTGGTTCGTTCATGAAAAACTGGATTAGCTGCGATATGCATTGCAGCTTGATTATCACAGAACAAGGTAACAGGCACATCAAACTGACACCCAAGGTCGAACAACGAGGACTTAAGCCACACCAACTCACACGCAGCTGCTGCCATGGCTCGATACTCAGCCTCTGCACTTGATCGGGCAACTACATGTTGTTTCTTACTCTTCCAAGATACTAGATTGCCCCCAACAAACATACAATAACCAGTAGTGGAACGACGATCCAAAGTGTTACCCGCCCAATCTGAATCAACATAGCCAACAATGTTCGTATGACCACTGTTTGTCATTAAAAAACCACGACTAACAGTGCCTTTTAAATACCGCAGGATACGTTTCACAAGTTTCAAGTGATACTCAGTAGGTGCATGCATGTATTGACTAACCAGACTCACCGGGAAGGCGATATCCGGCCTAGTAATAGTCAAATAAATTAACTTTCCAACAAGTTTTTGATATGCGGAGAGGACAACCTCTTCTGAGCTGACGACAAAGCTAATTTACTGTCTAGTGGTGTCGAGGCTGGTTTAGAATGGACCAGATTGGCATCGTGAAGTAAATCAACAATATATTTTCGCTGACTCAAATACAACCCTTTAGACGATGTCGCCATTTCAATCCCAAGAAAATACTTTAAAGAACCAAGATCTTTAACTGGGAAACGATCTTGAAGTTGTCGCTTCAGTAATATAATAGAATTGGGATGACTCCCAGTAACAATCAAGTCGTCAACATAGATAAGAACAACCAACACCTCCTTATGGTGACGACGAATATACAATGAAGAATCAGCAGAGCTCCGAACAAAACCAAAAGTCGTAAGTGCAGAACTTAATTGCGCATGCCACGCGCGTGGACTTTGCTTCAAGCCATAAATTGACTTATGTAACTTACACACCAAGTCAGGGTGATGACTCTGAGGATGACCCGGTGGAAGTCGCATAAAAACTTCTTCATCGAGTTGCCCGTGCAAGAAAGCATTTTTGACGTCCATTTGGGATAATTGCCAGCCGTGATTAATCGCAACAAATAACAGGACACGAACTGTCGTCATCTTGGCAACTGGAGCAAATGTCTCCTTGTAATCCACACCATACTGTTGTGTAAAACCTTGAGCAACCAAACGAGCTTTATGCCGTTCAATAGACCCATCGGCATTAAATTTAATCTTGAAAACCCAGCGACTACCTACCACATGCTTCCCGGAAGGCAATTTGGTAACACTCCAGGTTTTATTTTCAGCCAAGGCGGCTAACTCTTCAGCCATGGCCTGACGCCATTCGGCATGTTTAACTGCTTCTCTAAAATTTTTAGGCTCTGGAGTGTGTGAAATTGCTGCAACAAAACCTTTGTGATATGGAGAAAAAAATTCAGAATCCAAAATATCACTCAAGGGATGACGGACCTTTGTACACGAAGCAACATAATCGTGCAAACGAACAGGGCGGTGTCGTTCGCGAACTGGGTTCCGACGCAAGGGAACTGATTCCTCTTGCACTGCACCAGAATTAGGAGAACTAGTGGATGAAGCAGACAGCTCCAACATATCAGCTTCATCAGCAGATGACGAAAAACCAGATCCAGCAGCGTCGGAAGCAGCGCCTGACGAAGAACCATCAGCAGCAGCATCAGCAGACGTCGAGGAAGAGCTGCCAGCATCAGCAGCTCCGGAAGAAGACCCAGCTGCGGGTAGAACTGGCCCAGCACGTGCAACATCACTAGGTGACGAAGAAGCATTTAACTGAAGTGAGGTGTCATCAACAGCAGCCGGGATTATTGACCCAATATCTCCAGTACTCGGACAACCCGTGGGAAGTAAACAATCGCCCACATTATCATCTGCAGAAGATCCTACAAAAACAGCCTCATTCTCTACAAATATAACATCCCGACTGATATGTAATTTTTGAGACAAAACATCATAACATTTATAACCCTTCTGAGTAATCGAATAACCCAGAAAAACACATTTTATAGCACGAGCATCCAATTTATCATGAGACACACCAGAAATGCGGACAAAACATTTACACCCAAAAACCCGCAAATGAGACAAACTCGGTTTCACTCCCTTTAATACCTCAAGAGGACACCGAAAATCCAGAACCCGACTAGGTAACCTGTTAATCAAATATACAGCAGTAAGAAGCCCGTAAGACCAAAATTCTTTTGGAACATGCATCTGAAGCATCAATGCCCGTGTCTTCTCCAAAAGATCACGGTTCTTGCGTTCGGCAGTCCCATTTTGTTGGGGTGTGTAGACACAACTCGTCTGATGCTGAATACCATGACATGCAAAATAATTCAGCATATCATTAGACATATATTCTTTCCCGTTATCTGAACGCAACACTTGAAGTCGAGAAGCAAACTGATTTATTACCATCAGATGAAAAGCTTTAAAACATGACAACACTTCGCCTTTAGTTTTAAGCAAATAAACCCACGAAACTCTGGAAAAATCATCAATGAACGTTACAAAATATTTGAAACGATCAACAGACACAGGAAATGGACCACAGACATCAGAGTGAACTAATTCAAATAATTTGCTAGACTTAGAAGAAGAAGGACTATATGGAAGTCGTCTAAACTTAGCAAGTGGACAAATATCACAAGAGAAACATTCCGCATGGGTGATTGTGGGCAAATGAGACATTACGTCGGCTGAAGGATGAGCCAGACGTTGATGCCACAACAAAGAGGATGAATCACTGCGGGATGAAACCAACGACAACACGGGAGAACTTCTGACAGATGTAGCTTGTGGAAAAAAATAGTACAACCCATGCAATTGAACACCTTCACCAATCGTCTTCTTGGTGAGACGATCCTGAAAAAACACCTTGTTAGCTGTAAATCGAACCTCACAACCAAGAGCAGAGATAAGACTTTTAACAGATAATAGTTGCAGCGGAAAAGAAGGAACATATAATACTGGTGATGCAAGATCAGTAACCAAGCACACTTTCCCTCGGCCTTCGACAGAAACGCCTTTTCTATTGGCTACAGAAATAACAGTAGGTAACGAACAAGGAGAGTAGTCATGAATGCCTACTCGATTATTAGTCACGTGATCAGTCGCCCCAGAATCAACTATCCATGCATTAACCAAGGAATTAGTATGTAAAGCAAAACTTAAGGCTGTTAAAAGAACTTGAGAATTACCATGGTTACCAGTATGCAAAAAATCAGAAAACCGACTTAACAAAGCTGCAGAATCTGGTGTTGAACCATCCTTGGTTTTGTCATGATAATTCTGTAAATACGAGGCAAATTCACCCAGCAGTCCACTCGGGTTCGAAACAAAAACCTCGGGACTATCAACTGTCACAAGCGCCTTAGAACTATGTTTTTTATCACCATTCCATTTCTGTAAGAATTTTGGCTTCTGTTCCGGATGGAGAACCCAACACCTATCCACAATGTGCCCCGGCATCTTGCAATGAGCACACATTCGGTCAGCCCCTTTGCCCTTAAACAACCTCTCTTCACGCGAACCATGAACAGCATGGGCCTGATGTTCAGTAGAAATTTCAGGAGTCATCACCTTCCTGCGAACTTCTTCCCGTTGGATTGCTGCACACAAAGTCTTAAGAGATGGCAACTCATCCAACATTAAACTATTACGTTTAAAATCCTCGTATTCAGGTCCAAGACTAGCCAGCAACTGGAATACCCGATCCTCTTCTGTTCGTTTCTTCAGAACTACCGGATCAACACAGTGTGGACGATATAAATCCAACTCATTCCAAAGGCCTTTGAGGCGAGCCAGAACCTGCACAAATGGCTTACCACCCTGTCGAATTCCAACAATATCTTGTTGAATTTGGAAGACACGTGCGGAATTATTTTGATTGCCGTACATGTCATGGATAGCTTCCCACATATCAAACGACGACTCGTAATAACTAAAAATCTCAGCAACTTGAGGCTCCATGGAATGAAGCAACCAGGACATCACCAATTGGTCCTTGGACACCCACGTATCACATGCCTCAGTGCCAGGAATGGGAGCGGTTTCCTTACCATTAATAAAGCCTACTTTCGATCGACCTCCAAGAGCAATCTTAACCGCTCGTGACCAAGGCAGATAATTATACTCGTTGAGAAGCATGGAAGTCAGTCGTTGTGATGAATGAGAATCTGCTTCTCTGCTACTAACACTAGAACCAGCCATTGCTCAAAGATGATTTTGCAAAGAGAAATAGAAAGAAGACGAAATCAACGACTGCAGTTGGATCACTGCTGCTTTGATACCATGAAAAAAAATGAAGACAGATATGGTGAAAGGAATCTTTTCTCATATCTGACTGGCAAACCACCATGCCTTCTTTATAGAGATACAAACAGTAACTTAATTGTTTAACTAAGCTATCTACAAGATAACTACAACTTATCTAATCAGATATCTATCTCTAAAATCTCTATAAAATCTATTTACCAAGTCTACAACATCTATTTACTAACCAATTCTGTTTACTAATTAAATCCCGTAATCCCTACATTCTCTAAGATGGATCATCTAGACAAGTTGAAAGCAATCAGTGAGAAATCTTACTTGATCGATGTTTCTAGTATTGCAGAATCTCATTGCTCTCAGGAGGGTGATGGTTTCAGCTTGCAGGGGTGAATCAGCTTCAAAAGAAAATAGTTCTGCATAGATAAAATTGCCCTCCTTATTCCTCAATATGAAAGCTCCTCCTGCCCTCCCAGATTGTAGCCAAGATCCATCAATATTTATAACCCAAGACTCATCCTTGACATAGTGTTTCCAGATAATAAGCATGGTGGGAGGTGGGGTGGAAGATGGAAGAACACATTGGAAGTTTCTGACTAACCAGTACCTTTCCAGCCTAGTTTTTTGTGTTGGTTAGAATCCTTGCAGAATTTCCGCCATTTGGCTATGAAACTGTTCAATAAGTCATTTCCTTTGAAAAATTTTTCCATCTCATTTACACCTATTCCTGGCAACCCAAATAGACCATATCAAAATAGCAGGGAGGATTTTGCACAATTTTTGGGTAACCAGCTTTCCATTGCATGCCTCCCACCAAGACTGAATGAATCCTTTTCCAAGAGTTTGTTTGAATTAAAGATTGAAGATGTTCATCCAATGATTCCAGCAGTGTCGAATCACTGGGCAGGAGAAGAAAACGTGTTGCATACTTTCTGCCTCCCTTTTGCAAAAATTACACTTTGATGGATGACAACATATCCCAAAAGTTTGGACCGAATCCGGGAAGGGGAGAATAGAATTCCAGAGCCTCCAGACATTCACAGAAAATTTAGGTGGGCACCAAGAATCCCAAAACGACTTCCTGAACTCCTGCAGAATGCCTCCTTTTCTAATGGCCATATATGTGAGCTTGAAACTAAAAGTTCCTGTCGGACTTGGTTTCCAGAATATCTTGTCCACCTTATGTGAGAAGTTTAGTACTGTGGACTGAAGAAACATGATCCAGTCATCATCCAGCCGATCTGCCAAGGATAGGAGATAATATTCTTTGTTGTTAAAGAATTCTGAGACAGTAAGCTCAAGAAATGGAGGTCTGCTTTGACCTCTCCAAACACATCCCTTATCACTCCAATTCTCATGCCAAAAGGAGCTAGAACCATTTCCAATATTAATGGAGGAGAGTGAGGTTGCAGTCTCTCGAAGTTTTGAAACTCTAGCCCAAGAGGTCTTCATTCGAGCGGTCAAGGAGAGAGTCTTCATAAACTTTGCCCACATTCCTATCCTATTTCTCCGCTTCCACCAGAGCTTTAGAGAATGTGTATCAATCACTGCTTGAAGCTGACCGATGCCAAGCCCGTTTTCCTCCACCGGGTAGCAGACACGTTTCCAGGATCTCCAATGCCTTATATTTGGTTCAAGTGAAGAGCCCCAAAGAAAACGTTGGCATTTTTGTTCAAATTGGGAGATAAATCGTTGAGGGCATTTTAGTGCTGCCATCATATGCATGGGAATAGACTGAAGAACAGACTTAATCAGTGCGAGCCATCCCGCAAATCCGAGAAACTTGTTTTTCCAGCTGTTAAGCTTTTTTTCCATGTTTTCCAACACATGACTGAAATGTGAGGTTGTAGGTCTGCCCTTGAATATTCTGCAACCCAAATATTCCTTAGGAAGGGACCCTTCCTGGATTTGAAGAATGCTTGTGATTCTGTTCTTGACAGCAATGGAAGCTTTGGACAAAATGACATAAGAACTCTTCTCTTTGTTAACCTTCTGGCCTGTTACTTTTTCAAATTCTAGTAAGAAAGCTACCAAGGCTTTTAAGGAACGGATTTTCCCCCGTGTGAAAATCAGAAGATCATCCGCATAGGCGAGATGAGTGATCTTAGAAGACCCTGCAGGCGTGCCATAGCAAGCAATAGTACCCTCGCCAACCAGGTATTTTAGTCTCCTTGAGAGCACTTCAGAAGCCAAGATAAAAAACAATAGGAAAATAGGGTCTCCTTGTTTGAGACCTCGAGATGCCCGAAAATATCCAACTGGACTGCCATTTATAAGAACTGAGAGCATATTGGACAGAAGAGTATTGAGGATTAGGCAAATAAAACCAGCAATGAACCCGAATTTCAGCAGAATGGACTCTAAGAATTTCCAGGAAACTCTATCAAACGCGTTAAGCATATCAACCTTGATGAGAAGATTTTGCCCCTCAGCTTTAGCATCTAGAAAACTAGTGAGGTCTTTTGCCATCAACACATTGTCAATAATGTCTCGCCCCGCTAGGAATTCGGTTTGCTCCTCTGAAATTAAATCGGGCATAAGAGCAGCCATTCGAGTCTTCAAGATGGAGGAGAAGATTTTACAAACGAAGTTAGCCAGGCTGATGGGTCGGAAGTTCGAGAAAGAGTTGATATCCTTTTTCTTTGGAATAAGAACAATCAACAAGCTTGCTATGGCCCTTTGGATTGGCACTCCCGCCATGAATTCCTTGCATGTCGATATAAGATCATCTTTAATAGTCATCCACATTTTCATGAAGAACACCCCTGTAAAGCCATCGAGTCCGGCAGCACTATCCGGATCCAGAGAAAAAACCGCTTGGTGAACATCCTCCTCAGTTATATCTTTCATTAGGTCCCTTCTTGTAGAATAAGAGAGTTAGCAGAGTTAGCAGTGAAAGAAAAAAGGTAAGTTAAAAAGACAAATTTCTAACAGAGTTAGCAGTGAAAGAAAAAGACAAGTTAAAATAAAATCTCAAAAGAGAGAGGAAGATATAAGTTCTTTCCTCCATGCCCAAGCATAACTTCTCGACTCAAATATAATTTAAACTTTTAAAACGAAAATTAATTTCAAATTTTTTTTTTACAGTAGTTAAAAATTTCCTTCCAATCTTGTTATCATCGGTATATGTAGTAAAATGGCAGGATTATGTTGTTTAGAGGGAGAACGATAGCAATTCAGGGGGATCTTCAATACAAAAAGTGATTATAAATTGCCAATATAATTTTGGGAGTTGTCAATGGATTATGTTGCATGATAAGTTGCCAGTTTCTTCCTTTAATATAAAATTCCCTTTTAAATTAAATCACACAATCATAATCATTCTCGGGCGACCATTCATAGTGATTGGTAGTTGGACACTTTATTTAGATGGTGGTCGTTTGTTTTTTGAAAATAAGGCTTAACTTGGTATAGGAGGATTAGATTCGTATCTAATCATAACCCTCCACCATGTAACTTTTTCACTAATCAACAAGCTCGTCTAATTAATATGGGAGACCCTGTTCTAAAATTTAAGTGATGTCTTTTTTCCCAATATAAAAAAATAGACGATCACGAAATTTCAAACTATTTATAAAGGAAAAACAATAAAAAAAATAGTGTTAAAATAAAATAGAAAAAGTTCAAAAGAAAATTTAAAAATTACCATGAACATTTATTTAGGGTGAAAGATAGAAAGAGTTAATCCCTAGGGATTAGACCAAAAAATTTATTTTTAAAAAAAAGTTTTAAAAATTAATTATTTGGGAGTTTATGAGGCCCTCTGCAATAGGTCTCTTTGCACTCCCTCGTCAACGCCCTCCTAATCAATGGAAAAGGCAATCAGACCGGTTGGTCCTCTTGAGGACTTATTTAATTCAGACATGTCAATATGACTTATCAAACACACGTATTTAGATAAGTACTGAATCTATTTAGTTTAAGGGCCCGTTTGATAAAATTTAATTTGAAGTCTGAATACTGAAGTCTGACTTTTGAATTGAATAAGTGATTGAATCTAAGTAATACTTAAACCTCAATGACTCAGCGTGTTAATTGTTCAGTGTTAAGTAATAGGGGAATCACTTAATTATAAACAGTAAATTTAAACTAAACCATTCAGACGACTTATTTAATTCAGACATGACAATATGACATACTAAACATACGTATTTAGATAAGTACTGAATCTATTTAGATTAAGTACTGAATTTTTTTATCAAACGGACTCTAATTACTGAATTTTTTTATTAAAAAGACCCTAAGGTATATATAGACATTAATATCCTTTATATATAGCTTACCGAGGAATTCAAGAATTGCTCAAGTCCAATTAAATTCATCAACAAATTTGACCACCACCAACATCAAAAACAGACAAATTGATTCTTCTTACTAGCTATTTCATCAGCGTTCAAAGATGGCTGAACCGATTGTTTCATTTCTTATAGAAACAATCGCAAAATTGTTGGTGAAGGAAATTTCTTGCGTGGGGTGAGCGATGAGCTGAGCGACTTCATTCCCAGCTCAAGATGATGCGGGCACTACTGAAAGATGCTAATGGAAAGCAGCACGAGATAGCCATTGTCCAGGAGTGGGTTTCACAGAGTAGAAATTTGGCCTACGAAGCCGTAAACGTGCTCGAAGACTACGCTTTCAAGCTTGCATGGAGGAGGAAAAGAAGCACTTTATCAACTGTGACACGCTATGCTCGTTTCCTGAATGAATGCTATATTCGTCATAACATTGGATTAGAGATTCAAAGCCTGAATACTAGAATCTATGATCTAACCCGACGATTTGAGGAATACCGCATAAGGGCTGTAACTGATCAAGGAGATGGATCATCAACTTCTGCAAGGCAACAACAATTGAGAAGGATGACATATTCTTATGTTGCTAATGATGAAGACTTTGTGGGATTTGGTGCCGATGTTGCGAAATTGGTAGATGTTTTAGTTGGTGAAGGCGATTCCCTTACCGGGCACCAACACCAGGGAGTCGTTTTCATTTGCACCATGGGCTGTTTTGGCAAGACAACACTTTCTTTACTTGAGTGGATTTCCTGAAGACAAAAAAATCCCCGTACACACATTGTACCATTTGTGGATTGCTGAAGGAATGGTATTTGCAGAGGATAGGATAGGGGATGAAACAATGGTTGCTGTTGCTGAAAGATATCTGGAGGAGCTAGCCAGAAGATGCATTGTCCATTTGGAGACACTGCTGCCAACAACTAGAAAGTATGAATCCTGTCGGCTTCATGACCTTATGAGAGACTTATGTTTGGCCAAGGCAAGAGAAGAAAATTTTTTGAAGGTAATTGATTATGAACATGAAAACGGTATGGTTTCGACTTCTTCAACAGCGGGGAATATTCATAGAATGATGATCTACATAAGTGAAAAGGATGCCGAAAAGTATGTTCCCCCTGAAATGGAAGCAACTAAACATCTTAGAACACTGGTGTTTTGTGCCACAGGGGGAGGAACCTTGATAGCACTATTGGCAGCTTCCCAATTCAACAAGTTGAAGATGCTAAGATCATGGACTATTGAAGGTGTGATTACTCCAGGACTTGAAAGAATTACAGGGAGCAGTGGGATCCCAGATGATGTTTTCAAGTTACCAATAGGTAATCTTATTCATTTGAGATGCCTGATTTTCAGAAATTATAAACTTGTCATATCTCCCTTGTCTGTAAACAGCCTTGAACATTTGGAAACTCTTGAGCTAACCTGGGGGAAGATAATCTGGTCAGAAAAAGTGCCCTTGAAGTTGAGACGATTGAGACATCTGTACGTTATGTCTAGTGATGATGATTTCAAAATGCAAATCTACGTCTCAAATACACTTGAGGTAATGAAAGGGCTTGAACCTGGGAAGGTTGATGTCAGACATATATCCGAATTGAGCAAACTTTGCGAACTAGAAGCACATCTTTGTGTTGATGACACGAATTATGCTGAAGAAATCATCAAGTACATATCAATTTCAAATCAGCTAAAGCAAGCCGATATCTGGTTTCAAGTTACCCAAAGCTGCAGCCCAGAAAGGGAAGCAGATGTTTTGGAGCAATTGTTCAGAAGCAATCTCCAATACCTACTCCTATTGGGATTTTTGAGCAAGCTACCTGAATATAACTCCCAAATCTTTAGAAACCTTTCGGAATTAAGGTTGTCGAACTCTGCGCTTGAAGTAGATCTAATGGAAATGCTGGAGAATCTTCCAAGCTTGCAAAGACTTGTGCTTTGGAACCATGCTTTTGTGGGAAAAGAAATGGTTTGCCATTCATTCGGATTTCCTGAGCTCAGATATCTTGTGTTGCATCATTTGCATGAATTAGAGAAGTGGACAGTGGAGGAAGGAGCCATGATCAGTCTTTCTCATCTTGAGATGTCCTGGTGTGAAGGTTTAACAACTGTTCCACACGGTTTATGTCTCATTCCTACACTCCAAGAAGTTCTGCTTGATAACATGAGTGTAGAATTTTTGTCAGATTATTTTCTCAAGTTAAGAATGTATCAAATCCCATTTCCTAAACTGATGCCCCAAACCTAAGGGTGCGTTAACAATCAAAATTTTATAACTCAATAATAATTAAAGAAATTTAATTGTGTTTTTCTTATTTGGTAAATTAGCAAAACATTCATTAAAGGAATTTGATCGTTTCATTAAAGAAGCAGCAATCAGAGTTATTTTTTCTTTACCTCATTATCTATTGCCTTGTATCAAACTCACCCTAAGTACATATATCACATGCTAGTCAATGTAACTTAATAATTTTTCAGACGTTTGGACAACATGTGTATAAATACATTTCCATCTAAAAATCAATACAACAGATTCACATTTTTTCCTATAGAGCTCCTTGAACTTTTTTTGTTTTTTTTAATCGTGGGTGGTTACCTTTTTATTTAAAATATTAAGAACTACTCCCTCCTTTTTTATTTACTAATTGTTTTACGATTTACACTATTATCAAGGAGATTAATTCATATTTAACTTTTTTACCTTAACTTCCTCATTTACCCTTATTTACTACAGACTTCTAATATAAAACTAACTCTAATCAATATTTGTATTTAATGTAAAGTGTATTAAAAAAGGGAAACTGACAGGGGTAGTGTAGGAAAAAATGGCTGCGGTGTTGATGCATCGATCGAGCCACCTAACATTTTCTTTGGCTGACCTTTCTTACGGCAATAACTAGAGAAAACCTTTTCTCAAGAGAAGGATAAATATTTGATCACCATCCCCTCCCTGAGATACCTGAACCTGCATTGAACGGTGCATAAGAATTGTTTTTTTTTGTCTGCCCTTTTTTCGTTTGACTGCCTGTGGGAATCAACTTTGATCAAATTGGGCTTTGGATCCATTAATTTTCCACTTCCAGAATTTTCCTCCTCTGACTCCAAACAGAAAAGCTTGCCACCTTGAGTTTGCTCCTCTGCTTGGTCATCCGATTTTGACTCCTCTGCTTGGTCACTCGAGTTTTCCTCACCCAATTTTGAAATAAAAAAAACTTCCCTCGGTCAGGTGTCTGATTTCCTCCAAGTCGTTTCCTTTTAACGCCGACGCGACCGGTGGTTCGGAAAGAGAGCGGGCCACTGGGTCCTCTCCATCCGATGGATCGATCAAAAGCGGAGACCCCTGACTCTGTTTAACCAGGGCAGACAACGAGGGGGCGGATGAGGACCGAGGAATTCTTCTACTGCCGGGATGTGGCCTGGGATGTCTTCCAATAATGCACGGACTTCCTTCGCTAAAGAGGAAAGTTCCAGGGGCTTTGCCGAAGCTTTGCAGGGCATAAGCTATGGTGGATATAGTTTGGCCAGTAAAACCTGCCAAACTTTCGGCTAAACTGACTAAATTTGATTGGTTTGCATGGTTTAAAAATTACTCTAGTGACCGTGACCATAAACCGTAGTATTGGTTGGTCGAAACATTTCATTTCGGCCAAACCGGTCGATATATTATTATAAATATATATAATTTATGAAAATTTAACTCTATAATAAATATATAATTTAGTTTCACAAATTAAATAACACAAGAGACAATTTATATACTTCTCTTTACAAGAGATTAAAGAGTCTGAAGAGTATTATATAATAGTTAAATGCATATTTCATACATTTTATTATTTGTGCTAATAAAATATAACTCGTTTTTCTATCTTAGTATTTGTCAACTATTTAAACATTTGGATGGATAATATCGAGTAATAGCATGTGTTGAAATATGTAAGAAGTAATTGTTTTTTATGTTTTCCTTTTATAATATTAATCTTTTTTTAACTCATATTTTTATATAATGGTTTACGAGCTTTTGTTTTTAATTTGAAGGTGAAATTTAGTATTGCGGAAAGGATAAGAAAATTACTTTTGAAGATGATAACTTTTGTATATAATCTTCAATCATCATTATGAACTTCTTTAGACACTTTGGGATAATTTCTTTTTATGTTATTTGATTGGTGAACTTCCATTTATTGTTGTTAACTTCAATTTTTTTTATTATATTTAATGTTTTCGGATGTTTAGTAAGTATATGTCTTATATTTTTTGTATAGTTTATAAACTTTTGATTTTGAATTTGTGAATGCGTTAATGTACAAACCGACTAAATCGTTAAAATATGGTTTGACAGTTTGGATTAACACATTTATCTAGTTGGTTTAGACTGAAAAATTTTCAAACCGTAAATATTAGTTTGATTAACAAATTGTGCATTGTCTGCTCTTGCCTTCTTCTTTTTTCTTTTCGTGTGTTGTTGAATGTTGATTATGTGAGCTTGATACAAGTTAATATCAAAAATCCCCTTTGTACTTTACTTATAAATATCAAAAAGTCAACTTTAACTATTAAATTTGACAAAATGACTTAAAAACCCATAAAATTTTAATAAAAAAATTAAAAATAAACAATTAACTTTTCTGTCGCCGCTGCAAAAGTAAATTTCAGGGGAACCCAGGAGCTATGGCGTCGGCGAGCAGCTCCTGTTCAGAGGGAAAAAGAGTACAAAACCCCTCCTGCTCAAGATCCAAAATGGGTCTGTGAGCAAAGAGAAAAAATTCATCCACACCATCTCTGTGCCACCTACGGGGGAAAAATTCATTTGGATATGCTCAAATTAATCGAATTCAATCAAGATTACTACCCGTACTTTTTCTTTCGGTCCTCATTTAGATTAAAATGTTCCCTATATAATACCTTCTCTCTCCCTATTTTAATGTAAAATGATATTTTTATCCAAACTTATGAACTACCATCCTAAAAAATATAGCGATAACTAGTAAGCTCATTCAAAAATCCGGTTTTTTTTTTTTTGGGTGGCAAAACAAGAACTCAAACTCCCCTGAAAATAGATATTTTTTATAGATGTTCATCCACAACTTCTTCTGATTCGTCTTTATTCTGGAAAATGCCGAGAGATGTCAACAGGCTGGAGAGGATTAAAGGGAAGTGTCATCAGTAAATAGATTAGGGTTAGTGAAAGACAAATTATTTCAGCTATTTTTTGAAGTAAAATTTATAAATTACTTTAATGAAGGATAAATTTGTCCAAACACTCTTATTTTAGTTGAAAAATGTTAATATTATTATAATTTAATCCGTTCAGGGGGATTTTGATATTTAATGGATCTCATATGTGTGTTTGATTTATAAATAAAGTTGGGGGGGGGGGGGGGGGGTTAATATTAACTCTATTATATAATTAACACCTTTGTTGCACATTAAAAATTAATGAAAAATTACACATGAACAACAATTTTATTATTCTTGCATTATGAATTTAGAATGTTCAATTCAAAGTGAATTAATAAAAATGGAAAGACTTATGAAATTTATACATTTAATTTAGAAAGTTTGGGAATCAATGTGGAAGTGTGATTTTACAGTGCACCTTAACTGACTTTAATATCATTTTCAAAGGAATAAGGTATGAAATTAAGATAAAATTAAATAAAAATTACGTAATTAATCCCATGGTATCGGTTTAGGAAATGGGATTTGGTACATTCTTAACTTGAGCATATAGTCTGACTTAAATCCTTGACTCATCTCACCAAGCAGTACTTCTTTGAGTGTGGGAATGAGACATAAACCGTGTGGAACAGTTGTTAAACCTTCACACCCGAACATCTCAAGATGAGAAAGATTGTTCATGGCTCCTTCCTCTACTGTCCACTTCTCTAAGTGAGGCAAACGATACAGCACAAGATATCTGAGCTCAGGAAATCCGAATGAATGGCAAACCATTTCTTTTCCCACAAAAGCATCGAGCCAAAGCTCAAGTTTTTGCAAGCTTGGAAGATTCTCCAGCGTTTCCATTGGATCTACTTCAAGGAAAGAGTCCGACAACCTTAATTCCAAAAGGTTTCTAAGGATTTGGGAGTTATATTCTGGTAGCTTGCGCAAACGTCCAAATAGGTTTAGGTGTTGGAGATTGCTTCTGAACAATTGCTCCAAAAGTTCTGCTTCCCTTTCTTGGCTGCAGCTTTCGGTAACTTCAAACCAGATATCGGCTAGCTTTAGCTGATGCGAAATTGATATGTACTTGATGATTTCTTCAGCATAATTCGTGTCATCAACAAAAAACTGTGCCTCTAGTTCGCAAAGGTTGCTCAATTCGGATATATGTCTGACATCAACCTTCCCAGGTTGAAGCCCTTTCATTACCTCAAGTGTATTTGAGACGTAGATTTGCATTTTGAAATCATGATGAGGAAACATAACGTACAGATGTCTCAATCGTCTCAACTTCAAGGGCACTTTTTCGGACCAGATTATCTTCCCCCTGGTTAGCTCAAAAGTTCCCAAATGTTCAAGGCTGCTTATAGACAAGGGGGATATGAGCAGTTCAGAATTTCTGAAAATCAGGCATCTCAAGTGAATAAGATTACCTATTGGTAACTTGAAAACATCATCTGGGATCCCACTGCTCCCTGTAATTCTTTCAAGTCCTGGAGTAATCACACCTTCAATAGTCAATGATCTTAGCATCTTCAACTTGTTGAATTGGGAAGCTGCCAATTGTGCTATCAAGTTTCCTCCCCCTGTAGCACAAAACACCAGTGTTCTAAGATGTTTAGTTGCTTCCATTTCAGGGGGAACATACTTTTCGGCATCCTTTTCACTTATGTAGATCATCATTCTATGAATATTCCCCGCTATTGAAGAAGTGGAAACCATACCGTTTTCATGTTCATAATCAATTACCTTCAAAAAATTTTCTTCTCTTGCCTTGGCCAAACATAAGTCTCTCATAAGGTCATGAAGCCGACAGGATTTATACTCTCTAGGCACCCGTGTCTCCAAATGGACTATGCATCTTTTGGCTAGCTCCTCCAGATATCTTTCAGCAACATCAACCATTGTTTCTTCCCCTATCTTATCCTCTGCAAATACCATTCCTTCAGCAATCCACAAATGGTACAATGTGAGTACGGGGATTTTTTTGTCTTCAGGAAATCCACTCAAGTAAAGAAAGCAAGGCTTCAATTTGTATGGCAAGTCATTGTAACTCAATGCCAAAATCTTTCGCACTTCTCCCTCATCTTGTTGCATGCTTTTTCCCTTTCCTAAATAAGACTTGATGTTTCGATACACTAGATTCCACTCATGGAAGCTCACTCTAGTTGCAAGAACACCACCAAGAACAACAATTGCTAGTGGAAGACCGCCACAAATGTTGACCATTTCTTTTCCCAGCGATTCTAGCTTACCGATATCACCATAACCTACAAATTAAGCCAAAGGAATATTAGGATTGTGCTCAACCCAGTGGTTGAAGTGTAAACAAATCCAACAAATATTCTTACTGAATCTGTTCGTACATGTGCGAAAGTTTTTCAAAGCTAGATTCAATTGGAGCATGACCCTCGAAATTAATATTCCATGAATTTCCTCAAAAAAAAAAAAAGAATTCCATATAATCTTTCATAAATAATTTTTTTTCCTTACAATTTTTACTTAAGCAAGTATAAAACGTTAATCATTTTGATAAATTAATAATGTAATAAATTTTAAGAAACCCTGTTGTGTAAATAATAAGTTCAAACTCCAAACAATATGAAAAAGAAATAATTCCTTAAAATTATTTTGAATAAAATGTAACTGAAGAGTTATAGTAATTTGGGTGGATTTTATCTTTGATTATTCTCACCGTGAGCAAAAAAAAATTTAACTTAATGAGAAAACATAAACTATATAGGAAGGTTGCATAATATTAAAATATATTATACACTATTAGTTTGATTGATTTAATAAAGGGTTTTATTTATCGATCTTTTTCTTATTCATCGTCAACTCTTTTTAAAATAACTTATTTTTTATTTATCTTCCATTTTTTCATTTACCGTTCTTCTATTATAAATGCCCCATATTTTTATATTTAAGGCCCGTGCCTGCTCCGCCGCCTTTACTGCCGCCACTCATCACCGTCACCAATTGACACTGTCACCATCACCATCACCATCCTGTCGTCGTCGACATCACCATCCAGCCGCTTGAGAGAAGGGGGCGGAAAGGAAGAGGGTTTAATGCATTTGTCTAAAAATTAGGGACAATTAGGTAAAAAAGGAGACGGTAAATAAAAATTCTATTTAATTATGTTAACCAACAACATATATGCTCCCAAAGAATATTAAAAATACAAAAGAACTATAGTTATTCACTTACGTAAAAAGAAAGAAGCGAAAGTAATGAAAGAAATCGAGAACCTGTATGAATAGATTCCTGTTTTAGAGCCTTTTTCTGGAGCAGCTCCCAGCCTTCATCTTGACTCAACAATCTCGACTCATGGTGATAACCGTGTGGACCAATATGTATTCCCACATCTTTATTGCGAGTTGTGATTAGTATTTTGTTGCCTTTCTTTCTTACTGGAAATGCAATCTTTATGCATTCCCAAGCATCAGTCGACCAAATGTCATCAAGAACCACCAGGCATTTCTTATTTTGTTGGAGTCGAAGCAATTCCCTGACTATCTCATCATCTATCCATTTTTCAATCTCTTGTCTCCTCTCCGGGAGGAAACTGACCAAAATCCCCTGCAATATATTTCTCGCTTGCCATTGTTGGGATATACAAACCCATGCAAAAGAATTGAAATGACTCTTTACACTAGGGTGATTGTATACCTTTCGGACAAGCGTAGTCTTCCCAGAACCTCCCATCCCACTGATTGAGACCACATCATATTGCCCAAAGAAATTATCTTCCTTCACCAATGCCTGCACCAATATCTCAACGTCGCTTCCAAATCCCACAAAGTCTTCATCCTCAGCAACAGAGGAATATGAAATCCTCATTTGTTGTTGACTCGAGCTCCAACTTGTTCGTTCTCTCTCGGTTACAGCCCTTATGCCATATTCTTGGAAACGCCTTGTTAGATTAGAAATTCTGGTATTAAGACTCTGAATCTCTAACCCAACATTATGACGAATGTAGCATTCATTCAAGATACAAGCATAGCGTTTCAGTTTAGATAATCTACCTTTTTTACTGCTCCTTGATGCAAGCTTGAAAGCATAATCTTCCAACAAGTTCTCTGCTTCATAGGCTACATCTTTGCTTTGTAAAACCCATTCTTTGACAAGTTGGGCCTCATGCTGTTTTTCATCGGCATCTTTTAGCAATGCCCTCATCATTTTTAGCTCTGAATGAAGCTGCTCAGCTTCATCACTCACCCCACTCAAGAACTTCCCTTCTTCCATCAACAATCTGCCTATGGATTCCACAAGAAATGAAACAATGGGCTCGGCCATTTTTCTATGTTTGGGCTAAAAAGTATGGAAGGTTTGATAAATGATTTTCTTTTGAGCGTTTGAAGTATGAAAATCTGGCTTTCCCATAGCGGCTATATATAAACATCAGGAAGGAATACCAATACCTTTCTTGTGATTTTGACACCTTAACAGGTACGGCGTACTCCAGTAACTTAAAGGTGATGTAGTTCATCGACCTATCTCAGAATTGGATTAAAGGGGTGATTTTGTTCTCTGTTGTACAATATTATTTCCTTTACCTTCCAACTCTGGCAGAAGTATAGATTCTAGTGAATCAAACCTTAGCTTGTTAGTTGTTACCATGAGTTGCGTAAAAATCCAAAAGTAAAGAACAAATTAATCCTTTGAGTGTTAGTTTGAGGATTCCTTCTTAGTTGTAGGTTTGAAGGAATCCTATTTGGGAAAAGTCAGATTATTGTTCCTGTAAGTTTGATAATGCCGACAAGAATTTTCATACTCTAAACGTAATTAATTAGTTTGTGAGCACTAGCGTAGGATGATGAACAATATCACGTCTAAGAATGCCATAATTTCAAAAGCTTTCGGGGGCATAAGCTATGAATTATTCTTTGCTCTTCATTACTGGTTGCATGTAACTTCCACACTTCACGAATCCTAGAAATGATAATAGCATAACAAAGCATCTAGTTCTTTAATTAGTTATTTGAGCCATCTTTAGGAACTTCTTGATTGGAATTTTGTTCAATTTCAAAAGGGCCAAAAAGTATTAACTGAATTAAGCAAAAGATTAAAAAAGAACACTGTTGAATTTTGATTAAAAATATAAATTCGGACATGAAAATGGAGTTATTATATTCCGCCCCTCCTTTTCAAAATTGCCCTATTTTCCTTATTTTTCACCATTTTTTTCTTATTCATTGCCTCTACCTTCCGCCGCCACAGTTGTTAAATTTATTGATTAAACGCAATCATCCTACCCAAAAATCAATTGGTAATAGGTAGAGAGCTCTTTTGATTATTTATATTAGGCACAAATGTGAGTCAACGATGTGAGATTGGGGCAATCTTAACAGCAGTCATCGCCTGAACTGCCGCCACAGCCAGAAAACCTCCCGCCGTCGCTGGAATTGGCCCCGTCGCTAGAAACCGCCAGAAAAGCTGAAATCACAGCCACAGCCTTCTTCGGATGGATTTGTCTTATAACAAAAACAAATCTTTTTGATATTTGTAGCCTCACACTCTTATTTTTGAAATCATCTAGCCACTAACTATAAATTTTACTAGTTATCATCCTAATTTTTATATTCTACCGCCCCAATTTGGACTAAATCCCCTCTACCCTCTCACTTCTCCTTTGAAGAAAAAGAATAATTTTACCAAAATTAGGGCGGTAATGTTTAAAACTGATGCGTTAACTAGTAATACTCAATAAGTATACCTAATAGTAGTAAAAGAGAGAGAATAACATTAAATAAATTAAAATAAAATTTAACTAATAATTAATTCAATCCACTATTAATCCTAAAAAATATATAATTAATTAACTGAAACATAATTTTTTTAAGAGATAGAGAATAACATTTATTTAATTAATATGATGTGCATAGGAAATTTTACATTGAAAAATTATTATGGTAGGCAGACACAAAAGTGAAAGGCAGTTATCATATCCTTAACACAACATAGAAAGCAGTAGGATCATCAATGGCATCAAATCCGGTGTTCCGTAAGCTTATTCCTCAAGTAAAAAGACCATTAGTTCTTGAAGAACAATGCAAATTCAAGCAGCCCTATATTATATTGTTGTGAAGAAGATTACCAGTGACGACTAAATTAGAGATCCAAAGACCCTAAATTCCACTAGTAGTAACCACTCGAAGATCGCAAGTGATTCCTTCCCAAAGTTGCAGAAGTCTCAGTCTTTGTCTTTATTAATGTTATCCTCAAGTTAATTATATATTAGCAAGTTAAGAATAATTCAAAATTTCTAACAGAGGTTTTTTTTTTTTTTGGTAAAAAAAGGGATAATTGTATTCATTGGAAAATAGAGCCGAAGAGGCCATGTACAAACTCTTGCCCCCTATTTTCGCTAAACAGCTCCCAAGGACTACCCTTCTGATAAGCTGGAAATTAAGTGGTGGATTGAATGCAATTTGAGGGCTATTTTGAGGGATTTAATGAGCTGATAGGCTAATTTTACTTGCAGGGGAGATTTCTCAAAGGAGAGCAAAGAAAAGAGATTTTGGCAAATTTTGGAAGAAGTGGGCTGGACTGAAGAAAAGAAACTGCAAAGGGAGATTTATTAAAGTGGGCTGTGGGTTGAGACCCAAGATTTATTTTGGATTTTACAATTAATTTTATTTTAATTGGTGTCCAAACTTAATTAGGGATAATTATATATATTCAATTGTGGGCCCGTTATGGGGAGGAGACTATAGATACCAAAAACGTAGGTTTTAGGGGAGCTATCTTTGACTTTGGTTTTGGGAGAATTTTGGTGTGGGAAGTCGGCAGGCTTGGTGACCACTGGAGCGGCGCTTGGTGCGAAAGCTTCATGCAACATTTGAGTAGTATTTTTCCTGCTCTATTCTTCATGGAAAAATTGTTTAATATTATTAGTTTTGTTTTTAATTCAATTATGAGTAGCTAAACTTTTAATTCTAGTCGGAGGAATTACACCCTAGATGTGAATTAAATTGTGAGATCAATTGTTCTTAATATCAATTGAGTTTTGATTATTTAATTATTCTCCATTTTGTATGTTAGATTATTTGGCATTAATTGAATAGCTGGTAGCATTCAATTCTTCCTAGGTAGTCTAGTCAACTCGAATACACGAGGTTCGGTATTCCTAAGAGTTTCAATTCAACTAATCACGTGGTACGTAGGTTAGCGTTTTGAAGGGAATAATTAGTCAACGTGCAATTAAACAAGGTTTGGTTAATTGTAAATTGAATTGGGTCCTAGACTATCGAAATCAATGTTCTAGGAGGTTCCAGGACAGATATTCGGTTATAGATGCAGTTAACGGAGGTTCCTTAATTGCTGGGTTAAATTTATAGGACTGAACTGTTAGGAGGTTCCAACAGGGAAAACCAATATAATCAAGGTTAATTGAGAAAATTTGTGCATCGAGGATCAATTTATCACATCAGGGTGGAAACAATTCCTTTGACTAGATCATTTCCTAAATTAGATTTAAGCCAATTTATTTTGTTTTCTTAATTAATTTTAATTGAAGTTTATTTAAGTAGATTAAATTCTCAAAAACCCCCCTTTTGGTTACCAGTTTCTGATTTAATTAATTCACTACCCTGCTTCCTGTGGAGACGATCCTACTCACTGCTTGCTATTTATTTTGTGTCGAGTAGGTAATTATTTTTGATTGGTTGACGATCCATCAAATTTTGGCGCCGTTGCTGGGGAGCATGGTTTAGTGTTTTTAATTTTATCAGAATTTTTTGTTCCTTTTTATGGTTCGCTCTTCTCGTACAGGCAAACTCGTCTTTGACCCAGAGATAGAGAAGACTGATGAGTTTATATTTTATGACACGAGTTGGGCTGAATTGGGCGGAAATTAGATGTTTTGGTGAGGCTTAATGATTATTTTTATGTTTGCAGGGAATTATATTGAATTTGAGAAGAATGGAGGAAATTTTGGACAAAAGGAGGGCAAAGTGGACAATTGAAGAAGAGGAGTAAGGTGCTGTAGACTTTTGGGAAAGACAAGAAAGAATGGCCAAATTGGGAAGGAAGGATAATATAAGGAAGGGAATAAATAAAAAAAGAGGCAGAATTTTTAATTGAACCAGCTTTAGGAAAAAAAGGAAGACTTTGGTTTATTTTTGGCAAGGAAATTTCTGGCGGGGACCACGATTAGAAAAGGGTAGCAAATTGGTTGTAAAGGATTTTTTTTCTTTAGGGGGTTGACGGCAGGAAGTTTTTGAGAGGGACACTGGGCGGTTCTGAAGAATTTTTGGAGCAGCAGTTTTTTTTGAAATTCTGGGAGCAGCTCTCCTGCGGAAGAACACCACACTTTAGTATTAATTCTATTTCTGAATTTTGAGTTTTAATTATGTTGCACAATTTTTATTTAATGTTTTGCTTTTCAATTATGAGTAGCTAGATTTCTTTAGTCTAGTCAAGGGAATCAAAAACCCCTCGATGTTACTTTAATCATGAGATCGAATTGGCATTACTATTAATTGATTATTGGTTTTTTATTTATTCTTGTGCATTTTTTGTGGATTATTTGGCATTGTCTGTATAGCTGGTAGCATGCGGGTTTTCCTAGGTAATCCAATTTACTAGAATACACGAGGTTCGGTATTCCTTAGAGTTCATGAAATTAATCACGTGGTACGTAGATTAGTGAATTGAAAAGAATAAATAATCAAGTGCAATTAAGCTAATTGGGTTAATTGTAATTGAACTGGGTCCTTGACTATCGTGATCTAGATTCTAGGAGGTTCCAGAATTGATCATTGATTATAGATGCGATTAACGGAGGTTCCTTAATCGCTGGCTTTAATTAATAGGACTGAATTGTTAGGAGGTTCCAACAATGAAAACCGGTGTAACCCATAATTAATTAATATATTTTTGCATCAAGGATCGATTAGTGCATCGAGGTGGTCCCATTCCCTTGGCTAGACGTTTTTCCCAAACTTGGATTTTTACAATTTGTTTAATTTCTGGTCATTTATTTTAATTTGATTTTTGTTAGTTAGTTAATTAAAAACAAACCCCCCATTTTGGTTACATACTTTTGACCAAATTTAGTTCACTTTGTTGCTCCCTGTGGATACGATCCTACTCGCACTACACTATTTTTAATAGTCTTTAAAGTAGGTTATTTTTGATTGGCCTGACGACCCATCAAATTTTGGCGCCGTTGCCGGGGAGCACGGTGTAGTGTTTTATTTTTGGTTAAAAGTTTTTGGTTTTATTTGTTCATTTTTATGGTTCGCTCTTCTCGTACAGGCAAACTCGTTTTTGACCCAGAGATAGAGAAGACTGCAAAAAGGAACACCAAAGAGAAGAAACAAAGAGAGCAACTGGCTGAGTCAACATCTTTGGCCCCACCAGTTGACGAACAGGAAGAAATTCAAGTTCCGGAAGAGGAAGAAGAGCAGTTAATCGCAGCACCAATGGCTGACAGGACTCTCAGGGAGTTGGCAACTCCGGATGAAAATCAGCAATCTCTTTGCATTACTTTTACTGAAAATGCTCCTAGGTTTGAGTTGAAATCTAGTACTATACACTTACTGCCTAAGTTTCGTGGTTTGACAGGTGAGGATCCCCACAAGCACTTGATGGAGTTCCACATTGTTTGCTCGGCAGTGAGTTACCAAGGAGTTACAGAGGAGCAAGTCAAGCTCAGGGCATTCCCATTTTCCTTGGAGGATAAAGCAAAACACTGGCTCTTTGGGTTACCAGCAGGGTCCATTACCACATGGAACGAGCTGAAGAAGAAATTTTTGGAGAAATTCTTCCCCGCCTCCCGAGCTTCTAATATCAGGAAGGATATCTGCGGGGTCAGGCAAGCAACTGGTGAAAGCCTGTATGAGTACTGGGAGAGGTTCAACGATTTGTGTAGAAGTTGTCC
The DNA here is from genome assembly GCA_030378225.1 of Knoxia roxburghii. Classification (NCBI taxonomy): domain Eukaryota; kingdom Viridiplantae; phylum Streptophyta; class Magnoliopsida; order Gentianales; family Rubiaceae; genus Knoxia; species Knoxia roxburghii. Next base: position 5,897,488 of record CM059420.1, on the reverse strand, counting down.
CCAACACCAGATTCCCGAGCAACTCCTGATTCAGTATTTCTATGAGGGGCTATCTGAGTTGGACAGAGACAAGATCGATTCTGCCAGTGGAGGAGCACTGATGAATAAGACTCCGGCAGAGGCAATGAGGCTAATAGCTGTGATGGCTGAGACTTCCCAGCAATTTCATAGGAGAGGAGACATGCCCACTAGACGAGTTAACGAGGTGAGTGTCTCTAACATGGAAAATAAAATTGAACAATTGACTGATTTGGTGCGCCAGCTTGCTGTTGGACAGTTGCAGGCAGTGAAGGTCTGCGGAATTTGTGCAATGCAAGGACATGCATCTGATGACTGTCCAGCAATGCAAGAAGGAGAGCAAGTGAAGGTTGTGGGCGGATTTCAGGCCCCTCCCCAGAGAAGATATGACCCCTATTCCAATACCTACAACCCAGGGTGGAGGAATCATCCCAACTTCAGCTACAAGCAGCCTGGATTTCAACCTCAATCTCAGCAATCCAGTTTCCAACCCCCAGCGAGAAATCCAGTACCGCCACCAGCGGAGGCTGAAGGGTCATCAATGGAGTCAATGATTAAAGGATTGTCAGCTGCGGTGCAGGGACTTGTTGAGAGGGATCTAGCAAGAGAACAACAACAACAAGCTAGAGAACAACAGTCACAAGCTGCCATTAAAAACTTGGAGAAACAAATCTCGCAGCTAGCCACTCAAGTTAATCAGAGAGACCGAGTGCAGGGGAGGCTTCCGTCTCAGCCAGGTAGTTCCACCGAAAATGTGAGTGCTATAACTTTGAGGAGTGGAAGAGAATTGCCAGAACCTGAAGTTTCGACCGTCGAGGTTCCAGAACCTTCTCAAAATGCAGAAAAGGAAGAGGAAGTGGAAGAGTTGCCAAAGAAGGAGGTAATTCCTAAATTCATGGTAAGAAAAACTGAAAGTGTGATTCCACCCCCTTTTCCTGGCAGGTTAGTCCAAGTACGAAAGGAGTATAGTGACGATGAGGTGCTTGAAGTATTTCGCAAAGTGGCGATCAACATACCATTGATGGAAGCCATTGCACAGATTCCCAGGTATGCGAAATTTTTAAAGTCGTTGCTGACTAAAAAGAGAAGACCTGAAGGCAAGGTCTATGTGAACGAGAATGTGTCTTCAGTTATTCAGCGAAAGTTGCCTCAGAAGTGCACTGATCCAGGTATTTTTGCCATATCTTGCGTAATTGGGTCACGTGTCATAAAAGCAGCCATGCTAGATCTAGGAGCTTCAATTAATGTAATGTCTTTGTCTTTGTTTAACAAGTTGAAAATTGGGGCTCTGAAAAATACCAATGTGATTGTCCAGTTAGCCAATAGGGCGATGATTTATCCAGAGGGGGTAGTCGAGGATGTACTAGTAAAATGTGATAAGTTGATCTTTCCTGCTGATTTTTACATTCTTGCCATGAACGATGAACATGTAACAAACTCTGATATTCTTTTACTGGGTAGGTCATTTATGAAAACGGCTAAGACAAAAATAGATGTGGATGCTGGTGTGTTTACTTTTGAATTCGATGGTGAAAAAGTGCAGTTTAACATGTATGAAGCGATGAAGTACCCACCAGATTCTGAATATTTTGTAAATGTTAGCCTAGTGGACTCTATTGTGCAGGAAGAGATTGAATTTAATCTAATGCTAGACGAGCTGAATTTTGTCTTACAGCATAGTGTGCAGGAAATTGACGATCGCAGCAAGATGAGTGAAGCGGTCATTGAGGCAGTCTTGGCATTCCATGCTAGTCCGGAATTGCCACCAAGGTTGGCTAACCACTTTTTAGGATTACCTGTTGGTACTGATAAAAATCTTCCTTCTATGGTGCAGGCACCTAAACTTGAATTGAAGACACTGCCGAATCACCTTAAATATGTCTACCTGGGAGAGTTGGAGACTTTGCCCGTGATCATCTCCAAGGAGTTGACGGACTTGCAAGAGGAGAAACTATTAAGAGTGCTGAGGGAGTATAGAACCGCAATTGGATGGACACTGGCCGACATCAAAGGAATCAGCCCTTCTATTTGCATGCATCGGATTTTGTTGGAGGCAGATTCCAAGCCGGTTAGAGAAGCCCAGAGGAAGTTGAATCCTGCCATGAAAGAGGTAGTCATGAAAGAGATTATTAAGCTCCTCGATGCAGGTATAATTTATGCAGTTCCGGATAGTAAGTGGGTTAGCCCGGTACATGTAGTGCCTAAGAAATCCGGTTTTCAGTTAGTCAAAAATGAAGCTAACGAGTTGGTTCCCATGAGATTGCAGACAGGGTGGCGAATGTGCATTGATTTCCGCAAGCTAAATGCAGCCACAAGGAAGGACCACTTCCCGCTCCCTTTCATTGATCAGATGTTAGAGCGTTTGGCAGGTAAAGATTTTTTCTGCTTCCTAGATGGGTACTCTGGTTACTACCAAATAGCGGTAGCTCCAGAGGACCAAGATAAAACCACTTTTACTTGCCCATTTGGTACTTTTGCTTATCGCCGTATGCCTTTTGGTCTGTGTAATGCACCTGGGACTTTTCAGAGATGCATGATGAGCATATTTTCTGATTTTCTTGAAAAATGCATTGAGATATTTATGGATGATTTTACTGTGTACGGTGAGTCTTTTGACCATTGTCTTGACAGTTTAGCCATGGTACTGCAGAGATGCATTGAGAAGGATTTAGTGTTGAACTATGAGAAATGCCATTTTATGGTAAGAGAGGGCATTGTTTTAGGTCATGTGGTGTCTTCTAGGGGAATAGAGGTGGATAAGGCGAAGGTCGATCTAATTGCTAGTTTACCTTATCCTACTAATGTCCGAGAAATTCGGAGTTTTCTTGGTCATGCAGGTTTTTACCGGCGATTTATCAAGGACTTCTCCAAGATCACTCAACCCCTGTCGAGGCTCTTACAACATGACGTGACATTTGAGTTTGGTGAGGAGTGCAGAGGTGCATTTAAGAGGTTGAAGGAGTTACTCACATCTACTCCGATCATCCAGCCCCCAAACTGGGAATTACCATTTGAGCTCATGTGTGACGCGAGTCAATATGCTGTGGGAGCAGTGCTTGGACAGAGGAATGGAAGACAAAGCCATGTCATTTACTATGCGTCCAAGACACTTGACTCGGCTCAATGCAACTATACAACAACAGAAAAAGAACTTTTAGCAATAGTGTTTGCGTTTGAAAAGTTTCGTTCTTATTTGCTCGGTTCTAAGGTTGTTGTTTATTCTGATCATGCAGCTCTGAAGTTTCTGTTGGCAAAGAAGGAATCAAAGCCACGACTCATAAGATGGATCCTCCTGTTGCAAGAATTTGATTGGGAGATCAAGGATAGGAAAGGTGCTGATAATTCAGTTGCTGATCATCTTAGCAGGTTGGTTCGTGAAGAGGATTCTAGGCCTATCGCAGAGGTGTTTCCAGAAGAGAAGTTGTGGGCAGTGCACGGTCACGAGCCATGGTATGCAGACATAGTTAACTATCTGACCAGCGGTAAGTTTCCTCCCAGCATGAGTATTTATCAGAAAAATAAATTGAAGTCTCAATTTAGACACTATGTTTGGGATGAACCATATTTGTGGAAAATATGCTCAGATCAAGTAATTAGGAGATGTGTTGCTAATCATGAAATTCAGTCCATACTTGAATTCTGTCATTCTCATGCTTGTGGTGGTCACTTTGGTCCAAAGCGTACTGCTAGGAAAGTGCTAGACTGTGGTTTTTATTGGATTTCTTTATTCAAGGATGCATATGATTTCTGCAAGAAATGTGATAGGTGTCAGAGGGTAGGCAATTTATCTTCTAGGAATGAGATGCCTCAAGTACCTATGTTATTTTGTGAGATTTTTGACGTATGGGGGATGGATTTTATGGGTCCATTTCCAAGCTCTTGTGGGAAATTATACATATTGCTTGCTGTTGATTATGTCTCGAAATGGGTAGAAGCAAAGGCTACCCAGACTAATGAAGCTAAAGTTGTTACAGGGTTTCTTAAATCTAACATCTTTAGTAGGTTTGGAGTGCCAAAGGCTATAATAAGTGATCAAGGAACACATTTCTGCAATCGTCAAGTTGAGGCTTTAATGAAGCGCTATGGAGTTCGTCATCGAATTTCTACTGCGTATCATCCTCAGACCAATGGCCAAGCCGAGATTTCAAACAGAGAGATCAAAAGTATCTTGGAAAAGACGGTGAATCCAGGCCGTAAGGATTGGAGTCTAAGGTTAGAGGATGCACTATGGGCGTATCGAACGGCATACAAGACTCCCATTGGCATGTCGCCTTACAGGTTAGTTTTTGGGAAATTGTGTCATTTACCTGTAGAGTTAGAGCATCGTACTTTTTGGGCAGTGAAGCAGTTCAATATGGATGCTCAAGAAGTGGGACTAGAGAGAAAATTGCAGCTGCAAGAATTAGAGGAGATTCGCTTAGAGGCGTATGATAATTCCCAAATTTACAAGGAAAGGACCAAGCTCGCTCATGATAAGCTGTTGAGGAGGAAGGAATTTGTGGTAGGGCAAAAGGTACTCTTGTTCGACTCCAAGCTGAAGTTTATGCCTGGTAAGCTTAAGTCAAGATGGACGGGACCATATAATGTGGTAAGTATTTCTCCATATGGGATGATAGGGATTCAGTGCTTAAAATCTGGAAAAGTGTTGCATGTAAATGGGCATAGGCTTAAGCAGTTTCATGAATATAGAACCAATGAGGCCGTAGAGATGATCATGTTAGTTCACCCAATTTATGCAGATTAATTGAGGGAAAGTGAGTCTAGCCAAAGACGTTAAAGAAAGGCGCTTGTGGGAGGCAACCCATATTTTTCATAGTTTTTTTAGTACTTTTAGTTTTTTTATTATTATTGAATTTTTAAGTGATTTTTCGTGAGAATTTCGAGGAGAATTCAATGTTTGGGCAGAATAGAAGTCTTCCTCTGACATGCCCAGGTCAGTGCCTTTGGATTTCTCACATTTTTCTGAGCTTATATTTAGAATTTTTAAGCTGATGGGCAGAATAGAATTCTTCCTCTGACATGCCCAGGTTAGTGCCTTTGATTTTCCCACGGGTTTCTCTGATTTTCTTTGGATTTTTTAAGGCAGCTGGACAGAATAGAATTCTTCCTCTGACATGCCCAGGTCAAGCTTAGTATTTTTTTTCGAATTTCTGAAGGTTTGGGCAGAATAGAATTCTTCCTCTGACATGCCCAGGTGAGTTTTCCTTTGATTTTTAAGGGTTGGGGGCAGAATACAATTCTTCCTCTGACATGCCCAGGTCAGTACTTTTGGATTTCTCACGATTTTCCTCACTTTTATTTGGGATTTTTCGGTACTTGGGCAGATTACAATCTTCCCTTTGACATGCCCATGTCAATTAGATATAAAAAAAAAAAAAAAAAAAAAAATTCCCTTTTCCATTTTTAATTAGGGTTACTAATTCCTGTTATTTTTTTTTTTTTCCTTTCTTTTCTCTTTTGAAAGTAGTGGCTGCCGATTTCTATTTCTGTCCCCAAACAAGCTGCCGCCACCATCCTTCATCTTCTCCGCCACGATTCTTCACCATTCAACCGCTGCTAGTTTGTTTTTTCGTCGGATACTGCCACACCGGCCTGCCTTGGAAGGAGTTCCGCGACGCTCAACCATTCTTCCCTCCGACCGTACGTTTTCCGCTGGGGGTCGTCATCGGTTCTCGCAGCCATCTTCCGGACAGTCGACGGCCGTTCTGCGTTCTTTCGCCGCTCCGGGTGTCGTCCAACAGCCGCTCCGGACGAATCGTCCTGCTCCTCCACCTCAAACAACCGACCAGGGGGCGACCGTCTTTCGTCGGCCCGGCAGCGATCAACCGCAGTCACCCAGTCGCTCCAGTCCCGCCAGTCACCAAGTAGCTCCGGCCGTTCACGCGCGTCGGTATCAACCGCACCTCGCAGCAAGTAGCCTTCTTTGGTTTCGGTCCTGGTTCCGTTCATCCCAACAAAAAGCACTGTTCACGCCTGTTGCTTCCAACGATGGTGCGTAAAAAGGCCCCCCAACCAATTGCACTGAGGGATGAATCAAGCTCCTCCGAAGAAGCGGCACCATCTTCACCACTGGCTGTGGTTCGACCACCCTCTAAGCGGCAAAAGGCCCAAACCGAGTCCACCCAAGGTGCAGAGACCACGCGTACTCGCACTGTGCGGTCACGCACGAGGAATGCTCCCAACACGCTCCCTCCGGCAATTTTCCAGCAATTTGTTGTCCGGCTTGCGACGGACAAGCAGCGCCAACTATTCGATAAGGTATCATCTAGACGTATTTATGAGTGCCGAAAATTTGATATTGATATCCTGCATGCACTCAATGTTTATGATGAAGTTAGGAATTTATTTGCTGGTGTTGGTTGGTTGGCGTATTTTAATGTTGAGTTGCCTGCGTATATAGAATTAACACGTGAATTTCATGCAACCTTAGAGTATAAGCCTCCCAAACAAAATTTTACATTAGATTCTCCTGGGGTGATTTCCTTTAGACTCATGAACAAACCGTTTAAAATGTCTTTAACAGACTTTGAAATTGCCATGGGTTTTCTGACAGTAGAAGAGTCTAGGTCGCCGGCGTATCTTGCTTGTGAATTGGATACGCCGGATGATTTTTACCCCACTGAATGTTTTGCTGCTTGGCGGAGTTTAGCTCCTTCTTCTCCGGGTATTTTTAGTCCAAGCAAAGTGTGTGATTATTATTTCACAAACCCTTCGTTGCGCTTGTGTCATAGATTCTTGGGCTATAGTTTATCGGGACGGAGGGATCAGGCTAACATAATCACGACCCATGAATTGTTCATTTTGACTAGAATGTTAAAGGGGTCGAGGGTTAGTTTTGCTTACTCGTTTGTGACTCAAGTGCTTGCATCGTTGAATCGCCCAGGGCGGGGGTTAATTTTGGGTTCTCTAATTACGCATCTAGCTGTTAATTTGAAAGTTTTAGACTTAGAGAACAACCCTTTGCATGAAGCTTGTAAAGTGATGCCCCTTGATGCCTTTTCTCTCCAGCGAATGCAATTGATTCGCAAGAGGGGTGAGTCTTACGAGTTTTTGTCGCCGGGTAAGCCTGGTCCACCCGAGCCTTTGCGTGCTTCTTTTGCAGGTCCATCTACTTCAGCGCAAGCTGTTCCCCCAGCAGTGACAGTAGAACAGCTAGCAGGGGTACAAGCGCAACTCACCAATATCCAGGAGATGTTACAGCAAATGAATACCAAGATAAATGCCCTTTGTGCTCGTGTCGGCCTAGATTGAGTGTCCCCCACATCAGGAAGTGTTTTGTTCTTTTATTGTTTTTAGTTATTATTAATTTTTTCTTTTTATGTGGAATTTTTCTTGCTTTGGTGGTGTATGATTTTTTTTTCGTCCATATCTATTTTCTACATTGAGGACAATGTAGGAAGTAGGTGTGGGGGGGAGGTTTTGTTGATTATAGTTAGGACATTTTCTAGTTGTGTGTTATTGTTTTGATTGTTAAGGATTATGTCATTTGTTTGGGGTAGTATGGTACGTGAAAGCTAGGTGTGGGGGAGTTGTCAATGTTATATGTTTTGTGTGGGAAATTTGATATGCAATATGTGATTGGGTGAGGTAAGAATGAAATGTAGGGAATAATAGTAGTATTATGTGTTGGATGCCTATAACTGTTCCGTATGACAATTCAAATGAGGATACTTGTGTGGGTGACATCCAAAAAGCTAGATAATGTGAGATTTTGGGCCTTAATGAGCAAATAATTCTTTTTTGTGCTCAATTGTTTTTCTTCAGAGTGTTTCACACATAATTTGCATATTCTAGAACTTGCTTTGTTATGCATGTTACCATTGCTTGTGGATTTGATATACAAAGATGATAAGGGCATTAGGATAAACCAATTTTTGGCTTGCTTTAAAATCCAAACTTCTATGCTTACCATTAGTGAACCTTTTTTGAAGCTTGGATCTTGTTCTTTGATTGTTAAGCCATTAAAATGAAACCAGGGCCTGTGTTTAGCTTGTTTTTTCTGCCTAGTTATTGAAATGAGTGTGTACTCGGTTGTTGACCTTGGTTTGTGGTTTGAAGGCGGACATTGCAAGACATTAGTAGCTCATAAAAGAATAAGTTTGTGCTCTACAGTGTAAAGTGCCCATGTGTAAAATAGAGGCACAAAAGTTGTTGAAAAAAAAAAAAGAAAAAAAAAAGAAATGAAAATGAAAAAAAAAAAAAAAAACAGCCAATATAAACAAATTCCATTGAATTTGTGTGGCTAGAAAAAAAAAAAGAAGAAAAAAGTGAATAAAGAGCTAGGTGTGGAATCTTTATGGGTTGCTAGTGTCTTGCATGGGACATCCTCGGTAAGAATGTTGGAAGGTCGACAATTGAGTATATGCTTGTTTTCGTAACTGTAGCCTAAATATTATCTTTTGTTTATCCTACCCTTTTGTCCCGAGCCTCATTATAACCCTTTGACAAGACCCTTGGATTTGTATTTTGGATTCATTTGAGTGACGGTGATGTGATATATCTGCAAGCTTATGGCAAGAACAGGTTATGTGATGAATTTGAGTGATTATATATCCCTTAAACACTTTTGAGTGCATGAGAGATTACATGAGAGGTGGATGTTACTTTTGCTTGTTATTTGATTTTGGAGAGTTATGAGGAACTTGGTATAGTCATTGCAAATACGTGGTACTATGAAAATTTTCCTATGTGGATTGCAAGTCTTACTTGGTTATATATTGCATATTGAGGATCCAGTTTTTGTTGTTACTTGTGTTTTGTGTATGTGTCGAGTCTTGAGTCATGCTTGGGGACAAGCATTGTTTAGGTGTGGGGGATTTTGATGAGTTTATATTTTATGACACGAGTTGGGCTGAATTGGGCGGAAATTAGATGTTTTGGTGAGGCTTAATGATTATTTTTATGTTTGCAGGGAATTATATTGAATTTGAGAAGAATGGAGGAAATTTTGGACAAAAGGAGGGCAAAGTGGACAATTGAAGAAGAGGAGTAAGGTGCTGTAGACTTTTGGGAAAGACAAGAAAGAATGGCCAAATTGGGAAGGAAGGATAATATAAGGAAGGGAATAAATAAAAAAAGAGGCAGAATTTTTAATTGAACCAGTTTTAGGAAAAAAAGGAAGACTTTGGTTTATTTTTGGCAAGGAAATTTCTGGCGGGGACCACGATTAGAAAAGGGTAGCAAATTGGTTGTAAAGGATTTTTTTTCTTTAGGGGGTTGACGGCAGGAAGTTTTTGAGAGGGACACTGGGCGGTTCTGAAGAATTTTTGGAGCAGCAGTTTTTTTTGAAATTCTGGGAGCAGCTCTCCTGCGGAAGAACACCACACTTTAGTATTAATTCTATTTCTGAATTTTGAGTTTTAATTATGTTGCACAATTTTTATTTAATGTTTTGCTTTTCAATTATGAGTAGCTAGATTTCTTTAGTCTAGTCAAGGGAATCAAAAACCCCTCGATGTTACTTTAATCATGAGATCGAATTGGCATTACTATTAATTGATTATTGGTTTTTTATTTATTCTTGTGCATTTTTTGTGGATTATTTGGCATTGTCTGTATAGCTGGTAGCATGCGGGTTTTCCTAGGTAATCCAATTTACTAGAATACACGAGGTTCGGTATTCCTTAGAGTTCATGAAATTAATCACGTGGTACGTAGATTAGTGAATTGAAAAGAATAAATAATCAAGTGCAATTAAGCTAATTGGGTTAATTGTAATTGAACTGGGTCCTTGACTATCGTGATCTAGATTCTAGGAGGTTCCAGAATTGATCATTGATTATAGATGCGATTAACGGAGGTTCCTTAATCGCTGGCTTTAATTAGTAGGACTGAATTGTTAGGAGGTTCCAACAATGAAAACCGGTGTAACCCATAATTAATTAATATATTTTTGCATCAAGGATCGATTAGTGCATCGAGGTGGTCCCATTCCCTTGGCTAGACGTTTTTCCCAAACTTGGATTTTTACAATTTGTTTAATTTCTGGTCATTTATTTTAATTTGATTTTTGTTAGTTAGTTAATTAAAAACAAACCCCCCATTTTGGTTACATACTTTTGACCAAATTTAGTTCACTTTGTTGCTCCCTGTGGATACGATCCTACTCGCACTACACTATTTTTAATAGTCTTTAAAGTAGGTTATTTTTGATTGGCCTGACGACCCATCAAAGACTGCAAAGAGGAACACCAAAGAGAAGAAACAAAGAGAGCAATTGGCTGAGTCAACATCTGGGGCTCCACCAGTTGACGAACAAGAAGAAATTCAAGTTCCTGAAGTGGAGGAAGAGTTGGTTGCAACACCAATGGCAGACCGCACTTTAAGGGAGCTGGCAACTCCTGATGCCAACCCACAATCTTTATGCATTGCTCTTCCTGATAATACACCTAGATTTGAATTAAAATCTAGTACGATTCATTTACTTCCTAAATTTCGTGGTTTGATAGGCGAGGATCCCCACAAGCATCTGATGGAGTTTCATATCGTCTGTTCAGCAGTGAGCTACGAAAATGTCACTGAAGAGCAGATTAAGTTGCTGGCTTTTCCCTTTTCTTTGGAGGACAAGGCAAAGCATTGGTTATTTGGGTTACCCGCAGGCTCAGTCACCACATGGAATGATCTGAAGAAGCTGTTCTTGGAGAAGTTTTTCCCTGCATCTCGGGCTTCTAATATCAGGAAGGATATATGTGGTATCCGACAATACAGTGGAGAGAGCTTGTACGAATATTGGGAGAGATTCAGTGATTTGTGTAGAAGCTGTCCTCAGCATCAGATCCCAGAGCAGCTGCTGATCCAATATTTTTATGAGGGGTTATCTGAGCTTGACAGAGATAAAATTGATTCAGCGAGTGGAGGAGCACTGATGAACAAGACTCCTACAGAGGCGCGCAGGTTGATTTCAGTAATGGCGGAGACCTCACAGCAGTTCTATAGGAGAGCAGAACCGGTCACCAGAAGAGTAAATGAGGTCGGTACTCCGAGTATAGAAAATCAAATTGCTGAACTGACTAGTGTGGTGCGTCAGTTAGCAGTCGGACAGTTGCAGTCAGTTAAGGTGTGTGGTATTTGTGCAATGCAAGGACACACTTCAGAGAATTGTCATGTTATGCAGGAAGGTGAATTGGTAAATGCTGTAGGCGGATTTCAGGTTCCTCAAAGGAAGTATGATCCGTATAGTAATTCCTACAATCCGGGATGGAGGAATCATCCGAATTTCAGTTATAAGCAACCTGGATTTCAGCAGCCTGGTTTACAACCACATCCACAACCTCAACCTCAAATGAGGAACCCAGCTCCTGCACAGGGAAATGCTTCAGGACCTTCCATGGAAGAAATGATTAAGAATTTAACAATGACTGTGAATGGAATGGTTGAGAGGGAGCAAACACGTGAACAACAGTCTCAAGCAGCTATTAGGAATTTGGAGAAGCAAGTCTCACAGTTGGCCACTCAAATGAATCAGAGGGACAGAGCAAATGGGAAACTTCCATCTCAAGCGGGATCGAGCTCAATGGAGAATGTTAGTGCCATGACCCTGAGAAGTGGGAAGGAGTTACCGGACCTCCCAGCTCCCATTCCAGCTGCCAAAGCATCTTCACATGAATCAAAGGAGGAAGTGGAGATTGAAGAGAAGAACGAACAAGTGGTAAGTTCTAAATCTCCTGAGAAAGATACTGAAAGTTTAGTTCCACCTTTTCCTGGCAGGTTGGCACCAACGAGGAAGGAGTACAGTGATGATGAGGTTCTAGATGTGTGTCGAAAGGTGACAATCAACATACCCTTGATGGAAGCCATAGGTCAAATCCCGAGGTATGCAAAATTCTTGAAGTCACTTTTGACTAGGAAGAGGCGACCGGAAGGTAAAGTGTATGTCAATGAGAATGTATCTTCAGTACTTCAGCGGAAATTGCCTCAAAAATGCACAGACCCAGGTATATTTGCTATTTCATGTGTTATTGGGTCAAGGGTAATAGAAGCAGCTATGCTGGATTTAGGTGCTTCGATTAATGTGATGTCTTTATCTCTTTTTAAGAAGTTAAAGATTGGGGCTCTTAAAAACACAAATGTCATAGTGCAGTTAGCCAATAGATCAATGATATATCCTGAAGGGGTAGTGGAGGATGTCTTAGTTAAATGTGATAAATTAATTTTTCCTGCTGACTTTTACATCCTTGACATGAATGATGAACATGTTATAAATGCTGATATTTTGTTGTTAGGAAAATCATTCATGAAAACTGCCAAAACAAAAATTGATGTTGATGCTGGCATTTTTACTTTTGAGTTTGATGGTGAGAAAGTGCAATTTAACATGTATGAAGCTATGAAATATCCACCTGACTCTGAGTATTTTGTTAATGTTAGCTTAGTTGATGCTATTGTACAAGAAGAGATAGAGTTTAATCTGATGCTTGATGAGCTGAACTTTGTGTTACAGCATAGTTTGCAGGAAAAGGACACTCACAGAGACATGAGTGAAGCTGTAATTGAGGCGATAATGGCGTTTCATGCCAATCCTGAGATGCCACCAAGGTTTGCAAATAATTTTTTGGAATTGCCTTCATCTTCTGAAAGAGTTTTACCTTCTGTGGTACAGGCACCCAAGTTAGAGCTGAAGACATTGCCGAGTCATCTCAAGTATGTTTACTTGGGAGAGCTTGACACATTGCCCGTGATCATTTCAAAAGGTCTCACTGAAGTGCAAGAAGAAAAGTTGCTGAGAGTATTGCGGGACAACAGAACAGCCATAGGGTGGACACTAGCAGATATCAAGGGAATTAGTCCTTCCATCTGCATGCATCGTATTTTTCTTGAAGCAGACTCGAAACCTGTCAGAGAAGCTCAGAGGAAATTAAATCCTGCAATGAAAGAGGTAGTGATGAAGGAAATAATTAAATTACTTGATGCAGGAATTATTTATTCTGTTTCTGATAGTAAATGGGTTAGCCCAGTCCATGTTGTACCTAAGAAGTCGGGATTTCAATTGGTTAAAAATGAGGCTAATGAGTTGGTTCCCATGAGGTTGCAGACAGGTTGGCGCATGTGCATAGATTTTAGGAAGTTAAATGCAGCCACAAGGAAGGATCACTTTCCCCTTCCTTTCATTGACCAAATGTTGGAACGTTTGGCAGGTAAGGATTTCTTTTGCTTTCTAGATGGGTATTCCGGGTACTTCCAAATAGCGGTAGCTCCGGATGACCAAGATAAGACTACCTTTACTTGTCCATTTGGTACATTTGCATATAGGCGCATGCCCTTTGGTTTGTGTAATGCTCCGGGAACTTTTCAAAGATGCATGATGAGTATATTTTCAGATTTTCTTGAAAAATGCATTGAAATTTTCATGGATGATTTTACTGTGTATGGTGACTCGTTTGACCAATGCTTGGAAAGTTTGTCATTAGTTTTACAAAGATGCATTGAAAAAGATTTGGTGTTGAATTATGAGAAGTGTCACTTCATGGTGAGAGAGGGAATTGTACTAGGTCATGTGGTATCATCAAGAGGAATAGAAGTGGATAAGGCTAAAATTGATTTGATTGCTAGTTTGCCTTATCCCACTAACGTTCGAGAAATTCGAAGTTTTCTTGGTCATGCAGGGTTTTATAGACGCTTCATTAAGGATTTCTCGAAGATCACACAACCTTTGTCACGGTTACTGCAAAATGATGTGTCCTTTGAATTTGGGGAGGAGTGTAAGAAGGCTTTTCAGAAATTAAAGGAGTTACTCACGTCAACTCCAATAATTCAACCCCCCAATTGGGAACTGCCTTTTGAGCTGATGTGTGATGCCAGCCACTATGCTGTGGGGGCTGTGCTTGGACAAAGAAGTGGAAGACAGAGTCACGTCATTTATTATGCCTCTAAAACCCTTGACTCAGCACAGTGCAATTATACCACCACCGAAAAAGAACTTTTAGCGATTGTTTTTGCTTTTGAAAAATTTCGTTCTTATTTGCTAGGTTCTAAAGTGGTCGTATATTCTGATCATGCAGCCTTAAAATTCTTGTTGTCAAAGAAGGAATCAAAGCCGAGGCTCATTCGATGGATTCTTCTCCTACAAGAGTTTGATTGGGAAATAAAGGACAGGAAGGGTGCGGACAACTCAGTTGCTGATCACCTCAGCCGTTTAGTGCGCGAGGAGGACTCCAAACCCATCGCAGAGTTATTTCCAGAGGAGAAGCTGTGGACGTTGCAAGGTAAAAAACCATGGTATGCCGATATAGTAAACTACTTGACAAGTGGTAAGTTTCCTCCCACTATGAATGTTTACCAGAGAAATAAATTGAAAGCTCAATTTAAGCATTATGTGTGGGATGAGCCTTACTTGTGGAAAATTTGTTCTGACCAAGTAGTTAGGAGGTGTGTGGCTAATCATGAAATACATTCTGTGCTTGAATTTTGTCATTCTCATGCATGTGGTGGTCATTTTGGCCCAAAAAGAACTGCTAGGAAAGTGTTAGACTGTGGGTTTTATTGGACTTCTTTATTTAAGGATGCTTATGATTTTTGCAAGAGATGTGATAAATGCCAGAGAGTAGGAAATTTATCGTCTAGAAATGAGATGCCTCAGACTCCCATGTTATTTTGCGAAATTTTTGATGTATGGGGCATGGATTTTATGGGACCATTTCCAAGCTCATGTGGAAAGCTGTATATTTTGCTTGCTATCGATTATGTATCGAAATGGGTAGAAGCAAAAGCTACCCAAACTAATGACGCTAAAGTTGTTACAGGATTCCTTAAGTCTAACATTTTCAGTCGGTTTGGAGTGCCAAAAGCGATCATAAGTGACCAGGAGACACATTTTTGCAATCGACAAGTCGAGGCATTGATGAGGAGATATGGCGTGAATCATCGCGTGTCCACCGCGTACCACCCACAGACCAACGGGCAAGCTGAAATATCCAACCGTGAGATAAAGAGTATTTTGGAGAAGACAGTGAATCCTAGTCGGAAGGATTGGAGTTTACGGTTGGAAGATGCCTTGTGGGCGTATCGAACAGCATACAAAACGCCCATTGGAATGTCTCCGTACAGGTTAGTTTTCGGAAAAATGTGTCATTTACCTGTTTGGGCAGTCAAACAGTTCAATATGGATGCAAAGGAGATTGGGATGGAAAGGAAACTACAGCTGCAAGAATTGGAAGAAATTCAATTAGAGGCGTATGACAACTCGCAGTTGTACAAGGAAAGGACCAAAATCATACATGATAAACTGCTGAGAAAAAAAGACTTTGTGGTTGGTCAGAGGGTGCTTCTATTTGATTCCAAGTTGAAATTCATGCCAGGTAAGTTAAAGTCAAGATGGCATGGCCCGTATTTGGTGGTAAGTATTTCTCCTTATGGCATGATTGAGATTCAAAGTTTAAAATCAGGCAAAGTGTTTTGTGTTAATGGTCATAGACTTAAACCTTTTCTTGAGAATGATATTATTGAGCATGTGGAGGAGATTACATTATTTCAGCCATGGTATGTGGATTAGTTAGAAGCATAACTGTGTCTAGCCAAAGACATTAAAGAAAGGCGCTTGTTGGGAGGCAACCCAAAATTTTTATAATTTTTTCCATTGAGGTTGATTTAATTTTTATCATTTTTTTTGTAGGTTTGAGGAGCAGGAGGACCCACAGAATACAATTCTTCTTGTGACATGCCCATGTCAAAAATCTGTTGTGTTTGGTTCACCAACAGAATACAAGTTTGCTTGTGACATGCCTATGTCAACCACTTTTGTGTTTCTTAAAGATTTTTCGAGTCCAAAACAGAATACAAGTTTCCTTCTCACATGGGCATGTCGACTAAGGTTCTTCCGTCAAGTTTAAAAAAAAAAAAAAAAAAAAAACAAGAGTCAGCCCGTTTTTTTTTCTTTTCCCTCTTTTCATCCTTTTCCAATTCCTAACCCTTGCAGCTTTCTCTTTTCTCCTTACTGTCGCAAACGGCCACCCGACCTTCTCCCTGTTCTCGCCTACACCAGCCGACCTTCTCCCTGTTCTCGCCCACACTAGCCGACCGTCTCACTGCTGTCGTCATCGCCGGCCATCTTTCTGCTCAGCGTTTCCATCGCCCTTTTTCCCGCTTTTCTCCTCCTCGGCCCGTCAACTACCACTCGGCCCTCTGCTTCGCCCCCCAACCGGCCGGCCATCATCCCCACCCCTAACAGCAATCTTTTTGGTTTTCTCTTCCTATCTCGGCTCCGTTCAGCTGCGCCCGGTTCCAGTTCAGCAGAGGACAGTCTACGCACCAAGTTATTTCGCTGTCATCGGGGGTCTCCGTCGGCGCCGCACACCACACGCCACCGGCCCGCCCATCCCTCTGCTCAGCGGTCACACCACCCGACCTTCTCCCTGCTGTCGCCACCACCCTTCTGCCCAGCGCACCACCCGACCTTTCCCGTTTTTCTCTTCCTCGGACCGTCCCCGTCGTCTCTACGGTGCAGCGAGTATGGTTCGCAAGAAGGCAAAAGCCAACCGGCCACCACGGGTGGAGTCAACTTCATTGGAGCTGGAAGCCACGCCTCCATCATCCCCGTCGCTATCGGTTCGGTCCGCTCGGGCGCTTGTTCCTGTTCGAGGATCCCAAACCAAGCGGCCGGCGGCCAGTTCAGGTCCTCCCCCCACTTCCACTGTCGCGAATTCAACTGCGCATTTGGCTGCCGCCGAATCTTCCTCAGCCAGCGATGTACCAGAGCCACCGCCACCTAAACGGTCTAGGTTGTCGGCAGATCAATCAAAAGGAGCAGACACAATGAGGAAAGGACGTAGGAAGACCACCTCGGGCCCCAATACTCTGCCCCCTTCCGACTCTCGTTTATTCAAGGTAAAATTTGCTAAACCCAGTCACCAGGAGAAGTATAAACTGCTTTCTTCCAAAAGTATTTATGAGTGTAAATGTTTTGATTTGGAAGCTTTGCATAAGTTGAATGTTTATGATACAGTGCGGGCAATGTTTGAGGGTATTGGTTGGGAAGAATATTTCAATTTATCCTTGCCTGCGTATGTTGAATTAACGAGGGAATTTCATGCGAGTTTAGAATATAAACCTCCAAAGCAGAATTTTACTCTGGATTCACCAAATGTTATTTGTTTTCAACTGATGAATAAGTGCTTTAAAATGTCTTTGGTGCAATTCGATATAGCAATGGGTTTTATTTCTGAGAGTGAGTCTAAAACTGAAGCTTATACGTCATGTGAGTTAGATGTCCCGCAAGGTTTTTATCCTACTGAATGTCTTGCTGAATGGAAAAGATTAGCTCCTAAATCTTTGGATATTTTTAAACCAAGCAAAGTCTGTGATTATTTCTTTGAGGATCCTGTATTAAGATTGTGCCATAGATTCCTGGGTTATAGTTTAGCAGGGAGGAAGGATCAAGCGAACATAATCACCACACACGAATTGTTTTTAATTACTCGTATGATCCAGCGGAAACGTGTGTGCTTTGCTTATACTTTTGTGCATCAATTGAGAGCTTCTCATAACCGTAAGGGCAGGGGGTTAACCTTGGGGTCGTTAATAACCCATTTGGCAGTTAATTTAAAGGTTTTGGATTTACAGCATAATCCTTTGCATGTGGCTCGTCCTGTGGTGCCTTTGAATTTGCCTAGTTGATTACGCATGCAACTCATTGTTTGTAAAGGTGATTCATATGAGTTTCTTCCGCCGGGAAAACCATTCCCGAGCACGCATGCCAGTTCTTCTCATGCAGGTGAATCCGAGGACGAACAAGACGATTCTTCCTTCGTGACCAAGGAGCAATTCACAGCTCTCCAAGCCCAGCTTAATAGCATTCAAGAGGTTTTAGCAATCCATCAAGCAACTCTCCAGGCCTTGTGTGATCGAGTCGGCCTCAATCCAGCAGCTCCTCCACCATAGGGAGTTTCCTCCATACCTTAATTTTGTTTAGTAATTCAATTTAGTGTCTAGTTATTTTTTTTTTATGTGTTGCTTGTTGACTTCATACTTATTGTCTACATTGAGGACAATGTAGATTTTAGGTGTGGGGGGGTGTTATTTTGGTTGCTTTGTTTTAAGTATGTTTTGTTTTATGTTTTGTGTGGATAATTGATAGGCAATGTGTGATTTAGGTAAGATAAGGATGAAATGTAGGAAGAATTAGTAGTGTTTGGTGTTGGATGACTATAACTTTTCTTTGTGATAACTCAAATGACGATGCATGTTAAAGTGACACCAAAAGCCATTTTAGGTGAGATTTTGGGCCTTAACGAGCAACAACTCTTTCTTGTGCTCAAATTGTTTTTTTTTTTTTAGAGTGTTTCACACATAGTTTGCATATTCTAGAACTTGCTTTGTTATGCATGTTACCATTGCTTGTAAATTTGAAGTACAAAAAGGATAAAGGCAATAGGATAACCAAATTTGGCTTGCTAAAAAACTCCAACCTTCAATGCTTACCCTTAGTTAACCTTTTCGAAGCTTGGACCTGATTCTTTGATTTTAAAGCCACTAAATTAAACCTAGGCCTGTGTTTAGCTTGCTCTTCTTTCCTAGTTATTGAAAGAAGTATATACTTGGTTGTTAACTTGGGTTTGTGGTTTGAAGGCGGACATTGTAAGGCAATAGTAACTCATTAAGGATAAGTTGTGCTCTGACAAAGAAAAAAAGAAAAAAAAAGAAAATGAAGGAAAAAAGAAGACAAGAAAGAAAAATAGCCAGTATAAACAAATTTAAATGAATTTGTGTGGCTAGGAAAAAAAAGAAAAAAAAATTGGAAATTGTGAAAAGAGCAAAGTTTGGAATTCTTGGTGAGTTACTAGTGTTTTGCATGGGTCATTCTCGGTAAGATGGTTGAAAGTTAACAATCAAGTGTGTTCTTTCTTTCATGACTTTAGCCTTTGTTTAATCCTTGTTTATCCTACCTTGTCCTGAGCCCCATGATGACCCTTGACGAAGACCTTTTGATTTGTACTTTGATTTATTTGAGTGATAGTAATGTGATAATTTTGCAAGCTTATGGCAAGAACATGCTATGTGATGAATTGAGTGCTTAAATGTCCTTGAAACACTTTTGAGTGCATGAGAGATTACCAGTGAGGTGGTTGTCACTTTTGTGTGTTATTTGAGTTTGGGAAGTTATGAGGAAGTGGTATAGTCGTTACAAATGCTTGATGCTATGAAAACTCCTATGTGGATTGCAAATCTTGCTTAGTTACACATTGCATATTGAGAAGCCAAGTTATTGTGTGTGTTTGTTTTGTGATTCTTGTTTAGTGTTGAGTCATGCTTGGGGACAAGCATTGTTTAGGTGTGGGGGAATTTGATAAGCTGGAAATTAAGTGGTGGATTGAATGCAATTTGAGGGCTATTTTGAGGGATTTAATGAGCTGATAGGCTAATTTTACTTGCAGGGGAGATTTCTTAAAGGAGAGCAAAGAAAAGAGATTTTGGCAAATTTTGGAAGAAGTGGGCTGGACTGAAGAAAAGAAACTGCAAAGGGAGATTTATTAAAGTGGGCTGTGGGTTGAGACCCAAGATTTATTTTGGATTTTACAATTAGTTTTATTTTAATTGGTGTCCAAACTTAATTAGGGATAATTATATATATTCAATTGTGGGCCCGTTATGGGGAGGAGACTATAGATACCAAAAACGTAGGTTTTAGGGGAGCTATCTTTGACTTTGGTTTTGGGAGAATTTTGGTGTGGGAAGTCGGCAGGCTTGGTGACCACTGGAGCAGCGCTTGGTGCAAAAGCTTCATGCAACATTTGAGTAGTATTTTTCCTGCTCTATTCTTCATGGAAAAATTGTTTAATATTATTAGTTTTGTTTTTAATTCAATTATGAGAAGCTAAACTTTTAATTCTAGTCGGAGGAATTACACCCTAGATGTGAATTAAATTGTGAGATCAATTGTTCTTAATATCAATTGAGTTTTGATTATTTAATTATTCTCCGTTTTGTATGTTAGATTATTTGGCATTAATTGAATAGCTGGTAGCATTCAATTCTTCCTAGGTAGTCTAGTCAACTCGAATACACGAGGTTCGGTATTCCTAAGAGTTTCAATTCAACTAATCACGTGGTACGTAGGTTAGCGTTTTGAAGGGAATAATTAGTCAACGTGCAATTAAACAAGGTTGATAAGTCTATTAGTTTAGTGTTTTTTTTATTGAATATCTTGTAGATTTATAGACTTTATGAGATGAATTGTTGCTCATGTTCACATTTTTTGTGTTAGGGACTGAATTCTAGATTTTGAAGGTATTTTGCTCAGTTTTACACATGCAGGGACCAAACTGCAAATTTTTAGAAATTATGGGGTCGAAATGGAAATACTACAAACTTCAGGGTCTAGATTGCAACAGCTAGATTTTCTGCAAATCAGATTTTTTGTCAACCAGATTTTACCTTGCTGGACTTTCGTTTGTGAGATCTTGAATTAGTCAAGATTAGGATTTGAAAATGTTTAGTTATTTGATTTTAAGGATAATATCTATTTTATTTACTATTTTTTTTGTTAGGAATGATGTTATAAGAAGGAGAGTTCTTTGCTCTCTGCAGAGAGGAGAAGAAGTAGACAATAGAATTTTCAAATAAGTAGTTTTCTTTTTCTTAGTTTTTTTCAAGAATCTTGAGGTCACGTTCTTGAATATGAGTGGCTAAGTTTTCATCTTTCAATTCAAGGGATTGATTTCAATTATTATGTTGTGAGGTTTGCTCTTACTTGATTTCTTTTTACACTCAAATATTATTTATTGCTTGAAAAATTCAGAACTATAAATACTTGTTGAATTGACAACTTAATAAGTATTTATTCTTCTCTTGCTATTCATCGATTAAGTGTTACGTAATAGACATAAGTTGGTGAAATCAAGTAGTAATTAGGCGATTCATGTATGTTGGTGAGACAAGTACATACATGATAGCCTAAGATGCAATAAATAAACACAACTATTTGAAAGCAGCTATTTCTTTTAATTAGTTTGTAGCCAATTAATTTTCCATGTTTCTTGCTGTTGTGAATAGACATGGAACGCTATCGTGCCCAGTCTGTCATGACAAGATTTAATCAAATGCTAGGTTTGATAAATGTTATTGAAAAAATCTATGTTAATATGACTATTCTATTAAATGTAGGAGTTGGCAATTTGAGTAAAAGAATGCTTTCTAATCTGTGATCAACATTACAATTGAATCATATTCCCTTTGAATTGAAGATTTCTTGTTTATTGAATTGTTCTTTATTTTATTACAGGTTAATTTTTTGGATCAAAACATAAATTTTTCTTGGTTACCGTTAGTTTTCGAATTGCAAATTAGTTCCTTTGGGATTTCGACCTGGTACCACTATCGCTACAAATTAATTGTAGTTCGGTAGGAAACCGGATTATTTTGGGTGTCTCGACAAGCATTGCCAAAATTTGGCGCCGTTGCCGGGGAACTAAGATTAATTCTTGGTCTAACGGTCTTTGTGTTATTATTGTAATTATTAAAAAAAAAAATTCATAATTTTCCCCCTCTGGTCTAAAATAAAAAAAAATAAAAAAATTGAAAAGACTTTTATTTTTGTTATTATTATTTTGTTTGTTCTTTTAGTTTTTTTAAAAGAAATCCTTCTCAGTAAAATTTATTTAAAAAGAAAAAAAAAAAGAAGAGTTTTTATTTTTTTTCTGTTTGCTTCACGTAATTAATAATAACAAAGATTTAGTAGTGTAATTCTTTTTGTTTTTTTTAACGTCATTTTACAAGTACCATTGCTGTAATTTTTTTTTTTGTTTTTTTTCCTTTGTTTGACAGTGAGTCCGGTCATCCTCCAAAGCAGCACCACCGCCGCTGCGTCCTTCGGCCGTCAACACCACGACCCCCGGTGAATTCCAGAGCAGCCCAGACAGCAACAACAGCAGCTCCTTCGCTTTTCCTCTGTCGTCAGAACATCCACAACCCAGCACCATCTTCTTCCTGTCCATTCTTGCTGCTGACCAGTCCAGCCGCGCACCTCCACTGTTTTTTTTCCCAAATCCACGACTCAAGCTACAACCGCTCCCCATCCAATTCGCCCAGCTAGCAGCGGAACGCTGCTTACAACCCTGCCGCAGAGGTGATATCAGTTCGGGTTCAAGTCTAGCAGCACCACCGCCGCTGCGTCCTTTGGTTTTCAACACCACAAGGCTATAAGCCATAGTAGCTCTAGAATCTTGATTCCATTGCTGGTAGTTTCTTTCATTGTTCACCATTCAGACCCAGAAAACAGCGGCGATTTCAGAACTTCTCTACTGATTTAGCCACTGTTGTTTCCCCAAATTCACGTCTCAAGCTGCAGGAATTTGGGTTCCTTTTTTTTCCTTTTTTTTTTTTTCTTTCTTTTCTTTTCCAGTAGTCAGTTATTTAATTGTTTGATATATATATATATTTTATTCCCTATAATTTTTCCAAGTTGCAGGGTCTATCATCGTCCCAATCCAGGTAATCCAAGCTACCGACCACTTAAGAAAATTTTGTGCAGTAACAATCATTTGATTATGTGAAATTCCTTGCCTTGAACTCTTTCAATTGTATTACTGAATCTTTTGTGCACAAGGTGTTCTTTTCTTGATTTAAGACAGGTCCTGCAGTTGTGAATATTAATTTGTGTATAAACGTTAGGGCTGAACTCTGAGTTTCTTTTATGATTTTGTGTTATAATGAGTTTTGGTTTCTGATTTTATGACCCGATCTTCTCAATATTCACTACAATATATTCCTGAAATTGAGAAAACAGCTCGACAATTGAGGAAAGAAACCAGATTAAGAAAAGGTGAGTCTCAAAGAGTTCATTCTGATAGTGATAGTAATTTTTCCAATTTTTCTGATTTTCAAGAAGAGGAAGAAATGGCCAACAATGGCGAGAACAGAACGTTAAGGGAATTGGCAACTCCGGATGTCAATCATCAATCGCTGTGCATTATTTTGCCTGATATTACAGTACCATTTGAACTTAGATCAGGTACAATTCAATTATTGCCTAAGTTTCGTGGTCTTGCAGGAGAGGATCCTCACAAGCACTTGAAAGAATTTCAAGTGGTCTGCTTAACGGTGAGGCAACAAGGAGTTAGCGAAGAGCGAGTTAAACTGCAAGCCTTCCCATTTTCTTTGGACAGCAATGCAAAGGATTGGCTTTTTGATCTGCCAGCAGACTCAATCACCACTTGGAATGAATTGAAGAAGCAGTTTTTGGAGAAATTCTTTCCAGCTTCTCGAGCAGCGAATATTAGGAAAGAAATTTGTGGAATCCGTCAGCTCAATGGTGAGACGTTGCATGAGTATTGGAGGAGATTCAGACAATTATGTAACAGTTGTCCTCAGCATCAGATTCCTGAGCAGTTGCTGATTCAATACTTTTATGAGGGACTTTCTGAGCTAGATAGAAGCAAACTAGATTCAGCCAGTGGTGGAGCTTTAATGAACAAGACTCCGGAGCAAGCTCGGCAATTAATTGCAGTCATGGCTGAAACTTCTCAACAATTCAGCACAAGAGCAGACACAGTCGCCAAAAATGTAAATCAGGTAAGTCGCTCAAGTTTAGAAAATCAGATTGCTGATTTAACCTCTTTGGTGCGTCAAATTGCTGTAGGACAGCAACAGGTAGCAAAGGTTTGTGGACTTTGTTCGCAACCTGGACATTCTACAGATATGTGTCATAACTTGTATGACGAGGACACTCAAGAAGTCAATACTGTGGGAGGTTTTCCAAATCCACCTCAGCGCAAGTATGATACTCCAGCACTTATAATCCAGGTTGGAGGGATCATCCAAACTTTAGGTATGGTAATCAGGGTGGCCAGCAAAGAAATCAAAATCAACCATATCCCAGGCCGCCACAACCTTACCAACCTCCACAAGCTGCACAGCCCCAACCCTCAGGTATGTCTCTAGATGATATTGTTAAGGCTTTAGCAACTAACACTCAACAGTTTCAACAGGAAACAAGAGCTAGTCTTCACGAAATGGGAAATCAGATTAGTCAACTAGCCACTACTGTTGGGAAATTGGAAGCACAAGGTTCTGGAAAACTACCCTCTCAAACGGTAGTAAATCCTAGAGAAAATGCAAGTGCAATTGTGTTAAGGAGTGGGAAGGAGCTTCCTGCAGTTCCAAAGGCTCCTAAGGTGACAAAAGAGAAGGAAGTTGAGAAAAATGATGAAGAATCTGCAAGTTCAAGAAAGGTAATCTCTAACTCTCCTTTGAGTGATACTAATTCAGTTGTTCCTCCTTTTCCTAGTAGGTTGGAGAGGCCAAGGAGAGATGATTACGAGAAGGAAGTGTTAGAAACTTTCAGAAAGGTGGAGATAAATATTCCTTTGTTAGATGCTATCAAGCAAATTCCGAAGTATGCAAAAATTTTGAAGGAACTGTGTACCCACCGAAGGAAAGGTAAGGCAGCAGAAGAGAATATGATGGTAAGAGAAACTGTTTCTGTTGTTGACAAACACTTACCAAAGAAATGCTCAGATCCTGGAATTTATGCATTGCCATGTGTTATTGGGAATAAAAAGATTGAACGTGCTATGCTAGATCTAGGAGCATCCATTAATGTCATGCCTTATTCAATTTTTCACATGCTGAATTTGAGTCCACTTCAGGAAACTAACGTAGTTATTCAATTGGCTGACCGTTCTACTGTTTATCCTGAAGGGATTGTTGAAGATGTTTTTGTGCAGGTTAAGGATTTAATATTTCCAGCAGATTTTTATATTTTAAAAATGGAGGAAGATTCAATTGAGAATCCAGCTCCAATTCTGTTGGGAAGAACCTTTATGAGAACCGCAAAAACCAAGATTGACATGGGGAAGGGGACCCTCTCTGTTGAATTTGCTGGGGAGATAGTCCAGTTCAATATGAATGAAGCCATTAAATTTCCTAGAGAGTGTCATTCAATTTTTTCTGTTGATATTTTTGATCCACTTGTGCAGGAGTACTTTAAAGAAGAAAACAGTCTTAAGATGTTAGCACACTTAGGAGCAGAAGAAGGAGTGGTTGATGATTGTGAAATTGTTGGTCCAGTGATTGAAACGCAAGGAAGGTTAGCAAATTCAGAGTCAAAGGGATTGATATCTCATCCGAAATTATTACCTTCTGTTTTGCAGGCTCCAAAGTTAGAGTTAAAGACTCTTCCAAATCATCGCAAATACATGTATTTAGGTGATGGTGACACACTCCCAGTGATTGTGGCTAAAGGATTAACAGATGATCAAGAAAGAAGATTGGTTGAGGTCCTCAAGGAGCATAAAACAGCAATTGGGTGGACTTTAGCAGATATCAAGGGGATTAGTCCTTCAGTATGCATGCACAGAATCTTGTTAGAAGACAATGCCAAACCTGTTCGAGAGTCTCAAAGGAAACTCAATCCAGTTTTGAAGGAGGTAGTGATGAAGGAGATTCTGAAATTACTTGACCAAGGGATAATTTATCCTATCTCTGATAGTAAGTGGGTAAGTCCTATCCATGTTGTACCCAAGAAATCAGGTATTACAGTAGCACTGAACCAAAACAATGAATTGGTTCAAATGAGGGCACAAAATGGATGGCGAATGGTAATTGATTTCAGGAAATTAAATTTGGCTACCCGAAAGGATCACTTTCCTTTACCTTTCATTGATCAGATGTTAGAAAGATTAGCTGGTAGAGAATTCTTTTGTTTTCTTGATGGATTTTCAAGTTACTATCAAATTGTCATAGCTCAAGAGGATCAAAAGAAGACAACATTCACCTGCCCATTCGGGACGTTTGCTTACCGAAGGATGCCATTTGGATTATGCAATGCTCCAGGTACATTTCAAAGATGCATGCTAAGTATTTTCTCTGATTTTGTTGAAAAATGCATAGAAGTGTTTATGGATGATTTCACAGTGTATGGTGATTCTTTTGACAGTTGCTTGCATAATTTGACCATGATTTTGAAAAGATGCATTGATACTAATTTGGTTTTAAATTATGAAAAGTGTCATTTCATGGTAAATGAAGGCATTGTGTTGGGACATGTAATTTCTTCTAGAGGTATTCAGGTTGATAAGGCTAAGGTGGATTTAATTGTGAGCTTACCTTACCCTACGAATGTTAGGGAAGTGCGTTCTTTTCTTGGACATGCAGGGTTTTATCGCAGGTTTATCAAAGATTTTTCAAAGATTGCTTTGCCTCTCTCCAACTTACTTCAAAAAGACAAGGTTTTCAACTTTGGGGAGAAATGCAAGGAGGCATTTGATAAGCTTAAAAATCTGCTAACCATTGCTCCCATCATTCAGCCCCCAGATTGGAAGTTGCCTTTTGAGATTATGTGTGACGCGAGCAACTATGCAGTTGGGGCAGTTCTAGGCCAAAGGATTGACAAGAAGAGTCATGTCATCTATTATGCGTCAAGGACTTTAAATTCAGCTCAATGCAATTACACAACCACTGAGAAAGAACTTTTAGCAATTGTTTTTGCATTAGATAAATTCAGATCATATTTGCTTGGTTCTAAGGTGATTGTTTTTTCTGATCATGCAGCACTGAGGCATTTGTTGGCAAAGAAGGAGTCAAAACCAAGGCTCATAAGGTGGATTTTGTTGCTACAAGAGTTTGACTTCGAGATAAGAGACCGAAAAGGTACAGAGAATTCAGTAGCAGACCATTTGAGTAGGTTGGTAAGGGAAGAAGATGCAGTTCCAATTTCTGAATTTTTTCCTGATGAACAACTTTTCCAGCTAAGAGGTATGATTCCATGGTATGCAGATATTGTTAATTACTTAGTAACAAGAGGTTTACCTAATTCGATTAGCAAAGCTTGTAGGGATAAGATTCGTAGTGAAGCAAAATATTATGTGTGGGATGATCCCTATTTGTGGAAGTTTTGTGCTGATCAATTAATTAGGAGATGTGTTCCTGAATCTGAACAATATTCTGTTTTAAGTTTTTGTCACTCTTATGCATGTGGAGGTCATTTTGGCCCTAAACGAACTGCTAGGAAGGTTTTGGATAGTGGTTTGTATTGGAAAAAATTGTTCAAAGATGCATATATGTTTTGTAAGAACTGTGAAAAGTGTCAAATGGCTGGAAATTTGTCAAGACGAAATGAGATGCCTCAAAACCCTATTCTTATTTGTGAAATCTTTGATGTATGGGGTATTGATTTTATGGGACCTTTCCCATCATCTTGTGGTTTCCTTTATATTCTCCTAGCTGTTGATTATGTGTCAAAATGGGTGGAAGCAAAGGCCACCAAGACTGACGATTCTAAATGTGTTGTAGGGTTTCTCAAGGCTAACATTTTCAGCAGGTTTGGTGTTCCTCGAGCTGTTATAAGTGACCAAGGCAGTCATTTTTGCAACAAGGCGGTTGAAACTTTGATGAAGAAGTTTGGAGTCCAACATCGTGTAGCCACTGCCTATCACCCTCAAACAAATGGGCAGGCTGAAGTTTCCAACCGCGAGGTGAAGTCCATTTTGGAGAAAACAGTGAACCCAAGGAGAAAGGATTGGAGTTTGAGACTTGATGATGCATTGTGGGCATATAGAACTGCTTACAAAACTCCAATAGGTATGTCTCCTTTTCGTTTAGTATATGGAAAATCATGTCACTTACCAGTTGAAGTGGAGCATAGGGCTTTTTGAGCTGTAAAACGCTGCAATTTAGATTTGGAAGAAGCTGGTAAGTCAAGAAAGTTGCAACTGCAAGAGTTGGAGGAACTAAGGTTAGAAGCTTATGAAAATTCGAGAATTTACAAGGAGAAAACCAAATTGTTTCATGATAATCTGATTTTGAGAAAACAATTTGATGTGGGTCAAAAGGTTTTACTGTATAATTCTCGTTTGAAAATAATGCCTGGGAAACTACGCTCTCGTTGGCTCGGTCCTTTTATTGTTACTAATGTTTTCCCTCATGGTGCAGTTGAGATTAAAAGCCTTGATACAGATAAGATATTCAAGGTGAATGGGCATCGGTTAAAGTTGTTTCAAGAAGGTTTGAATGTCTCTAATGTGGTTGCTATCACATTAGCAACTCCTCATTACTTGTCTGATTGAGGAAATGCATGTGTCGAGCATAACGACATTAAACAATTGCGCTGAATGGGAGGCAACCCATATTTAGTTTTTTTTTCTGTTTTAATAAATGATACGGTTTATCAATTCTAATTGCTGAAATTTCTACTGCTGATTTTGCTCTTTCAGTTTTGACATAAAAAATGATCTTCAAGGCAGAGATTTTCCTTGAACAGATGAAGTTCGCACCTCCATTCTCCATCATCATAGGACTGCTCTCTATTCCAGGAAGTTTCTAAATTTTCTCCTTTGATTTTTATTATTTTTTATTTTTCTTGTGCTTTGAATGAATGAGTATTACTTGAACTTTCATATGAACATGTGCTTAGCTCCTTGTTTTTATTCTATGTGAGTTCAATGATGCCTCATTGAGGACAATGTGGAAATCAAGTGTGGGGGGAGTATTTCTGTATTGAAAATTTTCCAAAAATTTTCAGAACATCGATTGTCCGAATTTAAATGGTTTTTGAGTCAAAAGTACATGGTTTGATTATACTAAGGCGTATTGGAACTTGTGATTAGTTTTCTCAATTGTTTTCTAAATGAATTGTGCAATTCATTGGTTTTGAAGTAAAGAATGTGCTGAACTTTTATGCAAACAACCCATTTGTGCGTTTTCATAGCCAAAGAGCACACTTGCTCAAATTATTGAGGGTTCATTCATATTATGCACATCGCAGGATTTGCTCATGTTATGCATTTCATATTGGCACTTGTGAAATTTTTGTGATATATGATAAGGGCATCTAGGTTCACCAAGTTTAGCTTTCTCAAAATCCTTACCCTCTCTGTTTCCCATAGTAAACCACGTTGAGCCTGAACTTGTTTTTCTTGTAACTCCACTTATATAACCCCTTAGCCTTGTTGTTTTAGCTTTCTTTTCATCCTGTTATCTGAAATATGTATGATTACATGCTTGACATTGGTTAGTGGTATGAGGTGGCTGTGTAATGGCAACTTTGTGCTCGCTTTGGTCTTTTAGTTAGATTCAGTTTTTTAGAAAGAAAGAAACGGAAAAATGCTCTAGTTGTGTACATTGAGAACAAGGAAGTTCTTGAAGGTGATTTCGATTTCAGAAAAAAAAAAAAAAACAAATAAAACGAGGAAAAAAGGAAATTATAAGGTGCCGAAGAAAGAGAAGAAAAAAAATAAAGAAAAAAAAAGGGGAAGAACATTGGCACTGTTTTCAGTTTGTATAGGAAATTGGCTCTGAGGTATGGTTTTTTGTAATGTTTCATATTTCTTAAGTCACCATGGACTTATGAAATATGCGGTGTTCTTTTCCATACGGTGATAATGTTTTAAGATTATTAGGAGTATCATTGTTGCCATTATACATTGGTCATTTGGATTGATGGTGAGTGTTGAGTATGTGTCATGCGTATATTTGGATAACTTTAGCTTACATACCCATATGTCTTACCTTTTACTCACCCTAGACCCGTCACAAACCTCAAGTCCCTTTAATGTTGCAAAATTTCATTTTGTTGCTAAGAAGAGGTGATACATGCCAAGCCAATGGGATGACATAGTATGTTTTGATTGAGAGCATACTTATATATATGTCCCCATAAACACTTGGAGTGAATGTAGTGAATCTTTGTGAGGCATGAAACTTTAGTACATTCGAAATGGTTGCACTTATTTTTCTAAATGAGTAATTCACTTGTTCTATCAACGATCGCCTTGGTTATCTCATTGTGTACTATGACTACTTGACTGAGATTCAAAATGTGAATGCCTGAGGACAAGCATGGTTTAAGTGTGGGGGATTTGATAAGTCTATTAGTTTAGTGTTTTTTTTATTGAATATCTTGTAGATTTATAGACTTTATGAGATGAATTGTTGCTCATGTTCACATTTTTTGTGTTAGGGACTGAATTCTAGATTTTGAAGGTATTTTGCTCAGTTTTACACATGCAGGGACCAAACTGCAAATTTTTAGAAATTATGGGGTCGAAATGGAAATACTACAAACTTCAGGGTCTAGATTGCAACAGCT
Source organism: Knoxia roxburghii (assembly GCA_030378225.1). Classification (NCBI taxonomy): domain Eukaryota; kingdom Viridiplantae; phylum Streptophyta; class Magnoliopsida; order Gentianales; family Rubiaceae; genus Knoxia; species Knoxia roxburghii. The sequence continues at coordinate 5,867,457 of CM059420.1, read as the reverse complement.
GGATTTTCTGCAAATCAGATTTTTTGTCAACCAGATTTTACCTTGCTGGACTTTCGTTTGTGAGATCTTGAATTAGTCAAGATTAGGATTTGAAAATGTTTAGTTATTTGATTTTAAGGATAATATCTATTTTATTTACTATTTTTTTTGTTAGGAATGATGTTATAAGAAGGAGAGTTCTTTGCTCTCTGCAGAGAGGAGAAGAAGTAGACAATAGAATTTTCAAATAAGTAGTTTTCTTTTTCTTAGTTTTTTTCAAGAATCTTGAGGTCACGTTCTTGAATATGAGTGGCTAAGTTTTCATCTTTCAATTCAAGGGATTGATTTCAATTATTATGTTGTGAGGTTTGCTCTTACTTGATTTCTTTTTACACTCAAATATTATTTATTGCTTGAAAAATTCAGAACTATAAATACTTGTTGAATTGACAACTTAATAAGTATTTATTCTTCTCTTGCTATTCATCGATTAAGTGTTACGTAATAGACATAAGTTGGTGAAATCAAGTAGTAATTAGGCGATTCATGTATGTTGGTGAGACAAGTACATACATGATAGCCCAAGATGCAATAAATAAACACAACTATTTGAAAGCAGCTATTTCTTTTAATTAGTTTGTAGCCAATTAATTTTCCATGTTTCTTGCTGTTGTGAATAGACATGGAACGCTATCGTGCCCAGTCTGTCATGACAAGATTTAATCAAATGCTAGGTTTGATAAATGTTATTGAAAAAATCTATGTTAATATGACTATTCTATTAAATGTAGGAGTTGGCAATTTGAGTAAAAGAATGCTTTCTAATCTGTTATCAACATTACAATTGAATCATATTCCCTTTGAATTGAAGATTTCTTGTTTATTGAATTGTTCTTTATTTTATTACAGGTTAATTTTTTGGATCAAAACATAAATTTTTCTTGGTTACCGTTAGTTTTCGAATTGCAAATTAGTTCCTTTGGGATTTCGACCTGGTACCACTATCGCTACAAATTAATTGTAGTTCGGTAGGAAACCGGATTATTTTGGGTGTCTCGACAAGCATTGCCAAAGGTTTGGTTAATTGTAAATTGAATTGGGTCCTAGACTATCGAAATCAATGTTCTAGGAGGTTCCAGGACAGATATTCGGTTATAGATGCAGTTAACGGAGGTTCCTTAATTGCTGGGTTAAATTTATAGGACTGAACTGTTAGGAGGTTCCAACAGGGAAAACCAATATAATCAAGGTTAATTGAGAAAATTTGTGCATCGAGGATCAATTTATCACATCAGGGTGGAAACAATTCCTTTGACTAGATCATTTCCTAAATTAGATTTAAGCCAATTTATTTTGTTTTCTTAATTAATTTTAATTGAAGTTTATTTAAGTAGATTAAATTCTCAAAAACCCCCCTTTTGGTTACCAGTTTCTGATTTAATTAATTCACTACCCTGCTTCCTGTGGAGACGATCCTACTCACTGCTTGCTATTTATTTTGTGTCGAGTAGGTAATTATTTTTGATTGGTTGACGATCCATCACCTTCTAACAATGATGTAACCCAAAGAGCCATTACAGGCTTTTACAGATAAAACTAGCAGGCTACTGCACAAAAAAGAAGTTCTAGCTGTTTATACTCGCATCACTGGTATCGATCTTCTTTCTAAGGTAAGAAGACCTCGAACTTTCTACGGAAGCGAGTCAAAAGAATTGTAGACGCTAGTTTGACCCAAGGATGCCAAACTTGCCAAAATATCAGCCGGGCTATTCCCTTCTCTATATACATGAACTACAACATGCTTGTGCATAATCTCAAATCTTTTAATTTCCTTAAGGTTTTGGAAATCCTTCCAAAGAAATGATTTTTCTCCAAGATGGATCATCTAGACAAGTTGAAAACAATCAGTGATAAATCTTACTTGATCAATGTTTCTAGTATTGCAAAATCTCATTGCTCTCAGGAGGGTGATGGTTTCCGCTTGCAAGGGTGAATCAGCTTCAAAAGAAAATAGTTCTGCATAGATAAAATTGCCCTCCTTATTCCTTAATATGAAAGCTCCTACTGCCCTCCAAGATTGTAGCCAAGATCCATCAATATTTATAACCCAAACCTCATCCTTGACATATTGTTTCCAGATAATAAGCATGGGGGAGGTGGGGTGGAAGATGGGAGAACACAGTGGAAGTTTCTGACTAACCAGTACCTTTCCAGCCTAGTTTTTGGTGTTGGTTTGAATCCTTGCAGAATTTCCGCCATTTGGCTATGAACCTATTTAATAATCCATTTCCTTTGAAAAAATTTTCCATCCCATTTACACCTATTCCTGGCAACCCAAATAGACCATATCAAAATAGCAGGGAGGATTTTGCACAATTTTTGGGTGACCAGCTTTCCATTGCATGCCTCCCACCAGGACTGAATGAATCATTTCCCTAGAGTTTTTCTGAATTGAAGATTGAAAAATTTCATCCAATGATTCCAGCAGTGCCGAATCACTGGGCAGGAGAAGAAAACGTGTTGCATACTTTCTGCCTCCCTTTTGCAAAAATTACACTTTGATGGATGACAACACATCCCAAAAGTTTGGACCGAATCCGGAAGGGGAGAATAGAATTCCAGAGCCTCCAGACAATGACAGAAAATTTTGGTGGGCACCAAGAATCCCAAAACGACTTCCTGAACTCCTGCAGAATGCCTCCTTTTCTAATCGCCATATATGTGAGCTTGAAACTAAAAGTTCCTGTCAGACTTGGTTTCCAGAATATCTTGTCCACCCATGTGAGAAGTTTAGTACTGTGGACTGAAGAAAAATGATCCAGTCATCATCCAGCCGATTTGCCAAGGAGAGGAGATAATATTCTTTGTTGTTAAAAAATTCTGAGACAGTAAGCTCAAGAAATGGAGGTCTGCTTTGACCTCTCCAAACACATCCCTTCTTATCACTCTAATTGTCATGCCAAAAGGAGCTAGAACCATTTCCAATATTAATAGAGGAGAGTGAGGCTGCAGTCTCTCGAAGTTTTGAAACTCTAGCCCAAGAGGTCTTCATTCAAGCGGTTAAGGAGAGAGTCTTCATAAACTTTGCCCACATTCCTATCCTATTTCTCCACTTCCACCGGAGCTTTAGAGAATGTGTATCAATAACTGCTTGAAGCTGACGGATGCCAAGCCCGTTTTCCTCTACCGGGTAGCAGACACGTTTCCAGGATCTCCAATGCCTTATATTTGATTCAAGTGAAGAGCCCCAAAGAAAACGTTGGCATTTTTGTTTAAATTGGGAGATAAATCCTTGAGGGGGTTTTAGTGCTGCCATCATATGCATGGGAATAGACTGAAGAACAGACTTAATCAGTGCGAGCCGTCCCGCAAATCCGAGAAACTTGTTTTTCCAGCTGTTAAGCTTTTTTTCCATAATTTCCAACACATGACTGAAATGTGAGGTTGTAGGTCTGCCCTTGAATATTCTGCAACCCAAATATTCCATAGGAAGGGACCCTTCCTGGATTTGAAGAATGCTTGTGATTCTGTTCTTGACAGCAATGGAAGCTTTGGACGAAATGACATAAGAACTCTTCTCTTTGTTAACCTTCTGGCCTGTTACTTTTTCAAATTCTAGTAAGAAAGCTACCAAGGCTTTTAAGGAACGAATTTTCCCCCTTGTGAAAATCAGAAGATCATCCGCATAGGCGAGATGAGTAATCTTAGAAGACCCTGCAGGCGTGCCATAGCAAGCAATAGTACCCTGGCCAACCAGGTATTTTAGTCTCCTTGAGAGCACTTCAGAAGCCAAGATAAAAAGGAATGGGGAAATAGGGTCTCCTTGTTTGAGACCTTGAGATGCCCGAAATATAAGAACTGAGAGCATATTGGACCGAAGAGTATTGAGGATTAGGCAAATACAACCAGCAGGGAACCCGAATTTCAGCAGAAGGGACTAAAAATTTCCAGGAAACTCTATCAAACGCCTTAAGCATATCAACCTTGATGAGAAGATTGTGCCCCTCAGCTTTAGCATCTATAAAACTAGTGAGATCTTTTACCATCAGCACATTGTCAATAATGTCTCGCCCTGCTAGGAATTCGGTTTGCTCCACTGAAATTAAATCGGGCATAAGAGCAGCCATTCGAGTCTTCAAAATGGAGGAGAAGATTTTACAAACGAAGTTAGCCAGGCTGATGGGACGGAAGTTCGAGAAAGAGTTGATATCCTTTTTCTTTGGAATAAGAACAATCGACGAGCTTGCTATGGCCCTTGGGATTGGCACTCCCGCCATGAATTCCTTGCATGTCCATATAAGATCATCTTTAATAGTCTTCCACATTTTCATGAAGAGCACCCCTGTAAAGCCATCGGGTCCGGCAGCACTATCCGGATCCAGAGAAAAAACCGCTTGGTGAACATCCTCCTCAATTATATCTTTCATTAGGTCCCTTCTTGTAGAATAAGAGAGTTAGCAGTGAAAGAAAAATGTAAGTTAAAAAGGCAAATTTCTAACAGAGTTAGCAGTGAAAGAAAAAGGCAAGTTAAAATAAAATCTCAAAAGAGAGAGGAAGATATAAGTTCTTTCCTCCATGCCCAAGCATAACTTCTCGACTCAAATATAATTTAAACTTTTAAAATGAAAATTAATTTCAAAGTTTTTTTTTTTTTACATTAGTTAAAAATTTCCTTCCAATCTTGTTATCATCGGTATATGTAGTCAAATGGCAGAATTATATTGTTTAGAGGGAGAACGACAGCAATTCAGGGGGACCTTCAATACAAAAAGTGATTATAAATTGCCAATATAATCTTGCGAGTTGTCAATGGATTATGTTGCATGATAAGTTGCCAGTTTCTTCCTTTAATATAAAATTCCCTTTTAAATTAAAACACGCAATCATAATCATTCTCAGGCGACCATTCATAGTGATTAGTAGTTGGACATTTATTTAGATGGTGGTCTTTTGTTTTGGAAAAATAAGGCTCAACTTGGTATAGGAGGATTAGATTCGTATCTAATCATAACCCTCCACCATGTAACTTTTTCACTAATCAACAGGCCCGTCTAATTAATATGGGAGATCCTGTTCTAAAATTAATGTGATGTCTTTCTTCCCAATATAAAAAAATAGACGATAACGAAATTTCAAACTATTTATAAAGGAAAAACAATTAAAAAATAGTGTTAAAATAAAATAGAAAAAATTCAAAAGAAATTTTAAAAATTACCACGAACATTTATTTAGGGTGAAAGATAGAAAAAGTTAAAACAATAGCGATAGGGATTATACCAAAAATTTATATTTTAAAAAAATTTAAAAATTAATTATTTGGGAGTTTATGAGGCCCTCTGCAATAGGTCTCTTTGCACTCCCTCCTCAACGGCCCTCCTCAACGGCCCTCCTAATCAATGGAAAGGGCAATCAGACCGGTTGGTCCTCTTTAGGACTTATTTAATTCAGACATGTCAATATGACTTATCAAACACACTTATTTAGATAAGTACTGAATATATTTAGATTAAGGGTCCGTTTGATAAAATTTAATTTGAGGTCTAAAGACTGAAGTCTGAATTTTGAATTGAATAAGTGATTGAATCCAAGTAATACTTAAACCTCAATGACTCAGCGTGTTAAGTGTTCAGTCTTAAGTAATAGGGGAATCACTTAATTATAAACAGTAAATTTAAACTAAACCATTCAGACGACTTATTTAATTCAGACATGACAATATGACATACTAAACATACGTATTTAGATAAGTACTGAATCTATTTAGATTAAGTACTGAATTTTTTTATCAAACGAACTCTAATTACTGAATTTTTTTATTAAAAAGACCCTAAGGTATATATACACATTAATATCCTTTATATATAGCTTACCGAGGAATTCAAGAATTGCTCAAGTCCAATTAAATTCATCAACAAATTTGACCACCACCAACATCAAAAACAGACAAATTGATTCTTCTTACTAGCTATTTCATCAGCGTTCAAAGATGGCTGAACCGATTGTTTCATTTCTTATAGAAACAATCACAAAATTGTTGGTGAAGGAAATTTCTTGCGTGGAGTGAGCGATGAGGCTGAGCGACTTCATTCCCAGCTCAAGATGATGCGGGCACTGCTGAAAGATGCTAATGGAAAGCAGCACGAGACATCCATTGTCCAGGAGTGGGTTTCACAGAGTAGAAATTTGGCCTACGAAGCCGAAAACGTGCTCGGAGACTACGCTTTCAAGCTTGCATGGAGGAGGAAAAGAAGCACTTTATCAACTATGACACGCTATGCTCGTTTCCTGAATGAATGCTATATTCGTCATAATATTGGATTAGAGATTCAAATCCTGAATACTAGAATCTATGATCTAACCCGACGATTTGAGGAATACCGCATAAGGGCTGTAACTGATCAAGGAGATGGATCATCAACTTCTGCAAGGCAACAACAATTGAGAAGGATGACATATTCTTATGTTGCTAATGATGAAGACTTTGTGGGATTTGGTGCCGATGTTGCGAAATTGGTAGATGTTTTAGTGGGTGAAGGCGATTCCCTTACCGGGCACCAACACCAGGGAGTCGTTTTCATTTGCGCCAAGGGCGGTTCTGGCAAGACAACACTTGCTAGAAAGGTTTACAATCACCCCAATGTGAAGAGTCATTTTCAAAGGTTCGCGTGGGTTTGCGTATCGCAACAATGGCAAACAAGGGATCTATTGCAAGGGATTCTGGTTGGCTTCCTCCCGGAAGAGAGAAAAGAGATTGTGAGGTTGAGAGATGGTGAGATAGTTGAGCAACTGGTTCGAATCCAGGAAGAAAAGAAGTGTCTAGTGGTTCTTGATGACATTTGGTCTACGGAGGCTTGGGAATGCATAAACATTGCATTTCCAGTTAGGAAGAAAGGGAATAAGATATTGATCGCAACTCGTAACAAAGATGTGGCCTCGCAAATTGGTCCAAATGGTTACCATCATCAACTGAAATTGCTTAGTAAAGCTGAAAGCTTGGAGCTGCTTATGAAAAAGGCCACCAGACCTGATCTAGGTTTGTTTTTCACTCTCCTCTGCGTACTGAATCTTTTAAACTTTTAAAACATAACCAATCAATCTAATGAAGGCCTATCTAAAATCAATCTAATGATGTAAACTCCTCAATGACCATAACCAATCTAATATTGAAGGCCTATTTCCCGCCCCTATTTTATTATTTTGCACCCTTTTATACTTAAATTATTCTTGACAAATTAAAAAAATACTAATTATAATATTTAAATATAAAATATAGTAATATATTAAATTACATAACTACCCTTAATCAATTTACTAAAAATACCAAAAAAAATTCATTTATAGTTCCGCTTATCTATGCTACTTTAATAATAATTTTTATAAATTTTTGGTAGATTAAGAAGGGACTTATAAAATTTTTGGTAAATTAATTAAGGGCAGTTAGGTAATCATATGAGGAGCGAAAGATAAACATTAAGGGAGTGAAAAATAAGAATTAAGAGGGCGATACTTAACAAAATGAAGGGCTTCTTTGGAAAAATGGGGCACTCAGTAACAAAAAGGGAGACGCGATATAATACTATTCATTCTCAATGAACTATCTCAAAATGTAGTTTTTGGACTATTATCTATCAAAACTTTCTAAAATAGTTTTAGACTATCCCTGATCTTGATTTTGAAAGTTTTATTGGTTTTACCAAAAAAAAGTTTTAAAATACTAGAAATTACAGTTACCGTCCCAGTACTTTTCCTTTATGGCCCCAATTTGGACTAAAATGCCCTCCTACAATATCCTCTCTCTTATCCCCTTTATATAAAATGACACTTTTGTCAAAACCTATGGACTACCGTAACTACTAACCCCCTTCATCTAAATACCTAATTGGATTTCAAACAACAGTACTCTTATAATGAATACATTCCCTCATTTATGAAAACTTTCCAAAAATACTTTTAGAATTAATTACTTGGATAGTTCGTGATCTTGAAGGTTCTATTTGCTTTACCAGAAGAAATCTTTAAAACCCCATTTTTTGCTAAACCAATTAGTTATAATACAATACTAATGAAGTTGCAATTAACGTTGTTGCCTGGTAGAGTATTAAGACATTCCGACTTTAAAGGCTTTAGGCAGAGAAATGGTTAAAACTTGTGGAGGTCTTCCATTGGCTGTAGTTATCCTTGGAGGAATTCTTGCAACAGAACACAGCTCCACTGAGTGGAGTGAAGTGTATAATTTTTTTTTTTTTTCTTTTTTGAAACAGTCCGTAGGACTGGCGGGTTTGAGACCCTTACTATTGCATAATTAGCATTTTACATGGTGGAGGGTTGAAATTAGACTCATCCTAATTTTCTGTACAAAAGCAATGCCCTATTCTCCAAAAAACAAAAGACCACTAGTAATGTCTAAGAACCTGCTGCTAGCTACAAGAGTACTAATCTAATATTAGTGCCAATACATTGCAAGGTGCTATACATGGAAATGGCGAAGTATTGGAACTGAGTCCCTATCTAGTAAAATCAAACCTTGAAGTTCCCTGGGGAGATACTCTAAGTAATCAGAACAGTCAAAAGTCCCCTTTAGCGCTTTTCTTGCCATGTGATCGGCAGGAGAGTTACCTTCCCTGAATATGTGAGCAATAGCAAAGTTTCGAGCTCTCGTATTCAGCTTAATATCCTCTAGTGCCTCTTGCTCTCTCCACAAATAATCCCCAGATTCCATCATTTGAACAATCACTTTACAATCCGTAAGGAAATGGCACTCATAGAGGTCAAATCTTATTTAGGAAAGGGAGAAAAAATCGAAAAAAATCAGGGGGAAGTGCAGCGAATTTTGCCGTACAGTTTGAAGCCTTGCTTTCTTTACTTCAGTGTTTTTTCTGAAGACGAACGAGTAAATGTGGACAGAGTGTATGATTTGTGGATGGCCGAAGGAATGGTTTTGGAAGAAGACCGAATCGGCCGCGAGGAACTGATGAAAGAAGTTGCTGACCGATACTTGGGAGAGCTGGCAAAGCGATGCATAGTTATAATTAAGGAAAAAATGAATTCTTCTCCTGGAAGGTATTACTCGTGTCACCTTCATGGACCTTATGAGAGATTTTTGCAGGGCAAAAGCAAGAGAAGAACATTTTTTGCAGGTCTTGGACTATGGAAATATTAATGGAAATGGTATTCATAAGTTGTCAAACGTTGTTCCTAATATTCCCAGAGTCGTGATTTCTTTGAGTGATCCGCAGGATGCCACAAAACATTCTCCTGTTGAAATGGAAGCCTGCAAGCCTGCAAATCTCTGCATTTATTGCTGCAAAATCTGGTGATTTTATAGCAGAATTGGCGCCGTTGCAGATCAACAGGGGCAAGATGCTAAGATCTTTGATCATACAAGGACTAAAAGCTCGGGGACTGGAAAATGTCAAAGATGGAAACCAAGTCCCAGATGGCGTCTTCGAGCTACCAATCGGTAAACTCATTCACTTGGGCTATCTGAGATTGACAAATTCTGAATTGGTATTGTCGCCTTCCTCAATAACCAACCTGGAACACTTGGAACTCCTTGATCTACGGGATTCCAGGATAATGTGGACGAAAAATTTTCCAATCAAAACCAGACAATAAAGACATATGCATCTCCCTGATGTAAGTAATTTTCATATGCAAATCCACGTCCCAAACGATATAGAGGTAATATCTGTCTCAGTTGGCAAACATTAGAAATCTGGGTGACATTGTGATTGACGATGAGGCGAAAGGCATATCAGATATCTTTAAGTGCCTATCAAACTCACACCATATGAAACAAGTGATTATGATTGGTCCAATGTTGTCCAGACGAGAAACAGCTTCAGAAGTACTTCTTGGAGAATTGTTGGGTAGTAATGCCCAATATATATTTCTTCACGGAAGAATAGGTTCAAATTACGGGATTATGAGTCCCACTTCTTAAGATGCCTATTGTCACTGCAATTGGATTTTTCTGGAATAGTAGAAGATCCCATGAAAATACTAGAGAATCTTCCAAATCTGCAAGAACTGGATTTTGGAAGCAATGCTTTTATGGGGAAAAAAATGGTTTGCTACTCAATGGGGCTTCCTCGACTCAGATTTCTTTTGCTCGACATTGCCCATATTGGAAACGTGGATAGCGGAGAAAGGTGAGATGCCTAATCTTGTGCATCTTGAGCTCATTTGGTGCAAATGTCTACCAATGATTCCAATGGAGTTGAGATTCATCACCTCACTCAAAGAACTAGTGTTTGAAGGCATGCTTGAACCGTTCTTGAAGCTTAGTATTCACAATTTTAGCCATGTCCCTTCTATTGTCATCAGTGGATCCTAACTTTGACTGTTGATCATCTCCCTTGTGTATTATATGTATTTCTCCCATCTTTATTGGATTTCTCTTCATTATTTTTTTGAAAATTTCTATACTGAATATAAAAAATTTTTGTATATAGGTATAGTACAATGTCTAGGTACACCAACAAATCCAATGTTCTGGCATCCTTATTTTCCTCTATGATTTAGCTTGAGCAATACATTGCAGCAATGCACATCAACATAAATGACTTTATGCTGTGCCTGTTTGCAGAGCTTGCTTTAAGCATGTAAGTTACTGAGAAATGTGATGTTTATAGCTTTGGAGTGGTGGCACTGGAAGTTATGATGGGAAAGCATCCAGGAGAACTTATAACTTGGCTATCATCAACAACAAGAAGATTGTCTAATCCTAATACATTTTTGAAGGACATTCTTGATCCAAGGATTCCATTCCAATGCCATTGGGGCAAGACAGCTGAGGAAGTGGTGTTTACATTCACTTTAGCTTTAGCATGCATCAGGACCTCGGCAGAGGCATGGCCAACCATGCGTTCTGTCGCTCAAGAACTATCTGCTAGCACTCAGGCTTGCCTTGCAGAACACTTTTGAGTCCATAACCATTAGCAACCTTACAAATTTTCAGAAATAAGGATGTGCACAACAGTCCAGACTATGTGGTTTGGTAGTTTCCTGTGCAGTAGTTAATGGCTGTTTATATCTACAAAATTTGAATTTTGCTTTGTGATGTATAGAAACATGCCATTGTTACTAATGGATCAAATCTTCTAGTTTTTTACGACTTTGACTATTGATCGAAACACATGAGATCACTCAATTTATAGCTTTATTAATAGATCATTAAAATTCTTAAAACGTAACATTTCTTTATAGGGGTTCTCATTTTTTTTTTTTTTTAATTTGTAAACTGAATATCAAAATTTTTGTACATAGCTCTAGTATGATTCTTCTTTAAAAAAATAAATTTATACTAATTTAGTGGAAATATCCAGTTGAGAAGACAGGAGAAAATAGGGGCTATGAAATTATATAGCTTCAAAAAATTTAATAATGATTGCTTTTCTTAGTGCAAGGGCTCTGCTGCATTTAATAAGGTTAAAAATAGCAGGTTGCACCATTGGATTAGTTCCGGACAAGAGATGAACACTCAAAGATGCAAAAGGTTGAAATGATAGTATTAAGAAGGCAAGATCATCATTTTTAATAAAATCAACACATAAAACCAACCTATCCACAGTTCCACATTCGCTCCTTCCACGCGAGCCACAGAGAAATTGAAAAGAAGTTTATAAAGAAGGAAGAACATCATTCACTTCCCGAACAAATCGTTGACAGCATGATCTGGAAGAGATGAGGCCATTTGTTTCCATAAGAGCCCATGCATTCACTTCCCGAACTCAAGCCGAACTTTGACCGAGCTGCGCGTTCGTTTACAGCCCTACTTGCAACAATCAGCCTTGTCAAATGGTTGACAACATGATCTGGAAGAATATCTTTGATGAGGCCATTTGTTTCCATAAGAGCCCATGCATTCACTTCCCGAACCACCTCGGCAGCCTGCAATAAAACCCAAGTCAAAAAATAGAAATATTATCACATATTACATAATCCATGGACACAACAATGTTCATATACTTTTCGCTTTTGGGTACTTTTCTTCTTTACAAGGGCAAAGGATTACAGAGGAAGGATGCTATCATCCACGACCACAAGAAGAGCTACTGCCTTATTGGCAACTCATATATCAACTGTTGTGACTAAGTCCAAGGAGCAATAAATATGGAAGCCATTCAAATTTCACCAAAGATTAATTGCCACAGTGATGACATCAAACTTCTAAATTGGTAAACAACTGCAGCTATTTAAAAAGAATTGATGCAATGCATCTAACCTTCAAACACACCATGTTTTCCATATAACAGTTCAGTAGAATTCAGTGCGTCGATCATAAAATTTGCTACCAGAGAAAAGTTCATAGCAAGTGGTGGAGATTGACATCGAAAATATTTTGATAATCGATTTGATGATAACACATTTATATACCGAGCTTCGGAAAAAACCCAAAAAAATTCATAATCTGAACATTCTAACATATGAATTCATATTGGGAAGTCAAGATCATCATTTGGAAAGAAGCAACAGGAGAAACCAAGGTATGATACTTCCATTCGAGTTTCAGTTATTAAAACAAAATCTCCACAACACATTATAAAACAAAAATGAATGGCGACAAAGAAAATGAAAAGAATCGCCATATTAGCAATCCATGTCGCTTTCAACAAACCAGAACTCCACCTATCAAATCAAAATGGAGTATTCGTTTAACTCGCCTGATCGACATGGATTTCAGAATTCTACTACCCAAAACGATAAAAATGTAGCAAATTTTGAAACGAAACAGCCAGAAATGCAGTAACTCGGATGATTATAGAATTAATAATTTTACACCCAAAAAAAAAAAAAAAAAAACTTTCAACTTTATCTACTAAAACTAACCTTGTTTTTGAAATCAACTTGAGTGGAATCGGCCTTATAAACATTTTCCACAACATGCTTGAAGTGGGGCTTCAAAGAAAGAGACTGATTTATCCAAACACCGTTAGCAAAGGACACGACTGCCGTCGGCTAAAACAAAATCGACGGAGTGAGAAGAAAAGAAGTTGACTTCATGAATGGACCTGGACTTGAGGAAAGAGAGTAGCTGTTCATGAGTTGCGCCCGTTGACCCGGCTGCGACAAGGCCCAAAGCAAGATAGATGGACAGCGGAGAGAATACGCAATTAGCGTCCTTGGCCTCCTCTATGATAATCGGGTTTGCCAGTACCAATGCGACCGCGTTTTGATTTCCCATCAAATTTCAGACATCCATATTTTCGGGAGGGGTGGTTTTGCGGTGCTTGGTTGATCGGACATCCTATTTCCGGGAGGGGAGGTTTTGCGGTGTTTGTTTGATCGGGCATCCATATTTTTGGGGAGGAGTGCTTTTGCAGTGTTTGGTTGAGTAAGTGAAGTGAATGTGACAAAGTAACACCAGCACCTTGTCTTATTTATAAGGGTTAATATAAAAAAAAAAAAAAAACCCTCGGCATCCTATCATTATCACATCATCATAATCATCATTATCATAATCAAATCCTAAAGTGATAGATAAATAAGGACGAAAAAGTAATGAAAGAAAGACTAAGAAAGAAACAAAAACAATCCTAACATGCCACATCAGCAAAACAATTGTTGGAAAATAAATAAAAGAGACGAAAGTGAGTGAATGAGATACAGGAAATCTACGGTCACGAATGTCGAACCACTCGTAAGTAAATACGTCCAGTTTGATCAACCCGCGTTTAGTTTCTTCCAAGTTCGAATTTTTTCAATTCAAATTCAGATTAATGACTGTAATTTTATTTTTCAGTTTAAAAAATGTTTTAATTAATTGATTAATTAATTAGAAAAATGTTTCAGTTTCAAGTGTCAATTGGAAAGATCGATTTTGAATTGAAGTCATGATTAAATGGTTAAAACCCTTGACGTCAATGAAAATCTGTGGGCTTAATAAAAAAAAAAGTAACGACCCTTGAAGTCATCAGGTTTGGTTAAAGGGTCTAAACCGATCATTTATGGCATTTGTGGCTTGAATAAATAGATGTGGCTTTTGAAATTCTGCGGAGCATAAATTGGATTAATGTCTTCATTAATCTTTAAAACCGTGTTGAGTAAATGGTCGTGGCTTTTCGCAAATTATATCCTGTACCACTGTGTACATGTACCACTTAACACATCACCACTCTCACTATAAGAGAGTGAGATACACGCTCTTTTTTTCTTATTCTTCTCAAAAAACCCAGATCCTTCTTTTTCAAAAAATCACATCTTCTTCTTAAAAAATCAGTTATTCTTCTTCGCCGTACTCCATTTGAAACCGCATTTAATCAAAATTTTCATTCAAACACAGATTTAACGGAGATCGACAATTATTTTTTCCGACAAACAACACCAAATACAACGGAAAAATCACTTCTTCTTAAAAAATCACTTTTTCCTGTTCAAAAATCTCTTCTTCTTCTTCAAAAATCTATTCTTCTTCTTCAAAAATAACTTATTCTTCTTAAAAAATCACCACATCATAAAGTATAAACTGTATTTGATGGATTTACGGAACCTTATTTTCACGATCTGATGTTGGGTAATGTATTAATGATCTTATATTCGTGTTTTCTTATTCAAATAATGCTCTATTGCTCCGAAATATGATATATAAATGGTTTCCGTGAGGTATTGGCACTTTTATGTGAAATGGGTTGCTTCTGATTCTTCCCCGCTGCTGGACTTGGTAGAACGCGTTATGGGACGTAACTAGACGTTGCGGGACGTTGCGGGACGTTGCGGGACGTTGCGGGACGTTGTGGGACGTTGCGGGACATAACGGGATGTTGCTGCTTTGTATTTTGGACGTTGCGGGAAGTAACAAGACGTTGCGAGACGTTACTGCTTTGTATTTTCGGACGTTGCTGGACGTATCTGGACGTGGTGCTAGTTGTTTTTGACGTGGTTCTAGTGTTATGAGACTTGGTGGACTGTCTTTGTGAAAAAAATCAACTTAAATTCACATGCATGGATGGATGTAGACGTTTCAGGACGAGGTACTAGTTGTTTTTGACGTGGTTCTAGTGTTAGGAGACGTTGTTGAAGGTGTAATATGAAAAATTCAGCTTAAATTCACATGATTGGATGTAGATGTTGAGGCAATTATTGTTTGGACATGATTGGATGTAGACGTTGTAGAAGGTGTTCTGTGAAAAATTCACCACTTGCCAGAATGTTGACGTTGCGGCAGTTGTTTTTTAGACGTGCAGGGACGTTGCGGCAGTGTTAGGAGACGTTGTGGAATGTGCAATCTATGAAGTTGTATTGCACGGATGGTTCAAGAGGGCATAACTCGGCACTCGATTGTCCGATTTGGACGCGCGAGTAGTCAATTTGATGGTTCTTGACGAGATCTACGCAATGTACACAGCAGACAGGCATTTGGAGATGGTTCCGATATTGAAAAATGTGTGGTTTTGGACGAAAACTTTAAATGGTCATAACTTTGCGCTCGGTGGTCCGTTTTAGACGAATTTTTTTTTGATTTCATATAACTTTTCGAGATCTATCTATCTGAAAACCGCCGAAGGCGGTTTGGGCAGCTCAAAACTCCAAAAAATGTCATATTTTAAAAGATACGAAAGATTTTTAATAATTTCAAGGGTTTTTTGAATTTTTGACGAAACATTTGACATGTATAAAAAATAGTTTTTTACGATTTGCATGCATGAAAACCTTGTTCCTCCGGGGTTCTACTGACCTATATATTGGGAGATGGGAAATTCAATATTGACAATAGTGATCTTTTAAATAACATGTATAAAAAAGTGTAATTAAATGTCAACTAACTTTGAGTGGATTAATGGCAATTGAATTTTTTGGAAAGTCACAAGACTAAAATAATCAGGGTTCGAGTCTCGCCCCTGACAATTTTTTTTTTGGTTTTTTCCTACTAATAGTTACTTAAATGGTATCTGCTTTTTACATTACTAAAATTAGCTAAGCCATTTTTTGGACGTTGCAGCAATTTTTTTGGACGTGCGAGGACGTTGCGGCCGTGTTAGGAGACGTTGTGGAAGGTGTTATGTGAAAAATTCAACTTAAATTCACATGCCTGGATATAGATTTTTTTGACGTTGCGGCAATTGTTTTTTGGACGTTGGTGGACGTTGCGGCAGTTGTTTTTTGGACGTAGGTGGACGTTGCGGCAGTGTTAGTAGACATTGTGGACATGCTGGGATGTAGACGTTGCGACAGTTATTTTTTGGACGTTGCGGCAGTTGTTCTGAGACGTTGTTGACTCAGTGAAGACGTTGTGGACATGCCTGGATGTAGACGTTTGTGGACGTGGTGCTAATTGTTTTTGACGTGGTTCTAGTTGTTCTGAGACGTGGTGGACTGTATTTATAAAAAAAAACAATTTAAATTCACACGCATGGATGAGGACGTTTCTGGACGTAGTGCTATTTTTTTTGACGTGGTTCTAGTTGTATTTGTGAAAAAATCAGTTTAAATTCACATGCATGGATGTAGACGTTTCTGGACGTGGTGCTAGTTGTTTTTGACGTGGTGCTAGTGTTAGGAGACGTTGTAGACATGCCTGGATGTAGACGTTGCGACAGTTATTTTTTGGACGTTGCGACAGTTATTTTTTGGACGTTGCGGCAGTTGTTCTGAGACGTTGTTGACTCAGCGAAGACGTTGTGGACATGCCTGGATGTAGACATTTATGGACGTGGTGCTAGTTATTTTTTACGTGGTTTTAGTTGTTCTGAAACGTGGTGGACTGTCTTTGTGAAAAAAATCAGTTCAAATTCACACGTATGAATGAGGACGTTTCTGGACGTGGTGCTAGTTGTTTTTGACGTGGTTCTAGTTGTATTTGTGAAAAAAATCAGTTTAAATTCACATGAATGGATGTAGACGTTTCTGGACGTGGTGCTAGTTGTTTTTGACGTGGTGCTTGTGTTATGAGACGTGGTGGACATGCCTGGATGTAGACGTTGCGACAGTTGTTTTTTGGACGTTGCGGCAGTTGTTTTGAGACGTTGTGGACTCAGCGAAGACGTTGTGGACTCAGCGAGCGCGCGCGTGGGCGAAACTTACTATATTTAGTAAGTGTACAGTTGTTAAGCAAAAAATTACTATATATAGTAGTAGGCACATGTACCAATTTGTACAGGGTATACGGACTAGTGGCTTTTGAAATTTTGCATACCATAAATTGGATGAATGCATGCATTTATCTTTAAAACTATGTGAAACCGTTTAGTATTCTATGCTAATCTTGCATTCTATAAATAGTCTTTCCTTGGATGTAAAATTAGTAACTCAGTTCACACACTTTTCTTCTTCTTCACGAAAATCTTCTCTCTAACCTTTTAAATATTCTCTTCCTGTGGAGGAAATTTTCTCTTTAAAAAATGTTCAAAATATTTGTTCTAGTTCGTTGGTAAAGCGATTTTCTGTAAATCAACTTTACATTTTTTATTATATACTGGAAAAAAATTTCCCTACGTATCCTCTTGCACACTTGGAGTATAAATTTACAATTATTTAATTTATAAATTTAATTTTGATATTTTTTTTATTATGTTAACTTTTTTTACAGTTTAAGAATAATAAAGTTGCATGCACACTATTGAACAATCTTGCTAAAGAAATTTCAACTTACATTGGGAATGGTAGAGATGGTCCTGTAATATTCGTAATCTAATTTGAAAAATTGGACACGACAAGGTTTGATATATGTCTTTAATAAAAATTTATTTAACATTTTATATATTTAATATATATAATTATTGATGATTTCCATTGGCAAGGTTCAATCAATGGCTTACTTATTTCATCTGTGCCTGTGGTTTCAAGTTAGTTATGTACTTACTTTATATATTTTATTTATATTTTACATAATTATTTATTTGTAATTAAAAACAAATACATTATTTAATTGTTAGTATTTTTTATGATTAAAATATGTACAAACTTCAAGTGAGGGTTAGTGATACAGGATATACATCTTTCATCATATTTGATAGGGACACATAATTTATTGCAGATATCTGCTTCTCAATTAAGGGAAAGAATGTCAAAGGTAATGTTAGCCTTTAATAGAGTAAATTTCAAAATTAGTCACCATATTATGGTCAGTTTCTAATTTTGGTCATCATACTTTGAAAACTATTTTGAAGGTCATTATACTTGACGTTTTCTTTTCAAAAAAGGTCATTCCGTCAAATTGGGGTGTTAAACCACTAACAGGCAAATTTTTAAGGGTTATTTTTGTCTTTTCATTGACTTTTTAAATAAAAAATTAAAAATTAAAAAAAAAACGCATTCTTCAAATTTTTTTGTCAACTTTTTTGGATGACCTTCTGCATCTTCTCCGATGATGGGCGACCACCACCGCCATCATCATTATCGTAAAGCTATCTTGCATTCCCACTCTTTCTCTAAGGTTAGTAAAGCAAAAAAACGCCCTTCAATATTTATTCAGATTGTCGTTTGGCTAAAATCAGACATATTCGGTCGCTCTTGAGTGTTTGTTGTTATCAGTTTAATATATATCAATATTTATTCATATTGTCGTTTGTCGTTTGGCTTACCATTTCTTGTATCACACTTCTTGTCCAACCAATTTTACCCCTCACTTTAACTCTTTCCGTAATTTTAACTTCTGTTTCGTCTTCTCTCTGTTTTTTCCATCCGCTACCCGTCTCTCAATTATCTTGCTCTCACCTCCATTTCATCTTTATCTTAAACTAGATCTTCTCTCCACATCCCTCTCTTCTCTCAACCCATCTGTCTCTTATATCCCTGCCCTCTGTAGGCCTGTCATTCTCCGGTGAATAAGTGCGTGAGCGGAGTATTCAACATTGCCCGTTCATTTTCATGTGCCCGGAAAAGATATCGCTGCAATAAGGGAAGCGGATCGAGGTGGTGGAATTCGGGTGCATTCTGATTAGAGAATTTGGGTGGGCGGTTAGGGGATGTAATACACGGTGGCGAGCATCGGGTGGGTGGTTGAGGGGCTGTAATATGTGGTGGCGGGTGGCTAAAACGAAAAATGGAATACCTATGCAATTTTTTACAAGTGAAAAGTTAAAAATTTCTATTGTAGCAAAAGGTTGGGTAATTTGACGAATTTGAAATCAATTGATTGGTCATGACCGTGAACATGAGAATTAAATTATTGGGTAGAAACAAACTAGCACCTATTTAGATTAAAAGAAACATCATATGGAGCCAGGAAAAATAGATGTAAGTATCATATGTTGCAAATTTAATGACTAAGAAAGCTCTCATGGCTGGTGAGTATGATCTTCCGTTTATTTTCATTTGTTGAGTTATCATATCAGGATATTGGATTTGTTTAGGACTGTGATTTGTTGAAAATATTCTATCTTTCCAGGATTTACTGAATAGAATTTACATGGGGGCAGAAGGCTACAGGGGAAGAAGAGAAATGGGCGGCGGATTGATGAAACGGAAGGAAAGTTACTGTTAGACAAGAGATAAAATTTATTGACATTTGTCATGATATCCATCGTCTTCTGACCATGCTTCCTTCTACTCAATACTGTGTTCCCCTTCGGAATGGTGAGGAGACGCTTCCTGATCTAAAGCTAAATCTATAACTTTATCCTCCTCCTCGATTGGGAATTCTGGAAGGGCAATTGAATTTTGGGATGCTTTGGAAACCTTCGGATTGTCCTGCACAGTCCGAATTTTTATTTGTGGTGGCTCCACTTTTCGAGTTTGAAGGGGGATTTCTTCGGGGGTGTTGCCAAGTACCACAATTAATGGAGATTCTGGAATTGGGAGGGGTTCAGCGTGCTGGATTATTTATGCCACACTTTCAGTCATAGTGAGATGAGGGTTGATTAGGAATTAAGGTTGTCGAACTCTGTGCTTGAAGTAGATCCAATGGAAACGCTGGAGAATCTTCCAAGCTTGCAAAGACTTGTGCTTTGGAACCATGCTTTTGTGGGAAAAGAAATGGTTTGCCATTCATTCGGATTTCCTGAGCTCAGATATCTTGTGTTGCATCATTTGCATCAATTAGAGAAGTGGACAGTGGAGGAAGGAGCCATGATCAATCTTTCTCATCTTGAGATGTCCTGGTGTGAAGGTTTAACAACTGTTCCACACGGTTTATGTCTTATTCCTACACTCCAAGAAGTTCTGCTTGATAACGCGAGTGTAGAATTTTTGTCAGATTATTTTCTCAAGTTAAGAATATATCAAATCCCATTTCCTAAACCGATGCCCCAAACCTAAGTGTGCGTTAGCAATCGAAATTTTATAACTCAATAATAATTAAAGGAATCTGATTGTCTTTTACTTATTTGATAAATTAGCAAAACATTCATTAAAGAAATTTGATCGCTTCATTAAAGAAGTAGCAATCGGAGTTATTTTTCCTTTACCTCATTACCTTTTGCCTTCCATCAAACCCACGCTAAATACATATATCCCATGCTAGTCAATGTAACTTAATAATTTTTCAGATGTTTGGACAACATGTGTATAAATACATTCCCATTTAAAAATCAATACAACAAATTCACATTTTTTCCTATAGAGTTTCTGGAACTTTTTTTGTTTTTTTTAATTGTGGGGTGGTTACCTTTTTATTTAAAATATTAAGAACTAAAAGATACCAGGGATAAAAACCTCCTACTACAGTGCAAGCTCCAATACAAAACCCGACTGCCATTACACAATACTTGCATAAGAAAACAATTAACTGCTCAATGGCTGCGGTGTTGATGCATCGATCGAGCCACCTAACATTTTCTTTGACTGACCTTTCTTACGGCCGTAACTAGATAAAACCTTTTCTCAAGAGAAGGATAAATATTTGATCACCATCCCAACTATTCAATAGGTCCTAGGCATCCCCTCCCTGAGATACCTGAACCTGCATTGAACGGTGCATAAGTAATGCAGGGAAGCTGCTCATATTTTTATATAATAGTTTACCAGCTTTTATTTTTAATTTGAAGGTGAAATTTAGTATTGCAGGAAGGATAAGAAAATTACTTTTGAAGATGATAACTTTTGTATATAATCTTCAATCATCATTATGAACTTCTTTAGACTCTTTGGGATAATTTCTTTTTATGTTATTTGATTTGTAAATTTCCATCTATCATTGTTAACTTCAACTTTCTTTTTTTATTATATTTAATATTTTCGGATGTGTAGTAAGTATATGTCTTATAGTTTTTGTATAGTTTATAAACTTCTGATTTTGAATTTGTGAATGCGTTAATGTACAAACCGACTAAACCGTTAAAATATAGTTTGACAGTTTGAATTAACACATTTATTTAGTTGGTTTAGACTGAAAAATTTTCAAACCGTAAATATTAGTTTGATTACCAATTGTGCATTGTCTGCTCTTGGCTTCTTCTTTTTTCCTTTTCGTGTGTTGTTGAATGTTGATTATGTGAGCTTGATACAAATATTATATAGGTTAATATAAAAAATTCCCCTTGTAATGTACTTATAAATTAAATACCCATCTCACCTATGGTAAATATCAAAAACCCAACTTTAACTATTAAATTTGAAAAAATGACTTAAAAACCCATAAAATTTTAATAAAAAAATCAAAATAAATAATTAACTTTTCTGTCGCCGCTGCAAAAGTAAATTTCAGGGGAACCCAGGAGCTATGGCGTCGGCGAGCAGCTCCTGTTTAGAGGGAAAAAAGTACAAAACCACTCCTGCTCAAGATCCAAAATGGGTCTGTGAGCAAAGAGAAAAAATTCATCCACACCATCTCCGTGCCACCTCCGGGGGAAAAATTCATTTGGATATGCTCAAATTAATCGAATTCAATCAAGATTACTAGTTATTCGCTCGTACTTTTTCTTTCTGTCCTAATTTAGATTAAAATGTTCCCCATATAATACTTTCTCTCTCCCTATTTTTATGTAAAATGATATTTTCATCAAAATTTATGAACTATTGCCTTAAAAAATGTGGCGATAACTAGTAGAATCCGTTTACGGTGGGGCTATAGGAGTAGGATGAATTTTACTCCTACCTACTGTAGCGCGCTACAGTAACGCGCTATAGTTGCGCGCTACAGTAATGCGCTACAGTTGCGCGCTACAGTTTTTTTTTTTTTTTTTGACGCACTGCCTTTTTAAAAAAAAAATACTTAACAAGGGAGATCACATCAGGATTATATAGACATCAGATCAGCGAATAATATACATCAGATCAACAGACAATAGATATCAGATCAAGAAAATAGAAGAAATCATATAGTAGAACTAAAACATAGTTAACAAGGGAGATCAGATCATGATTGTATAGACATCAGATCAGAGAATAATAGACATCAGATCAACAGACAATAGATATCAGATCAAGAAAATAGAAGAAATCATATAGTAGAATTAAAACATAGTTAACAAGTGAGATCAGATCATGATTGTATAGACATCAGATCAGAGAATAATAGACATCAGATCAACAGACAATAGATATCAGATCAAGAAAATAGAAGAAATCATATAGTAGAACTAAAACATAGTTAACAAGGGAGATCAGATCATGATTGTATAGACATCAGATCAGAGAATAATAGACATCAGATCAACAGACAATAGATATCAGATCAAGAAAATAGAAGAAATCATATAGTAGAATTAAAACATAGTTAACAAGTGAGATCAGATCATGATTGTATAGACATCAGATCAGAGAATAATAGACATCAGATCAACAGACAATAGATATCAGATCAAGAAAAATAGAAGAAATCATATAGTAGAACTAAAACATAGTTAACAAGGGAGATCAGATCATGATTGTATAGACATCAGATCAGAGAATAATAGACATCAGATCAACAGACAATAGATATCAGATCAATAATATAAAAAGAAATCATACAATAAAATAAAAAAATAGCAAAAAATAACAAAAAAAAGGAAAGCACTGTAGCGCGCTTTTGAAGCGCGACTTAATTAAATCACAAAACCCTTCCTTCCTTTCTCCCGCTCTGAAACTGAAAACCCAAAACCCTTCATTCCTTCGTGGCTCTCAAACCGATTTCATCCCCACGATCTTCATCGTTCCATTAACAACATCAGATCTAAATTTCTAACCTCAAATACGTTCAGAGATCACTGCATTTCGATTTTCTGCTCTTCTTCCGGTTCAGAAAACACCATAGCCATCATCTGCGCGAAGAAAAAGCTTGCTGTTCAACTCAAACGCTAAAAAAAGTCTCCAAATCGGACGAAAAACTTGCTATTTTTCTCAAACCAACGTTTTTCCTGCTTCGACATTTATCTACAGGTACAAAAACCTAATTTTATAACCGTTATTTTCTTTGAATAATTAGGGTTCTGATGTCTGTATTGTTTTAATCTGATATATGTTTTCGATTGATCTGATGTCTGTTTATGCTTTTAATTTTTCTATCTGATATAATTAGGGTTCGTTGATCTGATGTATATTATATGTTGCTCTGATCTCTGTATTATCGTAATATGATGTCTATTTTAGTTCATTGAAATATTTGCCTTCAATATTTTGTGACCTGATGTCTGTATTCTTTTTGTCTGATATATATTTTCAATTGACCTGATGTCTCTTATATGCTTTTAATTTTGTTTTAGTTCTTTGAAAAAAGTTTCTATCAAAATTACTAATCTGTTGACTGTATTATTTTGATCTGATATCTGTTTTGTTTTGATCTGATGTATGTATTTAGTTGATCTGATGTCTTCATTTTCTTTGATCTAATATATCCTGATTTGATTTATTTGTTCAATTTGTTTTCTTTCTGTGAAATGATTTTCTTATAAAATAGTGATCTGATGTCCATTTTTTGTTGATCTGATGTGAGAATTAAGTTGATCTGATGTGTGTTTTTGCTTGATCTGATGTGTGTATTCAGTTGATCTGATCTCTGTGTTTTCGTGATCTAGTGTCTGCCATATGCTGATCTGATGTGTTCATGTTGCGATCTGATGTCTTATATCTGCTGATCTGATATCTGCTTTCTTCTAATATGATATCAACTTATTTTTGCTTACATACTCTTACTGACATATTACAGGAAACAACAATTTAAACATAATGGCTGATAAAACCAACCAAGATAAACAAGTTATTCAAGCACAAGATGAGAGTTCAGATTTTCAAGAAACCCCTAGCAAGTCGTTACAACATACCTACAAACGTAAATCAGAAAAGAAAAGAAAAGAACAGGAAGTAGTTCAACCATCCCAAAAGGAGCAAACAAGTAAAAGGATGAAACTACCCGCAAAGAAGAAGACAAATGAAGAAATTCTTCAACAATTGCAGAAGAAGGATCTGCAGCAGAAGCAACAACATAAAAAGACCAATGTTATGGTCAATAAGGAAAAGAAACAGGGCGATGTGGATGTCCACATCACAAAAAAACAGAAAAAAGATGATGATGATGGTGATGATGAGATGAACAAAAGATTCAGTTGCAGTACATCTCCAAACGGTATAAGTTTCGTGGTTTCTAGACTCTCAGAACCACAAAGAAATGCTGTGAGGGATATAGGCTTTGGCAGCTTCCTCAGTATCAACTACACCAGGATGCCAAACAAACTGGGACAATACCTGCTCAAAAAATTCAACTGTATCAAGTTGAGGCTGGAGCTGGAGCAAGATACAGTTATTCCCATTGCTGAAGAAGATGTGGAATTGGTTCTTGGCTTCCCAAGAGGTCCAATTGAAGTTGAAGAATACACAGCTGCTGAGTCAAAGGGTGAAGATTATGAGCAGCATGTCGAACAATACTGTCAAAGATTTGGCATGCCACCCACAAAAAGACTGACCATCAAGCAGCTTGAGCAGTACATTGTCAACCATCAGGATTACAGTGACATCAACTTCGTCCAGGATTTCCTTATCTACCTGGCCACCACGTTTCTTTACCATCATGGGAGCATCAACAACATCAGATATCGGCTTCTCAAATCCCTGAACAGCATTGATCAAATAAGGCAGCTGAACTGGTGTAGCTACACATTCAGGGCCTTAGTGGAATGCCAAGAGAAGTATTTCCACAAAGATGGCACAACATCAACAGCCTACAATGGACCACTCTCTTTTCTGATTGTAAGTCTCTCATCTTTCTTTTCTGTATTCATTTGATTACTGATCTGATGTCTGTATTGTTGTGATCTGATGTCTTTTATATGTTGATCTGATGTGTATATTTTCTGATCTGATGTCTGTTTTAGTTCAGTTAAATATTTCCTTTCAATAACTTGTGATCTGATGTTTGTATTCATATAATCTGATATTTGTTTCCTGTTGATCTGATGTCTGTTATATACTGTTAATTTTGTTTTATTTGTTTCAAATAATTTTCTATCAAAATTACTGATCTGATGTGGGTATTATTGAGATCTGATGTATGTTATATGCTGATCTGATGTGGGTATTATCTTGATCTGATGTTTTTTTTAGTTTGTGAAATGCTTTGCTAAAAATTTTATTTTCTTAACTCACAACTAACATATTTTCTTCAGCTATTCCATGTTGATAGGGTTGTGTATGGAATTCACAAAGATATTCCAAGAAACCTACCAACATTCACAAACTGGAGTCAGACTCAACTCTTTGAAAGAGCAAAACTCGAAGAGAAAAAGGGAGGACATGGTCAAGGCTGGATAAGAGAAAGGGCTACAGCCGAGGTGCATGTGGAAAAACAACAACATGCACATGCATCTGAAAAGCCTAGCAAATCAAAACAAGCTCCAACCACATCAAAAAGCAAGGTAAACTCTCTGATCTGATATCTTTCATTTGATGATCTGATGTATTTTTTTTTTTTTTTTTTTGATCTGATGTCCGATTGTTAAGTACATTTCATTTCTATAGTATGCTTTCTTTTATAGTTGTGATCTGATATGTGTTATATTATGATCTGATATCTGTTTTTTCATGATCTGATGTCTCTATAATGATTCTTTAATCACCCATTTTTTAATTATGTTTTCGTTCTATAGTATACTTTCTTTCATAGTTCTGATCTAATATGTATTATATGCTGATCTGATGTCTATTTTACCGTAATCTGATTTATCTTTTTTATACTAATATGAAACAATCTAACTATAACAATTATCTTCCGCAACAGGATTTTGAAAATGCTGATGAAATGACTCAAACAGTGGTTGATTTGGCAAAGTCCATGATGGCTTTCATCAAAGCATGGCACAATGTTGGGGCAGCACACAATCTAGAAGGTGCTGCAGCATTTGCCACAATAACAAGCACAGTGGAGGGGATTATCCGTGACTTGAGGGAGAAAAATACAACTCCTGAGCAACAAGGTCAATCCTCAAAATCCGCAACCGAAGAAAATGAACCAACACCATCACAGGATGCAAGGTTCTATGCGGCATGTGCCGAAATTGCGGATAAACTACAAGAGGATTACAACAAAATGCAGAAGAAATCCGCCACTGTACGCTTCGAAGATGATATGCATATGCCAAATTTCAACCTCATAACACCTTCAGGAGACAGCATTCATGAAGCAGAAGGAGAACAAACATAAGAAAATGTGGTGGAGCAAAAGGAAAAAGAACCTCAGACACCACATATCTCTCCAATAACCCTGGAACAAAAAGAAGTTGAACCAAAAGAAATGGAAATGGAAGAGAGCAGAACAAAGCTTAAGGAAGATCCAATTGCAAAGCAATTGGTGTATATAATGTTACGAAAGGAGAATGAAAAACTGGATGCAGATGCAGAGAGTGGAAAAAAGAAGAATGAAAAAGAAAAAGATAGGGAGGAAGAGAAGCCTGAAGAAACAGAAGCTACCAAAGAGAAAGAGAATGAGAAAGGGAAAGCTTCTCTAAATTTGACAGAAACACAAGATATAAATATTGAAAGAATGGTGGAGGATGCAGTACTGCTTGCTACAAACCTCAATGCAATCATTTCAGAAGCAGATCAACCTCCAAAACAAGCCATGACTTCAAAAGATAATAAAGACATAGCAGAACTCAAAACGTAAGTAAAAACACACTACAATCTGATATGATATCTTTAATTGAATAATTTGATATGTTATATCTACTGATATGAACTTTATTTCCAGCATGATCAATGAAGAGCCAGACAATGCTGAGGAGGATGTCATCTTGTCACCAAACTCAAGACATCGAGATAGACAACTCCCTGTACATTTGAGATCAGAATTTTGGCTCAAGAAGCCTAAACCATTTTTGATGATCTCAAGGAGAGAGAAACTGTTCACTGATTATGCTTACCTAACAGGGACAAAAGAAAATAAAATCAATCAGCAGTAAGTTCTAATCTTGTCTTTTTGATCTGATATCTATTATCCAATGATGTGATGCCTACTGTCTTTTGATATGATATGTGTAAAATGCATGATTTGATTCGTTCTAAAAAATGTATGATTTCTTTTATATTATTGATCTGATATAAATAGTCTTATGATCTGATGTCTATAGTCCTCTGATCTGATATAAATATTCTTCTGATCTGATGTCTATAGTCTTCTGATCTGATATCTACTGTCTTGTCATCTGATATCTGTTGGATAAATTGATCTGATATCTGTTATATGCTGACCTGCTGTTTACATTTTGTGATCTGATTTCTATTATATGCTGTAAATTTTGGGATTTCAACATACTTTTGTTAACATTATTTTGATTTACGCATACAGAGAAGTACTCTACTCCGATGGAACATATACATTAATGGATCGATCGGACTTCCTGTCCATGCTTCCAGGAGTATGGATAACAAATTCGGTACTAAATGCATGGATCACACATATGAACTTCAAAGATCCAACAAGGCTGTTCATATCTGAACCATTTTGTGTAAGATATGAATCCCTTATAATTTTAATATGAAATTCATTTTCAAAAATATATACATGTTAGTCCATCTGATATGAATTAAATTCATTATGTTTTCAGTTTGCAATAATGGAAAATACAAAAGATCAACGTCTGAAGTTCGTATCTTCAATGGATGATTACAACAATTTAAAGAAAAAACATGATGCTTCCAAGAAGTTAGGCGTCACAATACCAAAACCAGCATTTCCTCACTATGAGGTTAAACCAGAGATTCTGGACAACATGAAAATTCAATTCATAGAAGATGTCACAAGAGCCAAAAAAAACATGGACACATTAAATGTAAAAATGGTAAGTGCAATTTTAATTCCTCTATTCAGTGAATTCAATATATAAAAATATCAACTTCTAATTAGTATTATACTTTGTGCAGATCTTTATCCCAATATTACAGCATGATCATTACTATACTTTGTGTATAAATGCAACGGCGAGAAAAGTAGTCGTACTTAATAACAAAATCGCAGAAAACACTTGGTACACTGCAATTCCCGAACTTATGGTAAGTACATGTCCCTTGATCTGATATCTTCTTTACCTTGATCTGATATATTCTTTACCTTGATCTGATGTCTTCTTTCCGATGATCTGATGTCTTTTTTACACTGATCTGATATGATTTTACACTAATCTGATATCTTCTTTCCCATGATCTGATGTATTCTTTCCCTTGATCTGATATCTTCTTTACCTTGATCTGATATATTCTTTACCTTGATCTGATGTCTTCTTTCCGATGATCTGATGTCTTTTTTACACTGATCTGACATGGTTTTACACTAATCTGATATCTTCTTTACCATGATCTGATGTATTCTTTCCCTTGATCTGATGTCTTCTTTACCTTGATCTGATATATTCTTTACCTTGATCTGATGTCTTCTTTCCGATGATCTGATGTCTTTTTTACACTGATCTGACATGGTTTTACACTAATCTGATATCTTCTTTACCATGATCTGATGTATTCTTTCCCTTGATCTGATGTCTTTTTTACATTGATCTGATAATGTTTTACACTAATCTGATATCATCTTTTCAATAGTCTGATATATATGTTTTCATCATTAATGCAGCTGCGGTATTTTGTTGAGATAATAAAAGGGACATCAGCAGAAAAAATTTTTGGAAATCCCAAAGAATATAAAGTGGAGTATCCAAAACTGGACTGGCAAGATAACAAGAACCACTGTGATTGTGGCATTCTTACAATGAGACACATGGAGCTCTACAAAGGACAAACAACTCAGACTTGGGATACAGAGCTCACAAGAGAAGCACGCAAGAGCAAAGCTGCTCTCAACAGGGCTCTACAGATTCTTAGGGTCAAGTATTCTTATAATATACTGGCTTCTCAAACAAATACAATGAAGGATGAGGTCAAATCCAAAATTGAGGAGTTTTATAGTACAAAATTGTAAAAAGTACTAGAGTCTAGTCTTTAGAAATTAGAAATTTATATTAGTCTAGTTTTATAGGACAATATTGATTGTAAATGACAATGTACAGTTTTCACTTATATGAAATATATATTAGTCTTTTATTCCAAATTTCACAATTGTTCCAAATGCTGATCTGATATTTATATTTTCTGATCTGATATCTATTTTAGTTTAGTTAAATTATTCCTTTCAATAACTTGTGATCTGATGTTTGCATTCATTTGATCTGATATCTGTTTCCTGTTGATCTGATGTCTGTTATATAATGTTCAATTTGTTTTAGTTGTTTCAAATAATTTTCTATCAAAATTACTGATCTGATGTGGGTATTGCTTTGATCTGATGTCTGTTATATGCTGATCTGATATCTGTCTGCTCTTGATCTGATGTCTCTATAATGATAATTTGAATTGAACTATAAGAAAAGATAATGATATTAAAAGAAAACTAGAGATTATAATAAAAACTGGACTGGCAAGATAACAAGAACCACAGTGATTGTGGCATTCTTACAATGAGACACATGGAGCTCTACAGAGGACAAACAACTCAGACTTGGGATACAGAGCTCACAAGAGAAGCACGCAAGAGCAAAGCTGCTCTCAACAGGGCTCTAAATGACAATGTACAGTTTTCATGTAGTTTTTGCTATCTTGTATGACATGTACTTTTCCTTCTCAAACTCCCGAGTGTATTGTCGAGAAATACCTTCAGTAGTGGTGGAAAAATACATGTCATACAAGAGAGCAAAACTACACGTTTCATCGGCATATGGCCAAGCAGAAGGGGCAGTAGTGGTGGCGGAATTTGTTGTTGTGTTTCTTGGTTTTCTTCAAACATATTCAGGCCACGAACAATGTAACGAAGGGCCATTGAGGAAATGAGGAAATTGGTGAGAAAAGCAGAGGAAATTTTGGGCTTGGTTTTTTTGTAAGGGAAGAAGAAAAGCAGAGGAAATGTTGTATGGACGTTGCCGGACGTGGGTCTTGTTTATAGTAGAATTTTTGAAAGAGTTTATGTTGAAAGTACGAGGTTGGTTGGGCAATTAATATGAATGTAGTTGAAACAATTAATAAGTGGTTGAGGAAATTGAATGAAGTGATGGAGTGTTGTACCTTGGCGGGAGTTGCTTGTCAGAAGTGGCAGGAAGTTGTACGCTTACTCTGAACACAATAATGTATCAACTAACAACTAACACCTAATATAGTATCGCATTATTGATCTAATATCTATAATACTCTGATCTGATCTCCATATAATTCTGATCTGATGTCTTTTATATGTTGATCTGATATTTATATTTTCTGATCTGATGTCTGTTTTAGTTCAGTTAAATAATTTCATTCTATCACTTGTGATCTGATGGGGGAATTGTTGTGATCTGATGTATGTTATATGCTGATCTGATATCTTTTATATGTTGATCTGATATTTTTATTTTCTGATCTGATGTCTGTTTTAGTTCAGTTAAATAATTCCTTTCAATAGCTTGTGATCTGATGTTTGTATTCATTTGATCTGATATCTGTTTCCTGTTGTTCTGATGTCTGTTATAATTCTGATCTGATGTATATATTCCTCTTATCCGATGACTACATTCCTCTAATCTGATCTCTATACACATGTGATCTGATGTCTGTAACACTCTGATCTGATGTCTATATTTCTGTGATCTGATATCTTCTAGACTTTGTAATGAAACAACTAAGTACAGCAAGTCTTTTAATGTTTTGTATCAACTAAAAAAAAGAATTCATATAAACTACAACTACAACTACAACTTCTCCACAACAGGATTTACAAAATTACCATCAACAACAGGATTTTCAATCCCCATTGATGCGACCCGTTCTCTAGTACGTAATGCAAATGCTTCTGCTTTCTTCTTCTTCCCTCTTGCCCTATTGCACATTTTCTCCACAACGCTTTTTGGACGAATGTTTCTAACACCCTTTTCTCTTCTTCTCTTCGGATCTCTAATTTCAGCAATGTTTGAACCTTCTGCTTTTTCACCAACATAGGATGGACCAACCTCTGATTTAATAGAATCTCTAGCCAAATTGAAGTGTCTGTCAAGAATAGAACGTGCAACAGAACTAGACTGTGCATGTCTAATTAAATCCAAATATTTTCTGCTTGCTTCAACTCTCCAAACAGAATCTGAATGTTTCTCAATGCTACTTGATGGCAACAAACAATCTTCTTTCGAATAATAATCACAGCAACTTGCACTCTTAGTCCACCTTTTCAATACATACTTCTCAGGGATTCTCTACAGTATATCACATATATCAAGTTAAACATATCAGATCAACTAGCAACTAATATCATATCAACTAGCAACTAATATCAGATCAACCACATTACATAAAAAAAAAAAAAACATACTTAAAAAGGCAATAGATATCAGATCAACAGACAATAGACATCAGATCAAGAATATAAAAGAAATCACACAGTAGAACTAAAACATACTTAAAAAGGGAGATCAGATCAGGATTATATAGACATCAGATCAGCGAATACTTGACATCAGATCACCAGACAATAGATATCAGATCAAGAATATAAAGTTAAACATATCAGATCAACTAGCAACTAATATCATATCAACTAGCAACTAATATCAGATCAACCATATTACATAAAAAAAAAAACTCTGAAGTTGCCATAAATACGTACCGAGTAATTATTCAGATTTAGCCCACGAAGAGCATGCGAGCATAACAACCCAGCCTCAGAAAAAAGATTACAAGTGCAGCTCACTGTATACTCATTCTCATCAAAACGAACTACGTGTCGAAACAAATCAAGTTTGGTACGCCAAACCTGATATTCATAAACACCATTATCGCTACTCGTCTGCAAGTGATTATAAGATAACATCTTGATATACAGCTCCTGAAATCTTACAAACACCTCTATCGTATAAACCTCAGCAGCATGTTGAAGCATTAATGAATCTCCAACAATAGGATCAACCCTTCCTCTACATCTAAAATCTTCTGCAATGCTATTGTTTCTCCACTCGGTCACAACATCAAGAAACTGCTGATAGAATTCACACAAAGTTTTTCGACAACTTCATTGAAACCGAACGATTGGTTGTCTCACATCTTTGGGAAGAAACTGCCCCTCCAGAAAAATATTGTTTACTGAATGCAGGGCACCACTTCTCTTTTATCTCATCTAATTTCTTCAACCAAGTGTTGCCTTTGCAATTGTAATCCTCCAACAAACTGATGGAATAAAAATGTAACTGATTAATATATCAGATCAATTCATAACTAATATCAGATCAATTCATAACTAATATCAGATCAGCTTACAGCAAAAAAAAAAATAAAGTAGTATAATAATAATATATCAGATCAACACGAACTTCATATCAGATCAATACATAACTAATATCAGATCACCTAACAACTAATACAGAAAGAAAACACACACCTGTTCCAGAAGTGGTTAAATTCAGCTTCTGTGCAAACTTGATTAAGCAAGAATTGAAAAGCATCTGAAAATCCTTTTTTACTCATCAAATGAGGTATATTACTACGAGCATTCTTTGCAATGTGCCAAACACAAAGACGATGACGAACATTTGGAAAAACCACACGCACAGCAGCTGCCATCGAAAAATCCTGGTCTGTCATAAATGTCATTGGTTGCTTGTTCCCCATCGATCTCAAAAATGTACTAAACAACCAAATAAACGACTCCACCTTCTCATTTTTTATGAAACCTATACCAAACATAACATTACGACAATGGTTGTCCATACCAACAAAAGGTCCACAGATCATGTCGTATTTGTTTGTCCGATAAGTCGTATCATGAACCAACAAATCCCCAAATCTACTATAATCCTCTTTCATCTTCTGATCTCTCCAAAATACACTACATAATGAAGACTCCTCATCCAAATCAAAATCATAATAAAAGTTCTTCTCATCCGTAAATCTCTGTTTTAACATATTTATCAGTGCATTACTATCACACCCTTCAATCTTCCTCCTCTTCTCTTGTTCCAAATGATTATATACATCTCGCATGGTATAACCAACATTTGATGAACCTCCAGACTGAAAAATAATATCAGATCAAACAGAAAAATAATATCAGATCAACAGGAACATAATATCAGATCAACAGAAAGGAAATATCAGATCAACTCAAACGTAATATCAGATCAACTCAAACGTAATATCAGATCATAACAAGTATCACATTTATGTAGATTCATAAAAAATAATCTGAAAGTATAACTACCTCTTTGGACAATATATGATAACCATCCGTTACACGAACACCTGAACTTTTCAATTCCTCAAAATACTGCAATGCAGAATCATCAAACTTCCTCTGAGAACGTAAAAACTGCCTCTCAGCTACAGGACACAATTCATGATTATGCTTCCTGAAATGCTTTTGGACAATCCAACTCCCATCTTCTCTTTTCTTAAATTCAATAAAAGCTTTACATCTAGATCGCATATCAACTTTCGTATAAATCTTCTTCAAATTCTCCTTGCATTGTTTAGCTCCTTCTCTATTACAAAGATATCTTCTCAAATACCTGATTCCAGTAGTTTTGTTTTTACGATCTTTACCTTTCCTCACACTAAATCCTAACCTAAAAGCATAATCATTATATAAATTGTATGCTGCATCTTCATTTTCAACCACTGATTTACACAGAGATTCCATAGATTCATCATCTGAACCTGTATAAAAAATGATAATATCATATTAGTTTAAACATAGTTGATCAGATAAGGATTATATAGACATCAGATCAGCGAATACTTGACATCAGATCAACAGACTATAGATATCAGATCAAGAATATAAAAGAAATCATACAATAGAAATAAAACATACTTTACAAGGGAGATCAGATCAGGATTATATAGACATCAGATCAGCTGATACTTGACATCAGATCAACAGATTATAGATATCAGATCAAGAATATAAAGAAATCATACAACAGCACTGAAACATACTTAACAAGGGAGATCAGATCAGGATTATATAGACATCAGATCAACGAATACTTAACATCAGATCAAAAGACTATAGATATCAGATCAAGAATATAAAAGAAATCATACAACAGCACTGAAACATACTTAACAAGGGAGATCAGATCAGGATTATATAGACATCAGATCAACGAATACTTAACATCAGATCAAAAGACTATAGATATCAGATCAAGAATATAAAAGAAATCATACAACAGCACTGAAACATACTTAACAAGGGAGATCAGATCAGGATTATATAGACATCAGATCAACGAATACTTAACATCAGATCAACAGACTATAGATATCAGATCAAGAATATAAAAGAAATCATACAATAGCACTGACACATACTTAACAAGGGAGATCAGATCAGGATTATATAGACATCAGATCATAGAATACTTGACATCAGATCAATAGACTATAGATATCAGATCAAGAATATGAAAATATCGTACTGTAAAACTAATATCAGATCAACATAGAACTAATATCAGATCAATGAATAACTAATATCAGATCAATTCATAACTAATATCTCATCATGACTTACATTCCAACAGAGATACCGTTGATTCTTGTTGTTTATCAAAATCAAACAATTCAGGAGCATCTTCTTCGCGAATGAAATCAACTATACCACCCACCGTATCTTCCATTGAAATTTCTCCAATCCACAATGATCTATCAACAAAAAAAATAGACTTTAAGCAACAATTTTCGATCAAAAACAAAACGGTAAGAATAACAGAACCGTAGAAACAACAAATTCAAACACATAAATCAATCGAAAGGATCAAAACACAGGAATAAATATCTTAATTATCAAATTCGAAGCAAAAACTCCACAGAAAGATAAACAGAGCACAAACGGAAACAAACTAAGCGAAAAACGAAGATGAAAAACAGATAAACAACACATTTGTAAGCATAAATCAATCACAATCATACCGTAATCAAAATTGGAAGCAAAAGAATTCAAGCGAAAGACGGAGACGAAAAACGGCAACAAAAGACGAAGAAGAATATCGGCAACAAACTCCTGAAAAAAAGAAAAAAAAGAACCTTATATAGCTTAGGGTGGGAGTAAGGCGCGTGTCTAATTTTTTTAATTTAACAGTCTAACCAGCCTATTTTGGCTTGTAGACCGGCGGAGGTATCCCTGTATTACTAAACGAAGTAGCAATCATACAAAAGAGGTTGGAGCCTTTCCCGACAAAAGCCACCGCATCCTACCTTACCCCAGCTATACCAAAAAACTTACTAAACACCAAGAATTTACATTGCTCAAAAGCCTCCTAATCATAATTATGTTGCATATGTACTATATAACATCACCTTTGCCTGCAACCTAAACTAGTCTGGTGCGGAGGATTGGTATCGATTCCTTATCAATCCGGATTAAATTTTTGAGAGTTGCGTCCATGGACTCCAGTCTGTCAAAAGCCCTTGGCTGTTCCGTACAAGCCATCTTTGCCATATAATCTGCTGGGGCGTTGATTTCTCTTGGTATATGATATATCTTGTGCTTCCTCTTTTTTATCTCTTCTGTGATTTCCTTGAGCTCAATGTAGTTTCTCCAACAATAATTTTCCTCCCCTTGATGAAGCATGTTTACCAGATTCAGACAGTCACAGTACATTACACACCCAACAATGTTAATAGATTGGCAGTACCTCACTCCCTTAAGAAGAGCTTTGATTTCAGCTTGTATTGGTGTGTCTGCATGAACTTTGAACATTTCTGCATGCCTTATGTCACCTTCCTTGGATCGTAGAATGATGCTGCCTCCACTCTCTCCACTTTGTCTCCAGGCTCCGTCCGTGTGTAGTATATGGTCTGCTCTTAGGGTCAACTTCTTCCATGTTAGAATCTGAGGGACTGGGGGGCTTTTCCTTGGCATCCAGCATCCAAAAGTTTTGAAAATGTGTTGCTGCTCTGTCTTGTTTACTGCTGGGTAGAAAGCTAAGACGATGTCTCTCATTGCCGAATGAATTTCTTCAAATAACCATTTGTTGTCCAGCCTGTCATTGTCATATCCAATTTTGTTTTTTGCCTTCCATATTTTCCAGAGTAGTAGGGAGGGAATTAATCTCTTTAGTCTGGGAACTACCTTTTTGCTCTGGTATCTCTGCCACCATTTTTGCACCAAGACCTTGCCCAGCAGCAGCCGTGTGGATGAGATCGAATTGGGAGTCCAATATTTCCAAGCAGGAACGATTTTTGGACATGAAAAGAAGACATGCTTTGCTGATTCAGGTGCTTCCTTACAAAATGGACACCTTGAGGGGAATGCACTTATCCCTATTTTGCATAGATTTTCTGGGAAAGGCAGCAGAGAGTTCCATAATCTCCAAAGGAAAACCGAAACTTTTGGAGGACACCATGAATCCCACATTGCTTTCCTGTACATTTCTGCAGCTTGTACCTTCCTCAATGCATTATAGGCAGACTTGAAAGTGAAATCCCCATTGCTTTCTGGTTGCCAGATCAGTGAATCCGGGTAAGGTTGCAGATTAATTTCCACTCCAGATTAATTCCCATTGCGTGTCTAATTTTTTTTTCAAAAGAAACTACTAATAAAGTTGGGAGGCTAAAATAGAAACTACTACTATATTAGGGGTAGGAGTAAAATTGCATGGTGGTCCTATAGGACCACCATATAAATTACCATAACTAGTAACCTCATTCAAAAATTCGTTTTTTTTTTTTTTTTTTTTTTTGTGGCAAAACAAGAACTCAAACTCCCCTGAAAATAGATATTTTTTATAGATGTTCATCCGCAACTTCTTCTGATTCGTCTTTATTTTGGAAAACGCCGAAAGATGTGAGCAGGCTTGAGAGGATTAAAGGGAAGTGTCATCAGTAAGTAGATTAGGGTTAGTGAAAGACAAATTATTTCAGCTATTTTTTGAAATAAAATTTATAAATTACTTTAATGAAGGATAAATTTGTCTAAACACTCTTATTCTAGTTGAAAAATATTAATATTATTATAATATAATCCGTTCGGGGGGATTTTGATATTTAATGGACCTCATATGTGTGTTTGATTTATAAATAAAGTTGAGGGAGAATTTTTAATATAACTCTATTATATAATTAACACCTTTGTTGCACATTAAAAATTAATGAAAAATTACACATGAACAACAATTTTATTATTCTTGCATTATGAATTTAGAATGTTCAATTCAAATTGAATTAATAAAAATGGAAAGACTTATGAAATTTATACATTTAATTTAGAAAGTTTGGGAATCAATGTGGAAGTGTGATTTTACAGTGCACCTTAACTGACTTTAATATCATTTTCAAAGGCAATAAGGTATGAAATTAAGATAAAATTAAATAAAAATTGCATAATTAATTACATGTTTTGGTATAGCGGTTTAGGAAATGGGATTTGGTAAATTATTAACTTGAGCATATAGTCTGACTTAAATCCTTGACTCATGTCACCAAGCACTACTTCTTTGAGTGTGGGAATGAGACATAAACCGTGTGGAACAGTTGTTAATTTAGAACACCAGGACATCTCAAGATGAGAAAGATTGATCATGGCTCCTTCCTCCACTGTCCACTTCTCTAAGTGAGGCAAATGATTCAGCATAAGATATCTGAGCTCAGGAAATCCGAATGAATGGCAAACCATTTCTTTTCCCACAAAAGCACTGAAACAAAGCACAAGTTTTTGCAAGCTTGGAAGATTCTCCAGCGTTTCCATTGGATCTACTTCAAGGTTGGAGTTCACCAACCATAATTCCGAAAGGTTTCTAAAGATTTGGGAGTTATATTCAGGTAGCTTGCGCAAACGTCCAAATAGGTATAGGTATTGGAGATTGCTTCTGAACAATTGCTCCAAAAGTTCTGCTTCCCTTTCTTGGCTGCAGCTTTCGGTAACTTGAAACCAGATATAGGCTTGCTTTAGCTGATGCGAAATTGATATGTACTTAATGATTTCTTCAGCAGAATTCGTGTCATCAACACAAAGATGTGCTTGTAGTTCGCAAAGATTGCTCAATTCGGATATATGTCTGACATCAACCTTCCCAGGTTGAAGCCCTATCATTACCTCAAGTGTATTTGAGACGTAGATTTGCATTTTGAAATCATCATGAAGAGACATAACGTACAGGTGTCTCAATCGTCTCAACTTCAAGGGCACTTTTTCGGACCAGATTATCTTCCCCCTGGTTAGCTCAAAAGTTTCCAAATGTTCAAGGCTGCTTATAGACAAGGGGGATATGAGCAGTTCAGAATTTCTGAAAATCAGGCATCTCAAGTGAATAAGATTACCTATTGGTAACTTGAAAACATCATCTGGGATCCCACTGCTCCCTGTAATTCTTTCAAGTCCTGGAGTAATCACACCTTCAATAGTCAATGATCTTAGCATCTTCAACTTGTTGAATTGGGAAGCTGCCAATTGTGCTATCAAGTTTCCTCCCCCTGTAGCACAAAACACCAGTGTTCTAAGATGTTTAGTTGCTTCCATTTCAGGGGGAGCATACTTTTCGGCATCCTTTTCACTTATGTAGATCATCATTCTATGAATATTCCCCGTTGTTGAAGAAGTGGAAACCATACCGTTTTCATGTTCATAATCAGTTACCTTCAAAAAATTTTCTTCTCTTGCCTTGGCCAAACATAAGTCTCTCATAAGGTCATGAAGCCGACAGGATTTATACTTTCTAATTGTTGGCAGCAGCAGTGTCTCCAAATGGACTATGCATCTTTTGGCTAGCTCCTCCAGATATCTTTCAGCAACATCAACCATTGTTTCTTCCCCTATCTTATCCTCTGCAAATACCATTCCTTCAGCAATCCACAAATGGTACAATGTGTGTACGGGGATTTCTTCGTCTTCAGGAAATCCACTCAAGTAAAGAAAACAAGGCTTCAATTTGTATGGCAAGTCATTGTAACTCAATGCCAAAATCTTTCGCACTTCTCCCTCATCTTGTTGCATGCTTTTTCCCTTTCCTAAATAAGACTTGATGTTTCGATACACCAGATTCCACTCATGGAAGCTCACTCTAGTTGCAAGAACACCACCAAGAACAACAATTGCTAGTGGAAGACCGCCACAAATGTTGACCATTTCTTTTCCCAGCGATTCTAGCTTACCGATATCACCATAACCTACAAATTAAGCCAAAGGAATGTAAGGATTGTGCTCAACCCAGTGGTTGAAGTGTAAACAAATCCAACAAAAATTCTTACTGAATCTGTTCGTACATGTGCGAAAGTTTTTCAAAGCTAGATTCAATTAGAGCATGACCCTCGAAATTAATATTCCATGAATTTCCTCAAAAAAAAAAAAAAAAATTCCATGAATTTATATAATCTTTCTTAAATAATTTTTTTTCTTACAATTTTTACTTAAGCAAGTATAAAACGTTAATCATTTTGATAAATTAATAATGTAATAAATTTTAAGAAACCCAGTTGTGTAAATAATAAGTTCAAACTCCAAACAATATGAAAAATCAATAATTCCTTAAAATTATTTTGAATAAAATGTAACTGAAGAGTTATAGTAATTTGGGTGGATTTTATCTTTGATTATTCTCACTGTGTGCAAACAAATTTTAACTTAATGAGAAAACATAAACTATATAGGAAGGTTGCATAATATTAAAATATACTATTAGTTTGATTGATTTAATAAAGGTTTTATTTATCGATCTTTTTCTTATTTTTAAAATCGCTTATTTTTTATTTATTCTCCATTTTGTTATTCACAGTTCCTCTATTATAAATGCCCCTTATTTTTATATTTAAGGCCCGTGCCTGCTCCGCCACCTTTACTGCCGCCACTCATCACCGTCACCGATTGACACTGTCACCATCACCATCACCATCCAGTCGTCGTCGACATCACCATCCAGCCGCTTGTTGTCATCACCACCCAGCTATTCGTGCAGTATGAGCAAGACGGGAGGAGGGAGATCCGGATTCGCTACCACAGGGAAATCGGCATCGGCGACAAAACTGATCGGGTTCTCTTCTTCTGGGCTCGATCAATGAGGGTTCGAGCAGGAGGGAGCAGGGAGATCAACGAGGGTTTCGATTTGGATAGAGGAGGGAGATCGACGAGGGTTTCTTCTTCTTATGTGCTCAATCGACGAGGGTTTTGATCCAAACGGAAGAGGGAGATCGGGGGCGAGGTTGTGGGGAGGACTCCTGCGGCTGCGGAAGATGAGCGGCGGCGGCGGAACAAGGGAGAGGGAGATCAGGAGGAGGAAGGCCGGAAGGAGGGAGATTAGCGGCGTTGGCGGAGAAGGAGGGCAGAGGGGAGAGAAGGGGGCGGAAAGGAAGAGGGTTTAATGCATTTGTCTAAAAATTAGGGACAATTAGGTAAAAGAGGAGACTGTAAATAAAAATTCTATTTAATTATGTTAACCAACCACATATATGTTCCCAAAGAAGATAAACAATAAAAAAGAACTATAGTTATTCACTTCCGTAAAAAGAAAGAAGCGAAAGTAATGAAAGAAATCGAGAACCTGTATGAATAGATCCCTGTTTTAGAGCTTTTTTCTGGAGCAGCTCCCAGCCTTCATCTTGACTCAACAATCTCGGCTCATGGTGATAGCCGTGTGGACCAATATGTATTGCCACATCTTTATTGCGAGTTGTGATCAGTATTTTGTTGCCTTTCTTTCTTACTGGAAATGCAATCTTTATGCATTCCCAAACATCAGTAGACCAAATGTCATCAAGAACCACTAGGCATTTCTTATTTTGCTGGAGTCGAAGCAATTCCCTGACTATCTCATCATCTATCCATTTTTCAATCTCTTGTCTCCTCTCCGGGAGGAAACTGACCAAAATCCCCAGCAATATATTTCTCGCTTGCCATTGCTGGGATATACAAACCCATGCAAAGGAATTGAAATGATTCTTCACACTAGGGTGATTGTATACCTTTCTGGCAAGCGTAGTCTTCCCAGAACCTCCCATCCCACTGATCGAGACCGCATCATAGTGGCCGAAGAAATCATCTTCCTTCACCAATGCCTGCACCAATATCTCGACATCGCTTCCAAATCCCACAAAGTCTTCATCCTCAGCAACAGAGGAATATGACATCCTCATTTGTTGTTGACTCGAACTGGTTCGTTCTCTCTCTGTTACAGCCCTTATGCCATAATCTCGGAAATATCTTCTTAGATTAGAAATTCTGGTATTGAGACTTTGAATCTCTAACCCAACATTATGACGAATGTAGCATTCATTCAGGATACAAGCATAGCGTTTCAGTTTAGATAATCTACCTTTTGTACTCCTCCTTGATCCAAGCTTGAAAACATAATCTTCCAACAAGTTCTCTGCTTCATAGGCTACATCTTTGCTCTGTGAAACCCATCCTTTGACAAGTTCGGCCTCATGCTGTTTTTCATCGGCATCTTTTAGCAATGCCCTCATCATTTTTAGCTCTGAATGAAGCTGCTCAGCTTCATCCCTCACCCCACTCAAGAACTTCCCTTCATCCATCAACAATCTGCCTATGGAGTCCACAAGAAATGAAACAATGGGCTCGGCCATTTTTCTATGTTTGAGCTAAAAAAGTAAGGAAGGTTTGCTAAGTGATTTTCTTTTGAGCGTTTGAAGTATGAAAATCTAGTTTTTCCATTGCAGCTATATATAAACATCAGGCGGAATACCAATACCTTTCTTGTGATTTTGAAACCTTAACAGTTACGGCATGCTCCAGTAACTTAAAGGTGATGTAGTTCATCGATCTATCTCAGAATTGGAATTAAAAGGGTGATTTTGTTTTCTCTGTTGTACAATATTATTTCCTTTACCTTCCAACTCTGGCAGAAGTATAGATTCTAGTGAATCAAACCTTAACTTGTTAGTTGTTGCCATGAGTTGCGTAAAAATCCAAAAGTAAAGAACAATTAATCCTTTGAGTGTCAGTTTGAGGATTCTGTTTTAGTTGTAGGTTTGAAAGAATAAAATTTGGAAAAAAATTTTACTAGTTACCATCTCACTTCTTACTATTTACCGTGTTAATTTGGATTAAAATACCCTCCCCTTACAATACTTTCTCCCACCCATTTTAAATAAAAGACAATTTTGTGAAAACTTATGAACTACCCAACAAATTGAGGAGGGAACTAGTAACCCGTTTGGGAAAAGACACATTATTGTTCCTGTAAGTTTGATAATGCCGACAAGAATTTTCATACTCTAAACGTAATTAATTATTTTGTGAGCACTAGCGTAGGATGATGAACAATATCACGTCTAAGAATGCCATAATTTCAAAAGCTTTCGGGGGCATAAGCTATGAATTATTCTTTGCTCTTCATTGCTGGTTGCATGTAACTTCCACACTTCACGAATCCTAGAAATGATAATAGCATAACAAAGCATCTAGTTCTTTAATTAGTTATTTGAGCCATCTTTAGGAACTTCTTTATTGGAATTTTGTTCAATTTCAAAAGGGCCAAAAAGTATTAACTGAATTAAGCAAAAGATTAAAAAAGAACACTGTTGAATTGTGATTAAAAATATAAATTCAGACATGAAAATGGAGTTATTATATTCCGCCCCTCCTTTTCAAAATTGTCCTATTTTCCTTATTTTTCACCATTTTTTTCTTATTCATTGCCTCTACCTTCCGCCGTCACAGCTGTTAAATTTATTGATTAAAAGCAAGCATCCTACCCAGAAACCAATTGGTAATAGGTAGAGAGGTCTTTTGATTATTTATATTAGACACACATATTGTGGGTCAACGATGTGAGATTGGGGCAATCTTAACAATAGTCATCGCCAGAACTGTCGCCACCGCCAGAAAACCTCCCGTCGTCGCTGGAATCGCCCCCGTCACTAGAAACCGCTTGAAAAGTTGAAATCACCACCACAGCCTCACACTCTTATTTTTGAACTCATCTAGCCACTAACTATAAATTTTATTAGTTATCGTCATAATTTTTACCTTCTACTGGCCCAATTTGGACTAAATCCCCCCTACCCTCTCTCTTCTCCCTTTGAAGAAAAATGACAATTTTACCAAAATTAGGGCGGTAATATTTAAAACTGATGCGGTAACTAAGTAATACTCAATAAGTATACCTAATAGTAGTAAAAGAGATAGAGAATAACATTAAATAAATTAAAATAAAATTTAACTAATAATTAATTTAATCCACTATTAATCCTAAAAAATATATAATTAATTAACTCAAACATAATTTTTTTTAAGAGATAGAGAATAACATTTATTTAATTAATATGATGTGCATAGGAAAGTTTACATTGAAAAATTATTAAGGTAGGCAGACACACAAGTGAAAGGCAGTTATCATATCCTTAACACAACATAGAAAGCAGTAGGATCATCAATGGCATCAAATCCGGTGTTCCGTAAGCTTATACCTCAAGTAAAAAGACCATTAGTTCTTGAAGAACAATGCAAATTCAAGCAGCCCTATATTATATTGTTGTGAAGAAGATTACCAGTGACGACTAAATTAGAGATCCCAAGACCCTAAATTCCACTAGTAGTAAGCACTCCAAGATCGCAAGTGATTCCTTCCAAAGGTTGCAGAAGTCTCAGTCTTTGTCTTTATTAATGTTATCCTCAAGTTAATTATATATTAGCAAGTTAAGAATAATTCAAAATTTCTAACAGATTTTTTTTTTTTTGGTAAAAAAAGGGATAATTGTATTCATTGGAAAATAGAGCCGAAGAGGCCATGTACAAACTCTTGCCCCCTATTTTCGCTAAACAACTCCCAAG
This sequence comes from Knoxia roxburghii, assembly GCA_030378225.1. Taxonomy (NCBI): domain Eukaryota; kingdom Viridiplantae; phylum Streptophyta; class Magnoliopsida; order Gentianales; family Rubiaceae; genus Knoxia; species Knoxia roxburghii. Next base: position 5,823,404 of record CM059420.1, on the reverse strand, counting down.
GACTACCCTTCTAACAATGATGTAACCCAAAGAGCCATTACAGACTTTTACAGATAAATCTAGCAGGCTACTACACAAAAAAGAAGTTCTACCTATTTATACTCGCATCACTGGTATCGATCTTCTTTCTAAGGTAAGAAGACCTCAGACTTTCTGCGGAAGCGAGTCAAAAGAATTGTAGACGCTAGTTTGACCCAAGGATGCCAAACTTGCCAAAATATCAGCCGGGCTATTCTCTTCTCTATATACATGAGCTACAACATGCTTGTGCATAATCTCAAATCTTTTAATTTCCTTAAGGTTTTGGAAATCCTTCCAAACAAAAGATTTTTCTCCAAGATGGATCATCTAGACAAGTTGAAAGCAATCAGTGAGAAATCTTACTTGATCGATGTTTCTAGTATTGCAGAATCTCATTGCTCTCAGGAGGGTGATGGTTTCATCTTGCAGGGGTGAATCAGCTTCAAAAGAATATAGTTCTGCATAGATAAAATTGCCCTCCTTATTCCTCAATATGAAAGCTCCTCCTGCCCTCCCAGATTGTAGCCAAGATCCATCAATATTTATAACCCAAGACTCATCCTTGACATAGTGTTTCCAGATAATAAGCATGGTGGGAGGTGGGGTGGAAGATGGGAGAACACATTGGAAGTTTCTGACTAACCAGTACCTTTCCAGCCTAGTTTTTTGTGTTGGTTTGAATCCTTGCAGAATTTCCGCCATTTGGCTATGAAACTGTTCAATAAGTCATTTCCTTTGAAAAATTTTTCCATCCCATTTACACCTATTCCTGGCAACCCAAATAGACCATATCAAAATAGCAGGGAGGATTTTGCACAATTTTTGGGTAACCAGCTTTCCATTGCATGCCTCCCACCAGGACTGAATGAATCCTTTTCCAAGAGTTTGTTTGAATTAAAGATTGAAGATGTTCATCCAATGATTCCAGCAGTGCCGAATCACTGGGCAGGAGAAGAAAACGTGTTGCATACTTTCTGCCTCCCTTTTGCAAAAATTACACTTTGATGGATGACAACATATCCCAAAAGTTTGGACCGAATCCGGGAAGGGGAGAATAGAATTCCAGAGCCTCCAGACAATCACAGAAAATTTTGGTGGGCACCAAGAATCCCAAAACGACTTCCTGAACTCCTGCAGAATGCCTCCTTTTCAAATGGCCATATATGTGAGCTTGAAACTAAAAGTTCCTGTCGGACTTGGTTTCCAGAATATCTTGTCCACCTCATGTGAGAAGTTTAGTACTGTGGACTGAAGAAAAATGATCCAGTCATCATCCAGCCGATCTGCCAAGGAGAGGAGATAATATTCTTTGTTGTTAAAGAATTCTGAGACAGTAAGCTCAAGAAATGGAGGTCTGCTTTGACCTCTCCAAACACATCCCTTATCAGTCCAATTGTCATGCCAAAAGGAGCTAGAACCATTTCCAATATTAATGGAGGAGAGTGAGGCTGCAGTCTCTCGAAGTTTTGAAACTCTAGCCCAAGAGGTCTTCATTCGAGCGGTCAAGGAGAGAGTCTTCATAAACTTTGCCCACATTCCTATCTTATTTCTCCACTTCCACCAGAGCTTTAGAGAATGTGTATCAATCACTGCTTGAAGCTGACGGATGCCAAGCCCGTTTTCCTCCACCGGGTAGCAGACACGTTTCCAGGATCTCCAATTCCTTATATTTGGTTCAAGTGAAGAGCCCCAAAGAAAACGTTGGCATTTTTGTTCAAATTTGGAGATAAATCGTTGAGGGCGTTTTAGTGTTGCCATCATATGCATGGGAATAGATTGAAAAACAGACTTAATCAGTGCGAGCCATCCCGCAAATCCGAGAAACTTGTTTTTCCAGCTGTTAAGCTTTTTTTCCATATTTTCCAACACATGACTGAAATGTGAGGTTGTAGGTCTGCCTTTGAATATTCTGCAACCCAAATATTCCATAGGAAGGGACCCATCCTGGATTTGAAGAATGCTTGTGATTCTGTTCTTGACAGCAATGGAAGCTTTGGACGAAATGACATAAGAACTCTTCTCTTTGTTAACCTTCTGGCCTGTTACTTTTTCAAATTCTAGTAAGAAAGCTACCAAGGCTTTTAAGGAACGAATTTTCCCGCTTGTGAAAATCAGAAGATCATCCGCATAGGCGAGATGAGTGATCTTAGAAGACCCTGCAGGCGTGCCATAGCAAGCAATAGTACCCTGGCCAACCAGGTATTTTAGTCTCCTTGAGAGCACTTCAGAAGCCAAGATAAAAAACAATGGGAAAATAGGGTCTCCTTGTTTGAGACCTCGAGATGCCCAAAAATATCCAACTGGACTGCCATTTATAAGAACTGAGAGCATATTGGACAGAAGAGTATTGAGGATTAGGCAAATAAAACCAGCAGGGAACCCGAATTTCAGCAGAAAAATTTCGAGGAAACTCTATCAAACGCCTTAAGCATATCAACCTTGATGAGAAGATTGTGCCCCTCAGCTTTAGCATCTAGAAAACTAGTGAGGTCTTTTGCCATCAACACATTGTCAATAATGTCTCGCCCCGCTAGGAATTCGGTTTGCTCCTCTGAAATTAAATCGGGCATAAGAGCAGCCATTCGAGTCTTCAAGATGGAGGAGAAGATTTTACAAACGAAGTTAGCCAGGCTGATGGGTCGGAAGTTCGAGAAAGAGTTGATATCCTTTTTCTTTGGAATAAGAACAATCAACGAGCTTGCTATGGCCCTTGGGATTGGCACTCCCGCCATGAATTCCTTGCATGTCGATATAAGATCATCTTTAATAGTCGTCCACATTTTCATGAAGAACACCCCTGTAAAGTCATCGGGTCCGGCAGCACTATCCGGATCCAGAGAAAAAACCACTTGGTGAACATCCTCCTCAATTATATCTTTCATTAGGTCCCTTCTTGTAGAATAAGAGAGTAAGCAGAGGGAGAACGATAGCAATTCAGGGAGACCTTCAATACAAAAAGTGATTGTAAATTGTCAATATAATCTTGCGAGTTGTCAATGGATTATGTTGCATAATAAGTTGCCAGTTTCTTCATTTAATATAAAATTTCCTTTTAAATTAAAACACACAATCATAATCATTCTCGGGCGACTATTTATAGTGATTAGTAGTTGGACACTTTATTTAGATGGTGGTCTTTTGTTTTTGGAAAATAAGGCTTAACTTGGTATAGGAGGATTAGACTCGTATCTAATTATAACCCTCCACCATGTAACTTTTTCACTAATAAACAGGCCCGTCTAATTAATATGGAAGACCCTGTTCTAAAATTAAAGTGATGTCTTTTTTCCCAATAAAAAAAATATAGACGATTACGAAATTTCAAACTATTTATAAAGGAAAAACAATAAAAAAAAATAGTGTTAAAATAAAATAGAAAAAGTTCAAAAGAAAATTTAAAAATTACCATGAACATTTATTTAGGGTGAAAGATAGAAAGAGTTAAAACAATACGGATAGGGATTAGACCAAAAATTTATTTTTTTAAAAAAATTAAAAAATTAATTATTTGGGAGTTTACTAGGCCCTCTGCAATAGGTCTCTTTGCACTCCCTCCTCAACTGCCCTCCTAATCAATGGAAAGGGCAATCAGGCCGGTTGGTCCTCTTGAGGACTTATTTAATTCAGACATATCAACATGACTTATCAAACACACGTATTTAGATAAGTAATGAATCTATTTAGATTAAGGATCCGTTTCATAAAAATTAATTTGAGGTCTGACAACTGAAGTCTAAATTTTGAATTGAATAAGTGATTGAATCCAAGTAATACTTAAACTTCAATGACTCAGCGTGTTAAGTATTCAGTCTTAAATAATAGGGGAAACAATCGAAATTAATTTAATTGCCTTTGCTTTTATTTCATTAACCAAAAAAAGATAACAATTGAAATTATTTTGCCTTTACCTTGTATCGAACCCACCCAAGAAATTTTTGATATTAACCCTATTTATAACATCCTCACAAAACCTTTTACAATTAGAATCTGTTAATTAGAGACAAGAGGGTTATAATTTAGTGGTAAACACTTCCCGCCTAACACAATAAGTATTAAGTTCAAGTCACGTTGTAATAATAATAAAAAAAATCTGTTAATTAGAAAACTAATACAATTATAACTCAAATACAATTAGGAAATAAGCCTAGGCCTAAGAACTTTCCTTCTTCAGTCAACAGTTTGCCAATTTCTTCCACAAGAAAAGACACAACAGGCTCGGCCATTTATGATTGTTGTAAAATATGGAAGGACTAAAGACTTTTCCTGTTTACGCTGTTGTGCTAGTAATCTTGAAACCAATAGGAAGCAGGGATAAAAAGCCTGCTCATCAGATTATCAAAAATCATAATCCCTCATCAAGAAAATCAAGATTCTCAGTTTGTGACTTTTCTTGAGCACTGTATAAGAACAAACTATACAATAAAACCAATTCCCTCTCATCCTGAAACAACCTTGATCAGTCATTCGGCAACCAAATTCTACATCACAGTATCTTTTCTGTTTCTGTCTGCTGACAAGATTCAAAATGATTTGCAAACACATCTAGCAAGTCAATGATACAAGTACCTAGATGGATAGCTTCTTGGTCTTCTTCTGGTTAGTTTTAGCAAGGGCGACACAAATCTCTCTCTTCCTTTTGTTATTGTTGCTTTGGTTGTTGCTGTTGTTGTTAGTATTGTTGGTTCCACCGATGCTTGCAGAACATTTCCCTGCCTGCATAGTGTCTTTTACAAACAACTTGAGCTTCCACAGAGTTGACTCGCTCTGCAAAATGAAAACAAAACTTACGTTATCTCAGAAGAAAAATTGCAGAGATCATAAGATTGAAACATCACTGGCAAAGCAAGTTAAACCCATATAACCTGAACATCCATGTCAAGAAATACTTCTTCAGCTGATGCTTGAAAGTTGGGATCAGTTTGAGCAACAATTAGCAAGGCTTTGTTGAGATCTTCAGGAGATAGTTGGGTGAGAGCAGCTCCAAGTCTTCTCTTCTCTTCAGTAGACATCTTTCTGAAATTGAAATTCAAAATATGAAACAAACCTATCTTGAAACATCAAACTGAGAAACGTAAACACAGGTGGTTACGCGCAAGGTTAATCCTTATCATTCAAATCTTAATACATTAATACTCTACATAAGAAAATTTCTTAACGAGGCGATTAAAAATTATGGTATTTGTAATATCCGGGTCAACAAGCGCTCTGCAGTGAACTCCAGGAAACAAAATGTGCCTTAGTGAATTGATGATCCATTACCCTGGAAAATACATTGGTTAAGGAACTTTGACATCATTGAGTTATGATATCATTAATTTGCAGTAATTCAGTCAATCAGGTCACCGAACCACTGTCATCAATATAAGAAACTACAATAAAATGACATCTTTTATGTGATAGATAGAAGTGTACATCTTAGTTGCACAAACAATTTGTAAAATTTAGACCTACAAAATTCTCTCACTAAAATAAAGGGTAAGTCTAATGAAACCGCAATAAGTTGAACTATTTCCCAATGGCACAGCCAATTGTGGTAAATAACTAACCTGCATTTTTGAAGTACCTGTTCCCTAAGTTCTTCTAGATGTATATCTGCCTCATCAAGCTGAAAAAGAGAATGAAAAAGATTCTTTGATATTTATCATACATAAAGAACAGAGGGACCTGAACAAGAAAGTTCAGATGTCAAAATATTAGAGTTCTTTCATATAAAATGTCACTTAAAGCTGTTAGATAACCTCAATGCTTAAATCTCTAGCCATTTTGGCATAGGCAGCCTCTTGTGCAAGCTGCATATCTAATTGAGACTCTGCTTCCTCCTCTTTACGCCTTTTTTCCTGCAAAATGCAAGTTTTGAAAATTAATACATGCACTGAAAAGAGGTAAAGCTGCTCAATGTGTACATAATAAAATCGAAAATCGGCACCCCAAGGAATGAGTATCTGAGAATGAGTCTATTAGTAGGGTTCTCTATACCTCTTCATCAACTTTTGGCAACAATTGCAGCCATTTCTCTTCAAACTTCCCTAACAAAGTTTTGGCCATTACATGCACATCATGCCTCTCTTCATTATATTTCATTGCATTCTTAAAAATCAACCTAACATCAGCGCATATCTCTCGCACATTCTTATACCCAGTACCATCCTTGGCTTCCATTTTGCTCTTAACTGTGCTCAAATCCATGGGTTTCTCAATAACCTGGCACATCGCAAACCAATTACATCACTGGCAGAAAAGGACTGGCAGGATTCAAAATAGTTGCAACAAGTTAAAGAAAGCATCCTGAGAGTTACAAGTGAATCCATAGAGGATCCAAGGGAGAACAAGTAAAAGCTTCTTTACCACTTCTCTGTACCAAGATAAATTAGGTGAGTGATATTCACAGTGAAATGCTATCTATGTCTGAGACTGTTGACACATACCTTGTTGTGTCAGTATATGCATCAACATTCAAGCATCACTCAGGGTCCAAGTATATACTTGATTTCAGATCATAACATACTTGTCCTTATCATGTGTTTTTTTTTTTTTTTTGTGTGTGTGTGTGTGTGTGTGTGTGTGTGTGTGTGTGAGAGAGAGAGAGAGAGAGAGAGAGAATTGTGATGCTGCAATCATGAACATTGGAGTGGAGAAAAAGACAGTTTAAACAATTACATCATAGTAGTCAGGAAGTTCGAGCTTCACAACATCCACTGGCTGCATAAAAGGTCCAGCCCACTTGTGCAGAGTGATCTGGCAACAAATAAATGAATGAGAATACAAGAAAGTGAAATTTCATCTTAAATAAAACAAAGATGCATCTTGGGATATGTATACAATTGTGTGTAAACCGTCAGTCACCCGAACTCATCCAACTAAAACTCGAAAGACAAAAAACCATGTCACCCAAGAGTCCAAAACTTACTCCATTGCTGTGAACTCATTTTGGTAGAATGAGAAATTCATGAAACTAGAAGGACTTGAATTTAGTCCAATGAGAATGGATGAGAATTTTCAGCCAATAATGTAACACTACAGCAGTTTCAAAAAAATATGTAGATAATAGACTCTTACCAGTTCCGACTTTTTAAAATATTCATCCCCACTTTCATATCCAAAGCAAAACCACTCAGCTTCTAATGGGTAAGAAGAAAGCTAGCAGCAATATCTATTGAACTTAAAAGCCTTTGTTGCTGCATCTATCTTTTTATATCACCTACAATTGATGGGCTAATTTTTAAATACCTTTTGCAAATGGACTTATGCATCAAATGTCCCCAACATAAGAAGTGAAGGCAACCCACCAAAAAAATTTCTCACTTACGCCAGTATAAACTCAGAAGAGAATCTTTGCCCCACCAAAATTAATTTAAATTAGAAAAATGAAATTGCATATCAAATTATCCCACTGTGCTTCATTCCTTTCTTCATATTTCATATAAAACTAAAATAAATCATCTTAATAATGCTCTTATCAGAATCATTTTCGAGGAAAACTCGTTGCCAATGTCTGGCAGAATAGTCGTGCTCTTATAACTCATCAAGTTAAAAATAATTCTAGGGAAAAGTCCAGAACTGGTTATTTATTTAAACAGTACCACCAAAGGATATTTGTGCAAAACCCTCCTCACCTGACGAAGAATAGTGCCAAATTGGCGCATAAGTTCTTGCATTCTCTTGGCTGCAGCTGCTTCTCTACGTGCTGCATCCTGCTGTCGTTTTTTAAAACTGGCCGCTTGTTTCTCCTTCTCTTTGTCTTTCAGAACTGGGGCACTTTTTGGGGTACTAGCACTTTGCTGTTTTCTATTTGCATTTGAGTAGAACTGTTCGATGTCGTTAAGTAGTTGTTCAAACTGCAAAGTTCAGAAAAACATCTATCAAACTTCAAACGAGAATGATATCCATCACTAGCTCAATGAATGTTATCATCAATAGATTGCACCAAGCGTCAAAAGATCAATAGGGCACATCTTCGCTTTAATTGGAAGAATAAAATGATGCAAACCAAAAAAGTGAAAGCATAAACTAGTGGCTGGGACGTGCTATATCTTCTGTAGCCTTGTAAGGTTTCAATAAAATGACTACATAGTGATATCCCCTAAAAGGATTCCTTATTTCTGCTCAGTGAAAAAAAATTATAGTTAGAAGCAAATGAAAGTGTAGAAAGTCCAGTCCAAAATCCATTTGATTTACTATAACAGAACAGGAAAAAAAATTGAATTCTGAATTCAAGCAAAAATGAGAATCAGTTTACCAAATTTAACTGACCTGATCAACCTTCGAAAACATTTTATCAACTTGAAATTTAATGCTTTCAACATCAAAAGCATCATCTTTAGATTCTACAGCTTCTGGAATTTGGACATGTGCGACCAAGCTCTGCGTTGTGTCCATCTCTTGCTCAGAGACCCTAATTCATCAAAAGAAGGAAAATAAATTAAAAAACACACACACACACACACATATATAAACCATTAATAGTACATAAACAGCCATCCTGCTCCCAAACTCCCCAGAATTATCATCTTTCGGAAATCGGCAACATGTAATTTAACAAGAAAACATTATTTGAACTTTAACATGAATAGAAGTTAAAAAAGATACGACTTTCACAATAAACGCAGCTCTGTTAAAGACTCTCGGCACTTGTACTCCCAAAAACCACTTTTTAGCTCTGGCCCTTTACCAGCTCTTAAAAAAATGGTGGGTTCTGGTGGATTTTCATTCTTCATTACATAAAAAGCAAAACTTACATGAAAACACAGGTTGTATATATGGGATGGGGGAAATCGAGATATCTTCTGCACGAATATTCACGAGCACTAAATTTCAAAACCAGTGACAATAAATTAAATAAAAGACTAGAGAATTGAAGAAAGTGGTTGAAGAATGATGGTCACCTTTGCTGGAATTGCAGAAGCTCTGCTGCAACTCGGCGGAAACGGGGTGGAAGTATAACTTCATTTACCTGGAATCAAGGCTAAAACGTCGCCGTATCTAAGTTCTTGGGCCTATTTTCTCATCATTTTTTGCCCCCTCCTATTTCTTTGCATGGGCCTTTCCTTCCCAAGGGTATTGCTATAGTGTTCGGAAAGTTGGTATTTGTGCCACAAATAGCAACTTCCCAAAATAAGCCCTTGAAGCTTCTAAAAAAATTTTCACCAAATTAGTGCCCAAATTTCACTACTAAAAAGTGCAACGTTTGTTTTTTTGGAGTAGGAGAGAAAGATTAGCAAAAGATTCTCGCAAAACTAGTAAGTTTTCGACAAGTTTTCAGTGTTTGAATTAAATTTCGTATTTATGATGACAGAGCGCATGAAAAGGCGCTCGGACCGTCAGTGAGACACTTTTTCATGCTCTCACCGTTCGGTGAAACATATTTGCAAGGCGTGCCGTCATCTGTTCAGGCGCTTTAGGGTATATTTTGACTCGTAAGTAAGCGCCTAATCTAGGCACCCCACTGTATGACAATATTAAGGCGTCTCGCCATATAATGATGTGCATTTTGGAAGTGCTCTTCGGGTGGTGAGTTTCATCCGAACATGTGTCAGGCCCCCGAAAGCACCTGATTTCCTAAACTCCTAACAAAGCATGATGAAGCTAATTTAAACTAATTACAACTTACAAAATTCCAATTAACAAGCTATTACATTTAAGTATTTTCAAAGCTTATGACATCCCAACCACTCCCAAGCTTCTCCTAGGCTTGTATCCGGTAATCTCCTACCTGGATCACATTCAAAGAGAAAAATGGACATAAGTATGCGAAATCGCATACCTAGTGAGGGTCACCTCCTGGACCCAACAGTATAATTGAAAAACAACAAACAGAAGAACAACCTACAACAACAGTCATGTATTCATAACGTGCCCAAGTAACATGCCAATGTTATAACAAATAACCACATAATGCGCATACAAAAATAACCAACAAACCTGTATCTGTACCAACCAACGGAAACGGGCATCCCACCCGTTATCAACCGAGCCACCAATATCCGCCGAGCCACCAAAGGTACCCCGGGCCATACCTGTCCTATGTACTAGGCCTCGATCCTGCCCCTACCTAGTAGGCCGGCAAGGAAAGGGTGGAGGAAGCTTGACAGGGGAGAGAGAAAACCCAGGAGAGAAGGGTTTTTAGAGGGTTGGGTTTTGTTCTACAGCTAATAAGGAGTATTTTGATGGTGAGTTCCGACCAAATGCATGGCCGGACGGGAGAAATCGTGATGGGGCGGTAAATTTTGTGGAGAGAGAAAAGTCGAACAAAATGTAGGAATGGGGGTAGGGTTTTATTCCTTATGTCGTGGGGAACACTTTGGTATGTTCAGCTCGCCGAGATGGTGCCCAGATGACCGGAAATGAAGGCGGCCGGCGGTGGTTTGTGGAGGTATCCGGCGGGAGTGAAGGGAGGAAGAAAGAAGAATGAAGAAAAGAGAAAGAAAAAGGAAAGAAGAAAAAGAAAAGGAAAGTTAGGCTTAACCTTTAGGAATTTGCATTTTTAGTCCCTAAACCACCAAGGTCTTCTTAATTTAAGTCTACAATTATTATTTCCTCCAATTACACCCTTATCTTACCATTTTAGCATAATTAAATCATTCTATGTGTTATTCCACTAATTTAATTGTTAATTTTCTATTTGACTAATTATTTAAGTCATATTCATTATATTCTGATCTGTTTGATTAATTTACAGACTTGAGTCTTCTAATTTTCCTTGAAGACTTCACCTGTTTTGCGGGGATGTTACAACATGCTTCGACATATATGTAAATAATATATTTATAATTGCTACTAATTGTTAATATTATTATAGTTTTAATTTTTAATATTATTTTATTAAAAATATGCTTATAATTGCTATTTAATTGTACTTTTATAATTTATAATATTCGTTATTTTTGTAAATGTTAATTTATTTCAATTTGAACTTGTTGTATATGCAAGATCCAAATTCATTGCTTGATATTCGACAAGATTTGATTGGTTATTTTGAGGGAGATATGATTTTTCCAAGATCCAATGAAGCATATGAGCATGCCAGGCAAATAGTTCTTAAACTACTGATTGAGCTTATAAAGAAAGGGTTCAATTCAATGAGAACAGTAGAGTTTTTTGTTTGTAGCTGGTGGAGAGATGCAATGAAGCAAGGGCCTTTCCCTACTATACGGAAAAAAATCAAAAGACGAGGTTGCAATTGCCCATTCAAGGTAAATGCAAGGTTTAATGTATGTGAAGATTTAAATTGCTACATGTGTTCAAGACGAGAAATCAATTCATGCATAATCATCCTGGTGTATAGTATCTAGAGGGGCATAGACAACTGAGCTTTCTAGTGAATCATCAAAAGAGATTTCTAAATTTATGGTTGATTCACATGTATAGCCAAAATCCATTTGGAAAGCGATTGCAAAGAAGAACCCTAATGATCACGCAGTCAAGAAACATATATACAATTACACAGCAAAGGACAGACGCGGTGGGTGCAAAGGTAGAAACACTATGAAACAATTCCTTCATTTGGCTTGGAATAAAGAATATTTTTTTCAAATTTTGAAGGATCTGCAAACAAATGAGATAATGCATGTATTCATAGAACATCCAAAGTCAAGGCAGCTATTGAACATATATCATTGGGTGATTGCGGTTGATTGAGTATACAAGACTAACAGGTACAAAATGCCACTTTTTGAAATAGTTGGTGTAATTCCGTTCAATATGATTTCAATATCGCATATGACATTATGAAATATGAGAAAGAAGTTAGTTACAATTGGGTGATGACACAATTAAGGTTGTTGATGGGTTTTGTATTAGTACCAAATGTTATTGCCTCCGATAGAGAGTTAGGGCTAATGAAGCATATTATGGAGAATTTTTCAAATTCACACCACCAGTTGTGTTTATGGCATATCAAAAATGATATTTTGAAGATGGTGGGAAACTTGTTGGTGGAAATGTTCAAATAACAAAGGATATTTGTCATGGCTAGTCGAAGAAAATAATTGAAGCGCCATCTCAATGGTATCCCAAACTGGAGTATAAATTTATGGCTTAAATGCAGTTTTGATCCCTAATAATAGAGGTAATTTCACTTTTGGTCTCTCTTATGTTTTGAGTGGCAATATTAGTTCCCATCCTTTTTTTAGTATATTTAGTCATTTTTTATGAAAAAGTTTAGAAGATAACGGATCAACTTATTTATCGCTAGTCAAACTTAATTTTTTCATCAAAATGATTTGTACCATGATATTTTCAGTTCATTTCACTACTTGGTTTCTCATGAATGTTCAACCCATTTAGATCGACTTAAAATCCAAAATGACGATCAAAATCCAAAATGGGTTGAACATTCATGAGGATCCGGATCATAAAATTAGTTAAAAATATCATGGTACAAATCATTTTGAAGAAAAAATTAGGTTTAAATAACGATCAAATGAGTTAATCTGTTAAATTCTAAACTTTTTCGTAAGAAATGACTAAATTTGCTAAAAAAAAAAGGTTAGGGACTAATATTACCACTCAAAACATAAGAGAGGCCAAAAGTGAAATTACACCTATTATGGGAGACTAAAACTGCATTTAAGCCTAAATTTGTGGTTGTGGAAAATTTTTTCTCGGAGTTGGCGGAAGCCCTTGCACTAATAAAAGCAATGATAAAATTTATTTGCTTACAATATCTAAGGTCTAATTTCGTAGCCCAGATTTTCTCATGTCTTCTCAACTGTTTTCCGGTGCCCTGAAATTCAATTTTGTTGGAAGTATTGGCTGGAGTTTTTTAATCTATCCTTTAGAGAATCTGTGGGAAAAGGCTTATTAATGTCCTGGTGGAACATTTGCAAAAAGAAATCAGTGGTACATATGCTGTGTAAATTGGCTTCATGCTTGCTGCTCCGAGGGAATCAAAATATTTGTTAAATCGGGTCACAATTTGTATCGATTAAATAAATTGTTGGAATTACTAAAGTAATACACTTGCGTAGGGTCGTATATTCTTCGAGCTGATCAACGATAATTACAATATTGGATAACCGTGTCATATATTTAATCCTGCCCAGATATCTTTACAAATGAGATAATTGTTTTTTTAACATAGCCGCATCTCTTTTTAACAGACAGTTATGCCATTCGGAAGGCTATTTGGACATCAAGGAACAAAACTTTTTGGGAGCAATCTAATTTCCAACGGAAATGGCTGATAGAGGAGGCGCATAAAAAGCTGAGGAAACTCTTATCGGTTTCAAACCAAAGGAGCATCTATGGAGGAGCGAAGATGGAATTTTTCTGCTTTTGCCTACAGCCTTCCTCGACCCACCACAACCACCATCTCCCGGATCGTTTGGAATGAACAAATCCATGGAGCTCAATGGATCACCAATTCAGATGGCTTTCTAAGGAATTCTGGAAACGCAGGAGGGAGCTTTGTTTTGAGAGACAAAGAAGGGAACTTAAGCTATGCTGAGACCTTTCTTTTGCAGGCCGAGTTAGCACTTCAAGTGGAGATACTAGCAGTTTTGAAGGCAACAAGATACTGCAACATGAAAGCTCTAATGGAGGTTCGGTTTATTTGTGAAAACCTTCAAATAGTGCAAATGATAAAGCATTTCTTATTGAGGAACTTTCACGAACTCAATGAAATCTGGGAGACCTTGAAGGGCCCAACTATAAAATAGCACATGTATATAGAGAAGGAAACAATCCAATCGATCTTTTGACAAAACTAGTTTCATAAGGCCAGGAAAAGGATTCTTTTGATTCGATTCCAAGGAAATTGCAAGCCCTTCTTAAGCTGGAAAAAAAAAATCCTATAAGGCTGTATAATGATTTTGATTATACTTTTCAAACAATAAAAGTAAAATCAAACACATTCCTTTAATGCTTAAAAAAAAAAAAAAATCAGATTCGTTTAATCCTCATAATTCCGATTGCTCCCATTCATATTCCCACGAAACAACCACACTCTAAAAAAGTGTAATTTCTAAGTTGTGAAGGTAAATAAGTAGAATATCTTTTTTATTTTAGTAGTTTGTACAGGACTAACATGATTCTGCTTAGTATGTAAATAACAATTTGAGGCCAGATTTAGAGAAATTAGGGGGTAAGGACTTGTAAACACGTCCCTTTGTCTCTAATTTTTACTTAATATAATCTCTAGTAACATAAATACTAGTATTAGAATTAGCTAATAATTAACATCTGATTTTCACATAAGTAAGTATATAACGAACACTAAAAAATATAGATAATAATTAACAAATAATTAAAATATATAATCAATAATTAACAAAAGATTTAAAAACTGAAAAGAAAACTCCAAAGGCGCCACCGCTCAACGTTCACATTGCGACACGGCAGTCCGTATATCCTGTACACAGTGGTACATGTACCTACTACTATATATAGTAATTTTTTGCTTAACAACTGTACACTTACTAAATATAGTAAGTTTCGCCGACGCGCGCACCTTTTTTTTTTTTTTTTCCGCGCTGAGTGAACAACGTCTTCGCTGAGTCAACAACGTCTTAGAATAACTGCCGCAACGTCCAAAGAACAACTGCCGCAACGTCCAAAAAAATACTTAACAAGGGAGATCAGATCAGGATTATATAGACATCAGATCAACATATACTTGACATCAGATCAACATACAATAGACATCAGATCAAGAATATAAAAGAAGTCATACGGCAGAATTAAAACATACTTAACAAGGGAGATCAGATCAGGATTATATAGACATCAGATCAACATATACTTGACATCAGATCAACATACAACAGACATCAGATCAAGAATATAAAAGAAATCATACAGCAGAATTAAAACATACTTAACAAGGGAAATCAGATCAGGATTATATAGACATCAGATCAACATATACTTGACATCAGATCAACAAACAATAGACATCAGATCAAGAATATAAAAGAAATCATACAGCAGAATTAAAACATACTTAACAAGGGAGATCAGATCAGGATTATATAGACATCAGATCAACATATACTTGACATCAGATCACCATACAATAGACATCAGATCAAGAATATAAAAGAAATCATACGGCAGAATTAAAACATACTTAACAAGGGAGATCAGATCAGGATTATATTGACATCAGATCAACATATACTTGACATCAGATCAACATACAATAGACATCAGATCAAGAATATAAAAGAAATCATACGGCAGAATTAAAACATACTTAACAAGGGAGATCAGATCAGGATTATATAGACATCAGATCAACATATACTTGACATCAGATCAACATACAATAGACATCAGATCAAGAATATAAAAGAAGTCATACGGCAGAATTAAAACATACTTAACAAGGGAGATCAGATCAGGATTATATAGACATCAGATCAACATATACTTGACATCAGATCAACATACAACAGACATCAGATCAAGAATATAAAAGAAATCATACAGCAGAATTAAAACATACTTAACAAGGGAAATCAGATCAGGATTATATAGACATCAGATCAACATATACTTGACATCAGATCAACAAACAATAGACATCAGATCAAGAATATAAAAGAAATCATACAGCAGAATTAAAACATACTTAACAAGGGAGATCAGATCAGGATTATATAGACATCAGATCAACATATACTTGACATCAGATCACCATACAATAGACATCAGATCAAGAATATAAAAGAAATCATACGGCAGAATTAAAACATACTTAACAAGGGAGATCAGATCAGGATTATATTGACATCAGATCAACATATACTTGACATCAGATCAACATACAATAGACATCAGATCAAGAATATAAAAGAAATCATACGGCAGAATTAAAACATACTTAACAAGGGAGATCAGATCAGGATTATATAGACATCAGATCAACATATACTTGACATCAGATCAATATACAATAGACATCAGATCAAGAATATAAAAGAAATCATACAGTAGAACGTCCCGCTACGTCCGACAACGTCCCGCAACGTTCTAAAATACAAAGCAGCAACGTCCCACAACGTCTAGTTACGTCCCGCAACGTCCGAAAATACAAAGTAGCAACGTCCCCAACGTCTAGTTACGTCCCCTACGTCCAAAATACAAAGCATGCAACGTCTCCCAACGTCTAGTTACGTCCCATAAACGGGGAAGAATCAGAAGCAACCCATTTCACATAAAAGTGCCAATACCTCACGGAAACCATTTATATATCATATTTCGGAGTAACATAGCATTATTTGAATAAGAAAACACGAATATAACATCATTAATCTATTACCCAACATCAAATAGTGAAAATAAGGTTCCGTAAATCCATTAAATACAGTTCATAATTTATGATGTGGTGATTTTTTAAGAAGATTAAGTTATTTTTGAAGAAGAATGAGAGATTTTTGAAGAAGAAGAAAAGATTTTTGAACAGGAAGAAGTGATTTTTTAAGAAGAAGTAATTTTTCCGTTGTATTTGGTGTTGTTCGTCGGAAAAAATAATCGTCGATCTCCGTTAAATCTGTGTTTGAATGAAAATTTTGATTAAATGGGGTTTCGAATGGAGTACAGCGAAGAAGAATAACTGAATTTTTAAGAAGAATAAGTGATTTCTTGAAAAGGAAGGAACTGGGTTTTTTCAGAAGAAGAAGAAGATAAGAGTGTGTATCTCACTCTCTTATAGTGAGAGTTGTGATGTGTTACTGTGTACATGTACCACTTGGTACAGGATATAATTTGCGACGACACGGAGCAGAGCAGTCAATGTGTAAATTATTATTATGAAATGAAAGAATTTTTTGAACATCTAAAAATCCATTACTTAGATGTAAGGGTGTTCACGGATCAGATTGACTGAATTTTGTATCAATCCGGAACCAATCCATAACATACAGATTTGAAATTTTTCGATCCGTAACTGAATGGTTTTTATTTCGTATCCAATTCACTTTAGATAGTCCAGATCGACCGGATTTACAAGTTGAACTTACAATTATTTCAGTTTTAGTCGTAAAATGCGATTTTCTACATCTGGACCTCTATATTTTACCATAAATCAAAATGCTCAAAACCAAACGATCAGATTTTCAATATTATAGAGTTCAAAACTCAGATCACAATCAAATAAAAAATAGTCCAAAAATATCTTCAGTTCAAAAAAAAAAAGAATATCAAAGTAGGCTAAACATACAGAAATCAGTCCAAGAAAATGCCCAAAAACATTACAACTTACCAACACTAATTTTGAATTTTAATGACACTAAACATCAAGTATTAATATATATACATATAAACTAATATTATTATTAATTAAATATATATATATACGGATCCGGATTGGCAACCGATTTTTTAGGGTAAATCCGAAATCCGATAAAAATGACCGGTTTTCAATTTTTGAATCCGCTGGATTAAAAATTCAAATGAAATCCATCCATGAATCCGATCCGCGGATCGGATTGATCGGATCAATCCGAACCGTGAACACCCCTACTTAGTTGTGTCAATGTCAACACTCAAAATTAAGGCTATGTTTGATAAAAGAATTCAGCACTTAATATAAATAAAGTAAGTGCTTATTTGATTAAGATTGTTTGATAACTCAACTTATTTATGACTTAATCAATTAAGAGATTTTTTAATTAAACACTTAATAATTAAGTACATTTGATAATTACAAATCAAAATTTTAATAGATTAAGTGGGTTTGAAAAGCAAGTACAAATGTTAGCTTAAAAAATAAGGCCGAACTTAATTACTTGCAATTTTTTTCATTATTTATTATTTTTTTAGCTTTTTCTTTAAATAATTTTTATTTTATTAATAAATAAATAAATATATTTTTCACGTGAGTTTTTAATTTTTAAATAAAATTTTATTAATTATATTTATTTGAATTAATATTTTAATTTTAAAATAATAATAATAGTCTAATTTATTGTCAAAAGTTTTTAAAATATTTTTTATTATTAAAATTTTATATTATTAAGTAAATAATTATAATTTTAAAATTATATTATATAAATTAAAAAATAAGTCTTTTTTTTTAAAATTAATTTAATTTAAATTTTAAATACATTTAATTTTATAAACTGATTTTATAATTCCCATTTCAAAGTTCTGAATTCATAATTCACGAAGTCAACATTCAGTCTTTAATTTTCAGATTTCAAACTTCGAATTTCAGGCATACTAGTATAAGTCAATCATGGACCACTATTCTTAATTAGGGCTGTCAAATCATCATATTGAGCCGGTATTAAATGAGTATTTAATTTATGGGTAATTACCCTCCATACCTATATAGTTAATGAGTTTAAATGGACGAAGGATTTGATTTTTTTAAAAAAATTTAATATAAATTATATTTGTTTATACTATGAAATTCTTTAGAGATGTGTTTGCATCGAGTTGGAGAGTTATATCTGGTAATAATCCAACTGCATCAAGCTGCCTTGCAAGAGGGATGAGTTTATCAGGATAAACCAAAAATTATTCCAAAAAAAAAAGGGATCTTTTAAATGAGTTAGGATAACGCAAAAATCATTTAAAAAAAATGCGATCTTTTTACTTCCAGATGACCAGCTTAACTTAATCATTCAAATCCGCTTATAAAATCTTAACGCAAACCATGGAAACAAATTGATTATCCTCTTTTCAACCTTAGTGCGCTTTCTTTCTCTCCATAACTTAACTGTGAGTGTGATCAATGGAGGTGTTTGGAATCAGACTGAAGTGCAAAATGAGGTTCAGCACAGCCCAATGAAATGAACTCTGATATACTCTACTTTTGGCAGCCCAGCCCCCTTGGAAATTTCAGTTTCAGCCACACGTATAAAGCTATCAAGAGCAATGGTTACCCACAGCCTTTCCGAAAATCTTTTTGGGATTCATGGTGTCCCCCAAAAGTCTCTGCCTTGGTATGGAGATATTGGAACTCCCTCTTACCATTCTCGGACACTCTTCAGAAGCTAGGAATCACAAGCCATCCCTCAAAGTGCTGTTTCTGTGGAAAAGAATCTGAAACCCTTGCCCCTGTCTTCTTCTATTGCGCAGAAGTACAGAAATGCTGGAATTATTGGTTAGCTTTCTTTAACCTTTCCTTCAGGCAATCTTTTGGGAAAAGTATGCTGATCTCGTGGTGGCTCTCATGCAAGAAGAAAATTGCCCTTAGCAGGCTCTGTAAAATCACCCCCTGCTGGATAATATGGACAATCTGGAAATACAGAAACAAGATTTTTTGGGATGGGGCGATTTTTCAACAAGGAAGACTGATAGAGGAAGTGCACAAGAGATTAAAAGAGTCCCTCATTGGATTTAAGCCTAAAGCTGCGACTATAGAAGAAAGGAGATGGATCCATTCATTTTAAGGGATAAGGAGGGTAATTTCATCCACGGAGAAGCTTTTGGTTTCCAAGCTGCTTCAGTAATTCAGGAAGAACTCAAAGTCATACATCAAGTCTGCCTTTTCTGCGCCTCACAAGGACTCTCTGGGGTTCTGTTTTTGTGTGATAACCTCCAGATAGTGGAATTCATTGATAAAGGGGACTCAGCCTACCCATGGAAACTATTCGAGGAGCTCAATGAGATAAGCAAATGGAAGAAAACTCTAAGCCTCAAACTCCATCACATATGCAGAGAAGGTAACATCCCGGCCGACGTTCTTGCTAAACGGGTTCTTTTGGGCTGCAAAACTCTTTCAATTCTTTTGAATCGCTTCCCCGATTCCTAAAAGGCCCTTTACTTCGTAGCTATTTAGAGCTAATAGGATTCTACTTTTTGGTAGTAGGGATTAACCGAGATGGGAAAGATGAAAATTGGGGAGGAAAGGTTGTAATATCACCACTTTTATCTCATTTTTCAATTCAATAGAAGCTCGGTTTAATTTAAAAAAAAAAAAACCTCATCACCTTCCAAACAGCATATGCAAAGAGGAAAAACAAAAAGAAATGAGCAGACGAAATTTCTTTGTATCTTGAGAAGAAAAAGAAATGGCGATTTTTGGATGAATGCAGAAAATATTTTTAGCTACTCAACCGAAGAATTAAAAGTAAAAGACTCCAGAGAAGCAGATAAAATGGCGGAAATGATAAAAAATTTTTATTTTTATTTTTTACATGGAGAAGTATAAAACATATTAACTCACCCCGTGTAACTCGAACTTACCAACTTCATCGTCCGAATAAAAAAAATTCTACCTTATTTACAAAGAGGTGTTAGAGTGAGAAGAATCAAACCGAGATCTTTACCGTCTATATCCTATCACTCCATCACTTAAAATGTGATTGATTTTCAAATATTTTGAATTTAATAATGAGTCAGTGCATACAAATATAGTATATTTTTTAGCTAAATTATGAGATATAAAAAAATAACACATATTATATTATTTTGTCTATTCTAAAACGATAATTATATTGATTAAATTGATAATAACGGATTATTATCATTAAACGGGGTAAGTATTTAAATTTTCTAAAAATTCATTATTTAGTCGTGTAAATCTCAACATTCAAAAATCAATCAATGTTTATGATACTAATAAATCAATCATGAAAACTCTATTTTTAACAAATTTGTTTCTTGCTCCCCACTCAATCTATGTAGATAAGATAGGTGTAGTTACTCTGTACAGACGTTACTGTAGAAAGGTAATTTGTAATGAGTGCTAGATATAAGCCTTACACTTCATTGTAACGTCAATGAATTGTTTCGTTCTTCCTAATTCTAAACTTGGTATTGACAATCCTCAATAAGTATTGCATTCACTCAACCAAACACCATAAAACAACCCCTCCCAAAAATATGTATTTCAGAAATTTGATGAGCAAGGGAAACGCCATCGCATTGGCACTGGCAAAGCCGATTATCTCAAAGGTGGCCAAGGACGCCAATTGCGTATTCTCTCCGCTGTCCCTCTATCTGTCTTTAGGCCTTGTCGCAACCGGGTCAACGGGTGCAACTCAAGAACAGCTACTCTCTTTCCTCAAGTCCAGTTCCATTCATGAAGTCAACTCCTTTTCTTCTCACTCCATCGATTTTGTTTTAGCCGACGGCAGCGCCTCCGGCGGCCCTATCGTGTCCTTTGCTAACGGTGTTTGGATAGATCAGTCTGTTTCTTTCAAGCCCCACTTCAAGCATGTTGTGGGAGATGTTTACAAAGCCGCTTCCACTCGAGTTGATTTCATAAACAAGGTTAGTTTTAGTAGATAAGGGTGAAAGTTCGTTGTTTTTTTTTTTTTGTTGTAAAAATATTAATTCTGTAATCATCCGAGTTGCTGCATTTCTGGCTGTTTCGTTTCAAATTTTGCTACATTTTTATTGTTTTCTAAATTCTAACTGAAACTTTTGTCTGGGTACGTAGTAGAATTCTGAAATCCATGTCGATCATGGTGTGTTTGAAGGTTAGATGCATTGCATCAATTCTTTTCAAATACTTGCAGTTGCTTTTTGCAATTAATTCTAGGGGGTTACTTAAAGGGGTAGTCCATAGATTTTGACTAAATTATCTTCTTACTTAACTGGACAAAATTATCCTCTTACTTAAGGGAGGAAGAGAGAGGGTATTGTATGGGGTATTTTAATTTTAATTGGGACGGTAAGATAGAAAGTATTTGGATGGTAACTAGTAATTTCTTTAATTCTATGATGAAATTTGAATGTTTTCCATATTTATTGCTCCTTGCACTTGGTCACAACTTCTTATGAGCAAGGATGATATCATCCTCCTCTTAAGGATTTCCAAAACCTTAAGGAAATTAAAAGATTTGAGATTATGCACAAGCATGTTGTAGATCATTTATATAGAGATGGGAATACCCCGACTGATATTTTGGCAAGCTTGGCATCCTCGGGTTAGACTATCTTCTATAATTCTTTTGACTTGCTTCTGCAGGAAGTCCGAGGTCTTCTTACTTTAGAAAGAAGATCGATACCAATGATGCGAGTATAAATAGGTAGAACTTTTTTTTTTTGTGCAGTAGCCTGGTTGACTTAGTTTTATCTGTAAAAGCCTGTAATGGCTCTTTGGGATAGGTCATTGTTAGAAGGGTAGTCCTTGGGAGTTGTTTAGCAAAAATAGGGGGCAAGAGTTTGTACATGGCCTCTTCGGCTCTATTTTCCAACGAATACAATTATCCCCTTTAAAAAAGAAAAAAAAAATTATGGGAAAAAAAAGAAGAAAAATACACAAAACCGAAAAGAATATTAAGATTGTTGTGTCCATGTATTTTGTAATATGTGATAATATTTCTATTTTTGGACGTTGGTTTTATTGCAGGCCCTAGAGGTGCCTAGGAAAGTGAATGCATGGGCTTTTAAGGAAACAAATGGCCTCATCAAAGATATTCTTCCAGATGATGCTGTCACCAATTTGACAAGGCTGATTTTTGCAAATGCTCTATATTTCAGAGGAACCTGGGATGAGAAGTTTGATGCATCGAAGACAAAGGAGCATGAATTTCACCTCCTAAATGGCAGCACAATTAAAGTTCCGTTGATGACCAGCAACAAGAAACAGTATATAAGTGCTTATGATGGTTTCAAAGTGTTGCGCCTTCCCTACGAACATGGCGAGGACGAGCGTCGCTTCTCCATGTACTTATATCTCCCAGACGCCAAGAATGGACTGTCAGCTTTGATAGACAAACTCATTTCTCAACCTGGATTCATAGAGGAGCAGCATTTGCCACTTGAAAAAGTAGCAGTTGGTGACTTCCTCATTCCAAAGTTTAAGATATCTTTTGGATTTCAAGCTTCAAAGATTCTAAAAGATCAAGGACTGGTGTTGCCATTTTTACCTGGCGGCCTCACTGATATGGTAGACTGCCCCGTTGTCGGTAGTGAGCTTTATGTTTCTGACATTTTCCACAAATCCTTTATTGAGGTTAACGAAGAAGGTACAGAAGCCGCTGCTGCAACTGGTGTAAGTATGTGTGGGTCCCCTAGAGTTATTGATAAACTAGACTTTGTTGCGGATCATCCATTCCTTTTCTTCATAAGAGAAGATATGACTGGAGCGGTGCAGTTCATGGGCAGTGTGCTTAATCCTCTTCAATCTAAACCATTGGTGAACTAGCCTGCCCGATGAAGGATGATGTTCTGCCTTGTTTATAAACGTCTTTTCAAGTTCTTTGTGGCTCGCATGGAAGTGACGAATGTGGAACGGTGGGTAGGTTGGTTTTATGTGTTGATTTTATTAAAAAATGATGATCTTGCCTTCCTAATACTATCATTTCAACCTTTGCATCTTTGAGTATTCATCTCTTGTCCGGAACTAATCCAATGGTTCAACCTGCTGTTTTTAATCTTTGTTTCATAAATGCAGCTGAGCCCTCGGCTCCGATAATATATTTTGATGTAGCCATATCTTCCTAACGAATGGAGCATCTCAACGGTATCCAAACTGGAGCATAAATTTATGGTGGTGGAAAATTTTTTCCCAGAGTTGGCGGAAGCCCTTGCACTAAGAAAAGCACTCATAAAATTTATTTGCTTACACTATTGTGCATCAACGTTAATTTTTTTTGTAGCTATGTCTAAGGTCTAATTTGGTAGCCCAGATTTTCTCGTGTCTTCTCAACTAAGGTTCGGGAAGAAAGTGATCCATAACTACTAGCAAATCTTGTCTCCATTCACTACTAATGGCATTAAGTAACAACACAATTGAAAAACCTTATGAAGTTATGAATGAGATCTCCCAAGCAGAACCCTCTCTATATATATTTCATTGACCTTAAGGCTCAGCCTCTTCCTTCTCAGACAAAATCAAATCGATATGCCCTGGTGATGACATGTAGGGATTAATTCTTCCGTGTGCACCGTATGTTCTGCGTCTTTGCTTCGGAGCCTGGTTGACCTGAATGTGAGAAATGAAAAGTGAATCCACATCCTAGCCTTTCACCTCTGCATAACTTTCAGCGTTTTCAGCAAATCCAAAATGAACCTAGCAGACTTAACAGGCCAGCAACCCTGTCCATTTGAATGCCTATTCTTGGCCCAAGTTCAGTTTCTGGTTTTGATAATCATAATTTGAAAACTATTTTTAAAGTTATCATACTTCACTTTTCTTTTAAAAAAATGTCACTCCTTCAAGTTAGGCCATTAATCCACTAACGGTCAATTCTTTTAGGGTTAATTTTGACTTTTCACATCCCCCACAAATAAAAAATAATAATAATAAAAAAAGAAACCCTAATTTCATTAAGTTTTGCCATCGCCTCCGTTGACCGGAATCGTCGCCAGAAAAACAAGATAGCCGGTTTTCATGGTTTTCTATTTTAAAACATTTGGGTTGTATTCTTTTTCTCCCGTAAACCGTTTCCGGCACGATGGTGTTTCAAATCGGGGTTCAATAACGGATTAAATGCTCTGGGTTTGCAAAACCTCTCCCAGGGAAATTTTTTATCGTCGAAAAATTTGCAAAAATGGATTTAATAACGTTTCTTCTTCGATCAACACTCGCCGAACAACCATCCCCCCACAACCCCCTTTGGAATTGGCGAAACCATCTTCGACGATCGACGAGGGTTTTTGGTTGATCTCGCCGATTGACGAGGGTTTCCACAAACCCTCGTCGATAAAAGAGGGCCAATCCGCTCGACGAGGAAAGCAAACCCTCGTCGATCGGATCGACGAGATCAATGAGGGTTTCGTCTCATCGGCTGGAGAAGTGAGGGAGGCGGCGGCTACCAGAGAAGAGGGGGGAAGGAAGGAAGTGGATGATTGCTAGGGTTTAATTTTTTTAAATTGCACTATTAGTCCCTTTAATCTATAGCTCCTGTAACTTTTATCCTCTTATTAATTTGAGGCAATAAAAAGACAAAAATTGTCCAATTAAAAATGGATGGTTAGTGTTTTAACGGTCCAACTTGACAGAGTGACATTTTTTGAAAAGAAAAGTGAAATATGATGACCTTAAAAATAGTTTTCAAAGTATGATGACCAAAACCAAAAATTGACTATTGTATAGTTACCAATTTTGAAATTTACTCAATATATATATATATATATGAGTAAATTCCAAAATTGGTCATCATACTATGGTCAGTTTCCAGTTTTGGTCATCATACTTTCAAAACTATTTTTAAGGTCATCATACTTTCATTTTATTTTCAAAAAAAGTCACTCCGTCCATATTGGCCGTTAACCCTCTTAACGGAGCCTTTTTTTGAGGGCATTTATGTCATTCTCATTTACTGTAGCGCTACAGTGCACGCTACAGTAACACGCTATAGTTGTCTTCCTTTCTTTTGTTATAGTCTGTTGATCTGATGTCAAGTATTCGCTGATCTAATGTCTATATAATCCTGATCTGATCTCCATTGTTAAGTATGTTTTAATTCTACTGTATGATTTCTTTTATATTCTTGATCTGATATCTATAGTCTGTTGATCTGATGTCTATATAATCCTGATCTGATCTCCCTTGTTAAGTATGTTTTAATTCTATTTTATGATTTCTTTTATATTTTTGATCTGATATCTATAATCTGTTGATCTGATATCTACTGTATTATTATTTTTTTAAAAAAATTTCGTTCATAATATGTATCATAATATCTAAAATTATTTAATTATAAAACAAATAAAATGATAATTTAAAAATATTTTTTTATAAAATTTAAAAACATTAAAAAAATACTGAATTGTTTAGAAAAAAACGGACGGAAAAAAGTCTCAATGAGGAAGGCAAAAAAAAATAAAAAATTAGCCAAAAATAACAAAAGAAAGGAAGACAACTGTAGCGCGTTACTGTAGCTGAGAATGATATAAATGCCCTCAAAAAAAGGCTCTGTTAAGAGGGTTAACGGCCAATATGGACGGAGTGACCTTTTTTGAAAATAAAATGAAAATATGATGACCTTAAAAATAGTTTTGAAAGTATGATGACCAAAACTGGAAACTGACCATAGTATGATGACCAATTTTGGAATTTACTCTCTCTCTATATATATATATATATATATATATATATAGTTGACCTGGTTCATTAAAAATAAAAAGAAAAAACATGGAGGAAATTGGCCTAGTGGTACGGAGACATTTAAGCGCATAAAAATTCTAAGTTCGAGTCATGCTGGAGATATACCACACCGGAGGCACTTCACAAACCCAAAACTTGGCCGGAAGGTTATTTTTCGCACACAAACCCAAAACATACGCCGTCAATTCCTAATTGCCAAAATCGTGAATCAACACAACTTTGTTTTGTTTGTTTGTTTTTTTTTTTTTTTTTTTGAAAGAAATACCCAGTTTGATTGTTTTCTGTTTTAAGTTCAAAGCAAGAAGTGTTCAAACAGAATAACAGAGAACTTAAAAAAAAAAAAAAAAAAACTGCCAATGTAACACAACAAAGCACTGAATAAATAAATATGCTAGTCGGAACAATACAAGCAACACTAACTTGAAAAAAGTAGCATCAAAATATATGGCTGTCTCTTCCATACCTTGCTTCCTTTCTTTTTTCTGGATGAAGCTGCTTGTATGTTTAAGAACCCCAGCATGCTGATTTCTCGGCAGCTTCGGCAGCCCCTACATTGTTTTCAGTTTCAGCGAGTCTTTGCTTGATATCACGAGCTATTGAAAAGAAAACATCCTCAACATTGTTTTTGCACTAGTCTCAAAAAGAACTTAATTCCATATTCATCTGCCAGTGCTTGACCCTTGGAGGTTGGAACAGCCCGTTTGCTCTCGTCCATGTCAGCCATGTTACCAACCAATATTTTGTTGACATTGTCAGAAGCATGCTGTTCAATGTTCGGAATCCAATCTCCGATGTTGTTAAAAGATGACTCGTCAGTCACATCATAAACAAGCAGAATACCCATCGCTCCAGATTTGCAATTTGATCCGTTTCCCATCTAGCTCAATAATTCGGTTCTTATTATCAATCCCAATAGTGTGGTGATAAAACTGGTGGTGAAGGAACCATCTGAGAACAGTAAAAGAAGGCAACTGTCACCCACGCCGCTGTCGCCGATCAAGAAGAGTTTAATGAGATAATAGTCGGCTCGAGCTCTAGCCGGCGGAGCAGCCATTTGATTTGATTGGATCTCATCATCAACACAACTAAGAAAGCTCATGCCGCAACAAAAAAAATAAACCCAAGCTTATGTTGCCTTTCCACTCGACACCAAACAGCATCACAAAACAAATTTAATTTTCTTAACACAGACAAAATATAATTGTGGGAAAAAAAGTGTTTGCTTCTTGATTTCGATTCACCCTTGTATAAAAAAAAAAAAATGCTAATTAAAAAACTATTACAATTATAACTCAAATACAATTAGAAAATAACCCTATTTATAACATTATTACCAAAACTTTTACAATTTCTTTTTGAACCAAAAACTTTTAGAATTAGAATATGCTAATTAGGAAACTATTACAATTATAACTTAAATACACATAATTGTCTCCCATTATAACTCAAATACTTGTCTCCAAATTCAATTGCTACGCGTCATATATATATATATATATATAAAAGTCTTCCGCTTCATAAGTATATCCTGTACCATAATACATGTACCTATTATTATATATAATAATTTTTCGCATGACAACTGTACACTTACTAAATATAGTAAGTTTCGCCAACGCGCGCACATTTTTTTCCTCGCTGAGTGAACAACGTCTCACAACAACTGCCCCAACGTCCAAAAAATAACTGTCGCAACGTCTACATCCAGGCAAGTCCACAACGTCTCCTAACACTAGCACCACGTCCAGAAATGTCTACATCCATCCATGTGAATTTAAACTGATTTTTTCACAAATACAACTAGCACAACGTTAAAAACAAATAGAATCACGTTCAGAAAAGTCTTTATCCATGCGTGTGAATTTAAACTGATTTTTTTCACAAAGACAGACCACCACGTCAACTAACACCACGTCAAAAACAACTATCACAACGTCCAGAATCGTCTACATCCATGCGTGTGAATCTAAACTGATTTTTTTCACAAAAAGAGTCCACCACATCTCAGAACAACTAGCACCACGTAAAAAAAAACTAGCACCACGTCCAGAAACGTCTACATCCTTGCGTACGAATTTAAACTGATTTTTTTCATAAAAACATCCCACCACGTCTCAGAACAACTAGAACCATGTCAAAACCAACTAGCACCACGTCCAGAAACGTCTACATCCATGCATGTGAATTTAAGCTATTTTTTTCAAAAATACAACTAGCACCATGTCTCAGAACAACTAGAACCACGTAAAAAACAACTAGCACCACGTCAAGAATCGTCTACATCAATGCGTGTGAATTTAAACTGATTTTTTTCACAAAGACAGTTCACCTTGTCTCAGAACAATTAGAACCACGTCAAAAACAACTAGCACCAAGTCCAGATACATCTACATCCATGCGTGTGAATTTAAACTGATTTTTTTTACAAATTGGAGGTAATACATGGAGATATTATTGTACAAATTGCGTTGTGTAAAATTGTTATTCTAAAATTTTCTTGACAAATTTGGCAGCCATAATCACAACTGGCCACTACCACACCACGTATACATCCAAACATGTGAATTTTACCTGAATTTTTCACAGAACGTAGTCTACAACATCTAGCTACGTCCAAAAAAATTAGCACCACGTCCAGCTACGTCCCGCAACGTCCTGTTACGTCCTGCTACATCTAAAATACAAAGCAGCAACATCCTGTTATGTCCCACAACGTCCAACAATGTCCAACTACGTCTAGTTACGTCCCATAACACGTTCTACCAAGTCCAGCAGCAGGGAAGAATCAGAAGCAACCCATTTCACATGAAAGTGCCAATACCTCACGGAAACCATTTATATATCATATTTCGGAGTAACATAACATTATTTGAATAAGAAAATACGAATATAACATCATTAATACATTACCCAACATCAAATCGCGAAAATAAGGTTCCATAAATCCATCAAATACAGTTCATACTTTATAATGTGGTATTTTTTAAGAAGAATAAGTTATTTTTGAAGAAGAATAAGAGATTTTTGAAGAAGAATAAGAGATTTTTGAAGAGGAAGAGTGATTTTTTAAGAAGAAGTGGTTTTTTCGTTGTATTTGGTGTTGTTCGTCGGAAAATATAATCGTCGATCTCCGTTAAATCTGTGTTTGGATAAAAATTTTGATTAAATGCGGTTTCGAATAGAGTACGACGAAGAAGAATAACTGATTTTTGAGGAAGAAGAAGTGATTTTTGAAAAAGAAGGAACTGAGTTTTTGGAGAAAAAGAAGCGTGTATCTCACTCTCTTATAGTGAGGGTGATGATGTATTATTAAGTACATGTACCCACTAGGTACAGAATATAATTTGTGCTTATGCTTCCCTAACCGCGTTTCTGTGTTATTGCCATTTATCTTCAGCACTTCTTCATCGCTCAACGCTCAGAAATCTCGCTTCGAAAAACCACAATTATAATTTGTCACACATTCACAAATATGGATGTCCGAAATTTGTTCAGAAATCAAAACGCCGTAGTATTGGCACTGGCAAAGCCGATTATCATACAGGAGGGCAAGGACGTTAATTGCGTATTCTCTCCACTGTCCCTCTATCTGGCTTTGGGCCTTGTCGCAGCCGGGTCAACGGGCGAAACTCATGAACAGCTACTCTCTTTCCTCAAGTCCAGGTCCATTGATGAAGTCAACTTCATTTCTTCTCACTCCGTCGATTTTGTTTTAGCCGACGGCAGCCCCTCTGGCGGCCCAATCGTGTCCTTTGCCAACGGTGTTTGGATAGATCAGTCTCTTTCTTTCAACCCCCACTTCAAGCATGTTGTGGACGATGTTTATAAGGCCGCTTTCACTCAAGTTGATTTCATAAACAAGGTTAGTTTTAGTAGATAAAGTTGAAAGTTCTGTTTTTTTCTTTTGGTAAAAATATTAATTCTATAATCATTCGAGTTGCTGCATTTCTGGCTGTTTCGTTTCAAGTTTTGCTACATTTTTATCCTTTTCTAACTGAAACTTTTGTCTGGGTAGTAGAATTCTGAAATCCATGTCGATCATGGTGTGTTTGAAGGCTGGTTATTTTTTCCAATTTAGACGTTTGATGTCATCACTCTGGCAACTAATTCTATGGTGAAATTTGAATGTCTTCCATATTTATTGCTCTTGCACTTGGTCACAACTTCTTATGATCTTGGATGATATCATCCTTCCTCTGTAATCCTTTGCCCTTGTAAAGAAGAAAAATACACAAAAGCGAAAAGAACATTAAGATTGTTGTGTCCATGTATTTTGTAATATGTGATAATATTTCTATCTTTTGACTTGGGTTTTATTGCAGGCTGCAGAGGTGGTTGGGGAAGTGAATGCATGGGCTCTTAAGAAAACAAATGGCCTCATCAAAGATATTCTTCCAGATTATGCTGTCACAAATATGACAAGGCTGATTATTGCAAATGCTGTGTATTTCAAAGGAACCTTGATGCATCGAAGACAAAGGAGCTTAAGTTTCACCTCCTAAATGGCAGCACAGTTAAAGCTCCGTTCATGACCAGCTATGAAGACCAGTATATAAGTGCTTATGATGGTTTCAAAGTGTTGCGCCTTCCCTACAAACATGGTGAGGATGAGGGTTGCTTCTCCATGTACTTATATCTTCCAGATTCCAAGAATGGACTGTAAGCTTTGATGGACAAAACTCATTTCTCAATTCATAGAGCAACATTTGCCACTTGGAAAAGTAGAAGTTGGTGACTTCCACATTCCAAAGTTTAAGATATCTTTTGGATTTGAAGCTTCAAAGTTTCTAAAAGATCTAGGACTTGTGTTGCCATTTTCACCTGGCGGGCTCACTGATTTGGTAGATTCTCGGGAGCTTTATGTTTCTTACGTTTTCCACAAATCCTTTATTGAGGTAAACGAAGGAGGTACAGAAGCCGCAGCTGTAACTGCTGTTGTAATGGATATGGGGTGCTGTTTAGTTATTGAGAAACTAGACTTTGTTGCGGATCATCCATTCCTTTTTTTCATAAGAGAAGATGTGACCGGAGCGGTGCAGTTCATGGGCAGTGTGCTTAATCCTCTTCAATCTTAACCATTGATAAGCTGGAAATTAAGTGATGGATTGAATGCAATTTGAGGGCTGTTTTAAGAGATTTAATGAGCTAATAGGCTAATTTTTACTTGCAGGGGAGATTTCATAAGGAGAGCAGAGAAAAGAGATTTTGGCAGATTTTGGAAGAAGTTGGAAGCTGAGAAGAAGAAAATCTAATTGAATTAGATTGAAGAAATTAAAAAGGAAGAGAACAAAAAGATTTGGGCTTTATATTGAGACCCATAATTAATTTCTGTGAAAGGGAGCTTCCAAAGTTAATTAGGATTGGGCTTTAATATTTAATTTGTTTTTAATTTGGCATTATGGTGGGCCGCCTTAGGAGGAGAATATATACTAGAAACATAGGTTTTAGAAAGGGACTTTTGTTTGGAGAATTTTGCTGGAGGAAAAAAACGGCAGACTTGGTCAAAATTTTCGGCGAAGGCTTCTTGCGGCTACAGTACTATTTCTCTTTTTTTTTTTTTTATGGATTTATTATGATTAGTTTTATTTTTAATTCGATTATGAGTAGCTAAATCTTTAATTCTAGTCAGAGAAATTATACCCTAGATGTGAATTAAATTGTGAGATCAATTGTTCTTAATATCAATTGAGTTCTGATTATTTAATTATTCTCCGTTTTGTATGTTAGATTATTTGGCATTAATTGAATAGCTGGTAGCATTCAATTCTTCCTAGGTAGTCTAGTCAACTCGAATACACGAGGTTCGGTATTCCTAAGAGTTTCAATTCAACTAATCACGTGGTACGTCGGTTAGCGTTTTGAAGGGAATAATTAATCAACGTGCAATTAAACAAGGTTTGATTAATTGTAAATTGAATTGGGTCCTAGACTATCGAAATCAATGTTCTAGGAGGTTCCAGGACAGATATTCGATTATAGATGCAGTTAACGGAGGTTCCTTAATTGCTGGGTTAAATTTATAGGACTGAACTGTTAGGAGGTTCCAACAGGGAAAACCAATATAATCAAGGTTAATTGGGAAAATTTGTGCGTCGATGATCAATTTATCACATCAGGGTGGAAACAATTCCTTTGACTAGATCATTTCATAAATTGAATTTAAGCCAATTCTTGTTTTCTTAATTAATTTTAATTGAAGTTTATTTAAGTAGAATAAATTCTCAAAAACCCCCCTCTTGGTTACCAGATTTTGATTTAATTAATTCACTACCATGCTTCCTGTGGAGACGATCCTACTCACTGCTTGCTATTTAATTCTGTGTAGAGTAGGTAATTATTTTTTATTGGTTGACGACCCATCAACCATTGGTGAACTGGGGCTATCCGAAGGAGGATGATGTTCTTCCTTCTTTATAAACTTCTTTTCAATTTCTTTGTGGCTCGCGTGGAAGTAACAAATGTGGAACTGTGGATAGTTTTGTTTTATGTGTTGATTTTGTTAAAAATGATGATCTTGCCTTCCTAATACTATCATTTCAACCTTTGCATCTTTGAGTATTCATCTCTCGTCCGGAACTAATCCAATGGTGCAACCTCCTGTTTTTAATCTTAGTTTCTTAAATGCAGCAGAGCCCTCGTCTCCGACAATATATTTTGATGGAGCCATATCTTCCTAACGAATCGGAGCATCTCAGTGGTATCCGAAACTGGAGCATAAATTTATGGTGGTGGAAAATTTTTTCTCAGAGTTGGTGGAAGCCCTTGCACCAAGAAAAGCACTCATAATAGTTATTTACTTGCACTATCGTGTATCAATGTTAATTTTTTTAGCTATATCTAAGGTCTAATTTCGTAACCCAGATTTTCTCGTGTCTTCTCAACTGTTTTTTCGCGCCCTGAAATTCAATTTAGTTGGAAGTATTGGCTGAAGCTTTTTAATATATCCTTTAGACAATATGTGGGACAAGGCTTATTAATCTCTGATAGAACAATTAAAGAGTGAATTAAAAATTTGGTTATCATACTGATTTCAAATTGAGGATTTGGTAACTATTATTAAAAATTCTATCTAAAAGTGAAGGCCAATTTCTCGTCTCGTTTATCCCTGACAAATTAAGAAATATCAACCATAATATTTAAATATAAAAATATATTAAATTACCTAAATACCCTTAATCAATTTACTAAAAATACTAAAAAATTATTTATAATTTAGCCCATCTATGCTACTTTAATCATAATTTTTATAAATTTTTGGTAGATTAAAAAGAGACTTATAAAATTTTTCATAAATTAATTAAGGACAATTAAGTAATAATAGGAGAGACAGAAGATAAACATTAAAGGGGAAATACTTAACAAACTAAAGAGTTTTTTTTTTTTTAGAAAAAGAGTACGTCCAATAAAAAAAATGAGAGCACGATATAACACTACCCATTTAAAATCAATAACTTTTCGAAACCAAACAAAAAAAACTCAGATTCCGTCCTATTCTCTAAGCTTCTTCTCCCCCTCCCTCCACAGTCAAGGGTCACCTCCTTCTTTTTCATCGTCAAACTTCCTCGGCCACTCTGCAGTAGCGCCAAGAAGCCCAAGAACTGCCCCCTTTGTCTCTCGTATGCGGCGCAATCGAAGATGGAGCTGAACATCAATAGCGGGTATCCTCGGTGGTACTGGATGTCTTTGGCCTTTCTTCTAATTCTTCTGCTTCTCAACGGTGCTGCTCACGGGAAAACTTCCAAGCCAGATGGTGCAGTTGTGGAAGAGTTACTCGCTGACCTTTTTATGCTTGAATTTTATTAATTTTAGCTTGAGTGATTTTTTTTCTTTTCAAATTAAGGGGAGGTCCTCTAAATTTAGAACGTGATTGACAAATGAATGAAGTATTAGTGGTGCTTCAAAGCTGTTTTTGTTAATAAATGGGTTGGCTAGTATAGCTGGTGGGTACATGATATTATTTGGGGGAGACTAGTTGGGACTTAAGAGAATGAGGAGGGGAGTATTTTTATGCTGGAAAAAGTCTCTACCAATATTGCTTTAGGAATGGCTATTTGTAGGCAACAAGCCTAAGCAAAGAATTAAGCAAATTAATTCATCAGCTTCGCTTTTGGACTATCAATCCATTAAAGGCCATGCATCAGTTTTAGGATTAATACAAATTAATCCACCAAGAAAATAATGCAAGCGTTTTTTCAGCATAATTATGCACGTTTTCCGAACGGAATATGCCTTGAAGTTTAATGGAAAACACCTGAAGCATTGTTTTCAATTTAATTGCCCAAACCGAAGCTTTCAAACCATTTTGCTAAAACTGAAGCTTTCAAACCTTTATTATTTAATCAAAAAATCCAACCAAATTTTAATGCTTCAAACATTTTTTAATTAATAAAAACTGTCTAAAACAATTTTTAATTAATTAATTAAAACTGAACATAATAGCCTTTACTCAGGGCATAGACCAAATTTTCAAGGATTGATTAATCGAATTCGAAAAGAATTTTTATCATTGTCTTCAGGACAGAAGATGAAGGCAACGCAACGGCCAAAAGTCATTTAGGTACTTTGGCGTCCTCTTTGCACATCTCTATTGGTTGTTAATATTGATGGTTCACGGTTGTCTACGGGAGCTGCAGGATATGGTTTCATAGTCCGAAGTTCTTTAGGGGAGTTCTATTATGGTGAGACAGGGTGTTTGTTGAATGTCTCATCTGTACAAGCAGAGGTGCGTGGTCTATTGGCAGCAGTTAGATATTGTCGAGGGAAAAGGTTTCATGGGGTTAAATTTATGTCCAATAATGCCTTCATTGTCCCAATGGTTAACAAAGGGGCTAGTTTTCTTTAGAGAGAATTGGGTAATTTGAATGAAATTTGTTTGTTCCTCTCTACTAATGATTCTCATTCAGTGCATATTTATAGAGAAGGAAACAAGATTGCAGACTTCCTTGCAAGACTGGGCTCGGCAAGGTCACCTATTACTTTCTTATCTTTCACTTCATTTCCTAGAATTTTACGCGATTTGATTGAACTAGAAGCTAATTCAGTACCCGCATTGAGATTTCGGTCGTATAAGTAGATAGGGCTTCCAATGGGAGTATTGGTAAATATATAGTGGTTTAGGTGAGAAGGTTCATATAGATGACTACACAATAGGAGGGTATGGGTAAGTCTATGCACTACCTGTTGGATTATAGAAAATAATCATTAGGTGTAAGCAGAAGCAAGAGTTTAAATCAAAAAATCCTTTGGATTTAAGAGATGAGGTTTATAGGTGATGAACAAAAGAAGTTGGAATGGAAGAGAATAGATTTTCTTAAACAAAGAGAAGTTTACTACATTGTAATAAAAAGAACACTCAAATTTACAAGCTTTTGGCTAAAGGTTTCTCACTTCTCTATAACTTCTCTAGGTTGCTTAACTTGGTTTTCCCTTATGTACAAATGAGAGGGTGAGGGCTATTTATAGTCTCTCCAAGAAAGTTCTAGACACGGAATATTCTTAGAATATTCTTAGACTACTCAAACATATTCTAGAGTATTCTACATACAAGTAAGAATGTGGAGTTCTCTACTAGGTTCTAGATAGTTCCACATGGTTCTAAAATATTCTACTACATTTTAGACCAACCCGTTACCTTCTTGATGCTTCCAGAACATTCTGCTCCATTCCAGTCCAATACAGTCCCTTTGTTTTAGTCCAATTAATTAAATTGGGCTACCCAAAGAAGACAATGGAATTTTCTAGAACATGGTGGAAGGTACTGGACCGTGCTGGAATGATCCAGAAACTACCGGAAGGGACTGGATGGGACTGGAATGTTCTGGAAGCATCAAGAAGGTAACATGTTGGTTTAGAAGGTAGTAGAACATTCTAGAACCGTGTGGAACTCTCTAGAACCTAGTAGAGAACTCCACATTCTCACTTACATATAGAATACTCTAGAATATGCTAGAGTGGTGTAGGAATATTCTAGAAATATTCCGTGTCTAGAACTTTCTTGGAGAGGCAATAAATAGCCCTCACCCTCTCATTTGTACATAAGGAAAAACCAAGTTAAGCAACCTAGAGAAGTTGTAGGGAAGTGAGAAACCTTTAGCCAAAGGCTTGTAAATTTGAGAGTTCTCTCTACTACAAAGTAGTAAACCTCTCTTTGTTTAAGAATATCATTTATCTTTCACTCCGACTTCTTTTGTTCATCACCCATAAACCTCATCTCTTAAACTCAAAGGGTTCTTTGATTTAAACTCTTGCTTCCGCTTATACCCAAGGATTATTTTCTATAATCCAACACCGGTCCATTCCAGTCCCATCCAGTCCCTTCCGGTAGTTTCTGAATCATTCCAGCACGGTCCAATACCTTCCACCATTTTCTAGAAAATTCCATTGTCTTCTTTGGATAGCCCAATTTCATTGTCTTCCTTAGTAACTAACTGTTAGTCCAATTAATTAAATTGGGCTATCCAAAGAAGACAATGAAATTTTCTAGAAAATGGTGGAAGGTATTGGATCGTGCTGGAATGATCCAGAAACTACCGGAAGGGACTGTATGGAACTGGAATGGACCGGAATGTTCTGGAAGCATCAAGAAGGTAACGGGTTGGTCTAGAATGTATGCACTACCCCATGTATTTTATTCTATTGATTTATTCAATTAATAATAGAGTAACAAAACCCGCCAGTCCGCCTTGCCCGCTGGGACTTGTGGGACTGTTCACTTAAAAAAAAAAATAGCCTTTACTCAAATCTGGATTGAGAGTTTTAGTTGGGAAAATCTGAATCCGGAATGGACTAAAACGTGGGTTGATCAGGCCGACGTTCTTTTCTACAAACAGAATTGTTTGCCAACAATTTCTCATTCACACATGATTTCCTCTATTTCTTCTAACAATTTCTATCTCTTTTTCAATACGTCTGTTGTTCATTCTTCAGAAATCCCTAGTATTAATTCAATTGCGGTGTTAGAGATGGATTGTTTTTGGGGTTTTTTTTTTTTTTTTTTGAAAGAGAATAAACCAAATCCTATTTAACACAAGGCACACATTATCAAAAAGTGGCCACAATAATATTACACATCTTGAAAAAGGATGACCACATTCCTGCAAAGTTGGCCATACAAGTATAAATGAACTAGAGACGCTGCTTCTAAGCAAGCAGAAAACTTTGACACAACAGTTACAACAACTGCGCAGCAGTATTGAGTGTTTGAGTCAAGCTGAGTTGCGCTCTTGCGATGCTTGACAAATAAAGTACAAGTAAGTGAATGGTCCTGGAAACTATCATTTACAAGCTTATTAAAAACTTGAGCTGAAAATTTAGGCAAGTATGCTACAGTATCTGATATAAATCTTTCAATGTTATTATCAGGTGCGACACGCCCTTCCACGACACCATCCGCGTATTTGTAAACATTATCGATTAAAGCAAGCAACCTTTACATGGAGGCCTGGTCAGGTCCCCTCACAAAGCAGTCGCATATGTTAAAAATAACTAAAGGATGAATCTTTGCGGTTATATTGGTTGATGCTTGAGGGAATTGCAACACAGTTTGACCGCTCCACGCCATTGCTCCACCACCGGTAGGTTGAAGGAGGGGGAAGATCGGAGTGGGAGGAGGAGAGGGATGGGTTTTACTTTTTTGGATTGTTTCAGTTTTATTTTGTTTGTTTACTTAGGGGGGGAGAGGGAATAGATGGGCAAGGACGGTTTTTTTAGTCCAAATTGAGCGATAGAGAATAAAAATTGGGACGGTAACTAATAAAATTTATAAATAAACTGCAGATAACATATGTATCCATATATTGTTTATTTTAATTTTTTTTTTCTTCACAATCAAATCAGAACACAAGACATATTTAAAGTTCAGCAACTACCCTTTTCTAATCATATTGGAGGCAGGTAAAATTCTGAAAAATCTATGGAGGATTATGGCAGGAAAATTGCCACAAGTTTCAAGAAGAAAATAGAAGCCACAACTTGCATAATCCAAAAAAAAAAACTGGTCTTCTTCCTTCATACACCTTCTTCATTCGAATGCATCATCATCATCATCTGGAAGTGGCTGTGCTGCTGCTGCAGCCAGCTCCACCTCATGCTGTTCCTGTGCTGCCAAGTCAATTTGCACCTCAGGTGGAGCAAGTGCAGGTGACTCCACAAAATGCATGTTGGGATCCCCAGCTAGTTTCCTAGCAAGATAAAGGAATGGCTTCTCAAAGTTGTAATTGCTCTTTGCGGATATCTCTTAGTACTCCAAATTCTTTTCGCGGTGGAAGGTAACTTGTTTTGCCTTGACTTGCCTGTTCTTCACATCAACCTTGTTCCCACAAAGTACAATTGGAATATTCTCGGAAACTCGGCAAAGATCACGGTGCCATGTCAGAACATTTTTGTATGGGGATTACTAGTTACCGCCTCACTTTTTGGGACGGTAATCCATAAGTTTTGACAAAAGTGTCGTTTAAATTAAAATAGGGACAAAGATAGGGTATTGTAGGTGGACATTTTAGTCCAAATTGGGGGATAAAGGGAAAGTACTAGGGCGGTAACTAGTAATTCCTTTTAATAAAATATGTATTGTGACATTTTGTATTGTTTGTATAGACCATGATTTAAATTACGTAAATGTTGTAATTACGTGTCAGCAGGCACAGACGTGAGCGGGATGTGTGACGTATAATGTGGAGTAGAAATTTCAATACCACTTAAATAGTGGTATACACTCCTCTCTTTTTTCAATGTGGGACTAAAGTTCCCTTATTATTATCACGTTATATAGTGCATTAATATAAATAAAAAAATTTATATATTTTATAATGTTTAAAATTACACTTATTAATGTGTTAATATCTTAAAAAAATAAATGTGATAATACATTTGATATAAATTACACTAAACAATGTCACTATATTTCCATAAAAATACATTACACTTGTTGATTTGTCATAATTTAAATATATTACCACAACTACGTTAAATGTCATAATAAGATTTAATTTGGTGTTCTAATAACATATTTATAGAGATATCAATTATGTAATGTTGTATTGGGTAATAAATTGGTTTGCCAATAGAGGCTAGTTATCATATTTCGTATTTAGTGTGATAATATGAGTGTGACAATAAACCAATTTTGTACTAACGCACACTAATAAAAAATCTGCTGTCTTGTGATATTAATCGATGATTGTAGTTTACTAGAAACATCAATGGAAATTTATTTTTCTACCTCTGTCTACTTCAGGTGTGTGTGATTGCTGAGCTTTTCCTTGAGGGTCAGCCATTGTTTGAGTTGTCTCAACTGCATGGGTAGCTACTAGAAAAGGTATTTTACTGCTGGAGCTATAAGATAGTTTTAATGCTTATTCTTTTCCCTTGGTTATTTTCCCAACTCTGTTTTTTAGAGCTTCTTGGTACAGTTACAAAATTTTATTGTATAGCATGTTCTTCTAGGATTACTTAGTGGCTTTTTAATGCCAAAACTAATTTTAACTCTTTGTTGGTCTTGAAAAATCTTGTATGGATAAAGATCCCACCAGATTCAGGAATCCACAACATGATTCTTCATATGATTCAAATGGATGTAGAACTTCTCTGCTGCAGTCTGCAGACATCTTTTCAGGAGATTCTTAGATAAATAAATGACACATCTGGGCAATTCCTTTGAAAAATCTT
Organism: Knoxia roxburghii; assembly: GCA_030378225.1. NCBI lineage: Eukaryota > Viridiplantae > Streptophyta > Magnoliopsida > Gentianales > Rubiaceae > Knoxia > Knoxia roxburghii. The sequence continues at coordinate 5,783,767 of CM059420.1, read as the reverse complement.
AGTGGGCATTGAAAAATCTTCACAAGGCATTACTTTAAAGTAGATAACAAAAGAAGAGCAGGTGAATCTTGTTTACCATATGGGTCATTTTTCTGGTTTATGTTGGAGAAACAAACAATAAAAGACATGTGATACCATTATCATATCTCAACGATGAAGAGTCCGGATTCAACCATCCAATGGCTGCTCTCACAATTCCATGCAATGAAGAAACCTCATCAATGTCTTCATTCCTAAATGTACCCTTGTGACAAAACTATTAAATTGGGAGGAGCAAGAGAAATAATTGAAGTTTCAAACTAAGCAAAATCGGGACCAATACTCGTTTTGATCATCTGGCTAAAAGCCAGATAGTCTCTGCTTCTTGAACAGCAGTTGAACATAAAACATAGCTGCATGCCCATCAATGAAAAGAAAATGCAGCTGACATGCCCTAGTGGCGCAAATTATACCATGTAACTAGTGGTACATCTACGTACTACTATATTTAGTAACTTTTATAGTAACATGTCATGTGGGTACATGTGGGTACTACTATATTTAGTAAAAGTTATTAAGTATAGTAGTCGGTACACTAGCTACATGGTATAATTTCTGCCCTAGTGATTATGAATACTTTTCTCTGTTTTGCTTCCTACAGATGTGAAGAATTAGTCAAGGATAATACCCGGCTTCAGAGTTTGATATATACTTACAATTGTCAGGGATTAGAAAGAAGATGGAAATCAGCAACGAGATGCCCAAAATTTCAAATTTTAACACCAGAGAAGAGCCTAAAATTGATTAGAATCCCATCAGAGCTGCAGAACCTCTTTCTGTTTTGATGAATCTTCATTCAGAGCATGGCTCTCAGTTCAGCAAAGGGGACAAAAGAAGATCAAAAGTTACTGAGCAAGCAGAAGAAGTTTTAACTAATTCACAAACCATAAAACTTGCTAATTTGGTAAAACTATTAAAATAGTCATAAACTCCCTACAGGTAACTAACACCAGCGAATTCACAGACATTACAACTCCTTAGTGGAGCCTTCAAAGTAACTCCATTAATTAGCCTACAGAATGATCAAGATATGCGACAGCTCACCAAAAGCTATGCAATTTCCAGCACAAGTACTTGTTAAACTCCAAGAACTAAGGATTTCAGGTCAAGTTCAAATATGCATGTGAGCATACCATTTGTATCACAACCGGGCTTCCGAAGAGAGGGTAATCTATGTGAGAACCTGTATAAACAATTACGCTTTATCAGAGACAAGTCCTTGTCATTCTTGTTTCGCCGCTGAAACGAATTCACAGTTCCATTGATTCTGTCCAAATAGGCAACTCTTACGCCCAAGGATGAAGCCCCACCACCCCTGCAATATGACAGAATCTCCACAATTTCATACTCAAACTTGCTATGGATTTCTGGCTGCGAAACCCACAAACTTATATCCCAATCCTTGTAGATGGCCCAGGTTTCTCCAGCACAAGGAACTATATAGCTTTCGCTATCACGGAGAACTGGATGAGAGAAAATAGCAGGAGATTCAACACATGTTATCCCAGGTTCAAACTTTCCACAAGCAACAGGGAAGCCCGCGTTTATCCACTCCTTCTCACCTTGGTAAACTGGACAAGGTTTAAGCCAAGTAACCTCAACTACTTTTGCATCCTTGTCAATAACATTCGTTACTAGGGCATAGTATGATCTTGGCATTTTATCTTTCCTATCAAAACACGCCCACGTTTCTCCAGCATTGAACTTTCTTGCTAGTTTTCCCTGAGAAGGGCTATTAGAAAATGAACTACTTGGATAACCAACAGTATTTGCAGCTAAATTACTCACTGGATCTGAATCTGAGCCTGAATCATCGATAACTACCAGGTGCTGTTTGCTTTTTGCTTGTGACTTATTATTCGAACCTAAATATGAATACAAGATAGATAAGATAAGAAAATTGGACAGCACGGGTCATGAAATCAAGGCAGTGACGGTGAATAAAAATTAAATGATAGAAATCTAAATCTCTATAATGGGATCAGAAACATTACCTATTGTTTTTTCAAGACTAAGAGCTTTATCTCGTCCACTGAATTTATCACCAACAAGACTTCTTTTCCTTCGGTTCCCCCTTACAGGTTGTGCTTCTTGAATTAAATTTTTTAAATCAAGAACCCTCTGATGTACTTCAAGTTCTTTTTCAAGAATTTTGAGCTCCTTTTCCCTTGTATTGATCATCTTTTCCTTCTCCACCAGAATCCTTGCTTTTGAATCAGCCTTCTTTTCCCTAACGGCCAACATTTTCTCTCTTGCATCAATCTCACCTGCTCTTCTCCTAAACATTTCCTCAGTTATATCAAGCTCTTTCTTCCTTCTCTCCACTTGACAGTGAACCAGTTGCAGCACTCCCAAAAGACCCTCAAACTTTTGCTCTTTCAGAGCAACTTCCTTGAGCTGTTCATCCACAGACTCTCTCATTTTCCCGTATTGCAATTTCTCACCTTCAATTTCCTGCAAAATACCTTTCAGAAATTGTTCTTTCTCATCCAGCTTCTTTAACCCCTCTTCAACCGACCTTCTCTTCAAATCAAACTCCTCACACCTCTGGTTCAGTGATTTCTGAACCCCCATCAAATGCTTCTCTTTTGACTTGAGTTCAGCAAAACTCCCACCGAAGGACTCATGAATCATCTTAAAATTGCATTCAACATCCTCCAATCCAAACATAATCACCCGCATGATTTCTTGCAGCTTACGTTTCTTTTTTTCCGCAACGGCGATCGCTTCAGATAACTTCACCAAAGATCCCATCTTTCTTGCTGGTTGCTAGCTAAGAATGACGCTTTTTTTATTTTTCCACAGCAAAAGCTCAAAAGAAGAAACACCCAAAAAGCCTTCTTCTTTCCACTGCAGTAAGAGCACCAAAAAAAGGTTTGTTTGCTTCTTTGCAAATAATGACGCCTGCGATCTCACTTCTCAATCTCTCAGTTTTTGTCTTTCTACAACTCTCCTATACTACACCCAAAGCATTTGATTATTGTGAGGAAGGAACTAAGAGGTTTGGACTAGTACTGGAACCAAAGTTAACTTCAAATAGATTCTGGGAAAGTAAGAGGTTTGTACTGGAACTAAAGTTAAACTTTATTACCTAAAATGGAAGTAGAGCACATGAAATGTCCGTCTCTTTCTAGCTTGAGACATACTTATGGATGATCAGATAAGATTTTGATGTTTTCATCAAATCACACGCCAATGAAACATGGATTTGTGTTTTGGTTGAACAATATAATCCTTAATTAACATGAATAGGTAATGATGAAAACTTTGTTATAGTGTTTTGTATGATATTTTTAGGAAAAAATGCAAATTTAGTCCTATAGTTTAGTTCAGTGGTAAATTTAATCTTAAACCTTTGCTAGTCGCCAAATTTAGTTTTAAACTTCCATAATAACAGTACATTTCATTTTTTTTTTTTACAGATTTAACATTTATTTTCTAATTCCGTACTCATTTGATACGTGGCATCCACGTGGACTATTATAATCCATTGGGATGACACATCATAAGGTTTCTAAAACTATTTTGGCCCGTTAAATGGTAAAAGAAAAAATATGAAAATTTAAAACAACCAACATGATAGTCATCCCAATGGATTATAATAGTCCACGTGGACGCCACATGTCAAATGACTGACGGAATTGAAAAGTAAATGTTAAATCTGTAAAAAAGACACTAAGTGGACTAAATGTGCTGTTATTATGAAACTTTAGGACTAAATTTGTCACTGGACCAAACTATAGGGACTAAATTTATATTTTTTCCTTTTTTTTATTATTATTATTTGGTCTATTAATTTAAATTTAAGTAAAAATAAAAATAATGTGATAATTTTTTTATGCTATTTTTTTAACATTTATAAAACCAAAAACGAATAGGTGATATCAAAATTTTATTTTTCAAAAATAAAATTGGAACGGAAACTATAAATCACAATTAGGGTGTGGGTTTGATTTCCCTTTCTTTCGGGTTTATTTCAATAACTAAAGCTAAAACAAAAAAGTGTGTGACAACATAAAAAGGACTGTTTACTGTCAAATGTGCCTAGCTTTAGTTTTTTGGGACGATAGTTCATTGGTTTTAATAAAATTGTCCTTTTATTTAAAAAGGAGAAGAAAAAGAATATTATAAAAGATATTTTAATTCAAATTGGATGATAAAAAATAAGAAATTAGCGGTAACTAATAAAACTTATCAACTTACTGTAGACAGCCTCCTTTGGAAAAAACTCGGGGGTTTAAAATGTCCCCTCCAGGATTTCTCATTTTTGTTGGCGCTTGATGTTGGACTCCTGGGGTCGGTGGAGAATCTTCACAGAAGAAATACAATGGTTCCTCCTAATTAGAATACAGAGAAAGTGTAAATTGTATATTGGATGGGGACTTCAGCCAAAGCTTGCCACATATATTCGAAAACGGAAACTTAGGAAGAGGCATATGTACAATGCACAAATTGATTTGGAAGCAAGAAAACCCGATGAAAATAATACTCCCTTCGTTTCATACAAATTAAGTTTTATTTGTTCAATGTATAATTTTTCTTTTAATTTTGAGTCCCATAAAGGTGTCATGTGAGAAAAAAATAAAAAAAAATCTTGAAACACCATAGAATAGAAATGGAAGTAATACCTAAACGTGACAGCGTCAAAGGAAATTTTGAAGTTTTCGCCTGATCGATCGAGTTCAGCCGATTTAGAAATTCAGAAAACTGAATTTTATTAAAGTTGAAAGCTAAATTTCACATCTCAATGGAGGAGGAGAAGAAAAAACCCTATTTGACTTCTAAGTATTAATAGTATTTATAGAACGCAGAATTTCGAAAATTCCTATGTAAGTCGGAGGGAAACGATTATAAAGATAAATATATTTTTGCTACAATTAATGCACTAATGGGCTAAGAAATTGGCCCAAACTACTAAACTTGGGAAAAAATACAAATTTAGTCCAACAAGTTTGGTCATTTCACTCTTTTAGTCCAATATGTTTGGTCTCCGTCAAAAATACCCATTACGTTTACATTTTAAAGCGATTTTAATCCATTAACCTGTTACAACAGGTTTTTGTATTAGTCAAAACAAGTCAAAGGTAAAAATAGTCATTTTAAAAAGGTTTAAATCGATTTTGGTCCCGCATAATAGGAGTTATTCCGATTTTGGTCCCTCTTTTTATTTGGTCACCAATATTAGTCTCACTTAATTTTTTTGACAATTATTGTCATTTTTTTTTACTAAAATACCCTTTGACTAACGATTGACTAACTCTTTGACTAACGATTGACTAATTCACTGACGTCGCCACATTGCCACCATCCTGGTATCGCCGCCCGCCACCATCACCCCCCAACCAGTCACCGATGCGAGGCGGCGGCGGAGGTGGGGTGGTGGTGGTGGCGGCGGAGGGTTAGTCAACCGTTAGTCAAAGGATTAGTCGACCGTTAGTCAAATGACTGAATTGTTAAGAGGTTCCAACAATGAAAATCGGTGTAACCAGTAGTTAGTTAATACATTTTTGCAACAATGAAAATTGGTCCAATTCCCTTGACTAGATATTTTTTCAAATTTGATTTTACAATTTGTTTAATTTCTTATCGTTAATTTTAATTTAATTTTCGTTAGTAGTTTTAAGTAACAACAAACCCTCCATTTTGTTTACGCACTTTTGATTAAATTTATTTTACTCTAGTGCTCCCTGTGAATACGATCCTACTCGTATTATACTATTTTTAATAGTTTATAAAGTACGTTTATTTTTTATTGGTCTGACAACACATCATCCATTCATGACCAGCGAGGAGAAACAGTATATAAGTGCTTATGATGGTTTCAAAGTGTCGCGCCTTCCCTACAAACATGGCAAGGACAAGCGTCGCTTCTCCATGTACTTATATCTTCCAGATACCAAGAATGGACTGTCAGCTTTGATAGACAAACTCAGTTCTCAACCTAGATTCATAGAGCAGCATTTGCCACGTTGAAAAGTAGAAGTTGGTGACTTCCTCATTCCAAAGTTTAACATATCTTTTGGATTTAAAGCTCCAACGATTCTAAAAGATCTAGGACTGATGTTGCCGTTTTTACCTGGCGGGCTCACTGATTTGGTAGATTCCCCCGTTGTTGGTCGTAAGCTTTGTGTTTCCAACATTTTCCACAAATCCTTTATTAAGGTTAACGAAGAAGGTACAGAAGCCGCTGCTGCAACTGTTAATGGACTGATGGCAGGGTGCTGTATGTGTAGAGTTATTGAGAAAGTAGACTTTGTTGCCGATGGTCCATTCCATTTCATCATAAGAGAAGATGTGACTGGAGCGGTGCAGTTGATGGGCAGTGTGCTTAATCCTCTTGTATCTTAACCATTGGTGAACTGGGGCTATCGTGGAAGTAGCGAATGTAGAACTGTGGATAGTTTGGTTTATGTGTTGATTTTATTAAAAATGATGATCTTGCCTTACCAATACTATGATTTAACTTCTACTAATGTTCAAATTATGATTTTTTTTTTTTAGCATTTCCTGGTACTCGGGAAACAAACAACTGTGTTGTCATCAAATCGATTATCAGCCCATCTTTCCCGATCTTAGGTTTACCATGAAAATTTTCTCAGGTTCGTTGGATCTTCTGTTAGCAAATAATGTGAAATCAGTTGGCAGTTCCTATCAGCAGTTTTAGCTTTGAAATGTCTACTGAAATATCAATGGCATTATGATTATATCTTCAATATGGTTCGCCCGCATACCTACATGTCTTTGTGGTATCATCAACCTTTGCATTTTTGAGTTTTCATCTCTCGGCTCCAATTAATAATATATTTTGATGGAGCGATATCCTCCTAACGGAGCTTGGATCAGAAAACTGGAGCATAAATTGATGGTGCTGGACCTGGAGTTGTTGATCAGAGTTGGCGGAAGCCCTTGCACTAAGAGAAGCACTCATAAAAATTTATTTGCTTACACTATTACGCATTAATGTTAAATTTTTTGTAGCTATATCTAAGGTCTAATTTCATAGCTGTCTCTTCTCAACTCCATATTTCCACCAAATTAATTTAAATTTATTTTCTTAAAAAAAGAATTCATACTAGATCTATGTACAAAAATTTTGATATTCAGTATACAAAATTTAAAAAAAAAAAAAAAGAAAAAAATTAGAGAACCCCTATAAAGATGGAAGAAATATATATATAATACATGAGGGAGATGATCAAGAATCAAAGTTTGGATCAAAGAATGCTAACGGTAGGGACATGGCTAAAATTGTGAATATTAATCTCCTCCAAGGTCTGTTTAGGGATGCCATGAAACGCTAGTGTTTTGAGTGAGGTGATGAATCTCAACTCCATTGGAAACATTCTGAGAGATGAGCAATATTGGACATTAAGATGCACAAGATTAGGCATGGCACCTTTCTCCACTATCCACGTTTCCAAGTTAATGACATAGAAGAGAGAAAGAAATCTGAGTCGAGGAAACCCCATTGAGTGGCAAACCATTTTTTTCCCAATAAAAGCATCGTAACGAAAGTCCAGTTCTTGCAGATTTGGAAGATTCTCCAGTATTTTCATGGGATCTTCTTCTATTTTAGTATATTCCAAACGCAGTGACAATAGGCTTCTTAAGAAATGGGATTCATAATCTGGTAATTTGCATTCTATTCGTCCATAAAGACCTATATCTTGGGCATTACTACGCAACAATTCTCGTACTTGTGAATCTGTTGCAAACAACACTGCACCACGCATAATCACTTGTTTCACATGGCGTGAGTTTGATATGCACTTGTAGATATCTTCTACGCCCCTCCCCTCTGGGCGAATCAAAAACTCTCCCAGATCTTTAATGTTTGTCAACTCGGACAGATTTTTAACCTCATAGAAGGCATTGGGAAGTCCAGATATTACCTCGAGGTCGTTTGAGACGTGGATTTGCATATGGAAATTACTTTCACCAGGGCGATCCACACCCGCCAGAGGTCTCGGGGAACTTTCACTATGGAGATACAGATGTCTCAATTGTTTGGTCTTGATTGGCAAATTTTTCGTCCACATTATCATGGAATCCCTTAGATCAAGGAGTTCCAAGTGTTCCAGATTGGTTATTGAGGAAGGCGACAATACCAATTCAGAATTTGTCAATCTTAGATACCGCAAGTGAATCAGTTTACCTATTGGTAGCTTGAAGACGCCATTTGGGACTTGCTTTCCATCTTTCATATTTTCCAGTCGTGGAGTTTTTACTCCTTGGATGATCAAAGATTTTAGCATCTTGCAGCTGTTGATCTGCGATCGTTCCAATTCTGCTATAAAATCCCAAGGTATTGGAGAAATAAATGCTAGAGTGCGCAGAGATTTGGAGGCTTCCAATTCCATAGAAGCATGTTTTGTAGAATCGTCCGGATCACTCAAAGGAATTATGACTCTAGGAATATTAGGAACAGCGTTTGACAACTCAGGAATACCATTTCTATTAATATTTCCATAGTCCAAGACCTGCAAAAAATGTTCTTCTCTTGCTTTTGCAATGCACAAATCTCTCATAAGGTCATGAAGGTGACACGAGTAATACCTTCCATCAAAACGATTCGGTTTTTCCTCAACCATAACTATGCATCGCTTTGCCAGCTGTTCCAAGTATCGGCGAGCAACTTCTTTCATGGATTCGTCACGGCCAATTCGGTCTTCTTCCAAAACCATTCCTTCGGCCATCCACAGATCATACACTCTCTCCACATTTACGTGTTCGTCTTCAGAGAAAGCACTCAAGTAAAGAAAGCAAGGCTTCAATTTGTATGGCAAGTCACTGTAACTCAAAGCCAAAATCCGCTGCAATTCCCCTTCATCTTTCTCGATATTTTCTCCCTTTTGCAGATAAGATTTGATGTTTTTATACACCTCACTCCACTCAGTGGAGCTGTGTTTTGTTGCAAGAATTCCTCCGAGGATAACCACCGCCAGCGGAAGGCCTCCACAAGTTTTAACCATTTCCTTGCCTAAGTCCGTTAGAGTCCGAATGTCTTCGTACTCTACCAAGCAACAACGTTAATTGCAACTGCATTAGTATTGTATCATAAATTTTTGTTTTAGCAAACAAAAATATTAAAACCAGGCACTTTCTAATTGGGAAGAGCTGGATGATGACACTTTCTAATTGTTATACTTTATTTGTTGGGTTTTAACTATTTGAGCCAAACTTAACTCTAGCACTGATATGTACAACCACTGAGCTGTGGTTACCGAGGTAACCAATACAGTCATCTTCTTACATTGTAAGATGAACAATTATAATGAAATATGTGGTGTCTTTCTATCTAAATAAATATATTTATATATATATATATATATATATATACATTAAAACAGCAACGTATTCCTTATAAGAAGAGTACTAGAAATCCAATTGGGTAACTTAAGAGGTTAGGTTGAATGGCATTTTGAATATCTCTTTCTACCGAACAAAACATCCAAGATTAGGGATAATCCTATTGATTAATTCTAAAAAGATTTTGGAAAGTTTTGATAAATAGAACACATAAAAGATTCAGTACAGAGAGGAGAATGAAAAACAAACCAGGATCAGGTGCGTCTCTAGTGGCCTTTTTCATAAGCAGCTCCAAGCTTTCAGCTTCACTAAGCAATTTCAGTTGATGATGGTAACCATTTGGACCAATTTTCAAGGCCACTTCTTTGTTACGAGTTGTGATCATTATCTTGTTCCCTTTCTTCCTCATTGGAAATGCAATGTTTATGCATTCCCAAGCCTCCGTAGACCAAATGTCATCAAGAACCACCAGACACATATTTTCTTCTTGGATTCGAACCAGTTGCTCGACTATCTCATCATCTCTCCACTTCCGAATCTCATTTCTCTCATACGGGAGGAAGCTAACCAGAATCCCTTGCAATAGATCCCTTGTTTGCCATTGTTGCGATACGCAAACCCACGCGAACCTTTGAAAATGTCTCTTCACATTAGGGTGATTGTAAACCTTTCTAGCAAGTGTTGTCTTGCCAGAACCACCCATGGCGCAAATGGAAATGACTCCCCGGTGTTGGTGGCTGGAAAGGGAATCACCTTTACCCACCAAGACATCTACCAATTTCGTAACATCGGCTCCAAATCCCACAAAGTCTTCATCGTTAGCAACATAAGGATATGTCTTCCTCCTCAATTGTTGTTGCCTTGCAGAAGTTGATGATCCTTCTCCTTGATCAGTTACAGCCCTTATGCCGTATTCCTGAAATCGTCGGGTTAGATCCGAGATTCTAGTATTCAGGCTTTGAATCTCTAATCCAACGTTATGACGAATGTAGCATTCATTCAGGATACAAGCATAGCGTCTCACATATGATAAAGTGTTTCTTTTCCTCATCCTTGATGCAAGCTTGAAAGCGTAGTCTTCGAGGACGTTTTCGGCTTCGTAGGCCAAATTTCTACTCTGTGAAACCCACTCCTGGACAATGGCTGCCTCGTGCTGCTTTCCATCGGCATCTTTCAGCAGTGCCCGCATCGTCTTGAGCTCGGAATGAAGTTTCTCAGCCTCATCGCTCACCCCACGCAAGAAATTTCTTTCCTCAACCAACAATTTGCCGATTGTTTCTACAAGAAATGATACAATTGGCTCAGCCATTTTCTATGGAAGATGAAATAGCTAGTAAGATGAAATTTGTTGATGAATTTGTTTGGATTTGAGCAAATCTTGGATCCTTCGATAAGTTATATATAAAGGATATTAAAGTCTATATATACCTTGCTTGTGATTATGATTGTGTGCATTAATTTAGAAGGGAACTTTTGAGAGAAATTTTATTTTAAAGGAAGAAACAATATTGGAAGGAAACTTTTAATCTGAGTCAGTAATTTTTAATTATTCTTAACTTGCTATTATAGTTAAGGTGAGAATAACTTTGTTCAAAGACAAAGAATGAAGCTTCTGCAATCTTTAGAAGGAATCACTTGCGATCTTGGAGTGCTTTCTAGTGGATGGTATCAGTTGGTAGTATACGGGTTAATGCTTACTATGAATAATGCTACATGCTTTTGTTACTACTAATAATGTAAGACGTGATCACATCAAGTATAATATAAAATAAAATTTTTTTTAATATACACATTTTAATCATGATATATGAACTAGACAAGTGTTTTTTTATATAAAATAAAAATATTTTCAAAATATTTTGCATTTTATATAAAATTTTACTAGTTACTGTCCAGTTTTTATCTTTTACTGTCCAAATTTATAGTAAAACACCTCCCCACAATATCTTCTCTCTTTCTTACTTTTAAATAATAATTTTGTCAAAACTAAAACGGTAATATTTAAAACTGAGACCGTAACTAGTAATACCCTTTTATATATTAAAAAATACGTTAAATTGACTCCCTCTGTTCTTAAATTGACTTCATGTTTGAGCAGTACGTTGTGATAGGGCTGGATAGGATTTTATGGAGAAGTGGATGCATAAGACTTGTTTGGTCATCCATAAGGTTCATAACTATTGCAATTATGGGATTGTATGTAGATAATTTATTGTTAATGACCTTAGTTATTGCAGGTTACTTTTATAGGGCGGGAGATTAATTCTAAGCAGGGGCGCTACATGGTGGCGAGAGAGCGCGCACGCTCCAAAACGACCAAAATTTATCCTAATAAATTTATTCTGACAAAACTCCAGCAGGTATTCGGCTTCCATGCCATTACAATTCTACCCCAAAAAATTTAAAACTTGCATCCGCATGTAATTCTAAGCGACAATATTAAGGTTGCAGCCCGTTTAACTAGCAGGCCCACCGCACCTTCTAGAAAGTACTGAGACTTCTACGGTTTCGTGATTATTACAACAATGGATAAAATAGAATGTTGTCTTGATTCCCCTTCCGACACATTCTTGTCCTAGATACAAAGCTACTGAATTTAACAATTCTGCATGCATGTAGGATTCTACATGCTGCTTTAAACCCTATCTATTGTCTATTGATCATAATAAATAATAGCCCTTTGAAGATTTTTCCATCACCGCCGCCAACGGATTTGAATTCCACCACCATCAAAATACTCATCAAGAAAAGGGAATGGGAAGCCTGAAGATCAAAAGAAGTTCAGCTCTGCTGAGAGTTAGTAGTGGAACCCAGTTTGATGATCTCCCAGAAGATCTCGAAATCCTTTCAAGATTGCAAGTCCAAACTCTCCTGCAATTAAAAGACGTCGACAGAGATTGGGAATCTCTCGTATCCAATCGCAGTTTCACGCTTTGCAACAGCCATGGACAACGGCAAAAGCTCTTGCTTTTTCTTAAACGCAAAAGCGGATACGGATCCCTATTGTCCGGAAGTTTAGCCCATTCTTGCTGCTCAATATTGAAAAACAAAAATATTGTCCGGCATGCTGAAAACATTCCCAATCCATTTGCTGGATTCTGCTTTCTGGGATCGTGCGATGGTATGTTGTTCTTCGGCGATAACCAAAACATCCACCTGTGGAATCCCTCCACCGATTATACGAAAGTAATACACCATATGAACAATTTGGGACAGTTTTGCCATTCTATGGTGGCTTGTGGAGTTGTTTATGATAAATTGGTTGAAGATTACAAAATAGTATTAATAGTTCATGATATTTGGAAACACGCCAGAACTCTCGTCTTCTTTTCCTATCTCAAAAGTATAAGATGGACGAAACTCAAATTTAACTTATTCTCTCAAATTGTGACGACAAATTCTCCCACTCCCGTCGTAAATCCAAATTTGCACCTCCTCCAACAAGAAGAGAACTATTTGCATTCGATAATCTATTTTAAAATAGATAGGAACGAATTCAAATCATTGCCCATACCAGCAGGACAGAATGTGATATATGGGTTGGGTATGATTGATGGTTGTATTAGTATGGTGACTCAGTCTGGTGAGATTAGGAAGGTTTGGATGATGAAAGAATATGGCGTGAAAGAATCTTGGACAGTTATGTTTAGTTTATTTGGCTATAACGATAATATTTATTCATTGATTCCGGTGTTTTTGACGCAAAACAAAAATTTGTGATGGTTGCAGATGATGAAAAGTTATTGATATATGATTGCAAGAAGAAGATAGTTGTAGCTGATTTTGAGATAATACCACCATCGATGCAGATGTTACTTTCAACTTGTAACTTATTTGTATTGATTTATGTTGAGAGTTTAAAGGATGGAAATCTAGCACGAGCCATGAGAAAGAAGAGGGATAATAAATTAAATAATTTTGTTTACTTTTAGTTAGCATGTAAAAATTAGCCTGTATACAATTTTGTTTATGATGAGGAATTGGAGAATTAGGGATTAGAATTAGAGACTATCAACTACAAACATTTTAAAACATTTTAAAAGATTAGGAATTAGAGTATCAGGGATTAGAATTAGAGCGTTAGGGATTAGATTAGAGCATTGATACCGATAATGTTTTTGTTCAATTATATGCAGCGTTAGGATTAGATTAGAGCATTGACACGGATAATGTTTTTGGATATGATTGAACAGAAATACCCTCAAAATTTTGGTCCGTTAGTGGGCTTCACAGATAATATGGACGGAAAGACCAAAACCAAAATTCAAATGCAAAAGTTAGTGACATTTTTTGAATTTTTAAAAGTTAGTAACCAAAATCTAAACTTTATCAAAGTATGATGACCTTTTTTAAAATTCAAAAGGAAGCACATGGGTTTTTTGGGTATGATTGGACAGAAATATCCTCAAATTTTTGGTCCGTTAGTGGGCTTAACGGATAATATGGACAGAATGACCAAAACCAAAATTCAAATGCAAAAGTTAGTGACTTTTTTTAATTTTTAAAAGTTAGTGACCAAAATCTAAACTTTATCAAAGTATGATGACCTTTTTTAAAATTCACTCTCTCTCTATATATATATATATATAATTTTTTAATTCAGTAATTATTCTTTTAATTCTAATCTTCATTTGTTCAATTATATTCATTTTTTTTCTATATATATATATATAATTTTTTAATTCAGTAATTAATCTTTTAATTCTAATCTTCATTTGTTCAATTATATTCATTTTTTGTTCTAATTATATATACTTGATGAATCTAAATATATATACTTGTCATGACGTGACATATGTCCTTGATGAATCTATACTTGTCATTAATCACATATGGTCCTTTGATCAATTTAATTATAGTAAATTTCAAAATTGGTCATCATACTCTATTTAGTTTTTTTATTTTGGTACTTATACTTTAAAAATTATTTTTAAGGTCATCATACTTTAATTTTCTTTTAAAAATGATCACTCCGTTATCGATGCTAACGAACCTATTTTTTAAGGATAAAATTGTCCATCCACTATTGCAATCAAACCAATCCTCCTCTTTTATCTTTTATTTTTTCAGGGTTAAAATTATAAATTTTCTCCCTTATCTCTATTCTTTCTTCTTTCTTTCATTTTCCACTAATTAAAATTTTTGTCTTTTTTTGGTTTTTACACTATATTAGATTTCAACAATTTTTTTTCGTTTTTTCCTAATTAAAATTCATTTTTTCGTTTTCTTTTTTTTCAATTTTTTTGTTTTAATAACTTGGTTAAAATTCCAAAATTCAACTGGGAGGAGCGATTGAGCTGAGAGAAAAGTCTTCCAGAATAATTCAAAGATTTTTTAATGAAAACCTCTGAAGTGGTTAATTACTTATTATGAAGGCTGTTGAGATGGAAGAACTGAAGCCTTTGTTGAGTTTCTTGTGTCCTGGAGAATTAGTATACGCCAAGTACTACACTGCTTTTCTCATCCAGGAGGCCGACGACAATGGAGACGGGAAACTGACAATTGATGAGATGCTTAATCATGAACATATTTTCTTCAGCACCGTCGTTAAATATCATGAAAATCATCAAAATTCTGGATATCACGATGAACTCTGAGACTCAATCAATACCGAATTCACCGGAATGACGAGTGTTCCTGCCTCCGCAATCGGAGTTGAAGATGATCGAGAGCAGTCGTAACAGAACTGAACAGGCCCATGTTATTGTAAATTATTGATGAGTTTATATTTTATGATACGAATTGGGCTGAATTGGGCAAAAAATTAGATATTTTGGTGAGGCTTAATGATGGTTTTTATATTTGCAGGGAATTATATTGAAGTTGAGAAGGATGGAGCAATCTTTTTAAGAATGAAGGGCAAATTGGACAATTGAAGAAGAGAGGTCAAGTGCTGTAGATTTTTTGGAAAGACAAGAAAGAAAGAATGGCCAAATTGGGAAGGAAGGATAATATAAGGAAGGGAATAAAAAAAGAAAGGAGGCAGAATTTTTGATTGAAGACTTGATAGTCTTGATTGCAGGACCAGTTTTAAAAAAAAAGGAAAGACTTTGGGTTATTTTGGCAAAGAAATTTCTGGCGGGGACCACGATTAGAAAGAGGGCAGCAAATTGGTTGTAAGAGATTTTTTTGGCGGGACGAAAAAGTGTGGAGACATAATTGGGAGCGGAGGTTGACTGCGGACACAGGGGCAGTTCTGGAGGGATTTTGTGAGCAGCAGCTTTGGGTTCCCGGCTTCTACCATTAGTACTAAATTTTTATTTCTTCTGCTTTAGTTTGAATTCATGTCGCACAAATTATACATTATTTTTATTAGTTTAATTATGAGTAGCTAGATTTCTTTAGTCTAGTCAAGGGACTCAAAACCCCTCGATGCTACTTGAATCGTGAGATCGAATTGATATTACTATTAATTGATTATTGGTTTCTTATTTATTCTTGTGCATTTTTTGTGGATTATTTGGCATTGCCTGTATAGCTGGTAGCATGCGGGTTTTCCTAGGTAATCTAATTTACTAGAATACACGAGGTTCGGTATTCCTTAGAGTTCATGAAATTAATCACGTGGTACGTAGATTAGTGAATTGAAAAGAATAAATAATCAAGTGCAATTAAGCTAATTGGGTTAATTGTAATTGAACTGGGTCCTTGGCTATCGTGATCTAGATTCTAGGAGGTTCCAGAATTGATCATTGATTATAGATGCGATTAACGGAGGTTCCTTAATTGCTGGCTTTAATTAATAGGACTGAATTGTTAGGAGGTTCCAACAATGAAAACCGGTGTAACCCATAATTAATTAATACATTTTTGCATCAAGGATCGATTAGTGCATCGAGGTGGTCCAATTCCCTTGGCTAGACGCTTTTCCCAAACTTGGATTTTTACAATTTGTTTAATTTCTGGTCATTTATTTTAATTTGATTTTTTTTGTTAGTTAGTTAATTAAAAACAAACCCCCATTTTGGTTACGTACTTTTGACCAAATTTAGTTCACTCTGTTGCTCCCTGTGGATACGATCCTACTCGCACTACACTATTTTTTATAGTCTTTAAAGTAGGTTATTTTTGATTGGCCTGACGATCCATCAAAATTTTGGCGCCGTTGCCGGGGAGCACGGTGTAGTGTTTTATTTTTGGTTAAAAGTTTTTGGTTTTATTTGTTCCTTTTTATGGTTCGCTCTTCTCGTACAGGCAAACTCGTTTTTGACCCAGAGATAGAGAAGACTGCAAAAAGGAACACCAAAGAGAAGAAACAAAGAGAGCAACTGGCTGAGTCAACATCTTTGGCCCCACCAGTTGACGAACAGGAAGAAATTCAAGTTCCGGAAGAGGAAGAAGAGCAGTTAATCGCAGCACCAATGGCTGACAGGACTCTCAGGGAGTTGGCAACTCCGGATGAAAATCAACAATCTCTTTGCATTACTTTTCCTGAAAATGCTCCTAGGTTTGAGTTGAAATCTAGTACTATACACTTACTGCCTAAGTTTCGTGGTTTGACAGGTGAGGATCCCCACAAGCACTTGATGGAGTTCCACATTGTTTGCTCGGCAGTGAGTTACCAAGGAGTTACAGAGGAGCAAGTCAAGCTCAGGGCATTCCCATTTTCCTTGGAGGATAAGGCAAAACACTGGCTCTTTGGGTTACCAGCAGGGTCCATTACCACATGGAACGAGCTGAAGAAAAGATTTTTGGAGAAATTTTTCCCAGCCTCCCGGGCTTCTAATATCAGAAAGGATATCTGCGGTGTCAGGCAAGCAATTGGTGAAAGCCTGTATGAGTACTGGGAGAGGTTCAGTGATTTGTGCAGAAGTTGTCCCCAACACCAGATTCCCGAGCAACTCCTGATTCAGTATTTCTATGAGGGCCTATCTGAGTTGGACAGAGACAAGATCGATTCTGCCAGTGGAGGAGCATTGATGAATAAGACTCCTGCAGAGGCAATGAGGCTAATCTCTGTGATGGCAGAGACTTCCCAGCAATTTCATAGGCTAGCAGACATGCCCACCAGACGAGTTAACGAGGTTAGTATTTCTAACATGGAAAGTAAGATTGAGCAACTTACTGATTTGGTGCGCCAGCTTGCTGTGGGACAATTGCAGGCAATTAAGGTATGCGGGATATGCTCAATTCAAGGACACACCTCGGATGGTTGTCCAGCCATGCAGGAATGTACACAGATGAATGTTGTGGGAGGATTCCAGGATCTACCCCAGAGAAGTTATGACCCCTATTCTAATACCTACAACCCAGGGTGGAGGAATCATCCCAACTTCAGCTATAAGCAGCCTGGATTTCAACCTCAATCTCAGCAATCCAGTTTCCAACCCCCAGTGAGAAACCCAGTACCTCCACCAGCAGAGGCTTCAGGTTCGTCAGTCGAATCAGTGATTGAAGGATTGACAGCTGCAGTGCAGGGTCTTGTTGAGAGGGATCTGGCAAGAGAACAACAACAAGTAGCTAGAGAGCAACAGTCACAGGCTGCCATTAAAAACTTGGAGAAACAAATCTCTCAGCTAGCCACACAAGTTAATCAGAGAGACCGAGCCCAAGGGAAGCTTCCGTCTCAGCCAGGTAGTTCCACTGAAAATGTGAGTGCCATTACTTTGAGGAGTGGAAGAGAATTGTCAGAACCTAAAATTCCGACCGTCAAGGTTCCAGAACCTTCTCAGAATGCAGAAAAGGAAGAGGAAGTGGAAGAGTTGCCAAAGAAGGAGGTAACTCCTAAATTCATTGTAAGAAAAACTGAGAGTGTGATTCCACCCCCTTTTCCTGGCAGGTTAGTCCAAGTGAGAAAGGAGTATAGTGACGATGAGGTGCTTGAAGTATTTCGCAAAGTGGCGATCAACATACCATTGATGGAAGCCATTGCACAGATTCCCAGGTATGCGAAATTTTTAAAGTCGTTGCTGACTAAGAAGAGAAGACCTGAAGGCAAGGTCTATGTGAACGAGAATGTGTCTTCAGTTATTCAGCGTAAGTTGCCTCAGAAGTGCACTGATCCAGGTATTTTTGCCATATCTTGTGTAATTGGGTCACGTGTCATAAAAGCAGCCATGCTAGATTTAGGAGCTTCAATTAATGTAATGTCTTTGTCTTTGTTTAACAAGTTGAAAATTGGGGCTCTGAAAAATACCAATGTGATTGTCCAGTTAGCCAATAGGGCGATGATTTATCCAGAGGGGGTAGTCGAGGATGTACTAGTAAAATGTGATAAGTTGATCTTTCCTGCTGATTTTTACATTCTTGACATGAACGATGAACATGTAACAAACTCTGATATTCTTTTACTGGGTAGGTCATTTATGAAAACGGCTAAGACAAAAATAGATGTGGATGCTGGTGTGTTTACTTTTGAATTCGATGGTGAAAAAGTGCAGTTTAACATGTATGAAGCGATGAAGTACCCACCAGATTCTGAATATTTTGTAAATGTTAGCCTAGTGGACTATATTGTGCAAGAAGATGTTGAATTTAATTTGATGCTTGATGAGCTTAACTTTGTGTTACAACATAGTTTGCAGCAAACGGGTACTCAAAAAGATGTGAATGAATCCGTCATGGAGGCAATCATGGCATTTCATGCCAATTCCGAACTGCCACTGAGGTTTGCTAGCCATTACTTGGGATTGCCTATTAGTTCTGAGAATATTTTACCTTCTTTGGTACAGGCCCCTAAATTGGAGTTCAAGTTGTTCCACGATCATCTCAAATATTTTCTGTTAGAGCCCGAATCAAGATCGTGGTGCAAGAAAATGACGAAAACCATTCAGGATGAGCTGCTTCGGGGGAAGAAATGTGTGGTTGGGCAGAAGGTATTTTTCACAGAGTGCAAATGGAAATTAATGCATGGTAAGTTCAAATCAAGACGGCATAAACCCTATACTGAGATAAGTATTTCTTCTTCTTGTATGGTTGAAATTAAAGATTTAGAGTCCAGAAAAATATGGGTTGCGAATGGTCATCGACTCAAATCTTTTCTTGTGAATGGTAGAACTACTTTTAATAATGAAATTTGGTTATTTCTGCTTATTTATGAAGATTAATTAGAAGTAGGTCTGAGTCTAGCCAAAGACGTTAAAGAAAGGCGCTTATGGGAGGCAACCCATATATATATATATTTTGTTTCTAAGTTTTTTTTTTTTTAGTAGTTTTAGTTTTTTTTAATTGTATTTTTAAGTGATTTTTCGTGAGAATTTTGAGGGGAGTTCAAGGTTTGGGCAGAATAGAAGTCTTCCTCTGACATGCCTAGGTCAAGCTTCGCATTTTTTAGATTTTCTCAAGGTTTGGGCAGAATAGAAGTCTTCCTCTGACATGCCCAGGTGAGTTTTCCTTTGATTTTTAAGAGTTGGGGGCAGAATACAATTTTTCCTCTGACATGCCCAGGTCAGTACCTTTGGATTTCTCACGATTTTCTTTGCTTTTATTTGGGATTTTTTTCAGTTGTTGGGCAGATTACAATCTTTCCTATGACATGCCCATGTCATTTACACTTAAAAAAAAAAAAACAAAAAACAGAAAAATTCCTTTTCCATTTTTAATTAGGGTTATTAATTCCTTTTGGGTTTTCCTTTTTCTCTGTAACTAGAGGAGGCCGATTTTTAATTTTTTTTCCCTAACCACACTGCTGCCACCATCCTTCATCATCTCTGCCACCATTCTTCGACATCCGACCGGCGATCACTCCACCTTTTGCACCTTTGACATCCGGCCGGTCGTGGAAGCTAACCCGCTCTTCCCTTCGCTCACGGCGTCCTTCGTTTTTCTTGGCGAGGTTGCTATCGCCCCGTAGTTCTGAGTTCTTTCGCCGCTCCGCACTCTGAACCCAGCCGCACTGCAGTCGCCACGTCGCTCCGGCCGTTCACGGGCGTCGGTATCAACCGCCCTTCGCAGTAGTTGTCTGCTTTGGTTCTGTCCTGTTTTCGGGAGTCATCATAATCAGTCCAGATTTTCCAGTTCATCCCGGCAAGACAGCCTCTCTTCATAATTGTTTGCAAAGATGGTGCGCAAAAAGGCTCCACAACCAATTGCATTGAGGGATGAATCAAGATCCTTAGACGACGAAGCCCGTTCTTCTCCACTAGCCGTGGCTCGACCACCCTCCAAGCGGCAAAAAGACCCTCCCAGAATCCAGCGCAGCAACATCAGTCATCACACGCCCTTTGCGCACATGTGGGCTTGAAACCTCCACTTTCCCCACCATAGAGAAGCTTCTTTTCCCCTTACTAACTTTTGTTTGTTTTAGTTATTTATTTTATTTATTTTTATTGTGTCTTGGTTGTGTGTGTTTTTGCTATCCTTTTTATGCCTATTTTTTTTCTACATTGGGGACAATGTAGAGTTTTAGGTGTGGGGGGATTGTTTTGTATGATTATTGTTTTGGGGATGGTTTGTGTTTCATTGTGTTTAGAGTCTAGGTGTGGGGGAGTTGTCAATGTTATATGTTTTGTGTGGGAAATTTGATATGCAATATGTGATTGGGTGAGGTAAGAATGAAATGTAGGGAATAATAGTAGTATTATGTGTTGGATGCCTATAACTGTTCCGTATGATAATTCAAATGAGGATACTTGTGTAAGTGACATCCAAAAAGCTAGATAATGTGAGATTTTGGGCCTTAATGAGCAAATAATTCTTTCTTGTGCTCAATTGTTTTTCTTCAGAGTGTTTCACACATAATTTGCATATTCTAGAACTTGCTTTGTTATGCATGTTACCATTGCTTGTGGATTTGATATACAAAGATGATAAGGGCATTAGGAGAAACCAATTTTTTGGCTTGCTTTAAAATCCAAACTTCTATGCTTACCATTAGTGAACCTTTTTGAAGCTTGGATCTTGTTCTTTGATTGTTAAGCCATTAAAATGAAACCAGGGCCTGTGTTTAGCTTGTTTTTTCTGCCTAGTTATTGAAATGAGTGTGTACTCGGTTGTTGACCTTGGTTTGTGGTTTGAAGGCGGATATTGCAAGACATTAGTAGCTCATAAAAGAATAAGTTTGTGCTCTACAGTGTAAAGTGCCTTTGTGTAAAATAGAGGCACAAAAGTTGTTGAAAAAAAAAAGAAAAAAAAGAAAAGAAAATGAAAAAAAAAAAAAACAGCCAATATAAACAAATTCCAGTGAATTTGTGTGGCTAGAAAAAAAAAAAGGTGAATAAAGAGCTAGGTTTGGAATCTTTATGGGTTGCTAGTGTCTTGCATGGGACATCCTCGGTAAGAATGTTGGAAGGTTGACAATTGAGTATATGCTTGTTTTCGTAACTGTAGCCTAGAGATTATCTTTTGTTTATCCTACCCTTTTGTCCCGAGCCTCATTACAACCCTTTGACAAGACCCTTTGATTTGTATTTTGGATTCATTTGAGTGACGATGATGTGATATATCTGCAAGCTTATGGCAGGAACAGGTTATGTGATGAATTTGAGTGATTATATAGTCCCTAAACACTTTTGAGTGCATGAGAGATTACATGAGAGGTGGATGTCACTTTTGCTTGTTATTTGATTTTGGAGAGTTATGAGGAACTTGGTATAGTCATTGCAAATGCTTGGTACTATGAAAAATTTCCTATGTGGATTGCAAAGTCTTGCTTGGTTATATATTGCATATTGAGGATCCAGTTTTTGTTGTTACTTGTGTTTTGTTTATGTGTCGAGTCTTGAGTCATGCTTGGGGACAAGCATTGTTTAGGTGTGGGGGATTTTGATGAGTTTATATTTTATGATACGAATTGGGCTGAATTGGGCAAAAAATTAGATATTTTGGTGAGGCTTAATGATGGTTTTTATATTTGCAGGGAATTATATTGAAGTTGAGAAGGATGGAGCAATCTTTTTAAGAATGAAGGGCAAATTGGACAATTGAAGAAGAGAGGTCAAGTGCTGTAGATTTTTTGGAAAGACAAGAAAGAAAGAATGGCCAAATTGGGAAGGAAGGATAATATAAGGAAGGGAATAAAAAAAAGAAAGGAGGCAGAATTTTTGATTGAAGACTTGATAGTCTTGATTGCAGGACCAGTTTTTAAAAAAAAGGAAAGACTTTGGGTTATTTTGGCAAAGAAATTTCTGGCGGGGACCACGATTAGAAAGAGGGCAGCAAATTGGTTGTAAGAGATTTTTTTGGCGGGACGAAAAAGTGTGGAGACATAATTGGGAGCGGAGGTTGACTGCGGACACAGGGGCAGTTCTGGAGGGATTTTGTGAGCAGCAGCTTTGGGTTCCCGGCTTCTACCATTAGTACTAAATTTTTATTTCTTCTGCTTTAGTTTGAATTCATGTCGCACAAATTATACATTATTTTTATTAGTTTAATTATGAGTAGCTAGATTTCTTTAGTCTAGTCAAGGGACTCAAAACCCCTCGATGCTACTTGAATCGTGAGATCGAATTGATATTACTATTAATTGATTATTGGTTTCTTATTTATTCTTGTGCATTTTTTGTGGATTATTTGGCATTGCCTGTATAGCTGGTAGCATGCGGGTTTTCCTAGGTAATCTAATTTACTAGAATACACGAGGTTCGGTATTCCTTAGAGTTCATGAAATTAATCACGTGGTACGTAGATTAGTGAATTGAAAAGAATAAATAATCAAGTGCAATTAAGCTAATTGGGTTAATTGTAATTGAACTGGGTCCTTGGCTATCGTGATCTAGATTCTAGGAGGTTCCAGAATTGATCATTGATTATAGATGCGATTAACGGAGGTTCCTTAATTGCTGGCTTTAATTAATAGGACTGAATTGTTAGGAGGTTCCAACAATGAAAACCGGTGTAACCCATAATTAATTAATACATTTTTGCATCAAGGATCGATTAGTGCATCGAGATGGTCCAATTCCCTTGGCTAGACGCTTTTCCCAAACTTGGATTTTTACAATTTGTTTAATTTCTGGTCATTTATTTTAATTTGATTTTTTTTGTTAGTTAGTTAATTAAAAACAAACCCCCATTTTGGTTACGTACTTTTGACCAAATTTAGTTCACTCTGTTGCTCCCTGTGGATACGATCCTACTCGCACTACACTATTTTTTATAGTCTTTAAAGTAGGTTATTTTTTATTGGCCTGACGACCCATCAATTATGCAAACTCTGGATGTAGACGTTTCTGGATGTGGTGATAGTTGTTTTTGGACGTGGTGCTAGTTGTTCTGAGACGTGGTGGACTATCTTTGTGAAAAAAAATTAGTTTAAATTCACATGCATGGATGTAGACGTTTCTAGACGTGGTGCTAGTTGTTCTGAAACATAGTGGGCTGTTTTTGTGAAAAAAAAATTAGTTTAAATTCACATGAATGGATGTAAATGTTTCTGGACGTAGTGCTAGTTGTTTTTTACGTCGAACTGGGCGTTCTGAGATGTGGTGGACTGTATTTGTGAAAAAAATCAATTTAAATTCACACGCATGGATGTGGACGTTTCTGGACGTGGTGCTAGTTGTTTTTGACGTGATGCTAGTTGTTCTGAGACGCGGTGGACTTTCTTTGTGAAAAAAATTAGTTTAAATTCACACACACGGATGTAGACGTTTCTGGACGTGGTGCTAGTTGTTTTTTACGTGGTGCTAGTTGTTCTGAGACGTGGTGGGTTGTTTTTGTGAAAAAAAAATAACTTAAATTCACATGCATGGATGTAGACGTTTTTGGACGTGGTGCCAGTTGTTCTGAGACGTGGTGGGCTTTTTTTAAAAAAAAAAACAGTTTAATTCACATGAATGGATGTAGACATTTTTGGAAGTGGTGCTAGTTGTTTTTTACGTAGAACTGGGCCTTCTGAGACGTGGTGGACTGTCTTTGTGGAAAAAATCAGTTTAAATTCACAGGCATGGATGTAGATGTTTCTGGACGTGGTGCTAGTTGTTCTGAGACATGGTGGACTGTCTTTGTGAAAAAATCAGTTTAAATTCACACACATGGATGTAGACATTTCTGGACGTTTTGCTAGTTGTTTTTTGACGTGGTGCTAGTTGTTTTTGGACTTGGTTCTAGTTGTTCTGAGACGTAGTGGGCTGTTTTTGTGAAAAAAATCAGTTTAAATTCATATGAAATGATGTAGACGTTTCTGGACGTGGTGCTAGTTGTTATTGACGTAGAACTGGGCGTTCTAAGAAGTTGTGGACTGTCTTTGTGAAAAAATCAGTTTAAATTCACACACATGGATGTAGACATTTCTGGACGTTGTGCTAGTTGTTTTTTACGTGGTGCTAGTTGTTCTGAGACGTGGTGAGTTGTCTTTGTGAAAAAAAATAGCTTAAATTCACATGCATGGATGTAGACGTTTCTGGAAGTGGTGCTAGTTGTTCTGAGACGTAGTGGGCAGTTTTTGTGAAAAAAATCAGCTTAAATTCACATGAATGGATGTAGACGTTTCTGGACGTGGTGCTAGTTGTTTTGACGTAGAACTGGGCGTTCTGAGATGTGGTGGACTGTATTTGTAAAAAAAATCATTTTAAATTCACACGCATCGATGTAGACGTTTCTGGACGTGGTGCTAGTTGTTTTTGACGTGATGCTAGTAGTTCTGAGATGCGGTGGACTTTCTTTGTGAAAAAAATTAGTTTAAATTCACACACATGGATGTAGACGTTTCTGGACGTGGTGCTAGTTGTTTTTAACGTGGTGTTAGTTGTTCTGAGACGTGGTGGGTTGTCTTTTTGTAAAAAATAGTTTAAATTCGCATGCATGGATGTAGACGTTTTTGGACGTGGTGCTAGTTGTTCTAAGACGTGGTGGGTTGTTTTGTGAAAAAGTTCAGTTTAAATTCACATGAATGGATATATACATTTCTAGATGTGATGCTAGTTATTTTTGGACGTGGTGGTAGTTGTTCTGAGACGTGGTGGGTTGTTTTTGTAAAAAAAAAAAAAATAACTTAAATTCACATGCATGGATGTAGACGTTTCTTGACGTGGTGCTAGTTGCTTTTGACGTGATGCTAATTATTCTAAGACGTGGTGGGCTTTCTTCTTGAGAAAAATCTGTTTAAATTCACATGCATGGATATAGACCTTTTTAGGTGTGGTGCTAGTTGATTTTGGAGGTGGTGTTAGTTGTTCTGAGACGTGGTGAGATGTTTTGTGAAAAAAATTAGTTTAAATTCACATTTCTGGATGTAGATATTTTTGGGCGTTGTGCTAGTTGTTCTGAGACGTGGTGGATTCAGCGAAGACGTGGTGGACTCAACGAGGAAAAGACAAAAATATCCTTATAAAATTGGTTAGTTAGAACTTTTAATGGAGGAAGATAACGGAGTGACCTTTTTTAAAAAAGAAAAGTAAAGTATGATAACCTTAAAAATAGTTTTCAAAATATGATGACCAAAATTAGAAACTAGATATAGTATGATGACCAATTTTGAAATTTACTCTATATATAATTAGTGCATTTGGAGTTAAATATAGGGTATTACTAGTTACCGCCTGTCCTTTTACTTTAAAGAGGTGGAAAAAAAATGTATTGTATGAGGTGTTTTAGTCTAAATTTGGGGCGATAATAGATAAAAGTTGGGGCGGTAATTAATAAAATTTTAAATATATATATTAACAGTTCGGGTAACTTTAACCAATTTTGATTGATAATGTTAGATCTATACAAATATTAATATTGCATGAATGGGGTCAAGTAACAAAATTTTCTACATTGGGTGAGAGAAGTTTCTAATTCTTTCTTCAATTTTGTGTCCAATCTTTTCCCAGTTCTGTTTGCTGTGCTTGTGCTCCAAAACATTTACCTGTGGAAAATTTTTAACATTTACTTGTAAAACCTTTTTACCAATTATACCAAGTGTCTATTAAAATTTAGGAATAGCTTCGTTATGGTGGCTTCTCGAGTTTTTTTAATAAATTCATTTACTTTTCCAAATCATGAAAAATATTTTAATGATTTGTAAGATTAAGATGAGAGATGAGAGCTCGGGAAGTATGATGTTATATTATGTTTTAAATTTGTTCGGATTACTTAATTTTGTATTTTGTCCAATATATATTTTAGAGAAATCCATTTAGAGATTGAATATTTGATTGCTTTAGTTGTTCGATTGTTCATGTTATTCAAAATGCATTTGAATGTAACTAGGTAATTTTGTTATTAGATGAGTTTTCTTTTTTTCTTTTTTACCACTGAGACAGTAAACTAATGAACTTTTAGTTTGAACAAAGGCTTCTACATATATATTCTTGTTTTTTATTGTTAGAGACTACATGATAAGCCATGATCTTTCACTACACTATCCCTTGTATGTACACAGCTCAAAACATTGTTCATGCATCTTCAGCATCATCACTCATGCTCTGGCGAGTATCGATGTAGAATTCTGAGTCCAAACCATACATGATCCTTCCCATTTCAAGAACAAACTTTCCCTCCTTGTACTTATGACTTTTCTCATGGGCAGTTTCATATTTCCAGCCGGCTATCTGCATGCATTCCTGAGAGCATCAAACTCTCCTCGAGAGGTCCAATCATTATGTTCACCGCTTTATTGAAGAGGTATGTTTTTCCTCAGTGAGAATGGAATGCCTTAGAGACAAGGTTATCAGCAAGGGCCAGGTGAGTTTTGCAAAATTTGCACATATATGTTCTGCCTTCCAGATCTACCACGAATATCCTCCCCATCTCCAATTAACTCTGTCACCCACACACACACTCACACACAAGCTGAGTCAAAAAAATGAGAGGTGTTATCCGATGAGTATTTTTATAGTTTTTTTTTTTTTTTTTTTTTGACACTAGTATTTTTATAGTTGATAGTGTATAAACTATAGACATTTTAAAAAAGATTAGGGATTAGAGTGTTGGTAGGGATTTTGTTTTTGTTCAATTATATTCATTTTTTCTTTAATTCAGTAATTGTTCTTTTAATTCTAATCTTCATTCATATTCATGTTATTGTATATAGGAATGGTGAGATTTCATATGCGTCATCCTGCAACGTTCCTTCAATCCTTTGGTCATCTTGTAATAATGCCTATGTTTCTTTTGATGAATCTAATTATATGCAATGTCTATGTTGGTTTTTTAATGAATCTAATTATATGTAAGGGTAAGATATATATATATATATATATTCTTTTGATGAATTTAATTATTCGTCATAGTATAAATATTTTAATTTTGTATTTTGAATTTTTAATTTCTTTAATTGCTCGAGATCTTGAATTATCATAATATATTAATCTCTATTTTGGATCTGATTTAGTCGAACAGTACTACATTTTATTAATTTGACCTCATGAAAAATCAGCAAAATTATTAATGACTGTTTCCTAGGTTGATCTATAGTTGAATTAAGATGGCTTTAGACCTTGATAAGATCTAACCACCTATCATGACATCGAGCCGTTCGAGTGACTTTAGTCTCGAGTGACTTCAGTCAATTCTTAAGGATGATATGACGACCATACAACTATTGTTCAATCATAATATATATATATATATATATATATATTAATTTAACAGTCCTCATAGAGGGCTAGCGGGTTTAAGAACCCTATCCATAGATATGAAGAGTATTACAAGATGGCGGGTGTTTAGGCAAGCCCGCAGCCTTTCTAAGTGGCCTAAACAAAGCTAGTGCGAAGTATTGGGATCGAGTCCTTGTCCATCAAAATTAGTCCTTTGAGGTTTTCAAGCATGGACTCTAAGTTTTCAAAAGAGATTTCGTGTTCTGTGCATGCCATCTTTGCCATTAGGT
This sequence comes from Knoxia roxburghii, assembly GCA_030378225.1. Lineage (NCBI taxonomy): Eukaryota > Viridiplantae > Streptophyta > Magnoliopsida > Gentianales > Rubiaceae > Knoxia > Knoxia roxburghii. The sequence goes on along the minus strand of CM059420.1, from coordinate 5,755,728 downwards.
CTGCTGGGGCGTTGATTTCTCTGGGAATGTGAGATATCCTGTGCTTCCTCTTGTTCATCTCCTCCTTGATTTCCTTTAGAGCATTGTAATTCCTCCAACAGAAATGCTCTTCCCCTTTTTGCAACATGTTCACCAATTGTAGACAGTCGCTAAAAATTTCACAACCAATAAGATTGAGAGATTGACAATACTTAATTCCCTTGAGTAGTGCTCTGATTTCAGCCCGGATTGGGGATACTGCTTGGACTTTGAACAGTTCCGCGTGAATTACTTCACCTTCCCCGGATCGAAGAATCAAGCTTCCCCCACTCTCTCTGTTTTGTCTCCATGATCCGTCCGTGTTTAGGATAAATCCTGCTCTTTGAATTTGATTCTTCCATGTCAGGATTTGAGGGACTAAGGAGATTTTCTTCGGCAGCCAACAACCGAAGTTTTTGAAGAGATATTTCTGATCTTTCTTACTTGCAGCAGGGTTGAATGCTAAGACAGTTTCTCTTAGGGCCATGCGCACTTCTTCAAAAAACCATTTACTGTCCAGACCAATATTTTCATACACAATTCTGTTTTTTACTTCCAGATTCCCCATCGTAGAAGGGATGGGTGAGTCTCTTTAATATGTGAACTGCAGATTTGCCATTGTATCTCTGCCACCATTTTTGCACCAAGGTCCTACCTAGTGGCAGCCTTAAAGTTGAGATCGATTTGGGAGTCCAAAATTTCCAAGCAGGGACAATTTTTGGACATGAGAAGAAAATATGATGTGTTGAATCTACTGCATCATGACAAAACGGACAGATTGAGGGGTTTGCATAAATTCATATTTTGCAAAGAGTTTCTGGGAACGGCAGCAGGGAATTCCAAAGTCTCCAGAGGAAGACCGACACTTTTGGTTGACACCATGCATCCCACATGGACTTCCTATACCTTTCCACGGGTTGTTCTTTCCTCAAAGCATTGTATGCTGATTTGAAAGTGAACTCGCCATTGTTTTCAGGCTGCCAAATAAGTGAATCCAGGCTCGACGAGAAGTTGAATTCCATTCCTGCTAGCTGTTGAACAGAGCTCTCAGGAAGGCTTGGGGAAAGAACTTCAAGTATTTCAGCTCTGTTGATGTCGAAATCCCTTAGAGTGAGGTTTTGGGAAGGTGGTTTTTCTTTACTTTTCCAGAGGAAGCCAAGATCGGACCAATTGTCGTACCAAAACATACAAGAATCGTCATCGATCCTTATTTTTGTTAAGCTCACTATCTTTGGGGCAATCCTATGTACTCTTTTCCATGAACTTCTTAGCCGAGCTGTGATTGATAAGGATTGAACAAAGCGAGCCCAGAGTCCTTGTTGTTTCCTCCATTTCCACCAAAGTTTCGCTTCGAAACATTGAGCTATAACTCTTAAATCCCTTAATCCAACTCCATTCTCTTCAATCTAGTAAGACATTTTTTACCATGATCTCCAGTGCTTCCTTGTACCCTCTATGCTTTTGCCCCAAAGAAATTGTTGACATTTCCTTTCGATTTCTTTAAGTAAAGCTTTTGGAGGATCCAAAGCTGCCCAAATGTGCATTGGAATTGCTATCAGGACCGATTTGACCAAATTTAGTCTGCCACCCCAGCTAAGAAACCGATTCTGCCATGCCCCAATTTTCTTATCCAATTTCTCCAAAATGTTGTTGAAATGATTGGTTTTCGATCTCCCCTTGTGCAGAGTGCAGCCTAAGTAATCCAACGGCCATTGACCTTCTGGGATGTTCAGTATTCCTTGCATTTTTTGCCTTGCATTATGGGATGCATTATCTGAAGTTAGGAAGAAGCTTTTGCTCTTGTTCAATTTCTACCCTGACACAGTTTCATATTCTTCAAAAAACTGTAGGAGATTTCTCAGAGATTTGGAGTTCCCCCTAATGAAGATCAAAAGGTCATCCGCATAGGCCAGGTGAGTGATGATCATAGAACCTGCTGGGGTGTGGAAGGGAGATAGCCGGCCTTGATTTGATAAGGAGATGAGATTTCTTGACAGGGCTTCTGATACAAGGTTGAATAGGAAAGGGGAAAGTGGGTCACCTTGCTTCAATCCTCTAGATGCCGGAAAGAAACCTGCAGCTCTTCCATTGATCAGAACTGAAAACATGCTGCTACCAAGGTTGTTAAGGATCAGCTTTATGAAGTGCTGGGGAAACCCAAATTTTACCGAGATTGATTCCAGGAAATGCCAAGAAACTCTGTCAAAGGCTTTTAACATGTCCACTTTGAGGACAAGATTGTGACCTGGAGCTTTTGTATTCAAATAAGCAAGGAGGTCCTTTGCCAGGATGATATTGTCCGCAATGTGTCGGCCAGAGAGGAAACCAGTTTGTTCTTGAGAAATTAAAGAGTTCATGATCGGAGCCATTCGAAGCTTAAGGATTTCTGAGAAGGTTTTTCCAATGAAATTGCAGAGGCTGATTGGTCTGTAGTCTGCAAATGACGCTGTCACTTTTTTCTTTGGAATGAGAACTATGAGTGCACTAGCAATTGCTCTTGGGACCGGCACTCCCGCAAAAAAATCTTGACAAACTGAGAAGACATCCTCATTGACAATATCCCAGGCCTTATGGAAAAAGATTCCAAGGAAACCATCAGGACCTGCTGCGCTATCCGGGTTTAGAGAAAAAATTACCTTTTTGACCTCCTCCCTAGTGATTTCTTTCAAGAGCTGGTCCCTTTGATCTTCGTTGATGAGTTCAGGGATGTGCTGAAGCAACTTATTCATAACATGTTGATCTCTTGAAATCTGTTCCTCTGCCAAGAGTTTGGAGAAATATAGAATTGCCTCTTTTTCGATTTCTTCAAGTTTTGTTACCCAATTTCCTCTCTCTGTTCTAATTTTGGCAATCTGTAGGTTGTCCCTTCGATCCTTGAGAGATGCATGAAAATATTCTGAATTCCAGTCTCCCTTAGCGATCCAACGTATCCTTGATTTTTGCGCTAAGAAGTCCTCCCTCTCTTTTAATCTTCTAGTGAGCTTAGCTTGAGCCAAGGAAGCTGCGGCCCTAGTTGCTGAGGTTGGGTTATGTTCATGCTCTGTTTCTGTCCATATTGCTTCTTCTTCCGCCGCCAACCAGTTTCTATGAACATCTCCGAAAGTTTCTTTGTTCCAGTGTTTGAGTGCCACTTTCAGCCTTCTAAGCTTAAGAGAGAGAGCCAACATTCCAAAAGTGCCCGTAGGTTGGTTCCTGTTGTTCTTGACTACTTCCAAAAAATCTTTCCTATTTAGCCACATTTTTTGGAAAATAAATCTTTTCGGCCTTGATTCCTGAGTTCTGCTCAGTTGAAGAAGGAGTGGGGAGTTGTCTGATGAAATTTGGCAAAGCACATGCACCACTGAGACTGGGAAGGTTTCTGTAAATTCCTGTGAAAACAAGAATCTATCTAATCTTTTGCTCACCCAACCGTTTGATCTGTTACCACCCCATGTAAATGTCCTTGAAACTGTAGTCGTTTCATGCAAATTGAGAGAGTTGATGCAGTCATTGAATTCCTTCATTGATTTTCTGTTTGGAATCGCCAAGCCTTTATACTCACTTTCTTCTCTAATCACATTAAAATCACCTCCGAGGGCCCAAGGAACGTTCTGATGATCTCTCCTGAATTCCTCAAGCTCCGCCCATAAATTTCTCCTACCAGCTTGTCCAGAGCTAGCATAAATGAATGACAGAAAATAACTAAAGTCCATAGATTCATTAGATGCCCTGAAATGCAGCACTTGTTCATGATCTTTCAGCAAGATTAAATCAAAATCTTTCCTAACAAATACCCAAATTTTACCAGTACTAGATGCCCAAGCCTGGCTAAAGCCCAGCTTTACACAATATTCCTGCAGTTTATTTACAGCCACCATAGGTTCTAAAATTGCTAAAACAGAGACTTCTCTAACATTAACAAGAAAAAGTAAACGTCTAAGCGAAGGGGCATTCGCTATTCCCCTAATATTCCATGACATTAGATTAATCATTAAAATGAGGAGTGTTGACGGACCTGGATTCTCAATGAACGGCGAGTGGAACCCTTGTTGATGATTTCTCCTTTGCGATGTCTGCCCCTTTTTCGCCTACAGGAATGAACTCATCTTCATAGGACCTTGTTTCCAACTCTGACACTGAAAAGTCTCCGTTAGATGGATAGTATTATGCCATATCTCTAGACTATTCCATGAGAGCATATCTCCTGTGGCTGTGTCTGATTCCGAACCAGAGGGGATAAGTTTCCTGGGGCTTTCTCTAACGGACTGATCATTCATCTCTAACCTTTCTGTAACTCCCAGACTTTCCTTGAGGTCTTGCAGGACTTTCTTTACCGACACAGATTTTTCCTCCCTCAAGAAAGGCAAGTCAATTGTAATTGAAGGGTTGCCCGGGGAGATAAATTTACCTCGCGGTACTTCCTTTTCCCCTGGTGTTTCCAAAAGTTCTCCTTCTTCTGGTTCTGAAGATAAATTGACCTTCTCATTGCTCTATTTTTTAGGCTCTTCACTTTCAAGCAGTTTGGGAGTGTTTGTCTCCGAGTTAGGATCTGTATGCTGAGCCTTTGTAATAGGCGGTGACTCTTTTTTGCAATCCTCTCTTTTGTGACCAATTTTGCTACAGAAACTGCAGTAAGAAGGCACGAATTCATAAGTAAATTTTTGTTCCACCGTTTTGCCTCTCTTCCCGATTTCTATGCTGGTAGGAAGCTCATCTAACAAGTTTATCTCCACACAAAATCTGGCAACCGAAGGTCTTGACTGGTTCCTTGTCGGAGCATCCACCTGAAGAGGGGTTCCGATTGAAGTCGCTATGGAGTAAAGAGATTCGTGATTCAAATACTCCAAAGGCAGCCTGTGAAGCGAGACCCAAATTGGGGCAATTGGAGGTTCTTCGTCAAACTGAAAATTTGGCGTCCAACGTAGCATCCTCATTTGATAGCCTTTGATGATCCATCTTGTCTTCATCCAGCATTTTTGATAATCAGTATCCATATGGAAGCGGAACAGGACGTGACGGGGGTCAAGTAGGCTAATTTCCAGCTGACCCATAAGCCCTAAGTTGTCAAATTCTTTTCTGATTTCGTTGATTTTGGGTTGACCGTAAGAAAATTTTCCAACAAGACAAAGTTTATGTGGCTCTGCTAAAAGATCTAGCTCATCTTGTTCATAGAAAAGGTATGGTTTGTCATTGATAAATTCAATTGGTTTAGCTTGTGGGAGAGAGGGCGTTGAGGATTTTTCTTTGAGAAGGCTAGCGAATGTTCTGGATTTTGGAGGATTGTGTTGCGGGCGGAAGACTGGACCACCGGAGAGGTCCGGTGGCACCATTTGGCCTGTGACAGACCGGTGACCACCGGAGGCTATTTTCTTATTTGGTTTCCTGCTTGACGCCAAAAGGAAGGAGGTAGTATTTGGAAAATAATAACCTATTGGATTATCATATTACTTCTATTAATTATTTTTAGATATTTCATTTTCCAAAAATCTAAAAGAAATAAAACAAACTTTCATTCCGGTTCAATACACAATATCGACAACAAATTCATTCCATTCAATTAAATTAATCAAACTAAGAAATCAAAACCAAAACGTGAATAACAATGAAGAACCAAGCAAGTTTCGCTATTGATCAACGAAGAATCACTCCACAAATTCCCATTTTTGCTGGTGCTAACAGACTCTGAATTAATATTACCAACCCAATTGAAGCATACTGGAGATGCCACGAACACTTGGGCTTCATCATGATCAAGCATATCTTAGAGCATTGCTACACAATTTTCTTTGATGTGATGTGCTAGGGGGGTTAATTTTGGTGCTTTGGGGTTTGCGAGAAGTTTTAAAGGGTTCGGTCGTGTGATGAAATTCCACCCCCTCCTCCAAATCATCATCTCCCCAAATTCTAACCACTCTCCTCCACAACTTCCATGATATCACGCCCATACAAATATTGTTTAATTATATTTATATATATATGTATATATTACTCCTATTTATTTCTAGATATTTGATTTCTATTGCATATCATGATTTCCACATAGTATTCTATCTTTATTATCCTTCTGATTCCTTTTTGAATTGCAAGTATAGGATTCACCTGCTATTAAAGTCTAGCGGAGGGAATTGAGTGCGCACCAAAATAGATGTTGAATTTGATATACAGTGATTTAGTTATGCGGAGAGTTTTGCTATGTGGGCCAAAAAATTATCAGCCCACATTGGCAACCATTAATGGGTTTTAGTGTGGTAATCCAAAGTTTTAAGAAAGGCTATAAAAAATTAATAAAATTCACTACAAATATAATAACTAGACAACTATTTGTAGCCCATTTTTTTATATTTGTAGCGGTATTTTCAAAGTTTACTACCCATTATACCCTCTCAATCTTAATCTAGTTTCCTTCTCTTCGATTCCTTTTTTTTTTTTTTAATTAGGGAAGATGTTGATTAGTGATAATCACCACGAATATTTGCTAACATTCACACGGTAGTCATCCAATGCACTCCTCAGTAGTGAGCTCGATGGCTTCATCACAAAATTTGGCTTGAATGCAGTGATGAATTTTCTTGGCGTGAAAATTCGAGGGATCGCTTACCATACTCCTAAAGTGATCGAAAAGTGAAAAGCATCGAAAAAGTCAGATGTCTGCAGCTTCGGAGCTTCTCCTGAAATGCTAATTGATCTATCGAGAATAGTGCAGTCCATCGTCCGGGAGGAATGGACTGCGGAAGTTTTCGATGTGGATCTATGAAGTACCAAAATGTTGAAGAAGAGATGGTGCAGATGCTTTAAATTGCCTTGTCATGTGTAGTAAAATTGCCAGAAATGCGGCCATCAATGGAGGAAGTTGTCAGAATGATTGAGGATATTAGGCAATTTGAGCTTGATAACAGGCCATCCTTTGAGGACAATAGGTCTAAGGGTTCAAATGTGCGCACTCCATAAACCTAAAGTCTTCATTGTAAAACCCATTTCCCAGCTTGAACTTTAGCCAAGTATATTAGTCATTTGTTGTTCTGTGTGGTTGGCTTCAGCCAATATTTGCATATCTATATCTGATTTGCGGTTCCCATCCTTTAAGAGTATTTTTATTATCTTCTTTTGGTTAACTGGAAATTGAGGAAGTTAACAGAACAAAATCTTAAATCAAACGTTGTCTTCTCCTTAATAAGATCATAGAAGTGACGACTTTCCAGCTAACCTTAAATAAGGAGCAGAAGTTTGGACAGAACAAAACATAATACAACTGAAAAACATAAAATATCTCCTCTGCAGCCAGATAACTACTGAGGGAGAGATTTAAACAAGAGGAGAATCAGTATTGGTTAACTTCAACAATTCAACTGGATTTCATAAATGAAGCAGCAGGCCTCACATAAGTGAACCCCAAGAAGGGATTATTGGCACCTTTTGGACTAGTAGCTGGAGAATATATATATAACAGGCATGTTCGTCCAGCACTCCTCAAAGTTCACGGTGCAACGTGTTCTGAAAACTTCTGGAAGGAAACTTGGTTGCATTTGCCGAGCCTCCAACTCCTTCTCGGATCTTGTTGAATTTTGAAAAAATTATTTAAAAATTAACAAAAGGACAGTTTTGATAATTTATTTAAAAAATAGGATTACAAATAGTAAAAAATAGGCTACAAATAGTAATATCCATAAATTTTGTTATTAAATAAAGTCTCTTGATTAATGAAAAGACTTTTAATCGCCTCTTTATTTTTTCAAAAGTTAATTGATTTAGAATTTTTTGAATTTGAATAAGATTAAGAAAGGGGCATTGAAGTCTTTTTATCATTATTATATTTGTTATTATACTATACTATACACATTATGACATATATTAATTGTAGATGAAAAAATGGGTAACAACCAAGCCGCATTCTGTTCCACAAATATTTAATTTTTACTTTTTATTATTAATAGTTATAATTTTATTTTAAATATACTATTTAATATGAATATACATTATTTATATTTAGTTTATAATTAAAATAAAAATTTATTAACAATAAAAATATAAAAATAAAGATTTTTGATAAATTATACCTCTCAAAAATAAAATATTATATTTTATTCAAATGCAGATCTATTAAACCCTTGGGTCCGCTGGAGAGGACATGAGGCTCTCTGACTGTCTTGAAAATTTTGGGTCAAAACAATGTCATTTTACTGGTTATTTTCCTAATTTAGAGGCAAAAAATTAAATATTTTTATATAGAAACTACATTAAAATAGATAAAAATTTCAAGAAATAATAATAACTAGTAATTTTTTGACCTTGATCTTATTTCAAAAACTTCCAAACATTGTTGTGAAACTTATTTCATGTTTAAAATCTTCGCTTCTCATAACTCAAACAGAATTATTTTTATGGGAATTAAGAATATTACAATTTAGCAACAAGATTGTAAACTTGAAACAATGGCTTGATGTTCTTTCTTCTTGTTACTTTAGGTCATTAATTTTCAGAAAAGTGATGAATGCCAAAATTGCAACATCCAGAAGCAATTCTTATATAGTACAACTATGATGATAATGCAATGTACCTTTTTGATAAATAACAGAGGAACATTAATTAAGAAAAAATCGAGACAAATTCATAAAGATCAATGCATTAAATGACTTTTTTGTATTGAACCAACATCCGTGAAAATACCTATTATGAGTTGTACAAGTCCAAGAGAAGGTTTTACAAACTCTGTATACACAAATATAAGTTCATGATTAATATACTGAAATTAACATTCAGAAACACACTATACTGTATATTATATTGTTACTTTATGGCTCCATTAATCTCCATATATACCAACAACAATTGGACAGACTTTCCAAACTTGGACCCTTTTCCAAAATCCCTAATTCAAGTCCATTCATTTGAGAATCATGAATAGTGTAGTAGTAGTAGTAGTATATATACATAAGAGGTAATGGCTCTTATTATGAAATTGGAATTTGTTAGGTCTTCACAATGTGGTGATAGCTTAGCGTGAGCCCACCAATAAAGCAAGTTTTTTTTTTTTTTCAATTTGAGGAAAAAATTGCACAATTGATCCTATATAATAACTATATTACACAATTGACCTTACACGTTTGGAACTCGATAATTTTAGTCCTAAATATTTCAAAAATTGACGCATTTAATCTAATTTAATATTTTTAATAGCATTTAACGACTGACTCAACCACCGTTAAATTTTCTGCTACATAGCAGTCACGTAGCAGCCAATTGTCCGCCATTTACCACGTTGATGTTAAATCCGTTAATTGAAATATTTAAGACTAAATTTATTAAGTTCCAAACGTGTATGATCAATTGTGTAACACAATCATTATATAGGACCAATCGTGCATTTTATCTTTTATTTAAATTAACACCATTTGAGTTTTTTTTTTTTTTTTTTTTTGGGGGGGGGGGGTGTTTTCGCAACTAGTTTTGGTGGACTCTGTGGTAGAGTCCTTGTCATTAGCTTGATAAAGCCTCCACTGGATTTAGAAGACTTGATAAATGGCCTCATCTTTTTAGGTTTACTTAATTGTTAGCCTTAGAGCATATAGATGATGATACTAATGCAATTTCATTGTTTCCCACTCAAATGGTGAGATCCAATTACTCTTTCTCCTTTTATTTGCTTCTCTTTAGAGCATGAATTCATCCATGTAATCAACCATAACAGTACACAACAACTATATTAATTTTCTTCAATAATTAGTGGGTTATCAGATATTTATTTTCTCTCATAATTTCGTAAATGATTTTGTTTTAAGAAAAAAAGTTCAAATTTTATATTTATTTAATAGTATTTATGATTTTATCTTCACAAAAAATATTTTATAAAAATAAAAAAATTATGTTATTTAAATATAATCATTTTTATCATATAAAAGAATATATTCATAGACATTTTGTTATAATTTTTACCTTATAAATATAAACTGTTACATTAAAAATATAAAAAAACATACATTAAAATTAAATCAAAATACAGAACAAAACACCCACATGGGCAAATTAATCTTAGCAGCCACGGTTCTCCTCTCTTTTCTCCCAAACTTAACTCTCAAACAATATTTTTTCCCTCATCTTCCCATTATGAGAGGATGATAGAAATAAATTTATGGTCCGTTTTTGTTTTCTTATTTTTATTTTCGTCATCCAATAAAAGATGATTATTTCAAATCTTTATTTTCTTTTGTCTTTCAGTAGATTCAGATCTATTGATAGTGTATTAGTCTCGACTTCATTGATGGTGTTCGTTATTATAGCGGTAGTTTTGTTGGTGAAATTCATTTGATTGGTAGGGGCACCGTTGATGATGTTCGCTGGTTTGGTCCAAGAAAATTCAGTCATCATAGATCTAATTATTAGATATATGTTTTGAAGTTTTCATCGAAAAATTAGTGATGTATCCTTGTTTGGATTAATATTTCGGCACGTGGTATATCCACCTCTTGATATGATAAATCTATATAGGTTTATCCGTAGTAAACGCAACAATGACAGTTATACTTGTAATTTGTGTTTCTTTGGTTGCAACAATGATATGATATATGTGTTGTTGGATTTTTTTAATAAATTAATATATATATCTTTTATTTAAAAAAAAATCAAAATACAAAACAAAGTCCATAATTGTTAACGGATTTCTAGTGAATCATGGATTTTTATTTTTTTTTAATTGCAATCTGATCTCAAGTTACAATTCCCCACTTTTACCATCTCCCTACAAAAATCAAAATACAAAACAAAGTCCATAATTGTTAACGGATTTCTAGTGAATCATGAATTTTTTTTTTTTAGTGAATAATGGATATAATACTCATATTAAAAATATGATTTTCATTATGGGAGGGAGGGGATAAAAAAATGTGTTTCAAAGGTAATATGGAATAATTTCTTGGATAATTGTGTAAATATACATTCTTGAGTTAATTGCGAAATGTTCCTTTGAAGTTTTACTATTTCGCAAAATCCTCCCTAAAAGATTAATTTTAGTAACAATTTTTAAGTTTCTAATCTTTGTAGCCAATCCTAATTTTAACTAGTAATATAAATTAATATTTGAACAGATCACTTTATCTTTAGGCTAATTTTTCTTTAAGATATTCTTACGATTGAATTTTCATAATAACATTGACATATATATAAAAACCGAGTATATTTAAAAATTAATTTTTGATGGCAAGTAATTATTAACTTTTTTTTTTTTTGCCAAAACAGTCTTGTGAGAGACTGGTGGGTTTGAGAACCCTATATTAATTTGTTAGCATTTGAGGAATTACAAAAGATTATTTTTGCTTGCACCTACAAGCTTTTAATAATAGAGTGTTGCTAAAAACTACTTTCCTCCTATATACAAATGGGACCAAAAGGTCTATCAATTAAGTAAAAGGACTCATACAAAACCTTCGTAGAATATGGCTGCTCAAAATCTTCACAAGATGAACTTTCCAGGTCAATATTTCTGCCCGAAATTCATATTCTAACTAGCTAAGAAATCTCTAAACGGCATACAAATCTTTGCCAAGCAAGCCCGCCCTAACTCGATTATGTTTGCTAACCGTTCAAGTTAAAATCCATAACTATCAAAATCATCCAAACTAGCAAAACCATTGAACCATAATCCCAAATAGCAAATCCAGAACAAAATATAGTAACCCTCCAGAAAAGCATCAGCAAAAAGCATCCAACATGGGAACCAACACAACATCAGCAAAATATCCTTCACAGTGACAGAAGCTTAAAGCAGAAGCAGTGCCAACCAAAAACAAAATCCAGCGTAAAATCAGAGCAGAAGACCAGAATCATTTTTTCCCTTGATATTTTAGGAGGTATTTTGCAAACTAGTGAAACTATAGGGAGGTATTTGCAATTAACTCGACATTCTTTTCAATACAGTCGTAGTGTACTATTTTCCATATTCCGTAAATAAGCGTGTACAATAAAAAGAAGATTCATGTCGTCATGAAGGGAAGGTGGGAACAATGGGATGTGTACATGTCAGTGACGTCATCATATTGTTCCCCCCAAATCTCGCGGGTCAAATTGGCGGTCCATCTTCATCCGGAAAAAGATTCAAATAGACCTAGAGCTAGCTTAATTCGGTTCATGTCACAATTTTAGATTCATTTTAAGAATTGACCCCAAAATAATATAAAAATAAAAAAATTGTAAGGTGAATTACATTTTCCCATTTAAATTTTGGTCAAAATACGAAAGTCTCTTTAAAATTTTAAAAATTACAAAAAAATCTCTTGTACTATCAAATTCATTAATTTTGCTCCCTAAATAGATGATGTCATTCAATTTATTAAATACATTAACAATAATATCCTTAATGGATCTCATTTTTTCACTCTTTCACCTCTTATCATTTTTGTTCTTACTCTTATTAATTTTCTTGCTAAAAGTAATTTTATCAAACTATCGTTCGAATCAAAACACTCTATTCGTCCCAACAAGATAACCTCGTTTTAAAATTTTTTCATTATTTCAAAAATACAAAAATTCATTAGCTAAATATGAGAACAATGTGTATTCCGATGATTTTATAAATAAGACACCAAAAGTCCAATTTATGATATGTTTAATTCGTACATTTGACTTAAAAAACAAGGGTGTTTTGACTTATATATACTAAATATGAGGGTGTTTTGGTATGAAAATTTATTCAGGGATCTATTAAGGGTATAATTGTCTATTTACTTAATAAATTGAATGACGTTATCTGTTTAGGAAACGAAGTTAATAAATTGAATAGTACATGTAGATTTTTGTAATTTTGAAAATTTTAGGGGGGACTTTTGTATTTTGACTAAAGTTTAAGGGAGAAAATGTAATTCTCCCAAAATTTTATTATTTTGTAGAGTGCTGATCTTTCATATCATTTCATATTATATCATCAAATTAATTTATATATCATAGTTTTGCTTAATAAATATGATATTTGTATATGTTTTTATTCTAATTAATTTTAATATTGAGTTTTTATTTTTTCTTTATCTAAATCTTATATTTGATTCAAATTTTTTATTATATTTTTTTATTTTTCACACTAAAAAATTAAAATAAATATACTCTGAGTCCAAAAAATATAAACTCTAATTATTAAATTATTAGAATAAAAAGTAAATACTAACTTAAGTTATAATATAGATTAAATACTTTAATTATATTATATTATATTATAAGAATAATATATAAAAAGTGTCATGGAATATGGTGTGAAACTTTTGCATGTGAAGGTTATGTGCTATATATTATTGGGAAGATAAGAAAGTCTACTGATCGACCAATAATTCGTTTCCTTGGGTGCATTGCCCTTGGCCTGTTTGAGGAAATGCTGAAGAGAGAAAATAGGCATTTAATTTGGTGCTTCTTGAGATCATGGAGATAAAGAAATAGTACATACATATATGGTGGATTCTAAAGAAAGTTCTTCCTATATGTTCTAATTATGCATATACACTATACTTTTGCTTTAGTATTATGCTTTCAAATTTGTGGTTGTTTCTTCCCCTTCCCCTTCCCCTCCTCTCTTTTCCTTGGATTCACTTTTTCAAACAAGAATTTGAGATTATTTATCCCAAATCAAAGTTGTATATGTAATACATGCTTTGAAATAAAGGAAAATGTCAATATTAATGTGTCCCACGTGAAAAATTTAAAAACTTGAGATCACTATATAATTTTTATGTGTTATTTTCTTTATCACCAATTGATTTTGAGATAAAATCGCATATGAACTTGTATTGGACTTTCAATATGGTATCAGAGCAGGTTTATACATTAAATTCATAATATAATAGTTATTATAACCATTTATAACGTTGTGTATGTTAATTTACAATGACTTCATTAATAATTTTTTTTGGCTGTTCATTTTAATTTCGCACCCATGAATTTTGTATACGATTATGTTAAACATGAAATATTAAGAGAGGGAATTTTCTACTGGGAAAGCAAATATAGAAGAATCTAAAAATACTTTCTGAAAAGGAAAAAATAATAATAATCTCATAAGCCGCCAAGGGTGCGTGAATTTTCTACTGGGAAGAATATAAAAATAATTTCTCAAAAAGGAAAAAAAAAAAAAAAAAAAGCTCATAAGCCGCCAATGGTGGTTTTAAAGAAGGATAAAAAAATAAAAAAATTTTACTAATTACCATCTATCACCTTAATTTAAACTAAAATCTCTCCCTCATTCACTCTCTTTTCTCTCCTTTAAAATAAAAGACAATTTTATTATAATTTGGACGATAATATTTACAACTTGAGCGATAACTATTAATAAAAAAAAAAAAAAAACTCATAAGCCGCCAAGGGTGCGTATTAAGGGAGGGATCAATGTTGGATAATGATTCTTTAGACACTGTTTTGATGTTTTTCACTCGATATATTACCATATATAGTCAAATTCGATTTCTTGTGAGGAGTTTTGACTTCTCTCATCTAATTGGGAAAATGACGTAGATCTCCACATCCTCTTCTAGTTTATTAAAAAATATAATTTCTATCTCAAAATAATAATTCAATTTATCGTATTATTTTAAATTAAAATAATTAAAATTATTATGCTGGGACATGCAATTTTGATTTATCTTTTCGTACTTGAACTTCAACACATTAAGAATATTTTACTATTTTAATTTTAAAATAATAATTTCGTTTATTATATAATTTTAATTCTATAAATTTGACAAGCTGTAGCTTATATGGAGATCCAAGTTTGCGTTTGAAATATATCTGTATTAAGTAACTCAATTATGGGCGAAGATGTCCCCACCAAATGAGAAAGAAAGGCAACTTTTGGTGATCAACACTGTATGATTGTATTATTATCAAGGCCTATTTATGGGAGAGAAAAGCATGCATAAATATAATGGTAGGGTCATAAGTTCATAACCTAATATTCAAACGTCAAGTGGAGCAACGATTTTACAACTTTGTTATGATCAAAATGCCCAAATGCTAGGGTGGAGGATTTTGGGAGGTGGTAAGAGTAAGAGATTGTAAATCTGAGATTAGGGTTCGAACCTTGGGATTGCAATTCAAAAGAGAAAATTAAGAAAAAAAGCCCAAATGCTAATTATTTATTTATTTTTGGGTTTACCCGACCCCGATTCCTCTTCACTTGATTGGTAGTTTGTGGCCTAATTAGTGATGAATTCTTAGGATATAAGATGCTAATTCTTTGAGCACGGTAGTCTCAATTAGGATTGACAATTGTTGACATGATACGACAATCTAATACAGACATGACACGAAAAAAATGGGTTAATGTTGAGATTTTTCACACGTATAATAAATGAGTCGGGTTAGGGTCGATACGTTTAATCGCGAGTCGGGTTAGGTCGACACTATGAGTTTGCGGGTTGACACCTAAACCCGTTAGGATAAAAAATTTCTTGAAATTAAATTTTATAGCCTGAATAATTGAGAAAACTTTAAATTCTCAAAATCAAAAGTTCAACACGACTTCCTATGGTGGTATTTTGTTATTTAAACTTTCTAATTTTAATTACCTTCGGATTTTATTTATTTTAATTGAATTAAATTGGATTTTGGTTGTATTATGAAGAATTTGAATTGATGAAATTTAAGTTGATGTAATGATCTTATAGTTAAACTTAAATTGATGGATTTGAATTTGATAGATTCAAATTTTAGATGGTGTTATTAGAAGTAAAAATGTATGTTTTAGTCTCATTGACAAATTCAGCCCCTCTTTCTCTGACTGACGAAAACTTAGGCTGAAAAATCATCTATCAACAATTGTTTCAATAGATCTTCTTCTTGCATGATCTTAAAAAAAAAAAAATGTAAGAAATATATGTTGAGTGTTATTACATTTAATTAGGTTTACGGGTTGGTGGGCGAGTGTTGACCAGTTAAATTAAATGAGTTACGCGGGTTGGATTATGGTCAACACGATTATAAACAGGTAAGGTTATAGTTGGAGTTTTTGACACGATTAATTAAATGGGTTGGTTAGGGTTAGGGTTAGGGGATTCTTGATAAACCAATACGTCAACCCGAACACGACAACACGGACACGACAAGAATTGTCAGCCCTAGTCTCAATATACACATATTATTTTCGTTTAAAAAATAATTTTATTTATTAAATTAAAATTAATTTTTTCAGACAAAGGGTTAATATTAAGTAAATATTACTTACAAGCTAATTACTTTTGACGTTTTTATATTTTAAAATGTGAGGAAATTTTATTTTTATAAATATTTTAGATTTTTAATTTAACTTTTGACTTTTTTTTAAATTTTAAAATATCTATATTTAATTATAAAATAAATTTTACTAATTACTGCCTCAATTTTTACCCTCTACCGTCCTAATTTAGACTAAAAACCTTCTCTCCTTGCTCCTCTCTCTTACCCTTCGAAATAAAAGGACAATTTTGTCAAAATTGAACGATAATCCTTAAAATTAAGACGGTAACTAGTAATATGTTATAAAATTTAATATTTAATAGGATTCAAAATCTGAAAAGTTGTGATAATTAATTTAAAATGTGACAGATATGTTTTGAAAGAAGATATGTAACAAAGAGTTATAAAGATAATATTATAATTAAATTAAATAATAATAATTTTTAATTTGTGTAAATAACCTTAAAAAATGTGTAATGAGGGAAGGTAACGCGGTGCAAGATTATTTGGCCGATTTGTGGAGGAAAGGAATCTCGAGTTCTTATAATATATTAGAAGACATGCCGGTGAGACTACGAGGGCTCTGTTTACTAGATGTAAAAGGTATCTCGAGTTTGAGAAAGATACCACGCTAGCGATTGGTTACTTGAAATTTATGTATAAATAGTTAGCTTAGGAATTTATGTCAATTGTGATAGTTATAACTCTATGTGAGTATTGGTGACTATATTGTCTATGATGGATGGAGGGTTACACTAGTTTTAGTATAGGATTTGGATAAGACAAGACATTGCTCATTGTACCTTCTTTTTCATTTTAATAATATAGGGTATTCAATATCGTCGATTTACTTTGACTGCTGGGCATTGTGAAACTGTTTTTTTATTAAAAAAACAAAAACTCTTAAAAATCTGTGTTTGTTACATGACAACTTCTTTTATCAATGAAACAAATGGAAAACAATCTGATTAATATTATAGATATTTGTTTACTAAGGTAATCTAATTATTGGTTAAGATAAATAAATAAATAAATAAATAAATAAATAAAGCACAAAAAGTTGTGGCATCTCCACTACCAGAATCATCATTCAAGAACCAATCGGGAGAGAAATTTTATAAGGTGGAGAAAATAAAAAGGGGAAGAAAAATAAAGTACGGAAACTTTTAAACAAATTATAAAATACCCCTCCATGTATCTATAAATTATACAAATGATTTTTTTAAAGAAAAATAATAATAGAAAATGATTAATCCACGTCCACCCATTTTATTTTCAACTAAAAGTCATAATAAAATGTCTTCTCCACCAAAAAAAAAAAAAAAAAAAGAGGGGTCTTCTCCACCTTCGCCATTCTTCTTTTTCATCTTTTGTCTTCTTAATTGGATACTAGGGATAATGCAAAAGAAATCATTTCCTTTCAATTGGGAATTATGATTGGTCAATCAGAACTGTTTAGCTAATCGTACCATTACAGAATCTGATATAAATAATGAAATTTTCAATCGTTGTATTAGATCTATATTGTAATCTGTCCTTTTACAAATGATAGGACAATATTGACTAAAGAAAAAATAATAAACATTCAGGACTATCGTATTAAATGATGAAATATTCTTTCTATTAAAGGATTAGGAGCACGTTAATATAATTTACCTAAAACAATGTCTTATTTTAGGTGTGACAGAGGATAAACCTTTTAGAAATAAATTTTTTAGAAAGTAAAGTTAGAAAAAGTTAAATGATCTCTAGATATATAATATTTGTATAACGTGTCTGAATTTAATTACAATTATTTATAAGAATGAAAGAAATTTTGTTTCATTTAAAATGTCAAGTAGTTTTGTGTAAAACTCAGGAATAGATAAGGAATAATTTAGTCCAACTTCACCCATTGTTCTCAAACATCTGTGTAGGTGATTCATGCCATTAAACAAGCTATGGATGCAAATAATTTATTTAATTGGACTATTTGGATCCAAATCAACCTCCACAATTTGAAGTTTGAGAAAAAAAAAAAAAAACTCAGGGATAATTAAGTTAGTAATTAAGTGGAAATGGACCTAATTCTTTTGTGTAATCCCAATTAACATCTTTAATGCCCAAGTTAGCACATTAATCATCATGAAATAAACTAAGAAGTCAATTTTATTTATTTATTTATTTATTGGATTAGGATGGAGTGAAAAGTTGAACCCATAAAATTAATAGACATTTTAGAAATTTCACTATTATCAAAGAAAAGTAGTAATTAATGATTTAGTCAAGTAAGTTTTTCTTTTTTACCCGAACTTGGAGAGGAAATTACTAGTGAAATAGGTAGTTGGATAATAGAGTTCAATACACTCACAAATTTTGAGGAATGGTAAAATAAAAAAACTAAAAAAATTACCTTGATAATGATAAAGTGTCAATTAATAAGTAAAACCTTTCAAACCCTAAAACGACTATTAATTTGGGACAGAGGGAGTAATAATCATCTTTGGTTCGAGAGTTTTGTTGTCAGAGTAACATTTTTGGTCAAATATAATTAATTATTTATAATCATGATATGTCAACGAGTTGACTTGCTAATTTTCAGATCATTCATGGCTTCTTTTTCTTGGAAATAATTCTTCCTTCAGTCCCAACAATTATTTTTTATTTTTTTTAAAGATCACACTTTGTTAGTTACTACTCCCTTCGTCCTGATTTATTTATCACTTTATGATTTTCACAGTTTTTAAGAATTACATTTAATAAATCAGTTTGTTTCATAAAATATCTTTTTTATCCCTAATTAAATAGGTTTACTAGTATTACCAAAGAGAGATTGTACTTTTACCAATGACCGTAATTAATACTTTAGTGCATGTAATTAATATTATTGATTTGAATTTGTTAATATCAATAAAAGATTCAAAGTTTGATGAGGGTTAAAATAAGAATAGTAACTTAATTTTACTTCGTTTGTTTAAAAACGTCAAATAAATTGGACCAAAAATTAAATTCTAAAGGACAGATAAATCGGGACGGACGGAATAATATTTTTGCATTAATTGCTACTTTAATCTGCTTCTTTCTTTTCACTAATGGAAAAATTTACCAATGGAAAATTTACCAATGTAAACACTTCCTTTTTCGTTCACTAGGTTTTTTTTAAGTATTTTTTAAAAAAGATTAAATAAAGGGAGAATTTGAAAGCTAATAATTAGAGACAGTGAAGAAAAAATTGTTTCTTTGTTCCTTTCTTATTTTCTCCAACATTTTTAGGATACATGTTTTTTTTTCCTTTTCCTTTTTTTTTTCCCCTAGAAAATGTAAAGACCGAAATAGGAAAGCATCGCATAATCACTACTCAATTGGTCCATCAATTTGAGGTTAAATTCGCTTTTATATCTCATCTCAAAAATAATTTTATTTCATTATCAAACTTTAGCAGACATATTTATATTAGAATTAAATATTTTTTTATCCCTCTTAATAGGGTTGTATTATTTTTTATTTTTTTAATTTTTGTCCATAGTGATTGAAATAGTTTTGCCTTTATTTTTTTTATGGGTATTATTAGTTACCGCATTAATTTTAAGTATTATTATTCTAATTTTGATAAAATTATCATTTTACTTCAAAGGGAGAAGAGAAAGGGTAAAGAAAAGAGTATTTTAGTCCAAATTGAGGTGGTAGATAATAAAAATTAGGACAATAACTAGCAAAATTTTTACTTTATTGACACTTTTAATTATTTTTAACAAAAAACAAGGCAGTTACCGATTTGATTCAAATGGACCAATAATCAAATTTAGACTAAAAAATGGGTTATTAGTTACCGTCCCATTTGTTGGGACGGTAGTCTATAAATTTTGACAAAAGTGTCCTTTTACATAAAAGGAGGAAAGAGAGAGGATATTGTAAGGAGTATTTTAGTCCAAATTAAAACGGTAAAGAGAAAGTATTTGGGCGATAATTAGTAATTCCTCTTAAAAAATGAAAATACTTTATGTAAACACCAATCAGGTGGAATTGACTTCAAAATGAAAAGAAGTAGAGCAAGAATACTTCATGATTTGAGGAGATCAAAACGTCTAAAATTTTTCATCTTAAGAATAAGAAAAGAAATCAGGCTGCTATGTCCAACTCGCCAGTGGCAATGCCTCTTTTCTCAGTCGTGTTCTCTAACTTAAGTTTTTCTTTTCTTTTTTTTTTCAATTTATTAAATAAGGAATGAATTAGGGTTTTATAACATGCCAAGTTTATTGGCTTGAAGAAAGAGACACGACACTACATCTGATCTAGTATAATTTTTACGAAAAGAGGTTAAAAAGGAGGGAAAGATATGCTTTTAGTGGAAGAAAAATGTTATAGTTTTTTAGGGAAACAAAGTTTACGCATGTTGTTGGAAAGATGACTTAGAAAAAAAAAAGTTTTAGTATCATTCCCTCAAATTTACAAGAGTACATGTTTGCGGCAAATTATGTTGCACACAAAATGTCTTTCAACATTTTAATAAAAAGAATATTTTATTATTTAATATGATAATTCTTTAAATTATTTATTATTTTTCTTTTTATCAATATTGTCCTACTATTTATCAAAAAATATAATATAATATAACATTAATACTATCATATACCAATTGCATGTTGACTAATGCGTTAAACCTTTATCAAAGAGGTCGAAAAGCTTGAAATTTATTCGTTATTGTTAAAAAATATAATTAATTAAACTAATAATTCACGTAATAGTTTGATCAAGCGAGTAAATAAAATCCACTATATGAAAGATTAAATACATGCATTTAATACAAAATTTATGTATATAAAATCTTTCTTTACTAACTACATAGATACAAATATAATAACTGAGATATCTCCAAATTAAAATAAAATAAATCATATCTTTTCCGGCGGATGAAGTCGCAAGTTTTGGAACCTTTCCTCTTGTTACAAAGTTAAGTTTTGTCCCTCAATCAATGGCGACCTCTCAACTAAACTAAAAGAATTTGCTTTTGCGACCCTTTAGTCTCTTGCACAAAAACACAAAATTTAAATTGTCAATTGGAGAAAGTGGGCTTCATACACCAAAAAGTGTCCTTTATTTTATTTTTTTTCTAATTAAATACTAAATTATACTCTAATACTTTTATTTTATTTTTCTTCCCTCTTCCTCTTCTCTCTTACTATCAACACCCACACTATTCTAGTTATTTTCGGTTGTCACCATCAACAGCAGTTGAAGATAATTGAGGTGATGGTGATTTAGGGTTTAGATCTGTTCGAGTTTATACATTTTACGTAGGTTTAGGATTTAAGAAAATTTTTAAAAAATTTTAACCTAAAGGGTCACTACTACTGGGGCAGATATATAGTATGACGAGGGTGTATCCTTTGAAACGACCAAACTTTTTCTTAGTAAGATTATTTTGTTTGATTTTCGACCCATATTCGGCCTCCACGCTGTGGCAATTTTGATCCTAAAAATTTAAAATTTGCGTCTGTCATGCTACTACATGCATTGGTGACACCAATTCCCAAAGGTGGTGGTTGGGTCGTGGAGTGTGGTTTTAGAGTTTGGATTTAAAAGTTTGAGATGGTAATGGTAGTGTTGATTGGGTTGAGGGTTATGGTTTTACTTTTGGGTTTAAAAATGTAAGAATTAGGGTAAAAAAGGTATAAGGATTAAAATATAATAAAATTAAATTAAATATTACTTATGAAAAATAAAGTACGAAACACTCATTGATTGAGTACCAGTCTTGTGTAATTATTTTATCTCATCTATTTCTTATTGTGCCATTCTATTGGATGGTTATATTATATTATACTCCACCCATCCTATAATCTAAATCCACTTTCTTTTTATTTTCCGTGAAATTCTAGTTTTATTTTATACTTTCACCCTTCATATTTATAGTTCTAGAAGAGAAATTATACTATATACCCTATACTTATTATTATATTTAAAAATAAAGTAATAAAAAATTAATGATTCATTTTAATTTAAAAAATTGTTTAGTTATCATCACTTTATTTTTAAATATATTAATACCTAGAATATATGGTATAATTTGACAGAAAGTATATCTTAATTATAATGCTTATATGATTGAGGTTAATGGAGATAATTGGAAATGTAGCAGCAATTAACCATGTACTGATTACCCGAAGAAGTCTTTGCTTAATTATGCTTGATTTGAAAACTTTAAAGCAAAGAGCGAGAAAAAAAAAAAAAAAAAAAAACATGGACCTATGATCAATTTATTCTAAGAAGCATCTAGAACATGTATGGGCTAAAAAATAAATAAACCATGATACCCGAATAAGAAAGTTCAAACCTTGAAATGAACTATAACAAAAATAGAACTACGCATGCCCGTAATTGATTTGAAGCAAGAAAACTTACGGCGTTAGTATTCAAACAGAAGGGTCACCTGTCAATTTCCAAAAGTGGGTGGAGTGAAAAAATAAAAAATTTATTGCGTATATTGTTGTAATTTTATTTTATTAAATTTTACTAGTTACCGTCCCAATTTTTATCTTCTATCACTCTAATTTAAACTAAAATATCCCCTATAATAATCTCTTTTTTCTTTCTTTTTAAAATAAAAGGACAATTTTTTCAAGATTAGGGCAAAAATACTTAAAACTGAAATAGTAACTAAGTAATACCCTATTTTATTTTTATTAAGACGGACAGAGGATTAATATCATAAGGATAATTATATTTTACAATTCAATATATTATGAATACATAGAAATTTATTTGAAATAATATTATTTTTGACTACCTAATAATGTGATATAAGGTTTATATTAAATATTTTTTTCAAAGTGGATAATATTTTGATTAAGATAAGATTATTATTAAATTGTGTTACGTCAACCGTAATTTAGACAACTCTCTAAATTGAGGCGCCTTTAATTTCAAATAAAAATGCGAAGAGAAAGGAAACGAGAAGTATGAAAATAACAAGCTATCATCATATCATATTAGAGAGACATTAAAACAGAAAAATTTTTATATATAATTTCATAGAATAGGATTCATATTTATCACCCGTATTTTCTTATTCACTGCCTCTGTTTCTAAAAGTATTTTTCATTTTTATCCAAATTTCTTTAGAAGAAAGGAGAATTTAAAGGAATTTAGATAGGATTGAAGGACAATTTTAAAAAAAGAATGGCCATCAATAACAAAATGGAAGACTGAATCCCAAAACTTCAACAATGAAGAGAGAAATAGATTAAATAAAAGATTTAATAATAGGATATCAGTCTCAAGGAGGGTGGGTCCAATCCCCAAACCTTTGAAAAATTGAGATCAAAGATCATGGGGCGTGAAGATGAAGCGTTCCAAACTTGAGATAGGTGACCTTGTGACTCATTACTTCGGTCGCTCATTTTCACAATTTCTTTCTGATTAATAGTAAGAGGAAGAAAAAATCGTTCAATCGAAAAATAACATGATGATTATTTTATTTTTATTATTAGTATATTTTTACTATTTTATTTAGTAATTAATTAACTACTATTTTATCAGTCCATTTTTACTATTTAATTTTTACTAAGTAAAATAGTAAAAATATACTCAACAATAAAAATAAAATAATAATCATGTTATTCTCCTAATTGAACGATGGACCGATTTTCTATCAGAGACAATAAATAATAATCTGAAATTTTATCAACTAAACTAATTAAAACCGAAGCAAAATGTTCACGATGAAATAAAAAGTTTTTGAAGTTTGGGACAAGATAGAACAGTGAGTCCAAATTAAAAAAAAAATGATCCAATTGGATTATCCAAAACAAATACTTTAGTTATGATTATGAATAAGAGGAAGAGGATGAGTAAAAGTATTCCTATATGCTCTTTCAAGTTAATATATGAACAAAGTGATCTTACACTTTTGGCCCATTAAGAGTGATGATGATGATGATGAGGATGATAATAGTCATGAATCATCATCACAAAATAATACACACTGTGTATATATACATTTCAACCACTTTATTGGTGGATCTCATTTTTCTTACTAGTTACTGTATTATTTTTTGGAGCGTTAATTTATAAATTTTGATAAAAAAAAAATTTTACATAAAAATAGGAAGAGAAAAGATATTGTACGAGGACATTTTCATCCAAATTTAAACGATAAAGAAAAAGTACTGAGACGATAACTAGTAATTCCTTTTCTTCATTTTGCACACCTCCACGTCGATAAATTTATAATCTACGTCATCCCGAAGGTGAGTGGTTCTACAACAACCCTTACTCTACACTTTATATCATGTCATTCCCAAAACCGTATGATCCCATGGATGTGATTCAAAGCTAGAGCCCAGAGGAACTATAAATAGGAATATTCTCCGGCATATATGTGAAGAGACCAAATGAATGATTTCCTTGGCATCTCAGTCAGATGTGTTCCACTACAGATTAATTATTGAGTGTAACTATTATATCATGTAAAATAGTATAATTTAATTTATTTTGATTGGTCAATAATGGCGTTGGCATTGCCATAAGTGTATATTGTCTAAACATGATGAACATATTTATAGTCAAGGTAAATCTTTCCGCAAGAACCTGAGCTATCCGGAAGTCTGTAATTAGGAGAAGGGTTATTATTTGCTGTTCTATTTTATTATTTGATCGTCTATTTTTTTATTAAATTATCTTAATTTTTATCTAAATTTTTTACCATAAAAAAGTGAGACTTTTTTTTTCATTTTTTAGTGGATAATTTCTAGTAATCATTAATACAATTCCTTGAAAATAAAAATACATGAAAATAAAATTTTAATTATTTTTGTAGTTGATCTATTGTTTTAAAAATAAGAATAGAAAGATGTATAGAATAATTTTTCGTATTCTACGCCCAAAGACTCCAATTCATGAGGTGGCCACAATATAAGCATCAATGGTTCCTAGCTGTGAAGTATTGAACCTATTGGCCGCTATAAGCAAAGCAATACGAGGTTAGAATACGCTGAAAAGAATAAAAGATTAATTTTATAAATGATACATGAAAAAAAAAAAACAAGTTCATTAATCCAAGATCACATAAAACCCAGAAATATCACAATTCAAACTTTGTCCTACCGTTCTTCTTCCTTGTTTGATCACATTTGGGGCTGCATGTGTGAGTTTTATTATTTATAGTTTTTCGAGCTTTAGCTTATATGATATATTATGTTCTTTTATATGAATACGTTATCTGTTTCTTATTTATATTCATTGTGTTATATCATATGAAATTTTGTGTTTTCTAATATTATATACTTTCTCCGTTTATTTTTATTTGACGTTTTAAAAATTTTAAAAATTTATTTTTATTTGACGTTTTACACTTTTTACAGTTTTTAATATTTTTAATTTCAAATTTTTATTAGGATAACTTATATGCCTAATCTTTATCTTCCTATCAAGATCATATATCAAATAATTAAGTTTAGGTAAAAAGAATAAATGGAAAAATTTTATTTCTTTTAATATTGTCTGAAAATTCTAAAACGTCAAATAAAAATAGACGGATGGAGTATTATGTATTTTGATATAATTTCTTATAGGGGGTTACTAGTTACCACCTCAGTTTTTTGGGCGGTAGTCCATAGATTTTGATAAAATTGTCCTAACTTTTTCTTATGTTAACTAATATGATATATTATGTCTACATGATATGAAAACTTCTTTTACTTGATATAAATTCAAATTTTGGATGACGTTAAATCTAGGGCTGGCAATTTCTGACACGACACGGAAATCGGACACAAACCCGACACGAAACAGGTCGGGTTATGGTCAGGATTTTGGACCCGAAAAAAAATCAGGTCGGGTCCAACAGTACAAAGTCAGAATCAAGTCAACCCGCCGGGTTTCCGGGTTGACCTGATGACCCGAAAATAGATTAGGTTAGGTATAAAAAAAAAAGTTAGCCCTTTTGGACCCGTTCTTCTTCGTCGTTTCGTCGGTCTCTCTCCGTTCCGTGCTGTTGCCATCTACTTTATTTTCCATCCAAATCTTCGAGCGGGAATTCACTCCGGCCGGCAACTCTCAGGCATCCTCCAGTGGGTTTTCGACTCTCATTCTAGCTCTAGAACATTTCCCTAAAATTTATTTTAGCTCCGAGCCACAACTGCAGCTCAACCCATAATTGGGTCTTAGTGGTTTTCATTGGGACTTCAGTTCTGGCAACACTCTAGCGCGATCCACCAGCAGCAGCAGGTGACTTCTTTAGCCTCCTTTATATTTTAGGACACTCCAATTGCAGCTCAAGTCCTAGATTTCCATATATTCTATTTTTGGATTTGAAAGGTTAGTTTTGGCCACCTTGATTTTTAGCTTAGTTAAATTGGGTTTTGACTTTCCTAAATTCCTTTTGGCTAACTAGGAACTTAGTTAGAGGTTGGAGATAATTTCTAGATGATTGTCTTAGTGGGTTGAGTTTCGGGCAGCAAGGGGATCGTAAGGCCGTTCATTCCTCACTTAAAATTAAAGGTGTTTAATCAATTAGAATATGATTTTAGAAGTATGAATTCATAAGTTTAAACTTTGATTCTTGAGTTTGGCCTAATGGGTTCAATCGGGTTTTGGTAGGCAAATTTTGAGGAAACCCAAATCACTCTAATCTTCAATTCTTCTAGTTTATCCCATTTGAAGTAGAAAACACTCCCTTGACTGCTAAAGCAAAGGATTCCATTGTATTTGAAGTAAAATTATTTTTAGTAATTATTTTCCTAGGTTGAAGAGGCTTCGAGCAGCTGGGGTATTCCAGCTTGAGGTAATTTCAGTTTTCTTAATTCACTTGATTATGGAAGGAAGCAAAGAAAGCCAAAACCATGGGGACGATGCTTCAGTTACTGGAGTAGTAGAGGGATCATCATCGCAAGTCAAGAAAGGAGATAAGAAAAAAAGAAAACTTAACTCAGGCGTTTGGGTTCACTTCAAGATGCTTCCTTTAGAAGAAACCAAGGGAATTCTTAAATGTGCATGCATTAAATGTGGGCAGCGATATAATGCAAGTAGCGAACATGGCACAGGTAATCTTCTTCGCCATGTTGAGAGATGCATTAAACAACTAATAAAGAGATTGGTCAATATATGATTGTGGCTGATAAAAATTCTGCCTTGATGTCAAAGTCTACTTATTCTCAAGAGAAATTTAGAGAGCTGGTCGTACATGCTATAATTCAACATAATCTGCCATTTTCTTTTGTTGAATATGATGCGATATGGAATGTGTTTAAGTATCTTGAGCCTGGTGCTCTTAGATTTAGTAGGAATACTGCTAAGGCTGATGTTAAGAAAATATATATGAAAGAGTTCAATCACCTTTTCAATGAGTTGGATGAATGTCGTGGTAGAATAAGTTTGACTAGTGATGTTTGGACTTCTATTGTGACGGATGGGTATATCTGTTTGACTGCTCACTATATTGACAAGAATTGGAATTTACAAAAGAGGATTTTGAACTTTTCTTACATGCCATCACCACACACTGGCCTACTATTAAGTGAGAAGCTTTATGCTTTGCTAAGTAGCTGGGGTATTGAGGGTAAATTATTTTCTATCACTTTGGATAATGCTTCGTCAAATGATGCTTGTGTTGGTCTACTTAGGAGACAGCTTTTATTGAATAATGGTTTGTTGAGTAATGGTAATCTATTTCACGTGAGATGTTGTGCCCATATTCTCAATCTGATAGTTCAAGATGGCTTGAAAGAAATTGATATTTTTGTTGAAAAAGTAAGAGAATGTGTGAAATATGTTAAAGGGTCTCAAGGGAGAAAGAAAAAGTTTAATTTATGTATTGAACAATCTTCTTTGAATGGTAAGAAAGGTTTGTTGCAAGATGTGCCTACTAAATGGAACTCTACCTATAAAATGCTTGCAAGTGCCCTTTACTATCGTCTTGCATTTGAGATCCTTCAAGTAAGTGATTCGAATTTCAGAAGCTGCCCAACTTCAGAAGAATGGGAAAAAATTGAGAAGATTTGTGTGTTTCTTGGTATATTCTATTCTGCCACTACTGCTTTTTCTGGAACTCTTTATCCTACTTCCAATTTGTATTTTCCTCAAGTGTTTATGATTCAAGTGAGATTGGTTGAGGAATCTATGGGCTCAGATTTGTACATGAGCAAGATAGCTGGAAAGATGTTAGATAAGTTTCAAAAATATTGCGCTGAATTTAATGTTTTGTTGGCAATTGCTGTTGTGTTTGACCCTCGGTATAAGTTCCAAATGCTTGAGTTTAGTTATGAAAGGTTATATGGAGCGGATTCTAGTGAATTGGAAAAAGTGAAGGATACACTTTTTAGCCTCTTTGGTGAGTATGAGCAGGTTTCTTCATTTGATCAAAGGTCTATTTTGGCTTCCAAGAACAGAAGTAATGATGAGGAATCTTTGGGTGTGGGTTCTTCTAATGTCTTACAGGTATACTTTATAATTTTTCAAATTCTTTTGTATGTTCTTATTTTTTTCAATAATTTCATTATGATTGAAAGTTTTCTTTTTCGTGTTCATTATATAGGAATTTCGAGTTTTTCAAGGCAAAAAGCTCAGTTATGGTAATGTAAGAAAGTCTCAATTGGAGTTGTACTTGGATGAGCCAGTGACCGATATTGAGACCGATTTGAAAGTGCTTCATTTTTGGAAATCTCAAGAATACAGATATCCAGATTTGGCCAAACTTGTTAGAGATATACTTGCTATTCCAGTATCAACCGTTGCTTCTGAATCAGCTTTCAGTTTTTGTGGTAGAATTCTAGATCATTATCGTAGCTCGCTAGCTCCCAATATTGTTGAAGCACTGATATGTTGTAGGAATTGGCTCTTTGGAGGAAGTGAAGAAGCAGGTAAGCAACTTGCTCGATATCATGTTTATCATTTTTTTATGTATGTCACATATATTAATTGTGATTTGTCTTTTTAGTAATTGAAGATTTCAAAGCTGATGAGTTAATCAAAGATATCCTAGATTTGAAAATTGGAGGAGGAGGAGGAGAAGGAGAATCTGAGGTCGGTAGTTCGAATATATAATTGATTTACTTCAATTATATTATTGAGTCAATAATACAATTGATAGTATTTGGTAAGTTTTCTGTCTTTAAATGTTATTTTGTAGGTGACACATGTTTAAGTGTGAAGATTTGAAGATTGTTAAAGATTGATTTCTATATTGGTGTTTGTTATTTATTTTGGAGTTTGGATTTGGTTTGTAATTTTTGAATTTGGATTGGAGTTTATTTTGTTTGGAGATTGGCCAAAAAAAAAAAAAAAATAGAAGTTGGATTGTTTGAGGTGGTCGTTACTGGACTAAGTAGTAGTAAGTAAGTAGTAGTTTTATAATTTTGTTGTAAGAAGTTGTTAGTAACTGGACTGAGTAGTAAGTTGTAAGAACTTCTTACTAAGAAGTTGGATTGTGTTAAGTGGCAGTAACTAGTAAGTAGTTTTATAATTTTTAAAACTGGATTGCTATTTGTATTCCACCACGTCTTAGAACAACTAGAACAACGTCTCAAAACAATAGAACCACATCCAAAAAAGTCTACATCCAGACATGCGAATTGAAAATTATTTTTTCACAAAACATCTCAACTCGTCTCAGAACAACTATAACCACGTCCAAAAACGTCTACATCCATTCATGTGAATTTAAACTGATTTTTTTCACAAAGACAGTCTACCACGTCTCAGGACAATTAGCACCACGTCTCAAAACACAACAACCACATCCAAAAACGTCTACATCCATGCATGTTAATTTAAACTAATTTTTGCACAAAACATCTCAACTCGTCTCAGAACAACTATAATTACGTCCAAAAACGTCTACATCCATTCATGTCAATTTTAACTGATTTTTTTCACAAAAACAGTCTATCACGTCTCAGAACAACTAGCACCGCGTCTTAAAACACTAGAACCACGTCCAAAAACGTCTACATCCTTGCATGTGAATTTAAACTGATTTTTGCACAAAACATCTCAACTCGTCTCAGAACAACTAGAACTACGTCCAAAAACGTCTGATGTGGACCGAAATATGCATAATCTATTATCTAAGGGTTTTGAAAAGATAAAACAAATAAAACGGCTATACAATTCTCAGAAATGATCATGATCTCATATCTAAGAATTGTAATGAGATAAAAAAAATAAAATGACCATTCAACTCTTAGAAATGTTCATGATATCTGATCTAAGAGTTTTGTGAATATAAAATAATTAAAATGACCATATTACTCTTAGCAATGTTCATGATCTTGTAAGTAGGTATTATAATAAGATAAAACAAATAAAATGGCCATACAACATCTCAACTCGTCTCAGAACAACTAGAACCACGTCAAAAAATGTCTACATCCATTCATGTGAATTTAAACTGATTTTTTTCACAAAGACAGTCTACCACGTCTCAGAACAACTAGCACCACGTCTCAAAACACTAGAATCACGTCCAAAAACGTCTACATCAAGACATGTGAATTTAAAATTTTTTTTTCACAAAACATCTCAACTCGTATCAGAACAACTATAACCACGTCCAAAAACGTC
Source organism: Knoxia roxburghii (assembly GCA_030378225.1). Classification (NCBI taxonomy): domain Eukaryota; kingdom Viridiplantae; phylum Streptophyta; class Magnoliopsida; order Gentianales; family Rubiaceae; genus Knoxia; species Knoxia roxburghii. The sequence goes on along the minus strand of CM059420.1, from coordinate 5,725,014 downwards.
TACATCCATTCATGTGAATTTAAACTGATTTTTTTCACAAACACAGTCCACCACGTCTCAGAACAACTAGAACAACGTCTCAAAAAACTAGAACCACGTCCAAAAAAGTATACATCCAGACATGTGAATTGAAACTTATTTTTTCACAAAACATCTCAACTCGTCTCAGAACAACTATAACCACCTCCAAAAATGTCTACATCCATTCATGTGAATATAATATGATTTTTTTCACAAAGACAATCCACCACGTCTCAGAACAACTAGAACAACGTCTCAAAACACTAGAACCACGTCCAAAAAAGTCTACAACTAGACATGTGAATTGAAACTTATTTTTTCACAAAACATCTCAACTCGTCTCAGAACAACTATAATTACGTCCAAAAACGTCTACATCCATTCATGTCAATTTTAACTGATTTTTTTCACAAAAATAGTCTACCACGTCTCAGAACAACTAGCACCACGTCTCAAAACACAAGAACCACGTCCAAAAATATCTACATCCTTGCATGTGAATTTAAACTGATTTTTGCACAAAACATCTCAACTCGTCTCAGAACAACTAGAACTACTTCCAAAAACGTCTGATGTGGACCGAAATGTGCATAATCTATTATCTAAGGGTTTTGAAAAGATAAAACAAATAAAACGGCTATACAATTCTCAGAAATGATCATGATCTCATATCTAAGAGTTGTAATGAGATAAAAAAAAAAATGACCATTCAACTCTTAGAAATGTTCATGATATCTGATCTAAGAGTTTTGTGAATATAAAACAATTAAAATGACCATATTACTCTTAGCAATGTTCATGATCTTGTAAATAGGTGTTATAATAAGATAAAACAAATAAAATGACCATACAACATCTCAACTCGTCTCAGAACAACTAGAACCACGTCAAAAAATGTCTACATCCATTCATGTGAATTTAAACTGATTTTTTTCACAAAGACAGTTTACCACGTCTCAAAACACTAGAACCACGTCCAAAAACGTCTACATCAAGACATGTGAATTTAAAATGATTTTTTCACAAAGCATCTCAACTCGTCTCATAACAACTATAACCACGTCCAAAAACATCTACATCCATTCATGTGAATTTAAACTTATTTTTTTTCACAAAGACAGTCTACCACGTCTCAGAACAACTAGCACCACGTCTCAAAACACTAGAACCACGTCCAAAAATGTCTACATCAAGACATGTGAATTTAAAATGATTTTTTCACAAAGCATCTCAATTCGTCTTATAACAACTATAACCACGTCCAAAAACGTCTACATCCATTCATGTGAATTTAAACTGATTTTTTTCACAAAGACAGTCTACCACGTCTCAGAACAACTGAAACACGTCTAAAAAAACTAGCACCACGTCCAAAAATGTCAACATCCGTACATGTGAATTTTAACTGATTTTTTCACAAAACATCTCACCTCGTCACAGAACAACTAGCACCACGTCCAAAAACGTCTACATCCAAGCATGTGAATTTAAAATGCTTTTTTTCACAATTAGAGAAAAAATCAGTTTTCGACATTTACTTAGCCATTTTCTACCTTTTTCCTTCATAAGGCCATTTTTGTCATTTCATAATTATTTTAATTTTTTTGTGATACAAATAGCAATTTAGTTATACAAATAGCAAGTCCCTTTTTAAAATAATTGTTTTGAGTTTTTTTTTTTTTTGTGAAAATTCGGGTTGAGTTCGGGTTAAAGGGTCAACAACCCGAAACTGACCTGGTCAAACCGTTGACCAAAGTCAACGGATTGACCAGGTCAGGTTCAGGTTGACCTAATAAAAATCAGGTCGGGTTCGGGTTGGTAATTCTTCAACCCGTTCGGGTTCGGGTCGAGGGCAAAACTATAAATTTCTCTTTCAACCCGACACGAACCCGACACGCTGACACGAATTGACAGCCCTAGTTAAATCTTGTATATTATTTTTTATATAATTTATATTTTAATTATAAAATAATTAAATAATAATTATAAGAGTAAATTCCAAAATTGGTCATCATACTATGGTCAGTTTCCAGTTTTGGTCATCATACTTTCAAAACTGTTTTTAAGGTCATCATGCTTTCATTTTATTTTCAAAAAATGTCACTCCGTCCATATTGGTCGTTAACCCTCTTAACGGAGCCTTTTTTGAGGGCATTTATGTTATTCTCATTTACAGTAACGCGCTACAGTGCCCGCTACAGTAACACGCTACAGTTGTCTTCCTTTCTTTTGTTATTTTTGGCTAATTTTTTTTTTTTTTTGCCTTCCTCCTTGAGACTTTTTTTTGTCCGTTTTTTTCTAAACAATTCAGTATTTTTTTAATATTTTAGAATTTTATAAAAAAATATTTTTAAATTATCATTTTATTTGTTTTATAATTAAATAATTTTAGATATTATGATACATATTATGAACGAAATTTTTTTTAAAAAATAATAATACAGTAGATATCAGATCAACAGATTATAGATATCAGATCAAAAATATAAAAGAAATCATACAATAGAATTAAAACATACTTAACAAGGGAGATCACATCAGGATTATATAGACATCAGATCAGCGAATACTTGACATCAGATCAACAGACTATAGATATCAGATCAAGAATATAAAAGAAATCATACAGTAGAATTAAAACATACTTAACAAGGGAGATCAGATCAGGATTATATAGACATCAGATCAGCGAATACTTGACATCAGATCAACAGACTATAGATATCCGATCAAGAATATAAAAAAATCATACAGTATAATTAAAACATACTTAACAAGGGAGATCAGATCAGGATTATATAGACATCAGATCAGCGAATACTTGACATCAGATCAACAGACTATAGATATCAGATCAAGAATATAAAAGAAATCATACAATAGAATTAAAACATACTTAACAAGGGAGATCAGATCAGGATTATATAGACATCAGATCAGCGAATACTTGACATCACATCAACATACTATAGATATCAGATCAAGAATATAAAAGAAATCATACAGTATAATTAAAACATACTTAACAAGGGAGATCAGATCAGGATTATATAGACATCAGATCAGCAAATACTTGACATCAGATCAACAGACTATAGATATCAGATCAAAATATAAAAGAAATCATACAATAGAATTAAAACATACTTAACAAGGGAGATCAGATCAGGATTATATAGACATCAGATCAGCGAATACTTGACATCAGATCAACAGACTATAGATATCAGATCAAGAATATAAAAGAAATCATACAACAGAATTAAAACATACTTAACAAGGGAGATCAGATCAGGATTATATAGACATCAGATCAGCGAATACTTGACATCAGATCAACAGAATGATGTAACGAATGTTTTTTAACTTAAGAATTTGTTTGTATTTGTTTTCTGGATAGTTGATGTGTATAAATTTTTCTTCCAATTCACATGAATGTATGTAAAATACTCTTTTATTTTGTACTGGATTGCAACCAAATTTTTTTTGTATAAATAATTAATATTTCATTTGTATAAATAATTATATTGTATAAATAATAATTATATTGTAGTGGATTTTCACTAAGAAAAAACGAAACAAAAATTAATATTTATAATTATTATTTATACAATATAATTATTTATACAAATGAAATATTAATTATTTATACCAAAAAAAATTTGGTTGCAATCCAGTACAAAATAAAAGAGCATTTTACATACATTCATGTGAATTGGAAGAAAAATTTATACACATCAACTATCCAGAAAACAAATACAAACAAATTCTTAAGTTAAAAAACATTCGTTACATCATTCAGTTGATCTGATGTCAAGTATTCGCTGATCTGATTTCTATATAATCCTGATCTGATCTCCCTTGTTAAGTATGTTTTAATTCTATTGTATGATTTCTTTTTTATTCTTGATCTGATATCTATAGTCTGTTGATCTGATGTCAAGTATTCGCTGATCTGATGTCTATATAATCCTGATCTGATCTCCCTTGTTAAGTATGTTTTTATTCTATTGTATGATTTCTTTTATATTCTTGATCTGATATCTATAGTCTGTTGATCTGATGTCAAGTATTCGCTGATCTGATGTCTATATAATCCTGATCTGATCTCCCTTGGTAAGTATGTTTTATTTCTATTGTATGATTTCTTTTTTTATTCTTGATCTGATATCTATAGTCTGTTGATCTGATGTCAAGTATTCGCTGATCTGATGTTTATATAATCCTGATCTGATCTCCCTTGTTAAGTATGTTTTAATTCTATTGTATGATTTCTTTTATATTCTTGATCTGATATCTATAGTCTGTTGATCTGATGTCAAGTATTCGCTGATCTGATGTCTATATAATCCTGATCTGATCTCCCTTGTTAAGTATGTTTTAATTCTACTGTATGATTTCTTTTATATATTTGATCTGATATCTATAGTCTGTTGATCTGATGTCAAGTATTCGCTGATCTGATGTCTATATAATCCTGATCTGATCTCCCTTGTTAAGTATGTTTTAATTCTATTGTATGATTTCTTTTATATTTTTGATATGATATCTATAATCTGTTGATCTGATATCTACTGTATTATTATTTTTTAAAAAAAATTTCGTTCATAATATGTATCATAATATCTAAAATTATTTAATTATAAAACAAATAAAATGATAATTTAAAAATATTTTTTTATAAAATTCAAAAACATTAAAAAAATACTGAATTGTTTAGAAAAAAACGGACGAAAAAAAGTCTCAAGGAGGAAGGCAAAAAAAAAAAAAAAATAGCCAAAAATAACAAAAGAAAGGAAGACAACTGTAGCGCGTTACTGTAGCGCGCACTGTAAATGAGAATGACATAAATGCCCTCAAAAAAAGGCTCCGTTAAGAGGGTTAACGACCAATATGGACGGAGTGACCTTTTTTAAAAATAAAATGAAAGTATGATGACCTTAAAAATAGTTTTGAAAGTATGACGACCAAAACTGGAAACTGACCATAGTATGATGACCAATTTTAGAATTTACTCTAATTATAAAGTATTTTTTATAAATTTTTTAAAAAATTTCAAAACATTAAAAAAATATTAAATTGTTTAAAAAAGGATGAAAAAATAATATCAGAAAAGAAAAAAAATACTCATTAAATAATATAATAATAAGAAAAAAAATAAAGAAAAGAAGCAACTTGGAAGCCGGCGACTTCCTTGGTGATGCAGCCGAAGAAAGAGGAAAAAAAAAAAAAAAAAAAATTGTGGTCTCACGCGCCTCTTACTCTAAATAACCAAAATATGGATGGGTATACAAAATATGGTGTTCCTCTAAATCGTCATAATTTGTGGTATTATACCCATAATATAGTATATTTTCCAATATGGACTTTAGCGGGTGAGGGAAATTAACAAAAGGAGTAAAATCCGATTATGCCGTTAATGAAAAACATGCACATAACACTTAAATTTTTTAAGGGGAAAAATACATCTTGGGTGGGCCAAAAAAAAAAAAAAAAAAGGAAAATGGTAGAAGTAGTGAATACGATAATTATGATTAAACTGCGGATCTATATTCATTTTTAGAGGAGGATTTTTTCCAAACGCGGCATAAAAAAAGACGTCTGAATTAACAAAATGAGTAAAATCTGATTAGGTGCCTCGTCATTGGTTCCTTCGCATTGTTCGGTGTGAATTCATTGCTAGTCACGTCGTTTTCGTTGAGTTAGTTGAGTGGACTTTTTAATGTGCATGTATTTCAGAAGGATAGTGTTATATCGCGCCTCCCTTTTTGTTATTTAACGCCTTCATTTTTTTAAAAAAGCCATCCATTTTCTTAAGCATCGCTCCTTAATTCTTATTTTTCACCCCCTCAATGTTTATCTTCCGCCCCTTATATTATTACCTATCTGCCTTAATTAATTTACCAAAAATTTTATAAGTCCGTTCTTAATCTACCAAAATTTTATAAAAATTATGATTAAAATAGTATAGATGAACGGAACTATAAATAATTTATTTTATATTTTTAGTAAATTAATTAATGATAGTTAGGTCATTTAATATATTATTATATTTTATATTTAAATATTATAATTATTATTTCCTAATTTTTCAGGAAAAAATTTGAGTATAAAAGAGGACGCGAAATAATAAAATATGGGGCGAAAAATAAACCTTCACAGAACTAGCTTGAATTGCTAATAGGGGTTTACAAAATAGTTAGAGTTTTTTAACTTTTGTATCTTTGAGAATTTTAATATTATAATAATAAACAGGTTCCCAATACCCTATTTTCTAAAAATAAATTTAAAAAAAAAAAAAAAAAAAAACGAGGTAGAAGTACTGAATAATTTGTAGAAAAAAACCCACATACGGTTGTCGGGCGGCCTATTCTGCAAAAAAAAGTTCAGGTGATGCAGAGTGGATGATAGCTCAGAGCCGTGACGGCAATTCTTGTTGAATCATGCTCCATTTTCCTTTTTGGCCTAAAAGGGCGTCCGTTGAGAAAGCTAACAATATGTAGCGCTAACAAGCAAATTAAGCCACCATTTACTTTCTGGATTTCTGGAAAAAATAAAATAAAAAAGTTTTATTTATAATATTATATTATTTATAAACGAAAATATTTTTCAAGAACGATGGTTTACAATTTGTGCACTTATACACTCTTTTGTGTGACCTCCATAACATCTTATATATGTACACTTTCAAACCTCCCTCATCTCTCTCTTAAACTCTCCTTTTCTTCTTCTTCTTCCTCTTCTTAATTCCCTCGAAAGTCCAAGCCATCCCGTCCTCCATTGATTGATTCATTTTCCATGTACTAAAAATGGTGAAGTTTTCGAAAGAGCTTGAAGCTCAACTCATCCCAGAATGGAAGGATGCTTTTGTGAACTATTGGCAACTCAAGAAACATGTCAAGAAAGTTAAACTCTCCAGAAAATGCAAGCATGTTGAAGACATCAGCAACTTCGACTATGGTCGATCCATTCTCGACCCGGTTCGCCAGGTTATGCATAGAATCTCCTCAAAGTTTCATACCATTAATGATCACAAACCCAAAACTTTTCAGGTATTTTGGTAATCCATCAACTATATAATACGCATATTTTAAATTTTTAAATACAATATTACAGTGACAGAGAGTGAACATCAAACGAAACTCGACCGGAATAAATTTATTAGGGAAAATTCTGACCGTTTTGGGAGTGAACGCCCACCCTCCCTAACCACCATGTAGTGACATCGTGAACATAATAATCATTTCTTTCGATTATATAATTTACGCTAGGATGATTTTCCTTTTGTCTACCATTAACTAGGTTCGATGCTTTCTCATTTTGGCCTGAGATTTGGAAATGAAATTTGACATCATTTTCTAGCAATAGAATGATTATCATACATTGAATTTTGTTTTTTTTTTTGGGGGGGGGGGGGGGGGGGGGGGGGGGGGGTTTTGAGTGCTGTTATTGTGCTCTTGCGCCATTAGTATCCCATGATCGTTCCTTTTTTCTTCTTTTTGCTATCTTTACGACAATCTTATAAAATATTAACCTCCCCAATTTGTGCAATTCTACCCGTCATCTTTTATCTTAACCCTTTAAGTTTTTAATTTTTCTTATTTCATCTTTTACTCAAAATAATAATTCTATTTATTATTCTATCCTCGTTTAATAGATAAGATTATTATTCTGAATCAAATCGAATATTTTATTTTATTTTTTAAAGAAAAAAATGATTGGAACGGTTAGATTTTTAGTATTTTTTTAATGGTTTTCCAAGCCGATAGAGCATGCATTGCATCAATTACTTTAATTTTTTGGCCTCCTCAATTGCTAATTAAGGTGAAAACATCAGCGCGGGGTACTCGGATACGTTAGCGTCCCTCCAAGTCATGGCATTTTCGTGAACAAAAGAAACCCATGTAACAATTACCAAAAAATTATTCATAGCTTTTGTGTAGCCATCTATACATAATTTATTTATTTATTCAATTTTACAAATTAGTATTACTGAAATCTAAAGTATAATTTTAATTCAGTGACGGAATTAGAAAATTTTGAATAAGAGTACTAGGAGAGGACGATGAGGAGAAGGAGGGGGGTTTGTGGCTGATAGAGGTGTTTGAACATTTATCAGCCCTATACTACTTCCGCCACTGCTTGAGTTATCTTTATAATATTAAAATTAAGAGTTTGCATCGAATTGTAATAATTTCTTTTGTAAAATATGGATGCAGATGAAACGAAAAATGGGAGATGATGAAGGAGTTAGTGAAGGTGAAGAAGAAGGAGAAGAAGGGTATCAAAATGAACTGCTTCAACTTTTCACAGAAGAAGACGAGGTGAGAACGAAAAATTAAAACCCTAAATTTTTTATTTCATTTTTATTGAAAAATATATTTAGAAAAGTAGAAGTTTTGTAGTATAATTTTCGCACTACTTTTCTGGGACGAAAGTGCGGTATTATATAAGTAAACGTGGTTTGTGAATGCATGGATATAGGTACGAGGATTCTTCGAGAGATTGAATGAGGAACTTGAGAAAGTGAACAAATTTTATGTCGCAAAAGAGACGGAATTTCTTGAAAGAGGAGAGATTCTAAATAAACAGCTCCAGATTTTACTCGACCTTAAGCAAGTTCTATCTGATCGGCGCCGGAAAACTTTGTCGTCCAGGTCAAACAGCAACAGCTTTTTCTATCGGTCTTATTCATCGTCGACCCGGAACTCAGATTTTTCTGGTAAGTTATTTTCACATCAGAGTTTATGCTGGACATAGACCTAAAATTATAATTTTTTAATATTAAAAATACACTAAAATTTTTGAAATAAAACAAAATAGTAGTCCTCTTGTAATTCGTAATTCAGTGATTGACATTTGTCGCTTAAAATCAATAAATTTTAAATTCAAATTTTTATTCTTCTTTTTTATAAAAAAATTACGAAAAATATTTTTATTATTCGGAATTATATCATCTTAGGTGGTGGAGATGATATTTTAAAAAATCTAGTTTGAAATTTGGGTTGTGTGGTTGTTGGGTAGATATAAAAATTGAAATTAAAGGTACGGCAACCCACCCAATGAGTATTTGGTATTAATTGGGTGGAGGATGGATTCGGATTCGGTAGTTAAGTTCTCACGTGTGTCACCCACTATAAAGTGCAGCATATAAATTGTTGCAAAACGGAGCATACCGAAATTGATTTTTATTAAGGATAAATTATGTCACTGATCCCTCATATTTGATCCAAATTTCAATTTAATCCCTTATTTTCTTGAAAATCTAGCTTTAAAACTCTCTCAATTTCAATTATGGATGAAGTTTAATTCTTAAAAGACAAAATAGTTAATTATAACTGAAATTTAGTAATGTTCCTTCCTCCTAATTATTTCAATTTAATAACTTCTGGTGAAAATATAAGAGAGGATGATAGTAAAATAAAGTTTTTTTTTTAAATCATTAATGTTATACTCTTTTTTTCCAAAGTAAAAAGTTGTACTCTGATAATTATTTTTTATCTTGGAAAAATAATGGTCAATTTATATAATTTTACTTTATATACCATTCGTATCATAGAAATAGACATATTTATTAAATAGAGCACTACAATATAAACTCTTTCGAGATAACGATATTAATACATATTATATTTTTCATATATAATTAATATGATTATAGTAATTGATAATTAATTTATAACTAAAATATATATTAATATTAAAAATAATATAATAATGAAATTATATTTATCCAAAAAAACCTCTTTTTATCAGTACTAAACAAGAAAAAAAATAAAAATAGAAAAAAAGAGATAAATAAATATAAGTGGAGGGAATGGGTAATGATGAGGATTAAATAATAAATAATTAAAGTAGTATAATGGAATACCAAATAATATTGTTACAACGCAAAATGGTAGTGAAAGTGTAAATGACCACGTAGTTTTAGCATCAAAACTATGTGTGTATGTGTGTGTTACGACATCATACCTTGACACAACAGTCCCTCCCAATATATATATTTCCAATTTGTGGACCAAAAAAAGCCCTCCAAATCTATCATTTCATTAATTTCTTACCCTAAATAAATATTATCCACTCTCTTCAATCCTAGTGGAAATCCACCCACTATTCAACCCATTCACCACTTCTTCAAACTGTTAAAATATTTTAAAAAAGCTATCTTACTTTCATAATATTCTTTTAATGAATAGAGTCAAAATCGTAAAGATAAAAAGATAATTAAAATAATTTTAAAAAGTTTATGAAATTTTTTACTTTAAAAGTTTTGAAATTTGTAAAATATTTTTTATTATAGAATGTACGGAGTTTGGAGATGAATACCAGCTTGAAGGAAATATAAATGGAAAAAAATATAATAGCCATCTTTCCTTTTTGTAAATAAGAAAAAATATAATAGCCATCTTATTATTATAAATAAGAAAAACAAAACACGATCAAACATACTAGTTTGAGCTCATCTTAATTTGGAGCAGTATCTTCTTCAAAATTATTTTTTTTGGTTTATAAATTTTAGGAATTAGGACAACTAATTAAGCATAAAAAACAAAAAAATATATAGATATTTTTTTTTATGCAAGAAAATAGATATAATTATATGCAAATGAGATATGGTTTTGAGTTCGAACATTGAAAAAAAGAGTTCTCATTTGGTTGTATTAGCTTTGTTTCAATCTTATTTTCTTTTCACGTATCAATGGATCTCCCATTCAAAGTAAACATATGTATGAGAAAATTTAATTTGAGATTTTAAGTTTGAATATATATATATATAATATTAAAATTTATTGTCTCAAATTTGAATAAAATTTTAAATTAAATATATTTAATTATTAAATTAAATTAAACTAAATTGTATCTTTCTCAAGAAATTAGATGCGAAATCACCATAAGAAAATGGTTATTTTATTTTTTAAATTTATATTATATAATTTTTGAAAGTTGTAATTATTTAAATTTAATAATATAGAATTATTATTTTAACATTTTTCTTAAAAAGTAATGAAAATTAAAACATTATACTAATAAAACAAAATTTTATAAAAGATAAAAGTTCATGACATGAATACATTTTTATTTATTTAAATGATAGAAATATTTTTAGGAAAAAAAGTTGATAAAATACAAATTATCTAAAGGAAAACAAAAAAAATATTTAATAGTTCAGTTCAGTAATGAATAATAGACTTACCGCTTTATTTTTTACGAATAATTATATTTGCATTTTATATCTATTTCATTTATTAAAAATTATAATTTGTAGTTATTAAATGTTAAAGATATATTAATCTTTTAAAAATTATGTGAAAATAATTTTAAAAGAATTATAGAGTTTTAAAAAAATTTAGATATGATATAAATGAATAAATATTTAGATATATTACTTTTTTTGTGGAGAAAATTTTAATTTTCTTTTGAAAAAAGTAAATAAACAAATCTAGATTTTAAAATTCAATTCTCATTAAGTAATCTCCATTTGCAAAACTAGTTAATCTACTGTAATAGAGTTACATTTTTTTGGGCCAGAGGTAATAATCATAAATTATTAAATTTTACTAGTTATTGCCCCAATATCTAATTTGAACTAAAAAAAATCCTCCCTTCCTTGCTCTTCTTTTTTTCCTTCCCATAAAAAGATAATTTTGTTAAAATTGTGAGGTAATATTCTGAGGCTAATATTTCTGTAATAAAACAAAAAATAAGTAATCTATATATATAATAATTAATACATTTTTGTAAATTGCTTTAAAAAAAATACTTTTTTGTAAATAGTTAATTTTTTATATTTTTATAATTAATAAATATTATTTTACATTTAACATTAATATACATCACTTATATGTAATTCATATTAAAAAATAAAAATGGCTTAAATTATGGTTTATTTTTTTGAATGGTTGGTTTTGCAGAGACTCAAAGTGAATTGAGCGATAGCCCCACGGAGACATCCCAAGGTGAAGATGTGATTGCTGCATTGGAGAAAAATGGCATAAATTTCATAGGGGCGGCCGGCGGAGGAGGAGAAGGGGGAGGCGGAGGAGGAGGAGGGCGAGGTGGAAAGACAAAGAAAGGAAAGGGAAACAAGATGGGGTTGAGGATTGATATTCCGGCGACCACCCCAACACGCACCATTGCGGCGGTTACATCAATGCTTTGGGAGGATTTAGTGAACAACCCTAAGAAGGACAGTCCCGGAGAGTTCATCAACCGTAAGAAGATTCAGTGTGCTGAGAAGATGATTCGTGGTGCTTTTGTGGAGCTTTACAGAGGCCTTGGCTTGCTTAAAAGATACAGGTTTTTGTTCCACTTTACTCTTCTTCCTTCCTTCCATTTCAAAAAATTACCTATTTTTATTTCAAGAATAATAATTAAATTTGTTGAAAATGCATAAAATATTATACTTATTGCCTAATTTTGTCTCAATCCATAAATATTATACTTATTTACTTCTATTTTGAAATAATAATTTTATTTATTATATTATTTTAATTACGTGAAAGGTTGGAAATTTTGGAAACGTAGTACTATTAGTATGTGTCATTCTAGTTAAGATTGTGCTAACCACATAAGTCTTCTTTTTTCTATTTTGGTGAGAACATATAAGGTTGAGTCACTGATTGAGAATTAGAATAGAAATATATGCCTTGCGCTTGAAAAGACTAAAGAGAAGAAATAAAGTAGAACGAATAAATAAATAATGATTTATTTATCATCATAATGATTTAGTTAACAAATATGATTTTTTTTTTTTTTTTTTTTGAAATGGAACGAGTAAAAAGAATTAAGGATTTTCAAAATAATGTTAATAATGTTACTGTATTTTCATTTAATTTAATGTTCTAAAAGATGACGTGGATGCATGTTCTTATAAATTCACTGCTTTTGTGCAGCTCTCTCAATATGATGGCTTTTGTGAAGATACTTAAGAAATTCGACAAAGTAAGCAAAAGAGTAAATTTTTGCAATTTGAGAAATGTATGAAGAAACAGAAATAGTAAATGCCCTAAATTTAATTCAGTGATCCACTCTAAACATAGGCATTAGTTGCATCATCAGTTCATTCCTCCACAGGTATCCAACCAGAAAGCATCAGCAAGCTACCTGAAAACAGTTAAAGAATCCCATTTCATCAGCTCAGACAAGGTAAGACTTACCTTGATCTTGCAGGATTTTCATAAACTCAAATGTAAATTTCCAAGTTCAAGAATAACATTTCCATGCTGATTTCGTCTTTGGTGAGATAGTTTTTGGACACATCTTCATTGTTTTAGTTATGTCTTTTTTTGGAGTTTCTATTTTTGCCAACAGAAAGTGATGTGATGATAGTTGTTGTTCTATTTGTTGTGACAAAGGTTGTTAGACTTATGGACGAAGTGGAGTCCTTGTTCACACAACACTTTGCCAACAGTGACAGAAAAAAGGCAATGAAGTTCCTCAGACCCCAACCCAACAAAGAGTCACATATGGTTACTTTTTTTGTCGGTACTTCAATCTCTCTTTTTATCTTCCCTCCACATCAATCTTTCCGAAATTCCAAATCAGGATTCGATTAACAACACAAATTTTGCAGATTCCCATGTTTAATCTCAACTTAATTAAGATATTTCTTTCTTTTACTGCAAAGGGACAATGAATTATAAGCTGCCTGGAATATTTGCATGATGCATTAACAAAAACAAGCCTAAAAGCCACTAACAAACAAGTTTAATCAGAACTTTTTCGCCGCCGTGATTGCAGGGCTTTTCACAGGTTGTTTTGCAACAATGTTTATTGTTTATGCAATTTTGGCACATATCAGTGGGATGTTCTCTCCCAAGGCAGAAGTAGGTTATGTGGAAGCTGTTTACCCAGTTTTCAGGTATCCCTTTGTTCACATTATTTCCAAACTGCCCTACTCAACTTCTCACATCCATTATGTGCATTTTCTATTCTCATGTTTGGTTAGTGTTTTTTATGCAATCATCATCAATCAGGCATCATATCATGTACAAAAAGTGTCCATGATTTAGGGGCAAACTGACATACCAATTAGTTCAAGCACTTAACAACATGGTTGCCCTTTCCCTCTGTTTGTTCATCAAATCAACTTTGTAGAGTTTAGGAATTAACTACGACCATTTCTCGATTTGTGCATGTCATCCTTGCACAGGGGCCATGCTAATCTTCTCTGTATCGTTCCAATTTTATCCGATGTCCCCGAAGGGACTAGTTTAGGAATTAACTAAAACATGCTAAAGTCTCATACATCAAGTCTTCTGTTTATACCTTGGATGGCGCAGATTAAGTTTTGACAATACTAATGCATGTGTAGAACTAATTTGGGGATTGGACAAAAGTAATTTACAATAATTTGAGCATTCAAAGAAATTCAGATGAAAATTATGCAAAATATAACTAGTAATCATGGTCAGATACTGGGAAAATAATCTGCAGCATTGCATTTTTTTCTCATCATCCGGTTTTATGCAAAAGAATTGTGCTGAATTTGTATAGCTCTGTACATTTTGCAGCATGTTTGCTTTGCTAAGCTTGCACTTGTTTATGTATGGGTGTAATCTGTTATTCTGGAAGAGCACTCGGATAAACTACCTCTTCATTTTCGAGTTCCAACCCCATACAGCACTCAAATACAGAGATGCTTTCCTCATAGGCACCTCCTTAATGACTGCAGTTGTCACATCACTCGTCGTTCACTTAATCCTTCTCTCGGGTGGCATTTCGCCATCTCGAGTAGATGCCATACCTGGAGTACTTCTCTTGGTCAGTTTTCAACTTTATTTATCATATACTAATGACATAGCTCTCCAGTTTTCCTACTGAAGTTTCTTCAAATTTTTCAGATATTCTTAGCTCTGCTTGTTTGCCCATTAAACATTTTTTATCGTCCAACGCGCTACTACTTCATTAAAGTAATGAGGAACATCATCTGCTCTCCCTTTTACAAGGTACAAGTAAACATCATATTAAAGAAATTTAGTCTCAGTTACAGTATCTCAAACAAACCTAAACTAGTTTTGTTCACTTCTAAATGATCATTTTCTGTAGGTTCTGATGGTAGATTTCTTCATGGCTGATCAACTAACTAGCCAGGTAAACCATTGTTGGAAACTTTCTGACCTTGTTAATAATGAAAGATTACCAAAAGTTACAACACATTCTGCATTGGACTAATGACATGTTTATTACTAGATACCATTGCTCAGGCACATTGAATCAACAGCCTGCTATTTTATTGCTGGAAGTTTCAAAACACACCATTATGAAACCTGCAAATCTGGAAAGCTTTATAGGGAGCTCGCTTATGTTATCTCGTTCGCGCCATACTATTGGCGCGCCATGCAGGTATCATTTCCTTTCGACTAAAACTTTAGCTAGTCTGCTTTGTTTCTTCTTGCTGAAACAACCTTTTGAACAAGAAGATAAGAGTACCTGCACCAATTCCAAATCTTCAAACCATTACATTAATCTCAAACTCTTTCTGATGGCTAGTGTGCAAGGCGATGGTTGGATGAGGGTGATGTAAACCACCTGACCAACCTGGGGAAGTATGTCTCAGCAATGGTGGCAGCAGGGGCAAGGATTACATATGCCAGGGAATCCTCAGACTTCTGGATGATAGTAGTGTTGGTGACATCATTTGTTGCAACTGTTTATCAGTTGTACTGGGATTTTGTCAAAGACTGGGGAATTTTTAACCCGCGATCCAGGAATCCATGGCTTAGAGACGATTTGATTCTCAAAAACAAGCCCATATATTACATTTCAATTGTAAGATTTAAACCTCTTCTAGTCCATCTTATTCCAATGGTCCTTTGGCCAATCTGATAATAGTATATTTCAATTGCAGGTGTTTAATTTTGTGTTAAGATTAGCTTGGCTGGAGACTGTGATGCATTTCAACAATATTGGATTGTTCGAGTCACGAATGCTAGACTTTTTCCTGGCTTCCTTAGAGGTCGTCAGACGTGGGCACTGGAACTATTACAGGTGAAGAATTTGCTTCTGTAAAACAAAATTGGATCTTCAAGCTATAATTGAATCGATCCTTCTGTAAAACCTACAATCTTCTGATTTGATTTCGCATTGATTCCCTGAATCAGATTGGAGAATGAACATTTAAACAATGTCGGAAAGTTCAGGGCAGTGAAGACTGTTCCATTACCATTCAGAGAGACAGATTCTGATGGTTAAACGTAAACTAGCCGAATATTTCTGTGGATTATTCCAGGAACCACCTGCAAAGAAGAGGTGATGAAAGAAAGCTTTCAACCATCCGTATTCGGACAGATCGATGTTTCATTCAACTCCAACGGATCAATCTCCATTCATACAGCAAGGTACTCCTCATTTGACCGAGCAGCCGCTCAGGCAACAATAATATTCAAGTGTCCAGAGGATATTTGTAAGTTTCTAACCTCAGCCCAATTGCATATATGTATGTGTTTTCTCTGAACAAGCTCTCTACTGTCACTGGGATGTCATATAGTAAAAAATATTGTTAATAGAAAAGTGAAGCTACTGACGTTGTAAGAACACATTGCTTATCTTCCAATTTATTTCAAATCAACTGCTCATTAGGCAGGAATTGTATTATGAATATTAAACTTGAAGAGAAAAAGAAAGAAAAAGGAAAAGCTCCTCTTCAAACTCTGATGAGGAATTCAGAAGTGTTCTATCAAAATCAGTGCTTGAAAAACAAGTTACTTGTAAAGCTGAGATCTGACTTCAGTAATTGAATCATAAAGGCACTGGACTCAAATTGACGAAAATTTCATTATTCTGCAGACATTTCACATTATAAAGAATCGCCCGGGCGAGTATTTTTTCACATATGTCTGACTTAAGTACCTGTTATACACAGTATAACATCTTTACAATAATAAATTTTACAAGTTTAGGTATATGCTTCATATGATTGGAAACTTTGCATTGTTAAATCATGAAAAAGAAAGGCATATCTGTGTATATTTCAGTCTGAAAACTTCCCTTCTTTGAGCATTTCTGAAATCTTATTTGAGAGGCAATATGCAGTTGCTTGAATGGTGATCATGGGATTGACACCAACAGCATTTGGTAAAACACTGCCATCACAAACAAACAGCCCTTCTGCCTCCCAACTCTCGCCATTTTCGTCCACTGCACCCTCTTTTTCAGTCTTCCCCATTCTACAGCTCCCCATCTGGTGTGCTGAACAGTAAGTAGTCCAATCCTTTACCATTGATTTTGGCCCTTCTGCTGCGATAACTTCATCGAGAAACTCTTCTACTTCTTTTTCACTCGAGCCCTTGCATCTGAATTTCTGTCCATTACTCCGAAGGGTTCCAACCTCAACAGCTCCAGCAGCTATCAGAATCCTCAATGTTTCGCGCAACCCTGCCTGGATATTTTCTTTATCAACTTTATCTAATACATGGGTTATCCTCCCTTCTTCCCTGACTTCTCCTGATCCGCTGTCTCTAATCATCGCAAACAAGTGAGCTGTTCTAGCATACTTCACCATCCTTTGCTTGAATTGAAGCCCAGACTCCCATGGGCATAATGCAGCAAATGCTCCTGGTGCTAATATAGGGGCTTCTACAATGGCTCTGACATTGGAACCATCAAGGCCTACCTTGTGAACTGAAGTGATTATGCCTCCTTCATATATTTTTCCCTTGAGCGCTGAATTGGACTCTGGAAAGTATCCCCAAGCCATTAGAACTGGATGTAGTTTAAGATTCCTGCCTATGTTTCGATTTGTTAGCCCACTAGCGATCATTAGAGGAGGCGTCAAGAGAGATCCACCAGCTGAGATGGTAGCCTTGGCTTTAATGCAGATTCTCATTGTGATGTCTTCATTCATGCTTTTTGCCATAAGTCCAAAGCATTTCTTCCCCCTTGAACTGCCATCCTTGTTGTTCTTGAATAAAAACTTCTCTGCTTTACATCCTGTAATGATCACTGCACCACAATCCACAGCATCCACCAGCCAAGTTGAATCTGTTCCTTTTTTATCTCCTGTTCTGCAACCAAAGTTGCAAGAACCACAGTAATGATTTTCTGAAGAGTTCCTCGGAACAGATTCAACTTCCAGCCCGAGATTTTTGCACCCTTGACGAAGGATCTGGTTCTGGAACCCTTCTTCAGTACATTTCTCTGTAACGCCAATTCGTTTAGAAACTGTATCCATTGCAGAAAAATATTGATTGCTCATGTAAAATGGAATTTGGTGGTCATTGGCCCATTCTTGAAGCACTGGTTTAGGTGTCTTTATGCACGCCGACCAGTTAACTGCAGAACCACCCCCTACAGTTGATCCAGCTAGAATCATCATCTTCCCATCCAGGGAAGAAAGGACTCCTCCTGATTCATACATTGCATTCATGGATGGTCCTTCAAGTGAAGAATAGTCTGCTTTAGTGAAATAATTTCCTTTCTCGAGGACCACAACCTTGTGGCCAGATTTTGCAAGAACAGCAGCTGCAACACCGCCTCCACATCCCGAGCCTACTACGACAACATCACATTCGATGTTGTAGAGATCCCGCTCAGTATCTTCACTTACTTGAAGGCCTTTCTGGGAGAGGGACTGAACAATTGTTGCATCTGTTTCATGCAGGGTCTCCACCATCCCTTTTAGAAGAGGTTTCTCTTGTGGTGTTGTGGAGGATGAGTCCTTGCGATCATCAACCTCATAGTCAATGGCTTTCCATGATGGATTTTTAGAATCTTCGTCCACCTGTAAAACATCAAGATATCAAACCACATGCTTCAAAAAAACAGGTGTGGATCATCTTATACTCTAAGCAGAAGTGAATAATATGTTTGAATTCTATCCAGATTGCTTCAGCTGTCATTTTACAATAAAATGGAACCATATATTTGCCTATAAATCTATAAATTAGAGAATTCTGAGGCTTTCCAAGAATCATCCAACTACCTACGAGAAAACAGTATTATAAAACACCTGATCAGAACCCAACGTTATTCTTGGAAACAATTGTGCAAGTCAATCACAGAAAATTAACGGCACTTAATAAAAGCCTGATATAGTTGGCTGAGGAAATAGCTAGCCTCACATGAAAAACATCAACTTTTGACCGATCATATGTAAATGAATTTAGAATTTTGCAAAGCAAGAAAACAAAATACTAAATGATGAAAAATTAGGGCAGTAAGTAAGCATATATACCCTGGAGAAGAAGACATAACAGCACAAGAACTTGAGGAGGACGAATGACAGCCTTAAAGGAGTGAAGAACCAGTGCTTAAAACATCCCTGGATAAATTTCTCTCTTTTCTCAGTTGGGATGTCTGAAAACTTGTTGACAAATGGCCATCTTCCGCACAAACAGAGAACCCCACATAGCAACAAAGTCCCAATCCTAGTCGAAAGAATATTCAGAAGGGCTTTGACCAAAATCACGCTCTCCAAAAATCCTCTCTTCACAGCTAGTTCAGCAACCTGTCAAACATTTATTCACAAGATACACCATTAATATCCATGAAATATTTTTTCCCATTCAAAACAAACTGAGTAAAGTCAAGAATGCATTTTTATGATCATCCACTGTGTGTGATAAGAAAGCAGGCGAATTTTCAGTGTATTACCTCATCTGGGATAGGATATTGAGCGCCAGAAATAGCGTAAAAAGATTGAATTTCCTCCTTGGTTTGGCCATCTTTTTCTATAACCTCGGGAGGATCATGATTCAGAGACAGGGGCGGTAAAAAAGTCTCACATATCCTGCCTAAAGTCTCCAATTGTGCTGATGAAAAACCGTGGCTGTATTTTGTTTCTCTCCTTCCTCCCTTCAGTAAAGGATGACACTCTTCTTTTACCATTTTTTTTCTGCAACTTATCAACAAGAAGGACAACCAAGAACAGATATTTTTTTCAAAAAAACTAAAAAATTCAGAGGGTAGAGACAACCAATAAGGGGGGCCAAAAAAACCGAAGAAACAGCCAAGAAGAATAACAGATTGTCTAGTATAAAGGGATCAAAGTATGACGAAAAAACGTTGATGATAGTGTCGTTTTTGTCATCAAACAAAGAAAGGGAGGCTGCTTGCTGTGGGGGCTGGATTACCAGTTCTCCCTATTTATAGCCTTCTATGAACATCTAAAGCTAATTCTTAAATCCCTGTTTGGCTTCTTTTAAATTCCTGTGACATGTCCAGATTCGTACATAGGATTTTGCCGCAATTTATTTAGTAACAAAATAAAATCCATTCAACATATCCAGCTCTTGCCTTAGGATAGGATATTGCTTCCTCACCAAACAAAAGGTCTAATTTTTTATTTTTTTTAAAAATACGACAGTAACTATCCGTTTATTATTAAAAAATTAAAAATATTTGTAAAAAAAATGTAAAGATGTAAAAATAGGAGGGTTAAAAAATCCCACTCTAATCTTTTAATATTTTTTCGTTACTCGTCATCACAAAGAATAATATATACTTTTTTCTTATAAAGTACAACACACCCAAAAAAAAAGTTGTTTATTAGTATATTTTTTTACTTTTCATCTTTACTATAAATATTTAAAAATTATTTATAATTATATTAATTATAGGTTGACTTTTAGATATTTCATTTATATCTGGTAAATAAATTAGCAAAGATGTATTGGCGGCGTAGAGCCGGGAAAGTATTTAAAACAATGATTTGTTTGGTTTATAAATTTACAGTATAAGAAGACTAAGTCAACGTCGGCGGTAGCAGTATTTTTTTTTTTTTTTTGGTTTCATGAGATATTCTGAAACAATACATATGAATATGTTTAAACTATATTATACTTTGGATTTAATACAAATAAAATTTTTTAAAAAATATTTAAGAAAATTCGAATTTAATATCTTACTCGAGAAATAACAAATTTCTTACAAATTAAGCATACCATGAACCAAGATAGGTTGGTTCGGTTTAATATTTTAGATCTTTTTATGATGTGAGGGGTTTTTGAAGAAATAGAAAATTTGTAATTTTAGTTTATGAACTATAATTATTTTATATTTTTAGTTTGCTTCAAAAAAAATTTATCTTTTTAGTTAAAGGAACCCTAAAATACAAAAAAAAAAAATAAATGTAATAGTTTTAATTCATAAAAATACAAGTTAATGGGTTAAAATTTTAAAAAATTTTAAGTATGTTTTAATGAAGCTGACAACAAATACAAACTAATTATAATTTATGAATCAAAATTGTGATTTCACGTATTAAAGAAATTGCACTTGAAACTTTAGGTAATTTACATGGTGGTCCTATAGGACCACAATGCAATTTTACTCATATCCCAAAGTACTCACGCTTTTCTTCTTCTTCTTCTTCTTCTTCTTTAACAAAAGCCCACTTTCTTCTTATTCAAAAATCACTTCTTCTTCTTCGTCGCACTCCATTCGAAACTGGATCCAATGAAATATTCATCTAAATACAAATTCAACGGAGATCTGTGATTATATTTTCTGACGAACAACACCAAATACAATGGAAAAATCACTTCTTCTTTTTAAAAAATCACTTTTTCCTCTTCAAAAATCTCTTCTTCTTCTTCAAAAATAACTTATTCTTCTTAAAAAATCACTACATCATAAAGTATGAACTGTATTTGATGAATTTACGGAACCTTATTTTCACGATTTGATGTTGGGTAATGTATTAATGATGTTATATTCGTGTTTTCTTATTCAAATAATGTTTTATTGCTCAGAAATATGATATATAAATGTTTTCTTTGAGGTATTGACACTTTCAAGTGAAATGGGTTATTTCTGATTCCTCCCTGCTGCTGGACGTGGTAGAAGGTGTTATGGGACGTAGCTAGACGTAGCTGGACGTTTTGGACGTGGTGCTAGTTGTTTGAGACGTGGTTCTTGTTGTTCTGAGACTTGGTAGACTGTCTTTGTAAAAAAAAATCAGTTTAAATTCACATGCATGGATGTAGACGTTTTTGGATGTGGTGCAAGTTGTTCTGAGACGAGGTGAGATATTTTGTGAAAAAATCAGTTTAAATTCACATGTCTGGATGTAGACGTTTTTGGATGTGGTGCTAGTTTTTTGAGATGTGGTGCAAGTTGTTCCGAGACGTGGTAGACTGTTTTTGTGGAAAAAAAATCATTTAAAACCACACGCATAATTTTAGACGTTTTTGGATGTGGTGCTAGTTGTTCTGAGACGAGGTGAGATGTTTTGCGAAAAAATCAGTTAAAATTCACATGTCTGGATGTAGACATTTTTGGACGTTGTTCTAGTTGTTTGAGACGTGGTGCTAGTTGTTCTGAGACGTGGTGGACTGTTTTTGTGAAAAAAAAAAATCAAATTAAAATCACATGCATGATTGTAGACGTTTTTGGATGTGGTGCTAGTTGTTCTGAGACGATGTGAGATGTTTTGTGAAAAAATCAGTTTAAATTCACATGTTCAGATATAGATGTTTTTGGACGTGGTGCTAGTTTTTTGAGACGTGGTTCTAGTTGTTATGAGAAGTGGTAAACTGTCTTTGTGAAAACAAATCAGTTTAAAATCACATGCATGATTGTAGACATTTTTTCGACGTGGTGCTAGTTGTTCTGAGACGATGTGAGATGTTTTGTGAAAAAATCAGTTTAAATTCACATGTTTGGATGTAGACGTTTTTGGACGTGGTGCTAGTTGTTCTTAAACGTGATAGACTGTCTTTGTGAAAAAATCAGTTTAAAATCACATGCATGATTGTAGACGTTTTTGGACGTGGTGCTAGTTGTTCTGAGACATGGTAGACTATCTTTGTGAAAAAAAAATCAGTTTAAATTCACATGTCTGGATGTAGACGTTTTTGGACGTGGTTCTAGTTGTTTGAGATGTGGTTCTAGTTGTTTGAGACGTGGTGGGTTGTCTGATATCAATAGTCTGTTGATCTAATGTCTAGTATTCTGTGATCTGATGTCTATATAATCATGATGTGATCTCCCTTGTTAAGTATGTTTTAGTTCTATTGTATGATTTCTTTTTTATTTTTGATCTGATATCTATAGTCTATTGATCTGATATCTACTGTTTTATATTTTTTTAAAAAAAAATGGTTGTGCGTAAAAAAAAAAACTGTAGCGCGCAACTGTGAGCATGATGAATTTTACTCCTATAGCCATACAGTATACGAACCCCTCCTTGTACTGTGATGAGACTTTTAATATTTAATATTTGATTAAAAGTTTCCCTATATGAGGGTCAAATTTAAGGCAAATCAACTGAAATTCAAGACAAACTAAATCTACAAAGTCCAATCCAAATTATAATTCACAAATTATACAAGAATTCTTGAAAATGTATGACTCGACAAATCAAACCCATTAAAATTGTCATAGTTGTTAAAAATTTTAATAATTCTATTTATTAAACTAAAACATTTATAACAATAAAATTATTTTTATGGGACAAAGATAATATAATTAATTCATTGTGCTACATAATTTAATGCAATAACTCTTAATTGCCCAGTCATTCAACTTCTAAATGGTTGATTGACCTATCCAACAAGGATCTTTACTCCTTCCTACCCGTTACATTGTACTTAGGGGTGTAAATCGGCCGGTTTGGTCGGTTTGAAGGCTAAAGTACCGGCCAAACCAATAACTACGGTTTGAAAAATTTTCAAACCAAGTCGGCCAAATAAATATGCCAAACCATATTTAGACGGTTTGGTTAGGCCGGTTTGGTCGGTTTCAAACAAATTTACGTTTTATTTCAAAAAAACAAGTACACACAAATACAATAACTGGAGCTTCTATATTTTGTTAAGTATGTTTTAGTTCTACTGTATGATTTCTTTTATATTCTTGATCTGATATCTATTGTCCGTTGATCTGATGTCAAGTATTCGCTGATCTGATGTCTATATAATCCTGATCTGATCTCCATTGTTAAGTATGTTTTAGTTCTACTGTATGATTTCTTTTATATTCTTGATCTGATATCTATTGTCTGTTGATCTGATGTCAAGTATTCGCTGATCTGATGTCTATATAATCCTGATCTGATCTCCCTTCTTAAGTATGTTTTAGTTCTACTGTATGATTTCTTTTTTATTCTTGATCTGATATCTATAGTTTGTTGATCTGATGTCAAGTATTCGCTGATCTGATGTTTATATAATCGTGATCTGATCTCCCTTGTTAAGTATGTTTTAGTTCTACTGTATAATTTCTTTTTTATTCTTGATCTGATATCTATAGTCTGTTGATCTGATGTCAAGTATTCGCTGATCTGATGTCTATATAATCCTGATCTGATATCTATTGGTTCTGCCAGAAACGGAGATGGGAAAGAGGGAAGGGAAAGAAGGCAGAAACGAAAGGATATATTTATTATATATATTATACGGCCGGTCCGGCCGAAGTGGCCGATTTTATTACTGAAATCGTCGGCCGAACCGTTTTTATCGGTTTGAAAATTTTTAAACCGTCAGCCGAACCGATATATTTTGAGACCGGCCAAACCGGCCAAACTTGATCGGTTTGGCCGGTTTCGGCCGAACCAATTTCACCCCTAATTGTACTATTTTAATTTAATAAATAACAGTTTCAATTTTTTTCGGGTGCACTAACTTTATATCTTCGACTTACAAGAAATTACGCGAATAGTTTTTAATTGTGCAAAACTAGAAAGTACATATAGTATTAGGAATTAGTATTAAAATATACCATTGATTCAAAAAGAAATTTAAATATTTAGTAGTAAAATTAATTACAAGATGCCCACTGATATTAATCGCATGTAAATAATATATTTTTCTGTAAAATAAAAATGAACTTTTCGTCCTGAATTTGATGATTGAGATCTCTCTCTCAAATTAAATGTCCAAAAGGACCACCCAATGAATGTGGATTCCAATAACGGGGCCAAGTGGTTTGAATTTAAGCTCGTGTTGTGTTAATTTTTCAAATTAGTACAGATATATATATTTTTTAATACTAATTATGAATTAATTTATTTTTTAATTATAAAATAAATAATTATTAAAATTTTGCATCCTCGTTTGTCAATCGCGAAATTAATTACGGAAAGATGGAGCCACGCAAACAGAAGGCCTTCACCATCCTCACAGTTGGAGAGATCGAGAGCATTCGTCTAATCGCCATTACTATAACAAAGACCCAACGATTAGTGCTCAAAATTAAAATGACTTTAATCATAAATGGCCATTGCTTTTCCCAATCGTTATATAATAATAATAATAATTATTATATTGTAATGTGTTTTTTATAAATGACAGAATAATATTGATCAATTAAGAGAGAAAACAATAAACATTCATATACGCCACTATATTAAATGATAAAATATTTTTTCTATTAACGTATCAAGAGCACCTTGCAAGATAATACGTAGGAGTAAGATATAATTTGCGCATTTTCCATCTGAAAAAAAGAAAGAAATATTTCTACTAATACTTTCTTATGTGGCTCCAACACCCTTAAATCTTATATAGAAAGTGTGTATTTTGCCCATCCAAGCAACTTTTGTACTAAGTTTTATAGTCGTTGAAGTATTGTTTTAAAGGGTTAAATGCAGTTTTGGTTATCCATGGCTCCTTTTATATTTTGAGTGACAATATTAGTCTCCATCCTTTTTAGTTTTAGCAGATTTAGTCATTTTTTACGAAAAAATTTAGAAGATAACAGATTAACTCATTTGATCACTAGTCAAATCTAATTTTTTTAAAAAATGATTTATACCAATATATTTTCAATCCATTTTATGGCTCGATTACTCATGAATGTTTAACCCATTTAGATCGATTCACAATAAAAAATAACGGCTGAAACGCTAAATGAGTTGAACATTCATGAGGAATCAAGCCATAAAATTGGTTGATAACATCATGGTACAAATTATTTTGAAAAAAATTAAATTTGACTAGCAATCAAATGAGTTAATCCGTTATCTCTTAAATTTTTTCGTAAAAAATGACTAAATCTGCTAAAAATAAAAAGGATGGGGACTAATATTGTCACTCAAAATATAAGAGTGACCAAACGTATAATTATCCCTATTATGGGAGAACCAAAATTGCATTTAAGTCTAAAAAAAAAATTAAAATTAATAAATAAAGCATACATCGTTAAAGATTTTTTGTAATATTATCTTTTAGAAAGAAAGAGAAACAATTAATTATACTTTTTCCATCCGAAAATAATAATTTCATTTGTTAAATTAAAATAGTGTAGCAGATATGACTATTTTCTAATATCATTATTTATCTAAATCTTACATCGGAAATCCAACACTTATGTCTAATATAAATAGTCCGATGATCTCTCCACCCATTGCTAATTAATTTTGAGTTGGATGCCCGTATTAGATCAATAAATTTAACATGATATCAGAAAGACCTGATAGTATATCCAGTTAATTTTGGGTTGAATGTTCATATTAAATCAATATTTATTATTATACTTTTTAACGTAAAATTTTATATTTTTAATTATAAACTATACAAGAATCATGTAATCGTATTCACCTGGATTTGAAAGTAAAGTGATACATATTATTAGTAAAAATATAAAAATTAATTTATTTTTACTAAACAAAAAATAATTTTAAAATACAACTATTTTTATGAAGCCCAAAATATCAAAATCCATATATTGGTAGCTATCATATTAATTGAGTATTTATAGTAAGTCAGTTAGAATTTTTAGTGAATAGTCTTTCACCAAAAGTTTTTTAAAAAAAAATTAATCTCAGTTGGCAAATAAATATAGAATAGGACTTAGTCGTGTCGTTTGATTTGACCTTTGTTGGCCAAGAAATTCAATGGGGGATGGTTGTAAGCTAGTTGGCTAATTAAGGTATAATGAAAACTTAAAACTTCCAACTTCCATCTGGGGATACCCTATAACCTATTCCATGGTTGACTTATTAGTTTCTAAAAATTAATTATTATGTACCTCTTTTGATTTTTTAAATAATTCACATAATAAATATTCATCTCTTATTATTGAGACCCTAATTACACATCGGAAAATGCCAAAATATATCGTACACATACGGAGCACGTTGCAAGATGTCCATAACATTTTAATAGAAAGAATCTTTTATTATTTAATGTGATGGCCCGAATATTCATTGTTTTCCTCTTTAACCAATATTGTCATGTCATTTGTCAAATGATACATTGTAATATAATCTAGTACTACTATATAACGATGGTCAGAAATTTTTATACATTGTAATTAATATAAATAATTTAATAATTTTTTTAATATTATCAATTTATTTTAAATTAAATGCTCATATTAAATTAATAATTTCTACATGATATCAAAACGAGTTTTGCTGACCTAAAATGTGTTATCTATAATTTATTTGGTTTCTAAAATGTGTTGCTCCTATAATTCATGCCGTTATACACTTATGTATTAAAATTTTATTAGTAAATAATTTAATAAGTTTTACTTTCTTCATGGTATCAAAAAAAATTACATTAAATAAGAATTATTTATAAATAAAAAAATTAAAATTAATAATCTAAAAGGTTTTATGAAGGAAATTTGTTTCAGTTTATAAAATATTTTGGTCGGAAAGTGGAGTAGTTATAAGAAAATTAAGTTGAATGCGACGTAGAGATTTTAGTAGCCGTGAATGTAGATGAGAGTTAAACAAGTTGTAGGACTGTACAGTCAAATAAGTTTTTTTCTTTTTTTAAAAAAATTACTAATGAAATAGATAATTGAGTGGTAAAGTTTAATATATTCATAAATTTTGATAAGGACAAAATAAAAAAAATTACCTTGATAATATTAAAATATCAATTAATAAAATATAATTTTCAAATTCTCTTATTTTTATTAATTTGGGATGGAGAGAGTATGAGTATGTGTTTTAGTAAAAAAATTTTATAGTAATAAAGGACCAATTTAATATGGGGCCCAAATGGATGGCGAAGGTCAATTGTCACCTTTTTATCAACATTAAATAGTAAAGTAATTGTGAGTTGACTATCCATAGTATTAAACAAAAAGCCACACACAGATAGATATATTCCAGAATTGTGTTTCTTTCCCCCCCCCCCCCCCCCCCCCCCCCCCCCCCCCCCACCTTGAAAAAGAGATAACAACTTGTTGCAATTGGACGCCGCCGTTTACTGTGTAAGAAAAGAAAATCAATGAAAATATGCTGATAAATCCTCCTTGTTTTTTAGGTTTTCTTTAGACAAAGTATTGCATGCTAGTAGACTTCTAGGATGTAGAATTTTCTCAGGGAGTATTGTTGAATTCCTGAGAAATTTTATGGGGATATGACTTACTTAAAATAAATTTTAAATGGTAAGTACTGTATTATCATATTTTAATACAAGTGTAGTAATCGATTCGAGTGAATAAAATTTTTCATTTCTAACGGTTATTGTAAAAGGTAAAATATTTTAAATTGAACGTTTATTTCACTTGAATTATGAATGACAGTTTGTTGTTATTGAAGGTATTTTCTCCTTCATATTTTGTTACCTTTCTAAATTTGTAAGGTTAATTTGAGACATCTGTTGCATATATTAGATGTTTTGCAAACGGAGGGGGTAGTACATATAATGGAAGCATGAAAAGAGTGAGATATTCAATAAAGTTAACAAAATCGATAAATGGTATTTCTAATACTGTATTATAAGATAGTTCATTGATAAATTATAAAATAATATTAGTTAGAGGGAAAATAATGAACATTCAAAAACTCCACAGCATTAAAATAATTCTAAATTCTACATGACACTCCCATTTTAAACCAATAGATCTTAATTTCGAATGATCTAGGTTTCGACATTTCTTTGAACTTAAAAAAAAAAAAAAAGTCACTAATTAAAAGTTCCTGGGAATTGAAAAAGAAAAAGCTTTTAAAATTTATAATAAATTTTATAAATTGAGACAAATTCCATTTGCACGTTAAATTAGAGCTTTTATAATTGGAAATTAGCAACAAATCTAGATTACAAAAAAATAGGAAAATCAGTAAATTACGCTATATATCTTTATGGTCGATTGATTTGCTCCATCCTTATGCCTACTATATGTTTTAACTAGGGAAAATTTGGATTAAGGGTAGTGGAAGAGTTAAAATGAATAAAAAGGGTACAATTTCATGTAATTTGAATTAAGGGGGTGAATTATTTTATTCAAAATACAAAATTAAAATATTTATACTGTGACATAAATATTCTCCCCAGAAGATTATGCAATTTAGGTATTTTCCAATAAGGAGAAGCAACCGACCACGGTTGAGACATTATATTTTTAATTTATTTTAATAAATAATTTTCTATTGTGATTGTCGATTATATTTTTTTTACTCCAATCGTTAAGTTTAGTAAAAAAATATTTTTTTATTTTTTTCTGTTGTATATGCTTTCATTCTCTTCTTTGTAAACAAATAAAAAAAATAATGTTTTCATTTCTACGTAAACATTCATTCAAACTAAAAATTTTATTTTTGATTCTTGATTCAAATTAAAAAATTTATTTTTTGAAAAAATAAAGTATTAGATTTAGAAAAAAAACTTTTGCACAGTTTCTCTGTAAGCCGAAATACTTGACATAAATAATTTTACAGAGGAGTCCTGAATTGCACGACCTTCTAGGGACAATATTTACGTCATAGTATAAATATTTTAACTTATATTTTGAAGAAAGTAATTCGCGGCCCTTAATTCATAGATGAAAGTTATACTTATTTTATTAATTTTAACTCTTCTACCGTCGTTAATCCAAATTTTCCCTTTTAACTATTGTTAAAATTGTGCTTTTTTAATTATAAAATCATTCAAATTGATTTATACAAATATTTTCTTTTTTTTTAAGAAAAAATTCAAATATCTAAACAATATCAATGAATGAATAGTTGTAATGATCATCAAAGATGAAAACTAGTGGTACATGTATTACTACTATATTTAGTAACTTTCACTATATTAGTGGTACATGTATTACTACTATATTTAGTAACTTTTACTAAATATAGTGGATACATGTGTTACTAAATATAGTAGTATGTAGATGGTATAATTTCTAATCAAACACATGCTTTATATTTATTAGAAAATTATATTTAACTCGTATTTTAATATGTATATTGATTAACTTGTTTTATTGGATAAAACTTTATCCATATTCACATAACTTGATATCAAATTATAAGTTGTGTTATTTTTTTTCTAGTGAGGATAAGTTTGTATTATTTAATTCTTGCTCCTTATTATTGTCAAGCATGGTTGGATGAATTTTAATAAAATTAATAAAGTTTAGTTTTTATTTTTTTTAAAAAAAACATGAACATTGTCAATACTTTAACAAATGCCAAAAAAATATTAGCTAAGAGAATAAACAATAAACATTTATGGGGGCATCATATTAAATGATAAAAGATTCTTTTTATTAAAATATTAAAAACGTAATATTCATGCTTCGTAGGTGTACGATATAATTTTTCGTATTATGGTTGTGGTCGGTTTTAATCTCTTTTAAATTTTTAACAATTAAAATCACGAGAAATAATGAATACACAATTCTAAGATACTGTATTTTATAATGGTTACTTTTATACATAATTAGAAATCATTAAAATGAAAAGAGAAACCAATTTTTTAGGCATCCCCCACCCCTAGTGAGAAGAGATGGGGGGGGAAAGACTTTGGTAGTATTTTTGGGTCATAGGTTGCATCCCATCTGTCATATAAATCATGTGTTTAGTGTCACTTTCACTATTATATAAAACCAACAAACAACCCAAGTTCTCAACACCCATTTTGTGATTCCTGTAGGCCTCAAAAACCCCCCACTATGGGAAAATTGAATCATGTCCGTTGGTTGCTTCTTACCTAAGATATTTTTTTTAAATAAATTAAATATAATTGTTCATTTTAGATTATATTTATTCAATACTAAAGTTTTAATAGATAAAAAGAAGTTTTTTTTAAAAAAAAAAAAGAGTTATAATGAAAATAATAAAAATAATACTATTGTCTTTTAAAATTAAAAAATACAATTGGTATCATGAGCTTTAGGGGTTATTCCATGGCTTACAGTTGTGCTAGGATTTGGGACGTCGTAAAGTGTAGGTAGAGGTGGATTATGCCCAGGTGGTGGAGATGGTAAACAGGATTGCGAATTGTGTGAGTGTACATAGCAATCTAGTGCGGGACATTCGTGATTTGCTGAAAAGAGGATAGAGTGTCAAGGTATTCCATGTTCATAAGGGAGAGAATTTTACGACGGATTGTTTGACTAATTTAATTTTTTCTAGACCTCGAGAGTTTATAGCGTTGACTGAACCTCGCAGGAGGTAAATGGATGGATAAGTCATGACATACAAGGCATAGCATATCACCGCTGTAACTAGTTGTAGGTTTCATCTTTGTATTAAAAAAAATTAAAAAATATATTAATTTTAATATTTATATTTCGGGAGATATATATATATATAAACTCAAACATATTATAAAAAAACGTGAGAATTATTTTTGGTTTACGTGGTGAGCTTGGATTCATATAATCTGCCTTTTGTCTTTTGCCCTCGTGAACACTTCGGCCCGTGCAACCATTTAATTTACCAGCCGGGTTAGCCGGTCCAGCCACCAAGAAGTTGCAAGGCAGGGACACCGGCAATTTTCAAAATTTTGCTTTTGTTATTGTTGAACCATAATTCCAATTAAATGTGAATTATTATTATATACATATAATATAAAGTTTGGTATGGAGGGAAAGCACAAGGATTTCAGCTTAAAAAAATAAATGAAAAAAAAACAAAAAAGTGTTGTTCCAGTTAATATGGTGTTTCTCATAAATATTTATTGTTCCTTTCTTAGCCAACGTTGTTGTATCATACACATTGCAATATAGCTTTAGTACCACTATATAACGATGACCCGCATAATTTTTTTTTTTTTTTTTTTTTGGAAGCAATTGATGCATAATTAGTTGTATAAACATTGAAGTAAATAGCTAGAAATCAATATCTTATGATTCCAGGGAGCTTTGATGAGAAAGGTTATCCCAATAAATGCAATCTGGTGGTAGTTTATGGCAAGACAGATTAACAAATGCCAGCCAACTGCTCTCTAATTATTGATGCCATAATTTCAAATTTCTCTCCATTGAAAGATGTGGATGTGATTTTAATGTTGTTAAGTGTCGATTAGTACTTTTATCTTATCATAAAAAAAATAATCATATTTGTAATATTTGTCAGTGTCGCGAGTGAGAGGAGAGTATCAAGCTTCCATATATTGACTTCTTCTGATTCAGATGGCTAAATTAAGGACAGATACAGATTCAAACATTCATCTAAAGAAACAGAGGAAATGATGATCTTTTTTATTTTTTTGTTTATTACTTCATAACTTAGTCTTGCATTGTTGCAGAAGAAATGAACTATTCAGAGATTGTAAAAATGCATTGATCAACTTGAAGATGATATGGCAAAAATGAAGACAGAATCATGAACTTGCTGGCCTTCAAACACACTTAACATAACTGCATTACAAACCTTGGGATAAAAAAACACTTGTGTTCCAGCCCAATAACATTATAGTACAACAAGATTTCCCCTTAATAGAATGCAACATTACCACTTAATAACATTATTTTCACATATTACAATGCAGCAGACAACCAAAGTCTGGACACAGGATAGCAGTCATGATACTCTCAGGCGATCTGCCAGGTCAGACTGCATATAGCTAAGCATTCAAATCCACATACAGTTGTAGTTACAACAAATGCCTCCAAAGAGCTGGCCGATCTCTAGATATGACGAGAACACGAGAAGCAAAGTAATCGAAAGAAGGACAGTACAAGTCATCTGGTCCAATGACCTCTTTAACATTCTGTAGGTTGGCATTATCAAGATTTAGAGCCTGCAATACGTCGTCTTTTAGGGTATCAAAAACAAAGAGGCCCTGTCCACTTACTCCCATAACACGTTCTGAGTTTCCCCAAACTTGTGTTATGGCTGTGAATTGTGAGTGAGCATTTGATTCTGGTAAGGCGTAGGTGCTATACAACCTTTGTTTTCGCAATGAGAATTGCTGAATTTGAGAGGAATATTGCTTTCTTCCAGCTGATCTTAAATTGGTGCAGCCTAGAAATATGGAGTCGCCGCGTGAGAAAACTGATTGAACATCAATTCCAACTTTTGGAATCTTGAGACCTATCCCTGATGGTTGGCGGAAATCTAGCACATTGATGGAATCTGAGGTGCAGAAAACACCATCGTTTCCTTCCTCAGATGAGCTTACCCTGCAAATGGATCGAGCATAAATCAGAAAGAAAATGATGTGCAACAATTATCGAATAATCATAATGCTTTGCATTCCTATTCCCTAATAGAGTCAACTTCAATGCTTATTGAATTTATTTCAAGGAATTGTGAGAAACACAAGCCAGAATAATATATACTGTCAACTTGCAGTTTAAGAACTTCTACGTTTCAAACACATGTTAATACAGGCAGAAACCAAACTTCAACATGCATTCAAAGGCTGTGTCAAGTTAAGCAGTACCTTTGTCGAATTCCTCCACCCAATTCAGCATCGGTATTGTTGACATGCAGGGCAATGATATTGCGGTTAGATGATGAAACGGATGACAATGCTTCAGGATAGAGAGAGCTGACATCCCAAAGGGAAATTGCTTCTGATTCAGCAATTACCACTTTTCCTCTATTTCTCCAGTGCAAAGGGCTAGAGTAATCCATTCCCGACACATATTTCTGCAACTCCCACTTCATTATATGCTCTCCATCACGAACATCATAAACTCTAACCATCCTCTGACCACTAGCTGCTGATGCTATAAGTGGTCCACAGGGTCTATACCACCATTGTTGGTTTTCTGGAACAGTACTTGTAGACATCACATTTCTTCTATAGCTAGTGTTGTTAGGAAGGGGAGCAAGGGCTGTTCTGACACTAGAAGTTCCATTTTCAGTGTGAAAAGCTCGTACATCTTTACTATAAAAATCCCAGGAGCAAAAGCCTGAAACCATGCAATTCCCAGCAGATGCAGCAACAACATATCTTCCAGAACATCCATCCGCACTGGGAGCACGAATTAACCAGCAATCTCTCCACATATTTTGAGAAACTCCACTGGGGGCCTTGTAAATAGCCTTCCCCTGTAAAATAGAAGCATATTTCTACGTTCATTCCTGGACAATGTAGTCCCCATAACTACTTATACACTATTGCAGAGCTTACAACATCATCAAAATTCACCAAAATGTTCCAGTTCCACTAAGTTACTGCACACGGAATATTTTACACATTTACGGGAAAATATGTTGGAAGGACAATTAAGTTAATGGGAAAAACATGTAGCTTCCACAGATGTCTACTACCTAAAAGAGCAGAGAAAAGGACTAGCTTTGACGGAAAAGTTAGGGATGCATGATTAGAAGCCATTTAAGCAGCCTTGGCGTTGGTAAAGCTGCAATCATCAAATCATTTACAAGCCCAGAAAGTACACATTGAACTGATACTTTGTTCTCAATCAACCGATATATATATATTAAAACCTGAATTATTGCATTTACACAGCCCCGTCACAAAATTGATTGCAGCAACATACCCATATTGACAAGTAAACAACAGTTAATGTACATAATCCCTTTTCAAAACTTTTGTAGTGAATTCAAAAGTCGATGCCTGCTTCTACGCTTCCATTGAAACATGCCTCCAAATCTTAGCATATGTTTAGTATATTTTGTGCTCTTTGAGGAGTCATGTTTTCCTCTATTTCGTTTGGTACGTGCATCAGAATAATTAATAATTAGGAATTCTTGAAACATGTAAATTGTACAAATATGTATATATACAAAACAAAATAAATATCTCAATTCCTTTGAATAGAAACATTCGGTAGTAAAGTTTTACATATGCAAGAAAATGACTACTTCAAGGCAAGGGAAGAAAAACTATGTTTATCATTTAGTTCCAGTTAGAATCAAGAAATCATACCTCACAATTGACTATGTCATATAATGAGCACGACCCGTCATCATGAGCAAGAAGAACTGATTCCCCCTCAGAGACAAACCACCCTCCAGTTGTGGTCTTTCGTCCAATTTCATTTGGCTGATAGAATAAACTATCTTCTATTTCCTCTTCAAGTATCATACTAGTCATGTTCTCCTGGCTATCAAACTCTTCAATCCTCTCATCTGCCATCAGTGTAACATCACTCACACCTTTCCCATTCAAATTGGTTGAAACAGTATTCTTCTCAGAAGAAGTAACAGGTTCGTCTGTCTCTGGGACATCACAAGGCCTCAAAGAAAGAGTCTCAACTCTGGTAGCACCAACATACTGTTCAGTACTTAAAGAAGCCAAGAATTCCATAGCAATAGGGTGCTCATCAACTGAACTAGTTGACTTCTCTTCTCCATTCAATTTACTATCTGCCTCTACGATTTCTGTCTCATGACTCGCTGCATTTTCAAAGAATGATTTAAGGGATGTTCTGTCTCTAAGCAACTTCCGATGAGGAAACAGTCTCGCTTCTAATTCATCTGCATTCAATCCATTAACCGAACTCTTGCAAGCATCCACCTTATTGTGATGTTTCAACTCCAAAGGCTCAACATTACTATCATCTTTCTCAATACTCTCCTCCGAAGTAGTCTTCTTATCATCACTGGTGGCAACATGAGAGATTGCCTTCTCAATTCCTGAAATCTTTTCCTGAATATCAGACAATATCATCTTTGATGAATCAGGATTGTTCAAATCCAGCATCTCCTTTGTCCTCTTGATATCCGAGGCAATCCTCTTCACCTTACCTTCCAAAAAAGCAAGCTTTTCATGAAGTTTACTAGGGTACTTCACATTTCCATTTGAACTGCTCCTCTTATCCTCATTTCCCTCCTTGCCTTTCAAATTCCGGGAAGAACCACCCGATTTGTTCACCATTCTTTGCTCCTTAGTACTGAGCTCGCTACTTTCTTTGGTTTTTAAAAGCCCGGAAAGGTATCCTGATTTATTTTCCACGCCTGAGCCCTTCAAACTCAACTCACCGCCAGAGTTACTGACTGTTTGTAGCTCTTTTCCACACATTTGGGCATCATTTTCCAAGAAAGATTTCATCTTCTCAGTTCCATTCAAGTTAAGCTTTTCATCCGCATCATTCAGATTAAATTTCACAGGGATAGAGCTCAAATCAACTGCTTTCTCGACACAATTTTCACCACTTTTCACAGAATTCTTTAAAGAGCATTTGCCAATGTCACTCTTCGCACTTTCTCTCTCATTCGAACACTTTGAATTCCCTCTCTTCTGCTCTACTGAAGCAGCCCTAGAACTCCTAGAACTCAACAAAAGCCTATTAAACTCAGAAGGACTAGGACTCCTACCTCTTTGCGACGGCACCATCGCCGATGACGTGGACCAGCGGGGACGTCCCTCGGCACGAACCTCCCCTTTGTTCTCAATCCCAGTAGAGCCATTCAAACTTCCATTGACTGCAGAAGCTTTATCGATTCTAGGCATCGCTTTCATGATTGGCTTCTGGGAAAGCGCAGTCGCTGTCGCTCCCCGGGTCCGCGATGTAGCCCTGGGATTCTCTTTCCCAGTGGTCCTCTTGAGGCTGTCTCTACCATTGCTGATAATGGGTTTTTCCGATTGAGGGGTAAGTGATTTTGGGTATTTGGAGGCTCCGGCGGAATTGGTGACAGCGGCGGCGGCCATGATCTTCGTTCCGCCGCCTCCTCGTTCCTTCAGACGGCGAACTGAGGACGCAGACATAGCCAAAATCAGATCTTTCTGGCGATAGAGTTGTGTTCGGAAATGTTGGATTGTTAGAACAATTTCCAAGATTTTGTGGGGTTTTTTCTTTTTTATTTTTTTTATTTTTATGATTAGGGTGTTGGTGGGCAATCAAGGTACAAGAAGGACAGAGGAAAGAGAATTAGTTGGCGGGAGAAATTGCAAAAATTAGGGATTTTGAATTTTGAAACGCGAAATCCCTGGCGAAATAGTAATTTCAAGCCTCATCGGACTTTCTTTTTTTTATCCTTTAAGAAAAAGTCCGGTTTTGTGTATAATATTTTAGAAAATTACAGAAATATTTTTAATAGAATATTTTAGATAAATGTAATTTTTTATTTTTAAATTATTTTATATTTTATGGGTAAAATTTTAATTATTTCTATTATTTTTAATTTTATATGCATATTATTCTAAATTTAAAATATCAAATATGAACTCGTTCTACCAAACGTTCAAGTTCAAATCGTCATTTCAATTACAACATACAAATAATACACCAAAATTCAATGAAAAGAAGTTGTATGCATTATTACAAGTCAAGTTGTAGGCATTATTATAATGCATGAAATTTTGAGGTATGTTTGTAAACAAAATTTCAATTCAGAATTTGGCTTCTTTTCAATCGCACTTAATTTAAGAAAATAAAAGGCTTCAATAAACAAATTTGTAGGAGGACAATCCACCCCACAATATCAAGGATGATACTCCTTTAAACTTCTTCCCGGTTGTAATATCTACCTGCACAATTGAGTTATTAGAAAATTAAGTCCATCATAAATTAACAAGGATGGGATATAAAAAGAAGAGGTAGAATACAAAAAAACATCAACAGAAAGCTGATGAAAGATTAAGGAGACAAAGAAAATGATAACTATCCTAAAATATTGATAATAGACAATAATGCACTTAGAAATTGGAAATCCAAGAACGGCCAGATAAGCTGCAATAGCAAATCTTGTCAAAATCGCTCCTATACTCACCTTTTTATCATACAAAGATAATATAATATAATAAGTTTGAAAACTTCTTGAAGAATCAGTTCAGTTTAGTTCTTATAACCACAAACACAATAGGCTCTTTTGGGCCACATATATGCAGGAAAGCTTCTAGTAGTGTTAATGTATTTTCTGCACTTTGAATAAATTGTGCTTCATTGTGTTAGTGCCGATTGTAGTTGAAAGACTTTATAATTTCGCCTTTTTGCATTCATTATCTGGTGCTATGGTTGTGCAATTTGTTGACCAGTATGTCAAACTTAAAAATCTAAGTTGATCTCCGCAGAAAATGTCTCTTAAGTGACTTTCTGTTTTTTCATCATTCTATGATACAACTTGTTACTCGTGTTTGTGTTGTTGTTGCATGAACATGGTGCTAATGTTGTTCCATTTTAGCCTGCTATTGTTGCCACTCAAGTTTGATGGCATTGAGAAGGGCAATTTGGGATATTTTAGTTTCTTCCTCTTTTATCTTAGTTTGGCATAGAACCATTGGATTATTTAGTTCGAGTTTTCCTCATCTCCTTTTGAAAGTAAGTAATAAAGGAATGCAATTGTTACATTTGATTTCTTAACATTTTCATTATCTCAATCTTTTAAGACTTTTGTGTCATTCGTTTTATTGAATCGAGTTCTTGCATTATGATAGAAAGTACTCTTGCTTCATTTTTGTATTATGTCAGCTAGTGCACTCAGTTCATATCGGCTAGATATAAACCTATTGTTATATTTAAAAATAAAGTGATGACAACTCAGCAATTGTATTTGTAAGGATCGCTCCAAAATTTAGAAAATTGATAAATTGTCATCATTTTATTTTTAAATATAGTAATAAGTATATATATTTAGGGTATACATTATAAAATTGAGACGTGAGAGAGATAAAATAAATTCAAATTTTGCTTCATTTTCTCCCTTAACTAATACTCCCATGTCATTTGTGAAAAATCTATATAACAATTACTCTATATAACAATTGCACAAGAATTTTACTTTTCAAAACAAAATTATTATCCAACTTTCAAGGCAAGCGGTCCCTTCAAAAGAGTAATTATCCCGACTCAAATTTGTTATCTTTAACCAAATCATTAAAAGAGGAAACAAATCCGTGAATCTTATGGCAAAAAGACTCAATTTTTACATAGATACGTAAATACATGGTAAAATCATATGCCCTTTTGAAAATAAGTAATAAAGGAAAAAGCATGCAAGTGTTACATTTGATTTCTTAACATTTTCATTATCTTAATCTTTTAAGACTTTGTGTCATTGTTTTTTTTTAATCGAGTTCTTGCATTATGATAGAAAGTACTCCTTGCTTCATTTTTGCATTATGCTAGTTGGTGCATCTCGGCTTGATTTTCTTTGTTGCGAGGTAGTAAATAATCTAGGCTTGAAATGTAAGCTACTTAAGAATACAAATGAATGCAAAACATCTATTATATTCTAAATATGATAAGAATACAAATGAATGCAAAGCATCTATTATATTCTAAATATCAAGTTCCTTTGCCCAAAGTGATTTCGATAGCTCGAGCCAAGCCACTTGATTACACCCTACGGGCTGTTCATAATTCAATGTAAGTATTTTTATGCCATATGAATCGTTGGAAGATATTACAAATCTTATGTTCATTAAGTTCATAATGGGACCCTCCCTTGTTTCTTCAAAAGGTTTCAACAAATCCCTAGCTGTGACAATAAATTGCATTCCAGGACAGCAAAGGCCTGTGTGATGTAGTTTTAAGCTCCCGTAATCAGTGACGGAACTAGACATTGGGAACTGAAGGGGCAAGAGTAATTGGTTGATATACCAAATTTATCTTTTAAAATTATTGAAAATGTTATTTAAATTATTTTATATATTTAATCAAAAGATAAAATATTTAATTTTGATTACTAGAAGATCAATAATAATTTATTCGATAATTAATTTCAATAATAATAACTCAATATACCAAATTATCTAATAAAAATATAATAGTAATTTTAATTTTTTATTTATTAACTCTTAAAATAAAATAATAATTGAAAATAAAAATAAGTAGAGATATTAAGAAATAAAATTATTAAAACAACACAATTACACTATCATTTAATCAAATTTAATAAATTTTAAATTAAATAATATAAATTAAATAAGTACATAATATAAATCACATATTGTTGTGTATATATTTAATTGCTGGGTTTGCCTAAGAATTAGAAACCCAATTACAGTCTAACCCACTGAGCATAAGCCTATCTAAAAGTTGGACATTTTTTAGAAAATACGTTGTTTTACTCATGTATTTTCTAAAAAAAGAAAAAAACAAAAGGCCCTTTCTTCTCCAGACCTTCACCCATCCCCTTCATTCTTTTCCGAAACGGCAGCGGCGCTGTTATGGCTGCCAAGGGCGGTCAAAAATTTTCAAATGAATTTTTAGTAAGGAAATGCGTTGTGGATTTTGTACTGTTTGCAACTGATGTTCACATTTCTCCTGTAATTCTTGGATTGCTTCATCCATATGCACTTATCATTTTCTTGGAATATTTTTCAGTTTTCTACAATACATGATTTTGTCGTGAGAAAATGTGATTGGTTGAATTATAAAAATGACGACGATAGTCTAGTGCTCCAACTACTGACATCACTCGTATTAAATTGTTAAGTTTGGGTTAGAAATAAAATAATGAGTTTAAATGTTTAGTCAATTTTGTATTTAAACTTAAAAAATTTATAATTTAAAAATAATCATTTACCATTAAATTTTGGTCAAATTACTTTTTGATCCCTCGTAATAGGAGTAGTTATACTTTTGGTCACAAATAATAGTACGACTGCATTATTGGTCAATTAATATTTTTTTATTAGCGTTTTTAATCATTTTTTAACGAAAATACCCTCAAAACTCTAACTGTTTAAATAATGCCGGTTGCCACCATTACCGCCCTACTACCACCACCACCCCACTGCCACCACCTCAACCGCCTTGTCGCAGCCGTGGCCACCACCGCCCACCCCCCCACCCACCCACCTCGCCTCTGCCACCACTGCATCATCGCTACCACTATTTAATTTATATATAATTATTTATAATTATATTTACTTAAATTTAAAAAACAAAATAATATTTATTAATAGTAAAAACGCATAAAATAAACTATTTTTGAAATTTAAAAAAATAATAGTGGTGACAGTGAGGCGGCGATAGTGGTGGTGGGACGGGCCGGGAAGGGGGGGAGGGTTGGGGGTGATGGTGGGATGGTAGTGGTAGTAGGGGTGGTGGCGGCTGCAGGGCGGTAGTGGTGCCAATGGAGTGATATTTAAACAGTTATGATTTTGAGGGTTAGTCAATAGTCAGTCAAAGGGTATTTTGGTAAAAAATGACTAAAAATGCTAATAAAGAAATGCTAAGAGACCAATAATGCAGTCGTACTATTATTTAAAACCAAAAGTGCAACTACCCCTATTAAGAGGGACCAAAAAAGCAATTTGACCTTAAATTGTAGAAGTTTCACGAAAGTCCAAATTAACCTGTTACTTTTGGATCTTGTAAAAATATATGCAATACCCAACTTTTAGAACAATTATGCGAGTTTTTGCTATTTAGATGGTTCAACTGCAAAATGATAAAATTATTTTGTCCTAGTAGTGAATACGAAACCAATAGCGAAAATTAAGACGGAAAAAGAACCACTTGTGAAATTAGACCATAGTTATGAAACCAAAAGCGTAATTTTATCAAGAAAAATCTATAATGCTATGATACAAAAAAAAATTTTAATGATACACAATATTCACTTAATAAAATACGAGATTTCCTTGAACATTTATGCCATTTCTTTCCTATTCAAACATTCTATCTATATAATCTGCGACTAATTGAAGCATCAGAGTCTAAACTTCAATAAAACCTATGAAAATCCAATCTAATTTTTCACTGTTTTACGTCTAAACAACAGGATAAGAGTTCTCAAGTCCTAGCCGCCGTCTCTTCTCTCTCAATCTCAACCTTCAAAAAATATTTCTTCCCCCATCTTCCTATCATGGGAGGATGGGGGAAATAGATTTGTCACAAACTTTCTTTTTTATGTTGTTAGTTTCATCATCTAATAAAAGGGATTAACCCCAATCTTATTTTATTTTATCTTTCAGTAGATTTTGATTTACTGGTAGAGTCTTTTAGCAGTATTGTTCCTTCAGTAGATTCAGATCTACTGGTAGAGTATGGTAGCGATTTCATTGATGGTGTTCGTTAGCATGACGACAATTTTGTTGGTGAAATTTGTTGGCATGGTAGCGGTGTCGTTGATGATGTTTGTTGGTTTGGTCTAAGAAGATTCAGTCATCATAGATCTAATTATTAGATTTATGGTTTGGTATTTTCATCAGAAAATTAGTGATGTATCCTTGTTCGGATTAAAATTTCGGCATGTGGGATATCCACCGCTTGCTAGGGTAGATCTATATAGGTTTATCTGTAGTAAACACAACACCACCACCAACAACAACGACATTTCATACTTGTAAGTTGTGTTTCTTTGACTGTATTTTTCGTTTGTCAATCGTTGATGAACGTTTTTTAGTAAATTAATATATATTTTATTAAAAAAAAACTTTTCGCTGTTTTGCAGTTTGATTTACAAGGCCTATATATATAAAAAAAAACTTAGAGTGATTTGTTAAATTAAGAGACATTTCGCCATTTGAAATGAAATTTCTGAAAATCGAAAAAGAATTTTGGCGATGAGACTTGGAGTAGCAGAGGTGCGAATGCAACCATAAATATAAGAAATCTTGTGAAAATCATAATTGACTGTCGGTGAAAATTCCACTGCCAGACCCATCAGAAGTAAATTTTTTCCCCTCGAATAGTAGACTATTAAAGGTAATATTCATCATTCATATCCCTTGTCAAATTCTTAATTATTCTTAGAAAATTTTGAATCTCATTCTTATGCGTTAAATTTGTAGATTTTGATGGGAATTTACATGAAATTAAGACTAGATGTCTTGTAATTGCTTGACTCATTTTGAAATTAAAAGAATAAGTGACTAATCAAAACTTGAAATTGTCACTTGCGTTGAATTAGAATTATTATCTTATATGGGACACGTAAAAATAAAGAAACTTGTTAATAAAGATCTTAGATATATAATGTTATAGTCAGTTGATTTTGAGATAGATGAATTGATCTTCTCATTTGGTAGCGGAGGAGGGTTTTTCGATACGTAGATCTATCGGGTTTATTTTGCAAAGTGGAGGAGGGTTTTCTGATGCGTAGATTTGTTGGGTTTTCTTTTGCAAACATCACTTGGTACTCTGTTATATAGGGTTTGCGAGTGAGGTTGGTCAACTTTTAGCATTGAAATAATGTTTGAAGGAAGCGTTATTACTGATAAATTTGGACTTATACTTTAATTTTTATTTTTTTTAGCTCTCAATTTTTATGTAAAACTGATTCATTTCTATATAAAAACCCGTTGTAGCAGGTTAATGGATCAAAATCATTTAAAAATATAAACGTTAATAGGTATTTTTGGCGAAGCCAAACATGTTAGAACAAGAGAGTGAAAT
Organism: Knoxia roxburghii; assembly: GCA_030378225.1. NCBI lineage: Eukaryota > Viridiplantae > Streptophyta > Magnoliopsida > Gentianales > Rubiaceae > Knoxia > Knoxia roxburghii. Next base: position 5,681,670 of record CM059420.1, on the reverse strand, counting down.
GGTTACATTTTTTTCAAATATGAATTCTCCCTTTTATGTTAAAGTGAATTACATTTTGACTTTTCAAACCTCTTTACCTGACTAGAAAATTATGACTAACTCGTGTGCAATAATAAATAATATAAAAAGTAAAAAAATAAACAAAAATTTATAAATTTTTTAACGAAAAACTAAACAATAAAAACAAACAAGTCTTTCCACCTAATTTCAATTTTAACGCTCTTTATCTTTTGAAAAATATAAATTTAAAATGAGTTTTTTTTTTTTTTGGTCTTTTTATTTCCTTTTTTTATCTTTGTCAAACAATCAATCCGAGACCTTAAAACTACTACTTAGAAATTATTCATGAAATTGGATTCTTATTTTCAGTTTAGGGGTATCTTTCACATGGTTCATCGTGACAGGTATGGTTTCTAAATCAATATAATCAAGGTTATTGTTTACTAGACATGTTCTTTGATTCACTTCCTCCATAGACAAATTCAATTCAATAAACAGAACTCTTTTTAGTTACTACTGAAGCCAAGAACTATCCTAAAATCACTAGAATTTGAAAATGAATTGGCTCTAAAAAGTTTCAGTTACTATTTGGATTCTTCTATGTATGAACCTAAGTATGAATGGGAGCTGATGAACTAAATCAACCCGTTTATAGGAACAAATCTAAAATCATTTCCTTTCATTCTACATAAGAGATCTCCAAATGCTACCATATGAGTTTTGTGGCTTGATGTTGTTTTTACTTGCTAGCTAGCTCCTCATTCGTCATATATCTTCAACCCAAAATACTAGCACAAAATAATTATCTTGGTTTTGGTGTTAATGGCTGGCAGATCAAACAAAAGTCAGAAGCAAAGCAGCAACTCAAGTTCATGACGTTCAGACAGTGATGAAGATCCTGATTATATAAAACAATTGCCTCAGATGCTTTGTAGACAAGAATCCTTCACATATTCATGGAATTCCACATCAAAAGTGCATGTAAGATTGATCGTGAAAAGTGCTTCAACATTAAGAGCGAAACACTTCTCTACAACAAAGGAGAAGAAGAATAACAAGCAAGGAGAGTTTCTACTGAACTTAGCACTCAAATTGGTACAAGAAAAGCTGAAACCAGTTGCTTAAAGGTTGAAAGACTCAATTTTGGAAGAAAGAAAAGCTCAATGTCTCAAAGAAATAGGAGATTTGAGGATCAGGTTGGGAAAGGAAACAAAATTAATGAGAAGAAATCAACCATATTTTTCTGGCTTATAGATTCAAAATCAGTTGTCGAAAATGAAAAAGTAGTTTATAAGGATGTCTCCAACCAGAAGATCATCAAAGCAGGAAAAATTACACTACTAGAATTTTGGACTTTCACCACACACCTTTCATAGCACTAAAGTATAAATGTATCTATTAATATCTACTATCACATCAAATATTAATTTATTTATATTTATTAAAATACTGCAAGAGTAATGTTGTTATAACTATTTTAATGTTTCATCAAATAAAATCCTATCATAACACAAGAAATAAGTGTTATAATAAAATTTCAATAAAAACACTAACAAGTGTAATTAAAATTTTATAAGTATAGAAACACAATCAAGTGTTATTTTATTTGTTAATATATTAACTTAAGGTATTAATAGATTAATATGTATAGTGTAATTGTAATACATATATAATTACGTTATTAAGTGTTATTTAAAGTCGTCTGTTGCTGTCCCACATCGAAAAGGAAAGGAATGATTGAGTGTTAACTGTAGTATTAAAAGAGAATGATTGAGTTTAGATTATTATAAGGCCAAAATTTCAAGAGCCTAAGACTATTTGTATATTTACTTACAAATGACGTAATATATTATATATTTAAACATATTTTTATGTTTTCAATTATATAATATAATGATATATAATTTTATGATATTATGATATTGGTATGAATACATTTTAAGATATATAACACTAGATAGCCAACAACCAGGTCATGATAGATGATTTATCATGACATATACTTGTGTTTTCATACGTTACTCTAACTCCACACTTTCAAAGTATATGGTCACATAAGAAAGTATCGTTATATCCAATACACATTTGGCCACACAGGAATAGATAACACAAAAAGTACGTGTCGCCATAGATAAAATGTTATCAAATATTATCTATTAAAACATTTTCAAGTGCTTTAAAAGGCCAAAATTCTAGTAGTGTTAGGAGAGAAGGTATATTTTGCAGCTGATGTCATCTGGTCTTTTCAGCAGAAAGCTTTGTTTTTCATGGTGAGAGGACAACCCTATGACCTAATTTTCACAACAAAACATCAACTTTCCCTTATATCTTGCATGGTTAAGGCTTGGAATAAGCCCGAGAACCGTGGCCGAAGGAAGTTCAATAGAATTAAGCCTAATGGCAATTTTTCTGATGGATATGATGATGCGTGCATGATATGTGCAGATGGAGGGAATTTGATGTGTTGTGACCAGTGCAACTCAACATATCACCAAAATTGCCTCGGATTGGAGGTAACATTTATGCTAATAACAACTACTGAATACATTAGTTTGGTGAAAATCAATCCTAGTATGTAAATATTCAGAACTTTGAAACTCATTTTTAGGTCGTTCCAAGAGGTTCTTGGTACTGTCCCTACTGCATTTGCAAGTTCTGTGAAAATCCGGCTCATGAGAATGATTACTTACTTGAATGCCCGCAATGTGAAAAGAAATGTATGCAGTTTACTCATCATCCTCTTGAATTAGTTATATGATTTCTTGCTAATTATTTTTTATCTTTTATATCTCAAGTGAAAGAATATGTTAAGATTTTCTCTATATCTTGGAATTGTTCAACAGATCACTGGGAGTGTCATCAAATAAGGGGTTCAAAGATAATTGATCTGAACAGCACTCCATGTGCACCATTTTGTGAGCAGAGTTGCAAAGAGGCAACAATTTTGTATATGCAATCAATATTGAGAAACTCATTTAAATTGACAAGGAAAGGCTGCATTTTCAGATGTTGATTAAGTACTAAATCTGAGTTGTCTGAAGGTCCACAATAAGTTGGAGAAAAACTTGGTTGGAATGAAGAATGAGCTTGAGGAAGGCTACTCTTGTATTCTTCTTCGTCGCATGGACGATGACACAGGCATTTACATAGATGACACATACAAAAGAACTGTGCGCCACTCCAAGCTTGTTGTTGCACTCAGATTGATGGAGGATTGCTTTGAGCCGATTATAGATCGCCACACCGGAATCGATGTCATCCCTAATGTTGTATATAACTGTGGGTAAGTCTGCTATGAAATGAATATCACAAAAATCATTTCTTGGATCACATACTGCAGATACATCCACATACCAAATTCTAGTTTATTATCCAAATCTACAATATCCTGATTTTGGTTATTGGTTCAGTTTGAACCAAAAAAAAGAAAAGAGAGGAGATAATGGTTTGTGTGCATGTGTTGTGCTGAACTTTTTTGCAGATCAAACTTCAACAGAATAGACTTTAGAGGATTTTATACTGCTATCTTGGAGAAGAATGATGAAATTACCTGTGTAGCAACCTTAAGGTATGTTCTTCACATTTTAAAATGCTGCAAAATTGCACTTCATACATCCAATAAAAAACACTTGCCTTTTGAATGAACTTGCAGGATTCATGGGACAAATCTTGCTCAAATCTTGCCTTTACCTTCATTACAACCAGTGAAATGCATAGGTGCAAGGGAATGTGCAAGAAACTTATGTGATCATGAACATTGTATACCTATAATATTATTCCATCCACCCCAAAAGAAAAAACTAGTCTTGTATTTCACAAATAAGGCTATTTTTTTTGGGACAAAATAGTATATGTGTCCTTTTTACATTATTAATCATATTGATTTCACTTTTAGGCACTTTGCTACCTAAATGTGGAAAATTTGATCATTCCATCAACAAGTGAGAGGCTCAGCAACCATAATTTAGGGAAAGAAAAAAAAGACTGTGCAATAAACATGACAATGAGTAATCACACCCATGTATATTGTTTGGCCGTGCGTGCCAAAGTCGTGAAACTTCCGTGTTTATTGCACAGCCTACTCACGACCTTGCAATAAACACACGCGTTGCACGGTCTTGGCACACCCATGTTAAACGCTAAAATGAGAATATTTAAATTTTAATTTTGCATGCAATGGAACCACTGATGGAAACATTTATGATGTTTATACCTCTGGTAAACTGGTTGCTAGTAATGCACTCGACGTAATCTCATCCCATGTGGATTATATGAGACCTGTCGCTCGAGTTGGGGCGATTTCCAAGTATGTTGAGATTCTTGAGGGATGCGAACCTATGGGAAAGGGGATTGCCGAGGATGTGTTATGCATATTTTCCATGATAGAAGAAACCACAGTCGAAAGCACCTAGTGAGAATCCTAAGAGGAAGTAACAATGAAGTCAAGGCTGCAGCAGTGATATTGTATGCACTCTTGCTGGTTACAAGCATTTGGATTCTGTGTTCCAAAACTCAGGCATAATTCCTGTTTTGGTTGAGCTTATGGGGAACGGCAGAGTGATGATGTTAAGGAAAAGGTCACCAGGGCGGTCGTGCAGTTGAGTTGGGATAAGGTAGCGCGAATCGCCCTAGCCGTTTCTGGAGCAATTCCAATTTTTTATTTTTGCATATCTTATACTAAATTAGTCGCTCATTTTGACAAAATTATTTTCTCATTTTTTATAGCTCATTTTTACTAGTTGTTGCACATTTTAGACGGTTTTACCCTAACCATAATTATAAAAAAAATTTAGAAAAGAAAGGTCGTGCAACAAATATTTGGCCTGTGTGTGTCAAGGTCGTGCAACGATTGTGTGTGCAATTGCCGTGTTTATTGTAAGGTGACTTATTACGAAACTAGCACATATTCGTTCACTTCCTGCAACGGCTGGAGCAATTCAAATTCTAATCGAGCTAGCGAAGGCGATCATTCGAAGTATCCATCAACAAGTGATCGAGTATTATTTGAACAGCCCTTTGTTGCAGGAAGTGCAAGGGAGCCTTTGTTGCAGGAAGTGCAGGGGAGGCTTAAATGCTAGGCACTGGCACTCAATGGGATCCATCTTTCAGACAATTGAGCGTCCAACATCTAACGGGAACTCCATATTCGGCCAGTTGAATTGAATCTTGTCTTCTTGATCACGAATCTAGCAAATCAGTTAGTTACCCTAGTACATAGTAAACATGCATAACATATAGTATTTGCACAAAAAATTTTTTATTATTTTTGCATATCTTAATACTAAATTAGTCGCTCATTTTGGCAAAATTCTTTTCTCATTTTTTATCGCTCATTTTTACTAGTTGCCGCACATTTTAGATGGTTTTACCCTAACCATAGAAAAAAATTTAGAAAAGAAAGGTCATACAATAAATATTTTGGCTGTGCGTGTCAAGACCGTACAACAGCTATTTGTGCAATGGCTGTGTTTATTGTAAGGTGACTTATTACGAAACTAGCACATCTCGTAGATAGACCACTCCTATACTGTCATGCTCTAGCAAGTTTCTGGAGCTCCTCAAGGCACTTATGTGAGATTTATGTAACCACCGATTGCCACTAGCTGCCAATGATGCAAGACAATTGCAAAATTGTGTTTTATATAATTATATAAAATGATGGAAGTGAACAATACTAATATATTGTTTATATTATATTAAATCATAAGGAGGTAAATGGTATATTTTTTAAATCACATCAGGATTTTTTTTGGTGACTAATCTAAAAATAAAAGAAATAAAAATAAAAAAGGATGATAGATAAAAAAGAGATATTTTTAAATGCCGAGTGATATTGTCAGAGCAATTAATACTATTATTTTCTGGTCAAACAGCTTTGTTACATTCTTTTCTTCTTCACATCTCCTCCGTTCACTTTCATGATTTAACTAGAGAAAGATAGTACGAGGCAGTTAAAAATTGCTCTGACAATATCGCTGACCTTTTTAAATTTATCAGAATAAAATAATAATAAAAAGAATAACTATTGTAAAACTAAAAAGGAATTGAGAAATTATTAAAATTTATGTAGGTTGGTTCTATTAATTTTAAAAGATTACACCTCACACATAGGCGTATTTTATCTCTTACTTTCCCTTTCCTTACCCCTGAATCTCGACACCCCCAGCTCCGATGGAACCTCCCCCTCCTCCCTCCCTATCCAAGACAAGAACTTTCTCAAATCTATTTCAAAACAAGTCCTCTCCAGCGATTTTACCCTCTCCAAAACACATCAAACTGCTAAAAAGAAAACCTCAACTCATTTACGAGGAGGATAAAATTGAAAAGCTTATTGCTCTACATCGTTTATATCTGGTAGAAAAATTGTTCGAGCGGTTAAAAATAACTGAACTCAAGAAGGAATGTTAACATTGTCTCAATCCCACATCGGTAACCCACAACACTTGTACCTATTGCGAATTGATTTTAGATTGGATGTTCGTGTTGGATCAATATAAATTTAACAAGGGAATAGACATGATTGGCTTCCAAGGTCGGTATAAAATTGACCTACTAAATTCCACACGCGTTCGGTATCAAAATAGAATCGGATTATCAAAGATTTTGGATGGGAAGTAGTTGGTGATTTCCAAATGAGGCCGATTTAATATTGACGAAGCTTTGATTCGGAAAAAATAATTTTTTCAACAGTTAAATTCCAAAAAATAGAATGAAAAAAAAAAGTATATATTAGAAGCATCTGGAAATGTGTACGCAAAAACTCCACCACGACTTCAGGGCATGAGATGGGGTCCAATAATAACTAGTAGAATTTCCCACATTGCATTTGCTTCAACAACCAAAAAAAAAAAAAAAAAGAAAAAAAACTCCAAAATTATTTGTTTTGTTTTTTAACCAATCAAACTAATTCATATCTGCAATTTCCAACCATGGCAACTCTGCTTCACTCTTCGATCCCGCTCGTTCGTCACTCTGCAGCCACATCATCATCAAACTCATCGTCATCATCTAGTTCAACTTGTTTTCTTCCAAGAACAACCCAGAATTTTTCCAACTTGTTAACTTCGTCTGGGGGAAGGAAATCTTGTGCTGTTAAGAGAGGGTATATTTGCAACTCGGCCCCTGATGAAGTCTCAACATTTTCCCCTTCTAAAACCCAGGAATCCAAGGCTGAATTCGTTGGGTATTTAAAGCTTAAGTTATTGGTAATTATCCCATTTTATATTTCTTGCTTTGGTTGTTTATTGATTATGGAATGGTTCCTCAAATGGAGTTAGAGTTACTACTAATCACTGGCTATGGGCTTGTCTTTGTAATATCTTACGTTGTTTAATCATCAGCTATATCTATAGATTGGACGCAGATATTGTAGGTTAATATACTAAATTACGGTATCGAGTTTTTTATAGTTGTTTTGGGGATATCTCAAGACAAAGTTATCAACTTTAGTGCATAAAGAACTGTACAAATATTTTCCATTCTCAAGCTGGATGGAATGATGGAATGATGAATTAACTCTTTTTTATTTGGAGCTAAGCTACTTTGACGTGCAATGAATTATTGCTCGTGGTACTGTAGTAGATAGAATGCAATTTTCTGTAATGAATCCTATAGTTAAATAACTCAAGAAACTAGCTTTTCCCTTTTTAATCAAGTGCCATTTCTAAATCAGCTTTAAAATGTGTTGATTTCTACAACTTTCTTGCCGTATCCTCTAGGAAAGTTTTCATTATCCTTCAGGATTGCGACATTAGGAAACAAGTGTGCATATCGAAATCAGTACATGTGTGTAAAAAAACAGTTTTTATTTTTGCAAAGACTCTCTTTTGGGAGAGGGAGGAATAAGAAAAGGGATACTTCTCTAGAGTAGAATATCTGGATTACATTCTAGGACTTAAAATTGCTGGCAGAAAAGTAGAGCATCTGTGATGGGAATTCTAGTTTCACCTGTAGGCTGTAATACTGATTTTGCTAGTGGTTACATTTGTGAATATGATCAAATTTGTAGTGGAGAGATTCGAAGGGTGGTTTCCTGTTGTGTTAGTATCATGGCAATAACTGGAACACTGACCATCAGTCTTTTTTTTTGTGACTTAAAAACCATTTCAGTTTCACTTGTCTGCACTTTTGGAAGTTCTATGACACAACAATGATAAGGGTATAAAGCTGATTATCCAGCCAAAAATTTCCTTCTAAAGCAAGATTTTGTTCCCCTATTTGTTATAATCTTAGTTTTTTCCATTTCATAATATGGGGACTTATATAATGTGAATTGCAGAGTGCAGTTTCTGGGCTAAATAGAGGTCTTGCTGCAAGTGAAAATGATTTGCAAAAGGCAGATTCTGCTGCCAAGGAGCTTGAGTCTGTTGCTGGACCTGTAGATCTCCTGGCTGATATTGATAAACTACAGGGAAGGTGGAAATTAATCTACAGCAGTGCATTCTCATCTCGAACCCTTGGTGGAAGCCGTCCTGGACCCCCGACCGGAAGGCTTCTCCCTATCACTCTTGGCCAGGTATGGGACCATGATATAGATTGAGAACACCAGCATTTTTGAAATTAACATGAGCTTTGATGGACAAGAGTTCACTGTGCTGCTGCCTATGGCTTCCACATTTGAAATGCTCACTTTTTTTTTATGGTTGTTATTGTTGTGCCTCGGATTTTAGCATCTTTTCATCTGGTTGATCAGGTATTCCAAAGGATCGACGTCTTAAGCAAGGACTTTGATAACATAGTTGACCTTGAATTAGGCGCACCCTGGCCTCTTCCACCCCTTGAATTGACAGCAACATTAGCCCACAAATTTGAAATATTAGGTTGGCTTCTTCAAGTCCTTATTCAGACATGAGTGTAACTTCTTTATCTTTCTCTATTTAACAACAATTCTGCTTCTTGTCATGATTAGGTACTTCAAATATCAAGATAACTTTTGAAAAAACAACAGTGAAAACAAGTGGAAACTTATCTCAGTTACCACCACTAGAAGTGCCAAGGATTCCAGATTCCTTAAGGCCACCTTCCAACACTGGAAGTGGTGAGTTTGAAGTCACCTATCTCGATTCGGATACACGTATTACTCGGGGAGACAGAGGAGAGCTAAGGGTTTTTGTGATCTCATGATATGTGGTGATGAGGTTTCATTAATTGCCATGATTTTTAAATCGTTTTTCTGTTGTACAAGCAGTGATGCTCCAGATCTATGCTGGTTACATTTCAGAGGCACAAAAACACATAGAAAAAGAGAGCCTCCTCTGGAACTATATTATCTCTTGATTTTTGTTGCTGATGCTTCTTATAAGTTGTGTAGATATTCAAAGTTTATGGCTACAACTGCACCAAGACATTGCTAAGAGCACTGGTGGAAGTTTGGAATTGGATCTTAAAGACTCTAAACTTGGTAAGTGTAAATGAAGAGAGATATGGGCCTGACCATGTTGGTACGCCATGGTCTGATTCCAGGTGTCTGTGTTATTAATAAAAGATGTTAAATTTATTGATCCAATACGATCATTCAATCTAAAACTAATTGGTAATGTTAAAATTTCAAGATACGGGAGAAGAAAGAAAGATTTGTAAAGTAGAGTGATAGATACTTAAAAACAGTGCCAAAATTATCAAAATATTTGAAGGAAAACATAGAAGAAATAGAGGAGAGTAAAAAATTACAAGAGAGTAAATAAAAAAAATTAAGAAAAGAGTACTGAGAAGAGTAAAAAAATAGAAGTTCTTTTTCTTTTTATTGAATTTCTATTTTAAATTCTCCCAATAAAATGACCTATTAAACACTCCAATAAACCTCAATCTTTATTGCAAACTTTCGTTGTAAAATTTTGTTTTCTTGTTTTTAGTTTCGTCATCCAATAAAGGAAAATGATCTTAATATTTATTTTATTGTTCTTTCAATAGATTCAGATATACTGGTAGAGTATTGTTCCTTCAGTAGAGTTTTGTCGATGGAGTTCGTTGTTATGACGACAGTTTCGTTTGTGAAGTTCGTTGGCATGGTAGTGGCGTTATTGATGATGTTCTTTAGTTTGGTCCGAGAAGATTCAGTCATCATAGATCTAATTATTATATTTATGGTTTGGTATTTTCATCAGAAAACTAGTGATGTATCATTGTTCGGATTAAAATTTCGATATGTGGTATATCCATCGCTTTATAAAGTAGATCCATATAGGTTTATCTGGAATAAACACAACAACAACAATGATATTCATGCTTGCAATTGTAAGTTGTGTTCCTTTTACTGTATGTTCCATTTTGTCAATAGTTTGCTGGGTGTTTTTCACTAAATTAATGTCTTTTATTTTAAAATAAAATGACCTATTAAACACTCCAATAAACCTTTATAAATAAAGTTAAGAATTTATTGTTTGTCGTTAACTTTAATTCTAACCTAAGCGCAATCAAAGAAATAATAATTATGTAACTAACTAAATTGAATTTTTTTTAGTAGTGGTTAAAATTATATTCAAAAAAAAAAAAAAAAAAACAAAAACAAAAACAAAAAGAGAAACCTCGAAAGTGCTAAATCCAATTTAAGGTTGGGCGACAATACTACTACAGAGCTGGCCGCCGGACTACATAGTAACTCTCCGTGTCCTCACACTCCTCACCGCCCCCACTTAATAGCCGTTGATCAATATAACGGCTACTTCTATTTTTTTTTTTTTTTTTAAACATTTCTTTAAAATTTTAAATCTCATAAAAGATCAAAAAACCCTTCTTCCCAATTCCTCCCACAATTCTTTCATTTCCATTCAATTCACAATCCTCCACTCCTTCATCAAGGCTTCAAACATTCAAAATCCCACCATCTTTCTCTTATCGCTTTCACACAGCGCACACTTCACTGAGTTGTTCTTAATTTCTTCGGAATCTTGAACTATCTCAACGTATAAAAAGCTTTGATTTTGCGTTAATTTTTTATTCTAAATGAAATGGCACCCACACCATCATCATCCAAAGGGAATCCTCTGATTTCAACACCATTGTTGAAATCAAACCAAACCCATCAAGCTAAAACCCCACAGTCTAAGCACCGGTTGAATTTCAACCTCTGCAAGCCTTCACCAAATCCCAGTTCAGCCGCAGCGGCAAAAGAGAACAACAGCCCTCCGGCAGAGCACCCGGTAGAAGTGATCGGAAGAATTCGCGACCACCCTGATGAGAAGAAGAAGCCTATTTCGAGTTCAACCTTACAGATTAATCCGGACAAGAAATCTTTGAGGCTGAAGACAGATATTGGGTACAGGGATTTCAGTCTTGATGGGGTTTCGATGTCCGAAGACGAAGATCTTGACACATTTTATAAGAAGTTTGTCGAATCTAGGATAAATGGGGTGAAATTAGGGGCTAAATGTACGATAATGATGTATGGGCCTACTGGTGCTGGGAAAAGTCATACAATGTTTGGGTGTGCAAAACAACCTGGGATAGTTTATAGGTCTTTGAAGGATATTTTAGGTGAAGGGGAGGAAATGAGCGAAGAAAATGGGGAAAAGTTGGGACCAGGGGCTTTTGTTCAAGTTACTGTGCTGGAGATATACAATGAGGAGATTTATGATTTGCTGCCTACTAATAGTGGTGGCGGATTTAATCTTGGGTGGCCGAAAGGAGGAAGTGCTTCTAAGGTGAGAATTTTCTTTTCTTGGATTTTCAATTATGATTAATGAAAGATCAGAGCATTCATTTATTGATATGGGATGTGAGATATTTCTGAATTTTATTTTGATCTGAATCGTGATAGGGAAGACGTTTAGTTTAGGCCAAATGATAGGAAGTTTTGACATGTCTGCATCCTTTTTTAAGATTCTGTTTCTATTCTTTGGCATTTTAATTTCAGTAAATGGTGATGATTGCTTTATGTTTCCCTCGAGACAATAGATTATGTTGGAAGATTATGATTTTTCTTCGCGCAATACCTTTTCCCAGTCTAATTAATGCTCTTGCTTGGCATTGCGATTCGAGGGTACCTGTTAAAATGGCAATGGAAATGTTCTAGCATCATCCTTAGTTGCATCAATCTTGTTATGAAGCTTTATTTGTTCAAATATATATCCTGCAGTTTCTTACTTCTTCCTTGTTATGTGAAATATGCTAGCAGATGTTGTCCATTTTCTTAGTTCTTGTATGCTTATTGTTGCTCAATAAAAAGGGTCAAAACTTTCAAATTCTAGTGTATAAATTCTTTTGCTGTGTAAATATAGTAACTTCTAATGTCATTGCAGCTTCATAAGAATTATTTATGTTAGTATCTCAATCGTGTTTGCTGTATCTCTCTACAGGTGAGGCTGGAAGTAATTGGGAAGAAGGCAAAAAATGCAACTTTCATTGCTGGATATGATGCCACAAAGATATCAAAAGAGATTCAAAAAGTTGAGAAGCGGAGAATTGTGAGAAGTACTCTCTGTAATGAGAGAAGCTCTCGAAGCCATTGCATGGTATTGTTGCTATTATTTACCATCTACTTTAGTTGATTTTAAAATTACTTGCTTGCTTTCTTTTATCATTTCTGCTTCAACTTACTTCACATAATTGCAGATAATACTTGATGTCCCTACAGTTGGAGGAAGACTTATGCTTGTGGACATGGCAGGTTCTGAAAACATTGAGCAAGCTGGCCAAACCGGATTGGAGGCAAAAATGCAGGTTCATATTTGAATATATAGATTTTATGGTTTATATTCCATTTTTCAATCTAGTGCTGATTGTTTTTCTGACTGTAAATGTAGACAGCAAAGATTAACCAAGGTAATATAGCACTGAAGCGTGTTGTTGAGTCCATAGCAAACGGAGATTCTCATGTACCATTTAGGGACAGCAAGTTAACAATGCTTTTGCAGGTATGTAACATTTGGAAGTGAAAGATAATGGTTAACCCCTCGACCAACTTGTGTAATTTCTTGTTGATTTTCTGGTACAGGATTCTTTCGAGGATGACAAGTCCAAAATACTGATGATCCTATGTGCCAGTCCTGATCCTAAGGAGCTACATAAAACCATATCCACTCTAGAATATGGAGCAAAAGCTAAGTGCATAGTTCGCGGTCCTCACACACCAATCAAGGAAAAGGGTACAGAAGATTCTTCTTCGGCTATTATTTTGGGGTCCAGGATTGCAGCAATGGATCAGTTTATTTGCAAGTTACAGATGGAAAACAAACTCAGAGAGAAAGAGCGAAATGAGGCCCAGAAAGAACTTCTAAAGAAAGAAGAAGAAATTTCTGCTCTAAAGGCCAAGCTCACTTTAAACAATGAATTGGAAAGAAAAATACAAGAATGTCAGAAAATTGCTGAACAATTTGTTGAAATGGAAAAGAATAAGATGGATAAATTGCTACTTCAACAACAACAGGAGGTTGAAATGCTTAGACAGCGTTTGAAGGAAATTGAATCTCAGGTGTGCCATTCAAGGGTTGGAGGTGGATCACTGGATATTGATGGGAACAGCTTCATCAAAAAGCTGCTGGAAACATATCCTGAGGATCCAGGGATGGTGAAATCAATGGATTTAGATAGATCATACGACATGGATGCTGGAAAGCATGAAGTGATGGTGTACAAAGCAGGAAACCATCCGGAAAATCACTGTGTATTGGGATTTGACAATAGAAGGGATTCAAAGTGTGAAGAAGATAATGATTTCCTCCTTGTTCCAAGTTATTCCAGTAAGTCATGCTTGAGCACTGTGTTTGAGGAGGAGGAAGAAGAATATAGTGGGGATGACAAAGAGAATTTCTCAGATGAGGAAGTACAAAAGGAGGTAATAGAGGAAAAGAAGGTATCCTCAAGCTCTCTAGTGACTGCAAACAATTTTGATGGAGGTTCTTTTGCAGAGCATCCTATTCTTCTTGTAGCTTCACCTGAGTTTTCATGTCAGCAAGCAGAGAGAGTAGAGGACCTTATAGACTCAGAAATTGAGAAGCTTTTGCAACGTGGATCACTGATTGAGCCTGAAAATGTTCAAGAAGATACAACCTTCTCCAGGCAAACGAGAATTCAAAATATATTTACCCTTTGTGGGAATAACAGGGAGCTTTCTCTGCACTGCAAAACTCCTATGCCTGAGCAAAAGATGTCTGAGGATATCTCAGACTTGGATAACTTTTCTGGAAATTACCAGACACCAGTTGGAAGCAAGAAAGTGAACACTGAGAATATAATGAATTTGAAGGAGAACCACAATCCATTGGATGAGAACTACAATCCATTGGATGAAAAAAGTGGTGATTTGGATGTTTATGTGAAATGGGAAGCATCAAGGGACAATCCAGGGAAGTTCATCACCACTCTAAAGATTGCTAAGGAGTCAACTCTTGCTGATTTGAGGAAGCTGATAGAAATATATCTTGGTGCAGACAATCAAACATTCACTTTTCTAGTGCTTGAGGTATTATTGCTCATACTTTGGTTTTGCTTGAGTTTATATTCTTCATGCTTAAAAAATAAAAAATAAAAATAAACAACTCTTGTTAACTGCATTAGAGTATTTAGGGATTCAAGTGCAAGAAGAAAAGATGGTTCGGTTTACATAGTCATATATTGCTCAGTCACATCATCCCTCATGAAATCTTTTGAAAAGTAGTAGTGCTACTGCATATATTTCCCTTCAGCACTCTCCATAAAATATGATAGACATATTTCCCTACTGCTTCTTCTTTCATTACTTTCTGCAATTTTGTGTCAGTGGATGAGAGGGGCTGCATCTTTTAACTGGGCTCATGTCCAGATATGTTGTTGTTGTTCTGCATCCATGTTGCATCCATGTATAATGTGCCAGCTTTTGCATCTGCTATTGGCATCCAACAATGCAAATAATAATGGTGGCTTTTGGTGGTTCTTCCATAGTGTTTAGCTGTGAAGAAACTGACTAGGTTATATATATGTTGTGGTGGTGATCAGGATCCTTCTGGTGCTCCAGTGCCTCGTGAAAAGGAGACACTGACGCAGGCGGCGAAACTTCCGGTTTGCAACAACCAGCTCAGAGGAGGTCACCTGGCTTGTTTGCGCCCATCCAAGGCAACAATCCAGCACAACAACATTCATCATGTAGTACCGTTGAGCCCGCTGGAAAACAAACTTCCACTAACTCCATTGATGAATGTGATGAAGAAAAGCAACTATTCTTCATCCCCGGAATTGCCACTTTCAACCCCTTTTGTGACCCAGCGTAGACAGAGACACCATGATTGATTTGTACTTGGCAGGTAGTGTTGTGTGGGATATCAAAAAGAGGTATTCTGTTCTTGAAACACACCTTTCTGAGTATACATGTGCTTATGTATTCTCTTATATTAGTTAAGCATTTTGTGGGGCTTTGAATGCTTTTGATGTCCATTTTTAAGAAAGTATATATATAATATGTAGTCTTTTCAAAAACCATTATGTATGCATTTTGGCTTTCTGTGATTAGTTTTCCTTTACTCTACCTGTGATGAAAGCAGGGGAGTGGCCGAGTATTATAAATATTGGCCGGTCATTTTGGTTTGATAATTACTCCCCAATTGTATCTATACAACATTATCAAAAATAAAAAGAGTCATATAAAGCATCTCTCTTGTAAGAAACAACTTTAGGGATAAATTACTTTCAAAGGAATAGGGAGACATATTTGTATAAAAAAAAAAAAAAGCACTTTCTTTCTAAAATTAATCCAACAATGTCTATATTTGTTATTTAAATTCCAATTTTAAAACTTCAATACCCCCCTAAAAATCTCTTTTCAAAATTTAAAAAGATTTTTTTCCTTTCAAAATAAAACTTTGAGTAACTTAAATATTTTTTTGGGTTAAATCCATTTTTGATCCCCATAATTGGAGTTATTTAGGTTTTAGTCATTCTTTTTAGTTCGTCACTAATACTAGTCATATTAATTTTTTTTGTTTTGCTAATTATAGTCATTCTTAACAAAAATACCTTAATGGTTAACTTACCCAATGCCGCCCAACCACTATCCCGCCGTCGCCAATCCGCCACCACCACCCTACCCCCGTCACCGGAGGGTGGCGACGGTGACGAGGTGGTGGCAAAGGCGATGGGGCGATGCCGACGTGGTGGTGGTGACGACGGTGCCTACCACATAGATTGAAATCAAATCAGAACTGTCTCACACAAACTCACATTGGTAGACAACCAAACAACCTCAAACGGATAAAAACAAAGTATCCTCACGACTGTCACGACCTACCACACCACTACCACTACCACACCACTACCAAACAACAGTTTCAACTCCGCCTTGCCTACAACGTCGCCTGACACATTGAAATAAGTCAGAACAAATAGCAGTCTCGGCAACGCCTCACCTACCACCGCCTATCACATCGATAATTTTTTAATAGATAAATGAAAGCTCTCACTTTTATAAATCAACCGTCAACCGTCAACCGTCACCAAAATATAGTAAGACAATGGTGTGGTGAATCTCATTTCCCGCAGCTTCTTTCTGTTGTTGCCATAGTTTCTATTGTTCATATTGAAAGAATTTGATTCATTCCGGAATTAAAAAAATTTTCAAATCAAACCTGGAAATTAGGAGCAAACATCATATTAATTGATCAATTTTCAAAGCAAAAAAAAAGGGCGGAAGAGGAGTCCATATTCTGGTGGAGCAATAATGACAAAAGTGGAAGGTTTGGCAAACAGAAGGAGGAGCGCGTGAGGGAGAAAAGTGAGAAACATCTCATTAATTACTATTTTGTATTGAAAAATAATTAGGAATATCATATTATTAGTACTCTTAATTGTACCATATAAATTACCCAGTTCTCACACGTTTCTTCTTCACCATGTTACTGTTTGGGTTCTTCATGGAGCTTCGTCTTCTTAGACACCAGTTTAAAATGAAAAACTTATAAATTATCGGTATTACTTATTGTTTGTTGAAACTGACTAAATCAGTCAATTTTGATCGATTTAATCAATTTGAAATTATATATATTTTTAAGTGGTTTAAAATTTTTCAGAACGATGAAATTAATTTGGCTGATTGCGAAGCCGACCAATATGACTTTTGCTTTGACTCAATCAGGGATGGATGGCAGTGTGATTTATGGAAATAATAACAATGAAGGCATGGTTAGGGTAAGGTTCTTATTTCAAAAATTAAGTTTATTTCTTGTAAAAAAAGAAAAAAATTGACATATTTGTATTTCAAAAATTAACTTTCTTTCTTGTACAAAAAGAAAAGAAAAAACAAACTTTCTTTTTAAAATTAATCCAAAATGTCTATATTTGTTATTTAAATTTAAATTTTAAAAGTTCAATACCCCCCTAAAAATCTCTTTACAAAATTCAAAAAGATTTTTTTCCTTTCAAAATAAAACTTTCCGCAAAACTGAAGCAATATTATGATATTCATCGAATGTATTTTATTGGATAACTATTAACTATGTTAAGCCTATCTCTTGAATTCTGAGTTTCGATTCAGTAGGCGAAGAGTCGAATGTAGTAGAATTAGTAACTACTTGCGTATCCCATAAAATTTTCTATTTTCAATCTAAACTTCAAACGATTTACTTGTTTGGGTGCCAAATTACTCAATTTTCAATGGAAGGAAGCGGATCATCTGAACAGAACAATGGAGATGAAGAACAAAAGGTGAAATTTTACACTCATTTTCTGTTGATAGTTGATATATAGTCATTAGAATGAATATGCAGTTAAAAGTAAAAAAAAAAAAACCTACTATTTGTTGACTGGATATTGGAAGAACAACAGGAACCCATAATTGTCAAAGCGTTTTTACAAAGTGTGTTATTCAAAGTTTGTAGCTTTTTTTTTTTCTTTTTGTGATTTTATCAATTTAGGGGCTTGGTGATAAGGAGTTATCAATTGGGTTTTTTAGTTGGAAGACTGAGTAGTAGCTTCTTCTTAAAAGGAACCAAAAACAAAACTATTGCTCAAATAAAAAGCAAAGCCCAAAAAGGTTAAACAGGAGTGGGAGAATTTTATTTTTGGTATTTCTAGGAAGCAATCAGTTTGTAGTAAAATTCTACTTTTGGTTTACCCTGGAATTCTTTGTCGTGAATGAATGTTCTAATTTATTGGCTGCCATGTGAAAGATTTGGGCATTGTCTTGTGTATTTCATACCCAGTTTTTGTTTTCTTCCATGTTTCTTTGGTGTTGTGTGCCCAGCAGCGAGTTGACAATTTAGCCTGGATGGATATTTTGATTTTGTCCTTATTGTTCCTGCCATATTAATGTCTGGACACTCTTGATCAGAACTATCTATTTAAACTTCATGTCCTGTGCTTTGGAGTTACGCGTTTATATTCAAAAATAAAGTATTTTGCAGCATATTTTGCAGATTGTATGCAGTAGTTAACAGAATCAAGGGAAAGGCCAATTACTGTTAGCTTGATTAGTATGCATTGGCACAGTTAGTTCAGGTTCCTTCAACAATAATACAATGCATTGTAGAATTTCTAAGGCTCATACCCTGTTACTAGTTGGAAACCGTGGATATTCATATGCTAAATGCATTTCTTTGTCATTCTTCCCACTTACAGGTTAATCTATACCTGAAGGTCATGAAAACGGTTGGTTTTACTGTGAAGAGATCGGAGACTGTCAGAAATCTTAAAGCATTGCTGAAAGACAAGGAAGGCATATCTGAATGCATTCAAGAATTCTTTTTCTCTGGGGAGAAGCTTTGGAATGACCAAAAGTTAGTTGATTGTGGCATTCAGCAGAATTCCACCCTCCTGGTTTTGGTTCAAAATTTTTTGCCCCTAAGACTATTTGTTAAACCACCATCTGATCACAAAATCGTTGTGGTTGAAGCAAGGTGTTGTGATACCATCCAGAATGTGAAATCTTATATTATGGCTAAAGAAGGGATTTATTCGTGTAACTTCAATCTGATCCATGCCGGTAAGGTGCTTGAAGATGACAAGACTTTAGCATCTCTCAATATTCAAGGGGAATCAATGCTTCATATGATGATTACTCCAAGAGATATGTTGACAATCTCAGTCAAATTGCCAACTGGAGAAATTTTGAAGCTGGAAGTTAAGATTATGTATACTGTTTCTGATGTGAAAACCATGGTTGAGAGCATTGTTGGTTTCCCTGTGAATGATCTAAGTCTAGCTTGTGATGGTGTGCAACTTGAGGATTCAATGTACCTTTTTCACTATAATATTGCAGAAGGCTCCATCTTGGAGTTGAATCCACAAAGAATCCAGGTATTTGTCAAGGACTTCAGTGGCAAAACATTAACTGTCGATGTGTCTCTAGGGGATTTAGTGATAAATTTGAAGGAAAAGATATTTAAAAAACTAGGGGCACCGGCTTCTGTCCAAAGGCTGGTGTTTGGGGGCAAATATCTGGAAAATGGTCGAAATTTGTCTACTTACAACATCCAGAAGGACTCCACTCTTCATTTATGGTTCTGGCCTGTTTAGTGAAGGTATTTGAAATTGGTTTTCAAAGATATGCAAAAGTTCCATGTCTTATGTTTGATTGATGAAAACTATGACATGGAAGAAACATGTTTGTCTGTGAAGGAATTATATATATAGATGCAGCCATGTTACAACATCCACTTTGTGTTTTGACATTATGGAATCAAAGAACAGAAAGCATGCTGGGCGTTGATTACATATTTGTTTTGCATCCTCCCCATAATATTATGTGCTGAGTACTTCCTTCCTGTACCTCCTGTAAATTATATGTCAATGTTCTGAGTTAACCTTATTAGGAACCTTAAATTAGCAAAAGGGATTTTTCCACCTTTGAAAGGACCCTTTTTTTTTTTGGCTTTAGTTGCTGATATGATACCCAGTATGTTCATGGTTTTTTCTTTCCTCTGCAGGGAAATTGACCAAAAGCAGCTGGATTCAACTTACTATGCTGGCAAGTTGACAAAGTATGAAGGGGTTGATCTATGCATCTCAACTTGGCACAGGATGAACAATCAATGAATGATGATTTTGCATGTTAATAGTACTTAGATACTGTTTTTATTTTCAATCATTTAGGCGAACACAATCAACTTAGCTAGTCCTCTAGTAAATCGAAACTAAAATTATCGTGTCATTTACCACAAGTCTAAACTATTAGGCTCTACTTATTTGTCTTTTTATTTATTTTTGGATATTTGATTGGTAGACTGGAGTGCTATTTATGGTCTCTTTGCTATTTGTTACCCCTTTTTCTAAAATAGCTTAACAATTAATACAATTATCAATGAGGGTTAATAGTTACGGCCTCACTTTTTAGGGCGGTAGTGTTTTGAAAAAAAAATATCTTTTTACATAAAAAAGAGAAAAGAAAAAGTATTATAAAAGGGTATTTTAATCCAAATTAAAATGATAAAAAAAATATTGAGGCGGTAATTAGTAACTCCGATTATCAAACTGCCCGAATTTTCATTTTTTCAGACAAGTTTTTCAACATCCTGTTGATCACATGCCAGCTTGAATTGCCAAGAACCGCCAGAAATCTATCCACAAAGTTGGTAAATTTCTTCGTCTGAGTTTTTGCATATTTATCAAAAGCTCTCTCACGATAATTATTAAAGAGTGATCAAATGCGAAATGTATGAATTATTTTTGTTGGAGATGAAGTCAAAGTTGTAAATTAATCTTGTCCGTTTCAATTTATTTTATCATCTGAAACTGCGATAAAATAATATTGAATAATCTTTTTAAAATTTACTAAAATTTAAATTTTTTGTTTCCTTTTAAAAGAAATTCATGGTGAAACAACCATGCATCACAAAGTTAAGCATCTCCAAAAATAAAAAATAAATAAATAAAATTAAAAAAATTAATATAGAAGCAAAAGTGGTTGGTACAAAGTGATATTATACAAGTAAAAATTACAAATTCCTCAAACTTAATATTCGTAAATAGGTCTATAAAAAAGATAAACATAAGTGCTGTTTGAGATGTTTGATTCTGTCACAAAGCTTTCATGCTGTCCAAACCAACACTTGCCTGTATAGAAAATAATAATAATAATAGTAAAAATTTGAATATTAGTTTTGCTTCTTATTCATTTAATTTTGCTTTTATTTTAATAATGAATATTGGATTTGATTAATTAATAAAATAGTTTTATTTTAAATCGATAACTTCTATATTAGATAAAATAAAGATAATTATAAATTTATACATGCCCAAATCTGATAAAATAACATATCTCTATTGCACTAGATAAATCTTATTAAAAACAGAATAAAATAAAAATAAAAATCTCATTAAAAAGGTAAAAAGATGGAATCAAATTACTATTTTTTTTCCCTTTTGGATAAATTAGCGTTATATTCCTAGATTGTTTAGATTTGCATTAATTATACTGTATATTATATCTGAAAATAAAGGAATATAATCTCTAAATTTGGAAAGGAATTTTTATATTTAGAAATTGGTGAGTTGTAGTAATATTGAAAAAGGGTTCTTGTTATATATCTTACCAGAAACTTATGAATCTCTGCAAGAGTGGGTGAAAATGTTGCGCAAAATTTCTCCATTTCTTCATTGGAATTCCCTGAGTTTCCTAGCACCTCCATGAACTTTTTCCTGTCAGGTACCAGCTTCATAGCCACCTGAATATTCATAAATAAAGAGGAACTACATCTTTACAAACACAATTATTGTTAAAATGTTGAAACAAAATTAGAAGCTAAAACCATACATAATTAATTCATGATTTTGTCACTCCCAATTTGCCTCCTTAACATTCAAGAAAAAAAAAAAAAAACTCGAAAGTACGTATTTCTTGTTAGTGATTGTTATATGGTACAATTATAAAGACAATGCAATGTATATTTTGACAAATAGTAGGAAAGCATTAGTTAGCGAGAGAAATGAGGTAAATTCAGGGACGAATGCATTAAATGAGTTATTTTTATTGAATTTATATTACTAAAAGTATATACTCCTAGTTGTACAATATATATTATCGTACAGAAGTTAATGTCGTACCGTGAAACTGGAACTGGCAAGCCAACCATGCCATTTTTTCAAAGTCTTGCTGTAGGAATCGTTGCAAGCTTGTACAGTTGACCATTCTGGATGCTGGGATAAATTCCGAAACAGCTCCACTAAGAAATCCATTCCTCTGCCCTCATATATCAAATATTCAAGATTACAAGTAGTTAATATTAATTAGGTATTTATTTGGTATTTTGTAGTAATAGATAGAAGAAGAACCTTGTCAACCAGAGAAGGCCATTTGTGCAGCTGGACGAAGATTTAGCGGATTTTGTTTCGACTTCTGATTGTACTATGCTGTACAAGTAATTGTATCTAGTTGTATTGGAAGAATATTTCGATTCCAACCTCTGAAAATTACATGGTTAATTAATGTCATCAAGATTTGAGCATCCTTATAAATATCCAACAATGAGCTAAATTTGCACCTAACCTCACATATTTGAAATGCAAACAGGATTATGAATGAATCACCTAGATTGTCTTTAAAATATTTCAACTTCATCATTAACGTTTTAGTTTTAATTGGTCGAATTAATAAAGTTTAATAAAATAAGGTAAATTTTTGACATGGATGTATCTCCAATTTCAAATAAAAATGTTGCAAGAGAAGGATAACAAGTCTCAAATGTTAGAGACAAGGAGCTATCGTCATATCGATATCACATTTAAGTTAAAAATTTACATACCGTCCAAATTCAAGTATAATTATAGTGATTAATTCTAGCTTACAACATCATAAATAAGTAAACAATTAAAGTTAAAAAAAGTAAACTATACCCAATTTATAAGAGGCTAAAACTCCAAAATCAAAGTTCCTGAAAATAAGAAGATCTACAAATTTTTTGTTCCCACGACTCAAATCAGATAGTTAGGTTTCAAAGTACTGGTGATAGTTTTTCATACCAAGATAAGAATTCTTTTTTCTTTTGATTGATTATCGTCAAATTGACTAAATCACATTTTAGATAATAGAGTTTGGATAAAAATTGGTCAAAAGAATAATCTCACCGATATATTACCACCGATATCAGATTTCACAATCGTCATTGCAGGACCAAATTTATCTATCATGAAAATAAAATGGTCTTATTAAGATACGAGATTGCCGAAAAAGGGAAGACAATTCTTGAGCAAATGAGAAAAAGAATACAAACCTAAAAGTGGCAAAATGAGTCTGCAAACATCCAAGAAGGGCTTGCACAGCAATTCCCCCTGATCAGATTTTACATGTTTCAACTTTTCCAAGGCTGGGCTGAATGGAGTCCCCCCTTCCATTTTCAAATAGCTAATTTACCTTAAAAATAATAAGGTTTCCTGTACGAGAAAAAGGATCAAGAAATTATGCATTTTAATTTTGTGGGCACTTACTAAAATACGTGTAGAAATAGACAAACCTGCTGAAGTACGGATTTGGAATTGTTGAGGAAAGTAGAGTAGTTCGTCTCTTTTGGAAGAAGAATCTATGATCAATGTTGTTGATGCTGACCTTAACATTTGGTAACAACTGTTCTATTTGTTTTGTTTTGTCTTTTTTTTTTTTTTTTTGGGTTTTTTGTTTCTGCAAGAAAAGTATTAGGGGGAATTAGTGGAATGAGTGGTTGTCACGTTTAACTGTTTTTCATAATAGGCGCAGCTTCTGTGGTCTTAGCAAAATATAGTGGAGAATGTTACCCCGGGTTACATGCATCCTTTTGTCAATGGAGGAGCTGATTAAGTGGACCAATTTTTGGAATATTTAGGGGAAAAGAACATTCGAATAATAATAATTAAGCACCATGGTTTCCTCATAATGGGATCCATTTCCTTCTCAAACTATTTTTTAATAACCGAAATAGCGATAGAACTAACTACATCGGACTTCAGAAAACCGATAAATATTCAACTAGTTAAAAAACTTTCGTAATAATAAGAATTTTTTTGGGAAAAAAATTTAAAATTCATTTTATTTTTTAAGAGATGAGTCCTGACAAGTCACTTAACAAAAATTGTTTTGTTGTAAATTAGGGTACAATTTGATTGAGATAACATTGGTGGGAGGGTGGAGGGTATTTGATTGCATTCTTGAGAATTTTCTTGGTGGCAGCCTCACCAAGATCAATGCCACAAATGTCAGCCAGCCTGATGAGGTAGAGGAGGACATCAGACAACTCTTCTCCCAGATGCTCTTTCTCTGATTCTTCCCAATTTGGCAGCCCTTTGTCCACCTCTCCTCTCCATTGAAATATTTCTGATAATTCTCCAACTTCACCTACCTGCCATACCATTTTCAAAACCAACCCAAAAAAAAAAAAAAAAAATGGTCAATAATTTATGGTATAGAAAAGTTGTGGGAGACCATTATCAATTTATTAACAACTGCAGCCCAAATAATATAGCATTATGTCCATTGATGTACTATTTTCAGAGCTGAGTTTGTTATTAGTAAGTCACTATTTTAAATGTTTATTCTCAAAATTATGATAGAACATATTAAAAAAGAAGATATCAGTGTAAAAAAACTCTGAAATTATATAAAATGAGTGAAATTACCATGGCAAGAAGCAAATTTCTTGGACTGTGATACTTTTCCCAATCTCTAACCTTTGCAAATTCTTCAAGCTTTTTGGAGAGATCCTTCAGACTAATGTCCATAATTACTTTCTCTTCCATAACCTTTTGTTCTTCTTCTTCTCTTTCACCTCCCATTCCTCAACCTTCACACAAAGAGGAGATTGTGCCCTCTTTGATAGAAAGAGCTATTAATGAAACTACTTATGGAGTTCTTGTACATGAAATAACTTGTAAATAATTAAGAATATATATAGGTTTATTGGAGGTGGTGGAAGGAGGTTCAATCAACGTAGGCAAAAGGGCAAAAATTCCTCCTTCAACTTTTCATTAAAAAAAAAAGGTAAAGTAATTATTCCTTCCATCCTAAAAATAATTTTAACATTATAAATTGGATTAATTTTAAAAGACAGTGATATTCTTTTTCGTACAAGAGATTCTCAATTCATGCTTCAATTGTAAAATGGCAAAACACCTTATAATTTAAGCGAACAGCAAGACAGAATATTCTATTTTCTTTTCATCCATGGCCAATTCTTTATTGGTTTTTTTTTTTTTTTTTCCGACTGTAGACTAAAGAAGATATAGATTTCGTAGAGCAGACACATTTGCATTAAACAAGGTAATCCAGAGCTTTTATGCCATTCTTGATTAGAAAATACAGGCCATCCTCCTTTTCCCTTTCGGCCAAATTGATCCATCTTTTCCGACTCCCTTTTTCTTGAGGGAAGAAGACCATCTGTCCTTAAAAAAAAAAAAAAAGAAGAATAATGGTTTTTTTTCTTTTTTTTTAGACCTAATTCTTCATAGAAATTGAATAGATTTTCTTGGTGGATTTAATACATTCAAAATTTAACATCTTTTTACTTCTCATGTTAATATAATGTCATGAAAGATAAAAATATAATTTAAGTAACCGGAAGTGAAATTTACTTTCTTATACTAACTGTTATGGAGATTTTGGTTGCCTTAAACTTTCTCTTACTAAGCACTGTGTTTTTTTAAGGATATTCCAACTCTCACTTAGGATATCGCTGTCTACACCCGTCTTCGTCAGGTCGAATTAATTCTTCCCGTCACTCCACCTCTCCTAGTCTCTCCAATCCTATCACCTCTGGTCTTCCTCTCAATCCACCAACTTCTAGTCAACCTCTACCCTCTATCCCTCCGCCACTCCCCTCCACCAGTCTAGACTCCTCTCTTATCTCTGATTCTCCCAACCAAGATTCTAGAGCTCCCTAAGAATCTTTGCCATCTACCTCACCCGATCCCCAACCTTTCTCCACTTCTTCCTCCTTGGTCGTTAACCCACCTTCCCGCACTCACTCTCTAATATGAACAAAAAAAAGTTTGCTCATTTCGCTCATTCACCTGCTTCCTTGACTCCCACGCCTTCTTCTTTCTCCCAACCCAAGAATTCTCCGTCCTGGCAACAAGCCATGCTCTCTGAAATCGATGCTCTTCTTCAAAACAAAACTTGGTCCTTGGTTCCCCCTCCCCCTCCCCCTCATGCTAATGTACTAATGTAGTTGGTAACAAATGGTTGTTTAAGATAAAAACACATCCCCATGGTACTCCTCCTTTTCAAAATATAACTCATTTGTTTTTTATTCTATTACTCCTATTTAACTTATAATTTTATTGAGATTTATTTTTATCATGCCTATTTAAAATTATAACACTATTATCAAAAATGCATTGAATAGGAATATTTGGTTGGAAGGAATGAGAATGGATCTATGACTTTCATGGCTTTTTATTCCCAATCCAAGTACTTGGTTCAGTTTTATGGGATTGAAGACAGTAGTCTAATCCTTAGTATATTGCAATGACCCATTCCTCTCTTTATTGGAGGGATTAGGAAAATGGGAATGGTTCATAGGCACCGTCTCTTCCTCATCCTCTCTTTCCTTTGTCATTCCTCCATTCGCACAAAATACTCCCATTTTCGTACTCCTCCATCCCCTCAGAACGATCGAGTCTCAATTTGATGGTGAGATACATGTCGAAATTTCAATAATGGAAGTAAAATAGGTTTTGGGTTGGGTGAAGGTAGAGTGAGTCCCCCCCCCCCCCCCCCCCAACACACACACACACACACACACACCCTTTTTTTTTTTTTTTCTTTTCTGGAAAAAGCTTGAAGCTTCAACAATAGGTTAAGGTGGGTTTGCTGTGTTGCGGCGGTGGGGACGAGATGTTGGTGGTGGCTGGTTGAGGTTGGTCGAGGTTTGTGGCGGCGAGGGAAAGAGATGATGTGTGGTGGTGATCAGTTGGGGTTTGTGATGGTGGTACTCTGCTGGTGAAGGAAAAACACGGAGCAAAAAATAATTAAACCAATCGTGTTTTTGTAAAAATTGGCATTTTGTCACTCCATTTCTTTCCAAAAGAAAAATGCTGGTGAGGAAGAAGGGGTGAGAAGGAGGAGGCCGTGGTGGCCGATTAAGGGATGAGATAGAGATGCTTAAAAAAATGCAGGAGATAGAGAAGGAGGAAGTAAGGATTCCAGGAAACGTATCAAACAGCTTTTAATTATTCTTATTCCAATTCAAGAATTGATTGTCATTCTACCTTACTATCATTCTCATTACAATTTCAATTCCTAATTACAAACCAAACAGGTCCTAAAAGTTATAAGGATTTTTAAAAATTAATTACAATCTTAATATTTATGTTTTGGTTAAAACAACTTATATATATAAATGAAGGGAGTACTATTTAGCGATACAAAGCCCGTTTTGATTATTTTGAAACTTTTTAGGCAACTTGATGTTTATACGCAACTTAGTGTGCGAGGAAAATTCATAGGTTTATGTGCGAGTTTTGGAAGAAAAACATCACTGTTGGGCAAGAAATGATGCATGAAATTTGCCGATTGACTTAATTTCCAGTCGTTTTGCACCTGGAGTGCGAGAACTTCCCAGAAATGTTGGCAATGTCCAAGGAAATGTTGTCATCATTTCTAATTTTCTTTTCCGTAGCCTAAGTGATTGAACCTATCAATCACAAGGTTTATAAGTTTATTTCATCCATTTTAGAGTTTTTTTTTTTTTTTTAAATAATCCATTTAAGAGTTAGATATATGAGTGTTAGTTATTTTGTTGTAAAGTCTTGAACAATTGGTGTCAGATTGGATTTTTTTTGAGTTTATTTGTCTAAATAAATGTAGTTTTTTTTTTTTTGTAATTTTTAATAGTAGTAAATTACATTGGGTCATTTTCACGTAAAATCATTATATTTCTATTTGTCCATCTCGCTTCATACTTTTTTTTTAATCAAATCAATTATTATAAATATATAATCGGTGACAAAATTAATGACAAAAACTCAACGGATTTCATGTAAAAGTGGAGAAATTTGAAAACAAATAAAGCTCAATACTTTGTTCTTATATGACTGGCTTGATTTGAGTATGTGAAGCAGTAATGGACTGTGGTAGTCTTCGTACTTTTGTTCGTGTTTGACTGGCTACTTTGTTCTTGTTTGACAGCGTAAGGTTGTGACAATTCTTGTTTGTGGTAGTCTGTGTGGAGTGGTAGGTGGTGGGTAAGGCGGTTTGTTCTTGTCAATCTGCTTTCAATTCTGGTTTCTTCTTGTCTCACTGCTTTCAACGTAAGGTTATTGTCCAATTCTGGTTTGTGGTAGTCTGTGAGGTCGTATTATGCTGTGGTAAGGCATGACTGCTTCCAATTTTGGTTTGTTATTGTCTCACTGCTTTCAACGTTGTGGTGTTTGTTTTTTTTTTTTTTTTGACTGCTTCTATCTCGTTCGATAATTATTTGATTTTTTTTTATACACATATATGCTAAATTGTTTCGCTACAATCACATTATTTTCGTTTAACGGAATTTTAAGATTTGAGAATCTCACACGACCATTGATTTTTTTAGCCAATAAATATTAGTATTATTTTGGTTCAATAACTTGTTCCTTATTCTAATAGTGAAATTATGAGATGAAAAAATTATTATATATTTGTATCGAAGTGGAGAAACTGATGGATAATATTAATTTTTGAGAACTTTTGGTAGTTCAAGTTCTGATTTAATATAAAATGAATGGGTGGTTATTATGGAGAATATATCTTTTCTTCTAATCTTATCAAACCTTATCACTCTAAGTTGCGTATTCTTTTTCATCATTACTCAATAATTAAATTGGGATCAAATTGTGAAAATTTCTTCAGATCAATTTCGGTTTATTCCAAATTCCAATCATAAAAGTTAATAGTACATACATACATTAAAATGGATTTGGATAGACAAAAAGAATATGAACCTCACATGCATATTGTTCAAACATATTCTAAGTTTGAATTCTTTGCTTGATTCTTCATATTAATCATTCTCAAGTTGCAAAGAACAAAGCACCTGACTTCCTAAACTGGTAAAATGCATAACTTCCTAAACTGGTAAAATGCATAATTAAGCTAACTTAAACTAATTATTTACCTATAAAATTCCAACAACGAGTTACTACATTTAAGTATTTTCAAAGCCTATGACATCCCCACCACTCCCAAACTTCTCCTAGGCTTGTCTCTGATAAACTCCTACCTGGATCACATTCAAAGATAAAATAAATATAAGTATGCGAAAACGCTTACCTATTGAGGGTCACTTCCTGGACCCAACAAAGCTAAATAAAAGACAACAAATAGTAGGAAAGCATACAACGCAAGTTATGTATTCAAAACGTAACTCAACTAGCATGCCAATGTTATACAAACTAACCACATAATGCGCACCCAAAATAACCAACAAACCTGGATCTATACCAACCAATGTAAACGGCCATCCCACCCGTTATCAACTGAGCCACCAATATCCACCGAGCCACCAAAGGTACCCCAGGCCATACCTGTCCTACGTAGTGAGCCTCAATCCGGCCCCTACCTAGTAGGTCGGCACGAAAAGGGCGGGCCCCTCAAAAGATGCAAACACCACCATGACTCTTAAATAAACCATACAACAATTAGTACAAATAATTATATGGTCGTGCCATAGACTCTACAGAAATTTTGATAGCATAACGGCTGTAAATACAACAACCCAAATACCCAAACAGCACAAAATTACTCAAATACAACCACAGAGTCAACCAACAGTACAACATAATATACATAAATGAAACCTATGTGCCGGCAAGGACATAATCTTTATAACGCGAAAAAGGTGAGTGTCTCCCCCTTAGATGTGCTTATTGTTCTGATTAGGAGTACACCGGTATGTTCGATGGACATATAGGCGTAACCTAGGAAGGACCTGGATTACATTCAAAGTTTTATTACGCTTGTGTTTGGTTAGCGAAAGTTTCGTTTGACCAGCAAACGCCAACAACCTCACTACACAAAAGCTACCTATTACAAACAGCATAAAAATCCCTTATCAATTTTTATTTATAAGACATGTTAATGCATCATGGACTATTGATCTCTAAATGAGCCTAACCTAATCTTATGCATGTCTCTAACCAACTAGAAATCAAAGGGGAGAAGATCCTACTTGAGTTTGCAAGGCTCAAATTGGTTCTAACTCCTTTTGACCAACCTTTAGATAGAGTCATATATGCAATTCTATCATCTTCTTGCCTAACTATATGTTACCTAATTTGCCTTCCAGAATATAATTTACTTAATTTCTTCAATCCTCTATACCTCACCTAAAACACACATTTAATTTATTTGAGCATCTCTTGTACTTAATTTCATCAAAGCCAACCACTAAACGCCTATATATTTACAAACCTAATTGTGGCAAAAAAATAGCTTAAATGAGTTTACGAGTTTACCAAAAAACTCGCTGGAATTGAGCTTAAACTGAAGAAGGAAGCTTTGGTCGATGACTGGAGGATGAGGGAACCAGCGACGGCGGCAGCCCGGCGGCGGCAGTGGCGGTCCGGTGGCGGCATGTCATTTCCGGCCATCAAAATGCATAGAATCTTAGTGGGTTTTGAAGATCTTGAGTAGGGGAGTACATGCAAGGTGGTGGCGGTGATTTTAGGATTCCCGGAACTCTTCTCCAAATCACAAATGGATTGAAGGGCTTTGTTCCTCAGATGATGCAGAACCTAATGACGGTGTGAACTGGCCAAATGCATGGCCGAAAAAGGGCCAAATCGGCGGCGAAGGCTCGGTGAGAAGGTTTCGAAGAGAGAGAAAAATGGGGAGAGAAGGGAAGATTGAGGGCTAGGTTTTGTTCTTCGCATGAAGGGGATTATTTTCGTGGTGTTCTGCTACCAAACAGGCGCCGGAGAAGGTGGAAACGGGTGGCGGCCATGGCAGGTGAAGGTGGAGTCCAGCGGGAGGGGAAGAAAGAAGAGAGAAGAAGAGAAAAGGAAAGAAAAGAAAAGAAAGAAATAGAAAAGGGAAAAAGAAAAGGGACTTGCTATCTGTATCATGGAATTGCTATTTGTATCATAAAAATATATATATTAATTATGACCAAAATGCCCTTATGAACAAAATTCTTGATAAATTGACAGATTTTATGCAAAAAAAAGGGGGCAAATTTGCATTTTTTCTCTTCCAAAACGCAATGAAAAAACGTTTTGGACATACAAAATTTAGGCCAAATTGCGTTTTCATGGGTTAAAAACGCTGAATGAGAGCGTTTTATGACGTAAAAAACGTCACAATGGGAAGTTTTCAACATGGTTCGCTCGTTAAAATGATGCGTTTTTAGTCAATCAAATCGTTAAAATTGTGCGTTTTAACCATGGTTCGCCCGTAAAAATTGTGTGTTTTTGACATGTACAGAAGTTCAAAAACGTTTACATACATTCATGTGAATTGGAGGAAAAATTTATATACAACAACTATCCAAAAAACAAATACAAACAAATTCTTAACTTAAAAACATTCGTTATATCATTCAGTTGACGTTGAAAGAATATTTAGCACTCGAATCATCACGATATGGTAAGTTTTCGAACCGTAAAGTTATATATATTTTTTGAAAATAATGTAGGGGGAAACACGATAAAATGACGTTTAGGAAGCGTTTAAATGCTGCAGTTTAACAATTTCTCCATGCTAGAAACGTCAGTATTTAGCATTTTTTACAGTCAATATATAAAAAGTGTTGCGTTTTGTACGTCTGTTATGTAAAAAGTGCTGCGTTTTTTACATGCATTATATAAAATGTGTTACGTTTTAGGTTGCTGGAAACTAAATCTTGGTGCGTTTTTGGCTTCATGAAACGTGGAATTGTAGCATTTTTTTTCATATTTTATGTAAAATATATTGCGTTTTTGATTGCAAGAATCATAAATGTGTTGTGTTTTTGGTAGAAATAATTGTAAGAAATCTTTTTTTTTTTTGTTTTTGTACGATAATGGTTACCATACTGCATACATACTGTTTCGTATGTAATTTTGATTGTGTTTTTGTATAACATAATATTAAATATGTTTTGTTTTAATTTATGTGTGTATTCACATACAGGATGACGATGATGCGTACGAGGAGGAAGAGGTGTATGAGGATGAAGAGGAGGCGGAGGATGAAGAGGAGGATGAAGATGACAATGAGGCGGATCATGGTCAAGGAGAGGCGGTGGAACTTGAACCTGGCTCAGATTTGAGTGGATATTTCAAGATTGACAGAGAGTTTCGCACTATTGGCAAGGCCCTGAAATATTGCCAGAAAATAGCTAAGAGGCTGAAGTTCCTAATTACAAAGAGGGGAGGTAATCAAGGATTTGCGACGTACTACTTTTCGTGCAAGCAATGGAGAGATCCTGCCAAAGCCCCTCTCCCAACCAGACGGAAGAATACAAGAAGGAGCGTCACTAATTGCCCCTTTAGGTTGACTTGTAAGAGAATTGATCTGGGACGTCACAAGGTTTATACAAATCCAGGAGCAGCGTCAACTCACAATCACACTGGTATTACATTATTTGCGCATAATAGTAATTAAGTTGATTGATGTGTTGTATGCATGATTTGTTATTATAACTAAATGGTATTTACAGGTATAAGGCATCCATATGGTCACAGACAGTTGAGCCATTTTACAAAAGAGTCAAAGGCTGTTGCTGAATTTATGCTTTGGTCGAATATGAAGCCAAAGTGTATTTGGGATGCTGTTAATAAACAGTTTCCCGATTCCCAGGTATCAATCAAATCAGTGTACAATTTGAAAGGAGAGATGAAGACCGCCGGATTGAAAGGTAGGAATATTAGGCAGCAATTTATGCATTTGGCTGAGGAGAAGTAGTATTATGTCAAGATTCTCAAGGATGCGAACACTGATGAGATCACACATGTCTTCTTTGCACATCCAACCTCAATACAGATGTTCCACAGATGGTATTGGGTGGTGGGGATTGATTCTACCTACAAGACCAACAAGTACCAAATGCATGTCGTCGATATGGTAGGTATGACTCCTACAAATAAGAATTTCAATATTGCATTTGTTATTGTTAGAAATGAGTCAAATGATACATATGACTGGGTTATGAGGAACTTGAGATTTTTGCTGCCGGCTAGTTTGTCACCTAGTGTGATTGTGACAGATAGGGAGTTGGGTTTGTTACAGCCAATTAAGGATCATTTTCCCGCTTCACATCACTTGTTATGTTTGTGGCATATTGGGCGTGATGTGAATGCGTGGTTGGAAAAAAATGTTGGGAGAAGAAACAAAAACTTAGCATGTGATATTCATGACAACTGGTGGAAGAAAATTATTAAGGCTCCGACAGTAGAGGAGTATAACCGTTTATTGCAGAATTTCAAGGTTAAGTACACTCTCATTGAGCCATTGGCTGTTGATTATCTTGAGACTACATGGCTCATTCACAAGGAGAAATTTGTTCGAGCTTGGACAAATCAATTTCTCCACTTTGGTAATACTTCAACTAACAGAGTAGAGGCTTCGCATGCTGCTATGAAAGATTGGCTTAATTCTTCCACCAATTCCCTTGACACTTTGTTCACAAAGATCGACTCTCATCTCAGCCACTTGTACCCTCACATCGGGTTAGTTTAATTATTTAATTGTTTAAGTTTTTTTCATTATTAGTTCATATCTTTCAATTTTGGTTTACTACTATTTATTACAAATGTTTTAATTAATTTTATTTTTAATTGACATTATTATAGAGGCTCGCTTGAGGCTTCCATCTCCACGACTCAAACAAGTATGCAGGGATTTCCATACTGTTATTTGAACAAGTACATGTCACACCATTATTTGAAGTTGGTTAGGAAAGAAGTTCGAAGAAAGAATAAGTTGGCAGGCGCAGTACTCGAGCAATGTGGATGTATGCCCAAGGTGACACGTGGGATTCCCTGTGCTTGTGACATATTCAAGGCACAATCATTGCCTGAAAATCCCCTACTTCTACACGTGTATGAGTTTTGGAAGAGGTTGACCATTGTGCCATCACAGGGGGATGCAAATTACATTGATGAGGACATCAGGTGCATTTTTAAAATATGAACTTTAATATTATTCAATTGATTTGACATTTGATACTTTTTAAAAATAGTTTACATTTAATATATTTGTTTGTTAAGGTATTTCAACGAGGAAGTCGTCCCTACAGTATCTACCAGTCCGTCTTTTTTGGCCCGTCTGTTGAATAGGGCATACATAGAGCAGATGTACCCTGACATGGCCAGTGTTGGAGAGCCAGATATCTCGGGAACCCAAAGGGGCCGACCACCAAGTAGATTACATCATTCTGTAATGCGCGAGTGGAGTTCACGAGAAAGAGCGACACGTGGCCGACGTGGCAGATGTCGTTCAGGTTCATCCGGCCGCTCGACAGGGCGATCACACCGCATTCATATAGGTTTTGATGGTGGTTCTCCATTAAGGACAGGTAAATAAGTCCTTTTCAATTTTTGAATAAAATAAATTATGAAGGTGCATATTTTTTAATAAATTTTTTACGTATATATACAGTATGCAGTTATGTTTATTAAATGAAACATAATTACTTGACAGGTTCTGGTGGAGAAATTCAGTGTGTGCCAGCATTTTTTCAGCCTTACTGTACAGGCTGGTCAGATGTAAATGGGGATGACCATTGTGGCTTCCGAGTAATTTCTACTTACCTTTTTTTTCATCGTGGTGATCGATGTGTTTGGACGTTTTTTTGATAGTTAATTTAAAAAATTAAAATGAACATGTAACAAAAAAATTGAATTCAATTTTAAATTATATTAATTAATTCAATTTAGATTATAAATTAATGTAATTAACAAATAAGTACAATAAGCAACTACATATGATAGGTGTTTTTCAACGTGTTCAGAAATTTTTTTTTTTTTAACATGGTGATAGGTGGTTTTTTACGTCATGTTAGTTTATGCAATTTGTAATCTAAATCAACTAAAATAATTAACTAAAAACACAAATAAGTCAAGCAAATACATATACAAATTAAAATAATTACTTAACTATATAAAAAACACACAATTAAGTCAAGCAATAAACAATTCTAATTTTATCAACAATTAAATTAAATCAATTACTTATTATAAATAATTATACATATAAATTAAAACGCGTACCTGAAGCAGGATCCACCTCCTCGAACTGGTTGTCGTCCGGATTCCTATACCGGACGATCCTCTCAGCATGTGGGTGAGAAGGGTCGTAGGTATTCCCCTCACCCTGATCCTCCAGTGGCCGTCCACTCCCACTAGCCTCCTCCTGCCGTGACTGCTCATACTCCGCATGATGCGGATGCTCATCCTCCTCCTGATGCCCAATAGGCTCATCCTCACTATCATCAGTGTCATCGGAATCAGTAGTATCGTAATACTCATCCCTCAACTGAAATGAGGAGTCATCGCCACCTCCAACTCCTCTACCGACTCCCCGTCTACCACCTCCTCGTTCACCACCTCCCTATCCTCCCTCAGAAATAACAATCCCACCTCCACCACGACCCCTACCCATCCCTCTACCTTCTCCCCTCGTCATAGGTACCTTCTGCCTTCTAGCAGCAGCTGTGGGACGCTGTCTATCTACTTGTGGCTTTAACTTAGCGCCACCCTAAATAAATAAATAAATCAATCAATCAAAGCTATTATATTGTAAAATTCAATTGTGGAATTTAAATCAAATTAAATAAGTGCAAATTGTAAACCAAACTAAATCAGTGTTTCAAGCAAAAAAAAAAGGCCACTATTTACGGTTTAACTACTATGAAACACACAAAATTAACTTTTCGATCGACTAAAAATGCCGTCGGCCAGCGTTTTATATATTACAAAATGCAACATAAGTGCGTTTTGTAAATATATAAAACCCCGGCCGATTTCTAAACACAGATTTCTAACAAAAATAACGCAAATAAACACTGATTCAATGCATATAAACGCCAAAAATTAGGCCGATTATGCCCTAAAATGCAGAAAAAACAAAAAATTCATAACGATTTTTACCTTGTTTATCAATAGACCTTTGCCCGCCTCGTGCCTTTGTGATGATTCGCCATCTCCTCCGTCCATTTCTGCGTTTTCTGCCAAAAAAATTTACCTCACTTGGCGTTTTCGAACTGCAATTTTTAGGAAAAATTTGGGAACAATGCTGCAATTGAAGAGTTGAACCCTTTTTAGTTTCTGCTGGGCAAAAACGCGCCGTTTGGGCGAGCGAGCCATGGATGAAACGCCCTGTTTTAGCGTTTCATCCATGGTACAAACGCAGGCTTTTGACTTTTTGCTGATGAAAAAGCGTTCAATTGTTGCGTTTTCTGTAGTTAAAATCGTTAAGTTTTGACGTTTTCAATCATCAAAAACGTCATTGTACTTCATTTTTTAATGTAAGAAACGTTTTTTCATGCGTTTCAGATTGTGGTCAAAACGCATTTTTAGTGCGTTTTTGTCCCGTACTTAGTATTTTCTAAAAATGATCCATCATAAGGGCATTTTGATCATTTTATTATTATTTTTATTTTTTTTGTGATACAAATAGCAAATTTGTGATACGAATAGCAATCCAGAAAAGAAAATGAGAGTTAGTTTAAACTCTAGGAATTTTCATTTTAGTCCCTAAACTACCAAGGTCTTCCTAATTTGAGTCTTCAACTATTATTTCTTCCAATTACACCATACCTTACCATTTTTGGCATAATTAAATCAATTTATATGTTATTCCACTAATTTAATTATTAATCTTCTATTTGAATAATTATTTAACTCATATTTATTTATATTTTGACTTATTTGATCAATTTACAGACTTAAATTTTTTAATTTCTCTTGAAGAATTCATCTGCTTTGCGAAAATTTTACATTATTATTATGTTATCACTCTAAATTTTATATTTGTTTCATCATTACTTATCAATTATATTAGCATCGAACTGTAAAAATTCTTCAATCTTTTTCGATTTGTTCCAATTTTCAATAATAAAGTTACGTAGTACAAACGCACAAAAATGCATTTAGAGAGGCAAAAATATGTAAAAACTATGACTCTAAAACTTTTTTTTTTAAATATGATAAAAAACGTATTGTTTCTCATGTTATTCTGACCAAATATTATTTCAAATCTGGAAATCTGGTTAATAATAAAATCAAATTTTTGAGGTAAAAATTAAAATAAAAAAAATAGATGGTCGAAACTTAAATGATTCCAACTCAAAATTTATTAATTTTAAGTCAAGAGTACCAACCTCTAACTTACACTCCTCTTTTAAAATAGTAATTTTCTCTTTTAAAAGTAATTATTTTATTATATATTAAAATTTATGGAAAGAAAATAAATTATTGAGAAAATTACTCCTCCAAAATCTTGATAAAAAATTAATCCTATACTCGGAAATTTTGGCAATGGTAAAAATTAAACTTCCAAAGTAAAAGTTAAAATCAAGTTGATTTCTTGTTTGTTAGTTCTATAGCATGTCGATGTAGAAAATGTTTCACTCCCAATACCCTAGTTTCAGCATCATTTAATGAGCAACTCTTTATTACTCCCAGAATCTCAAAACAAAATTTTTAAATATTTTATACCAAAATATAAATAACTTTAAAATGTCTATATATTTATATAATTTCTTTTTCATATTTACCTTTTATCGTTTATACTTATTAAAATAAAAAAATAAAAAAATGTATAAATTAATATGAACTAATATAAATTATAAGACAAATGACTATTTATCCAATATAAATAAAAGTTACTTATATTCTTTTTGTCCAAAATTTCATGTCATTTTACAATATAACTACTCTCTCCTCATTCAATTAGTCAGCACTAGAATCATATACGGCAGAAGAGAAATGACACTCTAGCACAAAAATTTTACGATTTACCTATCATCTTCACATGGACCTAGTTAATTTTTAAGTACATAAGATCTGATGAGTTAAATCTACATTCTTAACCAGAAACAGAAATCGAAACAAGATACATTGAAAGAGAAAACATACCCGAAAAGAAACTCATAACGTCAATTCTAAAAATGAAAACTCACGACATTAATTCCAAAAAAACTAATCAACTATAAATCCACAACAAACAACTAAAAATCCTAACTACAAACACTACAGAGGACTCACACTGCCAACGGTAGTAGAAGCAACAAAGTCAAAATTCGTCAAAATTCTTTTTCAAGTTTGGAATTTATGTTTTTATTGTCTGTCTTTATTAAACTATATTTATATAATTCCATTAACGATTATCTCCTCCTCTTTAATCTACGTTGTTTTGAATCAAAACAAGACTGCTCTTGAAATCAACCCCGGTTGACCTCTCCACCAACGTGGGTCTCATTAGTTAGGATAATTATTACAGATATAAAAATATATATATAGAGTAAAAAATTCAAATAATTACTATACATTCTTTAGTTACCAAATTTAGCCAAAAGCCATTAAGAAATCGGCGAGACTGAGTATTATTTTTTGTTTGTCGTTTTGTGCCAAAAGAGTACTAACTGCACAATTACTATGGCGGAAGTGGTCACAATTCCGCATCAGAGCCACAGCTGAAGTATCAATCTTCCCCAAAACCCCCGTCGCCTGCCCCTCCCTTACCTAAACTACAAAATGGGATTTCATCCTAACACTAAGGTTTCTGTCGGGGTCTTAAGAATTCTAACATGCCAACAATAATCTACATCTCTTCACAACTATCTTTAGCATTAAGGTAATACTATGAAGAAGGTGCTCTTTAGTAAAAGTTAAGAAGATCAGCAAGATCACCTTTCTGAACAACATCCTCCCCCAGGTTCTTCAACAACTTTTCCACACAATTTTTGACATGTATTCTCTCTTCCGGGTGGCGCCACAGAGTACTAAGGATATGTGGAGGGATGATGGGGGCAGGCCGAGCTTGCAGTTTCTGACCTTCTACTTTTAATGTATTCAAACTGGGGTGTTACAAACAAGCATACAAAATAACATAATGAGCTTCCCACTTCAATTAAGAAAAGAGAAGATGAAAAGTGTATGTCATCACCTGTTTAAGATCTTCAACATGTTGGGCCATTCTGTAACGCTGAAATGAGCATCCATGTTCATGGGATTTCTCCTACGGAAAATCATAGCTTGTCCCAGAGTCCTGCAAGCTGTTGCTACCTGTTTGAAGTGCAATGGGTGGTGGACTGAAACTCTAACGACAGTTGTTCTTGGCACATCAATTCGATATAAAAACAACCGCTTCCTGTGAACAACAATGGACTGTTTTTCAAGCATTGCTTCTTTGTCATCTTCTTCCTACAAATCCAATGCAAAATGTTAGTGATAGCTGAAGCCTGAAGGTACATCGAAGAACTAAGCAAAGACCAATAACGGGAACTTCATGACCAAATTTGTACATAATAGATAATGATGATCTCGAAAATATGATATTTAACAGTCTCTGCTGTGTAATGTACATTGCTCAAGAATCTCATTTTCGTGATGTAGATGAAAAATGTGCAGCCAAAAGCTCTAAAACAAACAGGATGGAAAGAGGCTGTGTAAAGATCTATGCTTATGTAATATGGATCAGTTAAATGAATGGCTAGTCACCAGGGCATAAACTGAAATTGCAAAGTGATACCTCAAATTCCACATAAGCAACAGAATCAGAAGGACCAAAGGTGAAACCAGTAACATTGTTCCCCGAGGATTCCAAAGTTTCAACTACGTCAGACCAGCTAATTTCACTGGTCAATTGCGTAATCTTGACTGTTCTTGTAGGATTCTTCACCACATCAGCAGGAACTTTTCGATCACCAATTAAGCTAGGGATGGTGATTCCATTAGAGATGTCTTCCCCAGCAACGGCAGCTTCCACAATTGCACATTCACCATTCAGCATCAGATCAGTTTTTCCAAGAGCATTTAGCAAACCTTTTCTACTCTGCAAAATTATATAGAGTGAAAATTAGTCAAAGATGACAATGAGACACCACATGCATGATGTAGTTCCTTTGTTCGAAGATATCATCACAATGGAAGTACAAATTTTTAAAAATCAACTTAAATCCTTTTCAACCTTTTCTGTTTAATCTGGACCACATTCCTTCTGTGGAGGAAAAAAAATGCAACACTACTATTGTACCTGAACTTGGAATAGAACAGTAGGAATTGGTGACGTGAACCGTGATATTCACTTACCTTAAAATGGACATCGGCATTCTTGTAGAAAGCCTGTTTGGAGGATGTAATTTTAACCTCCAGAATATCACCACAGTTCTCGAGAATCTTAACTATGTCACTCTGATTTACAGATCCTACCAAAAATTTCACTACTGCTTTGTGTTCCCCAGTCTCTTCCATTATAGAAACGTTGTCCACAATCTCATGTGATTCTTCTTTGTCCGTTCTAACTGTAAGTTGTGAATGTCCGGTAGGCTTGGTAAATTCTAGACTATCCATTTTATCAGGTCGAGTCCTCAAACTAGTGGGTAGTACCTTACTTGAGGTATCATGGTTACCTTTACCACATACAGCATGGCCTTCTTGTGACACATTTCTTTCTTTCTTGTCAAAACTCATACTAGACAATAAGTGACTAGCCAACTGGCTTCTCTTGCAGTTTTCATCAGTCTTCGGAGAAGAAATTTTCTGCTCAAGGGTGGGAGTGGAGGAACCTCCTGCAAACCCCGTGATGTAGTTCATAAAATATTTGAGGCCATCTCTATTTATATCATGCTGTCTTGTGGGATCTTCTAAATACTGAGAAGAATTGTGCATTGAATTTTCTCTGTTCGTGGTTGTAACCGATTCTGATGCATTTTTCCACCCATTCATGTTTTTGGACCCCAATAAGTTCTTGGAACTAGGGAATGTATCCGACATATAGGAAAAAGTATTGTGTACCTGACCGGATGCAACCACTTCTCTAGGTTCATTTTCATATGAATGCCTAACTGACGTATTCACACGAAAATTAGGCCTCTTATTGAAGGAATTGCTTTGTTGTGAAATGCCAGTGGATAACAGACTCTCACCTTCTGAGTTCTTAACTTTTCCAAGAACACTAAATATCTCTGAGAGTGCTTTCTCAGGTTTTGCCATTCCATTATTGGCCTCAGAAACTTCTGCATCATCTACAAACTGGAACGTATTTGATAATCTGCCGACTAGTCCAAAAGCACCAGGTGTAGGAGACTTTCTACTCATTTCAATACTTGAAGAGGGAGATAGACTTGAAGTAGTTTCAATTTTTTGATGGTCTAAACATTCTGTCACATTCAGTTTATCATGTTCAGATGAATCAGAAGAATGGTGTGTATGAGTAACATCTGAGGATGTTGGATCAACCACCAAACCAGAAGAACATCCTCCTTCTGCCATTCCTGTAGAGAACCCAATATTTCCCTCTTCAACTTCACCTTGTCGCACTTCATCTGGTTTGAGAGAGGACTCATGGTGGCCATGAAGATCAATTTCATTATCAGGAGTGTAGTGCGTTGTTGTGACTGAAGATATGGCAGTATGTTTTACAGGTGTTGAAGCATCAATTTTAAGGCCATTCTCTGATTGAGTAGTTCCCAGCATATTTTCCTTTAGGTTATTAACAATTTCTTTCACATTGGCCCATGATCCACCTACCGCATGTTGGACGTGGGTCACCTTGGGAAAACAACCTGGCTTTGTTTCCATGTACCTGATATTCAATGTGCAAAAAGAGCCATTTAAAAAATATAGGAGCAAAACACTTCTGCAGAACCAAGAAGGCTTCTGATATTTAACGTATCTAATTGAAGGTTAAAATCTTCAAGGGGTTCAACTACGACGATGTTGTTTACAGATAAATTACCAAACTGCGAAAGCCATTATTGAGGGCTAAACTAGCATTGTGAATTTATATTGCCAAGAAGAGCAAAGAAGAAAATTAATCTGAAAGATTATGTTAAATGACACTAAATCCTCTTCCCTTACTTTCAATAACTTAGCCATTTCAATTCGAATGCAGGAACTAATATACCTTGAGTAAGCAATCGATAACCTACCATTCGTGGCAGGGACTAAAAATTGTCACTGGGAAAAAGTTGCATAAATTGGATTTCCTCATCCATGAGCATACAACACAAAAGAATTCATCTCTGTGCAGGTATGGACACCTATCATCTGCAAGTAACCTTAGCAGTTGGAAGCAACTAGTTTGAATCAGGGTAGCTCTAAGAATCATGTAGCATCAGAATACTAAATGGAACTTCTAGTAAACCACATAAAACAAATTGAAAAGCCTTTACGCTAGAATCTACCAATTGCCATATGGAAATCAAAATTCTAACCCATGTAGATTGGGATGTGGAGGCCTTTTTGTGCTCTTTACATATAACTTTATACATTTAAGATTTGTATGAAGTAAAAAGGTTTATATGTTGAACTTCCATTTAACCGATCATATCTTAGAGACAACGGCTATGAAAAACTCCAACTTCCTTCCCCAAAGATGCATTTTATATCCTTATCAGAATACGTAACCCCATCATCATGCCACCTTTATAAGTTCAGTTTCTCAAGTCAAAGTGAGGGTCACTTTAGGTTGCACAACATAGAATAGAAATTGCAAAAGAGAACAGGAATCATGAGAAAACCTAAATCTCAACCCTCCAACAACAGCCTTACGTTTACTTCCCTTTTCTCATTCCAAAAGAGAGAAAAACAAATCAGAACCCTCACCAATATAAAGGCAGGAAACAGTCTTTTGTCTTGGTGTTTCACAAATTTCCAATGGTTTTACAGCAATCTTAATCATGTAACCGAAAATCATTGATCAATTACAAAATCAAATGCCACTAATGTTTATAAGAGC
Source organism: Knoxia roxburghii (assembly GCA_030378225.1). Classification (NCBI taxonomy): domain Eukaryota; kingdom Viridiplantae; phylum Streptophyta; class Magnoliopsida; order Gentianales; family Rubiaceae; genus Knoxia; species Knoxia roxburghii. The sequence goes on along the minus strand of CM059420.1, from coordinate 5,638,952 downwards.
TTGCGTAACATTTACCCATAATATCATCCATTTCAATTTCATTGATAAAAAATCAAACTGAAGAATAAGCTCAAGAAAGACTTCAAATAGTTCTTGGACGAATTTCCAAAAGAAGAACTTACTTCTTTAGAAATGATTCCACTGCCGCAACCCTTTCTTTCTTTGGGACAGCCGTTTTCCTCGACTGGGATGGCTTCTCAATATCACTATCACAAGGGTTTGAAGAAAACCATCTAACTGGCTGTGGAAAATCTGCAATGTGACAAAAACTACACTCAAGAACTCCAATAAACCCAACAATTTTCACAAACAGAAGCCCCAAACTACACTAAAAGTGCAATCTTCGGATAACTTTTACTTCGAAATGAAGAAGATATAGAAAGTACACTACATTCACCGAGATGGGTATTCAGAAACTACCGTATCTGTTGATTCTCAAGCCTGATCTCCGTAGAATCAAACGAGCGAGAACCATTTTCTTGGCTCTGTGTTCAGTTGAAACTAGAAAGCCAAAATCAAAGGTTTTAGGTGGGTTTTAGGGGTGAAGCAATGAGAGCGGCTTTGATTCACCTGTGTGAATTGACCAAAACATCCTTGGTTTCTAATCAAAGCTAAAAAATTGCATCGTTGTCGAAAGTTGGACTGGAGTTGCCCCTTTTTGGAGACCACAAATAGACATTTTATTACATTACAGGCCACCCGCTCATTCAGAAAGCGTTAGGCCGGAAGAAAATAATAACCACGCCTTTATACTTTCTCGGACAGTCTATTGCTAGAGATGTAGTGGCTAACTCACGCCTTCATCATAATGCAACCTTTTTTTTTTTTCCTCTACTTTTATCTCTACACATTCATATGGGTAACTACTATAGTGAATAAAAAGTGATAATAAATAAACTATATCTAATAGGTGAAGAATGTTACTTTACATAAAAACAAAAAATATAAATAAATAATATAGATGCATTTCACTATTAAAATTAATATAGAAATTTGGTGTAACTAAATTTGGTGCATTTCACATAATTTAACTGTATTAAATTTTTTTTTTAATTTATGGATTATGAACAAGTCATAAGTTGTTAAAAATTTTTTACCTAAAATAGTGTAGTTGGCCTGGAAAAAGCTAAAAGTTACTAATTTTCAACCTTCTTCTATCAAATAAAGTAATTTTGTTAGGTTGAAATATATATACTTATAGTTATTGTGACATTTATTTATTTAGTCAAAATTTTTTTGTAGTACTTGCACTACTAGTAAAAGAGGAACAAGAAAATTATAATTGGTCTATTAAAATTTATATGGAATGATCAATTTTTAAAAAATACTTGTAAAAATTAGCACTAATCAAGGGAGTGAATCATAAAAATTGCCTTCCAGATCTCATGAATAAACTAATTTTAATCACTCAAATTAAAAAATGTATTTTTAGTTTGTAGAACATTTTAGGCTTAAATGCATTTTGATCCTCGTAATAGGATAACTTTATTTTTGATGCCTCTTATGTTTCGAGTGAGAACACTAGTCCTCATATTTTTTTTCAAAGTAATTTTTTTTTTATTTATAAAAATATCCTTTGACGATTAGATGTTAGTATATGACAGATGTCACTATATGATCACAGTAGTATACCAATTATTATTTCGCTGATATGTCAAAATAATTAGCGTCTATGTTTGTTTATATATATATTTTTAAAATAATTTTTTATTACAAAATATAATATATATAGATATAGATAGGTATGAGTCTTGAATTATATGACCAACAACACTATGAGCGAAATTAAATTGGTATTATTGGCAACAACTTCTCTACTACCCTTCATTATTCTTCACCCAATTGAATCAAAGCTCTTAATTGTACTTCCTCTTTTAACTCTCATTTTATCTTTTAAGTTTTTGACCAAAAGAAATTAAAATTAGTTTGTTTAAAGGTTAATACTAGAAAAAAAAAAAAAAAATCACTAGTTGATTTCCAGCTCTTCAAAATTGCCTACATTATTCCTATGCCCGGAAACTCCTGCACCATTTCATTTCAAGAAAATCAAAGTTCCTATAGGTTTCCGTTACAGAAGAAAATCAAAGTTCCATGGGGTTCTTCAATATTCATCTGAAGCTCAAGGTAAAGTATTCTCTTAATTCACTCTTTTCCCCTCCCCCAAACTTCCTATCAAATAGCCAAGAAAATTATGGGATCTTTTTGTTTTTGGTACAAAGAAGGTTGATCGAACTCAAAACTTATTGTGTCAAGGGGGAGTGTTAACCACTGTGCCAAAATTTATGGGATTTTGATTCTAAGTAAAATGGTTTATTTGCGCAGACATTTAGGCTTAGAAGACTTGTTTATGGAGGTGATGATGGAGAAGAAAAACGCAAGTTGTCGGGGAAGGGGAAGAGGGCTTCTTCTTGGTTGATGCCTCCTATATCCCATGGATATCGATCCCTTGAAAACAGTTCATCTGGTGGCGCTGCTACTGAACCTGACCTTGTGGTTGCAGAAAGAGAAGAGATTCGTGAGAATGAGGTATGGCTGTTTGGGATTTTCGATTCCAGGATTGGCGATGGTGTTAGCAAGTACATTCAGGCACATTTGTTCGATCACAAATTCATCAAACAGGTAATTATTGTTGTTGAACTCAACTGCCCCCAAAACAAATTAGTAGTTTGTTAAGTTCATGTTTGTTAGAAAGATCCGAGATTGACGAGCAGTTGAGATGTCAAAGATCGTATTAATCAAATTATGTTAATTATAGTATTTGATTTATGTGTGACATAAATATAACAAAAATAATATTAAGAAGTGACAACTACTGACTATCTTTTCCTTGTTAGATATTTTACAATTTTAATGTAGTTTTTTACTTTTTAATCCTAATCTAAACCCTTATTTAATTATATAGATTTAATATGATAAAAAAGAAATTTTTGAGAAATAAATTGTAATTAAAAAAGTAAAAACAATATTGTCTTTCAAATTAAATAATAATTTATCTTAATAACTTTAAATATCTAATATCAAAAACAACTTTTAGCACATTTATTTTGCTCAGAAATTCAAAAGGGTATAAATGATTTTACATTACAAGTCTTTGGTTACATTAATTAATGTGTTACAAAGTTATAAGACGATTACAATATAGGAGTTACTATTACAGTTACAGTAACAAACTACACTATCTGTATTTTATCCAGATATATCAAATATACACTAACAGTTAATCACACTATTGTTTTGTACATGATCGAAGTGGAATTTAAGGAGGAAGAGCAAGGATGCTCTGAGAAAGGCTCATCTGAACGTTAGAGCAAACATTAGATCAGAAGCAGAAGAGAAGGCGGCGGAGGAGCCATTGAAATTGAGCTCAGCAACAGCTATTCTGATCAATGGGGAGCATCTTGTTGTGGCTAACATGGGAGACTATCGAGCTGTTTTGTGTAGAGATGGAAAAGCCTATCAAATCAGAGAGAAGCAACAAGGATTCACAAGCCATTGGTCCCATAAATTCATCCCAGGCAAGAAAAAAAAAAAAAATTCTTCCATTCCCAAAACAAATCAAACTATACCCCTTTTTTCTTTTCGTATGATTTTGCTAACTATACCTGACTATGAATACTTTCGTTAATCTTTCAGAAATCAAACTAGTTAAACCTATTCAATCTTACTCACTTTCATTGTCTTGTGATGATGATGGTCAGGTGCTTTTCGTAGGTCAAAACTGCGATTACTCATCCATGGTTATGGCAATAAGAGAGTACTCAAGCCTTCCAAAAGCTCAGAAATTGGTGTGGGATCTCATAGGATAGATTTCGAAACTGAATTTTTAATTTTAGGTAATATCGGCATATGGCAGGTAAATACAGAAAAGGGTTTTTCATTTCAAAATTCAGGTTTTATTCTTGATTAATGTTTTTTTAGATTAATAAATAGGTTGAATATGTATAGGTGATGAAGTATCAAGAGGCAGTGAACCTCATAAGACATATAGAAGATGCACAAGAAGCTGCTGAATGCTTGGCAAAAGAAGCTCTAGCAAGAATGAGCAGAAACTTCATCTCCTGCTTCATTATTCGATTTGACTAACAAAATTATGATCAAGAAGATAGCAATATTATTGATAGGTTAATTATATTGTAGTAAACTATTATTATTATTATTATTTTTTTTTTTTTTTTTTGGGTTTCGTCCAATTCTTTAGATTTTTAGAACCGGGCTTGCAATTTGGAGATAGATTGGCTTTACAATTGGGGTGTTAGAATACAATGTAGATGTTCTATCTCAACTTTTTGACAATTATGTCCTATTGATGAAATGATGGTTGTTTTATTATGATTTAGGTTTTTTTTTTAAATAAAAACTAAAAAACAACCCCTCGTGTAGTTAGATTGATTACCCTTTTATTAAATCTCAATATGTTCATACTCCTTTTCTTCAATTCTGCCATCATCAAGGCTTGTTTCTACTACTACAGTCCACAGTAAGAGCAAAACGTGCCACCAAATTGCACCTTAACTAGATCGTAACATTAAAAAAGATTTAATGTGCCATACTTTAAACCTCAATATGTTCATACTTATCATTTTCTTCAATTCTCTCATCATCATGGCTTGTTTCAAATGTATGGAATTAATCCAGAGATTAATTCTATCAGTTTTGTCACATTAATTCTATCAGGGACCGGCTCATTTCTTGGTAGGAATAGAGGCGAAAGGAAAGTCCTTCAAGTTTGATTCATTGGAGGAAATGCCAGCTCGAATTAGGGGATTAATTTTTCTTGATGCTCAAGTCATCCCAGGTCTCCGCCTGTCCGTGAATAGTTTGACTAGATCAGTGTAAAAGTCCATGAGTTAGTCAATTCGCTGTCCATTGTACTTTCGAGTTATTTAAATATGAAAATTTTTAATTCCGCCGGTCCGCACCTTGAGGCGGACTGTTTGCAAAAAAAAAAATTCAAACCGTTTAATAAATTAATCTAGTCAAAACCATTTTGCAGGCACCATTAAAACTGTCAATTTTTTTTTTTTTTTTCAATTGAAACTGCCACCATTAATTCAACAATAATTTGCAGATTAAATGTGTTTTTTCCAATTGAAATTGCTACCATTAATCCAGCCATAATCTTGCAGATTAAATGAAAAATAAATGAGAGTTGATCAACCGACAATTTTACCTACGAGCTGTTATGTCTGAAACTCATTTCTCATTCAAACCTTTCTTTCATTTCCTATACTTTCTTCCAACAAGTTCATGAACCAGAACTATCAAGTTAGTAATCTAATTTGAATTTAAAACAATGATCATAACTGTAAAACAAGAATAAGATAAAAAAAAAGTTGAAGTTTATGTGTCTCTTTTTTATCTTTTGTTTTTCTTTTAATTTTATACTTCTCTATTTTTTTTTTACTCACTTCACAAATATTATTTTTCTATTTATCTTATACTTAAATATCCAAATTTTAACTCTTATTTAATCTCACCTAGCCTTTAAATAATTATTTTCTTATTCATTTTTGGAGCACAACAAAAAAAAATAAAAATAAATCATTGATGTATTTAAGCGTATCACAATCTATAATTTCAAAACAATAAAGACATAGACATAAATTTTTTATAAATTTGCTTCCACAAATGATGGAGTTAACGTTACAAAATTAAGTCAAGTCACTTCTCATCCAAATGTAAAAGATTGACCGACTCCCTTTTTTTATATATTTTCTGTTTTCAATAATTCAGTATTACTTGATAATACATCAGCCATTAGATGATTTCTATAGTAAAATTAATAAAATTTTCTATTAAAAAAAATCATTGATTCGCATATAAAATCAAATGGATAATTTTGCAGTTCTTGGCTAAAGTCTAAACTCTGAAGAGATTTAACTCGCGTTTAATTTTTGTAGATAACTAATTTTGAAAAAAAATTTAAATGAATTACTGATACAGTATTCAGTTAGAGCAAAACATGCCCACCAAATCAATCCCTCCTTAATTAAATCCTAACGTTAGAAAGATTTAATGTGCAGAATTTAAACCTCGATATATTCATACTCCTCATTTTCTTCAATTCTGTCATGATCATGGCTTGTTTCTACGCAAATGTGTTTTGTTTTTCTACCATGCTTCTTGTTCTTCAGTCTTGGCTTGCTAATGCCAACGATTTTCCTCCGATAATGGGTACGTTTCGATTCTGTTTTGTCTGCACAATCGAAGTAAGTAACGATTTTAAAACCATTTTTCAAACAGAATATTTAGATATGATTTGAATTATTGTCTGGATTCGTTTGAATTGCAGATAATATAGCATGTGGTATGATGCAATGCGGAAAAGGGACTTGCCAACCTTCAAAAAACAGCACTTTAGGCTTTGTATGTCAATGCCATGATGGTTGGAAGCAAGCTGATATTCCAGAATTTCATGAAACTCTCAACTTCCTGCCCTGTTTGATTCCCAATTGTACACTCAATTCCACCTGTTTAAAACATGATTTTACCTTTCCACCACCTTCAACAACGAACCCGCCGACTACATCAACTTTTAATCGTAAATTAGTTTTGCATTATCATCAAAATTTCTTCTTCTAATTTATTATGAATGCACCATAATTTATGGGGGTTTTTTTTTCTGCATAATTTATGGGTCTTATAGCTTGCCATTGGACCGATTGTGGTGGAGGGACTTGCAACAGGACTTCTCTGTTCCAGTATAGATGTGAATGTGAACAAGGCTACCAAAATATGTTCAAAATCCCGGCTTTTCCCTGCTATAAACAATGTCAGAATCAATATTACAACGTTGTTGAGATCCTCTGTTTTTTTGTCAGTACTCTGTTTTAAGATAATATACTGTTAATACTGGCAGGTGTGTTTCAAGATGACTGCTCACCTCTTGGGCTTAACGCAACGCAAGCATTTGTTTCTTCGGCTGCCACAACACTACCCCAAGGTAAGATGGTAATTCCGCCCCGAAAATTTAAAATTTACATCCGCCCATGTTTTATTCTTTCCCGAAAGCCTTTATGTGGAGTTGCTTATTAGTGTTTTTGTTTTGCTGTTATGGTCCAACAGGGGATGCCAAGTTCTTGATTTTCAAAGCTGTTTCTGTCCTCGGAATGATGCTGATGGTAATGCTCTGAAAACGCAAAGGAAAATAGAGTAAAATGCTAGAGAATGTTGTTCTATAGAAATCACTTCAAAATTTTAGCTTAGTTTTAAGGTTTACAAAATGGAGTAGTTCTTTTGGACGAGAATCCCACATTTACTTTTGGTTCTACTTAGAATCTTTGAAACGAGGTGCCTTTTCCTGTTCCTAAACATTGATTTCCTCATAAACTGCGTATCCTTGTTTTGTTTGTTCAGATGAAAATATAAAATCACCATTCCAAATCCTGTCCATGAATATCATATCAAGCCACCACACATCTAACAAAGATCGTACAAAAGAGGGCTTGTAAACTACTTCAACATACCACAAGCTTGAGAATGTACACCTTAATTCACTGACAGAAAGGGTTCCTAAAGAATCGGCCTTAGGTTATACCAGAGGAAAAATTTTCAGAGGGGATGATGATGAGATTCTATGTTGTCAGCTTCTTTTCACTCGTCTTGCTACGGAACGGCGACAGCAACGAAAAATGGCGTGAAGCTGCACAGATTCAAATATGTCAGTCCCTAATTCCACAATGTTCTAACATCGACTAGGAGTATATAGGCTCTAGAAACAGAACTTACATTTCTGTGAAGCATGCCCCGAACTGTGCGTTTCATCTTCAGATATTAGGTTCTTTAATGTATGAACTGCAAAAGATACATGCTTTGTGTAAAAAATTTAAACTTGAAACCATTATTACCTAATTCTAGTCAATCAGAAGATCAAAAGTAGGGGAAATGCACAAACCTTCACTAGATGCACTGGTTGTGACACTGGTAACCGGCTCTAAGTCATTCATACTTGCACTGGTAGTATTGGATTCATTGCTGTGATCAGCGGTAGCTGAACTATGGCTCTTCTTTGCAAACTTCAGAAGTCGTCTCAATCCTTTGGGTGACTCCTTTACTTGAATTTTTGCTAAAGATTCTGGGATGCAATCAATTTGAGGTGATCTTTCATTAGCCACATAAAATTTTGCAGCTGGAGTGATTCCTGAGCTTGATGGAGTGATCCCTGAGCTTGATGGGGGTGCTTTACCATAATCAGAGTTTCTAGTACAGGGGTCTTCTAAAGAGGAGACACGAGCATAAGGGGCCTGATAAGGTTTCTCAGCAGTTTTGTGGTTCACAATTCTGGATACCTCCTCCACACCACTAGCATTCACCTAAGCATTATTCACAGAGAAATTTAGACAGCAAGAAAATTAGCTTGCGAGAGGTTTTGAATAACTTCATTTAAGAAAAATAAGTGAACACTTCAAGTCTTCAAACCATCTCTGGAGTTTTTCTAGACCTGCATTGAAGGAAATCTCAAGGAATTTGTGATAATAAAGGAAGCTTTCAACTGTTAAAGTTCAAATTGTTCACTGGAAAAACAAGTATGAATTCTCTTCAGGTTAGGTACAAGTACCACAGTATCCAACAGTTTGGTCTTCTTGGCATATTTGGACAAAAAGGAAAAAAGGTACTCAATTCTCTGTCAGCCCAGACAATAGCAGAAATTGTGATTTGAAAACACTACCTCAAAGGTATTGGGATACGATGGAGAGCGACCAGGCTCTGAGACTTTCCCATTGGTAGAGGACGGAGGTCCAGGTATTGCAGCATACTGAGACACTTCTTCTGACTCCTGCAGTATGTCATGATTCTCCAAATGCAGGCTCCGCAGTACAAATTTCTCTCCAGAAGCATTCGAAATTGATGTGGAGGGCTTTTCATTCTCGAGAACAACAATATTTTTCTCCACGATTGGATTATCATCAACTTCACTGTCATGTGATTGCTTGAAATTGTCAACAAATGGCTTGGAAGGTACAGATGCTCCAGAATGCTTGACCTCGTCAATCTTTATTGCCTCCTTCCCAGGAAGCAACTTGTTCTGGGTGACATTTGATTGTCCCTTGGGTGTTTTAAGCTTCAGTTCTGGAAGAGTAGCACCCTTACTCTTGTCAAGGTTTATAATGGCAGATATTTTCTTGCTGTCAGGCCCATCAGATGGCTTTATTTTTGACACTGCTTTGGCACTTTGCCCCTTTATTGAAGTGACAGAATGACTACCAACAGTTTTCGGCTCAGACAGGCGTCTAATCCGAGCATTGGACGCCTTTGATTCAGGTGTCACACCATTACTTTCCTTCCTTTGCTCAGACAAGGATGATACTGATCTAGTCAATCTGTTTCCAGGCAACGGGCTGCCGCCAATCAGTTTGCTGGTTTTGGAGGATTTTTGAGAATCTTTTGATCCAATAGAAGTTCTGACTTTTGATCTCTGTAAAGGTGATGATGACCCCGGTTCTGAATCACTAAACTTGGAACCCCTATAAGAGATGGGAGAGGGTTTTGTCGGCAATTTTCTGGTTTGAGTCGGCGCTGTGGTTGATCCAGCAGATGTGGTATTGCATCTTGCAGCAATCCTCTTTTGCCTTTCCAACTTTAGAGCTTCAAGCCTTCTTAGGTCCGCATCCTCCTGGCAGGAAACATACATTACGTAAGTGAAAAGATTACAAATGCTTTTCATGCATTGTAGAAAATGGTGAAAACGAGAATAGTAAGACTTGAAACACATGCAAAGGATAAAAAACACTTCAAACGAGAAGAATAGTGTCTCTTTTCTTTCAGTGTCCTTATTACCAGCACAGCTGTACTTCAAGTGCACAGTAGAACAACAAATCCAATTAAGATCAATACCATCTATCAGCTAAACTTTGACTTGCCATTGTGTTCTATAGAGTGTCTATCATGAAAAGAAATTAAATTACCTTTTCTTTTTTCATCTTCTGAACATCAGCCTTGAAGGCTCGTATCTTATCCGCACGTGCCCGTGCATCCTCTAGAGGACTTGCCTTTGATGGTTTCCCTTTTCGCACAGGTCCTCCAGCCCTTTTCTTGTCCAAGGTATCTGAAGTCACCTTCAGAGTCCGACTATTGACTGACTTTTTAGGATTTCCCTTAATATTGACAGCTTCCTTTATGCCATTATCCAAGCCAGCATGCATTTCATAGTCCAAAGACAGATCATAACCAGTGGCCTTTTCTGTACCACGTTCTGGAATCAAGCTAATATCATCAGGCTCATACACCTGTCTCCTGATTCCTCCAGAAATATTATCAGAGTTCTGTTCAACTGATGGAATCTCATTATCCAAATCAACAACAGTTCTATCCTCCGCTACTCCATTTAATGACATAGACCTGAATGGTACTATGAAAGACTCATCCGCGGTACCACGGGATGATTCTCCATCTAACTTACTGTTAGCCCGGTCAAATCTATTACCTGACAGAGGATCTAAGGACCTACGCAGTTCTGGATGATCTCCTCGATCGGCAATCATAAAATCCTCATTTGCAGTCCTAGAAATGACCCTTCTCCCTTTTGTCTCTACAAAATGCATATCCATTTGATCACCAGTTTCTCTGGCATCATTATATCCTCCAGAAAGTATGAGCTCATCATTTGACCCTCTGCGAAGACGAGACCTATTCCCATTCACTTCATGGATTGAACTCATCCTCCTATCTTGTATTACATTTGAATCTTGTCCACCAACAGCCAAAGGATCATCAACAACATTATTTTGTCGTCTCTTCATCTTACCAGCATTTTCCATGGAAAACATGCCTTCTTTAGCAGTATGACTTTCATCATCCACACCCTTCAACAGAAAACTTTGAAATGCTTGCCAGTGACCACCATCAGTTTCCTTTTCATGGAAATTTTCTTCTTTATCATAATTTACTTCCCCAGTGGGCACAGAATGGCTTCTCCTTTTGGATGACCTTGAATTTTTAAGAGGATTCTTATTAATGTCATCTGAATCATTTTCAGAAGAAGCCGATTCTGAATCAGAATCAGTAGAATTCTTCTTTTTAGAAATGTAATTAATGTTTCGGATGACAACTGTGCCTGACTGTTTTTTACCAGGCCGTCCAGATTTCTTCCTTGATTGCCAAGATTCTGAAGCATCTTTATCCAACTCTACACCATCCCGTGATCTTGATATGGAGGAGTCCAAATCCCATGTCTCGGATTCATAGTTTTCATCTCCACCTTCCACAGAATGCCTTTTCTGCCCAGTCTTTGGATTTGAACTCAAGTGATGATCCTCCACATGTGGATAAGGTGTGTGATAAAAGGGAACACCTCCTGGATAAGCCTGATAATAGGGCATCCCTTGCACAGGATATGGTGGAAACATTGGCACGGAACCAGGAGGAGAATGCATAGGCCAGGATGGGAACATTGCATGGGGAAACTGGCCCTGAAAATATTCATGTTGACTGATTGGAGCTTGAAGATTTTGGGGAGGCCTTTCACCTGGACACGAGACAAACATTAAATTTGAATCCTCAACAGAACAAAAGGTACCATCTTTAGAAACAACCAAAAATAGCAAAAAAAAGACAGCATAAAGACTAATAAAATAGTACACAAGTGAGTCTATCACTTTCAAGACATTCATACCCGAGGATCTAAAAAGTGCAAATTGAGATATCAAAAAAGTCACTCAGACCAAGACATACCATAGCTAATAGCATAATAACTTTCAGATAGCTCCATTTGTGTTTAAACAAGTAAATCAAAAAGAGAAGAGAAGCGAATAAAAACGATGCAAAACATCTACATGAGCTTCAGTACCAACCTGGACTAAGATCAGCTGCTGACTTCTCGTTATTTTCTGAAGACAATTCATTATTGGCATTCTGTTTGTTGGCTGCTCTAGACAAGACAATACCAGAGGCATTCATGGCAGATAAGTCTGATCGCCCAGAGAATGCTTCCGATGCTTCAATTTCAACCCACTGTCCAGTTTCATGCTTTCTCTTCCACAGGTGAATGAACTTTGAGCATGCATCCCTGAAATGTTATTGCACCAAAATACAATCTTTAAAATGTCATGTGCTGAAGGCAGTTATTTCTCCTACAAAAATATAAATCCTCAAAGAGATGGGAGAAAAGATGAAGATTGATGAGAATGCTACACACATTAATCGTGAGGCACCAAAGCATTCAGCAAACGATACAAGGGGAGCAATCTGGTCCACATCAAAACCAGCAGCAATAGCACGGGCAAAAGCCATACCCTGTTCCTTTCGGAGCACATTTTTCCGGGTCTCCAAGACTTTCAGAAGCTGGACTCTGATGACAGAGAAATTGAACACAATTAGCTAAAATTTACTAGCACTTATAAATCTTTATTTCTAGCGCATATCATCAATTCTAGGTGCAGAAATGGGTTCAAGTTTGAACAGTACAGCAGATATCAATAACTAATTTTGACTTTGAAATAGAACTTTTGCTTTTACCTCAAACCTTTCTCATGCATTTCATGTTTTTTTCACACTGGGAGATTCCAAAATTGTTTGTGTACATTCCAAAAAATATAGAAGACAAAAGAAAGGAACAAAGAGAACATACTACTCTTCATGCAATGAATCATCAAACTTATCAAGGTTTTTGAATTTCATGAACGTATACTATTTATTCAAATGCTAGTTTACTTTGTTTTCACAAAGGGAACATATTCTGAGAGGAACTTCTCTTAATTTATCCAATACGTTTGGGGCCAGTAGGGGAAAAACATGATAAGCGTCTAAAACCAGTGGAATAGAATTGAAGAAATTTGAACAGGGTGGGAGAGAAGACACCTTTGAAGCCATCTGAATTTGTTCCCAGAAAGGAAAGGGGAAGGGGGGAAGAGGTTGCCACCTCAAACCCACCACAAATCAAATGGCTAATTATTTCATTGTTACGGTGCTACTATGTAGTTAGCAAAAGACGACAGAAAAACTGATCACTGTAGAACTTACATGAGATGAGGCTAAAGCAGCTAAAGAAAAGCAAGCAAATATTTCCAATCAAAGAACTGACTTTCTGGAGAAATAGAAGCCATCAGCAAGATCACAACTAGAGGGTAAAAAATATAAAACATCTAGTCTGTTGTCTGTTATCTAGTACAGTGAAACCTCTCCAAAACACATTCTTATCCCTTCTGTATTAATGTTTACCAAAACTTGTATTCTGCTAATATAATTGGCAATTTCATTACAACCATACAGATTCCAAACATGATGTATACCCTAATATTGAGAAACTAAACAACCAAGAGCAGTAGCATAAGAAACAGAAAATTCTCTGAAGCAATTCAGTCGTGTAAACTACAGTGAACATACTTAGAATTTCCTTCCTGTGAGCATTGGTCATTGGCTTGATCTTGATGTGCCTCAGGCTGCCAGAAAGATAAACCACATTATGAATCGCAAATATGAAACAGGTTGTATGACATATGATGAGAAGTAGTGCATTAATACCTTGTATAAAACAATCGCTTTCTCGTCATTAGGTTCTTCAGTGGTTTTTGTACCTGTCGAATTTTTTAAAAATTTTTCTAAAACTTAGCATCAGAATGTCTCTTAGCAATTTAAACCAGTATGTACTATCCAACAGGAGAGACGAGGTAAATTGTGTAAATATGGCACCACCTTTTATACAACAACCAAACACAGTTTTTCATTTGATATCCAGAAAACACAAAAAGAGTTAAAAAAGAGGATGTCACCCAAGACAGGTTGAAGATGTAAATCTTGATCAGTAAACTGTCATTGATGCATGCAGATAAGACTGTAAAAACAGATAAGCTTTCTTCTTAACGCAATACCTTCACTGCCTTTAATGTGCTTCACTTCATGGTCTTCAACCTATCGAAAAATCACTAACGTTAAGGAATTATTTGATGGTCATAAGACATCACATTCCAGTAAAAATGCTTACATGATTTTGGCCTGCATCACTGCTTCCTTGGAAGACAATCGCTTCCTGAATTTGTAGGATCTCAGATTCTATAGTATTTACCCTTTCCAAAATCTCTGGAGTGCTTACAAAACGAACAAACCTATCACAAGACAAAGATATCTTTTCCCATCAGTTACAGTATCTTACCAAAGGAATATCATATGCTATCCCCACAGCATATTTACAGATGCTGAAAATTCTTTTAGGTTTCAATTCCAATTACTTTGAGATTTGATTTTGTTTTCCGCTCATTTTAGATCAGTCACTTCATTCATTCTTTGACCATCAAAGAAAATGGAGATCATTTACCAAACATGAGAAAACTTAAAAGCATTAGTCAATTGATTAGAGAAAGGCTTCAGATGCTGAAATTAACCTCTCCAGTGTTCCCTTGGTAAACCAAGATGCATCATCGACATGTTCTGGTTCCAGCACAATCGAATAGCCACCTTTTTCAATCTGATCCCGTGCAGTCTTTAGGTGGGCAAGAAAAGGATTTAACAAGCCCGAAGCAAGTTTCTCTTTCTTTCCATTTGCAACTATACTCAAGTCGCACCTGATAACAAGCAATCAATTGAATCAGCATATGTAAAGTTGATGACCCAAATCTTCATAAGTAAATAGCCGCAAGTTTGCTACTGAAAATCAGTACCCAAATTACATGAAAGCAAAGTAATAATAGTGGTAACAGTCGCTTTAGTAGTTAGCATTAACAGCAGCAAAGGTAAATAGGATGAATGCGGCGTTTCTTTAGAAGCAGCAGGACAATAAAACCCATTATGAGCTATTCTTTGAAGTCCTTAAGAACAACCAATTAAAAGCTGAAAGAACAATTTCCCTGAAGTATATGAATCTCGAATATATCAACAAAAGCATAGCAATCTCAACCCACTGTTTACTGGCATTAACAGATAAACTACAGCTTCCTGCGACTAATATTTCAGCATGTTTCGCCATTAAAATCATGTAAAACAGATAATGCCACGAATTTTATGGCACCAGCAAACTCAACTTCCTTCCAATACAGTTCTTGTCAAATGCAAAAACAACCCAACTTTCAGCAGGATAGACTAGCAAGTGTTGAATTATAAACATTTTCATTTCGTTTTTTAAAAGGAACAAAAGACTAAACTCTCCCCAATGAGGCATCACTCCAGACCAGCAAATATCAAACTTTACTAAAGTTTACACCAAAGATGGATCACAAATTTCACAATTGCCGCACATGCATAAACAAGAAATACCATCAAACAGAAAATTATAATAAGAAATAAAAAATGTCTCTTTCTCGTATTGACAAGAACTTCCGATTCCAAATTCATTATTCTAAAGTCCAACTCTTTTGTTTCCCTTTTATTGAGAAATTCATTCCACAAAAAAAAAGGAAAACTACCTCGTTCGGGTCGGAGTGAGATGGAAAACAGCCGAGTCAAGCCTAGTATTCGACTCCATCCGGCTAACTGCAGCTTCAATCCGCGCCGACCAGTTGAGCTATAAAAAGCTTCCCTAGCTTCGAATTTCTCACCGTAGATCTCCAAAATACACTGCTAAATACCCATACATTTACTTAAACTATACGATTAAACAAAACCGCCGCTCATTCTCTCTACTTTAAGCTTAATAAAACATAAAGCTCCGGAAAAAAAAAAAAAAAAAAAAAAAAAGGGAAGCTTTACAAGCTTTTCTCTCCGGGCTGCTGATCAATGCGCATTCATTTTCGTAGCGGATAAAAGGGAGTGAAGAATTCAGCTGGTAATGGCGTTATATAGTATATGCGTCAGTGTGAGAGCGTGAGAGAGAAAGTCAAGAGAGAGGAGGAGTGGTGGTGGTGATGGACTTAGGATGCCTGACCGGAAAGTATGGGTGGAATAATGTGTAGGAGAGAAAAACAAAAATAAAAATCTCTTCAAGAAGATTGATTTTGACATTGAAATTCTCCTGAAATGGAAGGGTAGTTTTGGAAGTTCGGGATGCGAAGTTTGGATCCTTCCTAGCGTCTACAACGGAAAAGTGAGGGAGAACGAGTCCATATTCAATCTATTCGATTAATATTTAATTTTTATTTATGAAAGTAAACAATAATTTATTAATAAAGAAATTAAATCAACTATACGGTTTGCTTTTGTTGTTGAAAGTCGGGCAAACAAACTAGAGAATACATTGGATAAAAAAAAATTAATTAGTTTTATCCTTTCATAAATCTGGTTGAATTTTTATATTAAAATATAATTATATAGTATGAAATTATATAACTGGGTTAATAAATATCTTTAATATTGATTAAATTATTTTATCTTTATTTTACTAAAAAAAGAAATTAATCGAAATTAATTATGTCAATTGTCTTATTGTTTCGGGTGAAAGCATTCTTAATTTTAAAAATAATTATCAAAATAAATACATGTAAAAATAAAAAAATTTACTGATAATCTGAATCTAATTAATTTCTTAAACCAAAATTATATTTTTGAATGGAAGGATTAGGGATTAGGTAATTAGCCTAATCCTTCCATTCAAATAATAGAATAATGTGTTGAAAAAAATGGAATAATAGAATGAAATGACATAAATAACCCTATGACGGCTTAGGCAGAAAGGCGAGTGGTGGGAGATTGAAGAATAATGCACGCTTTTATTTTAAGGGAAGGAATTAATGTGGGGCACGGGGACCAGTTGTACATCTCTGCTGGGTACAAATGTAATTTCCTTCTGTTTTTTTTTTTTTAAAGGAATTGTGTTAAATTATTGGAATATTAAATTGATCATCAATATAACAATATGGTATTGGAGTATTAAATTATTTATTTCCTTAAAAATAATAATTTTACTTTTAATATATAATTATTATTTTGTTTAAAAAATTTAATTTCACAGTTAATAAATATGCTTTAAAAAATAGTTAATAAATAGATTATTGAGTGACAATTTTCGATTGAATATCAATCATGCTACAAATTTATTAAAATATTTATGGGGAAATATTATCGTTACATCCGTTATTAAGCTGTTTGTTAGAAAGATAAGATAAAAAAATTAAATTTAAATACAACTGTTCCATGTATTTTATAATTAGTTGTAAAAAGATAATATGATTATTGAGATAATGACTTTAAATTTAATTTGTAAAATCTTTCTTATTATAACAACTATAGTATGTCATTAATTGTCCAATTGTTTAATACTATTATAATTAACGAAAGAAATAATTGTCCAACATCAAATTATTAAAGGCATTAAAGGCAAGTCTTGAATCAATTTAGTTGGTTTTTCTTAAAACAGGAGATTCATACAATAAAGAAACAAACCATTCATAATGTTTTTTCTAAAAAGAAAATTGATCGATTATGGCAGGAGTATTATGGGCAAGCCATGTATCCGAGAGTGAAGGCTTATTTCGCGCTCCTTATTTTGTTATTTTGTGTCTTTTATATATTTAAATTATCTCTGACAAATTAAGAAATATCAACAATAATATTTAAATATAAAAATATATTAAATTATCTAAATACCCTTAATCAATTTACTAAAAATACCAAAAAACTTTATTTATAATTCCGCTCATCTATGCTACTTTAATCATAATTTTTATAAATTTTTGGTAGATTAAAAAAACTTATAAAATTTTTTGTAAATTAATTAAGGGCAATTAGGAAATAATCAGAAGAGCGAAAGATAAACATTAAGAGGGCGAGAAATAAGAATGAAGGAGACGATACTTAACAAACTAAAATATTTTTAAAAAAAAATAAGACGTTCCATTATTAGACGTCCAATAATAAAAAGGGGAGCGCGATATAATACTTACTATAGACCTCCAAATATGATAGATAAATACCTAAAAAAATATCCAAATAAAATTAGGGAAACAAACCGCCCCTGGCTACGATCGGCGAGGGGAGCGCCGCCTCTATTATCGGACGGAGAAGGTGGAGGAAAAACCACATAATTGTGTACTAGAGCATGGGTTCTCATCATTACTTGCAAGTAGCTGGACCGTTTCTTCTAGTTAATTACTCCATTTTTTTTCCCACTGGTTCAAGCTAATCCAACAATGTTCCGGACATTGTCATATCCAATACTTAATAGTTTTTATAGTAAATTAAAATAATATAATAAATAAAATTATTATTTTAAAATATTAAAAATTTTGGGGTGAAAGTGCTAATTTTGGAGAAAAAATAAAGAGAGAATGTTTTTAGGAATGGAGGAAAGAATGCTTGTGCTTAGGCTGGAATACAATCATGAAGTTGAAAGTACCAGAGATTCCTAGAGGCATACCATCAAAAAAACTTCCTTAACCGATTGGAGAGATCAAGAAAACTGCGGTTGCAGCTGCAAAAGGAGCTGAATATGTAATAGCAATCCAAGGTCACATATTTAGACAGAAACTAAGTTCCCACTTACGACTCATGTAACAAGCTACACCAAGTAAGAAGTGTAGAACAATGAGTTCATAAGGACCGCCATTGTATAACCATTCATCAACAGATGCCGCTTCCCATATTGGGTAAAAGTGCAAACCGATAGCTGTAAAAGTTAAAATAATAGCACTCGAAATAATATTGTTTTCGTAATGTAAAGATCCAGAAACAGGTTCACAAATACCATCAATATCAGCTGGAGGTACAACAATGAAAGCGATAATAAATACGGAAGTTGCGGTCAATAAGATAGGGATCATCAAAACACCAAACCATCCAATGTAAAGATGGTTTTCAGTACTAGTTATCCAGTTGCAGAAATGACCCCACAAACTTTTACTTTCGTGTCTCTCTAAAATTGCAGTCATGATAAAATCTTAGTTTACAATAGAGAAGAAATGAGAAGTTTGGAGAGGAGAAAGTGAAGGAGAAGGATTGCGAGGGGAAGAAGAAAATTAATAACTTTTTGTTTATTTTAATTGTAAAAAAAATTACAAACCCCGACCCATAATATGCTCTGCTATGAGCAGCCATGGAAATACCTCCACAATGAACCAACTCACATGAGGGTGCACTTGTTTTATTGTGGTTCCCCCGCTACGTATAGTATTGTTAATAATTGTTGTCACAATTCTTATAACTTAAATTTTGTGATATCAAATCCAAGAAAAGATTTAAAAACAAACCTGCATAATTGAGAAAAATATAATATTAATAAATGAATTCAATCGTGCCATTCTGGAAAATATAAATGTTCATGAAATTTGATGAAATAATAACAAAGAAAAACAGTCATGAAATTCAAACAATAGGGTATTCCTCCATCAATTTGGTAATAAAAATTGGATATATATATAAGAAATTATTAGTTCAAATGTTTTAATAATAATATAATCAAAAGTGAAATTTGATTGTGATGATGATAAATCATTTTTTTTTTATGGTGGTGTTGTACGAATTAATGTTAATTTTTGAAGGTCATCATTGGTCAAGACCATCACTCATTGGATTCTCCGAACGAGTGGAATTATTATAAAGAGATTTGTAATGCAAATTAAGGTATTATTTAATTAGTACTTGTACAAATTAATGCCCAATTAATTTTAATAACCAAAAAATTGTATAAATATATAAAGTCACCCTAAACCGGTAAGTAGTAGGGCGGGTGAGACCACGAACTTGCCTTGAAAAGAGAAGGGACAAGAAAAACAAATATAAAAACTAAGGAAACTACTCTTCAATTTTTTGTTTATCAATTAAAATAATAAATGACAAGAGGAGATAGTTTGGTGGTTGATACTACTCACTTAAAATTTTGAAATCCTGAATTCGAATTTAAGTGAGATTAGATCACACTAGTAACACTTAAAAGTATGAAAATTTTGAATTCAAGTCATAGAAGTAGATTAATAAGTTTTAGGCCTTTTTATTTGTATCAAAAAAATAAAAAATATATTTTTTAGAATCATGATAATAGTATTATATATACATATTTGCCATACTAATCTATTATAAATCTTCTTCCCTATTCTTAAAATGGTTCAAATTCGATATTTTCGTGATTTTCTTCCATAACGCTTTTCAGTATGGTAAAATAGTATTTACATTATATTAAAAGGGGTGGTTGTGGAACAAATACGTGCTACCAACTTTGAGGAGACAAAAACCCTCCAATCAAGTAATCATTAAAATAATAATAATAATAATAATAATCAAAGGAGACAAAGGATGCCCAACAAAGCTACACGCCATCCGGACACAATAATAGTGAGAAAAGAATTGGTATGCTTTTCGTTTGCGGTTTAGTTTCTTAAGACAAGTAAAACTAGGGTTAAGTTTCTTCATAAAAATATGTATGTTTTATAAAAATATGTATGTTATATTGATATGAAATCTTGCTATGTATGATATAAAATAATATTTTATTTAATATGAAATTATGTTCCGTTTGATACGGATCGTTTGTTTGCTTTCATATAAGAGACTATATGTTGTATTGATATGAAACCTGACTATGCATAATATGAAATCATGTTATGTCTGATATGAACTTATGTTCAGTATGATAAAAACTCTTTGTTTACTTTTATATAAGAATCTCTTTATTGTATTGATATGAACGTTTGTTATGTATGATATGAAATCATATTTTGTCTGATATGAAACTATGTTTTGTATGATATGAATTTTTTGTTTAATTTTGTATAGGAACCTCTATGTTGTATTGATATGAAAGTCTGTTACGCATAATATAAAACCATGTCTTATTTGAAATTATGTTTTGTATGATATGAACCCTTTGTTTGTTTTCAAATAAAAATCTCTTTGTTGTATTGATATGAAAGTCTGTTATACATGATATGAAATTATATTCTGTCTTATATGAAATTATGTTATGTATGATATGAATTTTTTATTTATTTTTATATAGGAACCTGTATGTTGTATTGATATGAAAGTCTATTCCAGATGACATAAAATTATGTTCTATCTGATATAAAATTATGTTCTGTATGATATGAACAGTCGTTTGTTTTCATATAAAAATCTCTTTATTGTACTGATATGAAAATCTACTATGCATGATATGAATTCATGTTTTCTATGATATAAATTTTAAAAATAAAAAATTAAACTATTTTATGTTAAAAAAATAAAAAAATGAAAATTATACATGATGTAAGATTTTTTTTTAAAAAAATTGTGAATTGAAAAAATTGATTGCAAGAAAAAACCAAATTAAAAAAGAAAAAGGAAAAAAAAGACGCCCTTGTGTTAAAAAGAGAGAAAAAAAATTATCGCTCCCAGTCTTAAGGACACCACTATAAATGCACTGTATAACACTTGCAAGTTTTTAGTTCTAATCTTGTTCTTTAATCCTTTGTTTAGGAATATTTTATGCAATTTCCTCAATAATGTTTAACGTTTATTAATGTTCGATATATATATGATATAATTAGCGTTTTATTTTACTTATGATATCATAATATTTGTTTTTAATCTCGTGATTTGAGTTTTAATTAATTTATTTAAAATATATGTATAAAATATTAAAATACTAGAGAAGTCAAACAAGTTTAATAGCATCATTATAAGTTTGCAAGATAGATGAATGTGATATTTGCTTACTTTATTTTTTGGGTGTGTCGGCTCTATAATCGTAGTGCCAAAGGATCATTATCATCATCATTATCATTTTGTTTCTTCCTTAAATAATTGTTTTATGTGCTACTAAAAAGATTCCCCTCCAAATAAATTATTTAAGTTGATGTGGGAATTTAATCATTCCGTTTGGGTAATTATATTGCTGAATTATATTATTATAATTATTATTATTTATCATCCATCTTTTATTATTTATTGCTCGTAACTAAATTATCTCTAATTTCTATCAAAATTCATTTAGAAGAGGGGAGGGTAAATGAAATATAATATTTGATGGTGGCGTGGCGGCGGACGGCTGGGAGAGCGGTTAGAATCCCTGCTTGGTGCGGCTCCCGTGGCGGTGCTTGTCATTGTAGCAGATGGTACGCATCTTCATCCAATAGAAGATGGTCGTGTTCTGCCTCTGTTTCTTTGCAAGCTTTTTATTAATCGTGAAAGTCTTGTGCTATGACATTTTTGTTGGTTGCTGAAACTGAAAACCTCGATGGGGATCGCTAGGGTTTTCTAATTAACTTCTTATATTCATATATTAGAGGGGGATTTTGTATTTCTCTATCTCAATCAATCAAATTATCAACTGAAATTAGAAGGGTGAATTTCATCTGCATTTCAACACATGCTTTGAAATTTTATATTATTTTTTTCATGTATTATTATCTCTGTTGTAAATAATCAACTAATTGAAGTATTATTTTAAATTTATATTTTCTTAATTTTTAATGCATATAGTTTAATTGACAAAAAGAGATAATCTAGTAGTTAGTAGTGTTTATTTAGGATTAAGGAGGTTATGAGGTGACCGGATGAGGGTGAAAAAAAAAATTATATATTTTAATTTTTAATAAACGTAAACCAAACATACCGTCCGTTCTCTCTAATTAATCCAAATAAATAGATTCGAGTCCACTCCAATTATCCAAAAAGAGACGACAAAAAATGGCAAATCGACTGAAGGTTTGATTTAATAGGCCACTACTCCTCCACATCGATTTATACACGTAACAACAGTCCGTATACCCTATACACAGTGGTACATGTACCTACTACTATATATAGTAATTTTTTACTTAACAACTATACACTTACTAAATATAGTAAGTTTCGCCCACGCGCGCGCTCGCTGAGTCCACAACGTCTTCGCTGAGTCCACAACGTCTCAGAACAACTGCCGCAACGTCCAAAAAACAACTGTCGCAACGTCTACATCCAGGCATGTCCACAACGTCTTCGCTGAGTCAACAACGTCTCAGAACAACTGCCGCAACGTCCAAAAAATAACTGTCGCAACGTCTACATCCAGGCATGTCTACAACGTCTCCTAACACTAGCACCACGTCAAAAACAACTAGCACCACGTACAGAAACGTCTACATCCATGCATGTGAATTTAAACTGATTTTTTCACAAATACAACTAGAACCATGTCAAAAAAAAATAGCACTACGTCCAGAAACGTCCTCATCCATGCGTGTGAATTTAAATTTTTTTTTTTATAAAGACAGTCCACCACGTCTCAGAACAACTAGAACCACGTCAAAAACAATTAGCACCACGTCCACAAACGTCTACATCCAGGCATGTCCACAACGTCTTCGCTGAGTCAACAACGTCTCAGAACAACTGCCGCAACGTCCAAAAAATAACTGTCGCAACGTCTACATCCCAGCATGTCCACAACATCTACTAACACTGCCGCAACGTCCACCTACGTCCAAAAAACAACTGCCGCAACGTCCACCAACGTCCAAAAAAAACTGTCGCAACGTCAAAAAAAATCTATATCCAGGCATGTGAATTTAAGTTGAATTTTTGACATAACAGCTTCCACAACGTCTCCTAACACGGCCGCAACGTCCCCGCACGTCTAAAAAAATTGCTGCAACGTCCAAAACACGGCTTAGCTGATTTTAGTAATGTAAAAAGCAGATACCATTTAAGTAACTATTAGTAGGAAAAAACCAAAAAAAAAAATTGTCAGGGGCGAGACTCGAACCCTGGTTATTTTAGTCTTGTGACTTTCCAAAAAATTCAATTGCCATTAATCCACTTAAAGTTAGTTGACATTTAATTACACTTTCTTGTACATGTCATTTAAAAGATCACTATTGTCAATATTGAATTTCCCATCTCCCAATACATAGGTCAGTAGAACCCCGGAGGAACAAGGTTTTCATGCATGCAAATCGTAAAAAACTATTTTTTATACATGTCAAATGTTTCGTCAAAAATTCAAAAAACCCTTGAAATTATTAAAAATCTTTCGTATCTTTTAAAATATGACGTTTTTTGGAGTTTCGAGCTGCCCAAACCGCCTTTGGCAGTTTGCAGATAGATAGATCTCGAAAAGTTATATGAAATCAAAAAAAAATTCGTCTAAAACGGACCACCGAGCGCAAAGTTATGACCATTTAAAGTTTTCGTCCAAAACCACACATTTTTCAATATCGGAACCATCTCCAAATGCCGGTCTGCTATGTACATTGCGTAGATCTCGTCAAGAACCATAAAATTGACTACTCGCGCGTCCAAATCGGACAATCGAGTGCCGAGTTATGCCCTCTTGAACCGTCCGTGCAATACAACTTCATAGATTGCACATTCCACAACGTCTCCTAACACTGCCGCAACGTCCCTGCACGTCCAAAAAACAACTGCCGCAACGTCAACATTCGGGCATGTGGTGAATTTTTCACATAACACCTTCTACAACGTCTACATCCAATCATGTCCAAAAAATAATTGTCTCAACGTCTACATCCAATCATGTGAATTTAAGCTGAATTTTTCATATTACACCTTCAACAACGTCTCCTAACACTAGAACCACGTCAAAAATAACTAGTACCACGTCTCGCTACGTCCGAAAAAACTAGCACCACGTCCAGATACGTCCACCAACGTCCCACAACGTCCCGCAATGTCCGAAAATACAAAGCAGTAACGTCTCGCAACGTCATGTTACGTCCCGCAACGTCCCGCAACGTCCGAAAATACAAAGCAGTAACGTCTCGCAACGTCATGTTACGTCCCGCAACGTCCAAAATACAAAGCAGCAACATCCCGTTATGTCCCGCAACGTCCCGCAACGTCCCGCAACGTCTAGTTACGTCCCATAACGCGTTCTACCAAGTCCAGCAGCGGGGAAGAATCAGAAGCTACCCATTTCACATGAAAGTGCCAATACCTCACGGAAACCATTTATATATCATATTTCGGAGCAATAGAGCATTATTTGAATAAGAAAACACGAATATAACATCATTAATACATTACCCAACATCAGATCGTGAAAATAAGGTTCCGTAAATCCATCAAATACAGTTTATACTTTATGATGTGGTGATTTTTTTAGAAGAATAAGTTATTTTTGAAGAAGAAGAAGAGATTTTTGAAGAAGAAAAAGAGATTTTTGAACAGGAAAAAGTGATTTTTTAAGAAGAAGTGATTTTTCCGTTGTATTTGGTGTTGTTTGTCGGAAAAAATAATTGTCGATCTCCGTTAAATCTGTGTTTGAATGAAAATTTTGATTAAATGCGGTTTCAAATGGAGTACGGCGAAGAAGAATAACTGATTTTTTAAGAAGAAGAAGTGATTTTTTAAAAAAGAAGGATCTGGGTTTTTGGAGAAGAAGAAGAATAAAAGAGCGTGTATCTCACTCTCTTATAGTGAGAGTGGTGATGTGTTAAGTGGTACATGTACACAGTGGTACAGGATATAATTTGCGCACGTAACAATAAGATATTATTATTTTCAAAACTAAAAGCTGTAAGCTAGATATATTTAGGTGTTTTTTTTTTTCTTTTTTGTTGTTGTTTACGCGCTTCCTAAATCAAAGAGCCAGTATTTTGAATTTCAATTTTAATATCTTGAGTTAATATTTGAGTCTCTTTTTTAGTAAATCATTATTCCAAAGCTTTTTTTTTTTTTTTTTTTGTACGATTTAAAGATGTCTCAACTGATTAAATCGATTACCCAATTCATAATCATGGTACATTTAACATATTGCACAGGAAATCCAACATGCCCTTTTTACGGTCGAATTTTCACTGCTATTATCCCTTCCTTTGCAGACATTCCAGCTCATTTCTAAGAGCATGTTGCCCATTTGTTAGATTGCATAAGTGAAATCATTGATATGTCTTTCCAGCATCATTCTGAAGTCTTTCTTCAAAGAATTCATTCCAATCCACAAATCTCCTTCATTCCAAATCGCATTTCTCGTCTACATATAGCAAGAGATTTGATACCCATGAACGATTCTATGAGGATGGAAAGTATAACGTTGATAGTCCATGCAAGTATACATTTCTACGAGAAATTAATGGAGAATCGAATAAGAATAAGAATTGTTGTGCAGTCCAATCTAACTCATCAAATCACCGTGTATAATGCACGATAAAGGGGTGATTCGAATTTTGAGATTTCTCTTAATTGGCAGGAGAGATTCAAATTGTTGTGCAGTCCAATCTGACTCATCAAACCACCATGTATAATGCACGATAAATGGGTAATTCGAATTTTGAGATTTCTCTTAATTAGCAGGAGATGATTAGGAGAATTTCCAAGGAGAATCATGTAAGACAATATTTGGATTAATTGAATATCCACATCACATTTCGGTGGCTGATGAACCAAATCACGGAGGCACCAATGAAATGGATTTGTACTTCAATTTTTAACTGATAACATGAAATTTATATACTCTATTAAAATATTATTTTTGTCTTATAAAAATAATACTATTTATTATATTATTGTTATTATTTTTAGAACGAAGTGAATATGTTACTTGTTTGCTTTTTTTTTTTTTAATTTTACTTTCTTAGCTATTTTGTCAAATAATTATACAAATATGCTTATGTTTTCATTTAATTTATTTCGTACTAGTATTGTTAATAGATTCATGGATATTCAAACTTGAATCCTATAATTAGATATCTAACACTGTGATTCCAATAAGGGATTATGGTGGAACAAATAAAATAACAATAAACTCTTTTTTGTTATTACTCAATTTATTTTCGATTTAAGAAGGTAATTTAAAACATAGTGGTAACAGTCAAATAAGATACCTTATTTATGGAGTTTTAAATTATTCAGTCTTAGTGAAATTATTTGTTATCGTTCTTTAAATTTATATAATCCGTTTTTAACTCACACCAGCACATTAATAAGATTACGATCAGAAAAAGAAAAGTTAGAGTTGACATTTTTTATCAGATAAAAAATTATTTATTAAACTCCTAAAATGATCCATTATATATAGCGAAAATATAAGAGCAAACTGTAATCCGCCATCAGAGCAAGTTGCGCAGCAAAGAGCAGTAATCTATCAAACAATCTAGCTCATTGAGAATCAAATAATAGGGATGAGTACTATGAGAAAATGGCTTGAACTTGGAAGATAAAAACGGCTTTTATAGTGGGACCAAAAAATCCAAGAGACAGCTTTTATACTCCAAGAAAAGTAGCGTTGTGGAAGCCATGGATACCAGAGACGGAGTGTGTGCTCGCCTGTGTGCTCGCCGAGGATATATCAAAATTGGATTGTCACGAGTTTTTCTTTTGTTACATGGAGATGAAAATTTTACGAGGCGACAGAAAGGAGGGTTAGGGGGATAGCGTCAACGCAAGGGGTGGTGGCGGGGCGACGGTTAGCGGAGAGGAGGGCAGAGGGAGAGAGAGAGGGGGAAGGAAGGGAGGGTTGATTTGGTTGGAAGAAGAAGCCGGAGGGGTGGGGGTCGATCTAGTGGTGGTGACAGGGGTGGATCTGGTGGGGGTTGGTGGCGGGTGATGGGTGATGGGCTGTGGAGAGAGAGAGAGATGAGAGAGAGAGAATGGGAGAAGGAAAGGAGAGAGGGGAAAGTAAATGTTTTATTTTATTATTATTTTATAATTTTGAAGGTCAAAAAAAATATTTTTCATTAAGATAAAAATGCACCTCGTCAAGAGAGATAAAAGTGGGTTTTGAACCAAAATTTTTAAAAAATATAATGTAATGGACCGAAAAAGTAATTTTCATTTATTTTGGACCAAAATGATATTTTTATTATATATAATGGATCATTTTAAGAGTTTAACCAAAATTATTTAGGATCAAGGAAACTTTTTTGGTCGGTGCATCTTGTTTATGTTTTTGTAATTCATATTTATTGCTTACTCATAGAATTAACAGACCTGAATTAACTACTAAAACGCTTCAAAGTTGCATTGATACGATCATTCAATGATTTTTATAAATTTGTGTCAAGATTTGGTATTTCTGGTAGTAAGCTAGTTTATTAGATTCAGGTATTGCTATTTTTTTCAAAATTTTAAAATTTTTGGCTAACTTAGTTACTTTTGGTTTGGTTGAACAATAACTTGTAAAAAGTCATTTGTTAACAAATCTATTTGACATTTCAATTCAATTATCTACTTAAAAATAATGAAAGAATGGTGTATGCCACTCACATGCCACAACCATAATAATGATAATGCACATGAATCACATGCATTCATTATGTATCATCTTTAATTTAAAATTATAATAAAATAAAAAATATAATATTGATTGTTATTGACTAATTGAAGTCCCCCAAAAAATAACACGATAAATATTATTTTTTAAAATTAAGTAATATTTTTTTATTAAATAAATTTAAAAATAGTGAAGAAGTAGTGTAACATGTTGAGAAATGACCATAAGTGGAGAAACTAATACAGTCTACCAATAGATAAATTTTCCATTTCAATTCAATTATCTACTTAAAAATAAGGAAAAAATGGTAAAACTGAAGGACTAGAGGTAGGCTCTCACTTTTTATATTACTAATCCTTGCATCTTCTAGTCTTTTGGCTACTCTTTGAGAATGTCATATCTTTCCACCGAACCAAGGCTCCAATTATAGGACTTTTAGAAGTCAACCGAGTCAATGAATGGGTTGTGACAGAGAAGCTAGGAAATGTGTTCCAAATGGCCAACATCAAACCAAGAAAATGGTCACGATTTGTAGAAGGGATTGACCTTTTGAAATTGCTAATGGAAATGTACATCGTGCATTGCGCTATCTACAATTTGATCTTTGATAGCGATTATTTCTACATCTACCTGATACTGCAAGCAATAGCATTCTTCATAATAGGGCTGGGTTACATAGGAACATTTCTCCCAAACTAAAGGATTTCCCACTAGGAAAAATAAAGCTTCCATGTTAGAAAGCAACGGTACCAAAATCCAGTTACAACAAACTAGTACTTATTTCCAATAAGCATGTTGTAGAATACAATATATAAATTTTTGAAGTTCTTGTTAGGAGTGTTCTAAAGAGTTTATGTTCATCAGGCTCCTTGTTGTGTAAGTGCATTATATTGTAAGTCTATTAAGTGGTTGAATAAATGCAATTTACAACTATTTTTATTTTTAAAAAAATCAGAAAGAATAGTGTGTGCGAATCACGTGCGATAACCTTAATAATGATAATGCACCTGAATCGCACGCCTCCATTATGCATTATCTTTAATCTAAAATGATACTGAAATAACAGAATATAACATTTGTTGTTGATAATTGAACTCCCTCCCAAAAAAAAATCATAAATAGTATTTTTGTAATTGTAAATAGTAGTTATGTTTGTTAAATAAAATAGAAAAAAATAATTAAGAAGTAGAGTAACGTGTCGAGAAAAGAAAGTGGAGCAATAAATAGAGTCTACCAATCGATAAATTTGCCAATTCAATTCAAATATCTACTTAAAAATAAGGAAAGAATGGTAAAAACTGAAATACCAGATGTGGGCTCTCTTAGAGAATGTCATATCTCTCTATCGAACATAGGCTGCAATTATAGGACTTTTAGAAGTCAACCAAGTCAATGAATGGGTTGCGACCGAGAAGCTTGGAAAAGTGTTTCAAAGGGCCAACATCAAACCAAGAAAATTGTCACGATTTGTAGAAAGGATTCACCTTTTGGAATTGCTAATGGGAATGTACATGCTGTATTGGGCTATCTACAATTTGATCTTTGATAACAATCATTTTTACATCTACCTGATACTGCAAGCAGGGGTATTCTTCATAATACGGATGGGTTACATAGGAACATTTCTCCAAACTAAAGGATTTCCCACTAGGAAAAATAAAGCCTCTATGTCAGAAGGCAACAGTATGAAAATTCAGTTACAGTAAACTTGTACTTATTTCCAATAAGCATGTTGTAGAATACAATATATAAATTTTTGAAGTTCTTGCCAGGAGTGTTCTAAAGGGTTTCTGTTCATCAAGCCCCTTGTTGTGTAAGTGCATTATATAGTAAGTCTATTAGGTGGTCGAATAAATGTAATTCCAAACTATTTTCATTAAAAAAAAAATGGAAAGAATGTTGTGTGCGACTCACGTGTGGCAACCATAATAATGCACCTGAATCGCACGCATCCATTGTGTATCATCTTTAATCTAAAATAATAATAAAATAAAAAATATAATATTGGTTGTTGACTAATTGAACTCCCCCAAAAATAACACGTAGTATTTTTCTAGTTTTAAGTAATAGTTGTTATGTTTGTTAAATAAAATAGAAAAATAGTTAAGAAGTAAAGTAATGTGTCGAGAAATGATGGTAAGTGGAGGAGAAACAAATACAGTCTACCAATCGATAAATTTTCCATTTCAATTATCTAATTAAAAATAAGGAAAGAATGGTAAAAACTGAAGGTCCTGAGGTAGGCTCACTTTTTTTTTTTTATATATTATAGGTCTTTGCACCTTCTAGTTTCTTGATACTGTTTGAGAATGTCATATCTCTCCATCGAGCCAAGGCTGCAATTATAGGCCTTTTAGAAGTCAATTGAGTCAATAAATGGGTTGTGATAGAGAAGGTTGGAAACGCATTCCAAAGGGCCAACATCAAACCAAGAAAGCGTTCACGATTTGTAGAAGGGATTCATCTTTAAGAATTGCTAATGAAAATGTATATGTTGCATTGCGCTATCTACAATTTGATCTTTGATAACAATCATTTCTACACCTACCTGATACTGTAAGCAGGGGCATTCTTCATAATAGGGTTTGGTTATATCGGAACATTTCTCCCCAACTAAAGGATTTTCCACTAGGAAAAATAAAGCCTCCATGTAGAAGGCAACAATACGAAAATCCAGCTATAGCAAACTAGTACTTATTTCCAATAAGCATGTCGTAGCATACAATATATGAATTTTTGAAGTTCTTGTTAAAAGTGTTCTAAAGGGTTTCTGTTCATCAGGCCCCTTGTAAAATGATGTAAAACAGTGTCGTTTTCATTTGGAACAAGACTGGAATAGGAATTTGGGAGCAGGTGATCTGTGTACCTTGTAGTGTAAGTTCATTATATAGTAAGTCTATTAGGTGGTTGAATAAATATAATTTTCAACTATCTTCATTAAAAAAAAAAAAAAAAAGAAAGAATAGTGTATGTGAATCACGTGCGATAACTATAATAATGATAATGCACTTGAATCGCACGCCTGCATCATCTTTAATATGAAATGATAATGAAATAAAAAAATATAACCTTGGTTGTTGACTAATTAAACTCCCCTAAAAAACAAAACACGATAAATAATATTTTTCTAATTTTAAATAGTAGTTATGTTTATTAAATAAAATAGAAAAATAGTTAAGAAGTAGAATAATGTGTCGAGAAAAGAAAGTAGAGTAACAAATACAGTCTACTGATAAATAAAAAACCTTATTATTATGAAATCTTGTTTGATTTGATATGAAACTTCTATTGCTTGATAAACTTTTGCATATGAAATCTTATATATAATTTTTTTATATAATTTCATGTTTATATAATTATTTAATAATAAAATAATAATTAAAAATATTTTTTTATAATTTTTTAAAAAATTAAAAAACATAATTACAATTTAATTACTTTAATAATTATTAAATTATAAAATTTCGATTAGTTCTATTTCCTTTGTGACCAAACAAACACAAATTATATATTTGGTTTGACTATTACAACTATATTTTCGATATAAGATGAAATAAAACCCGACTTAAAACAGCAATATTACTCTGCAGAAACTGAGCAAAGGCACCCCCGTCTCATTCTTGGCAACAATATTTATATATTTGTAGATAAACTCGCTAAGAAATTGGTTCCATTTTTGTATAGCTTACAAGATGGTAAAGATGATGCAGGACATGGGAAGCGGGTCAAAGGAGCTTCTTAGTTTCATAATCCAGTAAATGAAAGTTTCTGATGCACATTAACCAAACCAACCACCCCCACCCCCCGCCCCCCCGAACATGGCGGGAGGGACAAGAACTGATATATTTTTTCATTAAGTGAAGCTTTACGCATGAGTAATAAAAACTGGGAATTCGGTACAGGAAAAGTAAAAAATTATGTTTTAGACAAATGCGCTCATTTCCTCTTCCCTGAACCAATTGTCAGCAACTCGAAGCTCCGCAGAGTTTCGTCACGGCTGCCTCTCAAAGCTGCTGGAACTCGAGTGAATGATGACGACTTGGACTCGAATCCAGGCTGTTGTCGATGGGTTGTAGACGGCCGTGCGCTGGCTGATCCCAGTCGACTGGGACGATTTTCACTGGGTTCACCGGAGGAGCTGGGCCTGCTGCTCGAGATTATAGGTCTCTTTGAAGCACTGGCAGTTCGAGACACACGTCCTCTTTCAGAATCCGTTTGCTGATACAAATCCAAAGACATAGTTTTGAGTAAAACATAAACCAGATCCTAATATAAGTTTTTGCAGCATAGAAAAAGAAGAGAATGTTAGACAAGAAGGTTATAACCCAGTGATAGACACTTCCCCGCTTAAAACCAATAGGTTTTGAGTTCGAGCAATCTAGGATTCCGCCTCCTTTGTAAAAAAAACAAAAAAAAAAAGGAAGAGAATGTTTCACTCACCACTTCCTTGGATGATGGTACATCCTCTGATCTGTTTCTTGAGTGCTCCCCATGTAAACCAACCCCAGAACTCCTCCTACCAAATGGCTCGCGAGTCTCCTGTCTCGCTGGATAACACAATTCAAACACATTCAACCAATTAGCCACGAGATCAGTGCCAAACTTCCCCACCTAATTTTGTTTCTATAACAAAATAGATATGACAATTGCATTAAACATATATTTGCCTTTCAGCGGAAATTAAGCATATTTTGATCCGAACTTATACACCCGTAGGGGTAGGGGTGAATAACCACTATTAGCGGATCCAAACTAGTCCATCAAATGGCTTAGAAATGTTACTGCTTTCACCTGTAGAAACATCGTCAACCCTTCCTCCAATGGCAAAATTCACCCAATAAAATATTAAATGGTGAACATTGCCCAGGAACTATAAATGCTATAAGACTTAACTCAATCTTCAGGGGTTCAGCCAGGCTATTCCAAATTATTCAGTAATGCAAAGCATCTTCCAAACAAATCCATACCCTGTGCAACCCGATTCTCCCACCAAGTTGGTTCAAGTCTTTATATTCCTCTTTGGGGAACTTGCATGAACCCATTTATCTTAACTCCACCCTTTTGCTTTTCTTTGCTCAACATGGAAGCAGGGATACAGAGGGACTTCGGTCATGAAGATTATAGGTGATTTTCGAAGAATAAAGACTAAAAGGCGGTAAAAACTAGTGAACATGTGATAGAAACTTTCAGGTATTGATTTCAAATTGCTCAGCCTCGGTTGGAAGTATCATAACAAAAAAACACTCTAAAGAAGAAAAATCATAACCATAACAGACCTGGGTTCTTCACTCCTCTCGAACTAGAGGCAATCTGTGGGTACTTCAATACAGTCCAGTCAAAGACATAGTCAAACTGATAACCTGATGCATCAACCACCAGAATTAATTTCAGAAATGGCAGTGGCTGAGATCAACTCTACTGCACAGCAGATAAAGCTTAAACTCACACCAAATAACAGGGATCAACAAGCCAATTACCTTCTCGAATAAAGAGATCCCTAAAAAGTCTTTTTAGGTATGAATAATCTGGCTTGTCATCAAAACGCAGGGATCGACAATAATGAAAATATGATATGAATTCTGATGGATACGATTTACACAGCACCTACAAATGGCATCAGAACACACATTACAATTTTCAGAATAATTATTTACTGTAAACCCCCATATACTTTTACGACAAAGTTATAACTCCACAGCACAAAATTTCTAATCAAAGTAGCCAAAGAAGAAAGAACAGAAAATGCAAATTACAAGCACCTCAATGGGAGTAAGCATCTTTTTCTCACTAATTTTATCATATTTCTGCTTTTTAGTTCCAGCTTTCAACCCCTGCCATGGAAGGCTAAAATATAAAATGCAAACATTATCAGATTTCTAATTCTTGTAACACAAATGGGAAAGAAAAAGGGTACATTATGAAACTTTTGCTTAACCTTCCACGCAAGAAATACATTAGCACATAGCCAAGAGACTCCAAATCATCTCTTCTACTTTGTTCTGAAAGTAAGAGAAACAATGAGTCTTAAGCCACAGTAGATACTCCAAATCAAAAGAAACAGATGCTATATCAAGTTTAGGGGTGCATTTGGGTTCACTTACCAACTCCAAGATGGGTGTTAACACTAGCATAACGAGCGGTACCAGTAAGATTTTTGTTTTCCCTGTAAAAGAGAGAACAATTGAGAAAAAGACGTGGCTGAACTATAGTGAAAATGGTAGCTCGTGAAGAAAGTGGAATATCAAAAAATAAAATACAAGATTTGTATCATGACTCATAAATAGGAAAATATCAAATAGGGCTTCCAACTAATAAATCTAAATGGTTGTACATATATATATATATATATATATATATCAATTACCTGTATGGTATGTGTTTATGCGTTTGAAGATCTCTGTACTTTTTGGCAAGACCATAGTCAATAATGTATACCTGTTAGGAAACGAAAGGAGCAAGAAAATTGAGTTATGTAATTGGATAGAGAAATTATAAGGATGTTACATTCAAAGTTTAAGAAGGTAGCATGTCGATGGAAACAGGAGCAGTTAATGAAGACATGAGCAACTAAGCCTTCATGGGTTTTGGTCATTTACGTTTCTAGAGATATAGAATCAGCTGCTCAAGAAGCAGAAGCCTAATTAATGTATAATTTGGTAAGATCAAGGGAGAGAGACAGTAACACAAGCCATGATCTCAAAACATATATTACCATAGTAACACCATCCACAACTATTATGGATATACCACCAAAATATCTATGGAAGGGACAAAGATAAACTAGAAGGTTTCAAACTCTCAGCAGCAAAGGATTCCCGCCCGACATATCTCAAAGTTACATCTCACAGACTAATCATCTCACATTCAATATAAAATCATATATGGGTATCTGATCCTAGAATTTAAAATCCAATATTTCCACAAAGAAAATGCTTGATATTTGTCACTACCACCATTGTTGAAAAGTTTCACAAATTACAAAACAATGCTTAAAATAGCAAACAATTTAAATTCTAATATCCAAATCCCTACAGGCACCAGAATAATGCTTGAGAAACTGGAAGTAGCAGTTGCAAATAACAAACCTGATTTGCTTTGCGCCCTAAACCCATTAAGAAGTTGTCAGGCTTAATATCGCGATGCAGAAAACCTCTCGAATGCATGTATTCAACTCTATTAATCTGAAAGAAAGCTAAACATAAGCACCGAAGCAGAAGGCGACAGAAACAATCCGAAAACAATGAGCCACTTACTAATTGATCTGCAAGCATCAGAACAGTTTTCAAGGTGAACTTTCTATTACAGTAGTTGAACAAGTCCTCTAAGCTTGGGCCAAGAAGGTCAATAACCATGGCACTATACTCGCCTTCGACTCCAAACCATTTAAGATGGGGAATTCCAGCTTCAAGCACCAAGTGAAAAAACACAGAAATATTAAAAAGAAATCAGCACGCTTGCTTGGAGAAGCACTCATAACCATTCCAGATAAGAAAATCAAGGGCGAGAGTACTCACTTCCGCCTTGGAGAAGCATATATAACTTTGATTCATAATGAAGTTGAGGATGTTTAGTTTTAAGTGGCTCCTGGAAAACCATAAACATACTAGGATGAGATTTTCTTAGAAGTAACTTTGTAAACCAGGTCGATGCCATAAGCTTGCCAGGAAGTCAATATAATGTAAAAGGATCTTCTTTGTGGTACAGAAGTCAAGAAAAAAAAGAAACAGCCAACATGTTTATCCCATTTAAATACTCAAAATCAAAAACACAGTCATTAGTGTCTTACAAGGATATTAATTGAATAAATGCATGACAAATTCAACAACACATTGGAACGTGATAATCAAGATTACGCAGAGAAATGATCGCGATTAACATTTTATTAAGTTCCCAATCGTTGAATCATTAACTTGGCAAGAAAATTTGAAAATTCAAGTACAATTTATGACGTAAGAATCAGAGTAAAAAATTAAAACTCACAAGCTTCACACCAACTTCTTCTCCAGATTGCACGTTTACTCCTGAAATGCAAACAAACTTATGAAGGTGTGAAACAGAAGAAAAATAGAATGACAGAAACAGAAGTTAGCACAAATTTCAACTGCAGAATGGAAACGAAGATTACCCAAATAGAGTTCTCCAAACGATCCACTACCGATCTTCCTCCCCAGCTTAAACTTTCCACCAATGACATGATCCATAATTATAATTTGAAGCTAATTATTAGCTTTCCGCCTCAACTTTAGGGGTCAAATGAAGGAAAACAAAATACCAATTATTCAATCTTTCTTGATTTGAAACAGAACCCAATTCATCAAACAAACCATAACCTTCAAAACATGTTCCTGTTCAATCACCTAAAGCTGCAATCTTGAATAAGCCTCAGATCCACCGAACAAAAACCATGCAAAAAATTCCCACCCAAAAAAAAAAAAAAAACAAAAGAAATATCTATGACAGATAAATTAACCTCAGACCCACGAACCCAAAAGAATCAATCTTTTCATATGAACATGGGATGAAGGAATTCACGTATTCTTCATTTTCTCAAATGCGAAAAAAATTGAACCATAGGAGAGCCTGGTTTGGAGAAGCCCGGGGGTGGATCCCATTCTTCTGTAACGGAAGGGAAATGGGATGAAAGGGCAATTGTAAGACAGTATCTTATAAATCGAAATCCACGGGAAGTTTTGGGTAAAGATTCTAAGAGAGAGAGATCTGTTGTGAGGATGAAAGAGGGATATGATGAAGAAAGTGGTAAGAGTACGAGGAAAAATGAGAAAAAAATGGAGTAGTTGTTTGAGGATATATTTTTCAGTTTTTTTTTTTTTTTTGGCGTTCTTTATTTATTTATCTCTTCCAAAACATTAGTCAATTTTGTCCTCCTCCTCCTAGCCTCTAATCTCTTCACCTTTCTAAATTATGTCTAAAAGGATTTTAAACTTTGGTTTTAATTTTACCTCAATAAAAGTGTTGAAATTTAGACATGAGTATTATCCTGAAGTAGTTGGCATTTTCCACTTAAAATTGATAGGATTAAATTTCAACTTCCAGTCCTTTATATTTAAAAAAAATAATTCCAATCATCTAAATTTAATGTGTTAAAATTTAAACTATTTTTATAAAGTATAGGTTTAGGAGATTTATCTTGAAAAAATATGATTTAAAAAACATTAAAGCGTACGTAAATTAAAATTTATTATTATAACTAGATTATGAGTTTGTATTAAAAATATTTTTAATATATTTTTAAATTAAATTAATAATGTTATATAATAAATGATGAAAAATACTGATGAGATGGAAGTAGTTAATGGTAATCACTCTCCGCTTAAAATAATAAGTGTTAATTTTAAAATAATAGGTATTGATTTCGAGTCATCTCTGTATAAAAATATAGCATATAAGACTTTGATTTAGGTGACTACCACAAAATTATTTCATATCATCTCTAATTTCTATTTTTATAATAATTTATATATAAATATACGTTCATATAAAGATTGATTAGCCTTCTCACATCATAAGCATAGTTTTGATCATTACGGTGATGATATTGAGGATAACTTTGCTACTACGTCCCTAAAAAAAAAATTTTCATAAAACATTTAAAATCATGCATAACAAAAAAAGAATGAATCATGATTTAATTTAAAAATTACATAAGTCTTATTTATTATTCTCACAATTTTTTCAAAAAAAATAGTTTTTAACCTATTAAAACTTTCCACTAAATAAAAATAATTTAAAATTTAAAATCCAAAAACTATATTAAAAATATAAAATATCTTTTAATTAAAAAATATCTTACAAATAAAATTGGAGGTAATCTAAAACAGAAGAAATTCTAGAGCAACCAGCACCCGAAACTGATAACATGTCATTTAAATATTTAATATAATATAATTTCACGTACAATTACTAATTTCACTTTTAATTACTAATATTAAACTTATCATCAACTATCAATTTAAATTCTAAAATATAATTCTATCATTTTCTTCACCTCTTATTTTAAAATTTTTATCTTGAATTTCAATTGTATATATCTTTCTTTACTTCCCATCAAC
Organism: Knoxia roxburghii; assembly: GCA_030378225.1. Taxonomy (NCBI): domain Eukaryota; kingdom Viridiplantae; phylum Streptophyta; class Magnoliopsida; order Gentianales; family Rubiaceae; genus Knoxia; species Knoxia roxburghii. The sequence continues at coordinate 5,600,897 of CM059420.1, read as the reverse complement.
CATTCATTCCCACACACACGAAATCATCAACCAAAATATATATATGTCCCTTTTTTTTTTAAGAAATCTTCATGGCTACTACAATTTTCCTCCATCTCCCTCGCCATTCTCAAATATCAAAAGTATATTAATATGTTATAGTGTTAATCATTCTGCATTAATTTTGTCTAATGTCACTCATTCTTCTCACGAATTGGAATTGTGGTCTTTCTCAAACTTTTCTTCTATTATCTCTTAAAATTTTTATTAATTGTAATAATATTTTATATCTTGATTATCTTTATCATCATGATAAAGACTGATTATTAGTTTTATTTTTTTTTACAGAAATCTTCATGACTTCCACAAGAAATCAACAACTCTTTACTATCTTTCATCTCTTTCACTCTTCTCAAGAATTGCAATTGTGGTTTTTCTCAAACTCTTCTTCTATTATCTCTTAAAATTTTTGTTAATTGTATATTTTATATCTTGATTAGCTTTATCATGATCATAAAGATTAATTATACGTTTATCTTCATCTTTTTTTTTTTTTTATAGAAATTTTCATGAATTCTACAAAAAAATCAACAACTCTCTCTCATCATTCATCTCCCTCACTCTTCTCATGAATTGCAATTGTGGTCTTTCTCAAACTCTTCTTCTATTATCTCTTAAAATTTTTATTAGTTGTAATATATTTTATATCTTGATTATGTTTATCATGATAATAACGATTATACATTCAATTTCACTGATTTATTAAAAAAATAATAATATGATTTTAAACAAAAATAATTATTATCTAATTTAATGTATTTATCTATAACTTTCATGGATTAAAATAATTAATTTAATCAATCAATCCATTTAAATTCCTTAGGTAGTTTTGTCACTAAATCATTAATTCTCATTTACACATATAATTTATGCACACAAGAGAAGGGGGAAAAAAATAAAAGGCCCCCCACGTTAATAGATACATAACTACATTAATTGTTATTATATGAAATAAAAATAAATATAATTATTGTGTAATATGAATTTAACTTTTGAAGATATAAAAATTAATTTAATAATGAGATGAAATGATAAGACTTTGAACAGATAAAAATAATTAGAATGAGATTAAATAAGACTAAAATAAAAATAAAAATAATAAGAAAAAATAAATATTTATTATAAATACGACTTTGAACATATCTATTAATATATCTATCTATTTATCTATCAACTATGCAACCCCTTTTATCAAATTCATACATTTTTGTATAACCTTTTTTTTCTTTTTTTACTTTTACTTTTACAAAAAAAAAAAAAAATAGTAGTTACACAAATAAGAAATAATCATATTTTTATTTCATCAAATTTACTAGAATATTAATTTTTTAATGTAAATTATATTTCATAATTTGAAATATACCACAAAAAATATCAATTATGTAATAATTTAATGATATTAAATTTTTATTAAACTTTCAATAATTGACAAATTATACACTAATATTAATGATTTTAACTTATGATTTTAATAACATACTTAAAATTTTTTATTAATTTTTAATATTTAATATATTAAATAATAATATTATGAAAACAGTTATACATAATATATGAAATTAAAAAAATCTTAATTTTTAAAATATTTTTATTAATATTTAGTTACAATTTTTTTCATAGTTATTTTTCTATTAAAATGTGATCAAAATTATCTCAATTATATCAACAATTTATATTAATAAAATTTAAAAATAAATGATTAATATTATAATTTATTAAAAATTTGTATATATATTGTTTGTAAAACAACACTGCCGATTTAAAATTCATATAAAATATTATACTTTAAAATAAATAATTTTAATAAATAAATTATTATTATCGTGATAACGATGTAGATAGTTTCTATAAGAATCCGGAAGGTGTCCCCCTTGGTATACGATATAATTTACCGTTAATTAAAGCATATAATTTTGTAATACTCCTGTTTAAAAATATTGTTAAAAATATTCTAAACAATTTTTTTGCTCACAGGAGCCAATCATTATATGGTAGTTCTAAACTATATTGCAAAGTGTGAATTTTTTTTTTTTCTATTAAAGTGTTAGTCATCTTGCAAGGTATTTTCTAGTACTACGATATAATTTTTGGATAGAACAATAATTTTAAAAAATAGCAACAATTCTTAAACCATTTCCATAAATTTAGTAGTTTTTGTCCTACAAATATATATAGGAAATAATAGAAGTATGAGTGACACACAATTTATATTATATTACTTTTGTAAAGAGTAGAAATTATTATTAGTTCTTTTAGGTTAATTTAATAATAGTTGACAATCCATCGCCATAGTTTTAATTATTTTTTTCTTTTATTCTTCGCTGACTCGACTCGAACTCAAAACCTTGAGTTTTAATTTATATTATATTAATTTAATAATAGCTAAAGTATAGCGTTTAAACAACTAGCATCACGTCCAGAAACATCTACATCTATGTGTGTGAATTTAAACATAATTTTTTCACAAAGACAGTCCACCACGTCTCAGAACAACTAGCACCACGTCAGAAATAACTAGCCCTACGTCCAAAAACGTCTACATCCCTGCGTGTGAATTTTCGCTGAATTTTTCACAGAATATAGTATACCACGTCTCGCAACGTCCAAAAAAACTAGCACTACGTCCATAAACGTCTACATCCATGTGTGTAAATTTAAACAAAATTTTTCACAAAAAAAGTCCGCTACGTCTCAGAGCAACTAGCACCACGTCCAAAAACTTCTACATCCATGTGTGTGAATTTTAGCTGAATTTTTCACATAACATAGTCTACCACTTCTCTCTATGTCCAAAAAAACTAGCACCACGTTCAGAAATGTCTACATCCATGTATGTGAATTTAAACAGAATTTTTCACAAAGACAGTCCACCATGTCTCAGAACAACTAGCACCACGTCAAAAACAACTAGCACTACGTCCAAAAATGTCTACATCCATGCGTGTGAATTTTAACTGAATTTTTCACAGAACATAGTCTACCACGTTTCGTTACGTCAAAAACAACTAGCACCACGTCCAGATACATCCCGCTACATCCAAAATAACTATCACCATGTCCAGCTACGTCCCGCTACGTCCAACTTCGTCCCGCTACGTCTAGCTACGTCCCATAACATTGAGAAATTTGCCAAGTACTTGTACAAAAACGCGACATTTTAATGAGTGAGACATGGTGGAAACGCAGCATTTTAACGAGCGAACCAGGGTTGAAACGCTCCAGTTTGACGTTTTTGTTAAACATGAAACGTTAAAGTGATACGTTTTGGGTTGTCATTATCGGAGAATTTTAACGTTTTCGTTGTATTAAAATGTCATCGGCATTAAATTTTACAGGTCAGAAACGTTATTCTATGCGTTTGTGTAAATGGAGAAAACACATTTTAGTTGCGTTTTCGACATTTACTTAGCCATTTTCTACCTTTTTCCTTCATAAGGCCCTTTTCGTCATTTCATAATTATTTTTATTTTTTTATGATACAAATAGCAATTTAGTTATACAAATAGCAATCCAGTTTATAAAAATTACCATGAAACCTTGTAGTTGATTCTGTGGGTCAAAAGTCAAAAAAGTCAACATTAGTCAAAAGAGTCAACAATAATCAAACAAATTTTCTGTACAAAAGTCAAAGTCAATTTTGTCATTATAAAAATAAGTAAAACAAGTTTTAATATAACAGTCAAAATCAATTGAATTTTCGTTACGAAAGTCAAAATCAAAATCGGTCGTTAAAAAAAAAACTAGTGAGACAAGTTTTAATATAACAGTCAAATTCAAATGAATTTTTGATACGGAAGTCAAAAATCAAAACGAGAGTCAAAATTAACACGTAGATTAATCAAATAGCCAAATCAAACCTAAGCATGTAAGGTAATAATATAATAATATAAAAATATGGGTTGGTTAGACCCGACAAATTTACGAAAATTTTCTACTAAAATCTCTCACCTTGATAAAGATTAACCCTTAATCTCGTCTAATAGATGGCAAGAAAGAGTTGATGATCTTGTTTTGGGCTATGTCAGGTTGAGAACCGATCTGGGGGGAGATAGTATGGTGATGAATTTGTTTTGGATTGTTAGAGTTATGTTGGTTGATGAGTTTTAATCCTCAGGAAGAAAGAGCCGGAGGTGGCTTGGTGTTGTTGATAGGCACAATGGTGGTGATGACAGAAAGAGAAGGAAAATGCTATTAGGAGAGGTGCTTGCAAAGAAAAGAGATTGATGTTACGCGGGCTTTTAAGTGAGAATAGGGTTGGGATTTGGTATATTTGATTGAGGGCTAATTCATACTATTAGAAAATATTGATTTATTTAATTTGACTGCCTACCATATTTATTACCTCTAATTAATTCAATTTAACTTAAATAAAAACTATTATGAATATAAATTAAGAATTTTTTTATTTTTTTTAACGTTCGATTTTGATTTTGACTTTCGTAACGAAAATCCAATTGATTTTGACTGTTATATTAAAACTTGTTTTACTTATTTTTATAATGACAAATATTGATTTTGACTTTTGTACCGAAAATTTGTTTGACTATTATTGACTCTTTTGACTAATGTTGACTTTTTTGACTTTTGACCCAGAGAATCAACTACAAGGTTTCATGGTAATTTTTATAAAATAAGGGAAATGATTTTCTTTCTTTTCAAACCATATTTAGGTTGTAAAGAAATATTTTGGTAGCATTTAAATCATGATACGATTTATGAAATCTGAATGACTTGTTGTTTGATTAAATGTTTTTAGCCTTCGGTACTGGCCTTCGGGCATTATTACTAGCCTTCGTGTACTGGCCTTCAGGTACTGTTACTAGCCTTCGGGAACTGACCTTCGGGCATTATTACTAGCCTTCGGGTACTGGCCTTCGGGTACTGTTATTTGCCTTCGGGTACTGGCTTTCAGGCACTATTTGTTATTTTCTATTTCTGATATATTATAACTAATCATACGTGCTATTGGAAACTGTTTTGAACTTCTAACCAATTTTAAATGTCTTCCGTTGTGCTCTGTTTTTAAAATCTTCTTATACGTATTTTTGAAATAATTTTCGGTTATGATTTACACTTGTTTTGCTTGCATGTTAAATTCCATTAAATTCTCTCACTTGGCTATGGCTCATCTCTTTATATATTACAATTTCAGTTGGGTTTTAAATAAAGAAGCGTGATTTCCGGAGATTGCGACACGTGTCAAGGAATAAGGCATTTGAGAGCTCCAGGATATTAGGGCAAACTTCAGTTACTCATTTTATATTGTATGGTTTATGAAGGATTGTAATTTTTTTTTTGATATTTTAATTAATAAATAGCTCGAGCTGAAAAAGGCATTTCGTCTCGTAACCATTAGGGCGAGATGTTACACTAAGGGTGTAAATGAGTCGAGTCGAACTCGAGCTTTGCCTTATTTAACTTTGACTTATCTTGAAATAGACAAATTCGAGCCCGAACTCGAGCTTGCTCGAATCTAATATTTTAAACTCAAACATGGCTGGATTCGAACTCGAATCCAGCTCGAGTAAAACAATAATAATAACTACAACGATTTTTAGTGACTAGAGTAATAAGTTGATGGTTTTACTTAATTAAGAAATTTAAAGAATTTTTTTATAAAATTAATGTTTGGGTAGACAAGGGTTTGTGAACTGATATTGTTGTGAAATGTTCAAGTGTTTATCTATATTTAGAGAGAAGAAAAAAAAGTTTATGCCTTTAAAATAAGGTGGTATATACAGATGTTAAATAGAGAGAAACATTTAAAAAATTTTGAAAAATCTGAATTTTTTTTTTCTGGGAATCTTTGTTTTGCTCCAAAACATTGCATAAAAATTCATATTGTCCTGGAAACATTATGCTCTCTTTTAATCAGTGAAATTATGCATCATCAATCAACCACAGCAAGCAATACAGCTGGGAGATATGACTAAGATTGCTGCTGGGATTTGCCATCCTTTTCCCTTAAATGTCAACAAAGTGAGCGAATTTCTTTTATTCAATCATTTTCTTATGGATATCAGAGAAAATCCCCTTCACTTTTTGATCCTCTCCCCCCCTCAACCCCCCCCCCCCCCCCCCCCCCCCCCCCCCCCCTCTCTGTTTTCTCCATTATCACTTTGTTGAGTTGGAGATTCAGGTGGACTAATCACTACTAGAAGATTAGATTGGTCAAAATCTAGAGAATCATGGATTAGGTTGGGTGTGACCACTTCAACTTAATGAGCTGCTTCTTGTTTTGATCTATGACTCTTGTGACTTTCCTTACAACTTTCTCTCATCCATCTTCTCCATCCCCTCAGCTTAATTTGGCCTTGGCATATGCATATTAGATTATTTTTGTTTGTTCTCAACAAGGAAAACGTAATACTATTATATCTTTCAAACGAGTGAGTTCATACAAGATTTTATTACAAAGAAGAGACCGAAATCTAAATGATTCGAACTCAAGACCTATTTTTAAATAGGGACTACTAACCACCGGGTTACAACCCTCTTATCGAAAGAAATATATTTTTTTAATGCATTTGCTCACCCTGTGTGTTTTTAGAGAGGGATTTGTGAAATTGTGTGGCTAGTGTACTTGTTTCTGTCCTATATATTTGGTTATGTATGTGGAATCTCAAAGAGAAAATACTTTGATGACATTTGGTTGTATGATGCCATTTTATGGTTTGTAAGGTGAGGAGATGTGATGATGACACAGCTTCTGCTTTCAAACTGCTTTGTCTTTCATTCTAAGTTGGCAATTGGCAAATACCAACCAACCAACAAACAAACTAACCAAAGAATACATAGAAATTGAAGATGATCACTCATCTGCCAGGACTCAAGACCCAACTTTTGTCTCACTTTTCACCACCATTGCACCAAATAGATATTGAAACTATATCAACACAACAGACAAAAATTAACCATTGTTCATGGGAAAATGATAGCAAGACTAATACTAACTGTATCATCCGTCCCATATCGTTAGTTTACAGTCTGAATAACTTGTATATAATTTTTAGTCTCATAGGTTACTAATAACTAGGATTAACTATTTTGGGCATACAGCCAATACTATCAACTGCTGTACATTAAAAAACCCAAAGATTTGGGTTAATGGAAGCTAGTCAGATCTTGGAACCTCAAAGCTGTGAACATGGACATTGAAACTCAAATCATTCAGTTTTCCCGAGTAATAGATTCAGTAACCAAAAACAAACCAGTAAATTGCAATTCATGTCAGATTAATCAAACACAATCACCATTCGATCATCAAAATTGGAGAATGACCATCTCTGGTTAAACACAGCTTCCAAAGAAAATGTGCTCCCTCATCACAAAACAGAAGATTTATTGGATACTACAGTTTAATGGCATCCAGAAAAAAATGGAAGCTTTTATCAGGACCAGTGCATCTTTCTAGTCTTACCTCCCTGTGAAGCTTTTCGTTATTCTCAAAGTCTAATTGTGCATTTTACAGGATAGCTTCCACAATCTATTCCGGTGACCAAGTCACTGTCCATGAGTCGCCAGCTCATTTTTCAACAAGAATGTGGCCAGAGACCCTAGCAGCTCCCGCTGCTTGGAAGCTTGACAGCAGCTCATATTGTCAAGATTTAAAATGGATAGTTCTTTTCCGATTGCCTTCTTTCAGATTGAGCTTCATTATCTTTCAGAGAATCACTGGTCCTCTCCAAGTTATCATTCAAAAGCATCTTTCCTGGCCGTACCACTGCTGGCTTCTCCTTGCTTTTCTCAATTTATCTCCATTCTCAGCCTTTCCTTGTCCTGGAGAACACCTCATATACCTCCCATTCATGGCCACCAGTGGTGCAAAGCAAGCCCTTATCACCCTCATCACCAGTAATCCCCACATGAACAATTTCCATCCTTGAAATGATGAAAACGAATGTTATCTCTGATAATTATTTCCCTATTCATAATCTTCGATATAAACTTTGTTGCAGTGTGGCAGTCCACACACACACGAAGATTCTTCGTCACACGTATTGTTGTCCCAGCAGGAGTGCTTATAATACTAAATGCTATTGCTAGCCTTTCACTGTGAGCAGTCACTGTATCTCTCTTCTGTTCTTCATCAACATCATGTTGAACCTCACTCGTATCAACAATGTATCCTTCGCGCTGTATTCGCTCTAATATATCTCTCAGCGCTTCGTTTATCTGATCATAAAGAGGGTGTGATTTATCTCCTGCCACAAAAGCATGTACCTTGTTCTTAACTTCAACCCAGCTGCAAGCGGGTGCCTTTGTTATGCCTTTACTTCTCATTTTGGTTCTTAACTTTTGTGCCTCTTTCCATCTCCCACCATTGGCATACATACTCGACAATAGTGCATAAGCACCAGAATTTTCAGGGTCAATTCTGAATATCTCTCCAGCCACCTTTTCAGCAAGATCAATATTTTTATGAACTCTGCAAGCAGACAGTAGCGCAGACCAAACCGCCCCGGTTGGACTGATATGCATGGTAGAGATGAAATTGTAAGCTTGTTCTAGCCTTCCTGCGCGACCAAGAAGATCAACAAGAGCAGTGTAATGTTCCAACCATGGAGCAATCCCATGACTATCAGTCATGCATTTAAAATATTTCCAAGCTTCATCAACCAATCCAGCATGGCTACAAGCAGTCAAAACAGCCACAAAGACCAGAGGATTGGAATGCACTCCAGCCATCTGCATTTTCTCAAATAACAAGATGGCATCATCCGCATGCCCATGAGATGCGTAACCCATAATCATGGCTGTCCACACAACAGAATCTTGTATTTCCATGTTATCATAAATCCATCGAGCAATTTTTATGCGCCCACATTTGGCGTACATGTCCACCAGTGAGCTGGCTACATATATGTTCTCATCATATCCTGCTCTAATTATGTAAGCGTGAAGCTGCTTCCCCAAATGTAGGGTAGTCAAATGAGCACAAGCAGGCATTATAATGGAAAATGAATGCTCCACAGGGCTAATATTAGCCCTTACCATCTGTCTGAACAATTTCAATCCGTCGTCAAACATACCATTATGCACACATGCTGCTATAATGGAGTTCCAAGAAACATAATCATGCTGAGATAACAAACAAAACAATTTGTATGAATCCTCCACACGGGTACAATTTCCATACATATCAATCAAACTGCTTCCGATAAAGACATCTCCATCAAAGCCATGTCTGATGGCAAAACCATGAATTTCCCTTCCTTTTGAGACATCAACATACTTCGTAAGGACTGGAAGAACTGTAGAGAGAGTAAATGAATCAGGCTTCAAGTTAGCATTTCCCATTTCCCTTAGCATCTCTAAAGCTTCCTCATAACTTCTACTTTGCACATTTCCTGCAATAACTGTATTCCAAGAGACAACATCTCTTACAGGCATGATTTCAAAAACTTTCCTGACAGGGTTTTTGAAAGATTCTATCTTTCTACTCTCTTCAGAATTATCACATGTCACCTTTCCTGTCCCATTGAACTGCAAACCAACTCCTCCGTCCAATAAATTTCTACTACACCCACCCGAATAGTTGATGTCCGCAGAATCACTCCTAACGTTGCCCATCCCCTTCTTTCTTTGAGAACTTTCATCAAACATTATTAAGTCATGCCCAGAGAGATGCAATTTGGCATACATATTCATGAGGGCATTCCCAGTATAAAGATCACTATCTAACCCAAGTCTAATGATGCATCCATGAACACTTTCACCAAGATTCAAATCCCTCAAATGCACGCAAGATTTCAACACGGATGGGAACACATTCCTATCTGGGATTCTTCCCACACCCCTCATTTCAATAAAAGAAGTTATGGAGCTCAAGAAATGGCCCCTTGAAGCGTAGCATTTAATAATGGATTTCCATGCCTTGGTGGGTTGCGGTGAATCCAGTGTACCGAAAAGGGTCAAAGAATACTCGAAAAGATTGAATTTTGAGTAAATAGAAAGGATCTTAGAGCAGAGGGTTGCCGAAACCGGCGAGGTGGTTCGTATCACACGAGCATGAAGCTCTTTCGCTTGGTTCTTTGTCTTAATAGCTGATCCACGTTCGAGAAAAGTCCACAGTGAAGTTTGATAACGAGTGTTCATCAGAATCATGAGTACCAAATGTTGAGTTGAAAGCCTGCTTCCGACAAGGAACACGTTGGAAGACAACAATAAATAAAGAGATCAGACTTTCATGTTTGGCTTTCGCGCCACATGTTTAATCAGATTAGAAGTTGGTTAAAACGAAATATTTGAGTCCTCCGATTTTGTTCCAAAGTTTAATGCCACTCAAAAAGAAACCCTGATATTCTGGTCGGAAATATTTGAGACCCCAAGGTCAATCAGATCAAAGCACACCAAGTTCGAGTCGCCATATCTGAAAAAATGGCTGTATGAAATAGAAGAAACCAGAAAGACGCTCGTCACATGGCAACAAAGAACTGAACCATCCTGGCCAAAAGAAACTGTATCCAACCATAAGGAATACAAGTATACAACCAAGACAATAAACAAGCTGCAAGTTTGGGGGCTCAACATCTATAATGCTTAACAATGCTACAGATGGAATGTTGTAATATCAGCCATGGTCACAATGAGTATAGAAAAGGATAATGAAACCTGCCAAGTTGTTCAGCGAATTGGTTTCATACTGAAGTAGAATTTTGTAACAACTGATTCTGTTGTTCAACATGCTTACTAATATAAAGCAACTAACATCAAACTTGGATTTGTAGATACAACCAATTGAGCGAGTAGTACAAGCATAAGCTATAATCGGGCACCCTCTAAACAAACTATATGTCTACTTAAGAAGCACAGTAGGTGCAGCATTGGCAGAAGTTCAGCATGAGTCCACATCTATACCTCATCTTCTCTCTCGGGAGGAAGACCGCAAGGTAACAGCATTTTCTGTACAATCCAGAAAAAAAAAATGTCAATACTAGTTACTTTGTCCAGGAGCATCAATCACAAGTGAAACCAATTCATAAAGGTCACCCAAAAAAGTTACATTCCACAGTTATCAAGTTAGGCAATACCATTCTGATCAACATGACAACTTTTAGCAAATGAAACTTCAGGACCATGTGCACAACATTAATCAGACTTGAGATGCTTCTAGCAAGAACGGTTGGAATAAATGAAGCTCTAAACAATTCACAGACCCTTCCCTTTTCCTAAAAAGCAAAACATGGTATTTTCCCAGTTTTGTTCTTTTTTAAATGTAATAAATTTTCTCATTCTTGCCTCACTCTTCCACTTATAACTGTAAAACAATGTAGCTTAAATTCAATGCCTTCCATTTTCACCTCAGGCACCTCATGTACTACAAACTTCAATGAGGAAACAATGGAAAGGAATTAAGCTTGAGCCGATGCAGAAGAACTACCAATGCCAAACAGAAAATTAAGAACTCAGACTATGTTTATCAAACGTAAAGATACTTGGAAAGTATAATAAAACACATTTAACAGTTGAGACAAGAAAGATAAAGATATTCCCTAGGTGGAAACGGTTCCTCACAGTAGGAGAAACAAATGATTATGTCAATAATAAATCCAATAGAAAGGAATACATTCAATCCTTCAGCAAATACAACTAGTTTTAACTTCAAAATAGAGACTGATTATTTTCATCAAATACTTAAACGATAAAAACCAATACGAAGTAATTCAGTATTACATTGGCAACTACTTCTTCCTACTCGACTTAAAAGAAAAAACTCTTTGCAGCTCCTAAAGACATATCATATCAACTTAAAGAGGCCCTAAAATCACAGTATTATTTCCTTTGAAAATGATTTTTTCTGACAAAAATCCTCGTACACACGAAGTCTCAATAATTTGTGAAAAATCAACCCTGCACAATTTCATGTACAGCAAAAAGAGCAAAACTATAGAAATATTTTTCATAACCACTTCTGCAGGATCATACTTGATTCACTACATCTCCCAACAAACAATCTATTGATCTTTTCAAACCAATGGAACCCAGAACACAAAATTACCACCAAATAAAACCCAAAAACATCAAGAACAAATAAAAGATAATAACAGAATAGCACATGCCTGCATGAAATTGTAGCGCTCTCTGCCAATTGATTCATTCTCAGCAATTGCAAAATAAGCCAACATTGGATAATGCCCAATGTACGATGCATAACTATCTCGCTGAATGTTCACTGCCCATTCACTACAGAATACCAGAAAAAGGAGGAAAACTAAAACAAGGACCAATGAATAAAGTGAGAGAACTTATCCATAGACAACGAAGAAGAAACTTACAATCTGTTCAAATCGGCGTGTCCAGTGCCCACATATTTAGCTTGCAGATGCTCTAACTGAGAGTTGATGTTAAACCTATCACTCGCCTGCATAGAAAAAAAAAAATCCAATTTATCAATCAAGAGACAACCAAAAGAAATCCAAATAAGGGTTTAACGATTAGGGTAATTAGGGTTTATAAGTATTCATTTTTTGCAATTAGCAGCAGGGGAGTTCCAGATAAGCTAATATTACAAATTTAAGAATATGCAAAACAATTTCTTGCAATCATCTTACTACTGACCTGCATTTTTTCAGATTCTTGGAGAAATGAAACGAGAAAAGGGAAAAGAGCAGCTGAATCCGAACGACCGTTTTCCTTTTCGAATTTCTTCGCTCTACGGCGTTGGAGGAGTCGAGGTTGCCTTTTTATATTGCACTAGTCTTTTCTTTCTTTCTCTTTTTCTTTAAGAATCAGAAATTTGGCTTTTTTTTTTTTTTCCTCCAAGGATTCTTATATACTAATGCTGTTTTTAAATTAAGTTATTAAATATCACTTATTTTCTTTATTTACAACCTATTTTTTATTAAAATATATTTATTAAAAAATAATAAATATATGTTGATAAAAATAATTATAACAAAATAGTAATTTAATGATGATAATAAAAAAATAATATTTAAGCATCAACCTACTATTCCTTATGGTATTTAATAACCCTATTATATATCATTAAAAAAAAAATTCTAATCATCAAACTAACTAAAACTTTTTATTTCCTCAAAAAAATTAAAACTTTTTATAAGAATAAATCTACTTTAAAATTTATTTCTACTTCTATCTTTATTTACTTCCAACATTAATTCACATGTTAAAAATATTATTAAAATATTATACCACATTTAAAATTGAGTTAAAAGATCAACTTATAAACCAAGTATATGAATGGTTTTATTTATGGATTTGTGGAAGGATATAGAGAACATTAACATGCAATACTTATATAGTACAACTAAGTGTACTATAAAAATCTGTACACATAGTAAAAATTAAAAAAAATAAAAATTACTATGGGAAACATTATTAATGACCTCAATTTAAGAAGAGAAAAATTGAGAAACATCATTTAATGACATGTTTTATATACAAAAACTACTATGGGTACCATCCTACTTGTACACCTAGTTGTAGGAAAAAAATTGCCCATTAACATGGCTCTTGTGTAATTATGATACCCACAAATCGAGAAATGGTATAAATTTTTTGCAAAATATTATTTAAGAATTAATTCACCAGGAATTATGGTTAATTTCTAGTTGTCATCTCTCCAGATTCTTTTTTTTTTTTTTAAGGTAATATTACTTTTGAAAAAATTTTGTATGTATAGTCACGAATGTTCTCTTTCTGTAATCGTCTGCCAGAGTTAGATTTTTTTACTCACAATTTCAGATTATGTGAGAGGCAAACATATTAAAACAACCAAAGATAATTTCATTTTCTTATTTAATTGGTTTGAAAGATTTCTAAAATATAAAAACAGAGATATGTATATTGCTGGAGAGAGTTATACGTGACATTATGCGTCTCAGTTGGCCCATAATATTATTCGTCACAATAATAAGACTAACAAAACCATCATAAACTTTAAAGGAATCCTGATTGAAAATGGCGTGTTCAATAACGAGACATATAACATAATGATGTATGATTATTGAGCCTCTCACGCTATCATCTCACCTGAAACACTAAAACTAATCCACAAAAATTATGATTTCTCACCTAATATTAGTATGAGCAATCAGTGCAAAGCCGCAACTGAGGAAGCTGAGAAAGTTTTTTCTGAGATTGACATCAATAGTATATACTATCCTCGCTGCTTCAATGGCAACCTTACCAGCATACCCAAGCCATTTTCTATGAAGAATATTGATCCTGCGGTGACTATTATGGATATGCATATCTTGTATTAGCATAGAAGAAAGGGGGACCTTTTATTTTGACGTGATGAACATTCAATCTACGTATTTTCTTCAAAATAAATAAATAAATCATTCCCTTTAGAGTGTCATAAAACAAAATATTTTTTGCATTTTTGGTGGATTAATATGAACTTATATTTGATCCTATCAACCCGATCCTATAACCCGAACTTGATTATGCAGAAAGATGGCTCTTCTTCTTTCCTAAAATGATGGAAGTTTAAAGCCTTGAACACCTATGATATCAATACAAACTACAAAGTCTGGAAAACTCCAAGACTACATTGAGAAGGATACAAGCCCACATCACTTACTCCCATATTCTGCACCATAACTGTGGTTTGTCGTATATATGTTCCCTTCTTCATGCTTCTAAAATGGTAACTGAACCAAGTTCCTTTAGGAGGCAAAACTACCAATCATGCTACTATAGCCCAATGGAAAATCTATGGCAATCTTACAAGCCTGCATAACTACAGAGTAAGGTTCTCCAATTTAGACTCTAAATCAGTTGCATTGATGCATCCTAGATCAAAATCCAGCTCCCTTATCGAACTCTCCAAAATAGTGCATGCCCGTCCAAAATCTTCCGAAGAGGCTTCAATTTCTTTCAACACCACTTGGATTTCACCAATACTGTCAGAAATTTTTCCTAAATAGTCTCTCATGGCAGGAATTTCAAGTGGGGGATACAGAGAAGCTCCAAGCTCATCAATTTGTAATCCGACAAGTTGACACAACTTCACCACTTTTTCCAGAGAAACAATAGTATCATTGAGAGGTTTATCTCTTTCCTGCTTCAGCACACCTACGATGGAGCAAATAAGTTTGCCCATCATGTCATAAGTATCAGAAACAACAGAAGAAGTCAATTCAGCAATCCTCATCTCTTCAGGTGAAAGATCGTTGCCCAAGTCATCATCATCCAAATCATCATCATTCTCAAGCTTGCTGTCAGCTTCACTAGAAGCTTTAACTCCATCAGTGAGATCAGGAGAAGCTTCCTTCAGTTCTTTCACTTCACGAAGTACATCACGGATGGAGACAGTAACCTGTGATAATGTTTTCCCTATTGCAGTGACATTGGATGATGGGGTAGACTTAAGATCATTACACGATTCCCAGACTGCACCTACCAACTTTGGAATTGAATCTTTCTGTTCTCTACTGCCTGAATGTAGATTTCAAATATAACTATGTTAAGGGGGTGTGTGGGGGAAACAAATTAATAAATAAAATGCAAAAACACTTAAACCAAATTAAAGTCTTTGTACAAAAAAAATACGAGGATCCTCACTTCAAGCAAAATATCACAGCTGGATGACTGAAAAAATGCGAGGAATGAATCTTTAGGCCGCAAAGTAACTTTGAAATTTGGTAATAGAAAAGTCGGCCACACATATGACATATGTGACGCTCCACAGAGTTCATACCTCCTCCACACTGTACGTTTAAAACTATCATTATTAGTACACTTCATAACAAAATGCTTCCGCCAAAGGGCACCTTGAAAACTATCATCATAAATACCTCACTTTCTTCCTATCTCCACTAAATGCATGACATCGTGATTCAATTTAAGTACTTAGACCTGGGCATTGACATCATTATGGACTTTCCCATGTTGTATTTCCTTTGGTTTTTCCTTCTAAATGTGTTAAGCAATCAAATGTAGTACAAGTTGAAGCATTGAACTCAATGTAGAGCTAGATTCCAAAGCTGCACGCAGTACTATACAATTAAATAATGCAGCAACCAAAACAACTGTGATAGAAAGCAACTACTACAGATCAAAAAATGAAAGTAATCATGCATCCAATCCAGATATTTGATCGAAGAAAAAAAAGTAGGAAAGAGAGTCAAGAGCAAAAGGAAACGACAGAATACCAAAAGAAGAAACTGAATCTTTCATTAGTATGACACTGCTATCAACAACTTTCAAAACTGATTTGGCAATGAAAGAAGCGAGGGTAGGTCCTGCTCCCACAGTACTTCCATGAGAGAGCAGAAGGAAGCCCTGGAGTGTATTGAAGAACGAACTCATATTTTCTTCCAGGGATCTTACTTCTGGTTTTTCTCCCATCCAAACCATTCCAACTGCATTACAGATAAAGGGAAAATTAACTATAGCATGAAAACAGAGAAATAAACTGTTCATAAGTAAACAGATAATGAATCTTCAACAAATCATGTTCCAAAATACAATGAACTCATTTGAAGGTAGGACAGATTTTGCTTCTTGAACTCCCACGTGATCAATAATGACTACCGAATAACAGTGAACATATAATGAATGACTATCTTCATATATTTTGGATGAACTTCTACCCTTTATCTTTCGTAGAATTCCTTTATGCTCACTCCCAATCTATTCAAAATAGGAAAGTGTTCAATTATTTACATATCAACTTCATTTATCTAAATCTTAGTTATTACCACGCCTTACATCATTTCCTGTTGTTTAATTGATCTCACAGAACACAGTTTGTAGACCACTTATATTTTCTGATCAAATATCCCTCAAATTAATGGAAACTAAATTCTAATCGGACAAGAAAGGCATGGGGATTATTGCATGACTCACAACTAACAAATCCAACAGAAGAGCATTCCACACATTTCCACAAGTCACCATAAAGCATATATATACCAAGAATTGAACCCAAAAAAAAAAAAACCAAAAAATGAAGATCAACAAAAGAGAACCAAATGTTTCTCTAACTGAAAACCCAAGAATTGAAATGACATTAACAGCATCACCATAAATTATCTTCATAAATATAAAACCCAAGCCAGCCGGAACTCAAATTAAGAACTTCTTTGCACCGAAATTGAAAATTGCAGTCAAAGAATACCGATATTTGCTTCTTTGGAGAGCTTTTCACCCATTTGAACAACCTGCTTCCAGGAGATTTTATCAGCAGACGAAGGAGCAGTCTGCTGTAAAAGCTGCATCCATTCCATAGCACAATTAAACAACCGATATTTACTTTGAATCAAAAGCAATTTTCATAAAATTGTGTAAAATCCAGAACAAATTAAAGCTAACCGGCATAGTTTGCTGAATGCTGCTGAGATGTTCATTCAAGATTTTATTCAAATGCTCTTTCTTTTGTGAAGTCGCCATGATCCTAACTCACAGAAAACACAGTGACCCAGTTCAGACCAACGCCTACTCCAAGAAAAAAAGGAACCGAATGTCAAGGCAGGGTTTATTTGTTGTGGGAGTTGTAACCGCCAGCAAACGACGTCGTTGAAAATTTGTTTATGCAATAGAGCAAAAACAATCAATTAACCAAGGGAAAATATTTACCCTTAAAACCTAATTTTATGCAAGCAGAATAAGCCCTCGTATTTGTGATCGTGAAAATTTTGTTTATTTTTTGGTCTAATAATAATAATTTTATAATAAATTAATTTTTTATTTTTTTATCCGGTAATACATTTAAAGGTAAAGGCATTTATTTCCAAAAAAATATCAACATTCAATAAATCAATAAAAAATTCATTTGTTTCCAAGTAATCAATATCTATTTCAAAAAAATAATCAATATCTAATCAATTAAATTGAGAAGAGGTTGACAAGAGGTTGTAACTTAGTAGTAAACACTCCCGGCTTTCGAGTCGCGTTGTATAAAAAAAAGAGTGAATTATAAATTTGGTCATCATACATTAGTAAAGCTTAAGTTTTTGTCACTAATTTTTAAAAATTCAAAAAACATCACTAATTTTTTACATTTTGATTTCAAGTTTGGTCACTCTGTCCATAACAGTCGTTAAATCCTTTAACGGACCAATTTTTAAGGATATTTTTGTCATTTTGGATTGCAACTCTCCCTTCTCTTTCCCTCTTAAGATAAAATTAAAAAGACCACAATAAGTCAAAGATTTAAACATAATTTGTATATTTTTCAACCTAAACCCCTCCTCTTTTCTTTTCTCTTCAAGCCGTAATTCCCTTTTCCTTTTATTCTTTACCTTACCGAAGTGCCCAACCACCACCACGCCACTTCTCTTTGCCAACGTTTTGGCTACGCCACCACCACGACCTCTATTCTTCAAAACCGAACCCTTGTCTCTCTGGCCTTCACGTTTTCCTCTCCTCGAACCTTCCCGCTATTGCCGCAGACAAGATTGTCGCCGCCGTTGCCGATTTGTGCCGCTACCACCACGATTGGATTGCCCACACCTTTAGGACCACAACCGTTTTTCTCTTGCGGGTTTCTCTCTCCCGGACCTCAGCTCTATTTTTCTGAATCTATTCAAATTTAGACAACAAAGAAGCTAGAATTTTTAGGAGTAAGTTTTATTTAAGAAAACGACCATTTTCTGTTTTGTGAATGCTGGTGAATATTTATTCATTTATTATTATTTTTTTTTGTAGAATTGGGAACCATTGGCTTTGGGGGTTGATTCCTGGGTTGGGTTGAATTTGGCGGATGTGAAAGTTGTTAATTTTGATCAAACCTAAGAAGGATTTCAGTTGAAATTTTGTTTGGGTTTGTTGCTGTTGTAGAGATTGAGGGTTGCAAAAAAGAGAAATTGTTCTTAACAGAAATGTGGTGCATCATTAAAAGCAATCAATTAGGATTTGGAGGGTGGCGTCGGTTTTAGACATCGTTGATTTTGGGCTTGACTTTGATTTTGGCCGCTGATGCCAATGTTTCAAATGCATTGTGTAATCTGTTTTTTTGTTTATTTGCATAAATTTAAAGCATTGAACCACACAGCTTGAATTTATATTGACGGAATTTGATAACATTGGATGGATATTTCTGTTTGGTTCTTACATTTTGCCCTTTTTTAATTGGCTTATTGGGCTTAGCATTTTGTTCAGTTCGCTGGGATTAGCTAGGATTAGGCTATTTAGTTGGTGGTGTTTTGTTCGTTAGCTGGTGGCGATGGTGGCAACCATGGTGGTGGTGTTAAAGGCAAGAATGGCGAAAGGATAGAAGAACAGGGCAGAAGACATAGATTTTGTTGATTGACAAAATTAACCCCACATATAATGGTTCGTTAAAGTATTATCGACCGATTTGTATGGAGTGACAAAAAATAGAATCAAAATGTAAAAGTTATTAATGTTTTTTGAATTTATAAAAGTAAGTTACCAAAATTTCAATTTTATCAAAATATAATGACCAAATTTAAAATTCACTAAAAAAAATATTAAATTATCTCATTTATATTTTATTAATTTTTAAACTATAACCATCTCTAAATAAGTCAAAGAAAATTTTAAATACTTTAGTAATTGTTTATTTTATCTAATGCCAATTGTTCTAAACACATCCTTAGACATTAATTTTATAAAAATAAAATTAAAAAAAAAGTTATTTTGGTGAAAAAGTGGCGAAAATAACAATTCCCTATAAAATATAAATAATTAAAAAATAACTGGCCCAAATTCATATATATCATTCGGGGACACAAATAAGACAGAAGATCCAAACCCGAAAAGAAGATATCAAAGGAAGCAAAATCTTCCAAAACTGAAATTGGTATTTCTATGACTAGAACTGTATTCTTCAAGTTAATTACAAGAACATGATGGTTATATGGTATCAGAGAGCCTCTACACTCTACAGTTTTCCCCAGAAGACAGATTTCTCACATTTCCCCAACTATCATCAGAAAAAAGAATTGGCATATACATAAACTTTTCTTCCATTTTTTTTTTTTTTTTTCTTTTTGCTGCTGAAAATAATTTACATAGCTGAACTGAAACATCATCAAAGCTGAGCCAACCGCTACTACCAAATCTCCAAAATGCCTTCAATTTCATCATGCATACTTACACTTTTGGGTGCGCAAAAATGGTGAAAAAAAGGGGAAGAAAAACAAGAACACACATTTCTATTTCCATTCAGAGATTAATGAATGCTGCTTTGGTTCATTTGCTAGATCAAGTCATGTGAAGTTATGCACACAGATTAGTGGAGGCGCGCGCATCAAGGTTCCTCCCCCTCCTTCGATACTTCTAACTTCCGAGGTAATAGACTCAGAAAGCTTCCTTGAGTAGACTGATTCGAAGAAGCATCTGATTCCTCGTCTGCGAATCCAAATCGACAAGATAAGAAAGAAAACCTAGACCTTCCATAGTTCCTTCAAGACTATAACGGTTTTGATACTGGAAAACCGATACAAGGACAATAAAATTGTTGGAAAATTCAAGCACATGAAGCAATGAACGAGACATATGACTGTGGCCGATTACGAGGATTACAGGTTGTTACAGCGTAGGCCTTTGCTTTCGGTTAAAGTTTAAAAAGTCTGATAACAGTAGAGAGTCAGCAGGAAAAGTGAGCCAGTTTCCACTCTCTACGTTTTTTGGTTTTTTTTTTTTACTGATTCTATTGAAAAAACGGAAACCCAATTCCTACCAATGATACACAAATAAGCGCCCAAATGCAGTAGAATCAGTGGGAAGAGAAACACAGATTGTATAATAATAAAGAGCACAGAGGAAAAGAAGCATACTGAAAAGAGATTTCACTGTCGGCCTCTTAGGTTTGGTGCTCTTCTTCCTCAATTCAGCTGAAGAAAAAGGAAAAGCATTTCAGAAACTGTATCAGAACCACAGAAAATGAGTGTGCAATAATACAGAGTTAAACAAAACACGGTATCATATGGAACTTTATCATTTTGCTCCATTTTCAATTCCTCAAAATAAAACACAAGTAACCATGAAACTGAGAAGTATGAATGAGAAACTAGATACCAATCCCAGGAACTTCATGATCATTGACAATCTCAAAATTCTTGTAAGTGTAACCCATAAAGTTGACATCTTTAGAAGAGAGCATCTGCAGCAAGGAGAAAAAAAAAATGAGAAACACAAGGATAAAAGATAAATGATCGAAATCTCAAGGACAATGAAAAGATACACCAAATCTATGGGAATTAGTAGAGTGATTTATACACCTAAGGCAGACATTTTACAAGTTACTTTAATCACATTAGCAGCAGTTTAATCAGAGAAGTAAATATCAAGGTATCTGAATCAGTGGCATTGGCTAATAATAGTCCTAACTATTTTAACTCTGACTTGAGTGAGGTTAAATTTGTATCTCAACACTCTCAACTTAAAACAAGTGTTAGTAGAGATTGAGATCTCAAATGCACATAAATGCATCAGTAGTTTCGAAGTGACTTGTCTCTTGCAAAAACTGATATTTCTCAGGTAGACACTTCCCTCTGCCCTATTGGTAAGTACTCTCCAATTTGCCAACTTGAAGTATGTTTAAAATCACAATAAATCTATCTCAATAAACACTGAACTATTTTGCCAGAACTGTAGAAATTTTCTTAGTTTTCAAATAAAGGGAAAACATAGAAATGGATTCCCACTCTCAAAAGAAGAGCAGGATACAATAACAGTAATCATTAAGTTACAGTCTCTGATCATAATCATAGCGATATGTTTTCCCACTCTCAAAAGAAGAGCAGGATACAATAACAGTAATCATTAAGTTACAGTCTCTGATCATAATCATAGCGATAACAGAAGTCAGAACAATAATGATACATCTTCAATATAATATTTCCGTAGATTATATCATGAAATGAAGAGCAAAAAGCCTCATGAACTAACCTTCCTCCAAGGACCTGATTTGGCTGATGTTGGCACTTGACTATCACTCTTCAACAACAAAAAAATGAATGTGAGACAAAATTTGAAACAAAAGGATATCAAATGGAGTAGGACAACCATAAGTTTGAACAATGAAAGGATATGCATACCTCTTCAAACTTCTCAAAATTTTGGGTATCTAATTCATCATTAACTTCTGGAATGAATGCTGCTTTCATTTGATACAACTTGTCCCATTCAAGACCTCTGAACCATGGGTGAGCCTGCAAAATTCAAAGTCATTCCCACAACTGGATTTTATTTATAAAAACATTTCAAAAGTTTGATAATTCCAATAAATCTTAGCTGTACCTTTATTTCATGAGCGCCTTTCGTTCCAAGCCGTTGTTCAACATTACATAGTAGTTTACAGATAAGATCTTTCGCTTCAGGTGACAATTTTGCCTCTTCTGGAAATTTTAGATGGATTCTCCAGCTCACTATCTGGATCAGATATATTAGGTATGCAATCAGACATATACCAAAACAAAAGAAAACAACTATACATACTTATAGAGCTCTATGACTAATAAACAAAAATCAGAATGCAACTAGAAGTTATTACCTTCCTACAAGTAGACATCGGTTCATCTGAATAGAAAGGGGGGAATCCAACAAGCATCTCATACATGATAGCACCAAGAGACCACCTGTTAAGACTTCATTTTGTTTAAATCTAAACTGATATTCTTACTGAGTAAATGGTGAATATATAGAAAGATCCAAACCAGTCGCATTCCATTCCATATCCCTTCTTCAATAAAACTTCTGGAGCAATATAATCAGGGGTACCAACAGTTGAATAGGCCTGCATATTTAAACCATGCAAAATGGGAAAGTCAACATACAAATCCAAAATAAGTACACAAGATGTGAAATAAGGCAAGTGGTTGACCATATCAAACAACTATTTGCTTCTTAATTGGCGAACAGGTATTTATGGCATTCATATTGTTGAAAAAGTCACATGGACATGAAAAGTCCAAGGAGCAGTAGAGGAATCAAAGAAGCAAAGGAATATAGCCCGTCAGTCAGGACATCAAATTTTTTAATATCACATTATCACTCCAGCAGGAACTGCTACTCGTGATAGAAAACAGAGCACTTACAAGCATCCTCCTATTCCTCTGCCAATGCAGCAGCTGTTCTTGTTGAGTTCGCTTTGGTGCTCCAGGTCGCCCATCACTTTGGAGAGCACCACTATAGTTATTGCCAACAGAGAAATCCTTTTCCTGAAGGTTACTGCAGTCCAATGGCTTACATAAGCCAAAATCTGATAATTTCATGTGGCCATTTCTATCCAGAAGTAGGTTATCAGGCTTTATATCCCTGTAAAATGTGAAGCATTAGTTATTCACTTCATATATCTAATAAAGAATGGTCAAGGTATAAGATGACACGAGCCCTCTAAAGTCATGAATTGGAGCATCTACAAACCTATGAATATAATTGTGTTTGTGTATGGACTCAATTGCTAGAACTGTTTCCCCAACGTAAAACCTGGCCTCATCTTCAGTCAGTGTGTCCTTTCTCATTAGCAAAGTCATCATATCTCCACCAGGTAAATATTCCATAATTAGATAAAGGTACTCCTCATCTTGGAAAGAACAATAAAGTTTCACAATGCAATTGCTATCAACTTCAGCAAGAAGATTCCTTTCCGCTTTTACATGTTCAACCTGTACATATCAGCTACTTAAGAAAAACTGGAAGGGGGAAATTTGCAACAAGAAAAAAACTATCATCAAGCTGAATGCCAAAAATCTGAATTAAATTTCAATACCTGGCCTCTACGAAGCATTTCTGATTTCTTAAGCTTTTTCATAGCATATACATGACCAGTGGTCTTTTCTCTACAAATCCTAACCTACAAAGCAGAGGAAGATACAAGCATATTTCAAAGTCCATATCAGAAGGTTCAACAATCATAAACATAGAACCGAAAGCTCACTTTCTGGTTAAAAGGGAACACACAAATCAAGAAGGAAACAACAAACACTTAATTAAGGTGTACATTGGCCAAGAACTATCACCAGCTATCCCTGCTCAAACCCACCCCCAGATGAAGGCAGGATTGCAGAAGAATGCACAGTAAAATCCATATTGAACCAGGTCATCTCTAACCCTATGTTATCCAACACTAACTGCGAATAAGTATGTACTGGGCTTGAGGAATGTCATCAGCAAATGTATGGATGGGACCTGCTCCAATGTATCTTCATATCCCCACTCAATAGTCAACACAACAATAAAGTTCTTTGGAACACATTTTGACAGATTTCTGGCAAAATTCTTCTGTTTTAGTGGTAACAAAGGTTGAAAGTGCATTCAACAAACACACTCATGATATATATATATATATATATATATATATATACATACTTGAAAGACGACATCCCCATGCTCAGGGAGAAAAAGGCAGGTGGAAAAGAAAGAAATGTTTTGATAAGGCATATAAACCAGAAAGGAGAGACCGACCTCCCCAAAAGCACCCTTTCCTATCATTGTCAGCGGCTCAAAATCATCAGCGCCCATTTTGTGCCTCTGAAGGCGCATATACTCTGTTTCCTTCTTCTCCAGGTATTTTAGAATGTTATTTTGCTCTTCCTCAGTCACATCAGCATCAGCCAATTTCCTTTCTAGAATATGACGCCTGCATGGACCCCCAACATAAAAATCAACCTAATTGCAATAATGATAAGTGTCCAACCCAGTATGCTAATAAGTATACATATGCAAATATGATCGAAAGACAAAATGGTCATTCGCTATTGAAGCCAGACAGCGAATAAACATGTGCCACGTGGATAATTCCTGGGAATAGACAACCAGTACATCCACTAACATTGATGCAGTATGAGAGATCATGGTACAAATAGAGAATAAACTCCGAATTTTTCGTAAAGATCAATACCATGTTGAAATGTGTAGAAGATAGGGGTAATTTTGAAAAAGTTATGATGACAGTGCCGACAGACAATACCCAGAGCACTAAACTCTGCAGGATATATGGAGCAGAATACTTACGTAGGACAAGGATGTTAAAAAAAAAAAGTCAACAGAGTTGGCATTTTTCATGAAAATAGAATTTTGGACAAAAATCTAATGTTATTCACATTACAAGTGTTGATTTTAATCAATCTTATTTAGGGAGTTGATAAGACATTATGCAGCCATTGGACAGACGCACTTTTTTAAAGAAAATATCAATTGTCTAACTCTCATTAAAATTTATAAACAAGAATTGAAACAATTTATCTCCTACCAACATTTTTGCCATGTATGTTCTTTATGTCATACACAGGAACAGAAAATAATTTATCTCCTGTCAATGTTTATTCACTATGTTTTATTGTAATAATTCATTTCCCATTATATCTGACTAATATGAATAGATACAATTTGTCTCCTGCCCATATTTATGCACTATATTTATCTCATATATATAATTCTAGGGACAGCCTATGATCAAGCACCTAATTTGAATAAATCTGATACAACTATAATTTTTATGATGCCATGGTCATATTAATAATTACTAAATGTGTTTCTCCTACGTGTCAGCGTCACAGCTGGACAATATATTCATAAAACCATGATAGAAAACAAATTGCAGTTTGAGAGCTAAAACAACTAGCACGTCATATTTGATTCAGGAAGTAGTTGCATGAAAAGAGGGTTGCGGTCTGGGGAGGGGGTGGAGTGTAAGGGTAGGGGATTGTTGCCTTGAAGTCCTAGTTCGAACCTGAAGGTGGCAATCCAGAAAGAACGAAGAACAAAAAAAAAAAAAAAAGAAAGAAAAGGTTAGTGGTCTGGTCTAGCCAATAGCAAATATAATACTACGTGGCACCTCTTCAAGGAAGAAATATTTATTGAGTCCATAGCTTAATATTCTTAGCCTAAATTTAGACAAAAGTTTATCATTACATCTGATTTTTATTCCAGAAGATGTCCAACTTCTTTAAGCACAAGTTCATTCAAAAACCAAAAAGTCATTGACAGTTTATTACACATTGGACAGTAGTTCATTATCTCTTGAATGTGGAACTTTTGACAAGATGAAACCAAAGAGAGTAATCTAGCAAAATATATGCTCTTTCATGCAATGAAAAGTACGACAACAGACTTAATTTGCGGTGTCATGTTAGACTTCGGATTGCCAAGAAAATTGGTAAAGAATTAAACTTAAAACAGCTTCATTCCAACTGCCACAATTAATCTTATCTCAAACGTCAGCCAATATTTTGCATAAACCAAAAGTAATAGCAGGTATACTGGTTTTTAAAATCATTTCTACAAGTTGAAAGAGGCAAACAAAATACAAGTCCAAGGGTCAACGGAAGTTATAAAGACATTACCGATACCACGTAGGCGGTCACTACAAAAAGTTGCAAGTACACATCATGAGCACAAAAGACACGTCCTTCCAGACTACCATCAGGCCAGTGAGCTGACCCATTAAATAACAAACATGTCTATGAAACAAATTTCTTTACCATGAAAAGTACAAAGAAAATTCGAATTTCCCACCAATTATGCAAGGAAGCAGCAAGGAAGGCAGATCACAGTTTAATTAGCAATCATTCAAAAGAAGTTACTAATATACTGCAATAATTAATGATGCAGACAAACAGATAAACCCTTAGAAGAGTAGAAAGATTCTTTTTATCATTCAAAAATTGGTGTATAAGGAGGAATTCAAACATTTTGAGATTTGCTTCTCTTCGATCAACAAATAAGTGGGGCATCCCTCATGAATTAGCTAGTTAATTGAAACCATTTCCCGTTAAAATATGGGATTAGAAAGACAACTGCAGTAGAATGCTATCTAAGGATCCTCCTATAACCAATTGGAAATATCAAAAGAACGAATTGTAGGCGCAATCTTCCAGTAACTATTTACAGAACTTAGACTCTGGCCAACTGTAGCTAAACAGAACATAAAAGTCATACCGCTCCCGGCGCTCCTGAAGACTTTTCATCTGCTCCTTGTAATGTTTTTCTATGTATTGTTTAGCAGCTGCAACCTTCTGCTTGGTAGCATTAGAAGGTGCCTCCTCATTTGAAACCACCTTTGACGCTTCTTTCCCGTTACTAGTTGTGTCCTTCTTTGATGGTTTTGGTTTATCCTTAGATCGGGTTCTTCCAAACCATCGTCTCACAGCCTCCATCAGCTAAACGAAACCAATATGCCCCTCCTGATCAAAACTCACACAAAAATCTCAAATCCTAAAAGACTACACTACTAATACTTCCCGTCTGTCACTAGTTTCCAGCACATCAATTCACGTCCCAATCTTCTGTAATAACCAATGGTCCAATTTAAACTGCAAAAGAAACAAATACAAGGTATTAAACAGGATCGCAATCTTCCTGAAGAGGAAAGAGGACATCAGTTAGCAAAATTGGCAGTCCACCACCTCTTGACAATAAGTATCCACAAACCATTACTCTCTGCATTTAAAAAACTCTACTAATATGCATAACTCTTAAACACAGAATCACATAAACTGAGTATATTTCAGACTAAAAACGTTTCTACATTTTCCCACAGATTTCCTTTCAGTTCTCGTACATAAAATTGCCTGATCACCCCAACCAACAGAAAAAGAATGTAATTAAATATGTAACTAAATATAGCAAAATGATCCCTTGAGTTTAGGCGCTCACTTAGCACATAAAGTTACACAAATGAAAATCAACAAAACTTTAATCATGCTAGATGGCAGGGAGCTCAATAGGCCACACAGTAACATACTTAATTAGATTGTAACAGAATTCCATGGGTTCCAAATATTCCAATCTTACAGTAACTTGACCCATTCAGAAACAACAGTTTACCCCAGTAGGATGGATTTGAAAACAACACCATTCGCCCCTCAAAATAAAAAATTAGAAATTGAACAATAAATGGACGTACTTGACCAGAACTCGTGGTAAAAATCCAAGTCAAGATTCAAACTTTACCGTGATTTGAAAAATCCCTTGATCCAAAACAATCAAGATGCACTTTCTTGAACCGCAAACTAATAAAATTCACAAGGGGAACCCAATCCAGAAAACAACAAAAGGACCCAGAATTCACCTAAAAAAAACCCAGCAAAAATCTTGAATTTTTTTACTGTATTTGACCTTCCACGGCAGCGTGATTAGCGAGTGAGTGTGAAACAAGAGAGAGAAGAAGAAGAAGGAAAAAAAAAAAAAACCAACAGTTTGCACCAAATTGGATTACATGAAGAGGCAAATAAACACTAGCAGAGTGCCTTTGCAAAACCCTAAAGAGAAAAAGGCAGGAAAAAGGAAAAGCAAAAAAGATGGTTTTAGTTTAGGTAGAGAAGAAGATTGATGTTGTTGTTGGTGAATCAGTGATGACCACTTTGGGCTGTGGTGGCACCATTCACCATAGAAGAAGCACACACAGTTCCTACTTTCAAGAGAGAAAATGACTTTTTATTTTTTTTCTTTTTTTTTTCCTATTTTCCTTCCTTGTGAAATAGATAAACTTCTTTATTCTTTAATATTAGTGATCTTTTGCATAATTTTTGGGGGAAAAAAATTATTATTTGAACCCATTTTCTTTTGTTTTGGGACAGAGATGTTTGGGACCAGATTTTACAAGACATTTGGACTAAAGTTGTACCCTACATTAACATTGATAAAGCAATCTGATTGAAGACATTTAATTGTTTCCCATAAGCTATTAAATGAAATTTTCAGAATTGATAAATGTATTGAGTAAAATTTTAAATTTAGACATATCCTTAGTAAAAATTTTATTTTAAAAATCTGTTTCAGATCACTAATCTTTAAAACATAGGGTGTGGAGAATAATTCGGATTACTACCTTTTCGAATCATAAAACGAGATATAATAACTTAATAATTCAGTAAATACATTGATTAACACATTTATTAAACTAATCACCCTATTTTAAACAAATTCATACCTATCTTAATTAGTAATACTTTAATATTTTATTAACTATTTTTTAAAAAAATAAGAGAATTTTTTATTTTAAATTATTCATTTATTGAAATAGTGTGAATTTTAAATTTGATAGTCACAATTTAAAAAACTTTAGATACTTTAAAAAATATTTTTCAAAGTCAAAGTTACAAAACGTAAGAATTGGTTTACCCATTTTATCAAATCTTGTCTTAATTATTTATAGACAAATTTAGTTGAGAACTTTGGGAAACTCTTGACCTAATAAAATTATAAAAAAGTAAAAAAAAAAAAACACTTGCATTAGTAAATATAAATGAATAAAAACATTTCACATTTTATGAGAAAAAGAATAAATATTTAATCTCATAATAAATTTTTTGTTCAATATATTAAACTAAAGATTAATTTCATGATTAAAAAAATCATATATGATTACGTTTAAATTCTTGGAAAATATTTTAAATATTAGTAACCACCAAAAATAAAATGGCATACATATGTTTCTAAACTTCTACAAAATATGATTACCAAATTAAAAAAAAAAATTTATCCCATCCATCTCCAATTATTGGAAAGTCTGAAGATTTTCACTCAGTTTTTTTTGTTTATCACGCCAAGTACAAAGAGTTATCAGGTTAGATCAAATGATTTTTTCAAATATTCGTTAATTTTACCTCTTGTAAAATTTATTTTCATTAATTTCTTATTAAACTAAATATCCAAGAGGTGCTCTGGTTGCTTAAAAATATATATAATATTTAATGAGCGGCAAAAACTGTTGGAATTGCATGAGCATAATATATATGTCACATAGCCATATATAACATACCTTGTTCTTTAGTGTATTGTTAAATTACGGGAAAAGGCTGGATAGATACTAAGAAAAAAGAGAATTTTAGTATTAAGATTCTAGTTTTTGGGGCCCATTCTAAATCTTATTTTTATTGATTCTAATTTTAAATTTATATTAACAATTACTCATTTTAATTAAGTGAGTACGGATTCACACGTCAAAAGTTTCTAAATTTTCATATTAGAATGTAATTGCTTCTACAAAACAAAGTTAATATGTTTTATAATGTTTTATTTTGAGTTGAATTTGTACAATCTTAAAATAAACAATTTAAATTCAAGTTCATATTGGATGGCGAATTTCATTTTAGTTTTAGGTGCGGAACCACTGTAGAGCAAGAGGATGCAACACGCCAGAAAACCTTTTCGACGGTGGTTCTGCCATGGGTTGCTCCCATGGTAGTAACACCTTCACGGTGCTCTATCGGGAACAAGACCCAGAGCTTAACTTTTTAAAAAATTTGTCTTATTGAGACGATATAGTTTCAATAAGGCAGATTAAAAAAAAATCGTAAAAAATCTTTAATTTGTTTTTCTGCTTTTAAAACCTAACTACAACGGTTTCTTTTTCCTCCCATTTCCCCCAATTCTTTTTGTTTTCCCCCTTCTAAAACTAACTTTCTAGGACAGCCGCTTCTTTTTCTTTCTTCTCTTTCCTTCAATTAATACTTCTGTTTCTCTTTCTCCTTATAATACTCTCTCTTTCTCCCCTTATGTAAAATGACATTTTGTCAAAACTTATAAATTACCGTCCCAAAAAATGAAGCGACTAGTAATCTTTTTTTTTTTTTTTTTTGTCTATTCCCATCTAGATCCAATAAACAAAATAACCTCTATTTCACCCGATCATTTTCTACCAACGGTGTGCAATGCAAGCAAGGCAGCAACGATGAAGAAGAGAGCAGGGGTTTACCTAGTGGAGTAGGTAAGAAACCTTTCTCAAAATTAACACCCTAATACTAAAAATCTTGATTCCGCCGCTGTTTAGTTTGCATGCATGCATTTTGTAGGAGAAATTACAAGGGCAAAGGATGTTAGAATCGGCCTACACTATAAACAAGTAGGTTTGTTAGTACTAAATATTGAAGGATAGATTCGTCAATGATAAATATTCTAATCGTTTCATAATAATAATATGATTGGATAAATATAATTTTTTATTTTTATAATGTATAATTTATATAAAATATTAATTATTATAATTTTTTTAACTTAATAATGTACAATATAAAAATCATAATAATTGATGTGGTAATTACAAATTTAATAATGTACCCTATAAGTAGCCTTATATAATCTATCTGAGAAAAATTTTACAATTTGACTATATTTACAGAAGTGTTACTTTCAAATAAAAAGTAATTTAGAGTTGACGACTGGAGGATTTCATATTGAGAAAATGAATATTAAAATATATTATTTATTTATATATTAACTGAATATTAAATAATATTTTTGGCAAGCAAAGTAGAGGAAGAATCTCTCAATTTTTATTAATTATTTTAAGACTCATGCTTTTGCCCGATCCCAAAATAACTTCTGGAGCTAATGTTACGAGTTGAACAAAATCAAATCTCAACTTGTAACTTGTTTCACGGGAATGGATGAGAAATTAACATGGGATGAATTAATAAAAAAAATTTTAATAATTAAAGTTATTTTAATAATCAAAATAATTTTATGATGGATCAATTTTCATGTAATTATTTTTAATTTACGAAACAAATAAAAAACATTCGCATACCTTTAATGAGGGTATTATAAAAGTAAATATATCACTTTAATGAATGTAAAATTTATTAGATATCAATTATTCATTGAATATTTACCATATACTCATCGCCCAATTCTTATTTCTCTCATTTCTGTTTTTTTTTACAAAAAATAAACAAATTAACCTAGCATAAAAATCATGATACTAAGTGAAAAGTGTCAACCATTAGACTATCTCCTATTTATCCTCATGTCTCACTTTTTCAATATACATATATCTCTAATTCTATTAAAATTATCTTATATTATTATTATTTCTATTAATTACATTTTAATCCTAATTTATTTCTTAAATTAAAAATTAGTACATGTCGCGGATTATATTGTAGTATATACAATAAATAAAATGATAAAGACTCTAACCTAAATGCCTAAAAATAATACCAACCCGAATACCCGATGAATAGGAGTCCGTTTACGGTGGTACTATAGGAGTAGGATGAATTTTACTCCTACTTGCTACAGTAAGCGCGCGCGCTACAGTAGCGCTACAGTGACGCGCTAAAGTTTCGCGCTACAGTTTTTTTTTTTTTTTGACGCACAAACTTTTAAAAAAAAAAAACCTTTTTTATAAAAAATTCTTTTTTTTAAAAAAAAATACTTTTTTTAACAAGGGAAATCAGATCAGGATTATATAGACATCAGATGAGAGAATACAAGAGATCAGATCAACAGACTATAGATATCAGATCAAGAATATAAAAGAAATCATACAGTAGAACTAAAATATAATTAACAAGAGAGATCAGATCAGGATTATATAGACATCAGATCAGCGAATACTTGACATCAGATCAACAGACTATAGATATCAGATCAAGAATATAAAAGAAATCATACAGTAGAACTAAAACATACTTAAAAAGGGAGATCAGATCAACAGACTATAGACATCAGATCAGTGTATACTTGACATCAGATCAACAGACTATAGACATCAGATCAAGATTTTAAAAGAAATCACACAGCAGAACTAAAACATACTTAACAAAGGAGATCAGATCAGGATTATATAGACATCAGATCAACTCATACTTGACATCAGATCAACAGACTATAGACATCAGATCAAGATTTTAAAAGAAATCACACAGCAGAACTAAAACATACTTAACAAAGGAGATCAGATCAGGATTATATAGACATCAGATCAACTCATAACTGACATCAGATCAACAGACTATAGACATCAGATCAAGATTTTAAAAGAAATCATACAGTAGAACTAAAACATACTTAAAAAGGGAGATCAGATCAACAGACTATAGACATCAGATCAGCGTATACTTGACATCAGATCAACAGACTATAGACATCAGATCAAGATTTTAAAAGAAATCACACAGCAGAACTAAAACATACTTAACAAAGGAGATCAGATCAGGATTATATAGACATCAGATCAACTCATACTTAACATCAGATCAACAGACTATAGATATCAGATCAAAAATATAAAAGAAATCATACAGTAGAACTAAAATATACTTAACAAGGTAGATCAAATCATGATTATATAGACATCAGATCAACTCATACTTAACATCAGATCAACAGACTATAGATATCAGATCAAAAATATAAAAGAAATCATACAGTAGAACTAAAATATACTTAACAAAGTAGATCAAATCATGATTATATAGACATCAGATCACAAAATAGCAGACATCAGATCAACAGAATTTAGATATCAGATCAAAAATATAAAAGAAATCATATCATACAACAAAAACGTCCATAATATGTATCATAATAGCCAAAAATAACAAAAGAAACGAAGGTACTGTAGCGCGTTTACTGTAGCGCGCGCGCGGAACTGTAGCGCGCTACTGTAGCGGGGTAGGAGTAAAATTCATGGTGGTCCTATAAGACCACCATATAAATTACCGATGAATAGAGGCAGGGAAGAGTAGAGGGAATATTTTGAAGCAATATTTGTGGTCAAAATAAGAGACCGCATATTGAGACTTGCTTGTCTATTTTTCAAGCTTTCAATTTCAACAATCACACATCAAAGGTAACGGCAGAATTAATAAAAGCTTCGATAAGAAAAATCGTCACCAAAGTAACGCGTTTTCTCTGCTGGAACGCTCCCTAAAAGGAACGTGCTTTCTAGCTTGTTCCTACTAAAAATATTACTTTAATGATCTATTCTCCCTTTTTATTATTTTAATATTATCTTGTTCCAAAATAATAATCCCAATTATTGTACCACTCTATTATTATAGGATGAAGAAAATATTCTATTATTATTAATCACATTTTAAATAGTGTTTTTGTATTTAAATATATTTCGAGTACTCTCATCCACACAAGCCTAAGCAATTCCTTATATATATTTTTTTTAAAAAATAAAAGATGTATATTAATCTACTGAAAAACGTCCAACAACGATTGACAACAAGAAGATACAGTCAAAGAAACACAAATTACAAGTATTGTTGTGTTTACTACGGATAAATCTATATAGATCTACCCTATCAAGTGGTGGATATACCTCTTGCTGAAATTTTAATCCGAACAATGATACATCACTAATTATCACATGAAAACTCCAAACCATAAATCTAACAAATAGATCTATGATGACTGAATCCCCTTGGACCAAATCAGCAAACATCATCAACAATGTCGGTACCAATCCAACAAACTGTCGCCATAACAACGAACACCATCAATGAAGTCGCGACCAGACACTACTAGTAGATCTGAATCTATTGAAGGAAAAAGACACTCTACCCTTCTATAGATCATCTGTTGCATGATAGAAAAAAATAAAGATTGGAGATAACCCCCTTTATTGGATGACGAAACTAAAACAGGAAAATGAAACGGAGAACAAATTTATTTCCCCATCCTCCTATGATAGGAAGATGGAAGAAGAAATATTTTTTGAATGTTGAATTTGGGAGAAAGAGATGAACCGTGGTTGCTAAGGTTTTAGTACATAGGACTCATATACAACAATTCCTTACATATAGCTAATCTATTTTTAGCTTTTAATAATCAAATTTACTCCTTTATCCTTGACATTTTGATGGTGTTTATTAAAATTAATTACTTGACATTTTAGGTAGATGAGGTATGTTTTATCTATGTGGCTTGAAAAATAAAAACATTGATAAATAAATTCAAATATGAAATAATTGAAAATGTAAGGTTATAATGACAATTTTAAAAAAAAAATAACTTCTTTTGATAGACACGATATTTTTTTTAACAAAATTCATAGAGAAAATTAAAGTAATTGAGGAAAAAACATTTAATGTATCTCATATAAAGACTAAAAGATTCATGTTAAAATGAGACTACGAGAGAAGTAATATATATGTGTGTGTGCGTGTGTGCGGGTGCGGGTGCTCGTATTTTCTCTTCAATTTTATATATAAGATGTTTATACTTTTAATAAAATATTTGACTTAATCTTCAACCGTTATAGAGTAATATTAGAGCTATATTGCAATGGGTCCTTTGACAAATGGCGGGACAACATTGGTTAAGGGGGGAAACAATTGACATTCAGGGGGGCTCCGTATTAAATGATAAAAGATTCTTTCTATTAAAGTGTTAGGGGCACTTTGCAAGGTGTCTTGTAGGTGTAGATATATTTTGCCCTTAATCTAATCGTTATATAGTAGTACTAGGGCTAAATTGTAATGTTTCATTTGACAAATGGTATAACAACTTTGGTATATTTATACCTAGTACTTTCTAGTAACTTTACCACTCTCACCACTAGGAAATTAGTAACACGTGCCCCTCTCAAAACACACATTTTATAGTTTCGCTTAAAAAAAAAAAAAGGAATTTCCTTCTTTTTCTTCGTCGCACTCCATCAAAACCGCATTCAATCAAACTTTTAAAACACATATTTCGATTTTCCATTTTCATCATTTTACACCAAAACGAATACAGCAGAGATCGATGACGTAATTTTCGATGAACAACACCAAATATATCATAAAAAATTTCAATCCAAATGAACTATTTCTTTCTCCATATGTTTCTTTCTCATTCCATTAAAAATTCGATAGATTTTATTCACTTATACTACTGGTTTGTGTGTGACGTACTGATTATTTCTGCTATTCTCCATGACGTACTGAGTATGAATTGCATTTGATGTTGGTGACATATTAATGATTCTATATTTTTGTATTATTCTTAAAATAACATTCTATTACTCTGAAATTTGATACTTTCCTATAATTGGGTTCAATCCTTCTTCTTATTGTGTGACGTAATAAGTATGTATATATGACGTAGGTGACATAATATTTATGTATAAATGACGTAACCATGTGTCTCTCCGATTTCTTCTGTTTTTTCTTGTTCCTGTTGTGTGCATATTATGTATGTATATATGACATATGTGACGGAATATTTATGTATAAATTACATAACCACGTGTTTCTACGATTTCTTCTGTTTTTTCTTGTTCTTATGTTTGACGTATTATGTTTCCAATACTGATGTGTGTGACGTAATATGCTAATATAAGTGACTGAACATGTGTCTGTGCGCCTAATGTGCCTAATGTTAGGTACCCCCAAGGCGGATACTGAAAAAATCATTATCCTATTTTCCTCACTCTGGTATGCCAAAAACCAGCTCATTCATGACCAATCCCCAGTCCAGCCCCATGATGTCGCATTTTAAGCCATGGCGATCCATAATTCTTACCAGCATGCATAAGCAGCCCTGCAATCCCTGCTTACCAAGGGCTTCACTCCCTTATATGTTCGGCCGAAGATAGTGGAATACCTTTGCGTTTATTTTGATGGCGCGGTGTTACAACAAAGGCAAGGTGCTGCTGTGGGAATTTTTGTTTCTAATGCTGAGGGTGAATTCCGCCATGCTTTTGGCAAATTCTTCCCTGCAATAATGAATTCAGCAGCCGTGAAAGCTTTAGCGTTGAAAGAAGCACTCCTTCTGTGCATAAGTTTGGGAATTCTGGATTTTTCTACGCTTGGTGACTCATCCGAAGTGGTACTTGCAGCCAAGAATGTTGATTGTTGCCCCCAAATGAGTCTTCCCATCGTTAAGGATTCTAAACATTAAGGATTGTAAACAGTTGATGTCTTTAGATTATCCTCCCAAGTTGTATTCGGTACCAAGAGCTCAAAATATTTGTGCCCATGGAATTGCTGCCTTTGCTAAGGGTAGTGTCATTTTTGAACAATACCGGTCTTGCGTGTCAGACTTCTTAACTCAATTACTGGTGGACACTTTCCAGTAAATCAATAAGAAACTCCTTTTTATTAAAAAAAAATATATAACTTAATCCCTCTTTTTAATCCTCCAAATCATTCCACATTCAAAATTAATTTGGCTTTACTATTTTTATAAATGTATTCTTCTATTATACTATTGTAGTATTATTTTTTATTTTTTAAAAACAAATATAGTATATTAAAAAATTATATAATTTATAACAGGAAAAAATACAATTTTTGTCCAACATGTTTAGTGATTTCACTCTTTTGGCCCAACATGTTTGGCCTCCACCAAAAATACCTATTACGTTTCAATTTTTAAGCGATTTTGATCCATTTAAAAATTAAAACCTGCTATTACAAGTATTTGTAGAGTCAACGCGAGTCAAAGGTTAATGTTCCAATATTGTAAATACTAAAATACATGTAATGGGTATTTTGTAAATATGCAAAATACATTAGATTTAATGTGTAAATTATAGAAAAAGGTAAAAAAAAAATAAAAATTAACTAGGTTTTGAAGGGGTAAAATATTTGGGAATCAAAATTACACTACCTGTTCGGATCCCTCAATGCAAATTCGATGAATTCCGGTATTCTTGACTTCTTCACCAATGAATCTACCGTCCGTTCACTCACACTGACCACCGTTGCATCATCCCTGATGTGAAGTCCTCTCGATCGCGATCAAAAAAGCCTCTCGATCGGATTGATGTCAGCCTGACACGTACGAATCAGTCCGGCTCTCTCGATCGCTTCAGGTGGCCTAAGATTTGTTGCTGAATCTGTTGAAATATGCTTTGGGCATTGGTCATTATTGTTGTTCTTGGTTTTTCTTGTATTTTGTTTGATGAAGATCATCTTTTTATACCGATGGTTAGATCTATTACTTTATACTTCACATTCGAAACTGGGGAGTGATCTGTTAAAGTCATGTTGCAATCTGTTCATAGTTTCAGTTAATTGAGATTGTCATTTCCTACTTTTGTCATTTGGGGGTTTGTGGGCATATTTCTGAATTGCTTTTTGGAGACTTATGTGTGGAGAAGAAAAATGATAAAATGTCTTCTTGGTTGCATGCTTATGAAATGTTTGTATATTATGAATTGTGGAAGAATCCATTAATGGATCTGCCTCCTTGACTAGGATAAATATTGTGAACTGCTATTCATCGCCCACTTTTTACTTGTTACAATCCAATTTTTTTCATTCAATTCCTATTATATCATTTTGGTAATTTTGCTATATATAATGTATATTTCTTTTCATATATGTAATTAAAAAAATATATTTTGTCTTCACCAACCTATGACCATCACTCCTCACTCACCACCATCATAAAATGATACTCCCACGATCACAAAAATTTATCTGTCCTAAATTTTGTAGGCAATTTTAAAGAATTTATAATACCATAAAATGCCATAGAGAAAGGCAGAGGAACAAAGGGAAACAAGTATGTTCTTTTTTACGACAAAATATGTAATTTTTGAATATAATTTCAATAGAAAAAATGCAAAAAAATATTTTAAAACAATTAGTTTTAAATCTGTGAATGCTGTGAACCGTGCTCAAAACTTTTGCACACGGTCTGCAGTTGTGCACAATAGATTTGCGCATGAACCTAAGTTGGTGTGCACTACTTTTGCGCGTGAACCTAAGTTCGTGCTCGACACTTTTGTGCACGGCCGATGACTGTGTGAAAATTCATTGTGCACGGCCAAAGACCCTACACAAAAGTGTTGCGCACGAACTTAGATTCGTGCACAATTGTCTTGTGCACGAACCTAAGTGTGTGCTCAATCACAGGGTCTACGGCTGTGCCCAAAAATGTTGAGATTGTGCACGCACTTAGGTTCGTGCGCAAAAAAAGGTTGAGATTGCGCACATACCTATGTTACAAGCTACTTGGTATCTATTTCTTACGCAAACAATTGCTAAATGAATTTTCAAGCTTACTTTCTCCTTATACCAATTGAGATTTTCATATACACATCTGACTTCAAACAAAACATACTCAATCTTCAATTTGTAGATTAAAATAAAGAAAAGAACACAAACGGTGTGCTTCATATGGATGCCCACCAATTGTAATTGCTACGATTAAAGGAAAACATAAAGAGCTAAATAAGAACTCAACAATAAGTAAAAACATAATATAAACAGGAATTAGACAA
This sequence comes from Knoxia roxburghii, assembly GCA_030378225.1. NCBI lineage: Eukaryota > Viridiplantae > Streptophyta > Magnoliopsida > Gentianales > Rubiaceae > Knoxia > Knoxia roxburghii. Next base: position 5,562,019 of record CM059420.1, on the reverse strand, counting down.
ATAAAACATGGCAAGTAACATGCTTGTTGAAATGTGTGGCTGATATAAGTTAACCCTCCGCCAATTGAAATATTAGATTTGCAGAAAATAGAATTTCAAAATTGTGGTGATCAATGGGCAAAATCTAGAAACTACCTAACGTGAAATGCTAAAGGTCTTATGCAATTTTGTGTACTCTCTCTTTTTGGCCTCCCACTTCTTTAAATCTCCCCATCCAGCCTCTCTATCCCATCATGCCTCTCTCTTTTTGAACTCTCTCCATTAGTTAGAATTTTCCAAGCGAATGATGCAAAAAATGCATTAACATCTGCGTCAGGTAGGGCTGTAATCGAGTCGAGCCGAGCCCGAGCAAGCCCCTGCTCGAGCTCGGCTCAACTCCTACCTAAGAGGCTCGAGCTCGCCGAGCTCACATTTGAGGGCGAGCTGCTCGCGAGCTTTATTTTATATTTAATTTTTATCTTTCTTATTTTATATATTAAACTCCAAAAATAATCCATTACATATACCGAAAAATATATTTTCATCCAAAAGTTTGAAAACTAGTTTTTCAGTCCATTACATTTTTTTTTTTTAAATTTTGATCCAAAACTCATTTTTGTCTGTCTTGGTCAGGGGCATTTTTGTCTTAACAAAACATATTTTTGTTTTAACCTTTTAAAATTATAAAATAATTATAAAAAAAACATTTACCCTCACCTCCCCGCCCTATCTCTCATCTCTTCCCCCTCCCGTCCGCTGCCCATCTCCCTTACCTCTTTTCTTTTTCTCCTTCTTCCACCGCCCCCACCCCTATTCTTCTCCTCCGTCTTGCCCACCCCTCATAGAGTGCAAATCTTCACCCCCTCTTCTCCTTCGTCATAGGGACTACATCGGCATCATCATCATCTTCTTATTCTTCCTCGCTGTCATATTCTACAGTATCATCAATATGATCAATCCCATGTCCATCCTTCGCATGTTTCTTGAGTTCTAAATAATTTCCAGAGAAATCACACTCCTCCATTGCACAACCTCAGACCAATTTATTCATGGATTCACGAGTGCCCTCCACAACAATCCATCGGCTAATTTTGCCCAGGCATAGTGGGCAACTGGTTACCGGGCCACCCTCTACGCAGTGATGACGTGGTCAATTTGAAAGCTTTCACGGATTACAATTCACAAAATTGATCAAAGGCGGTTACTTTAGCATCCCTAATTTCTCGCCGCCGCCTATTGTCCTCGTTTCTTAATGGGCCATTTTTTTTTTTCTTTTTTTCCCTTCTCTCTGTGACCCATAATTGCATTCTTGAAGTTGAAAGAAGCCATAATCAGTAGGGCTGACAATTTCTGACATGACACGACAACACGACACGAAAAAAAGCTGGTTAGGGTTGAGTTTTTTTACACGATTAAGTAAACGGGTCGGGTTCGTATCGACCCGTTTATCTCCAGGTTAGGTTCAGGTCAACCCGTCGGGTTGGCGGGTTGACCTGTTAACCCAAAAAATTAAAAAAAATATATATATATATATATATATATAATAATACTTGACATCAGATCAACAGACTATAGATATCATATCAAGAATATAAAAGAAATCATACAGTAGAACTAAAACATACTTAACAAGGGATATCACATCAGGATTATATAGACATCAGATCAGCTAATACTTGACATCAGATCAACAGACTATAGATATCAGATCAAGAATATAAAAGAAATCATACAGTAGAACTAAAACATACTTAACAAGGGATATCACATCAGGATTATATAGACATCAGATCAGCTAATACTTGACATCAGATCAACAGACTATAGATATCAGATCAAGAATATAAAAGAAATCATACAGTAGAACTAAAACATACTTAACAAGGGAGATCACATCAGGATTATATAGACATCAGATCAGCAAATACTAGACATCAGATCAACAGACTATAGATATCAGATCAAGAATATAAAAGAAATCATACAATAGAACTAAAACATACTTAACAAGGGAGATCACATCAGAATTATATAGACATCAGATCAGCGAATACTAGACATCAGATCAACAGACTATAGATATCAGATCAAGAATATAAAAGAAATCATACAATAGAACTAAAACATACTTAACAAGGGAGATCACATCAGGATTATATAGACATCAGATCAGCGAATACTAGACATCAGATCAAAAGACTATAGATATCAGATCAAGAATATAAAAGAAATCATATCATACAACAAAAATGTTCATAATATGTATCATAATATCTAAAATTATTTAATTATAAAACAATTAAAATGATAATTTAAAAATATTTTTTTATAAAATTCAAAAAATATTTTAATTACAAAACGATTCTGCATGGGATCTCGATCTTGAAATCTATGGGTGGAGGGGTGGTTGACTTGACTTGTTTAGTTAAACGGGTTACGCGGGTTAGGTTCGGGTCGACACGATTATAAATGGGTCGGGTTAGGGTTGGAGTTTTCGACATGATTAATTAAATGGGTCGGGTTAGGGTTGGGGGTTTCTCGACACGCCAACACTCCAACCCGAACACGATAACACGAACACGACACGAATTGTCAACCCTAATAATCAGGGATTGAACTTTGAAACAAGAACTTGAAAATATTATTTATAAAGATCTCAAAGGGTTGCAAATATTATTTACATTTGAGTGTAAATGTTTTTTTAATTATTTTATAATTTTAAAAGGTTAAAACAAAAATATATTTTGTTAAGACACAAATGTCCCTGATCAAGACAAGCAAAAATGAGTTTTGGACCAAAATTTAAAAAAATATATAATATACTGAATTGAAAAATTAGTTTTCAAATGTTTTGGACGAATATTTACTTTTCACTATATGTAATTGACAATTTTTGGAGTTTAATCTATTTTATATATTATTTATAAAAAAAGTATATCCATTTTTTGTTTATTTTATTTTATATATGGTTTTGAATCTTTTGTACATCTCAAATTACTTTATTATTTTGTCTTTGTTATTTATATGGTTTATTTGTATAAAATGTCAAATTTCAATTAAAAAAAAGAAAAAAACTAAAAGATAATTTAAGGGACATTTCTTTGAAGGCAAAATGCAAAGTACGAAATAGAAATCCATCAGCAACAAGAATAAATAAACTGAAACAAAATATATTTCTATATACACAATTATTTGAAAAAATGCAACGCATACACAGAAAAATGCAAAGTATGCAAATTTCGAAATAGCCAAATATATATATATATATATATATATATCCAAAAAAAAATGTATATTATACATCGTACCCAAAAATGCAATATTCTATGTTATCCTAGTCAAGGAGGCAGATCCATTTCACAATTCATAATATACAAACATTTCATAAGCATGCAACCAAGATGAAATTTTATCATGTTTCTTCTCTACAAATAAGTCTTCAAAAAGCAATTCAGAAATATACTCACAAACCCCCAAATAGCAAAACTCACAAACCCCCAAATAGCAAAAGTAGGGAATGACAATTTCAATTAATTGAAACTATAAACAGATTGCAACATGACTTTAACATATCACTTCTTAGTTTCGAATGTGAAGTATAAAGCAATAGATCTAACCATCGGTATAAAAAGACGACCTTTATCAAACAAAATACTGAAAAAACCAAAACCATCAGTAAAGACCAATACCCAATGCATATTTCAACAGATTCAGCAACAAGTCTTAGACCACTTGAAGCGGTCGAGAGTGTCTGACTAATTCGTACGTGTCAGGCTAACATCGATCCGATCGAGAGAGCTTCACATCAGGGATAGTGCAGCAGTGGTCGGCGTGCGGTAGATTCGTCGGTGAAAAAGTGAGGAATGCCATAATTCGTCTAGTTTGAACTGAGGGATCCGAACCGGATTTTACCCATTCAAACCCTAGTTAATTTTTGTTTTTTTACCTTTTTCTATAATTTACACATTAAATCCAATATATTTTGCATATTTAAAAAATACTCATTACATGTATTTTTAGTATTTATAATATTGGAACATTAACCTTTAACTCGCGTTTACTTTACAAAAACCTGTAATAAAAGGTTTTAATTTTTAAATGGATCAAAATCACTTAAAAATTAAAACGTAATGGGTATTTTGAAGGAGATCAAACATGTTGAACCAAAAGAATAAATGCACCAAACATGTTGGACTAAAATTGCATTTTTTTCATTTATAACACGACCATTTATGTATTTGTTCAAGATCATAATTTAGGGTAGAATTATATTAGATATAAAGTTGAAATGGAGCATCTGATCCCGTAGAATAAAAAGAAAAAACAAACAGATAGGATAATAGCAGGCTTGATGTCCGCCGGAAATACTGCTGCATTTTTTGACATCGTCCCAACATACTCAAATCAAATTCTATTCCTATTCAGCCAGCCGTTCTCCACAACAACTCTTCCCAATTTCTCAATTTGGGGACTCTAATTTAATTGGAGGCCTCTCTCTCTCTCTCTCTCTCTCTCTCTCTCTCTCTCTCTCTCTCTCTCTCTCTCTCTCTCTCTCTCTCTCTTATTTATTTATTTTATTTGCTAGTCAGCCTTAGGTTAAAGTTTTTTATATAAATTTTTTTAGAGGGTTTTATGGGATGAAGTGAAAAAATATATTGGAGGAAATTTTTTTAAAGAAATAATATGAGATTTTTTTTTTTTTGAAAGAATTGGGATTAATATGATATAATCTGGTTATTATTTGGATATATTTTATTTTATAATCAAAAAAAATGTAGAACAAACCCATCCCAAGCTTTTTCTATATGGCAACAAGAATATCGAATTAGACATGGAGTTTATAAATAAAATATAAATTATACATAAAAAATATAATAATAAACCTTTTATAAGAAATATTCTAATTAAACAATTGAAAAGGCTTAGCAAAAGTTCAGGGAACTCTTTGTTTGTTTACATTTTTTCTATAAAATACAAACACTATTCAAACAATCATTAAACCACATTACATCAATTCTAATTTCTTTTAAAAAAAAAAATTCACCTTATTTTTTAAAGAATCTCTCAAATACATTATTTCTCTTTTTCACATAAATATTTTTTGTACAAAAAAAAAAAAAAAGTTACATTCTTAATATAAAATGTTGGAAAAATTGGGCGAGAGAAGAGCAGTATTTCGATTTAAGTGGAAGAGGAAGGAAGTTGATAGCTGCCGAAATTGTGTGTGATCAGTTTCTATGTTTCTGCCCTAGAAATTAAAGGGTTGATCAAACCCAATATTTTTGCCCATCAACGGTCTGGTATTCGTGTTCACACATGAATTCAAGCTATTTTAGTCGATAATTGAATCAAAACTCGTATTCTTTTATGTGCGCAAACAAGCGAAAGGTACGGTGTATAATATATAAGTTAAGAATTTACACACACTCAAAACACAACAACTTATATAATAATTTAAAGTCTTCTAATTTTGTAATGTGAAACAAAGAGTTCCACTTATAGTTTGACTTTCAACCTTCCTCGATCAATCTCTCATTCAAAATTCCCTCTCCTTTTCAAACATAAAATGTCCTAAGGTGTGTTTAGTGTGCGAAAATAGGAATGAAGTCATTGGTATTTGATTAATGGAGCATTCATCAAAGTACATGTTTATCTTTAACTTGTTTGTAGACTCATTAAAGGAATGAAATTATGTTTGACTGGTTTGATTTTTATCTTAAAAGATAAATATATAATATTAAATTATTCTAAAAAATAATCAAATTACTTTATATATGTTAACAAATATCTTTAGAATTAATCAAATTGTATTAGCTTTTGTTTTTTATCAATCAAAATCATTTACTAATTGCTCCATTATCATCATCGCGCCCCAAACACACTCTAAGGATTTTTTGCAACCCGTCAAAGAATCATCGTCTTAAAAATCCTAGTTGCTTTGGAATCTTTTAAAGATTTTTTTTTTTTTTGGAAATCGGATAGATTTCATTTTCTTACCTTTTTTTCTTTTGAAACGTCAATAATTATTTAATATAAACCAAATTGACTTGCATTATAGAAAATTTTATTCCAAAGCCAGTCACACTAATGTGTTCATAAACAATTATTGGTACTAAACTTTTATCGATTTAAAAGTTCACTTACGTATGAATGGCATTTACATTTTAGGTTGATTAATGAATTCCTTACCTCCTAAGTTTCTATTTTTCTTTCTTTTTCTACCCATCAAAATAATTACGTAAACTTGTGATCATGAAATTTAAACTCTTATCGTCTAATTTTAATTATATTTTTTATTTATTTTATCATAAAAATACCTTTTATATTATATTATTATTAATATAATTATACATAATTTATAATTTCATAGGTAAAATAAAATTTATATATTAACTAAATAGAACTTTTTCTTTATCATTTTTATAAAAAAAAAAGACTAAAATTTAAATGAATCGAATTTAAAATTTATTGATTTTTAATAATGAGTGTAAATCATTAGACTACAATTCTCTTGTTAAAAAATTCTTTTATTTCAAAACAAGTGAATTAAATGATAAACCAATTAGGGTAACCTGTGACCTATGCCAGTGTGAATTGACTTTATACTAATTACATGGGCTCTATATATCTTTAGAAAAAGGGATAAGATTATGGGATGGATGATCCCACAAAGAGGGGAAACTTGACTTTGAATATGGTGGTGGGGGGTGGGGTGGGGTGGGGTGGGGGATGCCCCAAAATTAAGGGTATGATGGGGACCAATAATTTATCAAACTAATAATATTAATTAATTAGGGTTTGGTTGGACAAGAAAGGGTAATAAAGTTTAACTTTGAAGTTAGCTTTTGACATTGTCCCTCCCCAATCTTAGTAATATTAAACACAGCCCATAAAGGAGATTATATATAATTAGTAAAAAATTAATCTTTACTTATTGTGCATATTTTCTCCTAAGCCAAACAATAATTACTACCACCATACTGCCTGAGTGCCGCCATCATAATTTCCAATGTAGCATATTATGTCGGGTTCCAATTCATCAAACTTTTCTCATGATTTGGTTAATTATATAATGTATTAACTTAGTTAATTATTTTGTTTAGTAACGAAACTAAAATATTTTATGTGGGCGGATGATTGAGACAAAAGGAGAAAAATTTTGAGAGTAAAAAAAGAAAATAAATGTTGAACCAATTGAAAAAAAGAAACTTTACTGGAGAAAATAGATAATTTTTTGGGGGATAAAACTATTAAAAGAGAAGGAGAATATTTTTTATTTTTCTATTATATCTTATTATTGAAATAACGTTAAATGAGCAAAATTTTAAAAAGAAAATAGTAACTCTGACTCAAGAGTACTCTAGTGGTGGAATCACCAATCGGTTTTTCGGACGACAAAAGTGTTGTTGTACAATTGTATTTTCGTGTCTCATGATAATTTTATCAGTGATTACGTTAAACGAAACTATTATAAAATAATGGTATATTCAACCCAAAAATTTTCAATATTACAAAAGCATATAATTATTTTTGAGGGTTAATTGGGGGGTGGGCGGGGGGGGACCAACCAACCACCACAAATTGACGAGACGTGGAAACAAACAAGAGGACATAAAAGTGGTGCCAAACATGGCCTTAAGTAAATTTGTTTGGGATCAATGAACCATCTAGCTCGGTGGATGGAGAAAATGGAAGTACATATATAGATAAATGGGTGAAATGAAGTTGTTGCATGTGTTGGTAGTGATGGGAACATTCTAGCCAACGCTATAAATAAACTTCATTTCCAGATAAAGATGTGGGATCTCTATCTAGCTATTTTCTCCACAACATTTATATAAATAATTAAAAAAATGGAATTGTCATATTTTTTTTTTATTTTTTGGAAAGTCTAAAATATAATAACATTATCTCTGTTTGAAGATAATAATCTCATCTATTATAATATTTTAATTAAATAAATAAAATTATTATTTTGAGACGGATCAACGAAAAAACCATGTAATAAAGGAGTGTAGACACAAGCATGTGGCTTTGGGTTGAAGCATATAGTTTATACCAGCACAGATCCTAATATGTTGCGGAACATCCTTGCATGCCATTGCCATCCATATTTATATACTCCATTTATTTCTGGTTTTCATCCAAACACAAATATTAAAGCTGTAATTCCCATAACTTTTAATGGTTAAATATGTTATACCTCTATTTAATGTATTTTTGATATTAGTACTATAACTTGAAATAGTCATGACAAAAATAAATCTCAATGAAATTGTAAATTAAATAAGGGTAATAGAGTAAAAGCAATAAATTATTTTTTAGAAGTAGATAAGTAACTTATATTTTGATCGATTTTTTAATGTGATACGGCCTATATTTTGAAATGAAGGAAGTTTGTTTGATAACCAATAATAAAGGAGATTAGACCTTCTTATTTCTCCTCCTAATTTAATAAAATGATACTTGCACTGTGGCTATTTGGGCCAAATTGATTAAAGTTTTTCAACCCAGTGGATTATTGGCCCTCAAACATGTACTGTTTTTAAAAATTGATGATCTGCTATTCATCGTTCATTTTTTTTTATTAGTTTACGTTTATCTTTGATGGTTTTATTTTTGTTATAATTTATAAAAAAAATTAATAAATAACTGTGTAATGGATGCAATCGTAAATAAAGGTAAATTTTATAATTATAAATTTTAAATTTAATGACTTTTTTTTTAATCTCAAATTCATAGTTACTCTTCAAAGTTATACGGCAATAGATTGATAATAGATATGAATAAATTAGAATCAAATATGAAATTTGTAGGTTAACTAGATTTCATTTATTTTAAAAAAAAATTAAAATAAGCATTCTCGAAATTATATCTTCACATACCAAAAGCTTATTTAGATCTTTAGTTTATTAAGGCTGTTATTGTATATAATATACCCTTTCATTTAAATACCGTTTTATTAAATAAAAATAGGAGAGTTGGTTTTACGAAATGGAAGAAAAAGTAGAATAATATGCTTCGTAAAATGTAAGTGGCTGCAAATTACCTTCCTTCCTCCAAGCTTCAAATCTTGGATATACACAAACTTAAACGGCAATTATAAGCCCAAAGATTGTTGGGCTTTTAGGGGAAAAACATATAGAATAATGTTACATTACAGGCAATAAATTCCCCGCATAAGTTTTGACAATTTGGATATTTAACCATTTTTAATTACTACTTTTGTCTCATAAAAATAATTTTATTTATCTTTTATTTTAAAAAATTACTAAGAATATTTATTATTAAAATATTATGAGTCCGTAGGTCCAATTATAAATAAAGCTCTCGATCCCACGATAAACACAACTCAATTCCTAGGTATTTGAATCCCTATCGTATTTAAAATTGCTACACAAATATTTGAAAAGTCAATAAATGTATTTCTTTTTATTTCTAATCTCTCTTTTATCCTTAATTAATATTACATTAAAATAGTAAAATCAATGATATTTATTTACCACATCCACATTTTAAGTTTTAATCATATCATTATCACGATCGTAGATAAATATTGCTATTGTAGTCTAATCTTTCACAAATTATAAGATGTCCTAACACGTTAATAGAAAAAGTTTAAATAAATTTCATTTAAAATCAACTTACTTACTGAGAATATATAGATTTTTTTTTTTTTCTTAAAAGGGATTATATAACAAAGTGATGTTGCACTAGAATTGTAAAATGATCCAAAAAGAAAAAAGAAAAAGAAGAGAGATGATTTCATTAGTAGTCTTTTCCCTGAAAGCCAAGAAATTCCAGGCAACTACAAAAGATGCAACACAGTAAGAATTATGCTATGAGAATTGGTAGCAGCAGAGACCCATAAATTGGTAACAATAAGTAAATCTAATAAATAAGTTGGGAAGCCATTTTTGGCATTGTAGCAGTGCAGCATACAGTTCCAGCATGAAGTTCTGAATCAATGGCAGTGTCAGTGTAGCTTCATAATAGCTGAATTCTGTGTATAGAAAAACAAATGAATAATTGCCTATAGGTGGGGAAGAAGGAGATTGTCTATGTTTTGTCAACTATATCAAAATTATAGTAAAAAAAGATAAAAACCAGGGAAAAGCTAATATGCCCAAAATCATCATCATCACATAATGCTACAAATTTAATGTAAAAAAAAAAAAACCACCCCCCCATGCAACTCAGGACATGCTTCTTCAATCCTAAGAGAAGGGAGAGAAGACCTCGCCGGCGTGCCATCGAGGACTATTGCTCCTATTCTGTATCCTTGAAACTTTCACTTGTCAACCAGATCTTCTTCTGGACGATCAACACGACGTCGTCTCCTTCCTGGTCTGGATCAGTGGAGGAATCTGATGTTCCAACTGCTTCCCAGTGCAATGCACTCAAGTACCTCTTTACAAAATCAATCACAAGCTGCTTGTCCCTGAAGATCACAAAGCCACTAGGTCTAAGGATACGATCGATCTCAATCAGCAGATCCTCACCGCTACAACCTTTTCTCTCAACGTCCGACAACACATTCCACGCGTGAAGTAAATCGTAAGTCCTGGGGTATGTGGAGAAGGCTTCACACCTGGAAACATAATGTTTGATCAGCCACTTTGGTTGTTACTTAACAGTCAAACAAAATCTTCCCCAAAAATATTGTTGCACAATATAACACAAATTTTAGGCTGCAGACTGCAAATGAGAGAAAACTACAGAAATATTTGGCAGCGTACCAGTTGTGAGTTGTGCCGATCAACCCTCTATCATATACAAGCTTAAGTGTGTTTGGACCATCTTCAGGGATAACATTCATTACCCACACGTCCTTCTCCTTCAAAGCAGCTGCAAATGAGCCCAGATTTGCTTTCATATCCATCACGTTCCTCACGGTGTCTGCAGAAATCTTTGGACTCAAAAGGTTCCAGTAATTCTCAACCCTCCGGTGCCAGAGTTGCTGTAAACAGAAAGTAGAATACAAAATGATACATATAACTATTTGATCTTTGAGATGAACAAGGAACTGAAAAGTATCAGATAAATTACAATTACTATAATTACCATGTCTTTTTCCCACATATCACTTGAATAACCAAAATCAGCAAGACGGGGTGGTGGAGAAGTTAGTCGAGCAGGCCAGGGGGCTAATCCACTGCCCTGATTGCTATGATCATCTGATGATCAAAAGGAAATAAAGATTAATTCACAGGCCAAATCATGAAAGCTGTTTACTGTAGTGCTACAAATAACGGGCCTGAGCATAGCCCTAAAGCACCCCCATAAGAAAATATACTAATAAGAAATTATAATTCTATCAGATCAAGTTGATGGTCAGAAGAATCCAGCGCTAATTTATTGGCTAACACTGTACTGCAGATGTCTATTTTTAGAGCCATAATCAGCAGTCATAAGTAGCAAAACTAATTTTCTTCATTTTCAAAACCTGCTTAAGTGATATAATCTAATATTACAGGGAACTAGAGAGATTGACCTTACGTAAGAAAAACCATAATATACATAATAATTGTGAGTTTAATCAAGGACGTCTAAGTTTAAAATATGAAATTACAATTTCAGGTCAGAATAGATATTTCAAGAATCAGAAGCATATCAATTTTAGCTGTGCTCTTTATGTCTCCTTTTCCTGTCCCTTCCAGAAACAAATTAAGAAGTGTTCCACGGAAACTGGCCAGAAGGAAAGAGCATCATTTTCAGCACCAAACAAGCATATATCTAAACACTGCATAGGAAGGAGCTGTAAGAGAAAGGCTGCTAGGGAACAGAGAGCTGTTGAGGAGAAGGAACAAACAAAGGCTAACTACAGTAATAATGATCCAAAAAAACATAAGCCAAGCTCGATCGCATCCAGTATGACAACAGTTTCTCATTTACAGCCCAAAAGAGATGAAAAATATAATTGTATTAGGATTAGAAACTTACGTTCTGAATAACGTGATATACAGGGTTCCATATTCACGCCCCACACTGCATCAGGATCATTATCAGACTGGCAAAGAGGTGGTTGAGTACCAGGAGCTCGTTCCATATAACAGTCATTTGTCAAAGGCTTGACCCAAACAACAGTTTGGTTCCTTTTTGCAGCTATTTGCCAACACATGCGTTCCACAAGTGCACTCATTTCCCCCCATATTCTTAAGTCCTCCTCATCTTGTGCATATGCTTCTGGAGATGAGTAGGCAAAGTAACCACCAGGTCTGAGAAGCCGGTCCAGCTCAAGAAGGAGGATTCCATCCCTCTGAAGCCAGTCAATCCTACAACGGGAACAGTGGGCAAATTCAAATGACCTGCTGGGATACGGAAGCCTCTTGGTCCCAAGAACACCGAGGTATGCGGGAATTCCTCTTTCTAAAGCAAACTGTATTTGATTTTGATGCACATCATTAGGTGCTAATGACATTGCAATGATGTCAGATGACAGAAGATAACCTCCAAAACTCGCAACTCCACAACCAACATCAAGAACTGTGCGCAGTCTTCCTTCATTGTTTAAGTTATCATTAGAGAAATTGAGCATCTGTCAATCAATATCATGAGTGTGAATAGGTAAAATTTCACACATAAAAATAATTAAAGACTTATTTGAAAGTAAAATGTAGCTAATATAAATAGCCATGCTTGAAATTCAAATAACTTACATTAGCAATAGAAGCTATATATTTGTCTGCTCCATAGTGGAAATGCGTGCCACCTCCAGGAAATATTATTTTATCATTTCTTACAACCATCCAGTTCTGGTCAGATTTTTCATGTGCAAGATGTGTGTGAGGTATGTTTGCTTTCCAAACTTCATCCCTACTTTTTGGCCACTTAATGGGAACCTGTTGCAATAAATGCAGCACATGATTTCGTGTACTTGTACTTGAAAATTAGATCATTTACTGGGCACAGCCTTACCTTATAGCCTGGAGGAGGAGGAATCAAGCAATTATACCGCCTTTCAGGCAAAGGACAGTGTCTTTCATAGTGCTCCATTAAAGAGAGATCCAACTTCAATCTCATCTGGTATATGAGATGCCTGTCTAGACACGGAATTAACTCCGAGTGACGGTCATCACAAACCTTCAGAATCAAATGGCAAAAAAGAAAAAGCCTCAATGAAAATGTTAATAGCATAATATTGGGCAATTGATTAAACAGTCAAACCGTACATAAAAGGTGAAGAGTATTCAAAATTCATTTTCTGAGGATCATGAACATACCGGGAAGCTCTTTGCAATAAATCCATCCTCACCAACTTCAAGCGCAAGCTTTGTAGAAGTATCGTCCTGCTTGCTCCCGAGATCACCATCTTCATCACCACCAAGGTAAGAAGACCCAAGCTTCCTCAACGACCTGCTGCCATACTCCAATGCAGACTCGCCACCACTCTTAGAGCCAAAATATACATAAAGGAATACTAAAAAAATGGCCACGACACCCACAGATGTTAGCAAGCGCTTCTTTTGTGCGCCATCCGACCTACCCCTCATCATTTGTACAGCTTCAGTATCCTTCAATATAACTATCAGCTGGTCACTCCCACGTCAGATCTTAACTAAATCCTGGACATGAGGGTTGGCAATATGCTTCCACAACTTCGATGAAACTGATACATTGAGACAATACAACTGAGATGGAAAGCTATAATAGGAGGAAGTGAATAAAATGGGAAACTGGTCCAAAATATCTAGCACGGCGGCATAGTAAGTTAATAGCATGTAAAAAATGTAACTTGATGGTTCACAATCCAAAGAGAAACTGAGCAAAATTTAATACTTTCATTAAGTGCATTAATAACCTGATTTGTTTCTACTGAAAGGGGTTCATTACAACCACCACCTATTCCAGTCAAAAGTTGACATATCCAGTTTCCTATGTCTGTCTAAGTCAGAAATACTGCAGGGAAATCAGTAAGTGCATTCCGCAATGAATAACAGTTAAAAGGTTCAAAAAGTATTCCATTAGAATTAGGAAATTAAGCTTGCAAAGCAACTAAGGCTTTGGAAGACTATGGAATGAGGATCTGAATCTCAGAAGTTGACTTGCTTTGAAAACCAGCAATTTCCGATACAACAAATCGGTAAAAATAAACCATTTGAAAAAGAAAATATACGCCATATCCTCTCAAATATACTTCAAAAGGAGAAGAAAAGTTGAAATCAATGAACTATTAATGATCTAACAAACTACGGAGATAAACCCCCCCCCCCCCCCCCCCCAATCAAGTCAGCAACAAGCAGAAGACAATGTGTCACTGTAGATTTAACAGCTGAGCACAAAACTGATGTGAAATTGTCAATACAAATCAACCTCAAAGGAGACACAGCGCCTTATAACCGAGCTGCATCAAAAGTCAAACACCACTTAAAATCATAAGCTTCATAATTCGAACACATACACGATCATTGCTTCCTACAGAGAACATTCTCTGTTTCAAAACTGGGGATTTCAAATTCGTCATATAGATACAGCAAAATATGAGGTAAACGAACTCTCCACCATCCACTCGTGATCCACACAATCATATATCCAGATTTAACAACCCATATACCAAATCAATGTAAAAATCCAATCTTTACAGCAAATTAAGCAAAATAATCCGAAAGAGAGCAGCTTGACAAATTATTAAACTGAATTTACACCTTAAACTTACAAGACATTAACACAATACTTGAAAAAGCAAAAAAACTCCACCATACCAAAGTCACAATTACATTTAAGGACAAGGGCTTTAATCAAGAATCAGAGTAAACAAAGAAAAAAATTTAACGGGACATGATACCAATCAGATCCAAACAATTTCAACTACAAAAACACAGACAATGGACAGAAACACTCACTTGGAATTAGATCTCAATTGGGTCTCTCTCAAGAACCAACAGGGATTGGGATGGAAAGGCAATGCAATAAGAAAGAAAAAAAAATAAAGAGGAGCCCAGAGGAGGTTTTTGCCTCCGATTGTGTAAGTGAGAATGTCTTTGTTTCTGTAAAAGACACGAAAGGGATCAGGGAGGGATGTATAGGCCGTCTATCAGAGAGAGGAAAAAAGGAATATGATAATACTAAATTAATGGGAGACAGAGATGATGGGGGTGAAAACGAAAAGGGAAAAGGCTGAGTTAGATAGATCTCATCTCAGGTTCTGAGCTCCAAAACTATTCACTTCACTGTCTTTTGCTATTTTTGGGAGGTAAAACAGGACTCAACATGTTCCTATCTTCATTAATTTCCGTAGAATAATTTTTTTTTCCTGTTTAACCTTAGCTGGTTCGATAAAGGTTTTCCATCTATCAAGTGTTTTCTACGCGAGTCATATAATGATTTTACTAACCAAACTACTACTTATTGGATAATGTTATCTTTCGCAGTCGCGAAATCAAAAAAAATTATATTAGGTACTAATTTTAAAATATCTCAACGCGAATTTTTCTTTGAGTCATGAAAAATAGAGCTATTAATAAGAATATATACAAGATTTAAAAGAAAAATAATTTAGTTTTAAATTAAAATTCATAATATACAAGAGAGAAATTATGAAATTAAAAATTTAGAAATTTTGATTACGGAATTACTTAATTAAGAACTAAATAATTTATGGTTAAAATAATTTAATAAGGAGTAAAATTAATTAATTCATTGTGACTTAATTGAAATGAATACACAATTTACTATGGGCAAGAAGCGGTAGGAACCTAATTGAGGAACTCAATGTGTAAATATCTCAAGCATATAAACATTCTCTTTTCCCCAAACCCTAGTCCTTTTTTTCCTCTCTCCTCTTGGCCTCCTCACCCCCTCCCCTGCTCTCCCCCACGATCAGTGCTTCACCACCATCTTCTTGGTTGCACATCCTTTCTCTTCCTCCTCCTCCTCCCTCTCAATTCACTCATCCCTGATCGCCACCTCTCTTCGTTCTTTTCTGCTAAAATCAAAAACACCAACATTCCCCTCTCTCTACCCAATCAGCCTTTGTTTCATAGTTTTTTTTGAAAAATTGCAAATCCAGCAGCCATAGAGGTGTTGCTCCATGGTTGTTCCTCCTATCAAAATGTCTAAAAACACCTACCTATTAAATATTTTTTCGCCACGATGGAAGTGTTTCAGCATCAATGGGCTCCATGCTAGTTCACCCCTGCTTATAAGAAGAAAGTCAATTATTTTCCTAGTAAAAAAAATGTATTTTTATCATTTTTAAAATCTCTATAATTCGTAATTTCTCCTCTACACCACCACAGTATGATCATATAAGACTATGATATTGATTGTCGCAAATTATACCATGTACATCTACCTATTACTATACATGCCAACGGTACAGTTTCTAATTTTGATAACTGTAATTCAATATATATAGTAATATATCTATTATTACATGTATCTAATAGATATATGGTATAAGATAAATTACCGTTTAATACAAATTTTTAATAGTTTTAATAAATCAATGACAGAGATATAAGTTATAGATTTCTCAAATTATACAAGAGTTTTAGGTAATTAATCTACGATTTTAATGTATGTTGATATGCACATAGGGAAATGTTTGGTGAATTAAGAAATGAGAGTATATTTATTTTTCTTTAAATTTAAAATTCTTGCTTTCGATTAGTCAAAAGAAAATATATTCCTACACATTTTTTCTATCTTATTATTTCTACAACAATCCAATCTAATAAAAAGAAAATGTAATTATTCTTTTAACCCAAAAAATAAGCAATTTAAACACTTTAAAAATAATTACTTATTGTAAAGTAAAATGGAATGGTGGATGATATGATGCATATTAAAACAATTACTTATTATAAAAATAAAATTGGTGGGTATACACTATTTGATTTAAATGGGTCAAATCAACACAACTTAGACACTTTGTCTAGTTTGCAAACTAAGTTTATAAATTGTCGATTCAAAAGTTTCAAATATATTTTGGCTGATAATTAAATAATCCAAACGAGTTGTATAGTAATACTAAAATTAATATTTATTTATTTAATAATATAATGCACCTTTCAAGAAACTCACATAGGGAGTCGTACTTGATCTTTCTATATACTTTTATTTCCATTTTATCCTCGCTATTAATCCATAAATCGATTCTCTTATTATCTCATTTCACATTTTTTTCCTTTTCCTTAACAAAAATAAACAAGAAAAACCCCTACAAAAGGTTGGTTTAAATTAAGGAAAATAAAATTTAGACCAAAATAATTTTGGTCTCTTATAATAAGGGTAATATCATTTTTTGTCCTTTTTAATTTTACGGAGACACTTTTAGTGCTATAACTTCTTTTTTAATGAGTTTTGGTCATTTTTAACGGGAAAGTTGGTTAATTAACAGGTTAACCAAATTGGATGTTAGTCAAGGGGCTTTAATGTAAAAAAAAAAAAAAATTAAGTGCCTCTCATGTTAAAAAAAAAAAAATTAATCTCCCTCTTTATTCTCCCAAATCCTAAAATCATTTTCTTCCCAACCATCGCCACCACTACCTTAACACCACCACCCATTCTCCCCTTTCTGTTGTCGCCTCTCCCCCTCATCTTCTTCTTCTTCCTCCTCCTTCTTCCCGCACTTAGCCTGATCTGAAAGAGGGGAGGGAGAGGAGGAAGCGGCGAGAAGAAGAAGAAGAAGAAGAAGAAGAAGAAGAAGAAGAAGAAGAAGAAGAAGAGGTGGAGGCGACGGCGGGAAGAAGAGGGAAGGAGGGGGCGACAAAAAGAAGAAGACGGTGGTGGCTTTTCCAGTGGTTTTTGGCAGCGGCGGCGATGGTTCCCGGCATCAGCGGTGGTTCCTTGGTGGTGTTAGGGCAGTGGCGGCTGAGAAAGAAGGAATAGGGAAAAAAATTATACGAATACCCTTGAATTTTTATTTTTTATTTTTACATAAGAGGGTCCCTAATTAACGGTCAGACATGGTCAACCTGTTAGTTGACTAACTTTCCCGTTAAAAAGACCAAAACTCTTAATTAAAAAAGTTAAGGAACTAAAAGTGTCCCTGTAATATTAAAAGGGACCAAAAGTGATACTACTCTTGTTATAAGGGACCAAAATTACATTTTTCCTTAAAATTTATAGACCCAACAAAATTAAGCCAATTTGCTTTCTTGATCCCTTTTAATAGGGGTAGTTGTGTTTTTTGTCCCAAATAATAGTACGACTGCACCATTGGTCCCTTAATATTTTTAATCATTTTTTACGAAAAAATTTAGAAGATAACGGCTTAACTCATTTGATCCGCTAGTCAAATCTAATTTTTTTCTTCAAAATAATTTGTACCATAATGTTTTTAACCAATTTTATGATTTGGATCCTCATGATTGTTTAACCCATTTATGGTTTCGGCCGTTATTTTAGATTGTGAGTCAATCTAAATAGATTGAATATTCATGAGGAAGTTAGTCATTAAATGAATTGAAAACATCATGGTAGAATTTATGATTCATCTTAAATATTTTTGATAAAATAGATATATGGTAAAATGGAATAAAAATGATCGATAAAATTAATTGTGAGATTTTAATAATTATATTTATGAATAATTTACAATAATAAATAATGAATTTTTGACCAAATAAATCCCCAAAATCAATTTGTGGACAAAAAAAAAAAAAGAAATTTGGAATTGTGGCCTAAAAGAGGCCTCTCGGATTTTGAAAATCTAAAATGAATTAAATTCGGATTCTGAAAATCTGAAATATCAATAACCCTAATTAAATTTAAAATTAATTAAAATTTAATAAGGGAGATTAATTATATTAATTATATTGATATGTGGTGTGGACGTAGTTTCAACTTTACGGGACATAGTTCTATCTGTGCAGGACGTAGATGGAGTTTTGCGGGACGTAATTCCAGCTTTGCGGGACGTAGTTTCAGCTGTGCAGGACATAGTTGGAGTTTTGTGGGACGGCGGCGGCGGTCCGACAGTCCGGCATGACGGGCAGCGGTCCTGCGATGGAGGGCGGCATTACGGTGTCGAAATAAAAATCGATAGAGTTCAACAAGATGAATATGTTGGTGCTATTGTATCACAAAAACACGGGCCATAATTTCGTAAATCTACGAAAATTTAATGGGTTTTGATTTTTGGAAAATGTACAAAACCCAAAAAAAATTGGATTGAAATGTATGGTTTTGTTTCTTGAGATGAGATGAATGTTTTGATCGGTTTAGATTTTTAAATGGATGTGTAGTTGGTCGGAATTGAAAAATCCGACGAGGGAAATAACAAATGGGTCAACAATGGGAATTGGGAAGGAGAATAAAGGAGAAAAGGAAGAAATGGTGAAGTCTTAAAGGGGGTGGGGTTTTATAATTCGGGTAGAATTCGAATTTTGCAAATCCAAATTCTTGCGGGATTTGTCCCACCGGCGAAAAAAAATCCGATTTCGGATTTTTAAAAACAACTAGCACCACGTCAAAAGCAACTAGCACCATGTCAAAAACAACAAACACCACGTCCAGAAACCTCTACATCCATGCATGTGAATTTAAACTAGTACCTATCCATTCATGTGAATTTAAACTGATTTTGTTCACAAAGACAACCCACCACGTCTCAAAACAACTACCACCACGTCAAAAACAACAAGCACCACGTCTAGAAACGTCTACATCCATGCATGTGAATTTAAACTAGCATCACGTCAAAAACAACTAGAACCACGTCAAAAACAACTAGCACTACGTCCAGAAACGTCTACATCCATTCATGTAAATTTAAACTGATTTTGTTCACAAAGACAACCCACCACATCTCAGAACAACTAGAACAACGTAAAAAACAACTAGAACCATGTCTAGAAATGTCTACATCCATGCATGTGAATTTAAACTAGCACCACTTCAAAAACATCTACCACCACGTCCAGAATGTTTGGCCTGGTTGTCACTTCCTTCCCGCTCCAAAGTGTTCGAATTTTTTTTTTAATTAATGGCCAACAAAATAAAACGTTAGGATTAGGAAAATCCGAAATACATAAAATTCTAATTTCCTAAATCCGAATTTAATTAAAAATTCAGACCTTCTAAATCTGAAATGAATTAAATTCGGATTTAGAAGATCTGAATTTAATTAGATTCGATTTAGAAGATCCGAAATTAATTAAATTCGGATCTTATAAATCTAAATTTAATTGAAATCGGATAATTATAAGAAAGAATAGATAGTACAACAATCAAATCCATAACACTTATACCAATATACTAACCATAATACAATTCATAAAACTTATATCCAATATACAAATACAATATGACCATAATCCAAATCCCAAATGGTCATACAACTCTTACAATGTTCGTGATATCTTATCAAAGAGTTCTCATAAGATAAAACAATTAAAATGGCCATAGAACTCGTAAAAATGTTCATGATCTCTCATCTAAGGGTTATAATAAGATAAAACAAATAAAATGGACAAACAACTCTTAGAATGTTCATGATTACGTAACTAACAGTTGTAATAAGATAAACAAATAAAATGGTCATGCAGCTCTTACAATGTTCGTGATATTTTATCTAAGAGTCGTAATAAGATAAAACAAATAAAATGGTCATACAACTCTTAGAATGCTCATGATCACTTATCTAATAGTTGTAATAAGATAAAACAAATAAAATGGTCATACAACTCTTACAATGTTCGTGATCTCTTATCTAAGAGTTGTTAATAAGTTAAAACAAATAAAATGGCCGTAGATAAGTGATCATACATATGGACGTAGCTGGACGTGGTGCTAGTTGTTTTGAACGTAGCGAGACGTGTTAGACTATGTTCTGTGAAAAATTCAGCTAAAATTCACATGTTTAGATGTATAAGTGGTGTGGTAGTTATTTTTGGACGTGGTGGTAGTAGTTATATTCTAATTAATTTATTCTCACATGAAAAAAATCAGTTTAAATTCACATGCATGGATGTAGACGTTTCTGGATGTGGTTCTAGTTGTTTTTGGACGTGGTGCTAGTTGTTCTGAGACGTGGTGGGCTGTCTTTTTGAAAAAATCAGTTTAATTTCACATGAATGGATGTAGACGTTTCTGCACGTGGTGCTAGTTTAAATTCACACGCATGGATGTAGACGTTTCTGGACGTGGTGCTAGTTTGTTTTGACGTGGTGCTAGTTGTTCTGAGACGTGGTGGGTTGTCTTTGTGAACAAAATTAGTTTAAATTCACATGAATGGATGCAGACGTTTCTAGACGTGGTGTTAGTTGTTTTTGACGTGGTGCTAGTTGTTCTGAGACGTGGTGGATTGTCTTTGTGAACAAAATCAGTTTAAATTCACATGAATGGATATAGACGTTTTTGGACGTGGTGCTAGTTTTTTTTTTGACTTGGTGCTAATTATGTTTTACGTGGTGCTAGTTTAAATTCACATGCATGGATGTAGACGTTTCTGGACGTGGTGCTTGTTGTTTTTGACATGGTGCTAGTTGTTCTGAGACGTGGTGGGTTGTCTTTGTGAACAAAATCAGTTTAAATTCACATGAATGGATGTAGACGTTTCTGGACGTGGTGCTAGTTTAAATTCACATGCATAGATGTAGACGTTTCTGGACGTGGTGCTAGTTGTTTTTGACGTGGTGCTAGTTGTTTTGTACGTGGTACTACTTTTTTTTTTTTAAGAATTCAGATTTCTAAAATTCGAATTCTTCTAGGATTAAGAACTCAGATTTGTGAAATTCGCATCTCTAATTGATTAAGAGACTCAGATTTTGACAAACCCGAGAGGCTTAAATTTGGTCCACACCTTTTCAACTTTTATTATTTCCGTTCACACCCCCAAATTTTGTATTATTTTGATCCGAACCCCAATAAATAATGTTATATGTATTAAATCGTGTTTTAATAATTAAAAGGTAGAATGTTCAATTATAAAATTAAGAATTTAATTAATAACGTTTGGTCCTAAAATATTTTTTCCTGCCCTTGTCTTAGGCTGTTTCTCTCATCTAACAACAACAATGAAAGATCATTCACTCTATAGTCGGTAGGTAGTTCTTTTCCAGTCCACCAAAGTCGTGCCACCTTCCTTCGCTGGCCGAAGTTTTTGACTCTCCTCCAACAATAATCAATTCATCTCAAGTTTTCTGTTTTTTCTCTTTTATTCCTTTGTATATCACTAGTAAAAAGTTGGTTTATTGACACACTCATATTATCACATTAAATATAAAATGTGATAATTAGTATTTATTAACACATTAATTTACTACATAATAGAATATTACATAATTGATATCTCTATAAATATGTTATTAGAAAACTAAATTAAATCTTATTATGACATTTGACGTAGTTGTGGTAATATATTTAAATTATGACATCAACAAGTGTAATGTATTTTTATGAGAATATAGTGACATTGTTTAGTGTAATTTACATCAAATGTATTATCACATCTATTTTTTTTAGATATTAACACATTAATAAATATAATTATAAACATTATAAAAAATATATAATTTTTTAATTCATATTAATGCACTATATAATGTGATAATAATAATGGAACTTTTGTCTCATATTGAAAAAAGAGAGCAGTGTATGCCACAATTAAGTAAATGAACTTTTAGTTTGTATTGAAATTCATACTCTACATTATATTTCATATGTCCCGCTTGCGTGCGCACGCCAAAATAACTTGAACTTGTGTGCAAGCGTGGACCTCTCATAGGCAAAAATATATGTTATAATAAATTTAAATTATGGTCACACACAATGCAAAATGTCACAACATACACTTTATTATAACATTTACATATATTATAATATATTTAAATCATGGTCTAATATAATATTTTTAAGCACATATCTTGACATTTGATGGTGTTTTAATAGCTGTTAGACATATTATCACGGCACCATATAAAGACTCTAAAATTTCGTGTCACAATAGTCCAAAATGTGATAAATTATTATATATTAAAATATTTTTATATGTGTTAATAAGCCAAATTTGTATTGGTGTATTTACATAGTTCTTCTATTTGGTGTTTATTAATGTGTTAGTAGAAATAAATTATTATTTTATTATGATACATACAAATTATGATATGATGTTAAAGTTTTATTATTATTGATATTTATAATATAGAATATATTAGTTTTAAATGGAGAGTAAATTATAAATTTGTTGTCAAAAACTTATTGATTCTGCAATACTTTTAGAGTATACAAATTTATATGATTAGGGCTAGTTATTCTCTCGTCACGGGTCGATTATGTAGCGCCATATTTGATTATTGTTAAGGGTCTGTTTGATAAACTAATTCAGTACTTATTCTAAATAGATTAAGTACTTAATTGATTAAGAGCGTTTGATAACTCAACTTGTTTCTGACTTAATGAATTAAGAACTTTTTTAATTAAGTACTTAATAATTAAGTACGTTTGATAACTATAATTCAAAGTCTTAAGAGATTAAGTGGGTCTGAATTGCAAGTATAATTGTTAGCCTAAAAATAAGTGATTGGCGAATCACTTATTGCTGAACTGAATTGGTTACAAATTTTTTTTTATTTTCAAATTTATTATTCTTTTTAGTTTTTTCTTTAAATAATTTGTATTTATTAAATATTTTTTTAAAAAAATATTTTATCATTTAAATAAATAAAAAATATATTTATGACATGGATTTTTATTTTTTATAATTTTAATTAATATGTGATATTTATTTAATTAATATTTTAGTTTTAAAATAATAATAACATTCTAATTTATTATTAAATTTTTTTAAAATATTTTTATTAGTAGAATTTCACATTATTATGTAAAAAATTATGTTTCTAGTATTTTTTTTAAAAAAATAAGGTTATTTAATTTAAAATTTAAAATTTTATAAACTTATTTTTGTAATTCAGACTTCATAATTCAGACTTCAGATTTCAGACTTCAGATTCAGACATATTTTCTAATTTTATCAAACACAGCTAACTTAATGGATTCAGACTTCAGAATTCAGATTTCAGACTTCAGACTTCAGACCTCAAATTAAGTTTTATCAAACGGAACCTAAGTGTATGAGATAATATTTAGTAATTCTTAATATAATTTAATTTTTAAAATATATTATAGGTATTATTTATTTATATATGATCGGTAAATAATCGTGACATTTGATCATAAAATATTGATTCTGTCACTAAGAACAATAAAAAAAGACAAGAAAATTCTACATTAGTGGAAAACACTCTCCATTTAAGATAATAGGTCTTGAATTCAAATCATATTGTATAAAAAAAAATAATTAATTAAAATAAATAAGTACCTAAAACTCTCAAGTGTTGCTGAACATGTAATAAGAAATTACTTTTTTCTTGTAAATTTTACCGTATGTTAATATAAATATCTCATATAAAAACTATCCCTTTAAAAAAAAAAAAAAAAATCCATGCAAGTTGGATGGGGGCTCTCGAACCTGCGACATCTTACCTTGTATTAAGAATCTCGAAAGTCCAAATGTCAGAGATGCAAAGCAAAAAAACATGGATGGAAAATCGAAACTTATTTAAAATATGGGGAAATACCCAATTCAACAGTAGTCAATGTCGTGTATGAAGACGGGGTTCTGTTGTTTTTTATACTTTAAACCCTCAATTTAATGAAAAATAATAGCACTACCACCAATATTAATATTAATTTCATATTACATCCACGCCAGATCATTGACATTTGACATTTCCACTTCGTGACCGACAGAGGCATCCTTTTGCCGTGTTAGCCTTACTGTGAGGTTTTCTTTTTTAACCCTTAAAAAACAAGTGCCCCATAATTTATTAAAAATAAATAAATTTATTTATATATCAAACAAATAAATAAATTATTATTATTTGAAATATTATTATAAATAAAATTATTTCTCTGAGGCTGAAATACATATTTTGGGCTTTTCCGAACAATTTTTTTTTTTTTTTTTTTCCTGCGAGTGAAATAAAATATATTCTCCTAACAGCTATGCAAAAGAAAAACGAAAAAGAATCACGCGGAATCAGGAAATAATTTAATTAAGGAAGTAATTGACTTTGTCGGTAACCGTTTGGGAGGCAAGATTTTAATTGGGCCACGAGGCTTTGGAGCCATACACCTTAATATGGGCTGAAAAGGAAGATACCAAACGGTCCCTGTCATGCCTTTGTACCCTATTATTTGGGCTGAGAAAGAGTGAGACCTATAGCAGTCCTTATCAAGGTTTGATTGTTTCATTTTTTGCGCCCATATCAAAAGTAGTAAGTGAATTATTTAGTGATAATAAATAAGCTTACTAATTTTTTTGAAGTAAAATGGCTTACTAATTGCTTCGAAAAGAAAAAATAGCTTACTAATTTAAATGCCATTAAAAAAATCCTGGTGCCTCGAACCTTCTAAATACCGCTAGAAATATGTTGGAATAAATTAGTCAAAATTAGGGAATAGTTTGTAATTTTAGAAGTTAGTAGACGAGAAATCTATATATACATATTTTGTAAAATTTGATATTATAGAGATATGAAATGAAATCATTTATCATTATTGTTCTGATATACTAATATTTTCTTTTATCAATTTTTCTCACTTTCTATTTAGTCATCACTTTCTCTTTACTTTAATCTCTTAACTCTGAATTCTGCATGTCAAATCTATAGTTCCTGACAAATATCTCTTCATTATCATGACTGAGGGCTCTTATTCGACTCAAAGGTTCATACTTGGGCTGGACTCCAACGTTATGCACCGAAGACAGTCCAGAACGCAATGTGGGGCTCAAACCTTTCAAAGTTGGATCAAGATAGTAAGGCCCAACTTTATAGTCCGTTAACGTCGTTGGTATGCGTCGAAAAATGTGGACTTAAGGATTGTGATCTTACGGCCGTGACATTGAAGTCCACATTAGGAAGCGTATTTGCTTCTTGGAGATTGGAGGATAATTGGATAAACCTGCAAATTAGATAAAGTTGAACTAGCCACCAATCAGATACGGGTCTAATTTTTTTGGTTTTTATTTAAAATTCTCATTGAATCGGGTTGTAACCGTCAACCCAATTCAAAATTCACAATACTGTTTATGATTTTCCTTGAGTGTAGAGGTGGGGATCAAATTCCTTGACTTATTTATTAATATATTGCAAAAAGATTGTAACAAAATACCTCTTTATCTTTTCAATTTTGTGCAATGAAGTCTAAATCCCAACAATTATATCCAAATTTTGCTTCCGAATATGAATTTTTTATAGGGTGTATTATATGTCGGTAATTTTTTTTATCCATCACCTACTTCTGCCAAAAAAGTTATTAATCTTTTTAAGTATCGTTTTCATAATTCTTATTTTTCACCCCTCTTAATGCTTATCTTCCGCCCTTCCTATTATTACAATATAATTCTTATTTTTTTTAACTCTCACCCCCTAAAATCTTATATACTGCCTCCTTTAATTACCAATATAACTTTATAATATTTTACTCTCTAAACTTTAGTCTAAATACAAAAGGCTCCTTAAAATTTTGAAAATTACAAAAACTCTTTTACACCACCGAAACACAAAAATAAGAGAGTTCCAACACGATTGGTGAATTTATCTTTTGATCTAACATGTTTAGATCATCCCAAAAATATCCTTTATATTTTAATTTTTAAATGATTTTTGTCCATCAACCGAGAATAGGGGTGTGCAAATTTTTCGAGATCCTGAAAATTTCCCGAATCTATCCCGCTATCTCGTCCCGATAATCCCGATCCCGAGTAGATCCCGATTTTGTCCTGTCTCAATCCCGTGACATCTTGGACAGGACCGGGATATAGTAACAAATATCCCGATCCCGTCCCGAGCAATACATGTTTTTTTAATAATTATTAGTTTTGTGAAAAAATTGAATTTTATTATTCATTATATGTTTAATTTTTTATTTGCATATATTTTCCTTATTATAAATATAATAATTAGGTAGTAAATGTTGTGGATACAAATTTTTTATATCTATTTACTTTTTTCAATTCACTATTTAGATACGTTTGAAGTTTAGTAGACCATTTTTGTATTCATTTATTTAATAAATAAAATTTTGAATTATTTAGTTAAAAGTATGACAATAGTTAATAAATAAAATACAAAAATCAATTTTTTTTACATATCTCGCAATCCCGATCCTGAAATTCCGGTCCCGGTCCCGACATCCCGTCATCCCGATCCAAACAACATCCCGATCCCGATCCCGATGAAATCCCGTCTCGAACGGGATAGGACGAGATTTACGAAATATGGTCAAATCCCGTCTCATCTCGTCCCGTGCTCACCCCTAACCGAGAATAAGTATAAACGATAATTTTGGGCCATTTTAAAAAAATAAAATAATTTTAGGTCTATTTTATAATTTACAAAAAATTACTTAAAATTTAAAACGTAGTGGATATTTTTTTGAAGGGTCTAAACATGTTAGACAAAAAGAGTAAATTTGCCAAATTTATTAGACTAAAATTGCATTTTGTAATTTTTAAAATTTTAAAAAATTTTCGTATTTTGACTAAAATTTATAGGATAAAATGTAATTCGTCCATTTTTTATATATATTTTTGGTAAATGATATAAGGGTAATTGGGTAATTTATGTAATTATGGTATTTTATATTTAAATTTTATGTTTAAATATTATTAGAGGTATTTCTTATATTGTTATGGACAAATTAGTCTAAAAAGGTATGCCAAAAAAGAAAATTGGGGGGGGGGGGGGGGGGGGGGGGAGGGATGGGGGGCGACAAATAAGAAGCTACATTTAAAAAAAAAAAATGTAAGGATAGTGTCTGCAGTATAGTTTAGTATCAAATTTAATTTTAAATTTTGGTAGTCAATAAATTTAATTCTAAATTTCGCAATTCATAATACCGCGTGGATTGCAATTTTGATCTCTATACCGTGTGGACACCACATGGATTAGTAAATTTTATGTCACATGGACTAATACGTCATTGTCACCCCATGATGATGTGTTAATGAAACTTACGACGGCGTGTTAGTCCAGGTGACGTAAAATTTGTCATATGTAGCATCCACGTGACATATAAATTGACGAAATCGTAATTTAATTATTAAGTGTTCGAAAAATAATTATTACTATGACTAAATGTGTTGTGAATAGTAGATTTTAGTACTAAATTTGTCGATTACTATACATTTAAAATTGAATTTGATACTAAACTATACTATAAAAACTATTTTTGCTTTTTTTCCCCCTTTTTATTTTCTTATTTCTAAATTACCAATTTACTATTTTTTGAAAAATAATTATCCAGGAGTGAAATTTTAAATGTGGCTCCTAACACTTGTCACATTTGTCTCGTTAGGCTTACAGAGAAATGACATAACACTTAACTCTTAGATTAGGATCTACAGAGGTGCCTTTTAATACTGGTCGCATTTGTCATATTGGGCTCAGATATAGAATGTAACTCTTAGATTAAGGCCCGCTTTGACACAATTTGTAACATGCCCAGAGAGATATGACATAACATTTAACTCCTAGATTAGCCCAAAAGCTGGTCCAATAACTTTCAAATTTCATCATCGCTAGTTTAAAAATGTTAACTCAAGTTATTAGCAAGATATGAGACTGAAATTTATATACAAGTCATTCAATCAATATAAACGAGATTTTATAGCCTTAATTGAAAAAATTAATAACAATAATTAGAAAAATAATTGGAAAAAAAAAAGAAGGAAAAAATACACAATTAGTCATATATAAGATCATGTTACACAATTGGTCCTACATATGTGGAACTTGACAAATTTGATCATAAACGTTTCAATTAAAAGATTTTACGTCATCTTAACGGCAGCCGTTAAGTCACCTATCACGTGTCATATGACTGCCACGTAGCAGGTGACTTTACGGCCGTTAAATCCTATTTAAAATATTAAATTAGATTAAATATGTCAATTTTAAAAATATTTACGATCAAATTTATCGAGTTTCAAATATGTAGAACTAATTATGTAACAGAGTCATTATATATGACGTATTTTTTTTTTTTAAAAAAAAACAAGTAAAGAAAGGAAGAAAGTGAAATTGGAAATTGGAAATGAATTTGAAGTTTATGAAAAAGTAGACGAAGCCGATGAGGAAGGAAATCAGGGGAGTTAAAGGGGAAGGTAAGAAGAAAGAAAGAAAGAAAGAAAGAAAGAGATAAATAAAGTAGTACTATTGAAAAAAAAGAAAAAAAGGGAGAATGAAAGAAGAAGCGGTGGATGAGGTGATTGATGGAGACTAGACAGAGGCATTTGGTATGGTCCACATCAAAGAGTGTGGTGTTGAAGGATGACAACACAAACTCTGAGTCAAGATCTGACCCCTCCTTTGGTCCGGACAAACCAGTGTTCTTCCCTTCTTTCCTTAACCCTTTTTTTTCTAAATTAAGTCCCCTTTGCTATAAATTATTCAATTAAAATTGGTAATATAAATCATTAATAACTCGATTTTAAATGTGAATGTGATTTTAATTCACAAAGGAATGATTATGAGAACAATTCTTATATCTTAATTTTTTATTTTTTACTATTCAATAATAATAATAATAATAATGTGAATCATTTTATTCTGTTGTCATTATTTCACTTTTATTTTCGCAAACCAAACATCCCTCCATTGGCTACCTTTTAACCACTCCATCCACCCCCAAATTCTAGATGTATCTAATTGATCAATCGTTAATTAGTAATACGGGACTTATATTGTAATATGTCTTTTGACAAATAATAGAATAATATTTGTTAAGAAGGAAAATAATGGATATTTTGGAAGGATCACCATGATAAAAAAAATTTTCTATTAAATTGTTAGGAGCACCTTGCAAGGTACTCTATAGTTGTACGATATAATTTGCCTCTTCCTCTTCATCCTTTGGACAAAAAAAAAAAAAAAAACTCAAATAGTTTGTTTATAAGATAGTTGAATGATACTCTAATTAGGGTGTGGATGTTATAGATTGGATCCCCACATGAAAATTGGATATCATACTATTTTAAAATATCATTTTTGTCATCTGTAATAAATTTTACAATTTTACTCTAAAAAGATATGATTGGTGGAACACTAACGATCTATTTTAACAGAATGACAAAAAAATAAAAAATAAAATGTTGATGATATCAAATATAATTTTTTAAATAACATAACTAAAAGTAAAATTTCAAAATAATATAATGAATAATTTCACACTTTACTCTTGAATATTAGGTCATGATTCACGAATTCATCGAAAATCATAGATTAATCATATTGAAACATTAATTTCTCTCTTAAGTATCAAATAAGTAGAGTTTAACATATCATTACTATATACATACACAACTTTAAAGGCATGTGACTATTGATTATAATCGAACATTAATTAAGGTGTTAATCCCACCCTGGGCCAACCTTGTAAGCATAGTTTTTAGAATCGAGATCCCATGCAAAATCGTTTTGTAATCACAGGATCAGATCGGTCCCTGGATCGGTAGGATCGAATTATTATGATCGTAAAAGTATAAAAATGTAGGCAAAAAATCCAGCTAAAATTCACATGTTTGGAGACGTTTCTGGATGCGGTGCTAGTTGTTTTTTACGTGGTGCTAGTTATTCTGAGACGTTTTTGGACGTGGTACTAGTTGTTTTTGAACGTGGTGCTAGTTGTTCTGAGACGTGGTGCTAGTTGTTCTGAGACGTTTCTGGACGTGGTGCTAGTTTTTTGAACGTGGTGCTAGTTATTCTGAGACGTTTCTGGACGTGGTACTATTTGTTTTTGGACGTGGTGCTAATTGTTTTTGACGTGGTGCTAGTGTCCTGAGACGTTTCTGGACGTGGTGCTAGTGTTCTGAGAAGTGGTAGACTGTCTTTGTGAAAAAAATCAGCTTAAATTCACATGTATGGATGTAGACGTTTCTGAACATGGTGCTAGTTGTTTCTAACATGGTGCTAATGTTCTGAAACGTGGTGAACTGTCTTTGTGAAAAAAACTAGCTTAAATTCACATGTTTGGAGACGTTTCTGGACGTGGTGCTAGTTGTTCTGTGACGTGATGGGCTATTTTTTTGAACAAAATCAGTTTAAATTCACATGCATGGATGTAGACGTTTCTGGAAGTTGTGCTAGTTGTTTTTAAGTGGTGCTAGTGTTCTGAGACGTGGTGGACTATCTTTGTGAAAAAAAATCAGTTTAAATTCACATGCATGGATGTAGACATTTTTGGATGTGGTGCTAGTTGTTTTTGACATGGTGCTAGTGTTCTGAGACGTTTCTGGACGTGGTGCTAGTGTTCTGAGACGTGGTGGACTGTCTTTGTGAAAAAAATCAGCTTAAATTCACATGCATAGATGTAGACGTTTCTGGACTTGGTGCTAGTTGTTTTTGACGTGGTGCTAGTGCTCTGAGACGTGGTGGACTGTCAGCTTAAATTCACATATTTGGAGACGTTTCTGGACGTGATGCTAGTTGTTCTGTGACGTGATTGGCTGTTTTTGTAAAAAAAATTAGTTTAAATTCACATGCATGGATGTAGACGTTTCTGGACGTGGTGCTAATTGTTTTTAAAGTGGTGCTAGTGTTCTGAGACGTGGTGAACTATCTTTGTGAAAAAAATCAACTTAAATTCACATGCATGGATGTAGACGTTTCTGGATGTGGTGCTAGTTATTTTTGACGTGGTACTAGTGTTCTGAGACGTTGTGGATTGTCTTTGTGAAAAAAATTAACTTAAATTTACATGCATTGATGTAGACGTTTCTGGATGTGGTGCTAGTTATTTTTGACGTGGTACTAGTGTTCTGAGACGTTGTAGATTGTCTTTGTGAAAAAATTAACTTAAATTCACATGCATTGATGTAGACGTTTCTGGACGTGGTGCTAGTTGTTATGTGACGTGGTGGGCTGTTTTTGTGAACAAAATCAGGTTAAATTAACACGAATGGATGTAGACGTTTCTGAACGTGGTGCTAGTTATTTTTGACGCAGTGCTAGTGTTCTGAGACGACGTGGACTGTATTTTCCATATGGATCGTATAGACTCTTGAAATCAGTCCGATCCCGCGATCTCATAGGATTCTGTCCGATTTCATTACGATTCCATTTATAAACTCGATCCCTAATGATCCTGGATCGATTTTGTGATTTTGAAACGTAAGATCCGGACTTGCGATTTTGCAAACTATGCTTGTAAGATTGCTGTTAATCACGTCAAACATGAAATATAGCTTCATCACGTCATAGACAAATATTTTCTTATTTAAATTATTTATTTATTTTATATGTTGGGTTTTTTTTAAAAAAAATTAATTGAAGGGAATAAAAGAAGAAAAAATTGAAATGGGCCGACAAGAGAGGCAGACAACCACGTGTGAGTGGCCAGGAAGAGGTGGGCCCAATAGCGAGCTTTATGTCAAATCTAAAGGAGGGGTCAGCAGCGCAACTCAAGTCTATAGCTAACTGGACTGGACTGAACTGGACTGGACTGGACTGCACTGCACGTATATTTATTTCTTTTCAAATTAAAATTAAAAATTTTTTTTTGACTGGTTTCGAGTGAGTGCATGCAGAGGGAGAGGATTCTCGTACCGTCTTCTTTTATGGACAAAAAATTCGTAGATCTCAGATTCCTATTGCGTGTATTCTATGCCAAATAAAAAGTCCATGAAAATGACTCTTTCACAATTTGCTAACTGTTTTCCCAACTGTTGGACTTGAATTGTACTCTGCCCCTTCGATTATGTAGTTAATTCTTCAAACCCTAATTATTTCAGCTCGTTTGTATTTGTAATACCGATCAAAATAATGTAAAATAAAATAAAGTTATACCATAATAATTGATACTCTTCATTTAAAATTAAAAGATTTTGAATTCAAATTATCTAGTTAAGAGCTGATGCATAATTTAAATTTTCGATAACGAAATTACAGTGACATTAGGGCAGGCAATGATCGGAATTCAGACAAAATATCCTATTATAAAAAATTTTGCTTGCTCGTCCTCTCTTACAATACTATACGTTCGTCTCTATATCTAGCTTTCATCCTCCTTAACAGAAAAGAATAATTAAATGTAAATTTGAATCAATTAAAATCTTTATTTATTGAAAATATAGACCAAAACATTAGCATTTCATTCTTTTTTTATATTTTAAAACTAAACATTTTCTTATTCTTAACCCAAACTCGTCAATAAAATGCTAAAATGAATATTTTTATACGAAGGGGAAGTTTTCAAAGTTGCAAAGAGCACTTTCCTCATACAATGAACTATTTACCTAGACATTTCTAGATGGTGATAAAAGAAAAGTAATATATATATTTTTTAGTTTTAGAAAAGAAATTTTATTTCTGAAAATATAATAATTTAAGGCACAAATTCTTCTTGGAATAATTAGCTTAGAAACGTCTTGGGGACAAAATCATAATTTAAAATGATGACGTCCAAAAGAATGGCTTTTTTATTTAGTGTAGGAATCTCGGTGTTATTATAGTTACTACTACAATTGTAATTTTATGCTTTTCTCCACCCGCAAAAAAATGGAATCATTTGTTGTTGTTTTCCAATTCATTTTTAGTTTTTCTATGATTCGGAGATGGGAGACCTTTTAACTTAATATCTTCAAAGGCTGATTTGTCAAGCTTCAATTTCAAGTTCATAACTATTATTATTATTATTTTTCATAGTTATACTATTTTAATTTTAATTGACTCATTTTAACCAATATTATTAGATTAAAACTGTATTAATTGATCGAATTGGTTTGAACGACAACCGAATAGATAATCAGTCCAAATATAATTAAAATCACTTCATTATACATACAGACTAAAATTGTAAAAAAATTCAATTAGTCCAATTTGATTAAAATGAATAAATTCATGTAAAAATATATCTAATTTCAATTAATCAGTTTTAACATAAGTCTTCCTATTTCGACACAAAACAACTCATTATATCATTTTTGGACTTTTTTTTCTTTTCTTCCTTTCCATGTAAAATTTATTTTGGTTTGTGATTTGTCTAATTTTACCTGGACCCACCTAATTGACTTGCATACACCCTTTTTGAATCGAGTTGACTTGTGTTAATCTAGGTTGATACGTTTAACTTTTTTGTTTTTGACTTTTTTTTGGTTCCTACTAATGTGTATATATATATATATTTTTAAATCAATTCGTTTTAACTAGTGTTATCAAACTCATACACCAAGACGTCGAACAAGTTTAACCAGAATCAAATAATTGATTAGTTTATGTATGATTAAAAATTATGTTATTATTAGAATTGATTAAACTCGGTCAAACCTAGGGTTGAACGGTTATTTTTTTTTAGTAATATTCAAAACAAATATAGAAATTTACAGAAAACATATTATTTATCCAATTATTCAACAAATTGATAGATATCGTATATGGGGATTGAAAGATAACAAACAAAAACATCCTTAAAAATTTAATCAAAGTAATTCATAAAATAAAGTGCAATAAAAATCAACGAGAAGAAATATAATATTATAAATCAATGAAAAATTGCAATTTAGTTCAAATTAAAAATCCGAATCAAAACCGAAATAATACTATATTCTATTATTCAAAATCTAACCAAAATTATATTTTAAAATAATTTGAATTCGATTCAGTTCGGTTCGATTTAAACCGAACAAGGATTATTTGGTACAAACCCTATTTATAGCTATGCACGAGGATAGAAGAGATAAGGTGTAGTGTGGAAGACGAAAGATACAAGTCCTTGGGTAATAGGATACCAAGGGGACATGGGATGGCAACATATATGTCCTTAACTACAGCTTCCGACATCAAATTTAAGAATGGCTGACATAAAATTTCTACTACTATATATCTGTCAATGCAAATTTTAACTCCCACCCATACAATCTACTCTCCCATAGATAAATTCAAACTCCATATGTACTTCTTCTATGTGGCGGAGTCAGGGCTCAAGATTCATCAAGATTCGCCTTGCTGACAGTTTCCAATATTTCAACTAATATAATTACTCGTGGTAAAACTATCAACACATTTATTAAGTTATAAAAATAACGTGTACTCCTTAATTATTTAAATTAATAACAATTAATTTCATGATCGATGAAAAAATAAATAAAAATGTTGACATAAGTATTATTATTGTAATGAAAAATAAAATTAATATTATTTTATAATTTTATTTTCATAAAATATAGTTAATTTTTTCATTTTTTTGACATTTTCTATGTTTGATTTTGGTTAAGGGAGTATTAGTTATTGTCAAAAACTTTAGAACATAATTGATAGTTTAACAAAACCACGGGAGAATTTACCCTATAATCTTTTATATGTATATTATAAATTCATTTACTTTTTCATCCTAACAAAAGAAAGTTTAATTTTCTATAAGTGTAACAAAAAATTATAATACTGTTCCATAATAAAATTTTTTATTCCAATTAAAGAAGTCATAATTAAGTCTTTTAAAATTACTTAATTAATGCTAATTATAACTAAATCTTTATGCATTTTATAGTATTACTTTTTTTTGGGGTCAAAATGGGGTCTAATGGCACCTCTAAAGTTTCTCACATGGCAAAGATGGCTATGGCTGGCAAAACGGGTTGACATGATGTAAACGAGTTGGGTCAATTCAACTCGTGAAAAAATAGGTTAGGTTGACCCAATTCATTTATTAAATGGGTTAAGAATATGAACTCAACTCAACCTTATTAATATACAGGTCAATCCAACCTAACTTGTCTAACTCATTTAATTAAACAGGTCATCCGTTTAACCAATTTAACCCGCCAACCTGTTAACCCGCCGACCTACCTAACATATTTCAATTATTTTTTTTATCAATATAAAGTATTTATTATCATTATTTATCATTATTTTTTACAATTCTGGAATTAAATATACATTACAATAATTACTAATAAAAAGTTTTCTTATAAGACCTGTTTCATGCTGTTAACAAGTCTAATTTTTTACTTCAAAAAATAAGTACAATTTTAAATTGTTAAAATTTATAGTTAAATTACTCATTTTTACACATTAAGTAGCAATGTCAATGTTTAATCATAATTAATTCACTTGTACACTACACATTGGTCATTGTGTTTTCAATGTTAATTAGATTTGTTTACTTTCGCATGAAATTCGTGCTTTTAAATTTAGTTCGGACATCATACTCACATTATCGTAGATATAACATTGCATAAAACATACATCATATTCACTCTTCGAAAGAAACAAAGAAAGATATAAAAATAATTTACTTAATCGTAAATAATACCAAATTATCATCTAATTAAAAAATTATAAAAATTACTTTAAAAGATCGAACAGAAAATAAATATATACTTATTAAATCTCCAACTATACAACAAAGTGAGTGCTTGACTATGTGCGAGATGGCTGGGAAGCAAACCAAAATTAATTAGGTTTTTCTTCACATAATTTTTTTTCAACGGGTTAATGGGTTGACCTGTTAACCCGCTGGGTTGACCCGACCTAACTCGCTTATTAATCGAGTTGGATCTAATCCGATTTATTTAATAAACGGGTTAAAAATCTCAACCCAACCCATTTGTTTTTTTCATGTTAGACTATGACGGTTCATAGATTGGGTCAGAAATTGTCATCCATGGCTATCAATGGAGAACAAAGTCGTTTTGATAACCTAGAGTCTCTGCCCAAAGAACTGAGAGGGTATATTGATGGACAGGGACTGTACTAATACTTCATTATAGTTAATCTCTGTATACGATTATGCAAAATATTGGTACATGTAAAGAAGACAGACTAAGAGTTTTCAGTTTTTCTTTTTGAAATGTAAACTGGTTTTTTTTTTTTTTTTTTTAAGGCTCTTCTTTTGTAAAGTTAATTAGGCTACTGCCTAATCTCTACCTACTACCTGTTAACTTTTAAATCTTATTAATAGAAAGGGAAGCCAATTCCACCGGACTATCATAGGATTGTTTTTTTTTTTTTTTTTTTTTATTCACATAATTCTTTTTTTGTCTACAAGGGGTTATTAGATTGGATTAGATTGTTGATTTCTTAATAAAATAAAATTCCAGGTACTGCCGTGGTTGCGAAAAGAAATTTTTTTTTACCTTATGATCTTCTCTTAATAAATATCACGAGAAGGGCGCAGAAAAAAAAATTAGTTAAACTGACTAAAACGTATTTATTATTATTTTTTTCTATTACAACTTTAGGTTTTCGTTGTAAACTATATATAAATTATAAATAATCATGTAAATTTGCAGAATAAAGGTAAAATTATTGACATTAGACATAAAAATATAAAAACTGAATTAGGTTTTTAAGGCAATTTTTTTTATATAAAAAAAATAGGACTATTTTTATTAGGTAATAAAAGAACACCTATCCATATTAGTAGATGTCAAATCGAGCGATAAGTTGTGGTTGGAAAATAAAAGGGAGATTAATTGAGAGGCAGTAACGCAGCTAGGGCGAATTATATGAGGGGATATATCATATATTACATATGAAGACCAACCCAAATGCCAGCTTTCTCATTTGTTGTTTGTTACTATTTATGTAGTAAGCAAAGGGTACAAAGTACAAACTGAGAGGATCGAAAATGGGTTCGAGTCCGAGACTGAATATACAAAATATGCTGGAATTTTAGTTTACTACATAAATCAACAGGTGTTCTTCATTTTGGCATTGTGTTTTCTTTGTCCTTTCACGCTTCATTTTTGCATTTTTAATTTTTCAAAGAAACATTTATCAATTTAAAGCACGACATATATGGGAAGGAATCAATGCCTAACTCCAGCAACATAATATATAATATATATCAGACATTTTTTTTTTAATTTACAACCGAGAGGTTTAAACTCCGACCTCACGCTTACAAACTTTCACCCTTACCACCTCCTCAACCCCTCACACCCTAATATATATGAGACATATAAATTCTAAATCAAGAAATTATGAATATAATTTGCGATATTTGCAAAGTATTTATGAAGCAGCTAGGTCCTAGATGATCATCACATTTTTCTTTTGGATATTTATTTATTATTATATTTAAAAATAAAAATATAATAATTTTATCAATTTCTAAATATATACATTAAAATTTCATATACATACAAATTAAAAAAGGTTAACTTTTCGTCACTTTATTTTCATTTACAAGTGATACATACACATTTATAAAAATTAAAATTCTGATTTTATTTGAATTCCAGAAACACAGACTCAAAATTTCGAAAACCAGCGGGCAAGAATCAAGATCTTAACCAGTGGTCTTCATTCTTGAGCCACAAATTATGCCAATGATTAGATACTTTCACCAAATTAATGGGAGCATACTGTTCTCAAATTAATAAATGGGGCTCAAATTTTCTGGATAATCTTGATTAAGCCACAGTAATGTTCTAGCATAACTTATGGTCCATAGCCTCCCAAGATTCATAGGGACAAAACCTGGCCAGACCAAACCAACGAATCCTATACCTAGTATTTAACACTACCTAATTAGGTTAATTACTTAATTATAGGAAACTGTACGTACTTTATGTTCGTACAGAGGAGCTAGAATACGCAGCTGCACCATAGGTTCCATAGGACCCCAACAGCTATCAATAGTCTTGAAGCCAAGCACATGCATGTATCTATAGGGCGATAATCTAGCCATACGTAGCCCTATACTTAATCAGACGTCTAGTAATTCATTTATAATAACATAACTACAATTCCCAATTCAATAAACTTATCAGCCGACAGAGCCAAACAAACATCAACTTATCCAATAATCCCTTTACCTTTTAGAGTATCAATTATGATTTGCAAGAAAATCATACATGCTAATGATTTCATTATAGGATAATGATTATTTGCTTCACAAGTGGTTGGCTTGAGAAATTTAGGGTTTCTCTTAGACTTGCATGAAATTACTAAGTAATCGAGAGGCAACACTACACGATGACGACGGAGGACATCCGCCGTCTGAAATGGTCAAAATATTTTTTAATAGAGTTATTTTGACCGAATTCTGTCCACAAAAATATTGTAATTTTGCCTCCCAAAAATTTAAATTCTAAGTACTTTGTTTATGGCATGCCAAAAGGGAAAAAATAACCCTAATTAATTTGATAAGTTAAAACAGCACATAGGCACAAGATCAGCACACAATGTATCCATAATCCAACAAATTACATAAGTTGGACCATGTTGACATTGTGTTGACGTTTGAATTAGATCCAAATAGTTAATTAACGATGATTAATTGACCAAGAAATTCATGGGAATATATAAATTCATCACTGAGCTATAAAAAAATTAATGGAAATATAGATTAATGGACCAATCGAAGGGTTCCAATCTCAATTCAGATGCAACAAAAAAAAAATATATATATATATATATTATAAAGAAAATATAAATATACATGTAAGTATACCCGACAAATGTTAAATGAATGATGATAACCAAAACGAATGAAAAATTATAATTTTAATGGAAAAAGGCATATCTCATTGATAGGTACAGTAAGCCCACTGCCAATAATTGTTGGTTTAAAAATTCATGGTATCAACAGAAAAAATAGCATTCAGTCAGATCTTTTTTATTTCCTTTCTTCCAATTATGGGGTCCCTTCATTAATAAAAACATCTTAATCTTACCCTACAGTATCCATAAAATTTTTTTTCTTAGTGGCAATGGATTCTTCCTTTGGCATCTAGTGTCACCTTATAGTTATTAAATATACAAGGCCATTAGGAGCATATATAAAAGTATGTATGTATTCAATCCAAGTCATGAGCATAAACCATTTTTTTGTCTAACATTCCCAAGACAAATTTCAAATTTGGAAAGTTTCCCATTTGAATCATCATCCTAATGTGGTGATGCATGTACAATGCAAGACATTGGGAAATAAATACAGTTAAAATCATTTCAAAATTAGGGTTATATTTATAATATTAAACATATAATTATAAATAAGATTCATCAACTAAGAATCTCTCACACCTCAAACGCTAGTATTAGATGTAGCAGAAATCACTATGGACATTTTACCGTAACAGAATCCATCTACCAATCAAGGCATATTTGGTGTAGTTATGTAATATGCAGTCCTTAATTAGAAGGGATTAAGCAGCTGCAGAGTTTGGCCACAAATTGAAAGCTAGTCATTTCCATATATGGCTAGATTGTTCCACCATATATGTAAATTGTCTCATTTCTGAAAATGAATGGAGCTGAATATATACAAGTTGCTACCCAAGCAATTAATAATAACCTAACTAAAATTCACTGTAGGAAGAAGTTCATGTGAATGAACTTGACAAATTTAATGTTATCTCCCATTTAGGGAACATCTCATATTGACATGGCAGAAAATAGTGAATGTGTGATGTATTGCACACATTTAATGAGGTCATACCCCCAGTCCCCCAAGACCATCAGCTCCCCCCTTAAGACTTTGAAATGATAAGCCATGGAAATTCAATAAGGAAATACACACGGATGCATTATTAATCTTCCACATATAAGCTATATCTAACAAATCTGCATATTTTTAATGCTAAAAAATCTTGACCATGTTACTATTTTCGTCTCATATTCAAGTTCAGTCTATAGTAAAAAAAGACTCAAATACAAAATACCGAATCCGTAAGAAAGAGAAATAATCTAGTGAATCAAAAGCTTATTAGTAGCTTATCATTAGTGTAAATAACATTTGCTCAAAAATCTCCAACATATTACTATTTTCATCCCACATCCGAGTTCAGTCTATAATACAAAGAAAACTCAAATATAAATTACCGAACACGCGAGAACAAGAATAATCTAATGAATCAAAATCTTCTTAGTAGCTTATCATTAGTGTAAACAACATTTGAATAAATAGATTCTTAATTGAAACGGTGTGTTGTGTGGCACATTGAAAACCACGCCAAAAATCTGAGTAATCTGCTCGATGTTCAGAGAGCATAAAACAAAGAAAGGTAGCAGTAGCACCCAAGTATATGCAGAAAGAGGAAAAAGGCACTTCTATTTGTGCAATAACCAAAGACAGACCAGTGCTAGACAAAGCTGACACGTGATATATACATATAAAATTATAAATATTAACAAGTCATATACTATATCTGGATGATTTGCCAATTCCTTCAGAAGAAAAGGGAATAGCACAAGATATCTGAAAAAAAGACAGTGAGCCTGATTTTGCAAATCCAGCACTTGCAATAAATGGCTCTTCAGACACACACACACACACACACACACACACTACAAGTATATATAAATATATTTTATCAGTGACAAGTTTCTTGAATCATCATCAAGTGAAGTCTCAGGAATCCCATTCTCCCACTACTACAAAAGAACTGCAAGAATACAGCAAGCTAGAAGCACTTCATTAATAAAACTACAAGTTCCATATTCATTCATTAATGTTCCACTGATCCCATTCCATTCCATCATTGATGATAGTTTTCATCAATAACAAGCCCACTGTGATTCAAAACTACCACTTCAATTAAATTTCTTATCATTTTCTACACATAATATCATAATTCTTTTGAATCAACAGTAGGTGTGGGGCTTGATGGACAGGGAACACTGATATATATTATAAAAAGAGAGAATTTAAATATATATATATATATAACTCCAGTTATACTTAAAAATGAAGATGATTATAATGCAATATTGTTAACACTTCATACCAGTGGGTAGAGTGGCGAAATTCTTATAAGTTCCAGCACCGGTTTTTTCAAACATCCAAAGAAAAGTACTCCCCATAAGATCTACTTGAGATTAATTAAATAATGGGAAATATGTAGTACTTGGACCGAAGAAGATTCCGCTACGAAATCTCATGCAAATTTATGATCAAGCAAGCCGATGAGCTTCCATTTTTGAGCAGTAGAACTTCAGGTTGAAGTTGGGGGTGGCAAAGCATGCTGCTGCTGCTGCTGCTGCGGGTGAGGACGCTTTCTCTTCTTTTTCTCATAGCTAATCCCTCTTGCTTTAGCTTGAGAATCACGAACTTCGCGTAAATAAAGCCTAACAGCTCGAGCTCCAAAAGGGTTTGTCTCCGGCTTTCCTCCATTTTCTTCATATGCAGCTCTAAGTCGACCAATGAGGGCATCCAGGCTTCCCCAAGCTTGTCTAAGAGGACAAGGGCATGGAGCTGGCGGATTCGGGTGCCCGAAAAATGGGCAAAGTTGAGTGTGAACTTTAGTCTTTCCAAATTGGTCCAAGTATCTCAAGAACTCAAGAACATGAGCTCCACTGCAGCGAGACAGGGAGAGTGGCGGCCGGTGGTTCTTGAGATATTGGCCGAAAGTGTTCCAATCTCTACGCTTTTGGTTTTCGTATCGGCTTAGGGTTGATGGCGAGGCCGATGAGGATGAAGCTGTGGGAGAAGTGATAATCATGTTCATAGCAGCCATGGCTGCAGAGCTTGTGTGTGCGTTGTTGGGGCTGCTGATTCCCATACTTGTGATGCTTGTGCTGCTGTCTGCGTTTAGTGAATCCACTTCTTGAGTTGAATCCATCGACAAAATTTAAAGGGTTCCGATTCAAAAACTTTCTTCTTGAGTTTGATGCGCAAGAAAACAGGTTTAAGACAAAAAAAAAAAAAAAAAGGTGAGATTTGAGCTTGCAAGGGGCTGATTTAAGGTGGGATTAGTAAAGGGTTGTTGAATGATAAATCGATCTTTGTTTTCATTTTATGGATTAAGTGATGATGGGATGATGAAATTGAAAGAGGGAAAGGGAGAGAAAAAGAGGAGGACCAAGATACAACACTACTCTATGTATATATATAGAGAAAGAGCTAGGTAGCTTGGAGAAGGAAGAAGAGGAGGAGGAGAGAGATCAATCTTTTCTTTATAGATTTTGCTTCTTTAAAATCTTAGTTTTGATCAATCCTAAGAAAACTCCTTGAAAGGTTTCTATGATGTTTGGTTGGCCTTTTATGGCTTTGTTTTCTGAAAACATATGAGGAGATTGGCTGATATTTTTCCTAGAAAAGGGGGAGCAGCTGTAGTTCCATCTCTGAGGATGTGCTCAGGAGGAAAGAGAGAGAGAAGAGGAAGAGAGAGAGAGAGAGAGAGAAAGAGAGATGAAATGAATGGTAAAATGGTAAGTAAGAAGAAGGGAAGGTTAGGGCTTTTGTGGAAATGGGAAGAGGTTGAGAGTGAGGTAGAAATGATAGATTGAGACATGAAAAAGCACTTCTCCTCCGTCCCTCTTTTGAGGGGTTAAAAATTTTAGGGAATATTATGATTTTGTTTCTTCATCAATCTACCTTTTGGCTTTTGCATTGATTGACAACTCCTTTTCTAATTTACCAAAATATCCCCCATTCTTCTTCATTTTCAACTCTGGGGATTTGCTTTTACAGATTTCCACAATTTTTTAATTCTGCCCATTGTATATAAATGATTTAAAATTTAAAATTTCATTAAAAATCTAAAATATTTTATAATTTTTTTACTCTTTATAAACCTTATATAATTATTATACCATATTTTCTTAAAAAAATACATTAATTATAACAAATATTACGTTAAATATTACATAAAATACATCACTTTTCAAATATTTAAGAATATATTAAATATTATATAAAAATATATCACTTTCCTATAAAAAAACAATAAATATAACTTTAAAATATATCATATTATGGAGGATACTCCTAATAGGTATCATATAATTTTCACCACTCATATATATATAAACAAAGGGAAATTATATGGTGCACCTATGAGGTACATTACAATATGTCCCTAACACTTTAATAGAAAGAATATTTTATTATTTAATATAGTAACCTTCTTAAATGTCCATTGTTTCCTCTCTTAGTCAATATTGTTCTGTCATTTATCAAATAACACATTACAATATAACTCAAATACTACTATATAATGATTGTAAATACGGGAGGTAGTAGGCATGTTACTATTTTTAATCCCAATGATTTTAATTTCGAAACATATTTTTTCCCTTAAAAGTTAGTAAAAACTTATTTTGCACTCCCTGTTTTGTTATGTCACGTCTCTTTTATATTTAAATTATCTTTAATAAATTAAGAAATATAAATTTTTTTTTTTGCAATAGCGGCTTGGGCTTGGTTTTTTGTAAAAAGCCTTCATGGCTAATTGGTAAGTATTCAGTAACTAGCAGGCCGAGTCGTTTAGTAAAAATAAGGGGTAAGAGTTGTATACTCACTATTCGGTTCTATTTGCTCATTAATACAAATTCTCCCCTTTTGATCAAAAAAGAAAAGAAAAGAAATACTAATAATAATATTTAAATATAAAATATAATAATATATTAAATTACTTAACTATCTTTAATCAATTTATTAAAAATACTCATTAAAAAATTCATTTATAGTTCTCGCTCATCTATATTATTTTAATCTTAATTTTTATAAATTTTTGCTAGATTAAGAAGGAACTTATAAAATTTTTAATAAATTGATTAAGGACATTTAAGTAATAATAGGAGGGATGTAAGATAAACATTAAGAGGGTGAGAAATAAGAATTAATGGGCGATACTTAAGAAAATGGAGGACTTTTCTGAAAAAATGAGATATTAAATAATAAAAAGGGGGCGTGATATAACACTGCCTTTAAAGTTATTAAACGAATATAATTATGAAGCGTTTTTTA
Source organism: Knoxia roxburghii (assembly GCA_030378225.1). Lineage (NCBI taxonomy): Eukaryota > Viridiplantae > Streptophyta > Magnoliopsida > Gentianales > Rubiaceae > Knoxia > Knoxia roxburghii. The sequence continues at coordinate 5,517,397 of CM059420.1, read as the reverse complement.
TTTTAATACACAATTATGATTGGTTTTGAAATTTTCATATAAATATTTGTGAATCCTATTCTATTAAGGTTTTCCCAATCTTATATCAGAACCCACAACACTTTTGTCTAATATAAATAGTCAAAGAGTCTCTCTATCTATTGCCAATTGATTTGAATTGAATCCTCAAATTGGATCAATAATTTATCATGGTATCAAAGCGAGTTTGGGCCAATTTGACTGATTTGACAATATTTTTGATTTGTTTGTCCATAATTTGAGTCTATTTGACTAATTTGGCAGTATATCTAATTTGAACTCAAAAAATTTAAACTGTGTTGTGGTCTCTCCATGCCAATTGATTTTAAGTTAAATGTTTAGTTGGATCAATAATTTAATAATATTTTATTAAAAAATTAATATATTTCGTAAATAAAAATAAATACAAAGGAAAAATTGTACTACAATTTAAATATGTAAGTATTCAAATTAGTATATTTATCAAATAAAATTGATGATCAAATATTTTGATTGAGACGTAACTTTAATATTTACCAACAGGCCCTTATACTTGGCCGCATATTCTTACTTGTTTATCGACTTACGTTGGAACACTACAAAAATGAAACTAATATTTTAAGATCAAATGTATCAATAATTTCTGCAGCGGCGGCCGTAGAAGGTTTGGAGCTCTCGAAGAAATTCCTGCAATAATATTAGGTGGGTTCACCTCGAAGATAGACAACTAAATTTTATAAGGAAAAATTTGTTAAAAAAAATGTTTGAATAATGGGAAAAAGTGAGAAATATGAATAAAATTACTATCATGTTGCAAAGTTGGCAAATTATATAATAGTACCATGCGAGTGTACCCGGCGTGATTTTTGTATATGAGTGGATTTCAATTAGTGGTTTCTATAGTTTTTTATTAGTGAATCGGTTTGTCCGGATTTATTTGCCTCACGCGCGCATTGATGTCCAGCTGGACAGTTTGTATATATAAGACACTTTTTTTTTTTTTCAAATACTGCATTCATGCAATTTACCAAATTTCGTCTATTGCTCTATTTTTATTTCTACTGTTTTTTTGCTTTCTGATTGTTTATAATGGAGATTTTTTATCGCGTTAGTAATGTTGATCCATTTGATTGAAGGGATGTTGTTTATTTTTTTTTTTTTGTTGCTGAAGATATACGTTCTTCGTTTATTTTGTGATATTTTGCTTTGTCAGTAATTTTTCATTTAGAAAGGAGATTTTTGATCGCGTTAGTAATGTTGATTGATCGGATTGCATGTATGTTGTTTTTTTCTTATTTTTCGTTGCTGAAGATATATGTTCTTCGTTTATTTTGTGATATTTTGCTTTGTCGGTAATGTTTTGTTTAGAAAGGAGATTTTTGATCGCTTTAATGGAAATTGATCGGTTGATGATTTGTCCGGAAGCGATTGTAACGTTTCGAACGGAGAAAATATTTTCGATTCGTTTTATGATGTTGCGATGATTTTTTATTTTATAATTTGATATACGATAGAATCTGAATACTTGTTATGTTTTTCTTCGGACTTGCAGTGAATTTTTGTGGAGGAGATGATAATCCATCAGATGAGATTTCTATTTTGAAAGATGTTGTTGTTTTAGATGAAGGTTGGTTATGAATTATATAAATTAAAGTGTTAGTCGATATAATATTGAGCTATGATTGATATAAGGTATCGGTTTGAGTTAGTATTGATATGGTTGATATAAATTAAAGTGTTAGTCGATATATATTGTGACATGTTTTTATGATGTAAGGAAGAATTATCGTCGATATAAACTAACATTTTGTATGATATAATAATGAGATATCGTTGATATAATGTATCGGTTTGGGTTAATATGTATATTGTTAAACGTTTTTTATGATGGAAGGAGGAGTTATCTATGATATAAACTAACTTTTTCCATAATATAAACTTAATATATGGTTGATATAAGGTATGGTTTGGTTTAGTATCTATATTGTTACACGTTTTTATGATGTAAGGAGGAGTTATCTCTGATATAAACTTACGTTTTGTTTGATGTAATCATTTTTTTTTGTGAAATATGTAGGAGGCAAGGAAATATCCAAGCTAATTGATAACGCGATACAAGGAAGTGATGTTATTGCTTTTGGTGAATGTAATTGTTTGAAGTTACATTAATTGTTATGTTATGTGATTCTATATTTTTTGCTTTAATAACTATTTTTTGTTTGTAGGTTCTGGATTATTTGTTGACGATTCAAACAAATCTTTGGTTGGTGTGATTGTTGAGAACTAGAATGCTGCTTTCGATTTATATAATCAGTATGGTTTTAGACTAGGATATAGTGTTAGAAAAAGTAGAGATCGTAAATCAAAGCGTTCTGGAATTAGATATTGGAGGAGGTTTGAATGTAGTAGACAAGGTTCGAAACTTAATAAAGACAATCTGAATAAAAAATGGATAGTTGTTGTGGATGCAAAGCTTTTGTAGAGTTTAGGAAACATATTGATGATCGTTGGATTGTTACAAAGCATTTCACTGATCATAATGCAACTATGGATAGGCTCGCTCTCCGACTCGTTCCTCATCGGGAGCGTCGCACCTATTAGCTGCCTAACTCGAACTCTAACTCTGTCATGAACATGAGAAACAGTTTTTGAGATCTCAGAGGAATTTCCCTAAATCTGCAATGCATTATTTCGAAGGTTTTAAAAGTTCTGGAGTATGTATTTCTGAAGGTTTCAATGTATTGTGCAAAGAGGTAAGCGATATAATTCTCCTTTACAGTTGATATAAACTATAGTTATTCATGATATAAAATTAAGCGTTTGTTGATATTATTATTTTTTGGATAATTGGTATTTTGGTCCCTTATAAATGGGGGTGTTGTTGTTTTGGTCCCAAATAAAATTACGATTGCTGTTTTGGTCCCTTATCAATTTTTTATTAGCGTTTTTAGTCCCTTTTTACAAAAAAATTTAGAAGATTACGGATTAACTCATTTGATCGCTAGTCAAACCTAGTTTTTTCTTCAAAATGATTTATACCATGATGTTTTCAATCCATTTTATGACTCGATTCCTCATGAATGTTCAACCCATTTAGGGTTCGTTATTTTGGATTGTGAGTCGATCTAAATGGGTTGAATATTCTTGAAGAACAGAGTCATAAAATGAATTGAAAACATCATGGTATAAATCATTTTGAAGAAAAAATTAGGTTTGACTAGCGTTCAAATGAGTTAATCCGTAATCTTCTAAACTTTTTAGTAAAAAGGGACTAAAAACGCTAATAAAAAATTGATAAGGGACCAAACCAGCAATCACAGTTTTATTTGGGACCAAAACAGCAACACTCTCATTTATAAGGGACCAAAATACCAATTCAGCCTTATTTTTTTCTCCCAGTCTGGTATTCTCGTTTACAATTGATATAAACTATAGTTATTCATGATCTAAAATTAAGCGTTTGTTGATATTATTTTTTTTCTCCCAGTCTGGTGGTCGATCTCATATGGGTTATACTTTGCGTGATGTTTATAATGCTTTAGAGACTGAAAAGAGTATTAAACTTGATGGAAATGATTCAAATGCTTTGATTAACATTTTGACACAGAGGTTCAAAGATGAGGAAGATTTTTATTATGATTTTGATTTGGATGGGGATTCTTGTTTGTGTAATTTGTTTTGGAGCGATTCTCAGATGAAGAAGGATTATGATTTTTTTGGAGATTTGTTGGTGAAAGAATTGCCACATAGGATCTGGATTTGCACTTGCTCGATTTACCACGCAACAAAATTTTTTAATTAAAGCGGAATCTTAGAAAAGTACCTTTGAAGCGTGCACTCAGGTGATTCTCTTGTATGCCTCAAGACTTTGACTTCACGTTGTGTGGGCAACGAACTAGAAGTCAATTGATCAGCTAATCACCACAATCCACCTACTAGAAAATTCTAGCACCGCTGCACTTGACACGTACTGTAAATGCACCGCCCGGAGAGAGAGAAAGCTATGCGCAGCTGGCAAAACAAGGCCCAAAATTCGGCCAAAAGGGAGAAAAAACCAGCCGCCTATTTGCCTTGAAAATCCGACTTGGAGAGAGAAATTTTTCTCTCTCTAGTTTTCTTGTCTTGAAAACTTATGGAATTGTATGTCTTGAATAGCTAATCCCTTGTCTATATATAGAGTTACAAGAGAGACCCCAAGTTGATTTAGGATTGGTCTTTCTAATGGGTTTAGGTAATTAATTAGTTTCCAAATCCAATTAGGTAACCAATCTGATAGGATAAACCAAATCCTACTAGATTTTCTAATCTCTAGGATTTCCTAATTCCAATTGAAACTTAAGAATTAATTAATTAATTAAATAATTTCACTTTGTTAATTACTCAATTAACCCTTACCTTAGGAATAATTAATCAATTAATTAATTCTACCTATTCAATTAACCCATTACAAAATTAATCGTACCACTAATGGATTAATTTTGGCACTACCATCCTACACCATAATTGCTTCCTGAACAACTTAATTAAATTATATTCATAATCTCCCCACATCAAAGATATAGTGCTCGTTAATATATATTAATTTACTGATAAATTAATTAATTAATCTCTTTAATTTCGAGACTAGTACCACTCGACCTTTTTACTATACCGGACATAAGTCCACCGGCTGAGTTTAGTATAATAAACTTTACGAGCTCATCTCGGGAGCACCATCACCCCGGACGCACCGGTACATGGTTTCATTTCGACAAGCAGCAACACACCAAGTAACTAAACACGCGCACCCAACCTACCGAGACTATTGGTCACAATTGACCTCACCCTTTGGGAGATCAAAGTACACTATGCCTAATCCTTATGCCCGCTCGAGTCTAGAGATTAAGAGATAGAATACCAAAAACGATTTGTCTATTAAATCAGTACAAGACAAATCATTCTTAATGGTCAAGTTCAATACGCCCCGGGCATATCTATATGATTCAATTAGTTTAGACAAACCAATTATCCGAATCACATAATAACCTAAACTGACAGTTTGTCCAAAACTGTCTCGGTTACGAATCTCATTTATATATTATGTCTTTCAACCAATGATGAGATCTACTGTGTCACACAAGACACCTCATCATCTACTTACATAATACAAATGGACAATTAATGCTCAACAAGATATAACCAAAACATAAATCGATATATTACAGGAAAAAAGTACAACACAAGCATAGCTTATGTATGCTATTTGTCTAAATATAACAATTATACTTAGTGCATGCAACTCTGTATCATCGAACCCTCTTATGTGCGATCCTCTAGGCCCATTCCAAATTGGCAATGGATAATCAAATCTAATTAATTAATTCATAAGTCATTAGTGGTCTCTAGCAAGACATAATGACTACTTAATTCAGAACGGAGGGTCGAATGGTGATTCAATGTGATCTTTTTTGACATGTTGTACTTTTTGATGAGAATGATTATTCAATAACGTGCACTTGAAGATGTATTCCGAAGTTGGTTTCTTATGTTCACATGCTTTGCGGATTTTGAACCTTATCGGTTGTTTCTAGGTATTTTTGTGTTTTTTAAGTTTTTGTGTTGTGTATTAATGAATGACATGTTACTATTTGATTTAATTTGATTTATTATTGATAAATTTTTATTTTTTGATAGAGAATTCCGAACAAGTATATTTTAAGAGATGGACTAAGAGTGCTATTGTTGGTCGGTATTGTATTGTTGATGGTCAAGGCAGAACAAATGTTGGAGATTGTGGTTCTGTTTGGAGGGCTGAAATGAGCAGGAAATTTCTTGATTTGATTAGATGTGCACAATCTAGTGTTATTGCTCGTGATATCATTGATAAGCATTTTGGTTTAGCTAGAGAGTCGATTATTTCTGAAGCTGACTATTTTTATGTGGGGGAGGTTGATAAAACAAGAAATGATGCTGTTGTTAGAGATCCTAAGAGCAGGAGGCTAAAGGTGTTTGAAACGTTCGAGAAAAGAATATTGCAGAGAAACGGTGTATGAAAGCAAAGGGGAAGAAAAAGAATTCAATAGCAGCTACAGTGCGGACAAGGAAAGCTGTTTTGTCAATTTTATCTGAGAGTTATGGTGATGTTAATGGGAATTTTGTGAATCCAGTTGTTTAGGAGGGTTGATATAATACTACTTTTTTTGTTTGTGTGAAACATAGTGAAGTTTGATACAATACTTTCTCTTCGTTATTTTAGTTGTCTAGCAGGGATGATATAATATTTTAACCAATTTTTTTAACTATTATGGAAAGTGAAGTTTGTAATAATAGTTTTGGTATTGATATAATATTGTGTTTGTAGGTATATAAAGAGTATTGAAGGTTGATATAATATATGTTTTTACAATGATGTAAATGAACAATAACAATAAAGAATAGAAGAAGAACTTTTAATGAAATGGAAAAAACTGAAATTCATTAGAAATAATCATTTCACTACTTCTACTAATATTAGTAACTAACTAAACTAATCTATTCAGTAATAACTACTAGATTACTGTTCATTAAAACATGTTAAAGCTATTCAGTAATAACTACTACTGTTCAGTAATTTGACAAACATTCATCTAGATTCAGATATAAATATTTTCTATCATTGTCTTGAGGTCGTCTTTCAGATTGTTGAAATCACTCATCATCAATGCATATGCATACTTTATCCTCAATATATCCATTGCTTCTGCGAGATTGCGGTGGTTGAGGGCTGCATATGTTAGTTCTCTATCCCAACTAGCTGTTGTTTGGCCTTTGTATATTTCCATGTGCTCATTGTCATTATACCACAATCAGTATTGTTGGTATCATCTTGCCATGCAAGCACCGAAAATTCTATGCCATAAGACTTGATATCCTTGAAAATGTTTGCTACTGGTGTGCCTTTGATTACCTCTGCAAAACAATCTCTCTGTGCTGGTAAAAATTAAGTATGGTTACATTATATCAGAAGAAAGTATAGTTTATATATAAAATATAAATAGTTTATAATAGTACTTACAATTTGCTCTGGCATATGTTTGTACCATATCCTAGGGTAGACTTTAATGGTCTTATTGTTCAAAACTGTAACAACCTTTCCAGTTACATCGATACAAACCACATAATAGTGGAACCTTGCAAGAACTGGAAAGAACACTTGCTTGGAAAATATTATTTATTAGTTAATCTCAATGGATGAAATATTGATATTGAATTTCTTACAAATTTTGCAGTAAATGTATTTATGTCTCTCTTGTAGGCTTTCAAAGTTTCATTGAAATTGTTCTTGCATCTTTCCAGCATTTCAGGATCTATCTTGCCGTCATATTCTTCGAATAGTGGTTCGCCTGGTATTTCTTGTACTTGTTGAGATTTTTTGGTTGTTTTCTTTCCTCTTGCATGCTTACTCTCTTCTGCTATTGCATAATCTTGGAGAAATTTTGAAATATTAAGCAACATCTGATTCTGCATTATATAAGGTATAATAAATGATTATATCTTGCATTATGTATGTTTATATTAAAATACAGAAGTTGTGTTATATATCAGCCATATGTTTTAACTTAATGTAAATCTGCATGGAAAGTAGAATATTTGTGGGTTCTCTTTTCGTCTTTCTGGATTGTTGTTCAAATGGTACACCCAAGATTCAGTAACACTAATTGACAACCATTCTTTTGGCACCATTGTTCTGAAATCTGCTCTATCCATTGAAAAGAAAGAAGAACCTTGAAATATTGTATCACTGCAAAACAGAATTATTTATCATTGCTAATATTATATTATATCAATTATAACTTGACTTTACGGTACTAGAAAAATTACATAATTTTATTACCGCTCATTGATTCCCTTCTCTTTATTGTCTTTTAGCCACAGGAAATCAGTGAAAAACTTTTCCCTCTCTGTCAGTTTCAGCTTTGACCCAGGAAGAAGTTTGCCATAATAATCTGACCTTAAAGCCACATGGAGCTCTTTATTTCTATGAGTTTGGTTTTCCTTGATCGTGGCTGTCTGCATTGAGTTATCTGGGTCATCATTAATGAACCTGTAAATTATGAAATTATATAAACCAGTATTAGTATTTTTTAATATGAATTATGTAACAATGCTTATATAATAGAAAATGTCTTACTTACTTTCCCAATGCAGACAGTTTTTTTGCTGATTCTGGTTCTAAATCATCAATGTTCAGCTTCTTTGGTTTTGTTGCCAATGACACTACAGAGTTCATGATTTGTTCTGTTTCATCATCATCTATATCTGAAATGTCATAGAAGTTGGGATTCTTTTCCAAATTATGCCGAATTTCTTTTGCTATTTGATCTTGTTTCCATGTTCTGTTTGTCTTGTTCTTTTTTGTTTTCTTCTTTCTTATTCTCTTCTTCTTCTTTCTCTTTCACTTCTTTGGTTGTTTTCTTCTGCTTTTCCTGGTTTTGGAAATCCTCAATATCTTGTGAGATGTTGAGGTCAAATGATAGAGGTGTGAACTATGTTGTCCTTCTTTTACGTTCTTCTTATAATTCGTCAATTAATTTGACAACTTCACTAAAGAACTTGAAATCTTGAGATGGCGTGGTGTCAAAAGCTCTTAAAGGAATGGATGGTGATGCTTTATTTTCTGCTTTTGAGGTCATATGATGAAATGTGCCAAAAAGATTTCAAAGTGTTGTTGTAATTAACTTGAATGTTGTTTCAGCACTTTCATTTCTCGTACCACCAGCATTGCACCAAGACCTCATGAAATCCATCACTGCATGGGCCAATGCAGTTGCTGTTCTTTTCATGATTTGAATGTCACCCTCTTCTTCATGTGTGAATAACATTGGCATTATATTTTCTTGTATAGTAGATTATATAACTTTTTAAAGCATTTATATCAACTACATGAAGAGTTTATATCAGTATATACTGTGGTTTATATCCAAAGAATATGAAGTTTATATCATCATGCAATGTGGTTTACATAAAAAAAGGTGAAGTTTATATCATGCATAATATGAAAATTTATATCTTCCAGGAAACAGAGACCAAAACATATTGTAATTCTTTATATCAGCAAAATATAAAGTTTATATCATCCAAATGAAAACTTTACATCAGTCTTATATCATATTGATATAAACATATGGTTTATATCAATATGATCGATTCATTATATTAACAAACGATAAAATTTATATCTAATAGACAATCAAACAAGTAGCGTCAAGTGTAATAGTATACCTTATCTCTCTTATCTGGTGAGGAAAGAGGACTGGCAGGAGGAGTTGGTTTTGCATCTTTTTGTGAGACGAACTTGAACTTGAACTTAGTGGTGGGCTTGAATGTGATCCCCTGAGAATTGGCCTTTTGTCTTCTTACATGTCCTTTGGCAAAACCACCCATATCTATTTCCATGAGGTACCTTTCAAAAATCATTTCTTCACTCCAATTTGTGAATATGAGAATGTTCCTTTGAACATCGTCATGGCCAGCATATACTACCCGGTCAACATACAACAACTACAACAAATTATATGTAATAAGATATAATTTTCTATAATGTAAAAGAAATGTTTATATGAAGAATAAATAAAAAATTTATATCTTACTAAATATATCTTTATATCATTAAAACCATATATTTATATCATATATATAAACAAATTACATAGGACATGCATAAATAATCAAACTATTTGCAATAGAATACTTACAATTAGGAATGTTAATGGACCACAGAAAGGTGAAACCTTCCTGCCATCTTTTCTGATGTATTTCCTGTGGCCATCCACCAAGGACTTTATGGTGTATCTACACCAATTGAGCTTTTTGATGTTCTCAATGTTTTGGAGTGATTTCAGCAACCTATGCTTGATTATATCAATGCCATAGTTGTTGATGAATGTTGATACCATGTAAATGATGAAATTTTGAATGAGCGCAAGGTCATGGTAGTCATGGGTTGCTATGTAATCCTGAAGTTGAGGAAAAGTTGACTTTTTACCGCCATGTCTATTTTCGAAGGCTGTTATTTCTCTTACATAATCCTCTGTACTTTCTTCTTTGAGGGTGTATTCCTCTATTGCAATAATACCAATAGGGAATCCGAGGACTAGATTTACATCTTCTTCCTCAATGTGGATGTTGCTGTCTTCATTGCGTAATGTGAGGTTGATAGGGTTCATCAATGTTAACAGGTGCTCTCCAAAGACATTTGGGAGAGAATTGTAGTTGAGTTGCAGCATGCTTCCCAAACCAACTTCCTGAACATCATTTCTTTGTTGGTCGTTAGTACTCAATGATTTAGAAGATGTTCTGTTAAGAAATCTCCTAGGTCTTTTTTCTTCTCTTTCACTTCAGCAACTTGATTTTTCTTTTGTTTATTTTCTGTTTGCTGCTTATCCTCTTTTTGCTGGATTTTCACAATTTGTGCTGCTTTTCTCTTTTTGTTTGCAAGAGCAGGGGAAGCTTTTGGCTTTGGAGCAGGAGCAGTAGCAGTAGCAGCAGGGGATGACTTTGGTTTTGGCTTTGGAGTCGGAGCATGAGCAGCAGTGGATGGCTTTGGTTTTGGCTTTGGAGCAGGAGCAGGATCAGCAGTTGATGCCTTTTGTTTTGTAGCAGGCGATGGCTTTGGAGAAGGTGATGCTTTTGGTATTGCAGCAGGGGATGCTTTTGGTGTAGGAGTATGTGATGGCTTTGCAGCAGGTGACGTTTGCTGCCTTGTTGATTTTGCTGGTCTATCAAAATGTTTTTTTTGGACTCTATTTGCTGGGAGTTTTATACGAATTTTTTTGGGATTGTTTGGTGAATGATTTTCTTTCTGAGGATTGTCCTGTTGAGTAGATTCTTTTGTGCTTGCTTCTCTCTTCTTTCGGAACTTGTCTATTATATCTTGTATTTTTTTGCTTGTATCTGCTGTAAAGTCACTGTCATTGTTACTTGAATCCATTTAACCTACAAAGTGAAAAAGTTAATATTTTTTCATATCATATACTGTGGTTTATATCCAAAGAAGATGAAGTTTGTATCATCATGCAATGTGGTTTATATCAAAAGAAGGTGAAGTTTATATCATGCATAACATGAAAATTTATATCTTCCAGGAAGCAGAGACCAAAACATATATTGTATTTGAATGTGTAATTCTTTATATCAGTAAAATATAAAGTTTATATCATCCAACTGCAAAGTTTACATCAGTCATATTCTATAATTCTTTTAACCAACAGTGAGCAAAAAACATAGGGTTTATATCAATATGATAAATTCATTATATTAACAAACGATAAAGTTTATATCTAATAGACAATCAAACAAGTATTTTTTGTAGCAGTCGAACATTTGTTCAAACGTTTTGAATGCATTATATCACATGTAGAAGAGTATTTATCAACTAGTATTATGTTTTACATATTTATGTGATGAAAAGGTTCCAAACAAACATATGTGCAGACATATTTTTTATATCAAGTAGAAATTATCTATTTAAATAGATTATATTGTTTTCTTGAGCAATAATCACAAATATCGCGAATGGATTAAATCAACGTCATTGGATTAAACCTAAAACTAAAACAGTAGTTTGCGATGAACATTATATCAGCATTATTATACTAGTAAGAAATCAATAAAAGATGATTATATTATGAATCGTACCTTTTGTGTTTGCAATATTTCTTCGATCATTTTGAAATTTGTGTCAGAAACCCTTGCTCTCTGAGACTGTCCGTACTACCTCTGTTTTATAGAGGTATTTTGTGAAGAGTTGTAACTTTTTAAGGTCGATGATAGGGATAATGTGGTGGTTTTGATTCGGTTGCTGGAGTTGCAGGAGGTTTTTTTGATATAATCTTTGGTTTTCCGTCGAATCGACGCTACTTTTTGCTTTTCGAAGATCGCGTTCTCTAGAAGAGTTGCGGAAGCTGAAGCGATGTGAAAAGGTTGCGCCTTGTTTGTTTCAGGATGTAAAACGCGATATTGAATTTTGGTGGGAAACAAATCGCGCGTGTGGCTAATTGCGCCGGGTGCGACTGATGGAAGTTTGAAAATTAGGAGGGTACAATAATACCGTACTACTATAGTTGTATGATATACAAATTGTGCAAAGTTTATGGGGGTGTGCTTGATGATGTCATCTTTCAATATGTGAAATATCAATTAATCTATAAAAAAATCCTGTAAATCAGATATATAGTTTAATTTAATAAGAAAAAATTTAATTTTGAGAAAAATACGTAATATGTATATATAAAAATAAAATATATTAATTTTTATTTAATTGATATGATATACTAATTTATGAATACATTTTCAAGATGTCATTTCCCTTTATTAATTTACCCACCGTATCATTAGAGTGTTAGGGTTAATGGCTGCACATTGCTTTAGTTATTTGAGCAAGAGGTAATGTTCATTATGTTATGTCCCTCTTCCATCTGCAAATTGTTTATTTATATTCAGTTCGAGATCTTTTGTAGTTTCTATTGAACTACCTATTGTTTGTGTGCCTCGTTCCTTTTTGAAGCGGTGTATATATAATAGTGACACTGAATACTATCATACCGGCACTAATACTAATACCACAATATAAAATTGGAATGTTGCATCATAATTTTGAATATGTAAATTAAAAAATTTGGTTGTAGGTATGGCATTAGAAATGAGAGTATTGACTGTTATGGCACTCCTGGCGGGTCTTTAAAGATATGCTGTTGGAGTTGAATAGATAAGCTATGCTTGTATTGTACTTGTTTCCAGTAATATATCGATTTATGTTTTGGTTATATCTTGTTGTGCATGATATGTTCATTTGTATTATGTAAGTAGATGATGAGGTGTTTTGTGTGACACAGTAGATCTCATAATTGATTGAAAGACATAATATATAAATGAGGTTCGTAACTGAGACAGCTTTGGACAAACTGTCGGTTAAGGTTATTATGTGATTCGGATAATTGGTTTGTCTAAACTAATTGAATCATATAGATATGTCCGGGGCGTATTGAACTTGACCATTAAGAATGATTTGTCTTGTACTGATTTAATTGACAAATCGTTCTTGGTATTCTATCTCTTAATCCTTAGACTCGAGCGGGCATGAGGATTAGACATAGTGTACTTTGATCTGCCAAATGGTGAGGTCAATTGTGGCCAATAGTCTCGGTAGGTTGGGTGCGCCTGTTTAGTTACTTGGTGTGCTGCTGCTTGTCGAAAGGAAACCATGTACCGGTGCATCCGGGGTGATGGTGCTCCCGAGATGAGTTCGTAAAATTTATTATACTCAACCCGGCCGGTGGACTTATGTCTGGTATAGTAAAAAGGTCGAGTGGTACTAGTCTCGGAATTAAAGAGGTTAATAAATTAATTTATCAGTAAATTAATATATTAACGAGCACTATATCTTTGATGTGGGGAGATTATGAATATAATTTAATTAAGTTGTTCCGGAAGCAATTCTGATGTAAGATGGTAGTGCCAAAATTAATCCGTTAGTGGTACGATTAATTTTGTAATTGGTTAATTGAATAGGTAGAATTAATTAATTGATTAATTATTCCTAAAGGTTAATTGAGAAATTAAAAAAGTAAAATTATTTAATTAATTAATTAAGTGTTAAGTTTCAATTGGAATTAGGAAATCCTAGAGATTAGGAAATCTAGTAGGATTTGGTTTATCCTATCAGATTGGTTACCTAATTGGATTTGGAAACTAATTAATTACCTAAACTCATTAGGAAGACCAATCCTAAACCAACTTGGGGTCTCTCTTGTAACTCTATATATAGAGAAGAGATTAGCTATTCAAGATACACAATTCCATAGATTCATAATTCAAGAATCTAGAGAGAGAAAATCCTAGAAAGAGAAAATTTTCTCTCTCCAAGTCGGATTTTCAAGCATAAATTGCGGCTGGTTTCTCTTTCCTTTGGCCAAATTTTGGCCTGTCATATACCAGTTGCGTGTAGCTTTCTCTCTCTCTCTCCAGGCGGTGCGTTTACAGTACGTGCCAGGTGCAGCGGTGCTAGAATCTTCTAGCAGGTGGATTGTGGTGATTAGCTGATCAATTGATTTCTAGTTCATTGCCCACACAACGTGAAGTCAAAGTCTTGAGGCATACAAGAGAATCACTTGAGTGCACGCTTCAAAGGTACTTTTCTAAGATTTCACTTTTAATTAGAAATTTTTGTTACGTGGTAAATCGAATAAGTGCGAACACAGATCCTGTGACAATCTTTTAGGATTGATTTTATCATCATCACAACCGTCCAATAGATTTCAAAATCATCTCAGCCGTAGGTGCAAATTTTTTCAAAATCTAGGCCGTTAGATTTTAAATCTAGCTTATGTTATCTTTATCTAAATCTCAACCGTTGGATTAATTTTATCATCATCACAACCGTCCAATAGATTTCACAATCATTTCAGTCGTAGGTGTAAATTCTCTCAAAATCTAGGCCGTTAGATTTTAAATCTAGCTTATCTGATCTTTATCTAAATCTTAACCGTTGGATTGATTTTATCTTCATCATAACCATCCAATAGATTTCACTATCATCTTTATTTTATCAAAATTTATCTATAAATGTCTAGCCATGCTAACTCAAATCCATACCAAATTTCTCATTTCAAAATTTCACCTCATATTTTTCGAATTTATCTATTTCAAAAAAAAAAAAAAAAAAAATCATCCAAATTTGCAACCATGAATTATGATATTGGCAGCCCTTCTAATATCAATTCCCAAATCAGTTCACCACCTCAATCTTCATCGAATTCATCAAGTTCGGAAGAGTTCGAACAAGTAATTCGTAGATTGGAGTTACAACAAATGCTAATACTTCAGATGATTCAAGCAAATAATGCAGAAATTGTGCGTATTCTTGAGCAAGAAAATAACCAAAGGAGGCGTGGTGGCTCAATTCGAGGACACAGAGTGATAAATCGTGATCGTGAAGATGCACATATTAATTTAGTACTTGATTATTTCTCTGAAAATCTATTGTATGGTGACGTTGAGTTTCGCCTATGATTTCGCATGTCTAGAAGTTTGTTCCTTCGTATTGTTAATGCTGTTAAAGATCATGATAATTTTTTTGAACAACGAAGAGATGGTCTAGGCAGGCTTGGATTATCAACGCTACAAAAACAATAGCTGTATTCCGAATGTTAGCATTTGGTATCCCAGGAGATCTAACGAATGAGTATATTAAATTCAGTGAATTAATAGTAATGGAATGCTTGAAGAGATTCTGTCATTTTGTTATTGAGGTCTTTTCAACGCAATATCTCCGGTTGCCAAATGAGAATGATATTGCAAGACTTCTTTATGTAAATGAGCAACGTGGTTTTCCAGGAATGTTAGGGAGTCTTGATTGTATGCATTGGAAGTGGAACAAATGTCCGACAGCTTGGGCAGGACAATATACTGGACGTTCGGGATCTCCGACAATAATTCTTAAAGCTATTGCCGATTATGATTTATGGATATGGCACGCATATTTTGGTATGCCTGGTTCCAATAATGATATCAATGTGTTGGAGTCATCTCCTTTACTTTATAATATGGCTTAAGGGATTGCTCCTCCTGCTCATTGTATCATTAATGGAAAAGAGTACCATATGGGATACTATTTGGCTGATGGTATTTATCCGAAATGGTATACGATTATTCAAACAATTCGTAATCCATATCAAGAAAATCATAAGTACTTTGCAGAAAGACATGAGGCATGTAGAAAAGATGTGGAGTGTGTTTTTGGGGTCATACAATCTAAATTTGCTATTGCTGCAAATTCAACACGAATTTGGGATAAGAAGGTGTTGCATGATATCATGATTGCGTGCATTATCATGCACAATATGATAGTAAAAGATGAACGTGATCTAAATGCACCTATAAGATATGCGAATGAAGCTCTAACACCTGATGTGCAAATGATACTAAATCGTAATAGTCGATTTGATCAATTTCTCGCTCGGTACAGACAAGTCAAGGACAAAAATGCACACGTTGACTTAAGAAATGCCTTAATAGATCATTTATGGGCACGTCGTACTTACTTATCGAACTAAGAAATGAGTTATATCCATTTGAATGGTATTGCTATGTTTCTTTTTCTTTTTTTTTGTAATAATATCTTGTAAGCACGGTAATTTGATATTTTGTATGTTTTAAAATTTTTATGTTTAGTAAAATTTAATATTTTGTACGTTTTACCTATTTTATTTCGTTATAAAACTAAATGAATACCATTCATATTTTCATTATTATTATTATACTTAATTTTATACAAATTATTTTTATTATTAATTAATATTAATTATTTAAAAATATAATTTAAAATTAAATCACTAAATTTATAAATATAGATATGTTTATAAAAAATATAGTGTAAATGAGTAAAAAAATTATAGTGATATAATAATAAAAATAAAAATAAATTTGAATAAAATATTATTTTTAGGTAAAAGATAGAGTTATTAGATTAGAGAGAATGTACTATAAAATATTGTAAATACTAAATTTTAAAATAAACTATACTATAAACTGGAGTAAGTGGTTGGAGTTGCCCTAAGTCGGCTTCGTCCAGTCCCCCATGTGAGTTTAATTCTTTTGAAGAGTTACCGGTGAAAGTGAGAGGACTTATCAATTTAGAAAAAGTATCCAATCCAATGCTGCGTCCGTAAGTAGTTGTCTTATGCCTAGAATGTATAGAGGTCCTCGTTTTTTTGTTTTGTTTTTTTTTTTTTTTTTGCCTTAGGTGACTTAGTTAGTTTCACTGTACAAGGCGGTTTCTATTATTGTACCTCTCGTTTTGCTCAAAGTAATAGAAAAGGTTAAAGCCTCATCCGGCCTAATCTCAATGGATTAGGGGGCTGTTTTGTTAAAAAAATAAAAAGTATGAATAACAAAGTTTAAAATTAAATTTATTAAATATCAATTATTTATAACTAAATTTAATACTAAATTATACTATAAAGATAAGTTTTACATTTTTTACCCTAGCATTAAGATACAGAGGATTGACCATTAAAAATTGCAGCTAACCGCACAACAACAAATGGTAAAATTAATGGTATGAAAAGTAGATGGATGATGTTGTAGTGTATTTATTTTAGGGGGAATTGCATAGAAGAATTATTAATGGGTCAGAAGAGACTGAGAGCATAATAATTTGATTGGGAACAAGGTCACATCATTAAGTGGACTCCTTTTGTTTTTGCCATAATTTTTATATATTTCAGACTTTCCCTTTTTCGGATAAAAATCATCTCACTACTTGTGCCCATTATTTGTTGGGGGAACACCCAGCATTGCACCTTTTTCTTCTCTCTATGTGACCTAATATTTTTTTTGTTTGCAAGGAAACAAACCATATTTATCCTCATTAAAAGAAAAACGGCAAAATAGACTATGATGAAAAATTAATTTGATAGCATTCCTGGATTGATTTATGTAGTGAATTAGAAATTGAAAAAAATTAGAAATATCTTAAAAACACGCCATAGAACTTTTAAGATGAAAGTTATCTTATAGATGTTGTATTCGAGTTCGTATATGGTAGACTTATAGGATCACCGTGAATTTTACTCATACTGTATCGTGCTACAGTAACGCGTTACAATGCACACTACAAATTTTTTTGACACACAATTTTTTTTTTTAAAAAAAATTACTTATTTAAAAAATAAGACAGTAGTACAAATTTTTTTTGACACGCGTCTTTTTTTTTATAAAAAAAAATACTTTAAAAAAATATATAAAACAGTAGATATCAGATCAATAGACTATAGATATCAGATCAAGAATATAAAAGAAATCATACAATAGAACTAAAACATACTTAACAAGGGAGATCACATCATGATTATCTAGACATCATATCACAGAATACTAGACATCACATCAACGGACTACAGATATCATATCAAGAATATAAAAGAAATCATACAATAGAACTAAAACATACTTAACAAGGGAGATCACATCATGATTATATAGACATCAGATCAGAGAATACTTGACATTAGATCAACAGACTATAGTTTTCAGATCAAGAATATAAAAGAAATCATACAATAGAACTAAAACATACTTAACAAGGGAGATCACATCATGATTATATAGATATCAGATCAACAGACTATAGATATCAGATCAAGAATATAAAAGAAATCATACAATAGAATTAAAAAATACTTAACACTGGAGATCAAATCATGATTATATAGACATCAGATCAACATATTATAGATATCATATTACAATATATAAAATTAAATAATTATAAAATAAATTAAAAATATTTTTTTAATCAATTTTAAAAAAATTAAAAAATATAGAAAAAAGTACTGAATTGTTTAAGAAACGGACGAAAAAAGTTTCAGGGAAGAAGAAAAAAAAACCCAATAGAAATAATATAATATTAAAAAAAGAATGAAAAAGAAGAAAAATGTCTGCGGCTTGCTATTCAGTGTCATTAAGTCGCCGCGCGTCTTTTTCTGCAAAAAAATTAAAACACCCTAACAACTTACTATTTTTGGGGTAGGAGTAAAATTACATGGTGGTCCTATAGGACCACCATATAAATTACCGTTGTATTCGTGTGTGTTTGAAATGCAAATCATAGTATTCATTCTTATGACAATGGTAATAAAAAAATAAGAGATTATTTCTTGAAGTGAGAGCTTATTTTAGATAATTTATATAGGACCACCATGCAATTTTACTCCTACCACTGTAGCGCGTTACAGTAACGCGCTACAGTTCCACGCGCGCTACAGTTCCGCTGGCGCTACAGTAACATGCTACAGTACCTTCCTTTCTTTTGTTATTTTTTGCTATTATTTTATTTTATTTTTTTTTCCTCATTGAGACATTTTTCCGTCCATTTTTTTTAAACAATTCAATATATTTTTTAATATTTTTGAATTTTATAAAAAAATTATTTTTAAATTATCATTTTATTTGTTTTATAATTAAATAATTTTAGATATTATGATACATATTATGGACGTTTTTGTTGTACTGTTGATCTGATGTCAGGTATTCGATGATCTGATGTCTATATAATCCTGATCTGATCTCTCTTGTTAAGTATGTTTTAGTTCTAGTGTATGATTTCTTTTATATTCTTGATCTGATATCTATAGTCTGTTGATCTGATGTCTATATAATCCTGATCTGATCTCAATTGTTAAGTATGTTTTAGTTCTAGTGTATGATTTCTTTTATATTCTTGATCTGATATCTATAGTCTGTTGATCTAATGTCTAGTATTCGCTGATCTGATGTCTATATAATCCTGATCTGATCTCCATTGTTAAGTATGTTTTAGTTCTAGTGTATGATTTCTTTTATATTCTTGATCTGATATCTATAGTCTGTTGATCTGATGTCAAGTATTCGCTGATCTGATCTGATCTCTCTTGTTAAGTATGTTTTAGTTCTAGTGTATGATTTCTTTTATATTCTTGATCTGATATCTATAGTCTGTTGATCTGATGTCAAGTATTCGCTGATCTGATGTCTATATAATCCTGATCTGATCTCCATTATTAAGTATGTTTTAGTTCTACTGTATGATTTCTTTTATATTCTTGATCTAATATCTATAGTCTGTTGATCTGATGTCTAGTATTCGCTGATCTGATGTCTATATAATTCTGATCTGATCTCACTTGTTAAGTATGTTTTAGTTCTAGTGTATGATTTCTTTTATATTCTTGATCTGATATCTATAGTCTGTTGATCTGATGTCAAGTATTCGCTGATCTGATGTCTATATAATCCTGATCTGATTTCCATTGTTAAGTATGCTTTAGTTCTACTGTATGATTTCTTTTTTATTCTTGATCTGATATCTGTAGTCTGTTGATCTGATGTCTAGTATTCCCTGATCTGATGTCTATATAATCCTGATCTGATCTCCATTGTTAAGTATGTTTTAGTTCTACTGTATGATTTCTTTTATATTCTTGATCTGATATCTATGGTCTGTTGATATGATGTCTAGTATTCGCTGATCTGATGTCTATATAATCCTGATCTGATCTCACTTGTTAAGTATGTTTTAGTTCTAGTGTATGATTTCTTTTATATTCTTGATCTGATATCTATAGTCTGTTGATCTGATGTCAAGTATTCTCTGATCTGATGTCATATAATCCTGATCTGATCTCACTTGTTATGTATGTTTTAGTTCTAGTGTATGATTTCTTTTATATTCTTGATCTGATATCTATAGTCTGTTGATCTGATATCAAGTATTCGCTGATCTGATGTCTATATAATTCTGATCTGATCTCCATTGTTAAGTATGTTTTAGTTCTACTGTATGATTTCCTTTTTATTCTTGATCTGATATCTATAGTCTGTTGATCTGATGTCAAGTATTCGCTGATCTGATGTCTATATAATCCTGATCTGATCTCCATTGTTAAGTATGTTTTAGTTCTAGTGTATGATTTCTTTTATATTCTTGATCTGATATCTATAGTCTGTTGATCTGATATCAAGTATTCTCTGATGTGATGTCTATATAATCCTGATCTGATCTCCCTTGTTAAGTATGTTTTAGTTCTAGTATATGATTTCTTTTATATTCTTGATCTGATATCTATAGTCTGTTGATCTGATGTCAATTATTCGCTGATCTGATGTCTATATAATCCTGATCTGATCTCCATTGTTAAGTATTTTTTTTTAAAAGTATTTTTTTGAAAAATTATTTTTTTAAAAAAGGCTGTGCGTCAAAAAAAAAATGTAGCGCGCAACTGTAGCTCGTACTGTAGCGTGCACTGTAGCGGGTTACTGTAGCGCGCTACAGTAGGTAGGAGTAAAATTCACGATAGTCCTATAGTACTACAGTAAACGGACTCCTTATTTTATGCTCCCTATTTTGTTATTTTGCGTCTTTTTTATACCAAAATTATCTCTGATAAATTAACAAATACTAATCATAATATTTAAATATAAAATATATTAATATATTAAATTACCTAACTATCCTTAATCAATTTACTAAAAATATACAAAAAATTCATTTATAGTTCCGCTCATTTATGCTACTTTAATTATAATTTTTATAGATTTTTGGTAGATTAAAAAGGGACATATAAAATTTTTAATAAATTTAATGAAAAGGGACCTATAACCATTAAGGGGACGAGAAATAAGAATTAAAGGGGCGATAACAAATTATATATTGTACCACTAGGTACATGCACCTATTAATACATCACCACTCTCATTATAAGAGAGTGAGATACACTCTCTTTTCTTCTTCTTCTTCTTCTTCTTCTTCTTCTTCTTCTTCTTCTTCTTCTTCTTCTTCTTCAAAAACCCACTTCCTTCTTTTTCAAAAATTACTTCTTTTTCTTCAAAAATCACTTCTTCTTTTTCAATAATCAGTTATTCTTCTTCGTCGTACTGCATTTGAAACCGCATTTAATCAAAATTTTCATCTAAACACAAACGATTGTATTTTCCGACGAACAACACCAAATAAAACGAAAAAATCACTTCTTCTAAAAAAATTACTTCTTTCTCTTCAAAAATCTATGCTTGTTCTTAAAAAATAACTTATTTTTCTTAAAAAGTCACTACATCATAAAGTATGAACTATATTTGATGAATTTACGGAACCTTATTTTTGTGATTTGATGTTGGGTAATGTATTAATGATGTTATATTTGTGTTTTCTTATTCAAATAATGCTCTGTTACTCCGAAATATGATAGCTAAATGTTTTCTGTGATGTATTGGCACTTTCATTTGAAATGGGTTGCTTCTGATTCCGTCCCACTGCTGGACTTGGTAGAACGTTTTATGGGATGTAACTAGACGTAGCGGGACGTTGCTGCTTTGTATTTTGACGTAGCGAGACGTGGTGGACTGCGTTCTATGAAAAATTCAGCTAAAATTCACATGTTTGGATGTAGACGTGGTGTGGTATTTATTTTTGGACGTGGTGGTAGTAGTTATATTCCAATTAATTTAGTCCCACGAGAAAAAAAAATGGTAGACATTTTTAAACGTTGCGACAGTTATTTTTTGGATGTTGCAGCAGTGTTAGGAGACGTTGTAGAAGCTGTAATGTGAAAAATTCAGCTTAAATTCACATGCTGAAATGTATACATTGCAGCAGTTATTTTTTGGACGTGCAGGGATGTTGCGGCAGTATTAGGAGACGTTGTAGAAGGTGTTATGTGAAAAATTCACCACATGCCTGGATGTAGACGTTGCGGCAGTTGTTTTTTGGATGTGCAGGGACGTTGCGGCAGTGTTAGGAGACGTTGTGGAAGGTGTCATCTATGAAGTTGTATTGCACGGATGGTTTAAGAGGGCATAACTCGGCACTCGATTGTCCAATTTGGATGCGCGAGTAGTCGATTTGATGGTTTTCAACGAGATCTACGCAATGTACACGGAAGATGGGCGTTTGGAGATGGTTCCGATATTGAAAAATTTGTGGTTTGGGACGAAAACTTTAAATGGTCATAACCTTGCGCTCGGTGGTCCGTTTTGGACGAATTTTTTTTTATTTCATATAACTTTTTGAGATCTATCTCTCTGCAAACCGCCGTTCAAAACTCCAAAAAATGCCATATTTTAAAAGATACGAAAGATTTTTAATAATTTCAAAGATTTTTCAAATTTTCGACGAAACATTTGACATGTATAAAAAATAGTTTTTTACGATTTGCGTACATGAAAACCTTGTTCCTCCGGGGTTCTACTGACCTATGTATTGGGAGATGGGAAATTCAATATTGACAATAGTGATCTTTTAAATGACATGTACAAAAAAATGTAATTAAATGTCAAGTAACTTTAAGTGGATTAATGGCAATTGAATTTTTTGGAGAGTCACAAGACTAAAATAACCAGGGTTCGAGTCTCGTCCCTGAATTTTTTTTTTTTTTTTGGTTTTTTCCTACTAATAGTTACTTAAATAGTATCTGTTTTTTACATTACTAAAATCATCTTAGCCATTTTTCGACATTGCAGCAGTTGTTTTTTGGACGTACGGGGACGTTGCAGTATTGTTAGGAGACGTGGTGGAAGGTGTTATGTGAAAAAATCAGCTTTAAATTCACATGCCTGGATGTAGATATTTTTGGATGTTGCGGCAGTTGTTTTTTCGACGTGCGGGGACGTTGCGGCAGTGTTAGGAGACGTGGTGGAAGGTGTTATGTGAAAAATTCAGCTTTAAATTCACATGCCTAGATGTAGATATTTTTGAACGTTGCGGCAGTTATTTTTTGGATGTGCGGGAACGTTGCGGCAGTGTTAAGAGACGTTGTGGAAGGTGTTATGTGAAAAATTCAGCTTAAATTCACATGCCTAGATGTAGATATTTTTGAACGTTGCGGCAGTTATTTTTTGGACGTACAGGGACGTTGCTGCAGTGTTAGGAGACTTTGTGGAATGTGTTATGTGAAAAATTCAGCTTAAATTCACATGCCTGGATGTAGATATTTTTGGACATTGCGGTAGTTATTTTTTGGACGTAAGGAGATGTTGCGGCAGTGTTAGGAGAGGTTATGGAAGGTGTTATGTGAAAAATTCAGCTTAAATTCACATGTCTCGATGTAAATAATTTTGGACGTTGCGACAGTTATTTTTTGGACGTACAGGGACGCTGCGACAATGTTATGAGACGTTGTGGACATATCTAGATGTAGACGTTGCGATAATTATTTTTTGGACGTTGCGGCAGTTGTTCTGATACGTTGTGGACTCAGCGAGGAAAAAAAAAAACACGCGAGTCGGCGAAACTTACTATATTTAGTAAATGTACAGCTGTCATGCGAAAAATTACTATTTATAGTAGGAGGTACATGTACAACTGGTACAATGTATACGCTCTGGGTGCGATACTTAACAAAATAAAAGATTTTTTTATAAAAAGGGAAACGTTCAATTAAAAAAAGGGACGCGATATAACTCTAAATTAACACTTATTGAAATCTCCTAATTTGATTGATTTTTTAAATTCTTTTTTAACATATGAAAGAAGAAAATTCACATTTAGAGAACAATTAACACATAGAACAATCAACACACAATTTCTTTATCCCCTTTTAGCTTTTGTGATAACTTCATTAAACTCCGGAAAAAAAATTGAATTAAAATCAAATTTTATTGATCAATGAGAATTACGATCTACAATTGCCTTTGTGTATTATTAGAATAAGATATAATATTTTATTTTGAATAGAAAATAAATCATATAAAATATTTATTGTTATATCTTTTTAAGTATAGTTATATTTTAACTATAAATGTTATAAAAATTATGTATAATTATATTAATTCAGATATTAAAAATAAAATGATATATATGAATAATAAAAAAATAGAAATTGACCTATTTTTGTGAGATAAAAACTAAACTTCAGGACTATTATTTTATTTTAATTCAACAACTAAAACATTTATTTTGGAATAGAGCGGGAAAAAGTTATAAATTGGTATATAGGGACACCAGACAAATTATTATCTTGTTCATGGACTACCTAGTATTATAGTTTAACTCTTTAAATTACGTAGTTTTGATGATGTTATAATTTTTTTTTGAATTTTTACTATTTTTAATTTTTTATGCCTCACGCACTTTTACTATGGAATAAGTACTACTGGCTTATTTTTCGGGTGGTTACTTTTTTTATAATTATCTTATCTTATCTTTTATTTTAGAGTAAATTCCAAAATTGGTCATCATACTATGGCCAGTTTCCAGTTTTGGTCATCATACTTTCAAAACTATTTTTAAAGTCATCATACTTTCATTTTATTTTCAAAAAAGGTCACTCCGTCCATATTGGCCGTTAACCCTCTTAACGGAGCCTTTTTTTGAGGGCATTTATGTCATTCTCATTTATTTTGCTTTCCAATGTCCATCCAATAACGCGCTACAGTAATGCGCTACAGTGCGCTACAGTAACACGCTACAGTGTCTTCCTTTCTTTTGTTATTTTTGGCTTTTTTTTTTTTTTGCCTTCCTCCTTGAGACTTTTTTCTGTCCGTTTTTTCCTAAAAAATTCAGTATTTTTTTAATGTTTTTGAATTTTATAAAAAAAATATTTTTAAATTATCATTTTATTTTTTGTATAATTAAATAATTTTAGATATTATGATACATATTATGAACGAAATTTTTTTAAAAAAATAATAATACAGTAGATATCAGATCAACAGATTATAGATATCAGATCAAAAATATAAAAGAAATCATACAATAGAATTAAAACATACTTAACAAGGGAGATCAGATCAGGATTATATAGACATCAGATCAGCGAATACTTGACATCAGATCAACAGACTATAGATATCAGATCAAGAATATAAAAGAAACCATACAGTAGAACTAAAATATACTTAACAAGGGAGATCAGATCAGGATTATATAGACATCAGATCAGCGAATACTTGACATCAGATCAACAGACTATAGATATCAGATCAAGAATATAAAAGAAATCATACAATAGAACTAAAACATACTTAACAAGGGAGATCAGATCAGGATTATATAGACATCAGATCAGCGAATACTTGACATCAGATCATCAGACTATAGATATCAGATCAAGAATATAAAAGAAATCATACAATAGAACTAAAACATACTTAAAAAGGGAGATCAGATCAGGATTATATAGACATCAGATCAGCGAATACTTTACATCAGATCAACAGAGTATATATATCATATCAAGAATATAAAAGAAATCATACAATGGAATTAAAACATACTTAACAAGGGATATCAGATCAGGATTATATAGACATCAGATCAGCGAATACTTGACATCAGATCAACTGAATGATGTAACGAATGTTTTTTAACTTAAGAATTTATTTGTATTTGTTTTTTTGATAGTTGATGTGTATGAATTTTTCTTCCAATTCACATGAATATGTGAAAAATGCTCTTTTACTTTGTACTGGATTGCAACCAAATTTTTTTTGTATAAATAATTAATATTTCATTTGTATAAATAATTATATTGTAATTAAATATTTGGAGATCCACTACAAAAAAAATTTGGTTGCAATCCAGTACAAAATAAAAGAGCATTTTACATACATTCATGTGAATTGGAAGAAAAATTCATACACATCAACTATCCAAAAAACAAGTACAAACAAATTCTTAAGTTAAAAAACATTCGTTACATCATTCAGTTGATCTGATGTCAAGTATTCGCTGATCTGATGTCTATATAATCCTGATCTGATATCCCTTGTTAAGTATGTTTTAATTCTATTGTATGATTTCTTTTATATTCTTGATCTGATATCTATAGTCTGTTGATCTGATGTCAAGTATTCGCTGATCTGATGTCTATATAATCCTGATCTGATCTCCCATGTTAAGTATGTTTTAGTTCTATTGTATGATTTATTTTATATTCTTGATCTGATATCTATAGTCTGTTGATCTGATGTCAAGTATTCGCTGATCTGATATCTATATAATCCTGATCTGATCTCCCTTGTTAAGTATGTTTTAGTTCTACTGTATGATTTATTTTATATTATTGATCTGATATCTATAGTCTGTTGATCTGATGTCAAGTATTCGCTGATCTGATGTCTATATAATCCTGATCTGATCTCCCTTGTTAAGTATGTTTTAATTCTATTGTATGATTTCTTTTATATTTTTGATCTGATATCTATAATATGTTGATCTTATATCTACTGTATTATTATTTTTTTTAAAAAAATTCGTTCATAATATGTATCATAATATCTAAAATTATTTAATTATAAAACAAATAAAATGATAATTTAAAAATATTTTTTTATAAAATTCAAAAATATTAAAAAAATACTGAATTGTTTAGAAAAAAACGGACGGAAAAAAGTCTCAAGGAGGAAGGCAAAAAAAATAAAAAATTAGCCAAAAATAACAAAAGAAAGGAAGACACTGTAGCGTGTTACTGTAGCGCGTTACTGGATGAAAATTGGAAAGCAAAATAAATGAGAATAACATAAATGCCCTCAAAAAAAGGCTCCGTTAAGAGGGTTAACGGCCAATATGGACGGAGTGACCTTTTTTGAAAATAAAATGAAAGTATGATGACCTTAAAAATAGTTTTGAAAGTATGATGACCAAAACTGGAAACTGACCATAGTATGATGACCAATTTTGGAATTTACTCTTTATTTTAATTTGACTTTATACTAATTTTTTTCTTTAATAATCAAGATAACTGACAACTCTTTTGATTTTTTATTAATTTTTTTATTTTTTAATTAAGATAACTGACAACTCTGTTTTTATTTTTATTATTATTTTTTCTTAATATCTTCTGCTAGTGATATGAGTTGACTTCAATTTTTTTTGAATTTATATTTACTATTGGTGGCACTGTATTTTGCTAATGGTGAAATTTTTTATTACATTGGGTGGTACTGTGTTTTCGTTATGTTATTTTATACTATTGGTGGCACAATATTTTACTAGTGGTGGGATTTTGAATTATATTGGGTGATACTTTGTTTTGCTTATGTTATTTTATACTATTGTTGGCACTATATTTTACTAGTGGTAAGATTTTTTATTATATTGGGTGGTACTTTGTTTTCTTTATGTTATTTTGTACCATTGGTGGCATTATATTTTACTAATGTGGGATTTTTTATTACATTGGGTGGTACTGTATTTTTATTATGTTATTTTGTACTGTTGGTGGCACTATATTTTACTAGTGGTGGGATTTTTGATTATATTTGGTGGCACTTGTTTTCCTTATGTTATTTTGTACCATTGGTGGCACTACATTTTATTAGTGTGGCATTTTTTTTATTACATTAGGTGGTACTGCGTTTTCATTATGTTATTTTGTATCGTTGATGACACTATATTTTGCTAGTAGTGAGATTTTTTTATTATATTGGGTGATACTATGTGGTACTGTGTTGTCGTTATGTTATTTTGTACCGTATGTGACACTGTATTTTGCTAGTAGCGGAATTTTTTATTACATTAGGTAGTACTGTGTATTCTCCAGCATGTTTCTGCACCAACAATAACAAATTCATTCTTCCATAACAAAATATGAATACTAACAAATGAAAAATTCATCATAATACGACTCATGTGCTAAACAATGGAATTACCTCTTTTTCTTCATACGATTAAAAAATCACATTCACTATTTTTACACCCATTAAAAAGTATAAATATGTGGAAAAATTTTAAAAATCACCAGAAAAAGTAGTAGCTTTCCTTTTCTCAGGGTTTGGTTACTTCTTTTCTCCGGTCAGCAGTTGTCTCCGGTGAATGATGGAGTGGTCACCGTGTTTTCTCTCGTGTCGCCTCTTCTTCTTCCGTAAGGTTTTTGGTTTTTTTTTTTTTTTTTTTTGAATTTGATTGAATTTTTCTGGATTTGAGGTTGGGGAATAATCAACTAGTAGCTAATTTTTAGGGAGGAGATAATGATGATTTATTATTATTATTTTGGTAATTACTATATTAGTGGGCAATTGTTGTCACGCATAGGAGTTTATTTTGTTACTGTTTTTATTTTTTATTTTTTACTAGTATAGACTATGTTACTAGGTAATCCATGAACTACTGTATACTAACTGGGGACACCATAGACTCAGGCGCGTCTGACTCGCCTCATTAAAAAAACAAAAATTTCTCATTTTTACTTAAAAAAATCATTTTTTTCTAATTATTTTTTTGGGAGGCCTCTTTTTTTTTTTTCTATTTTCAGCTAGTCACTTTCTTTCATTTATTTTTTTTAATTCACATTTTTTTATTAAAAATTTTTACATCATATATAATTTATTTTCCATTCTTATATTTTTTAATATAAAATAGTTTAATTTTTTATTTTAAAAATTCTTGTTATAAAACAAATTAATTCATGTTCATATCATATTAAATATGATTTCATATAATGCGTAGCAAACTTTCATATCAAATATAATATAGTGTATCCATACTTTTATATCACTACAACAAAAAAGATTATTATATGAAAACAAACAAAGAGTTCATATTAAAAAAATATTAAAAAACAAAGCGTTCATATCACACAAGACATAATTTCATATCATATAGAACATGTTTTCATATCATGCATAGTAGGATTTCATATGATATGAATCCTTATATTGTCTAATATGAATACATTCTATACTCTTTGGTTCTATCCGTTCTGTTGTATGATATAAAACCTTGTATTTTTTAATATAATATATTATGTATCCTTATATGATTTCTTATATTAATTGATATTATATATTATGTCACCTGATATGAATGCCAAATGCATTATCTAATTTTTGTTTATAACCGTTCTGTTGTATGACATGAATCATTATATTGTTTGATATGATATATTATACCCGCTGATATGAATCCTTATATTGTCTAATATGAATACATTTTATGCTCTCTGGTTATATTCGTTCTGTTGTATGATATGAAACCATGTGTTTTTTTTTTTTTTTTTATATGATGTATTATGTATCCTGATATGATTTTTTTATAGGGTATTACTAGTTACCGCCTCAGTTTTAAAATTTACAGCCTCAATTTTGATAAAATTATCCTTTTGCTTCAAGTTGGGGGGGGGGAGGGAGAAAGAGGGTAAAGGAGGGGGAGTGTTTTAGTCTAAATTGGAGCAGTAGAGGGTAAAAACTGGGGCGGTAACAAGTAAAATTCTTTTTTACATTAATTGATATGATATACTATGTCATCTGATATGAAAGTATTCTCTTAATTTTGTTTATATTCATTCTGTTATATGATACGAATCATTATATTGTCTGATATGATATATTATGTCCACTGATATGAATCCTTATATTGTCTGATATGAATACATTCTATGCTTTCTGGTTATATCCGTTCCATTATATGATATGAAAAGTTATATTTTCTGATATGATATACTATGTATCTTGATATGATTCTTATATTAACTGATATGATATACTACGTCCCTTGATATGAATGCATTCTCTGCTTTTTTTTATATCCGTTGTGTTGTATGATATGAATCATTATATTATTTGATATGATATATTATGTCCCCTAATATGAATCTTTATATTGTTTGATATGATATATTATGTCCGTTAATATAAAATCTTATATTCTTATAATATTTCATATCAATACAATAAACATGTCCTTATTATTATAAAAAAAAAAAAAAGTTAACTCTATTTTTGCTTGATATGAAATCTTGTTTGCTTCATATGAATTCAAGTTTTGCATGATATGAAATCTTGCATATAATTTTTTTATATATAATTTCACGTTTTACATCAATTAAATAATTTTAAAAATTATTTAATTATAAAATAAATAAAATAATAATTAAAATTTTTTTATAATTTTTATTAAAAAATTCAAAAATATTTAAAAAATACTGAATTGATAAAAAAAAAAAAACAGATAGAAAAAAGTATCAGGAAAGAAAGAAAAAACGAAAAAAAATACCCATTAAAAGAGTAAATAATATAATAATAAGAATATGGGAAAGAAGATGCTAATTTGAATTCAAGTCCGCGCGAGTTCCATCTCGATGATGAAAGTGAGTCGCGTTCTCCACTTTATTAAAAAAATAATAATAAATCAATAATGCGCGTATGATGCGCGTATTCCCATCTTAAAAACGTACTATTTTTTGGATGTGAACAAAATTATATTGGTTTCATATGACCATCATATAATTTGCCATAAAAATGTGAAGCACAAATAGTTATATTTGTTTTTAGATTACAACTAGAGTAGTTATTCACCATATACGAGGATCCCCGCTAAGTATCCATGGCTGAATGGTTAAAGCGTCCAACTCATAATTGGCGAATTGGGAGCTATACAAAAGCATAGATGGTCTAATTTTTGTTTAGGGTGCTATGAACTATATAGTTTTCTTAATATGCTATATTTATTTATTTTTAAATAAAAGTAATATTGCAATTATATAATAGAAAAATGCAGTTGTAAATTTATAATTTTGAAGGTTAATATATACATTGATTTAGAGGATTATAGGAGGGGAAGAAATTTTATTAGGTGAACTAATAAATAATAATTAAAATATTAAATTGATAAAAAATAATTATTTAAAATTTAATATGAGATAACAATTAAGGGTGTGTTTGTCGCGCAAAAATGAGAATAGAGCCATCGACATCTAGTTAAGTGAACATTCACTAAAGTAATATGATTGTCTTTGACTTGTTTGGTAAATTAATGGGTCGTTTGGTATAATTGGTTGGAATCGAAACAAGAATGGGTATGATTGAGGTGAGAATCGATATGGATTTTGTGAATCCAATAAAACTGTTGGTTTGTAAAGTGGGTTTGGGTATTATTACCATTTAAGATGTTTGGTATGTTGTGGGAATGTGTTTAGGATCTTGTAATATTCATTTTGTCCCTAATATACTATTGTTCAATGTTTTTAATAGCCCATTTTCTTTCCTTTTTGAGTCGGCTGCCTCTTTCTCTCCCCCTTCTCTTGACCATGATAGGAAAAGCGAAGCGGAAGAAGCATACCGCCAAGAAAATTGCCGCCAAGGTTGATGTTGCTACCACCAATAGGGGAAGAGGCAAGGCGGGTCTTGTGGATAAGTTCAATTTTGAGAAGGACGACCACACTAAGCTCGAATGCCCTCTGTGTAAAGTCATGGCTCCCCATGTCAAGTCCTTGCAGATTCACCACGAAGCTCGCCATTCCAAGATCCCTTTTGATGAATCTAGGCTCAATAATCGTCATGCCACCGTAGTTGATCCGACCAAGTCTAAACCTGGGGTTCATGGAAGCCACAAGAAGTGAATTTGCCCCTCCGCAATCGGGAGGGATTCTTGAGTTGTTGAACCTGGTCTTTGTGGTAGTAATACTACTCATGTTTGTGTTGACATGATTATGAAATAATAATAATAGTAGTGGAGGAGTTGAGGCAGTAGTGACGGAGGGTGAAGAGGCGGTAGTGGCAAAGGGTGAATAAGGAAAAAAAATAAGGAAGAGGAGAAGACAGTTGAGAATGGGTTTCAAACCCATGGGGGGTTGGGTTTGAAGAGTCTTATCAAACAAACAGCTAGAACCATTCCAAACCCATTCTAATTCTCATTCTTTCTCTAAACAAACAGCCCCTAAAAGTATGCTCATTAAATGAAGGGTAATACTAGTTACCGCCTAAGTTTAAATATTATC
Source organism: Knoxia roxburghii (assembly GCA_030378225.1). NCBI lineage: Eukaryota > Viridiplantae > Streptophyta > Magnoliopsida > Gentianales > Rubiaceae > Knoxia > Knoxia roxburghii. The sequence continues at coordinate 5,485,196 of CM059420.1, read as the reverse complement.
GTCCCAATTTTGACAAAATTATTCTTTAGCTTCAAAAAGGGAAGGAGGGGAGAGAAGAAAGAGGGTAAAATAAAAGGTGTTTTAATCTAAAACGAGGCGATAGAATGTAAAAATTAAAACGATAACTAATAAAATTTTTAAATGAATAAGATTGCATTTGACTTGTTTGATCATTTATCGATTATTTCATTCTCATTCAAACGCACCAAACACAAATTGCTGAATTGAGATGATAACCAGTCAATTCTAATTATTACTTGTAAATTGGTAAAATAATATGTATGTTTAAAATAAAATTAGATAGCCTTCAAAGCCCTAAATCGTCACCCCGATGGTGCCATCGGACACGTCCTGTAGCCTCCCAATCTCAAAACCCCCAAAAGCAAAAACCTTTTCCAGCCTCTTCTAAGACCAATCAACCATAGCCCTCTCCTGCCCTAAACCGATAAATTTCATAGATAGGAAACCCCACCTCATCTACGAAGAAGATGAACTTAATAAACTAATAGAGCCTATAAACTATCTTTGGTGGGGAAGTTCTCTTTCAGAAGGCCAAAGATAGCTTAAATCAGGAAAGAATTTGAAAAAATTGGTCTCCGAGGCAAGTACGAAATATGGCTTTTAAACCCTCGTCACATCCTCTTCCGCTTCCAACTCGATTCCGACTACCAGAGATGCTGGATCCGCTCCACATGGTCCATAGGTGGCTAGCAAATGAGGATGCTAAAGTGGACTCCTCACTTCCGATTCGAAGTAGACCTGCCAATAGCCCTTATTTGGGTCTCTTTGCAAGCTCTGCCGCTAGAGTATTCAAACTCCCAATCCATTTTCTCTATAGCATCAGCAGTAGGTAATCCTCTCCATATTGACTCGCCAATCGTGAATCTCTCCCGCCCCTCCGTAGCTCAGGTTTGTGTGGAAGTGGACTTCCTGAAGAAACTGTCGACCAACATCATTATCGGTAAGAAAGGGAAAACTATTGAACAATCATACACGTATAAATACTGCATTTTTTACCAAATTAATCTCCTAAATAAATTTATGGACAAAAAAATAAAAAAATAGGGAGATATGACCTAAAAAAGACCTTTCAGATTTTGAAAATCCAAAATAAGACAAAATCGAATTTTAAAAATTCAAATTCATCAACTTTCGGATTTTAAAATCCGAAATATCAATAATCTTAATTAAACTAAAAATTAATAAGGAAAATTAATTAAATTAATTAAATTCGAATTCCAAAAATTCGAAATCAATGGAATTTCAATTTTGGAAATCCGAATCATTTATGAAAAAAAATTTTTAAAAAGAATAATGAAATTAAAATTTTTTTGTGTAAATTAATAAATGGAATTAAAACGATTCGGATTTCGAAAATCTGAATTGTGAGAATTCAAAATTTTTTTATAAAGACAGCCCACAACGTCTCAGAACAAAATGTACCACGTCAAAAACAACTAGCACCACGTCCATAAATGCCTACATTCATTCAATTGAATTTAAACGAATTTTTTTAACAAAGAAAGTCCACCACATTTCAGAATAATATGCACCACGTAAAAAATAACTAGTATCATGTCCAGAAACGTCTACCTAGATTGGATGGATGAATTAAGGTAATTCGGACAAATCCGAATTAGCGCATGATAAATCCGAAACCGGATTGAGCTACTGCTCTTGGGCAGTATCTAACATCCTGTTTCGGATTTTAAAAATCCATTCATGAATTCTTTTTTTTCTTTTGAAAAAAAATATTTAATTCAGATAACAAAAATCCGAATTAAATTGAATTCGGATTTTGAATATCCGAATTCAATTATAATCCAAATAAAATTTTTTTTTGGTATTACGAGTCTCTTCACCAAATCGAACTACAACATCACAATTCTACCTATTCGTATACCAAAACATCAATAACTCATCCAAACACTAATAGGAACTTCAAAATCACAATTCTACATATTACATAAAACTAAAAAATACTAACTCAACAAAACATTAAAAGATACATCAAATAATGTCATCAGCGTCGTATAGTCTACCTAGCCTTGTTCGATCTGCTCTGGGATGCGAGACGGGACACCTTCTGGCTCCATGTGATCTATTTCCAGACCTCGTGCATTCACCTCGACGCCGTCTTCCACGGCGATCCATTTGCATTGTGAATCTCCGCTTCTGTCTCCTTCCAGGCGGAGCATTGTGAACGATGAGCCTTTCATAGTCGATATTCAACTTCCAGTCAATGTTTGTTTGCCAACATTCCCTCAGAGGGATTGGGACGAAATTGTCATGCCCGAATTGCCTCTTCCAGTTTCGAGTCGTAAGAAAGTCGTCCACTAGATTGGATGGATTATCACCAAGAGAACGACACATCATCAAGGCATGTGAGCACGGAAACCTATAGGTTTGCCACTTCTGACAAGTACATGTGCGTGACTGATAATCAACAACGTGTATGTTTCCTCCTTTGCCACCATAACACACAAATGTACTAACCCCGAAGATTTTATTCGTCCAGTCATAAGGTTCAACCTGATGGCCCACAGCTCGTATCTCGTAATCCTTGAATATTTTCCATAAAAGCGGAGGAAATTGGGTGTTGCATTTACGAGACTTTTCATTTTCCTGTCGGAATATTTCTTTAGTTTTCTGGAATGTCGACTCAATGATTGCTCGGATATTTCTTTAAATTTGCTCCTCTTTAAAATCATAACGGAATCCATAATCAAGTTGCCCTTCTCCGCCATGTGAAGAACTCGAAGCAATATTTCGCCTATCAACTCTATCTAAAGACTGAATTTCCTCAATACCGACGTTAACATTAATAAAACTCCATGGTCGAAAAGTATAAAAAAATCCAGCATAGCATCAGACGTAATTACTACTTTTGTCTTACTCCCATCCACTTCAAAAAATGTTGTAAGTGTGATTTTACACGAATTCATAGACACCCCAATTACATTGCAAATGGTTTCTAACAAATCATCCATTGACATTCTAAGATTAACGCATATTGAATGATCCGGATTCGGACGGTTATCAAAATCAAACGTAGATGTCCAATAGAAATTAAAAATATATGGACCATTAAATGCCATTATACATATAAATCATAAAAATGTCATTATATCAATTAATTGTCCATTTTCGTCACCAAAATTTTTTTTAATCAAATTTATAAACCACAATTCATTAAACAACCCACAACATTATAAACAATCCACAACATTACAATTTTAATTATAATTTCATTACCACTTACGACTAATCATATTTAAAATAGTAATTAGAATAATTACCCTTGACTACAACTTAAAAATTCTACTAATGCAGGACTAATAATTAAAAAGTCCACAAATCTTAGTCCTATACTACTAATATGTGTATTTCCTAACGATAACCACATTTCATCAACTACATACACTATTACTCAAGATATCATCTAATCTCATTACAATTAATCTAATTACATGAAAATCTAATGTTTTATGAAATATCAACCATAAAACACTAAAATCTTGACTTACCTTGTTACGATATCACAACGTGACGTAGATCTTCGGAATAATTTAGCCGGAATCCAAATTTTGTAGGTGAAGTGTTTGGCCGCTAGAGAGAGAATGTTTGAAGGAAGAAGAGGAGAAGAATGCAGAATATGCTAGGGTTCGTGTTTTTATAGTTAAACTGAATTCGGATTTTGAAAATTCAAAATTAGCTAAATTCGGATTTCTAAAATCCGAAATTAGCTAAATATGGACGAAGCTGGACGTGGGGCTAGTTGTTTTGGATGTATCGAGACTTGGTAGACGTTTCTGGATGTGATGCTAGTTGTTTGAAACGTGGTGCTAGTTGTTCTGAGACGTGGTAGACTATCTTTGTGAAAAAAAACATCAGTTTAAATTCACATGAATGGATGTAGACGTTTTTTGGACGTGGTGCTAGTTGTTCTGAGATGAGGTGAGATGTTTTGTGAAAAAATTAGTTTAAATTCACATGCATGGATGTAGATATGAGATCAGTTTTAATTTTTTTATCTTCACAAAACTCTTAGATCTGAGATCATGAACATTTCTAAGAGTTGAATGGTCATTTTATTTGTTTTATCTCATTACAACTCTTAGATATGAGATCATGATCATTTCTAAGAATTGTATAGCTGTTTTCTTTGTTTTATCTTATCAAAACCTTTAGATAATAGATTATGCACATTTCGGTCCACCTCAGTCGTTTTTGGACGTGGTGCTAGTTGTTCTGAGACTAGGTGAGATGTTTTGTGAAAAAATCAGTTTAAATTCACATGTATGGATGTAGACATTTTTGGACGTGGTGCTAGTTGTTTGAGACGTGGTTCTAGTTGTTTTGGGACGTGGTAGACTGTCTTTGTGAAAAAACCAGTTAAAATTCACACGAATTGGTGTAGACGTTTCTGGACGTGTTGCTATTTATTCTGAGACGAGTTGAGATGTTTTGTGAAAAAATCAGTTAAAATTCACATGTCTAATTGTAGACGTTTTTTGACGTGGTGCTACTTGTTTGAGACGTGGTTCTAGTTGTTCTGAGACGTGGTAGACTGTCTTTGTGAAAAAAAATAGTTTAAATTCACATAAATGGATGTAAACCTTTTTTGTCGAGGTGCTAGTTGTTCTGAGACGATATTAAAAGATTTTGTATGGCCATTTTATTTGTTTTATCTTATTATAACACCTACTTACAAGATCATGAACATTTCTAAGAGTTATATGGTCATTTTAATTGTTTTATCTTCACAAAACTCTTAGATCAGAGATCGTGAACATTTCTAAGAGTTGAATGGTCATTTTATTTGTTTTATCTCATTACAACTCTTCGATATGAGATCATGATAATTTCTAAGAATTGTATAGCCGTTTTCTTTGTTTTATCTTATCAAAACCCTTAGATAATAGATTATGCACATTTCAGTCCACCTCAGTCATTTTCGGACGTGGTGCTAGTTGTTCTGAGATGGTGTGAAATATTTTGTGAAAAAATCAGTTTAAATTCACATGCATGAATGTAGACGGTTTTGGACGTGGTGCTAGTTGTTTGAGATGTGGTTCTAGTTGTTTTGAGAAGTGGTAGACTGTCTTTGTGAAAAAAATCAGTTTAAATTCACATGAATGGATGTAGACGTTTCTGGACGTGTTGCTAGTTGTTCTGAGACGAGTTGAGATGTTTTGTGAAAAATCAGTTGAAATTCACATGTCTAATTGTAGACTTTTTTGACGTGGTGCTAGTTGTTTGAGACGTGGTTGACTGTCTTTGTAAAAAAAAATGATGTCGACATTTTTTGACGAGGTGCTAGTTGTTCTAAGACGATTTGAGATGTTGTATGACCATTTTATTTGTTTTATCTTATTACAACACCTACTTACAAGATCATGAACATTTCTAAGAGTAATATGATCCTTTTAATTATTTTATCTTCACAAAACTCTTAGATCGGAGATCATGAAAATTTCAAAGAGTTGAATGGTCATTTTATTTGTTTTATCTCATTACAACCCTTAGATATGGGATCATGACCATTTCTAAGAATTGTATAGCCGTTTTCTTTGTTTTATCTTATCAAAACCCTTAGATAATAGATTATGCACATTTCGGTCCAGCTCAATCGTTTTTGGACATGGTGCTAGTTGTTCTGAGACGAGGTGAGATGTTTTGTGAAAAAATAAGTTTAAATTCACATGTATGGATGTTGACGTTTTTGGACGTGGTGATAGTTGTTTGAGATGTGGTGCTAGTTGTTCTGAGTCGTGGTAGACTGTCTTTGTGGAAAAAAAAAAACAGTTTAAATTCACATGAATAGATGTAGACGTTTCTGAACGTGGTTATAATTGTTCTGATACGAGTTGAGATGTTTTGTTAAAAAATCAGTTTAAATTCACATGTGTAATTGTAGACGTTTTGGACGTTGTGCTAGTTGTTTGAGACGTGGTTCCAGTTGTTCTGAGACGTGGCAGACTGTCTTTAAGAAACAAAATCAGTTAAAATTCACATGAATTGATGTAGATGTTTTTGGACGTGGTTCTAGTTGTTCTGAGACGTGGTGGGCTATTTTTGTAAAAAAAATCAGTTTAAATTCACATGAATAGATGTAGATGTTTCTGGACGTGGTGCTAGTTTTTTTACTTGGTGCTAGTTATTTTGTACATATCTAGCCGTGGTAGACTATGTTCTGTGAAAAATTCAGCTAAAATTCACATGTTTGGATGTATACGTGGTTCTACTTGTTTTTGGACGTGGTGCTAGTTGTTCTAAGACGTGGTGGGATGTTTTTGTGAAAAAAACAGTTTGAATTCACATGAATAGATGTAGACGTTTCTGGACGTGGTGCTAGTTGTTCTGGATGTAGACGTTTTTGGACCTGTTGCTAGTTGTTCTGAGAAGTGGTGGACTCAGCCAAGATGTGGTGGCCTCAGCGAATACGGATTTTAAAATATGAAATTAATACTGATTCGGATTTTCAAAATCAGATTTGTCTATCAATTTTTTAAATACTTTCTGCCGTTAAAATTAACAAATTAAATTACAAATTTTTTTTTTTCAAAAATTGGATTTCTAAAATCCGAATTCGTTTTGGATTAATAAATCGGATTTGTGAAATTCGAATCTCAAATTGATTAAGAGACTCGGATTTCACAAATTCGAAAGGTCTAAAAATGGTCCACACATTTTAAATTCTAGATATTTTCGTTCACACCCCCAAGTTTTGCATTAATTTGGACCGGGCCCCTATGAATACTTGCCTTGCTACTGTAATGACTGCTACCGCCACCGCTACCACTGCCCCATCGCCGCCTCGCCGCCACCCAAGGGGTGGTGGTGGCGACGGTAGAGGTCAAACCGTTAGTCAAAGAGTTTTGATGGGAGTCAACTGTTATTCAAATGTTATTTTCCTAAAAAATGACTGAAAATTCTAATAAAAAAATATTAATGATTAAAAGTGTCTGTGTAAAATTAATTGAGATAAACAGTGATACAAAACCTATATAAGGGATTAAAATTACAATTTGGCCAAATTTTTATCAAGATTACTATGTGTGTGAGCTGGGGAAAATTTTTTAGAGATTAAAGTGTCAAACTAACATGGCTTAAATTCATTTTTACTCCCTCATAACATGAGTTATTCCAGTTTTGGTCCCCCATATGTTTTAGTCATCAATTTTAGTCCCACTTAAATTTTTTTTAACAATTCTAGTCTTTTTTTAACTGAAAAATTTAGAAGTTAACGGATTAATTCATTTGATCGCTAGTCAAACCTAATTTTTTTCTTCAAAATAATTTGTACCGTGATGTTTTTAACAAATTTTATAATTTGGATCCTCATGAATGTTCAACCCATTTAGGGTTTATGCCGTCATTTTGGATTGTGAGTCGATCTAAATGGATTGATTATCCATGAGGAACCGAGTCATAAAATGGATTGAAAACGTCATGGTACAAATCATTTTGAAAAAAAATAGGTTTGACTAGCGATCAAATGAGATAATCCGTTATTTTCTAAACTTTTTTATTAAAAGGTATCATAATTGGTAAAAAAAATTTAAGTGAGATTAAAATTAGTGATTAAAATATATGAAGGACCAAAATTGAAATAAAAAATAAATTTAAGCCAACTAACATCTGATAAACTTTAAAAATGAAACTTGGCAAGCTGGCTTATATGTATAATTAAGAAATGGTGATTTGACAGTTAAGCACATGGGCTGCTTGATTTTATACTTGATAAGATGGTTGCCATAGCTATATAACCTACATATCGTGTCCTCTCATGTATCAAAGTCTTTGCCATATTATTATGATCTCTAGCTAAATAATTCCCGACAGGTTGCTTTCGCAGGTGAGTGGATGAGAGTACGTTAGTCTTCCCTCCTGAAAAAGACACCAATCTAACCCGCAAAGTTTGTGAAAATTGTATATTTCCGCTTGCGTGTGTTAACTAATTAGGGTTTACAATCATATTCGCTAAGATACTGGTTTGAAATTCAATCTTATCACAATTAAAACTTATTAATTATTTTGAGTTAAATTTCTGAGCAAGGATGTGGTCGAAAATTCATAATAGAATTAGACTATAACGACCTAATTGATTATCTATTACTAAAAATTATTAATTATTTATTTTAGCATTGAATTAAGTTTATAAGTGATGGTACTTATGATCAAACTTCTCATTAAACAAGATATTGATGGATTGTTGTGATAATTACCGAGTGAGTTCTATAATACATAGACTTGACTACTCTCTTAAAATATGTGTTTTTTATATTATGGATGAACAAATACGGTTTAGTTTACAAATATGTAGACATCAGTTGATTGAGATTTGGCTAAATAAAAAAAGAAAAATTGATTCCGAAAATGACATATATTTTTTTACTTGGAGTAAAACAACAGTAAAATTTTTATTGGCAGTAAAGCAACAGTGAATATTTATCAGTCAATTTGACTAGAGAAATTATGTTGGGAGTTCAAAGGCGCAAGTACTTTTGTTGAAAAGGTTGGACAGTAAGTACGTATTGTTGTTGGCTCGAGATAATAAAGGTTAGTGTGCAGCCTTGTTTCATGGTGACTACTTACAGAGACTCCTCCTCCTAGGTTGTTGTAGTTCTTGACATGCACCTCCAAAATAATTCAACCAACATAATCATGAAGTAGCCCCTGGAAAATGGTGTTTATTCATCTAACATTAGGCGTTGCCAAAATTCATTCTTGACTTCAATTTTTTCCATCTATATATAATTATTTTTTTTTTATTTAAGAGTCAATTAAGTCAAAACAACTTGAAGATCAGCGGGATTGGATACCCTGCATTGATACTCATTGCTAAAGATTACAGTCAAAAGAGTAGCTTGATGCCTTTCACAATAAGAAGGCCTTCTCAGCCTCTACTATATATACTACTAACTTATACAAATTTACTACTCTAAACTAAAAGAGAAGAGACTACTTTTGAATAACTAATTAACTAGGCTATTCCATCTAGATATATACTTAAGAATCAATCCCTTTGATGTGGTTGGGCTAGTGTTCGATTTTGACTTTAAAATTTTAAAAATTTAGGTGAATTATATTTATTTTTCATGTTGTTTGGTAAAATTATTGATAATTTTTGAAATTATTGATAGTTACATTTATTCTTTTGAAACTCAAATATCAAAAAATGTTAAAAGATTAAAAAATTTGGCGATTTTCGACTAAAATTGTTTGAGTGGTTGTGAATGTGAACTTTTTCAATAATTTTTTGACTTAATGCAAATGTTTACGTTAATAACTGTGCTCTTTTTCCGTTAATTAAAAGTTGGTTGTTATGAGTTTGACGGACAAGAGGTATAAATGTAATTTTTATAAATTTAAGAGAGTATTAGTAATTTTGACCAAATCATAAATCATAAAGAAATAAATGTAATTCACTGATAATTTAAAATTTTTCATTTTATTCTAAAATTTAAAAGGTTTTCATTTAATCAATTCTAATTCGTTCAAAATCAAATTTCAAACTTCTTTTTTTTATAGAAACAGGGCATCGGAGAGTGCCGGCGGACTTGACTTCCCTTTCCATTAATAAGATTTAAAGGCTTACATGATGGTGGGTAGAGATTAGGCAATAGCTTAATTAACTTTACAAAAAAAGAGCTGTACTATTTCTAAAAAACCAAAAAATCACTAGCTGACACTTTAAAAAAGAAAAACTGTAAATTTTTAGTCTACCTTATTTACATGTATCAACAATATTTCACATGATTCTATACAGCGATTAATTAGAGCGAAGTATTGAAACAATGTCAGGGAATTCAAGTTATCAAAATTACCTCAGAAATTGAAGGTTTATCATTTTGAACGATAAAACAACATTGTTCTTCCTTGTTTGTGTTTTTGTTTGAAACTGAATGTACATCCAAGACATAAAGCTACCTAATTTATTCAGATTTTAATAATTTGACCAATTACAAAGTTAAGTAGCAAGGGATTAATTCTATACTTTACGTGTACTTAACTAAGAGCGTTGGGATTAATTCATCTCTTAATTTACTTGTACAAAGAGTGTACTATTACAGCTAGGAAGTTTAAGAAGATTTTAAAGTATTATTCCATGCATAAATCTTGGACCGACTAAGGGTTAATATAGCTAAATAATTTACAATATATTTTACTTTATGATTTTTTTATGTAAGGTGTTTTACAAAATGAAAAAATAATTTTACGATGTTTTGTAATTTTAATATAAATTTTAAAATTTCTGTTTTAAATCGTCAGTGTTTAATAGTAGAGTTTATACAAAATAGAAGAGAATTTTTTTTTAAAAAAAGGTGATAATAAAATAAAATTAATAATAATATTTTAAATAATGACAATAGGACGAAAATATTTGATATCCATTAATTTAATGTTAGCGAGAAAGATAAGAGGTGTGACTTTGTTTTACCTCAAAATGTGATTTAAAGGTTCTAATTGTTCCATTAGGACAAACAAATCGAATAATAATAGATATGAAGCATTACTTTAACTAAAGCTCTAGTCAACTTTAGCCACTTGTTAATCCATTAAAGTATAGCTTAAGCTTGCTCATTAACTTACAACTAATTTTGAATTAAGAAATTAACAATAAAATCCAATTGATCATAGCCATGCACGAATCAAAGATTCCATATGTTATGAAATGTATTCTTAATTAAAACAATATATATTGCATTAATATCTATCAAGTTCATAAACTAATATTCTGCCCTAGCCGTCGTCTATTTTTTTCCCATACTCCACCTTCAAAAAAATATTTCTTCCCCCATCTTCTCATCATAGGAGGATGGGGAAAATAAATTTGTTGCAAGTTTTGTTTTCTTGTTTTCAGTTTCGTCATTCAATAAAGGGATTAACCCTAATATTTATTTTATTATTCCTTTAGTAGATTCAGGTCTACTAGTAAAGTATTATTCCTTCAGTAGATTCAGATCTACTGGTAGAGTTTCGTTGATGGTGTTAGTTGTTATGGCGACAGTTTCGTTGGTGAAATTCGTTGTATGGTAGCCACGTCGTTGATGATGTTAGTTGGTTTGGTCTAAGAATATTCAGTCACCATATATCTAATTATTAGATTTATGATTTGGTATTTTCATCAGAAAATTACTGATGTATTCCTATTCGGATTAAAATTTCGGCATGTGATATATCCACCGTTTCATATGGTAGATCTATATAGGTTTATCCGTACTAAACACAACAACAACAATAATATTCATACTTGTAAGTTGTGTTTCTTTGAATGTATCTTTTGTTTGTGAATCGTTGCTGGACGTTTTCAAGTAAATTAATATATATCTTTTATTTCAAAAAAATATTGCATTAATAACTAAAATTATTCTTAAATTTGAACATCTGATTCGACTTAAAAGTTCGAAAATTAGATACATTTGCAACTTGATTGTACTATCCGACTTCAATTAAAAATGTAACGAGACGTGGGCAAAAAAGTTTAGGACGTTAAAATGACAAATTGTTAAAATTAAGAATTTATATGATTTTGTGAAATCTTTTAAATTAGATTATTAAAATACTGTAAAAAAAGTAATTAAAATTTGCCTCTCTTGTGAATTGATAAAACTACTCCCTTTCAAGTTTTGAAAATAACATATACCTCCTTAACTATTCAAATTAATAACAATTAGCCTCCTGATTCACAAGAAAATGAGCAAAAATGCCGACATAAACATTATTATTGTGATAAAAAATAAAATTAACATAATTTTATAATCTCATTTTAACAAAATATCACCAATTTTTTTATTTTTTGACTTTTTTTTTATGTTTGACTTTGATCAAGAGAGGTATTAATAGTTATCAGAAATCTCGGACATAATTGGTAGTTTGACCAAATCACAAGGGTAGATGTAATTCACTCTAAAATTAAAATCAGAAAAGCCAATAATTAAATTAAAACATTTCAAACATTAAAGATGAAATATAATAAAGAGTCCAAATTCAATTGGATAAAAAAGAATCCAAATTCAAATACGATTCAGTTGATTACGATCCAAAAGGATACATTAATCTCAATTACCACCTAATTAAGTGATATGGAATATATTTCTCTAACTAACCATCTCTACATACTAAAAATATTATTACAAACCTAATTTAAATTTCAGAGGAGATTTATTACTAGAACAATAACACATGGTAAAATTAAATTTTTCCAAACAAAAGAGAAACGAGAACATTGATTAAAAAATCGTACCACCTAATTAATTGACTTTACGCCAACTATATCTCCACTACAAAAATACGTAACGCAAGTAGTGAAAAATAAAGTACATGTTAATAGTGTGTGTTCTTTGCATATTTTCATTTTACGTTACTATTGTAACTCCAATTTAGTCAACTTTGGGCAACCCAATTGTAATCAACACTGATGGCTCCTGCAATGGGGTTACAGGAGGATTAGTTTATGGAGAAGCAAATATGCTGAGGGATACTTGATGAGGGAGCTTGAATTTCTTAATTATATTTCATGCGAATTTGGGTAGCTATTTTGACACTTGTAAGAAGGAGGTTTCACTTGAAGCATTTGGATGAAATTTGGAAGAATTGGAAGCTGTAAGGAAGATAGGTGAGTTGGGATGGAACGAAGGCAAAGGAATTTGAGCTTTTATTGATATTCAAAATTTAATTATATTATAAAGGATTACTATTTGTAGCTCACATTTTACTATTTGTAGCCTTATTTTCAAAGCAAAATTCACAAATTGCCCTTTATTTAATTTTTTATAATTTATTTAAAGAACAGTGTAAATTAATGACTCCCATTATAAATTTTTGCATCAATAATAAAAATCCAACAAAAAAAATGCGGCAAAAGGGATTTTACCAGCTTGCTTTTTCTCTGCAGGGGTGCCGCTTCTCTGAAGAATATCAAGATCAACAAGGCTTAAAGACATCAAACTCAAAGTCAAGCCCGACGGCAAATAGCACCAGAAAACATGAGATCCCAGCATACACAAACCACCAAACCGTCCCGAATTCTACTTCCGCCCCAACAAAATTATTGCTGTTCCTCGTCACCATTCTCACAACCTGAACAGCATTAAGCATATTTGACATTTCAATCAATCACAAACTCCTCCTCCTCCTCGTTCTTCGCACTTGAAGTCTGTTCTGGGTATTCCTCTCAGGTTTGGTTCCCTTCACACTGTTTGTTCACAATTTGAGGAAGATTCTTGTTTCTGGAGATGAAACGGTGGATGATGTAATCAACATTAGGTGAGCTTCATTGATAGCCAAGTGAAGAGAGGTGCAATAGAATGTGGGGGTGGTGTGTCTGTGGTGGAGTTTGAAACGAAAACAGAACAGAAAAGAAATAAGAAAGGAAAGGAAGGGGAGGGGCATTATGGGTAGTAAGCTTAAAGAATAGGGCTACGAATAGTAAAAAATGGACTACAATTAGTAGTTCAGTTTTCTTAATTAATTAGCAATTGGGCTTTAATTATTTATTGTGGGATTCTTATTCTAGACTACTATTTGTAGCCCTATTTTCAAAGTTTACTACCCAAAATGACCCCTAACAAAAAAAAATTAATATTCTTTCTTATTTTTTTCTTCTCATTTTTCAAACTCCACCACCAACACACTACCTTGATATTCAATTTCACTTCCTCCTTCACCGATTCTTTTCAAGTTATGGTTATAAAACATGAAACCTTAGTACCATATCATCATAAGTTCTTTCAATTAAACTAAAATAGTTATATTACACGAATTTAAAATCTCGATCAACATTGATAATGAACCTCAGATATGAGAAAAATTTCTGCACAAAAAGTTTAATTAAAGAACGTTAGAATTCTGAAATAATTATTTTTACTTAGTGCATAACATATTCTCATAGTAACATAATAACATAATAGAATTTGTTCATAATTACACACATATATATTTATTTATTTATTTTTCCAATTGTTTGGAATTATTTTTCTTCCCGCGGTTACCACTTAACGATGATCAGAGCCACTATGAGGCAGTTCACGCCGTCATATTCTTCTTCCAGCCTTACCCAAATCTTAACCATATCCTCGTCATCTTCCTTGTCTTCTCTGCAACAACAGTAGCAGGAAAAACCGCTCCACGAAATGCTGTATTTTTCACAAAAATAAGCCCTTTGATGAAGATGACAACGATGATCACGAGGATGAAAATCAAAATCATTGTTGCGATCATGCCCATAGAGACGGCTGTGATGGTGATGGTACTAATTCTAGTAATTGATCGGGGTTTCATTCGATTAACACAATTAGTTGTTCATGAATTTTTTTTGATTATTTTCCTCCCATATTTCCTATTTTTTTATCTTTTTATTTTTCTAAAAAATAGTATATGTGTGAGAATTGTTCTTATAATTATTTTTTATAGGATTAAATATGTTTAAAATAATTAAGATATTATTCATTTTGTTGAGATAAAAAATATATTCATTTTGTTGAATTTTGATAAATTATTTAAAAATTAGAAAAAATACAATTTAAAAAAATTATTTTAAAAATAAGATTATAAATAATAAAAATTGGACTACAAATAGTTCATCCCCCTGGCAACAAAAGTTGTGGGCCGAGTAAGTAGAGAAGATTGCTTTACTAGGTTTTGGCTACAGCTTTGGGGACTTACGTTTTTGGAGGGTGGCAACAATATTCTGGGACTCGAATTCTGAGGACTCACCGCGGGCAACATTTTTTAGAGGTCAGCCCTTGGTTTTTTGAAAAAAAATCTGGGAGAATTCTTTTTTTGTTTTTTTGGGATGCAATTTTGGGTACACAGCTTTGGGGACTTGGTGCGGCTGTGCGGCGACTGCATTTAGTACTCAGTATATTCCTTTGCTTTGAATTGAATTCATGAAATACAATTTTTATATAGTTTTTAGTATTTTAATTATGAGTAGCTAATTTCTTTAGTCTAGTCAAGCGAATTAAACTCCGCGATGTTAATTTAATTGTGAGATCGAATTATTTTTAATATCAATTTATTCATGGTTTCTTATTTATTCTCGTAAATTGTCTTGCGAATTATTTAGCACTGTTTGGATAGTTGGTAGCATGTAAACTTTCCTAGGTAGTATAATTAACTTGAATACACGAGGTTCGGTATTCCTAAAAGTTCAATACAACTAATCACGTGGTACGTAGGTTAGCGAGTTGAAGAGAATAAATAATCAAGTGCAATTGAACAAAGTTACTTAATTGTGTATCGAATTGGGTCTTTGATTATCACGATCTAGATTCTTGGATGTTTCAGAATTGGTCATTGATTATAGATGCAATTAACGGAGGTTCCTTAATTGCTAGCATAAATTAATAGGACTGAATTGTTACGAGGTTGCAACAATGAAAACCAGTGTAATCATTAGTTAATTGATAAATTCTCGCATCGATGATTGATTGGTCACATCGAAGTGGTACAATTCCTTTGACTAGAGTTTTTCCCAAATTTGATTTCATAAATCTATTTAATTTCTGAACATTTATTTTAATTGAATTTTAGTTATTAATTTTAATTCAAAACCTCCATTTTGGTTACGTGCTTTTAACTGATTTGATTTCACTTCGGTGTTCCCTGTGGAGACGATCCTACTCGCTTTGTGCTACGAAAAAAAAACTATAAAATAGATTTTATTTTTGATTAGTTTGACAGCCCATCAATACTACTCCATTGGAAGTCGAAATTCGAGCAATTTTGGAAGCTACCAGGTTCTGCAGAATAAAGAGGTTGACAAATATTACCCTGAGATAACTCGGTGTTGGCAATTATGACCTGTAAGGGGAAGGATCTGCTGTGGAAAGAGATCAAAAGTATTGGAAGAGAGATGCATTTTCATTGCTGAGAGCAACTCCGAAATTACACATATATTCAAAGAAGGAAACAAACCGGCGAATTTCTTGACTAGATTGGGGGCCAAGGACACTGCAGTTGCCTTCACCTCAATTAGTTTTATGCCTCAAAGACTTAAGTGGCTCATCAAATTAGAAAAGGAAGCTGATCCAGCTCTAAGATTCAAGTGAAGTTAAACCTAGATTAGAAAGTGAAGAAATTTATAATTAGACTATTTTTTTTGGCAATCACCCCTTTTTTGTTGGCAGGGCTGCTTTATTTTGTTCTTGTGTATAACAAGGGTTAAGATTAAACACTGTCCCTATGTAATCTTTGTTTGATTTTATGAAGGTTCAACCCGCCGGTCCCAATCCCCCGAATTCGAACTGTTAACCAAAAAAAATGGTCAACTTTGGGCATAAAATAAGGACATTTTAGATAAGAAATATTTTTGTTTGGACAATTATTCTAGATAAGATACAATTCATATAAAATATTTTATTATTTTTTTCACTTATAATTTTATATTTTAGTTATATATAAAAATTATGTATAATTATATTGATTTAGATTTTAAAGGTAAAAAATAATATATTTTAAAAATAAAAAATTAAAATATTTTTCAAATAAAAATATTATGAGGATTAGGGGTGTAATTTGTTTGACCGAAACCGCCTAAATCGGCCGGTTTAGCTGGGTTCAAAATTTTTAAAAAATTTATTAGTTTGAAATTTTTTAAATCGGAGGGATTGATTTGGCTGACAGTTTTAATGGTGAAACCGGCCGTTTTGGCTGAACCGGCCAGGTATATATTTAGTATATTTTTCATTTTATTAAATAATATAATTAATATATAATTTATTTTTTCACCCTAAATCTACTTTACTCTCTCTTTTCTCTTTCATTGTCTTATGTTATCTTTCTTTCTTAATGTTTGCCGGGCCGTCTCCTTCCTCCATCCTCCTTAATTGTTGACCACATAGAAATTGCGACCCATTATGGTCAATCATAATTAAAAAAAATTAATTTTAATTTTTAGATATCATTGAAGATACATATATATATAATTATGGTTTGATTGTGAATGTAAAGTTGTGTAATGAGAAGTTAGCGGATATTTCGTGTTGTGAATTTATTATTTTAAAATAAGAAAACATAAAATAACTCTAAACTGACTAAATCAACTAAATCAAACCGCTTAAATATGATTTGACATATTTATTTGGTCGACTTGATTTAAAAGAATTTAAAACCATAATTATTGATTTAGACTGTATTTTTACCTTCAAACCGACTAAGCCAACCAACTTATACCCTATAATAGTGTTTTGGATGTGATTTTTATATTGATTAAAAAATAAATAAAGATATTTAAAAAAGTACATTTAAAATTAACCATAGATTAAAAAGAAAAAGGAAATAAAGAGTAGTAGTAGGTTCGTAAGGGCACTGACAAGAAGTGTAGTAGCTAGGGGGCATTGAGGTCCTCTATTCAATACGCTTTGTCTGTCTTATTTCTTTGGCAAAGTAGAAATAGTAGTCTTAGGGTTTCCTTTTCAGATCCCTCGTGATTCTCTCCTGCTGCTTCTTCTTCTTTCTTTCTATTCTTTTCTTTCTAATTAATTAAGCAACTCTTCTTTGATCTCAACTTCACCTAAAAGCTATTTAACTTTGATCCAAAGCCAATCATGAATTGATGATCTTCTACAAAAGTAGGTATTAAAAAGTTTTAAACCCCATTAGAAGTTTTTAACATGCATTACTATAACTTTTCAGACCTCAAAGGGTAAGGTAGACTGGCAAACTTGGTTACCATTCTATTAATATGAGAATTGAAAAAGGAAGGTTAGAAGGGGTTCTTCCATACCTTGTACAAAATACCAAAAGTTCATATATGGGTCTTGCTATTTGTAACTCAAAAAAATTTATAAACTTCCTCATTCCCCCTTCAACCAAAAAATCACAAAACTTTCAATACTCAAAAAATCCATCAAAACATTCGGGAAAACTTGACAATGCTCGTAGAACTACGTTGACGAGATGCATTAGTTCAAGATTCTCACAAAAATGATAAGTTTCTGTTATTTTCAAGTAATTTTTTATTTTCGTGATACGCACTCCCATGTTGGGCGCAGTATACAATGGTTCGAACGCCCAAAATGGGTGTATTCGTCCATTGTACAGACGCCCAAAATGGGAGTGTTCACAATAGAATCCACGCCAAATTTGGGCGTGTCCGCAATGGATAAACACACCCAAAATGGGTGTGGATTCCATTGTACATTCACCCGAAATGGGGGTGGGCACAATGGATGCCCATTTTGGGCGTGTCCTCAATGGATGAACACGCCCAAAATGGGCATGGATTCTATCCATTGTGCCCACGCCTATTTTAGGCGTGGATTCCATTGTACATATGCCCCATGCCCAAAATAGGGCATGGATTCCATTGTGCCCACCCCCATTTTGGGCGTAGTTATCCATTGAGGACACGCCCAAAGTGGGCATTGATTCTATTGTGCCCATTTTGGGGCCACTCCCCAATTTTGGCCGTGGTCTTTCATATTGAGTTTTAATTTTTATAATTAGAAAAGTAAACTTATGTTTATTCTATAAATGATGCAGGATCCAGTTGAATTACCCGATCTGTCAGTTGATTTGAGTGTACATTTTGAGTTTCCTGTTTATTTTAAGACTCACGAAAAAGCATTTAAGCATTGTAAGGATATAACTAATGAATTACGTTTTGAGTTTGTTATTGCAGGGTGGACTAAAAGAAAAATGCTTACACCTATCGTTGCGCATGATGGAGAGATCCTATTAACCAAGGGTCTTTCCCCAAACAAAGGAAGAATACCAGACGCAAAGGATGCAAGTGTCCTTTCAAGTTATATTGTAAGAACGAGCTGAAATTTGATTGGTGGCTTAGAACATATCCGGGTTGTGAGTCAACGCACAATCATTCTGGTATAGTGTATCCCCATAGGCACAGACAGTTTAGCTCCATGTGTGATAAAGCAAGGTCTTTAGCTAAACGGTTGGGCAAGAGAAATGTGAAGCCAAAAATCATCAAGGCAATGATTGATGAGGAACACCCCAATGATAATCTGACAATCAAGGCGGTATACAATCAAAAAGCAAATGACATGGATGATGAGCTGGAAGGTAGAGATATTGGGGAATAATTTGTTCGTTTGGTCAAGGCTAAACATTAATTTGTTCAGATCCAGAAGGAAGCGGGCACAGATAAGATCACCCATGCATTTATAACGCATCCAGCATCAATTCCGCTGTTCGTTTGATATCATTGGGTAATTGTGATTGATTCAACATACAAGACCAACAAGTACAAAATGTCACTATTTCAAATGATAGGTATGACTCCTACCAATATGAATTTCAATATTGCATTTGCCCTTTTGAGAGATGAGTCACAAATCACATACGGTTGGGTGACGTCAAAGTTGAGGATGTTTTTGGATGTTGTACATGCACCAAGTGCTATTGTTTCAGATAAAGAGGCGGGTTTGCTGAAGCCTATTAAGAATAATTTTTCAGATTCACACCACCTGTTATGCTTGTGGCATATAAACCGTGATGTTGACGCAATGTTGAGAAAAAAGTTCGTAAAGAGAGATTGAAAAGTGATGTCAAAGCCATGTGGAAGAAAATTATTAATGCGCCAAGAGTTCAAGAGTATGAAATTTTACTGCAGCTTTTCAAGGATAGGTACGCTACTGTTGCACATGAAACTGTTGTCTACTTGGAGGGTACATGGCTTTCCCGTAAAGAGAAAATTTGTAAGGTTTGGTAAAAACCAAATTTTCCACCTTGGTAATACCAGTAGTAACAGAGTGGAGAGTACTCGTGCTCACTGAAAGATTGGATGAATTC
The DNA here is from genome assembly GCA_030378225.1 of Knoxia roxburghii. Taxonomy (NCBI): domain Eukaryota; kingdom Viridiplantae; phylum Streptophyta; class Magnoliopsida; order Gentianales; family Rubiaceae; genus Knoxia; species Knoxia roxburghii. The sequence goes on along the minus strand of CM059420.1, from coordinate 5,465,432 downwards.
TGGCGCCCAAGCACTTGACACTCTGTTCGGTGTGATTGACGACCATGTCAATCACCAGTTATCCCAGATCAAGTAAGTTTATTAATTTATATGATCGCTATTTATTTTATTAAATCATATAAACACGCGTTTATTATTTTTTTGTGATTTTAACTTTACACACACACACACACATATATATATATATTGTTCTAGGGAAAAACTTGAGGAATCCATTTCTACGAGACCAACCGATAAGATGCGATTCTCATATGATCTGTTGCATGGTCTTGTGTTGCATCATTGTATGGATTTGATCAGCAAACAAGTTGAAAATATGACTAAATGGGGCTACAAAGTGCTTGAGAAATGTCGATGCTTTTGCAATGTGACTCATGAGATTCTTTGTGCTTGTGATTTATTCAAAGTAAAGGAATCGAACGACAATGTCACGGTCGACAAGGTGCATGAGTTCTGGCAGAGATTACAGATCGTACCCTCTCAAGTGGCTTCGAATACAATTTCTCCGGAACTCTTGTATGTTTGTGGCTTCGAATACCATTTCTTTTAAATATAATTTGTTTATATAAATTATTTGTATATTTTATATTTATATTTATTATCGAATACTTCCGCGAGGAAATCATTCTAAGATTTGAAAGCAGTCTAACTGCATTGATGAGTCAGAGGCTTTCTCAATGGAGGAGGCTCTATTTCCTGATAGGACTAGTGCGTGTGAGCCCACTGTCTTGGCAAAATCTTGTGGTCGACAAAGATTACATTCATCTGTTATGCGCACACAGGGTGCATATGAGCTCGCGGCACGTCGAGCAAATGTATCAGGTCGTTCGTCGAGTCGCAGATTGTAGTTTGAGGATGGTAAGACATACCATCACTGTTATTTGTACTTAATTAACATTATTTGTGTTAATTAATATATGTTTTCATTGAAATTTATTAGAAATTTTTATATTACTATTATGGTTAACTCAATTATTTTTGTAGGTAGAGACGAAGTTCAGAGTTTTCCCCTTCTACCAGGGTATATTCACCATTAATGTACTGGGTATTTGGACGCAAAGTCAAATGGCAATTGTGGTTTCCGATCTGTGGCATATTCTCTATATGGAACGAGGAGCTATGGGGAATAGTTCGGATGGCGGCTACAGGCGAAATTCTTGCTAATCAAGATAAGTATATTGATATTTTTGAGGCATGTGCACCGGGGGAGGTTACTCGTGATGCAGTTATAGATTGGGCAGTTAAGAGGGTGGCTCATCGGTCATCATCATGTAGCAGGGAACATTGGATGAGCACACCAGTGAACTTATTTGCTATCACCACATTCGCGAACGCTTTGGTTATCCATCTCAGTGACGCCCATTCTGCTTTTTGTTTCTCTGTATTACCTGTGAGGGAGGTAGATGGTGCCACGCGACCGGATAAGGAAATATGCATAGCTCACGTTCGTGGAAATCATTTTATAAGTGTAAGTTTAATTGCTAATTGCTCTGTCCCACCCTTGGTCCGTATGTAGGAACATCACCGCGATCCTAGTTTAGCTACGTTTGCGAGGTCAACAGGATTCTTGGATAGGATTAAGGAATGGCATAGGATATGTTCATGATGTTGTACGCCTACCTATATTGGTGACATTTCTATGTAATTTAATTTCATTTGACCATTCCTTTTTATTTATTGCATTTTAATAGTTGTATATTGAATGGATTTATTAGTGTGCGATATAATAAATATATAAATGGCTATAACAAACACAAACATATATCCAAACAAAATACATAAATTTGTACCATAATATAGCACATCGCTCTAAAATAAATAAAAATATAGACATAGATCGAAGGAAATGAGTCACTAAATACATACCGTAATACAATACAAAATAATAATAGAAAACATATCAATGGGCTGAATGCCAACGCTCCACCAAATTGGCAAGCTGCTCCTCACACTGATCCGCCTCGTCACAACCCCGAGCTCTGATGATCACACAAAAATTTCGTGATATCGCCAAACTCTCTCTCATCTACTAGATCGTGTAAACAAAAAAAATTTAATTAAATGAAGAATAATAATATTAAAATTATGAAATTAAATTTAAAAAAAAATGAACACTTACATATTCAGTGTTGTTTCGCGGCGGAACTCGTCTTGAGTCATCGAGTGGATATCAACAAATATTCGCGTGGGATGCTCCTTGTCGCCTAAAAGATACTCCATCCCACCTGTGGGCTCATGTAGGAGATAGTCCATCCCACCCATCTCATACTCTGCCCCGCCAATGGGATACTCCTCCCACACATGAGACGGCTCATCAGCCCGCTGGTCGGATGAACTAGGTGCTTTCCACGTCCTATTGGAAGCAGTTGGACGCTGTCGTGGAATTATTTTCGTCGGAACCTACAAAACATTTAACAAATTCAACATTTAAATAAATATAATTATATACATTATTAAAACTAAACTAATAATTTCAAAAAATAAAAAAATGTAAATAAATTATGGGTTTTAACCGGTCAAACCACTGTCAATGCACGTGCATTTGACCAGTTGATCGCATTGCGATCGATCGGTGGCAACCGACCGATCGCGATGAGATCGGGTTCTCGCCACCGATCGCATGCTGGAAGTGTAAATGACATCTCTAAAAAAAAGTTTACCTGCCCGTATAACCTTTGGAGTTAGCGCCTTCGTGGTTCGTCTCCTCCACCGTCCATAGTGCCCGTGCGTTCTTGAGGTTTTTTTGAAGAGTTTTTTTTGTTCTTGAGGGTTATGGAGCAAATGCCCACATTGAATGGATTTAAGTTGGAGGCTTGGTGGCCACGCCCATTTTTGGTGCTGGCACCATGAGTACGGATGCCTCCGCGCGTTTTTTTGGCGTGGCTCACCATGGTACGTGTTCTTCATGCAAGCATCCCATGGATGGTGTCCGTGTTTTTTTTGGGTGTGGGTCCCCATTGTAACTATGCCTAATTTGAGCGTGTCGCCCATTGCAAAGTTGGTTTTCTTTGAGATTTTTTATTTTAAATTAGTTATTCTTCATTCAAAGGGCATTTTAATCAAGTCACTATAAATTTTAAGTTACAAATAGCAATTTTGAGTTACAAATAAGAATTCAATTCATCTAAGATTTGTCCAAAAACCTATCAACAAAAGGAGATCCTAAATCCCTAATTTTCCTATTACCATCTACAGCATCCTGACCAAGTATAAAGATGGCAAAATCCATGAAAGAAAAAAACTTATCTAATTTGAAATCCAGTAACAGATGCTTGTCTAATGCTATTAAATTCCGATATGCACTACTATAAATTCGTATAGTTACTTTATTTCAATTTTGATTTATTTTTACATAAGGTAAACATTAAGTAAGAAAAAATAAAGATTCAAAATAAAATATAAATGGATTATATATAACATGAATTCTATTTAGGTTTAAGAATGTTATTTTATTTAGATATGATATGATAAGTCAATATTTGTATGTTTTCTTGCGAAAACCCTATGTTTCCGGTTTATAGTTTGATGAAGTCCAATCTAAAACTCTATTTTATCATTTTATATTATTACTATCAAAACATATCTAATTATTTTAGTTATGAATATATATATATTCTGATTAAAAATATATATTTATTTTTTAAAATTTTGACTATTTAAGTCCTAAATATAAATTTATATTTCCTAAAAAACAAGAATTTAAAATTGATTTATAGCATAGAAATTAATATTATAAATTTGTATGCCATAAATTTATTGATCTGCAGATGAAACAATAGACCTCTACATAACATATACAGAGGGGAACAGCTCCACCTCCAAACATAATGTCAATAATAAAGAGAAGCATCCTTAAAACAAAGAGGGTTGTTCACTTCACTACTTTTTCAATTTTTTTATTATTATTATTCTTTTTGGAACAGCATAACAAGTTCCGCATAACAAGTTAGCCTAACGAGTCTAGAATCCTGTCATTAAAATTAAAGTTGGATATGAGAGAACGGCTCTTAATAACCCTGTATAAAAGATTTTCTTTACAAAACCCCTCTTATATATCTATACAAAAGCCACTAGTGTTTCACTACTTTTTCAATCTTAAGTAAGCTTCTGAGACATTAATAACAAACAAATTGATTGGAAACAAAGTTACCAGGGTTCAGCAGTAGACAACATTAGCCACTAAGGTTAAACCTACAAGTTAGTTCTGATCAAATATGAGACGGAATAACAGCAGTAAATATATCATTCAGTATATATATATATATATATATCTCAGTAAAAATTTACGCAAGAAATTATTCTTCTGCAACCTCAGGTTTCAAAGAGGCCAGCAGGTAAATATGACAGCTTACATGAGAGCATTTAGCAACGATGTATCTTTGAATAATCGGATCTAAGGTGTGTAAAAACCCACAATATTTACAATATATATGATGAACACAATAGCTAAACAGCATAGAGCCTTACCACTTGGTCTATCTTGGCGCGGCAAACTGGGCAGCCCCATTTTTTACCTTTGATTTCATTCAGACAAGCCATGCATCCAGCCATATGACCACATGGAATACAAGCTCCTTCAACTGGCGCATCCAAGCATATTACGCACGAGGAGGAGGAGGAGGAAGACGAAGCACCGGTATCAGTCTTTCCCACTGTTTTGCCATCTGAGGTCTTAACAGGAGGTGAGGCTAAATCAAGAGGGCCATCGTCGATGGACGGATAGTGAATTGGACCATCCTCGACGAGTGAATCTTCAAAAGGTGGCGCTGATGGAATGAAAGCCCAGGTGGAGCTCCCTACTGTTGCTTCGGTAGCAGAGGGAGCACTCTGGCCCTGGCCTTGCTGAGCCACTGATTCAACAGGACTGCTTCCTGGGCCTTTGTACCCACTACTATTCCCCTTCTCAGAAGGAACTGGTCCACTGCTGGAACCACCAGGATTAGTCCTAGTTGTGGGTGCATCCGGTTGAGATACAGGGCGTATATCCAGATGAGGTTGTATCTCCTGCATAGCAGACTGACGGGAGGCGTCTATTGCCATGGCCAATTCCGCATCTTCGGAAGTTGGCGGAGCAGTTGCTGGGACAGTATGAGATGGTGTACTAACAAAAGGAAATGCCGGCTGCACAACCTGAAATTTATACCAGTGAGCTATGATATGTTAGCTCATGTTTACAAAACATTACTCTTCCCAACTATGTTTTCCATATTGATTCCCAAAAGCATCAATCGGTCAAAGACCATCCTTTATGGCGAAGATTTCTGTACTTGAAAAGATTGCAAGAGGGGCAAAAGGAGATAAAACTTTATAGTTAAAGAGTTGTTTCATATCCTACTACACTCTTTTGAGTGAGTACAGAACAAATGAAGTTTCTCTGACCTGAGGAATTCCTTTGCATGCATTGCAAAACCACTGCAACTGTTGTTTGTCACTCTCCTTAGCAGCAGCTAGTTTGATTCTTGCCTCTGTTATCAAAGAGAAATAGTATTTAGGCAAAATATTTCTGGTTTTGAGATCAAGTATTTAAGCAAAAGGATCGGATCAGTTATATTATTCGCTACTTCTTTCCAAATCCAAAACATCTATAGATTATTAATCCTAAGGTCTCAACATCTTAAACAAAATGTAAGAATTACTTCAACCTATATCCAACAAATACCCTTAGACATAACATAAGGCGGCATTGATCTTAACAGCCAGACCCTACACCACACATGCAGCGGCTGGTATAAACTGTGCTGCCCCTTTTTATAGAGCACGGTCGAATCCATTTTTATAGAGTTTTACAGCATAGTATATGACGTCAGGGCTTAATTCATATAAAAAGGCGAACAAGTGAAAATCTGGATATGACCAGGAGGCTTACCATCCAGGGAGGAGCCAGCCTTGCATATATGCAAGCAGGCTTAATCTGATAAGCATTTTCCCAAAAGCCACTGGCAGATGATCCCAGCCATTCAGAGAAAAGGACAGTAACATTCCTCCCTTCATGGACTTTCTTTTATACTAGGACAAAAACATCACCTAGCTTTCTAAATGCACCAGTAATATCCACTAGCCTAGTAACATTTCAAGTCCATTCAAATACTGCTACCATCTTAACTGACACTGGATCAGAAATATTTCTGGAAACTAAAAGTTCAATAAGGTTTACGTTTTCCAGCTCAGAGTTTTGCAGTTTAAACTGCAACCATGATAACTAGAAGGTAGAACAACTGATTCCAGTTTTCCATGGAATGCCATGCATAATGCATTAGCACGCAATATTTCTCAAAAATTTATTCATTTTATTAATTTGTAAAGTATAGTCGAAGTCTTCCAGATGATGAACTTCACAATTTCCTCACTACATAAAATTCTACATTCCTTTTGGTTTCGTACCAGTCTACAATTGGATATACTTACTCCTAGTCACTTGGGTGTTCGTAATACCTCGTCTCCTTCTCCAGCGTCTTGGGACTATGGAGAAAATAGAGTACAATTATATATCTATTATCTTTCGAAAGAAAAAAATAGCAATCACATCAAGTTCAAGATATTGAGAAATTACTGGATGAAGAATCAGTTATGATGGCCGTTGGATCAGATTGGCTAAAGTTTGGTTCCTCCATATTAGCCTTCCACAGAGCAATAATTGTGCGAGGTTGGGCATCCTGATCATTGACATACCACAATGCAATGTCAGCAACACGGCACCTATCAGGATTTACAGGACAAAAGAATCCACCAAAAACCCAAAAAATGACCAACCAATCTATTTTAAAATGAGAAGCAATTCAACTTCCCCAGGGCTTTTACCAACAGCAGTTGGAATAAGATAAATATTTAACAGAGCTTAGTTCTTGATGCATTTCACTAACTTACCATCAGATCAAGCTAACACGGGAACTGATATAACTAAGCAACAGAATAAAAATACATGTAAACACTTAGGATGGTATCCTCACAATAGCCTTGTATAAAGAGTGACTAAGTTGTAAATAAAAGTATAAAGAGTGACTACGTAGTAAATAAAAGTTATAAGTGACTTGTTGATAAATCACTAATGTTAGCAAAGCAGACTGTGTGAGCCACATGGTGAATGGTAAACATTTGATGATAGAAAGTCACAAAACAAGTTTGAGTTGTTTGGCAATCAGAAGGGTACAGTTCACTAAATGGCTCACTCAGAATGTGGGAGATTGTAACAATATATTTGTAGACCATTGCACCAATTCACTTGAAACACTTGCAATAATATCAACCCACATAAAGCCTAGACTAACTTTATTCAATAGACTGTTGCGTCAAGATATTAGAATACCTGTAAATTTGCATATACAGCAAGCTCCAACTTGAAAGGCTTTCTAAGAATCCTGGATCCGCATGGTAGAACAGCCACCCATCTACAAAATCAGGACTGAAAATCAAACACAATGCCTTTATGCGAATTTTTTGAATGGAATATCCTCAATTCGAGAAGAATATTGCTAATGTAGAACTCTGGAGTAAAAAACAATCACACTTTGCAAAAGAGATAAGAGGAGAATCAGTAGAGAACCTAGAGCAAATACCACAGCATGTCAGTCATGAAGAGGCAATTGAAACAAATAACTTGTAGCTACTTGTGTAAATATCATTTGCTCCAAAAGAAAAGGGATACTCGTGCAATAATTGCCTTTCTGATTTTGACTCTGGTTTGAGGAATTAATTTCCCAGGAAATTTTACATATCAAAGCTTGAAGGTTACGCTTATTGGCTTTAAAAGACTTTGTCAACTCCCCACATCTATGCACAAGCCATTTGCTTTGTACACAAATGGAAATGGTTAACTGCTAATGCACCTCAACACTGGATAAGCAAGTTCAAACACAGGAAAACCAATATTGATGAAGATGACAATTCACCCTTATTATCCTTAATTGGCATAGCCACATGTAGCACAGATTACAATTCTGCCTTTCAGTGCAGTTGTGAAAATCAATGCAATTAGTCCCTGCATTAGCAATTCCCAGAGAGTATTTAGTTCCAAAACTCACAGCAATGATGAAGAGGAAACATTACTCCACCTCCAACAGGCCTTCATGATTGCATAAGCGAGGTGTCTCTCTCAGGGTAAAATCATATACGCACACAACATGATTCATGGATTTGCATTCAAAATAAATAAAATCTTGTTTCAACTAACTCAGATTGGAAAACTAAATACCAAAAAAAAGGTCCATTTTTAAGTATTTCTTCCAATCACGTATTTCATCATCGTTGGCCCTTAGCCGGTCATCTTCTATCCAATGACAATGAGACACTGAAAGTGTTAAAACAAGAGGTTGCAAGTTTTTGGCTTCCAGTCATAACATGATATGAGGTAATTGCTTCCTCAAAAAACTTTCATTCACACCCCGATGCAGATATACGACTTTACACTAACCAGATAAGTAACATTGATCAACCTGAAACAATTTTACAACTATTAACTTTAAACAAACTAATTTAGGGGAAAGACAAAACTCACACTTTTCTAGATAGTAACTGTGGCGCAAGTAGTTCAAGGAAGCCTGGTCCATAAAGTTCTCGTAACCAACCAGAGAACAAACAGATATGGCTCTGTGCAGAAACACAATAAAACCCACAATATAAATAAGGTAACATCATAATATCTCAAGAAATGAACTAAAAGGCGAAACAATACCTCTATTGTTCGGACAACATTGCTGAAGCCCTTGATTCTAGCAACATCAAGTGGAGTTTGACAGTCATCATTCATCACAAGTGCATTTGCTAAAACAAGATGAACAATCACTTTGTGAACCAACAATGCTATTGATGGGAAATGAGATATAGCACAGCCAAAACTTCACATCATTTATAACAATGTAGAATACAATACGCATAACAGAAACCATGAATACCTCCATGTGACAGAAGTAATTTGACAGTCTGGTCAAGTCCTCTTTTTGCAGCATGATGTAAAGGAGTCCCAGCATGACGACCTAATCATATGCACGAGGTTAAGTGGTTTATTTTCAAGAAATTATTAAATGCAAATATATCAAGACACACACTCGGACATACAAAAAAATTCATAGAATCTGCATGGGGTTAATTGCCACTTTACATGCTAATTTTCTCAGTTAGACAGAAATGTGACAAAACTTACTGAGAGCCATATAAAAATAAGGAAAGTATAGAAATTGATAATGGCTATTCAAGTAAACCAGTGAAATTTTATTCCTCGCCATTGACATAATCCTAATACTTTTAAGCAATTGGCAGTCATTCAATTATACTCCGCCGTCTAACCAATATATATGCATGCTGTAGGAGTGCAAGTAGCAAGACGACTTAATTTAACCTTCAATGCACCAATAACAGCTAACAGCATCTCAAACTGTATTGCCCCAGTAAACTACCTGCGATTTCGGACTTCAGCAATCTCATGAAATTAACTAAAAAAATAAGTAGCATTACCTACACGATAAGCATTGACATTGGCACCCAACTCTATCAAGGTTTTCGCAACTTCATGGAGACCAGGGTTCATACAAGCAAGTATCAGCGGAGTCTTGCCTTCCTTATCTACCCACTGCAACAAAACCATTCACATTTGTAATATTCTAAACTCGCTAATCCACTGCACAACAACTTAGAAATAATTTGGCAAGACCAATATAAGAAAGACAGTAAGCATTAATTCCATTCACAAACCAAACAACATGCCCAGGATCATATAATATATCAAACCTTAAAATTTAGTCTCAACAAGTCAAAACAAACGAAAAAGTGAATATTTTTCCTCCCTCGCCGCCCAACAAATTTCCATCAAAATTGAAGATTTTCCTAATTAGCTTCAAATACGAAATTCAGAATCAACGCATCCTAAACATAGAATCACATGCAAAAGTGGATAAAAGCCTTATGAAAAATACCTCAAGGCCAGCTCCTTCGCGACGAAGAGCTCTGATTCCGTCACAGTTGCCATAATTCACTTGCTGATGCAGCAATTCATCTTTCGATTGCTGTTGCCCCATCGAGGACAGGGCAAAATCTATACAATTAAAAGAAACAAATTTTTTTTAAAATTACAAGGATCCCACAAATTCCCAGAGAAATTATTGGATTTTAGATTTTCTTTGGATTCTGACAATCCATATAGAAAGTAGGGGGAGGTGAACTAGATGATGAAAAAATGATGGAGACTTTTCTGTGGAAGTGGGTCAATCATAAATACATGGAAGTTAAGGTGGTATCTTAACAAAGAAGAAAATATATATAATATATATATATATATATATATATATATAAAAGAAAAAAATAGAGAGAAAAAAAAAAAATTAACTACCGCGTACGAGGAGGACTGAAAAGGTGACTTGAATTGGAGGAATTGGGCCTACGAAAGTTTGACGTTGAATACATGTTCAAAACAATTGGATAAATAGAGGCTGTTTGGATGTCATAACCCATTAGACTCCACTACTTGAATGGGCCACCTAAAATCTTTCATATGTTCTTTTAAATTGATGATACAAGTTAGTGGATTCCCCGTTCAAACCTTTATATTCTAATAAAATACGCGGTGGCATATGAATTTGGGTAGTAATGTTACTTATTATTATCGATGATGTTACGTTTTATTATGGGTGGCATATCAAATTGAGGTGGTAATATTACACTTTAATATCGGTCGCACATGAAATTAAGGTGGTAACGTTAAATTTTTATTATCGACGATGTTACGTTTTATTATCAGTGTCACATGAAATTATGGTAATAACGTTATGTTTTATTATCGGACGCATGTGAAATTGAGGTGGTAACGTTACGTCTTATTATTGATGGCGTTACGTTTTATTGTCGGTGGCACATGAAATTGAGGTGGTAACGTTACATTTTATTATCGGTAGCACATGAAATTGTGGTGGCATTATGTGTTTTATTATCAGCAGCACATGAAATTGAGGTAGTCTAGTATAATCAATGACCTTCAAACATTTTTTTTTTTTTTCTCATTCTGCGGTGACTCAAACTCCTTGGTTCCAAATGAGGAGTGCCAACCACTAAACTACTACTTCTCGTAGACTTTCAAACATTTAGTTTGTAGTAAAATATGTTATACTTCATTAAAGGTGTATATAAAAACTATGGTGAATTATATTTACCTTTCCTGTGATTTGGTCAAACTATCGATACCCCCTTAGGTTCCAAAAAGTACATTTACCCCATTTGACCGAAGTCAAACATCAGAAAATGTCAAAAGACAGTGATTTCTAGTCAAAATGAATTTGAGTGGTTGTGAGTGTGATATTTTCCAATAATCTTTTGACTCAATAATAATATTTACACAACAAATTTGCTATATCTTTTTGTTAACCAGATGGTTGGTTGGTATAAGTTTTGGTTGTTAATTGGGTAAATATAATTTCAAAAACCTGAAGGGAGTATCGATAGTTTGACCAAATCATGAGGGAAGTAAATATAATTCACCATAAAAATTAACTAAAGTTGTACAATATTATAATTGATTATGCAAAATTATTTATTTATAGTAAAATACATGTTTTATTATCGATGGCACGTGAAAATTGGAATGGTGTATTATAATCAATGACTTTCAAACATTTAGTTTGCAGTAAAATATGTTATACTTTATTAAAGGTGTATATAAAAGCTAACTAAAGTTGTACAATATTATAATTAATGATGCAAAATTATTTATTTATAGTAAAATACGTTACGATTTTTTATTATCGGTGGCACATAAAAATTGAGGTGGTGTAGCATAATCTATTACGTTCAAACATTTAGTTTCCAGTAAAATATGTTATACTTTATTAAAGGTGTACATAAAAACTAACTAAAGTTATGTAATATTGTATTTAATGATGCAAATTTATTTATGGCTTAAATTCATTTTTACCCCATTAATATAGGGGTTATTACGGTTTTGGTCTCTATTTTTTATTTCATCACAATAATAGTCCCACTTAAAACATTTTTTAGCAATTATAGTCATTTTCGACAAAAATATCCTTTGACTAACGGTTGACTAACCATAAAAAATCCTAATTCTTATTCTTCCCCGTCGCCGCCATTGCCACCGCTGCCACCGACGTATCCACCACAGGAAAACATAAAGAAACCAAAAAGTCCCGACAAGAGGAGGTTAGATCCGGCCATAAGAAGTTGAGATCCATAAAAATTCAGCAAAAATGAGGAAGAAATGCCATCTCCGGGTGGGTGGATACGGCCGCAGTGGTGATGACGGCGGTAGCGGCAGAGATGATGGCGGCAGTGGAGGAGAAGAATAAGAATTATAATTTTTTAGAGTTAGTCAATCGTTAGTCAAATGATGTTTTCGTAAAAAAAGACTATAATTGCCAAAAAAATTAAGTGAGACTAATATTGGTAACGAAATAAAAAGAGAGACCAAATAACCCCTATTAAGGGGGACCAAAAATGAATTTAAGTCATCATTTATTTATAGTAAACTACGTTACATTTTATTATCGGTGGCACGTGAAAATTGGGGTGGTGTAGTATAGTCAACGACGTTTAAACATTTGGTTAGCAGTAAAATATGTCACACTTTATTAAAGGTGTATATAAAAACTAACTAAACTCGTACAATATTATAATTGATAATGCAAAATTATTTATTTATAGTAAAATACGTTACGTTTTATTATCGATGACATGAAAATTGAGGTGGTGTAAGATAATCAATGACGTTCAAACATTTAGTGTGTCATAAAATATGTTATACTTTATTAAAAGTGTATATAAAACTAACTAAAGTTATACAATATTATAATTGATTATGCAAAATTATTTATTTATAGTAAAATACGTTACGTTTTATTATCGATGACACATGAAAAATTGAGGTGGTGTAATATAATCAATGACGTTCAAACTTTAGTTTGCAGTAAATATGCGCAATTATATCTTACATCTAAGAGTAGAATGAGTATTGTGCTCATAGTATTTTTTTTTTTTTATACATTTTGGCAATTAATGATGAGTAACCCAACTCCCTTTTCTCTCTCTTTCTCACACGTCTTCTTCTGTTTGCAAACGAGTTGCGCCTCATTCATCATTACTTCGGCCGGCTCATTTTCTTGAGATTTGGCCTCATTAAATGTTTTGTTTATTGTAATTTTCTCGGGTTTGTCTTAATTATTTGCATTTAATCATTAATTTTTCGTTATTCGTGCTTCATATTTGTAATTCTACGTTGTTGTAATTCGTACTAAATGCTTTTCCATTTTCATTTTTGGGGTTTTGTTTTTGATGGAATATGTTCTGCAGTTGATGGAATATCTCTCTTTGCATCTTTTTTTTTTTTTTTTTTGGAAGATTATATTATATGTCTTGTTTCCTATTTAAGATCCCTATATTTTTCTTCTTTATGCTCTTTTCTGTATTTTTTTTCAATATGGATATAGTCCATTTGGTTCAAGATAATGTTTTAAGTCATTGCAATAATGGAAAAATTCGTCCTAATGTTATTGTCATATGTGATGGTGAGTTTTTTTTTTCAAGTTTCGTTGTTTTTCTATTTTTTTGTCGTTTTTCAATCAGTTCTATATATGTTTGTTGTTTTTCCATCAGATGCATATCTATTCGTTATTTTTCCATCAGTCTATCATACGAATACATTTTTATTTCTTGTATTATTTATTTTTTTTTAGGGTTTCAAGAAGATGATGATTCTATTGAGTCTCTTGTCAGTAAAACTGTTCAAAATGAGGAGGAAGTTTATGATTTGTATAATTATTATGCATGGGAGTTGGATTTTTGTATTTGTATTGGCCAAGATCGAAAAAGATTTAGAGATGAAAAACGTTATTGTAGGGAATTTGTTTGTTGTAAATAGTGTGTTAAGAGGTCCAAACATAAGATTAACCAAATGTATTCAAGTATGGATAAGATTAACCAAATTTATTATCCAAATGATAAGATTAACCAAGATGGATAAGATCAACCAAATGATAAGATTATAAATGGGCACATCCACTTGATTCAATCCTTTTTCGTGACTTTCCATCAGATTCATGAGACGAAAATATAAATTACTAAACACGATCAAGTTTTTCCTCACAAAATTCCATCATTTTCATAACTAAATAAAATTTCATCATTTTTCATGAAATTCCATCACTTTTCGAAACTTTCAATCAGATTCAAAAGGCAAAAATATAAATTATTAAAGACGATCAAACTTTTTCATACAAGATTCCATCATTTTTAGATCTGCATCTGATGAAATTTCAGAACTACATCATACAAGATGGATAAGATTAACCAGATGATAAGATAACCAAGATGGATAAGATTAACCAAATGATAAGATTAATCAAGATGGATAAGATCAACCAAATGATAAGATTAACCAAATTTGTTTGTTGAATATGGTTTAGTTTCTCATTTGGTTAAAATAAATCCTTCCCAAGAGTCAAACTATTCTGAAGATTTTTCATAAACAATAATGCCAAAAACAAAGAAAACATTAGCAAAACACTAAACAAAAAGACAATACAAAAATGCACAAAATAATATTATAAATGGACACATCCACTTGATTTTCCTTAATCAATTTTATCTTCATTCAACTTATCTTATAAAACATAAGTTTCAATCAAATTCATATTTAGTTTCCATGGTATGCAGTAGTAGTTTCCATCAAATTCATAATTAGCTTAAATCAAATTTAACATCAGTTTCCATCGTTCATTTCATTCCAGTTAAATTTATTTTTAACATCAGCATGATAATCTTGAAGAAAAAAATTAGGTTTGACTAGCAATCAAATGAGGTAATCCGTTATCTTCTAAATTTTTCCGTTAAAAGGGACCATAATTTATAAAAAAAATTTAAGTGGGACTAAAATTGGTAACTAAAATATATATAAGGGACCAAAACTGAAATAACCCATGTTATGAGGGACCAAAAATAAATTTAAGCCTTTTTTATACATGTAAAGTTTATATTTTCTACCTCGAGTAATAAAAGCGATAACTCGGTAACCAAAATTACCAGCAAGGGGAATGGATGTTATTCACCTACATTATCTAAATATGAATTGATAGTTGATTTAGTAAAAAATTTCCCACCGTTCAATGTAGGGGTAGAATCTACTTGACTCAAAATGCAATTATGATAGTAATACATAACTTCAAGTCAAGACCACAAAGTTATGGAGAAAATTGCAAATACACCCTCCAATAATTTAAAATTTATAAAGTATCTCATAAACTATCAATTGCAACATTTAACAATTTTAACTATTAATTTTTTGCAATGTGAAACAAAATTTATTCATCATCATTTCAAAACCAGCCTAACGTGGCAAAAGAGGTTCCATAAGATGCCATGAACTAAAGCGTTACAAATATTGCGGCGAAATAGTGGTTTATAAGTGATCGACGACGAGATATGAAGTTTTATGACTGGCTTAATCGGTACTTCATTGATATGAAACTGATTCACCTACTTCTATATTTACAAACTTTCTAAAAGACATTTTTTTAAAGTTTCTGTTTGTAAATTTCGGTCTAGTTTAGTATTTCTCTCCCTTTTATATCCTATATTGCCTCCAAAATCAGTGGTGTTATTAGGTCTCAGGGGGCGTTTGGTTGAACTCACAGGAATTGGAGTTGAAATGGGTTTGGTTTAAGTCAAAATGGGTACGAGTTTTGAGAATTGGAATGAATATGATAAAAGTTGTTTGATTTGTTAGGTGAGTTTGATATTGTTAGGGTTTAGAATATTGTAAAATTATCAATTTGTCCTTAGGTAAAATTAAAAAAACAACTTCTCACCCATTTTCTCGAACCCGAGCTGCCCTTCTCCCTTCCCTTCTCTATCCCCAGCGACTCCTCTACCCTTCTTTCTCCCCGCCCTTCCCTCTTCCCTTCTATCTCCCCGATGCCTCCCCTTCCCATTTCCCCTCCCCTTCTCTCTACCCGCCCTTCCCCCTTCTATTCTCTCTCATCGGCCACCTTCTCCCTCTGCCTACCACCACCGAGCTCATCACCTCCAGCGGATATGCTCCCTCCTTTCCGATTCACTAGCCCTCCATCTTCTTACTTCATCACGATGATCTTCCTCCTCGTTTTGCTATTAACCACCACCACCATCAGCACCAGCCGCCTTGTTCTTCTTTGTCCAACGGAGCTCAAAAGAAACGAAGGGCAGCTAAAGAGAGAAACAAAAAAAAAAAAAAAAGCAAAAAACCACCGGGAAAGGGATTGAAACACAAGGGGGGTTGGGTTTTATGAAACTCATAGAAATGAGTTTCATACCTGAAAGATTTTGGTAGGATCTGGGTTTGCACTTGCTCGATTTACCACGCAACCAAAATTTCTATTAAAGCGGAATCTTAGAAAAGTACCTTTGAAGCGTGCACTTGGTGATTCTCTTGTATGCCTCAAGACTATGACTTCACGTTGTGTGGGCAACGAACTAGAAGTCAATTGATCAGCTACTCACCACAATCCACCTGCTAGAAAACTCCAGCCCCGCAGCACCTGGCACGTACTATAAACGCACCGCCCGCAGAGAGAGAAAGCTACGCGCAGCTGGTATAGACCAAGGCCAAAATTTCAGCCACTAGAAACCCAAAAACCAGCTGCACACTTTCTTGAAAATTCGACTTGGAGAGAGAAACGTTTTCTCTCTCTAGAATTTTCTCTCTCTAGAAATCCTGTGGATTACTTGTGTTAATTGTTGTGTTCTGAATGACTGATCCCTTGTCTATTTATAGAGTTACAAGAGAGACTCCAAGTTGGTTTAGGATTGGTCTTCCTACTGGGTTTCTGTTTTCCTTCAATCCTGTTCCTGGACTGATACAGATTCTGTTTCCTTCAATCCTGTTCCTGGACTGACACACTCCCAACTGTCACAGGGATTCACTTATCCCAATCCAGTTCCTGGGATGAATCACTCCCAACTGACACAGGGATTCACTTATCCCAAACCAGTTCCTGGGATGATTCACAACCAACTGACACAAGGATTAATTAATTTCTCAATTAATTAAATCTACCTTTGTCATTAACCCAGTACATAATTAATCGTACCACTAACGGATTAATTATGGCACTACCACCCTACACCAGAATTGCTTCCGGAACAACTTAATTAAATTATATTCATAATCTCCCCACATCAAAGATATAGTGCTCGTTAATTCATTAATTTACTGATAAATTAATTCATCAACTTCTTTAATTCCGAGACTAGTACCACTCGACCTTTTTACTATACTGGACATAAGTCCACCGGCCGGGTTTAGTATAATAAACATTTCGAGCTCATCTCGGGAGCACCATCACCCCGGACGCACCGGTACATGGTTTCCTTTCGACAAGCAGCAGCACACCAAGTAACTAAACACGCGCACCCAACCCACCGAGACTATTGGCCACATTTGACCTCACCCATTGGCAGATCAAAGTACACTATGTCTAATCCTCATGCCCGCTCGAGTCTAGGGATTTAGAGATAGAATACAAGGATTGATTTGTCTATTAAATCAGTACAAGACAAATCATTCCTAAGAGTCAAGTTCAATATGCCCCGGGCATATCTATATGATTCAATTAGTTTAGACAAACTAATTATCTGAATCACATAATAACCTAGACCGACAGTTTGTCCAAAGCTGTCTCAGTTACGAACCTCATTTATATATTATGTCTTTCAACCAATGATGAGATCTACTGTGTCGCACCAGACACCTCATCATCTACTTACATAATATAAATGGACGATTAATGCACAACAAGATATGACTGAAACACAAATCGATATATTAAACCGGGAAACTGTACAATACAAGCATAGCTTATGTATTCTACTCCAACAATACCCATACCCCTCCCTCAAACAAACAGAGAAATGAGAGGGGTATGCGTATGAAATACATACCCAACCCCAAACAAACAGCCCCTCGGTTGATGAGAAATGACTTAAGTCAACAAAATATAAAAGCAAAAAAGCAAGAGGGTACACTACAATATGAGTTCACCCATGGATGTTGTTCAGATGTTCTCTCCCCACTGTGAAGAGGTCAATTCTTGTTGGGATCATACTATAGCGAACCAAATTAGACTATTGGGAAATATTGAAATGAAGTAGTCGCTTTTGGGTGAAAAACAATGACAGATAGAGCATCAATACTGATTCAATCAACACATTATTGGTATGAAACTAATTTACCCTTCTATATATTTCCAAAGTTCCTAACTAACTCTTATTTGTATTGAAGTTTGCAACTTACCTTTTATGTTTTTCCATCTCCTCAATGTTTTTTATTTCCTGTGTTGCTTCTTAAAGGGGTTATTCATCTTTTTTGTCCAAGAAATTACTCATGTTAATAAATTAAGAATCCAAGAGCGAGAGTACACACTACATTATGAGTTCGCCAATGAATGTTGGTGCAAATGTTCTTTTAACACTTTGAAGTAGGACTAGCAAATGCTGACCTGACACGTGAACTTAATACCAAAAAAAAAAAAGTTGAGTTTAAATTTTCAACTTGTCTATTAAACGAGTTAGGTTGGGTTAACCTTTTTAACAAATGAGTTGGGTTTAGGTCAACCTAGTGAGTTACGGGTTACCTGTTTAGCCCGCCCTAAGTTTTTACGACAATTATTGATATAATCATTTAGGTTTTATTTATTATCTTATAAAATAAGTAGGATATCGTATTCTTCTTCAACATGTACCTTAGAATTTGGAGAGTGAATTTGGAGTTGTAATATGAATTTTATTTGTGTTGTTTTATGGTGGTGGGATTTAGTTTGTAAATAATCCTTTAGATTTGATTGGTTAGGTTGTGGTTTATTTTGGTTGGATTGGATTGAATTGGATTGTTTGGTTTTTTTCATTTTAGCTTTGTATGATTTAGTTAGATTTGATTGTGGTTATTTGAATCATAATTGAGTTGGAGAATTTAATTTTGGACTGTGGTTGTGTGTTATGGTTGAATTGATGATTCAGTTGGAAAAATACATGTTTTAGTTCAAAGGTTCTAATTTTGATATAAAAATAATTGAAATGCATATTATAGAAATGAATGATATATTATATTAGAAAAATGGAATTGAATTTGGTTAAAGGGTTGACAGGTTCTGCGGGTGACCTATTTAGTTAAATGGGTTAGGTGGGTTGGGTTGAGTTGAATTATATTATAAACAGGTTGGGTTCGAGTGACATTTTCAACCTGGCTGGGTTATTTTTATCGAGTTTACGGTCAACTCGACCTACCAACTTGAAGCTACCAGTTTTGCAAGCCCTACTTTGAAGAGGTTATGTTTTGGTGGAAAAGGATATTACTAATGTAAATGTAGAAGGGGATGTTATTAGTTGACGATGAAGTAAGATGCACTTTATAAATTTTAGGAGCGAAATTGATTGACCATTGGGATTAAAAGTGTGAAGTTTGTTATTAAGATATATTTATCATAAATGAGTTAAGAAACAGTAAATGTGCCACTAGTGCAAAGCGAGCTGTTATAGGTAAAAAAGCAGTAGTATAACACTAGACGATGTGTGGTCGAGTAAATAAATCCTTTTAAACCTCAATGGACTCAAAAGAGTCGTAATGCTAGTAAACCTCAATACAATCGATATGGTCAAAAGAAGTCCAATAGCAAAAAGAATGTATTTCAATTAGAGGGATGAAGAATCGGGAGAAACCGCTTGTACTGAACTACAGAAGGAAGCCGTCCAAAGTTTTTTCATTTTGTTTGGTGGGCAATAGAAAGAAGAGGAAGGGTAGAGCAGTGGGATACTCCAACCTTAGGGTTCTCCTATTTGCTTTGTCGTTTGTCCAAGATTTCAGCCAGAATTGAAAAAAGTGGGGGAAAGGTTCAACAACGATTAGATACTTAGTTTAGCCTTTACTTTTTCCTTATTCTATTTAATTTTCTTATTCTGTTCGAAATCGTCTACGCAATCTTCAATCATCTCTCCCTCTTCATATCCTTTTCAAAATTTAATTAAAAAGAAAAGGAAAATAGATGTGTTTGAGTGAAGGAAAAAAGATGGTGGCGGTCGATTGGGAAAGAGAGACATACATAAGAAAATGGGGGGAAAAAAGAGTTTCAGTTTGGGGTTCGTGGCCGTGAGATGATGATGATGAAAGAGCAGGGGGGAGATGAGTTTGAGTGAAGGAAGATGGTAGTGGCATGGGGAATGAGAAATCAGACTCATAAAATGAGAAAGAAGAGGGTGAGAGTTGTGATGGAGGAGGTAGAGGAATGTTGACGAGAATAATAACCATGACAAGAAATCAATCAAACAACAACCATTAATTAAGTAGATCTATTGTCATTCCGAATTATTATTATACTCACTCCGGTCGATTACTATTCGTGAACTAAATAGACCGGTAAATGATTGGTCGAGTTTGGTTTATATTACAAGTTGAACTTATAATCTCTAGTGGTAAGACGTTACAAATTGATAGTTGAAGCATCATTTTGTAAATCACAAATAGTTGAGGTGGATTTTTTAATTTAGTCTAATCCATAGTTTTTTAACTGGATTGCTATTTGTATAACTAAATTGCTATTTGTATTATAAAAAAATTAAAATAATTATAAAATGACGAAAAGGACCTTATGAAGGAAAAATGTATAAAATGGCTAAGTAAATGTCGAAAACGCAACTAAAATGCGTTTTATCCATTTACACAAACGCAGAGAATAACGTTTATGACCTGTAAAATTTAATGTTGATGACGTTTTAATACAACGAAAATGTTAAAATTCTTCGATCATGTGTAACAAAAATGTCAAATTGGAGCGTTTCAACCTTAGTTCTCTCGTTAAAATGTCGCATTTTTGACTGTCTCCATCTAAAAATTGATAAAATGATTAAAACGCATCCTTTTTGCAAACTTCTTTTGCGAAATTTTAATGAAAACACGAAATTCAAAATATTTTTACGGCCAAAAACGCACAAATGGACAGAAGAGATGGCAAATCATCGCAAAGACATGGCGCAGGCAAAAGTCCAATGATAAACAAGGTAAAATTATTTTCGTTCATCAATTTTTGTTGTTATTTGATTTGCTGCCCATAATCGTCACGCTATTGTGATTTGAATTGTTAGAAACGCTGCTTTTTGCGTTAATTAGGTTAAAGATCGCAGTTATGATGCGTTTTCGTGTGGTAGAAACGTAGTTTTGTTGCGTTTGTGTATGATATGAACGTTTATTTGTGAGTTTTGGCATATTGAAAACGCTGAATTGGTACGTTAAACTGCTTTGGAAACGCAGATCAGTAGCGTTTGTACAATCACAAACGTTGGCCGATCACGTTTGTGTTAGAAAAAAAGACACCAATATAGCGTTTTTGACCAAGTCAAACGCACAATATTAATGTTTAACCTATACAACCAGTTTAAATCATCACATGCCCTCTACACATGTTCAATCCAGCACCACAATTAAATGCTTAATATGCTTGGAGTAAGATTGGTATTTTCTGATGGGTTCAAGATTCTTAGAAATACAGTTTTCTTTTAAGTTTAAAACATTTGAATGATAGTATGCATTAAGACCTCGAGGGAATTACTATCCTATGATTATGCCTAAATGAGTCATGAAATATAGTTTGGACGCTGCTAGACGCTGCTAGACGTTGCTAGACGTAGCCAGACGTAGTTGATGTATACCGAAATTCTACAGCTGTCATCCAACTTTGAAATTCCATATCTTCCTCGTTTCTTATCCGTTTTGACCATATTTTATTAATTTTGATTTCACATTTTAAGTTTAAAATATAATTGCTTATCTTTATTACAGTGGCGCTAAGTTAAAGCTGCCCGTGGATAGGCAGCGTCCTACAACTTCTGCTAGGAGGTAGAAGGTACCAGTTAGGAGAGGAGGAGGTAGAGGGACGGGTGGAGGTCGTGGTGGAGGCGGTATCATTATATCAGATGGAGGGTGAGAAGGTGGAGGTGGAGGTGGACGAGGAGGTAGAGGTGGCGGTGGAGGTCGAGGTGGTAGAGGAGGTGTTGGTAGAGATGACTTCTCATTTCAGTTGAGGGATGAGTATTATGCTACTACTGATTCCGATGACACTGATGATAGTGAGGACTAGTCTATTGAGCTACAGGAGGAGAAGCAGCAGCCACATCATGAGGAGGAGGAGCAGCCGCAACAGGAGGAGGCCAGTAGGAGTGGACGCCCACACGATGAGCAGGGTAAGAGGGATACGTATGGAGGTGACCCTTCTCACCCACACGCTGAGAGGACGTCCGGTACTGGAATCCGGACGACGGACAGTTTGAGGAGGTCGATCATGCTGCAGGTACATATTTGAATTTATAAACTTATTTATTTTAAATAATTATTTTTTTAAATTTAATTGTTGATAAAATTTGTTTATTACTTAATTAATATTATTAATTGTTTATTTGAATTTAATAGTTGATTTAATTTGTGTGTTAATTATTTAGTTGATTATTTGTTTTAATTGCTTATGTAATTGTTTATTGTGTTTATTTGTTATGTAGTTATTTATTTTAATTGATTTAATTGTTAATTGCATTAATTTGTTATGTAGTTATTTATTTTAATTGATTTAATTGTTAATTGCATTAAATTGTTATTTAGTTAATTATTTTAATTGATTTCATTGTTAATTGCATTAATTTGTTATTATTTAGTTTTTTGTTTTAATTGATTTAATTATTAATTGAATTAATTTATTATTTATTTTTGTATTTTAATTGATTTAATTATTAATTGAATTAATTTGTTATTTACTTGTTTATTTTAATTTGTTTAGTTATTTTATATATTTATTTATATGAGTTTTTATTTTGTAAATTTAGTTCACCCTAGGAAGCGCGTCAAACAGGATCAAAGTTGGTTGGTTACAGGGCCCGTCGAGGGGGGCCCTATAGATGATAGTTTGATCCCTAGTTTTTTAGGGCATGTGGTATCTAGGTATTGGCAGGCGGAGGTGTCTACCATATACCACATTAGATTCCACAATAGGGGTAGTATGTACGACCTTTTTGAGACTTGGATTGCATCCATGACTGTAGAGGGTGCACAGATTTTGAGTGGGATGGGACTTGGACACCTTCCCCGCATTATGCATCGGAGCATTGATGAGCCTCTCATTAATGTGTTTTTGGAGAGGTGGCAGCTGGATACGAATTCATTCCACTTCCCATTTTGAGAGATGACCATCCTCCTGCACGATGTCTGGGAGATTTTGCGTATTCTAGTCGATAGTCACTTGATCACAGAGGTTACACCGTCGTCCACCATACTATCCTGGTCTAGGGGGTTGCTTGAGATTCCTCCAGATGAGCGACTAGACAGGGATTTGTACAAAAATGGTGGCTTTTTGACTCAGAGAGTGATCGAGAGGTGCATGCAGCGTGCCAGGGGCGATTCAGATGTGGCCTCTCTTATGTGGAGTCTTATTGGGACTTGTCTGTTTACAGACAAGAGTTCCAATAAGTTTATGCCAGCCCCTGTAGTGCAGGTGAGGAAGGGGATGGATCAGGTTGGACAGGAGGCGTGGAGCACAACGACACTAGCATTCTTGTACCATCATCTAGGGTGCGCGAATCGACACGGGACAGAGCTTTACATGGTGCATGACTCTGTTACAGACATGGATATACGAGCACTTTCCGGACTTTAGACCCCACCTGATGCCCCTCCCATCGCATGGTACACAGGCTCGTGCAACGAGATGGGCCATCAACAACCACCGTGGTACAGAGCAGCGCCTGAGCTCCATCAGACTTGCGCTGGACGAGATGACCGTTGACATGGTTAGTAAATATTTATAAATATAAATATTATATTTTGGTTTAACATAAGTTTATATAGTTTATTATTTAAGTAATTTCAAATTATGTTTAAAGGTTACCTGAATGCCATACGGTCCCGACGCTATAGCGAGAACTCCGAAGACCCTGTACAGAGGGCTGATTGCGTACATGGATTACATTGAACGTTACATGCCTGATCGATGCGTGTGCCAGCTCGGATATGTTCAGTGGATGCCTGATCGTTTCATCCGTCCCGGCAGGGATACTTACTGCAGTTACACTGGGAGGCCATATGTTGTCAGACACATCGTGGAGTATGCCGAGTCAGCATGGGAGGAGTTTGGGACGACATCTACCGGGATATCCCTTATAGGGAGGTAGCCGACAGGTGGGGCAACTTCTCGTAGTGCGTGCGTGGAATGGTACTTACAGTGGTTTAGAGAGCACTCACGTCCGCGCGTCCTTCTAGTCGATCATCAGGCTGTTATAGAGCCACATCGACCTCGTCGTGCCGCGTCAAAGTTTGTAAGTATTATTAACTTTTTAAATTAATTTTATTAAATTCAATTTATTAGACTTTAATTTTATTGTTTAAATATTCGTAGTGGATGAGTCATTTTGGTCAGCATTATCATGCATTTTTAGATAAGGTGAGGGAGCGAGCACCAGACTTGTACGCAGAGTTCGCACTTGGCACTATTGACATAGAGGATGAGTTTGACCTGTCTATTTGATTTTTATACTTGATTGTATATCTTATTGAGAGTATAGTTTCATTTGTATTATTATTTTGATTGTATGTTTGTGGATTTGATATGTTATGTGATTTGTATTCATTCTATTTTCTTTTTTATCAAACACCAATAATTCAAGTTAGTACTTTTAGTTGAAGAGATTTGGCAACTAAGTTAACAACAACCAGAAATTAAATTCACAAAGACAACCCACCACGTCTCAGAACAATTAGCACATTATCAAAAACAACTAGCACCACGTCCAGAAACGTCTATATTCATGTGTGTGAATTTAAACTGATTTTTTTTTACAAAGATAGTCCACCACGTCTCAGAACAACTAGCACATTGTCAAAAACAACTAGCACCACGTCCAGAAACGTCTACATCCATGTGTGTGAATTTAAACTGATTTTTTTCACAAAGGCAGTCCATCACGTCTTAGAATAACTAGCACCACGTCCAGAAACATCTACATCCATGCGTGTGAATTTTAGTTGAATTTTCACAGAATATAGTCTACCACGTCTCGCTACGTCCAAAACAACTAGCACCACGTCCAACTACGTCCCGCTACGTCCAGCTACGTCCCGCTACGTCCAGCTAATAAAACATTATTTGAATAAGAAAACACGAATATAACATCATTAATACATTACCCAACATCAAATCGTGAAAATAAGGTTCCGTAAATTCATTACCAAAGTGGAAAAATTGATTTGTCCAAGCCCGAACAAATTTCTCTTTGTGAATAAGCCATGTAGTCTCAAAATAATCAACAGCCAACGGCTCAATTAGAGAGTACTTAACCTTGAACTGCTGTAGTAAAAGGTTAAACTCTTCTATAGTTGGGGCATTAATAATTTTCTTCCACAATTTTTCATGGATATCACATGCTAAGTTTTTGTTTCTTCTCCCAACATTTTTTTCAACCAAGCATTGACATCACGCCCAATATGCCACAAACATAACAAGTGATGTGAAGAGAGAAAATGATCCTTAATTGGCTGCGACAAACCCAACTCCCTATATGTCACAATCACACTAGGTACCAAACTAGCAGGCAGCAAAAATCTCAAGTTCCTCATCACCCAATCGTATGTATCCTTTGTTTCATTTCTAACAATAGCAAATGCAATATTGAAATTCTTATTGGTAGGAGTCATACCTACCATCTCGACAACGGGCATTTGGTACTTGTTGGTCTTGTAGGTAGAATAAATCCCCACCACCCAATACCATCTGTGGAACATCTGAATTGAGGTTGGATGCGCAAAGAAGACATGTGTGATCTTGTCAATGTTCGCATCCTTGAGAATCTTGACATAATACTACTTCTCCTCAGCCAAGTGCAGAAATTGCTGCCCAATATTTCTACCTTCCAACCCAGCTATCTTCATCTCTCCTTTCAAATTGTAAATAGATTTGATTGGTACATTGGTATCGGGATACTGTTTATTAACAGCTTCCCAAACACACTTTGGCTTCACATTCACCCCAAGCATAAATTCAACAACAGCCTTTGACTATTTAGTAAAATGGCTCAGCCGTCTGTGCCCATATGGATGCATCATACCATTAACTCCCATTTAATTATATTAATAATTCATAAATACTAAACATCAATAAACTTAATTACTATTATGCGCAAATAAAGTAATACCAGTGTGATTGTGCATTGACGCTGCTCCTTGTATAAACCTTGTGACGTCCCAAGTTAATTCTCTTACAAGTTAACCTGAAGGGGCAATTACATCTGCTCCTTCTTGTATTCTTCCGTTTGGTGGGGAGAGAGGCTTTCAGTGGATCTCTCCATTGCTTGCACGAAAAGTAATATATGACAAAGCTTTGATTGCCCCCTCTATTTGTAATGAGGAACTTAAGCCGCTTAGCTATTTTCTGGCAATGTTTCAAAGTAGCACTAATAGTGCGAAATTCTCTGTCAATCTAAAAATAACCACTCAAATCTGCGCCAGGTTCAAGTTCCACCGCCTCTCCTTGAGCATGATCCACCTCATTGTCATCTTCTTCCTCCTTTTCATCCTCCTCCTGCTCATAAACCTCCTCATCCTCCTCCTCGTACTCATCATAGTCATCCTGTATGTATATACACACATAAATTAAAATTAAACACTTTAAATATTCAATCATACAAAAATACAGTCAAAATTACATATGTAACAGTATAACGCAACACTTTAACCATTCTCATACAAAAAAAGCAATGTATTTTAAATTACAATTATTTCTACCAAAAACACAGCACAATAACGATTCTTACAAAAAAACGCAACATATTTTACATGATTCATAAAGAAAACACATTCCTTTAACGATTCAGTATACAATAAACGCAACAAGATTTAGTTTCTTCTATACAACACGCTAAACTCTCATGATTTCAGTACCTGAAAACGCATCACTTTTTATATAATACATATAAAAAAAGCAGTACTTTTTACATAATACATAAAAAAAATGCAGCATTTTTTATATGATACATATCAAAAATGCAACACTTTTTATATAATAGCGGCATAAAACACAGCAAATAAACGATCGAGCCATGGCGAAATAGCTAAACTGGATTGCTATTTGTATCATGGAATTGCTATTTGTATCACAAAAAAAAATAAAAAATATAATAAAAAGACCAAAACGCCCTTATGGTGCAACCTTTGCAAAAAATACTAAGTGTGAGACAAAAACGCACAAAAAATGCGTTTGTATCATGCTAAAAAACGCACATAAAAAACGTTTTCTACATGTAAAAAATAAGTAAGATTGCGTTTGTAAGGGTTTAAAACGCCAAAACTCAACGTTTTTAACAAAACTAAACACAGCGAATTTGCGTTTTGTACAGCATAAAACGCAAAGTCGCTGCGTTTTTATCATGGACGAAATGCCAAAATGGGGCGTTTCGTCCACGGTTCGCTCGCGGAAACGCGGCGTTTCCGGCCCGAAAATGACATAAAATCCCCCAAATTGGCAGCCGAACGATTTGGGCAATTTTTTCTCAAAAATTCAGTGAAAAAACGCCAATATGGTGCGTTTATACCATGGATGAAACGTCAAAATGGGAAGTTTTCACCATGGTTCGCTGGTTAAAATGATGTGTTTTTTACTGTCAAAAACGTCAAAATGGGAAGTTTCCACCATGGTTCGCTCATTAAAATGATGTGTTTTTGACTGTCAAAAACGTCAAAATGTGAAGTTTCCATCATGGTTCGCTCATTAATATGATGTGTTTTTGACTGTCAAAAACGTCAAAATGATGTGTTTTTGACTGTCAAAAACGTCAAAATGTTGTGTTTCCACCATGGTTCGCTCATTAAAATGACGTGTTTTTGACTGTCAAAAACGTCAAAATGGGAAGTTTCCACCACGGTTCGCTCGTAAAAATGATGTATTTTTGACTGTCAAAAACGTCAAAATGGGAAGTTTCCACCACGGTTCGCTCGTAAAAATGATGTATTTTTGACTGTCAAAAACGTCAAAATGGGAAGTTTCCACCACGGTTCGCTCGTAAAAATGATGTATTTTTGACTGTCAAAACGTCAAAATGGGAAATTTTCACCATGGTTCGCTCGTAAAAATGATGTGTTTTTGACATGTACAGAAGTTCAACAACGTTTACATACATTCATGTGAATTGGAGGAAACACTTATACACAGCAACTATCCAAAAAATAAATCCACACAAATTCTTAACTTAAAAAACATTCGTTATATGAAGTTATGCACGAGTGGAGTTCACGAGAAAGAGCGACACGTGGCCGACGTGGCAGGTGCCGTTCAGGTTCATCCGGCCGCTCGACAGGTCGATCACACCGCATTCATACAGGTTTTGATGGTGGATCTCCATTAAGGACAGGTAAATAAGTCCTGTTAAGTTTTTCAAATAAATAAATTATGAAGGTTTGTTTATTTAATGAAACATATAATTACAATTTAAGCTACATCCATGCTTGTGAATTTAAGCTGATTTTTTTCACAAAGACAGTCTACCACGTCCCATAACACTAGCACCACGTCAAATAACACTAGCACCACGTCCAGATACGTCTACATCCATGCTTGTGAATTTAAGCTGATTTTTTTCACAAAGACAGTCTACCACGTCCCATAACACTAGCACCACGTCAAATAACACTAGCACCACGTCCAGATACGTCTACATCCATGCTTGTGAATTTAAGCTGATTTTTTTTCACAAAAACAGTCTACCACGTCCCATGACACAAACACCACGTCAAATAACACTAGCACCATGTCCAGATACGTCTACATCCATGTTTGTGAATTTAAGCTGATTTTTTTCACAAAGACAGTCTACCACGTCCCATAGCACTAGCACCACGTCAAATAACACAAGCACCACGTCAAATAACACTAGCACCACGTCCAGATACGTCTACATCCATGTTTGTGAATTTAAACTGATTTTTTTCATAAAGACAGTCTACCACGTCCCATAGCACTAGCACCACGTCAAATAACACTAGCACCACGTCCAGATACATAAAATGACAGTCAAAAACACATCATTTTAACGAGCGAACCATGGTGGAAACTTCCCATTTTGACAGTCAAAAACACATCATTTTGACGTTTTTGACAGTCAAAAACACATTATTTTGACGTTTTTGACAGTCAAAAACACAACATTTTGACGTTTTTGACAGTCAAAAACACATCATTTTGACGTTTTTGACAGTCAAAAACACATCATTTTGGCATTTTTGACAGTCAAAAACACATCATTTTGACGTTTTTGACAGTCAGAAACACATCATTTTGGCGTTTTTGACAGTCAAAAACACATCATTTTGGCGTTTTTGACAGTCAGAAACACATCATTTTGGCGTTTTTGACAGTCAGAAACACATCATTTTGGCGTTTTTGACAGTCAGAAACACATCATTTTGGCGTTTTTGACAGTCAGAAACACATCATTTTGGCATTTTTGACAGTCAAAAACACATCATTTTGGCGTTTTTGACAGTCAGAAACACATCATTTTGGCGTTTTTGACAGTCAGAAACACATCATTTTGGCGTTTTTGACAGTCAGAAACACATCATTTTGGCGTTTTTGACAGTAAAAAACACATCATTTTGACGTTTTTGACAGTCAAAAACACATCATTTTAACGAGCGAACCATGGTGGAAACTTCCCATTTTGACGTTTTTGACAGCCAAAAACGCTCTCATTCAGCGTTTTTAACATAGGAAAACGCAATTTTGGCTAAATTTTGTATGTCCAAAACGTTTTTCCATTGCGTTTTGGAAGAGAAAAAAACGCAGTTTTGCCTCGTTTTTTGACATAAAATCTGTCAATTTATCAAAAAATTTGTTCATAAGGGCATTTTGGCCTTTTTATTATTATTTTTATTTTTTTTTGTGATACAAATAGCAAATTTGTGATACAAATAGCAAGTCCCATAGCTAAAGTACAACGTTTAAATGTATTCAAAACGTCATTTTGAAGCGTTTCAAACTACGTTTTTTTTTAAAAAAAAATTTACATTACGAATTGACAATTTACCATTTCGTGATGATTCTTGTGCTAAATCTTCTTTGAATGTCAACAAAATGATTGCCTAAACGTTTTTTTAGTGAAGGAATTGTTTGAATTTTATTTTTAGAGAGTTGTTTTAAATATTTAAAATATTTAGACTTAATGACTATATATATAATCTTCACTCTTATTTTATGATACAAATAACAAGTCCGTCTTTAACCATAAGCTGAATATGGTGATAGGAAGTTTTTCTCCGCGTGGTCGGA
The DNA here is from genome assembly GCA_030378225.1 of Knoxia roxburghii. Classification (NCBI taxonomy): domain Eukaryota; kingdom Viridiplantae; phylum Streptophyta; class Magnoliopsida; order Gentianales; family Rubiaceae; genus Knoxia; species Knoxia roxburghii. The sequence continues at coordinate 5,435,121 of CM059420.1, read as the reverse complement.
ATAGAATGATTGCGACATAACCCTTTTTAAATAAATTTATTTTGACTCGTTTTCTCCCCCCTTTTCTCTCACCTCATCACAGCAGAGCGATTTCTAAAATTTCGGCTCCTTTCCAAACTGCGACTTCGCATGTGGACTCACTCTTCTTCCCCACCACACCACTTGAGACTTAGAGAGAGAGAGGGAGGAGACTGCACCTTCCGACCTTTTTCCCCATTTCTACCCACTATCATCTCATTCCTCCCTCCTGTTTTCCCCCCCAGGACAAACCTCATCATACCCAGCTGATGTTCTGCCTTAGATTTGTCGCTGCTTCATGGTGTCGGTTTTTCTTCTAGCTAATTGTGAGTTTTCAAAGCTTTGCTGCCCACTTCACCGCTGTGCTTTATTGTTACTGTTTTAAGAAATGGGTTTTGTTGTCCTTTATTGCTTGTAGGACTGTTGGGATTTGCTTGAATTTTGTTTCTGTGGTGTAAAGTTTAGGAGGAAATTAATGTTTTGAGTGTTTAGTATTAGTTGCACCGTGTATTTTGTGATGTGGGGTGCCAAGTTTCTTTCTTTTTTGGGATTTGTTGGTCTTTTGGATATTGGGTTCCGATCCCTGCAAGGATTGTCACTGTTGAATGAAAATTTTAGATTTTGTTTTTTATCTTACTTATGGTATTTCTTAGGTACTGTGTTATTGTGTGTATTTTTTGAAAATAAAATTTTGATGACTCCAAAATTGACAAAGGATGCATGACTGGATCGAAAGAAACTTAGCCGAAAAAGAAAAATGAGGATAAAGGAAAGAATTCTGTGCAAAAGTGGTGGTTGGAGTATGCTTCTCATTGTCCCTGGAGACAAAGGGGAAAAAATAGTGTAACTAGATGAAAATCGATATGAAAGTATTTGTATTTTTTGTGTTGTCTTTTTGTATTTGTATGATTCGTGGAAGAGACGGAGACAGCTGTTTAATGACATCATTTTATTGCTTGATTGGTGTTGTATTTAGTGTTAATTGGGAATGGTAATTTGTTAGGTGCGGTTTCTTGAAGATCCTTCTTGTGGGTTTTCCTTAGAGGTTAAAGATGGTTGCGGAGTCGTGGTTTCGGAGTTTGTGGAAACCAACAAAAAAGCATGAAGGTAGCGGGAAGGCAGAAATAATAGGAGTATTGGCCTTTGAAGTTGCAAGCTTGATGTCTAAACAAGTCCATTTATGGCAGTCTCTTAGTGATAAAAATGTTGATAAGCTGAGGGAGGAAATGATGAATTCAGCAGGCATTAGAAAGCTGGTGTCTGAGGATGACGATTATATCGTGAAGTTGATATGTGCTGAGTTAATGGAGAATTTGGCTGTTGCAGCAAGAGTAGTGGCTAGACTTTCCAAGAAATGCTCTGATCCTTTGTTGAAAAGTTTTGAGCATGCCTTCAATGATTTGGTTAACGGTGGTATTGACTCCTATGGTTGGCTACTGACTTCCAAGAAGATGGACAGGAAAATGAGGAAGATGGAACGGTTCATTCTGATCAATGCAAATCTATACCAAGAAATGGGGTCACTTGGGGAACTTGAACAAAGTCTGAGGAGGATGAAGAGTAATGATGATGTAGATAGTATTAGTTTGGTTGAGTATGAGAAAAAGGTTGCGTGGAAGCTACAGGAGGTAAAGCAGTTGAAGCAGATTTCTGTGTGGAGCAGGAGCTATGATTACACAGTTCTTCTTCTGGCAAGATCCCTCTTTACAATATACGGTAGGATAGGACATGTATTTGGAATTGGTAGTGTGGTTACAACTGGATCCAAACAAATTAAAACTCTTGATGCTGAACATGTTCATCGCAGCCGTTCCGTAGCTTTCATGCATTCATCTGTTCACCCTACTGAAAATAATATTTATAGGTTTTCTTCTGGACCATTAAACCGAGTGACTACAAGATCTGGCACAATATTGAAGACAAGTAATGCAAGTATCTCTGGTTCTCTTGGAGATCATCTTGGAATATCGAGTCCCATTTCGGGAAGGCAGAATACAGCCAGCTCCTATTCAGCACCTCTTGGAAGGTCAAAAGGAAAATCAGGCCCGCTCGATAAGGTAAATAAAGCTGGACAGAAATTTTGGCAATTCGTTAATCAACCATCACAGGGTAAAGGACCAAATTCAAAAGCCAATCGGATTACCAAGGGAACATTGAATGGGTGCATGATGGGAGGTAACAGTTCTCCACTGAGCAATGATTATTTAAGTTCGAAGTTAAATGGGATCAGCGAAAATAGTGTTACCCAATTTGCAAACAATAGTTTTGGTAATTTATCAACTTTTAGCTCCAAGCACAAGCTTTTGGATGCACCTCTTGACACTCTCGGTGCTGCATTAGCATTGCACTATGCTAATATTATTATTGTGATTGAGAAGCTAGTGGCATCTCCTCATTTGATTGGTCATGATGCGAGGGATGACCTTTACAACATGTTGCCAGCCAGCATTAGAGCAGCCCTCAGAGCAAAATTAAAGCCTTATGCGAAGGGATTGATGCCATCGATGTCATCTATATATGATACCGTTCTTGCAGGAGAGTGGAATGATGCAATGTCTGGTATATTGGAGTGGCTAGCACCACTGGCTCATAACACAATCAGATGGCAAACAGAGCGAAGTTTTGAGCACCAGAATTTGGTTTCGAGGACAAATGTGCTTCTTGTACAAACCCTTTATTTTGCAAATCTAGAAAAGACAGAAGCCACTATTGCTGAACTTCTGGTTGGTCTGAACTATGTGTGGAGATATGGTAGAGAAGTAAATGCAAAAGCTCTAATGGAATGCACCAGCAGCAGGACTTTTGATGATGATTATTTGGAGGATTAGTACTTTGTACATTCTTTGGGTTGAAAAAGTGATCAGTTAAGAGCTTATAATAATGATTCTGTAATCTGGCTTGGAGATTCTCAGTGTGTATTTAAAATAAGTTCTTAATCATTTGTCAAGGGTCAATCTCCTGTCATGAATATGATGTTATAGTGTCCAAATGTTCTACCTGATTGAAGGGTATCCTTTAGGCCATGAAAAGTTTGGCTCATATTTCACAAAGGCGAATTCCTTGTTATTTGTGAAAGCATTATTTTCTGAAAGAGAGATGTAGTTGTGGTTCACCTTCATTATTGTAAATTCACCTTATAAAGGTTTTTTTTTTTTTTTTTTTTTTTTGGGGGCAATATAAACAAATAGTTGAAGGCTAGACATTTTGTAAAGTAGATTTACCGTTTTGTAAAGTAGATTTGCCGCCCAGAAATTATGTTTGGCATGAAGATGTTTGCTATATTTTAATCATTGGTTTACTTTCTTTTCCTTTTGCTCAGATAAAGTTAGCTCCTTTTCTGAAGAGCACGATGTATCTAATGATTTTTTACATTTCCATATGGTCCTGTCAAGTTTGGATCAAGAGTGTGAAGTGAATTAAAGTAAAATTATATATATATATATATATAGCTAGTTAGCTCGTGTTACAAGTCGACCGAATTTAGTTGAGTCGAACTCGAACCAAATTTTGATCGAACTGCTTACAAACCATTCAACTCATTTGAACCCTATTTACAAATATGACTTTTTTTTTTGGACAGAAACTTGATCATGATTTGCTGTTTCTTGCCATGGGAGTTACACTGTTGGCAATGCTGTGCCATTATAAAAACTTGATGTAAAATGTTCTAAAATTGTGCCATTACCAACCCAAGTGGTTGTGCTTAGAAATGTAAGTTTCAATGCTGAAAGAATTAAGTGTTGGTGCTGCTAAATTCCTCGTCCTATAAAACAAGTACATAAGCTTCCTACCTATCCATTTCCTGCATTAGTCACTAAGCAACTAAGCTACAATTAATCTATGAAGTTTGTGCTGTTTCACTTTGTTGTTCCTCAGATGCTTCAGCTCCTGATGGTTCAGTTGGTGGTGTGTTACTCCCTTTCGGTGTGTTATATTTTTGGAGCAGCCTATCCTTGTTTAGCTTCCACCATTCTTCTGCCTGCTGCTCCACAAACCTTCTTTTACTGAAAAGGAACATTGAAAAAGATCCATGTAAGAAATGAAAGGAAAAGTAAGCAGCATTAGCTAGATAAAGTTTATTTTGATTTTAAAGCAATCGACATCAGTAGCTCTTTCTCTGTATCTGTGTCTATTGGTTACTTAAATTTTTCTGAAAAGAACAACATTTCATTAACATATTGCAGAACTCTTCAACACCTTCTGCGCAATGTTCATGCAGATTGAGTAAGATGATGAAATTATTGTGGTTTTCTTTGGTGATAAAAAGATATTGTTTAAAGGTTTCAGTATTGTCAACAAAAAAAAAAAAAAAAAAAAAAAGGAAAATCAATGTAGCAGAGTACCTGAATTTGACTCGTTTGAAAGTCTTGCTGCCATCACTATGTTGGATGAGTGTCACGTAAACGCCCGGTTCAAACTGTTCAACAACTTCGCGTGCAGCTATGAGTGATGCATGTCTACTTACTGTACGTAGGTGGTGAGGTGCACCTTCTGTTATTTCAGAAATAGAGGAACCATTGGAATCCCTTGAAGTTCCGTCTGCATTTTGTTGTATTTCACGCACTCTTGGAGTATCTACATTATTGTCGACAGGCCTAAGATTTGGTTCAGAAGAAAAATCTGCTTCTGCCTCGGGAGTTGCAACCATTTCCAGAAAAGAATCAACTTGAGTCTGCATTGATATGAAGTTCTCTGTTTCGGAAACATCTGAAGGCAACTTCTCAGTCACTTCTTTCAACTGTGACATGTTAAGTACGAAGTTATATATTGGTGATTGCAATACATCATATGGTCATAACATAGATCTGCTTAAGAATTAGGATGGCAGAATTACTTGAGTTGCTATGGACTTTACGACTTTCACTGCCATGGAACACTTGGAGGATCTCTCTGCAGCCAATGAAGTAGCTTCTTGGACGCTACCCTTTAGCTTCCGCATCTCCTCATCTTGGAATTCGCTTTTCTGCTTCAAACTTTTCATCTAATGATTTTAAAGAGCAAGACAAGCATCAATGTCAGGAAATTTCTGATAGTAAGTCTATTATATTCAACAGAAAGAAAATCGTACCTGGTTTTGCAGTTTGGATACTTCTTGGTTCAAAAGCTCGTTAGTCTTTTTTAGGCTATCAATTACACCCCTGGAGAAGACCGGGGTAACAGCCCGTGGAGGACTTGGTCTCCTTGAATATGGTGAAGCAGGCCTACTAGAGTTAGATGCAGGCTGGGATGATGGCAGCTGCATTGGCAGCTGCTGCTGCATTGGAGGTGCTGTCGTTACAGGTTTAAGAGCATATTGAAGAGCACCAAGTGAACCTGGAAATGCCATGTCCTTCAAGTGTACGAGTGATGGAACTTGGGATGCTCGCACCATAGAGTAATCGGCTCTCATTGCAGGATTTGCAGATTTGATCTCAAGATACTTGACTGATTCTGTCTTCGGGGAGAGCAGAAGCCTTGAACTTCTCATCTCTACCCTGTCTGGCCTAATACTACTGTCAGTCGGACGATGAAAACCGGTCACTTTTCTACTGAGAGTGGATACATTTCCAGACTCGGCCGCCTTTTTCAGTTTCAGATAGCAAGAGTCACAGACTCTATGTGGTTTTCCGGGAGTTGGAGCCAATGCTGCTTTCAAAGCTTTCTTAGAACTGCAAGCATGGCAATGTACAAGGCCACAGTTATAGCAGTTGTGTCTTTTTCGTGTGAAACCGAATGCTTGCCTGCAACCACTGCAGAGTGATTGATCTGCCCCAGATACCCATTTATGAATGCAGATGGTTGCAGTATAGTTTGAGCCACATGCTATATTCTTCACATGCCGGTCTTTCAGTGCTTCGACAAATGTAGGAATGTTGCGATCTTCCAAATCTCCATGTCCTAATCTTCCATTAGCACCTTTTCCCCATGTAAAAGCTTCACTTCTGGAAGTCAGGGCAGCAACATGAGATTCTCCACAAGCTATTTCTTCAACAAACTCACCAACCAATCTATCTTGTACTAAACAAGGCTGTTTTCCATCAGATTCTGGATTTCCCAGCTGACCGCATGCATTACTTCCCATAGTGAAGATATGGCCTGATGTTGTAAGTGCAACTGTCAAATTATTCCCACATGCTATCTGGTGGAAGTTATAGTCAATTAGTGCAGAGACACAGGTTGGTAGAAGATAGGTTTCTTTGTTTCCATGACCCAGTCTGTTCTTGTCCCCATCACCCCAGGTAAATAACTTCTTAGAAACAGCACTGTTGGAACCTGGCTGGTTTGTGACCTCTACAATAGCGGCAGTGTGCCACATACCACAGGCAACTTTCACAGTCTTTAATCCACTCAACAACTGAACTTCCTTTGGGTATGCGACACTTTCGCGATCGCCATGACCTAAAACTCCAAATGATCCATCCCCAAATGTAAATAGCTTGCCACTGGAAGTTGCCAATGCTGAATGCCATGTACCACAAGCAACTGACAAAACTTGAAGGCCTTCCAATGGACCTGAAACTCGTTTTGGTATCCAGTGGCTAATGTCATTCCCATGACCAAGAAGTCCAGCATTATGGCTACCATCACCCCAGGTGTATAAATCACCAGAAGTCGATACAGCACAGGTATGGTGTTCGCCACAGGCAACAAATTCCACATTTGTAACTGCTAAATATTCAACAAGACGAGGGCGACTGAAGTCCTTCTCAATTCCATGACCAAGTCTTCCTCCAGATTCCTCTCCCCAAGTGAAGACCTCACCTTGCCTTGTAACCAGGGCAACATGTCGACATCCACAAGCAATTTGCTGAACATCAAGTACTACATTCGACTCCAAGGGCTTGGGAAGCAGGACATCACTTTTTATGGGGATAGGGTTCCCATATCTATCAGTTGATACACCATCAGACCAAATTTCACCCCAGACATAGACATCACCTAATGATTCTATATCATCTGGTCCAGAACCTGTACTTGAACAACTAGGAGTGCTAGAAACACTAAGACGGAAACCATCTCCACCACCACTTGTTCTTCCTTGCATAATTGAACCTTCAGAGCCCACATCTGAGATCGGATAACTTGAGTTTATATCACGGGAACCTAGATCAACGGAAACTCTGCCACGGGGAATACTTGAAGTCAAGTCTAGTGTGGAGCCAAATGGACGTCCGTTTAGGATGGAATCACCAGCACCCTCATATAGCTGCAAAGTAAAAGATGGCGTTTCACTTTTGAATAATCACTACAGTAATTGAGAATCAAGTAATCATGGCTAAAAATGATCAATCTTCTACTCCAGTCACTGAGCCTTACAAACCAATGGGTGAAAGGTATGGGAGTAAGCAAATGAGCAAGCAACATTCTTTGGTGTAAGGATTAAGAGGACTGCATCAAAGTGAAAGAACCTGTGCTCTAAAGAGTTATATATAGCCCTTTTGAATACACAAGAAAGTTTACAAAGTAATGTCAAGGCAGGATGCAAGTTGAGCTGAGACAATAGACAAAACCCAAAGATCTCAAGGAAACCTACATTACCTATGATTAGAGAAAAGCAGCACATGTCATCTGAAGAAAGAAAGCAATACAATCAAGTACACTATGCTGAAGATAAAAGCAGGATGATTGCATAACAGGATTGTTCAGGATGTAGATTGCATAAGGTAAACATGGAGGAACAAAATATTTTTGATAAATTTAAAAAAGTACAGTACATCAGGGATATCACTGCGAGTTCGTCTACCACGACCGATTCCAGTTGAGATTAGAGCCTTCAAGCCAGCAATCCACACTTCTGTTTCAGCTTTATCTTTACAAATCTGGTAACAGAGACCAATATCACGATTCATTTGACTGAACTAGTATTTAATTGAAGCACTAAATTTAACACTTAGAGAAGGTCCAAAGCAATGAGGCTGTTTCCTTTACTGAACCTACAACAAGCAGGTTGCAAAAGTTTTTCCCATTGCTGCACCAAGTCTCATTCTTTGGATGAGGATATATCCAACTTACCAGATCGAGAGATCTGTCACCGTTGTTATAAATCAGTGAAAATGATAAATAGTCCTTGTCTGGTCTCAAAAATCTTCTAAATACAGGCTGCATGAACATGTAAAACAAAACAACAAAGAACAAAGAAACTCAGTCATCTCATCTTGCATTTGTGGGAACAAATTTGCTGGCTGGGTAATAAGAACATCAGGTTACTTGACTATATAAATTTAATCATGAATCCACCCCAGAAAAATGTGCTAACTCACGGTTCTCTGCCCTGGAATAATCCGTTCAACAGTTGATAGCTTCAGATTCCTCTCTGACCCACGGGAGTACCAGATCAGTGTTGTTTCATCCTGAAAATATGAAGCAAAATTCTGAGCAGTTAACTACCTATGTTGTTCACCGATCAAGTCATAACTCACAAATTTATCTTTTCATTCAGTTATATTATCTGAAAGTGACACTTTCATTTGTATTCTTAACAAGTACTGCTCCAAATGCCACTGATATGACAGCAGACGATGATAAATTCTTTAACGTGACTGCAAAAGAAAAAATGTCTCTGGCGGTTTTCTCATAGGTTCCATCGTCGATGCTGCGGTTTCAACACCTGAATTCCCTAATCTAAGGCATTGAATTCACAGAAAAATCGATAGTTCTGGATTTGCATAACAAGAATGTACCACTCCTAGAATTTTAGGCCAAAGAATCTCAAATGTATAGGAAACACTCACTGGAGAAACTCTGAAGGGGCAAAACTTGGGCTTTCCCTGCCTGCTGTACTTGATTAGCTGAGTACCTTTCTTCAAAGCAACTAGTGCCTTCAAAAACACATTCTAATCAGTCAACTTGGCATCATGTAAGTCCCTATTTTCCCATTCAGTATCTAAAGCTAAACTTAGGAGCAAAAAACTCAGCTCAATCACAACATCCAAATGAATCAACAAACACAACACGGGCAACAATTTAAGAAATGTCTAAATGGATTTTCTCTAATTTCTTATTATTTGTCCATCTTCATAAATCAGGAAAGTGAAAAAAAAAAAAAAAAAAAAAAGGAAAACAAGAAAAGAAAACCTGCTCCACGTCACGATCAGGATTGCCATAACTAGCAGGATCTGCCATTCCATCTGAAACAATTCTTGGGCTGCCACCACAGTACCCTCTTCTTTGTCCCAACCATCCGTATAGTCTTCATAGATGCCAATGGCCTATCATTAACTTCCCGAAAACCTCCAAATTTCGTGTCAACACAAAACTTGAACTGAAAATTATCCAAATCTTAGATAATACCAAAAGACCAGAAACTTTGCTTAACTTGAACTGAAAATCTCCAAATTTTGTGTCAAAACAAAACTTAACCTTAAAATGATCAGAATGTAAGATTTCCCTTTACAGTGGATTACCATGGGGGAAAAAAAAAAAAAAAAAAAAACTAGTGATCCATTCTCAAAATCTTTAACAATTCATGATCGATTGACTGAATTGTGAGAGAAGTTTCAAGTTCTAGGTCATTAGAGCGGATCAAACAGACAAGGAAGAGGAGACAGTTTGAAGGGAGAGAGGAATGTGAGGAGCGAGGTAGAAATTTTTGGGGATCGTTTGCAGCTCAAATTGGACGGGGACCGACTTTGGCGCGCTTATTTAGTCTTCTTAACTACTTTACTAAACCTATACTTTTCAAAAAAGAATTTTAATCAAAATTTATGCTTTTAACACGTGGGAAAAAAATAAATTGCCAAATCTCCAAATTTTGCGTTAACACAAAAGTTTGATCCGAAAATAATCTGCAATTTTGGTCCGCATCACTTTTGATCTATCTTATATTTTGAGTAACAATATTAGTTTTTATTTATTTTTAAACAGATTGTCTTTTTTTACGAAAAAATTTAGAAGATAACGAATTAACTCATTTGATCGCTAGTAAAACCTAATTTTTTCTTCATCATGATTTGTACTATATATTTTCAATTCATTTTATGACTCGATTAATCATGAATGCTCAACACATTTAGATCAACTCACAATCTAAAATGACGACCGAAACAGTAAATAGGTTGAACATTCATGATAATTCGGATCATAAAATTAATTAAAAATGTCTTGGTATAAATTATGGTGAGTTAATCTGTTATCTTCTAAATATTTTCGTAAAAAATGATTAAAACTGTTAAAAAAATGATAAGACTAATATTGACACTCAAAATATAAGAGTGACCAAAAATAGAATTATCCATATTATAGAGGACTAAAACTGTATTTAAGCCTAATCTAGGCTAAATTTAAAATATTCCTTTATTTTTTTTGGTACATAAAATATTCCTTTATCATTATTTCTAAAAACAAAACTAGTGATCCGTACTCAAAATTTTTAACAATTTATTTGTACCAAAAATTTTTTTTAACAATTTATAATTAATTGGGCTGAATTATGAGAAAGTTTCAAGTTTTAGGTAATGAGAACAGTTTGAAGGGAGAAAGTAACAAAAGTTTAGGAGAATGTTTGCAGCTAAAGAGGACGGGGAGCAACTTTAGCGCGCTTATTTGGTCTTCTTACCACCTCACAAAACTTGCTATTTTTAAAAACTTTTATTTTAATTAAATTTTCATTCTTTCAAAACACACCTGTAATTAAAAAAAATCAAATTATAATCGATCCTTGCTTGGGAGGAAGGAATCCGGAGGTTGAGATGGATAATATTAAAGTCATGTAACTAGTGAAAAATACTAAGATCCGGGATGAGATGCATACGAGAGAAAATGGGTTACACTATGTAAGGGGTGTAACGCATTCCCGAATAGTAGTAGTTATATAAACTTTTGCCTCTCTCTTTGTAAAAAAAAAAATTTAAAAATTAAAATAAAAATAAAAAATTTTTCTAGTATAATATTTCATTACCCTAACATCCTGCAAGTTAAATAGTAAAACGCCAAGATTTCCTAGTGCAATACTCACTATTGTCAAGATCATAAACATGAAAGTCATCATCCTTTTTATGGAAGAAGTAGCAGTTTTAGCAATACTGGAGCCAAACTAATCGAATTGAACCTTTGGCTTACAGCAAAAAAGATTATTCTATTTTTCAACGCAAAATCAGCCCAAATCAACGTATTTTCATCCTACATCCTGAGGAAAGGTTGTCCCTTGAGATGAGAGTAGAGCGCTCTATAAACAAAAACTAACTATGCAAGTTACTAAACCCCTCTGAATAGCCATTTTGGAAAGAGATGTACAACATATGTGCGTCAAACACTGTCTCTCTATAGGATTGCAGGATCTTTGTATCTTTTGAAAATGCTTTCAATGTCAGCCATCACTTCAGCTGGCAGAGGCCGTTCGACGTTCAAAAATGCATTGATATCTTCTTTTAGTTGCTCCACCGACGTTGCACCTATAATGGAACTGGTCATAAATGGTCTATCTCGCGCGAATGCAAGAGCTAACTCTACAAGGGTAATCCCATGTTTCTTGGCCATTTCCAGATATTTTACTGTAGCTTCCTGCAATTGAAATGGTCATAATATCAGCTACATACTGGATTGAAGAATTATTCAGATAATGCTAAACAACTGACAGTTGTTCATGGTTGGAATGAGGTGATTCATCACTCATTTTCCAGAATAGATGTAACAAAAATGCTAGTGCCTATACATTGGTGTGTTTTTATGGAAACAAAACCAAAACAGATCAAATATGCAATGATATTAAAAATAATCATCTTGGTCGCTGCTGGCTAAAGTAACAAAATTAAAGCAGTTTTGCCACCCAAGATGTAAAATGAAGAATGCTAGCATGGTTGGGAGGGGGAGTTAACTTCAAACACCATAATAGAGTTTGAACTACTGGAAATTAAGTGCAGAAAGAAAGACTTTAACTTTTAACCTAATTACCAACATACATACCCTGGCTAAGGAACCGTTGTATCTCTCCATATACCCGGGGAAAAAGTTAAGTCTTCCCTTTTTGGCAGCCTCAGAATCAATATCCAAGTATTTTCCAGACAGAGATCCACCAGCCAGCGGAGAATAAGCAAGTAGGCCGATGTTGCAGTTGTTTGGATGACATACTTCGACAAGATCAACTGCAAAACATCAAATGAAAGGCATAAATTCCTGAATAAATGTGATCCCCAAAGCTAGTCAGTCAACAAGAAGTATATCTAGTTATCTATATGCTCCAAGAAAAAAGGGTACCAGGGGGGGGTGAACATGTGGAATTATGAAATGGTGGCAGGAACTAGGAGGATTCACGGAATTAACTAACAACCCCAATTCAGAAGTGATAAAATTAGAAGCATGATTAGAGTGATTATGACTAGCAAGTTGAAAATTTTCTGACAGAGCAATAAACAATTACGTGTTGCAATATGAACAAAGGCAGCTTCTGAAGAGTTGCAAAAGAAAGAAAAAATCTATAGTTCACTACACAGTTAACACTATATTTCGAAAAGGAAGAAAGAGTGATACCAAATACAGTAATCAATTTAATGAAGGATAGATTTAGAAGATAACTTACCCTCAAATTTACATCTGACCAGAAGACTGTAGCTGTTCTGAATACTAACAATCTTTGGAAGTCCTTTTTCTTTAGCAGCATGAACAAATTCCATTACTCCATATGAAGTTTCATTTGAAACACCAATGTATCGAACCTGAAAAGTTTCTGTAATCCAGCTTGAAAAGCTACAACAAACTGATTCATCGGTAACTATGAAAACAGGAAGAAGTATGACAGTGAGAATGCTAAAGGGCTAGATTTCTGAAGGTGCTTTATTTCCAATTTCCTAGACCTAATTTCTTTTTTTACTTCAAAACAACTCTCAGAAAGATTTCAAGGTAGTTTAAAATTCCAACACTAAGATTTCCTGGTACCTTCCCCGCATCAATTAGTTCCTTGAATGCCATCAGTTGTTCATCAAATGGAACACTTTCCCTCCATTTTGAAGGATCATATAAGAACTCTCCAAACAGTGTAACATAACGGTCTGGCCTGAGACAAAAACACAACTCTATCAAAGGCTGGAGAAAAGCACATTATTTCAGCTAACTTAAAGAAGAATCATCTAGACATTTATTCACATCCCAGGAAGACAAGAATACCAAAGATACTACAATTTGTTCTTTTCAAATCTGTCAAATCAGTAGGCTAAAAGTAATAACTAACCAAACACCTGCGACATTGAGGATCAAAGGAAGACTATCTTTCGGCACACATGACAAGATCCAGTATTTACTGGAAGAGAATAAGTAAATAATTTTGGATGTTGTAATTTGCTAGCCAAACAGCAATAAGTTAACAGCTTTTAGCTGAGCGTGACTCATTATCCAGAGCCAAATCTATGTGTGGCTTACAATCTCAGAAGTAAACAGAATATACATCCAGCCAAGATGATCACTTTGGTTTGATTATTAGAAACTATAAATACTTCACTGATGAAATTAGCAGTGCATTCAAATTTCTGGATTTATTAAATTTACTGCTATTGCTCAAACAAAAATAAGAGCAGCAGAAATGAAAATTTAGAGATGGATGTTGGACGCACTAGACTAAGTAGAGTGAGTAATGAATGAACCAGAAAGAAAATGAAGATAGCTCCAATAAATCAGAAAATAAATGAAACATGCTTAAAATGGTATGAACTTATACATAGCTGGCCTTTGATGGCTCAGTTTGGCATGTAGAGAACTAATAACTCAAATTGAAAGTGGAAAGGAGAGATCTATGGAGGTTGAGAAAGAATATTGAAAAATACATACTAATATAGTTAAATTTAAATGAGAATATATGTTTTAATAGAACAAGATAGTGACTTATGATCCATAAGATGAGGTTTTCTGTAATTATACAACCACTGCTCAACAAGAACAGGGGTGTAGGATCAGTCACTTGAACTTGACAGAAATTAAAATACCTGGAATTCCATCTATGAAGAAACAAATTTGAGAAGTATTTGCGAAGCAACTTAAGCTGACTTTTAATTAATGAGTTCAGTTGGAAATAAACTGAATCAGGTACTGAAAGTTAACATGTTAATTTATCTTTCTTTCCCTTCATTAGTTTATTCTTCTTCAGCGATGGCTAGTAGAATAATTAAAAAGTCCATAATGTATTGTAAGAGAGACCACAAAAACCAAACACCAAACAAGTACATCAGACAGGTAAACAGTTTCAAAGTTATCAGATAGAGAACTGCATTTCAATGACATTTTATAAAGGAGTAAAATTGACTGAAACAATAGGTGTAGATAGGAGACTCACCAATGTATTTGGAGCAAGTCAATGTAATCAGTACCTAAACGTTGAAGACTCTTTTCTACACTTTCCTTAATATTAGCAGCATCAACACGCAAGACTTTCACATTCTCCCGCAAATAGCTTGATCGCTCAGAATAACCAGCTACTTTAGTGGCCACAATAACCTACCAATGGATTTAAAAGATATTATTGTATCACCCTGTCTCATTTTTGAATAAACAGTTGTCTGAACCATCAAATATTTACTACTTAGTACATGATACTGTTTCAATTTCTTGGGAATGAAAACATTAATTTGTAGCTGCTCACAGAGATTCAGGATATGATGCAGGTAATTGGTTTAAGACTGGAACAGTGCAGAATTAATTTTAAAAGAAATGCTCACGTACCTTGTCACGGGGTTGAGACTTGAGCCAGCTACCAATATATCGATCTGTGAGCCCTTGAGTCTCCTTGCTCATTGGGATTGGGTACTTTGGAGGCAATTGACATGAAATATACCCATAAATTAGACACAGAAAGCTTTTGTCTATACCTGATCATTGAGCAAGAAGTGCCCTTCATTTCTGGAAAGCTTTTCACAAATGAAGATTGATTCATCGAAGAAAAACGTTCCACTTTTTTATCCAATCAACTCACAGAAAGTTGATGTTTAAAAAGAAATGGCCCCCAGAAAAGATCTTTTAAAAAAAAAAAAATTTCTGATACTCTATAATAGAGTTTAATTTGTTCGAAAAGCAGAAGTCTTAAATGTTTGGTTTATGAAGTTACGCTCACAAGTACAGAAGCTCAGAGATGTCACATGTCTTAAGAATTCAGAAAAAGTCAAACAAAAGCCAAAACAATATATGAACATTGATCAACCAACAAGCCCTTAATCTAGTTATGCTTGGAAATAATACAACGGAAATATATTTTCTGGCGAAGAAATCTTTTAACGCTAATTGCTGTTGAAGTTGATAATACTTCAATTGTCAGGTTGCAAGAAAGCTTACAGCCTCTGCAGTGTCCAGCACATTAATTCCCTGCTCGAATGCATAATTAAGTATATCATGAGCCTCATTCTCTGTATTCTGCTTCCCAAATGTCATCTAGATGAATAAAATCAAAGCACTGCATCAATATGGGAGATTATATGGGAGTGAGTAAATTGAGAGGGTAAAATCTAGCCCTGCATATATCTCCACATAAGTTATACGGTAGATTTTAGTGAGCATCAAACATTACAAGATACAATAAGTCATAAGGGGAACTTCCTCCTTACATTGCTTTTCTACACCACAATGTCCTTGCAGCCAAGAACAAAAATACCTTGCCAAATCACTAAAAATCAAAGCAATAATCAGAGAAGGCAATCATAAAGTGTTAAGAAACCTCCCTTAATAATGCTCCATTATACATTATTTTACTCAGATTTCCCTAAAAAATCAATACTTGTCAAATTGGGATTGAGACTATTGCTCTAATGACACAAAAAAAAAAAGCCCTCGGCCGGCCGAAACCCAGAAAATGGAAATTTCAAAGCTCATCAAAATCATAACAGAACAGATATGAAATAAGGGAAAGAAAATTCGTAGAAGTCTAACCAGGGAAATGAAAACTATATGCAACTGGAACAAATAAAATCAGAACAAAGTAGTGGAATTTCAGTACATAATTGAAAAATCAAAACATGATAGGGAATAGCGGGAAGAAGTAGAAGTGAATTAGTTACGGTGCCAAGTGTGATTTCACTGATGACAAGATCAGAGTCACCGAGCTTCCTATATTCCAATGCAGTTTTCTGTCCCAATTTTGCGCTCACTGAAATAGAAGTAGCCTTCTGCCGCTGTCTAGACAAGGAAGATTTCTTTCCGGGATTCGGCGACGAAGATAGACTCCTCCCGGTTGGGAACCGCGGGAACAGACGACTTCGAGCGGCGGTGGTGCTGGAAATGAAACTGGGGACTACAGCAGAGCTGGAGGAACAAGCCATCGGAACTCAATCGGAGAATCTCAGACTGTGGGTGTTGCAACTCCGGTGATCAACTGTGTGCGGGAGTGAGAGAGATTGGTGGGTTTGGCACTGTTTGGTTGGAGAGGAGAGCGCGATAACTTCCCCTGCTGTGTGTGCACACAATTGGAGTTGACTATGATTATCCATTTTCTATTTATTATACGCCCATAATGCCCTTAATCTTTAATGGATTTATGGAGCGCACCTTCGAGTTTTTGAAACTTAGTTGTAATTTGACGCTTTTGCCCAGTAAGGTATCCGCGTCCACGTATTTATTGTAACGACCATTTGAAAGGAAAGATAACTAAGGGATAAAAAAACTAAGGTTAATTATATTTAGTTTTTATGTGATTTAGTTTTGTAATAATGCATATCTCATTAATTATTTAAATTAATAAAAAAATAGCACACATAAATATTATTATTGTATTAAAAGACAAAATTAACATCATTTTATAATCTTATTTTGAAAAAATATCGTCTAATTTTTTGATGTTTAACTTTGATCAAGAGGTATGATAGTTGTCAGAAAACTTGAAGTCAATTGATAGTTGTCAGAAAACTTGAAGCTAATTGGTAGTTTGACCAAACTAAAAGGAGCTACCCAAAATTTTTTTTGCAAAATAAAAATTCTTAATTAAAGTTCTATTAATTTGCTTGAAATTTTTTAAACATGTATTAAATTTATTGATGAAGCAAAGAAATAGATACAATACAATCAAAATGAAGGGGTATGGACCTCCGGAAGAGGCAAAAATGGATAAATAGGAAATACAAACAAAATTAAGAAAATGGTTAAAATATATATATATATATATATATATATATATGAAAATGACATGGGTTTCTGTAGGTTTCAGCTACAAAATACTATGTAGCATCTCGAAACTCATATTCATATCAGTAGTGGAAAAACCGGAAATTGCATTCAACAACGCGGTTTCCGGTGACAGGGTCTGCAGCGTGGACGTTGGCGGTGGCGATCCCCTGCGCCAGCCGGAAATCACCAGAACCACCCAATATCGGAAATTCCCTATTGTCCGAAAATTCTGCAATGCGGCCCAAAACGCTGAGAGTGCTGCCGTTGTGCTTAGCGTTGGTGAGCACAAAATTAAGGACCACCATCAAACTCACGACCCTATGTGAGGACGAAATATATGCACCTTGCACATAACCTACTTGTTTCGAACTCATCTTTGGTCCGGCCGTTAAGCGGTCGTCGACGACTTTGACCTGACCGAATAGGGTCGGTGAGTGGGCGGTCGTGTTGGCCTGAGCAACGGGGACAATGCTCGGTTCCTCCCCGCGTGCGGTGGCTTTGGCAATGTCATGGATGAAGAAGTGAAGCTTAGTGTACTTGGGTTTTCCAAGATGGAGCTTACCGAACCATTTGTCGAGACCCTTTTCGGATTGATCGGGCAGACCACGGCAGCTCAATGGTGCCATGGTGATCATCACGGCGAGAAACGCCACCAGCATTCTTGATTTCGCCATGGATCAACTTTTTCTCAAAGTAACTGGGATAATTTTCACTATGTTTTGGTGCTTTGGACTGGGGATCAATGGTGGGGATTATATAGTGATTAAAGAGGGTTTGATCACTGTGATGGAATTAAATAATTGGGATTTTCAAAAATCAATCACAGCACATCGTATCGTGGTCACTTCATGCACAAGGCCGACATTTTAAAACGAAAAAAAAAAAAAAGATACACTAGAGCACCGCAATCTAATTAATATAAATTAAATATTAATTATGTATTAAAATATATCTCAATTATAAATTAACGGAAAAAATGCAATTTTGGTCAAACATGTTTAGTCATTTCACTCTTTTTGTCCAACATGTTTGGCTTCTGCCAAAAATACCCATTACCTTTATATTTTTAAGCGATTTTGATTCATTAACCTGCTACAAAAGATTTTTGTATTAATCAAAATAAGTAATATTCGTAGTTTATAAAAATACACATTTTAACCTTTTTTTTTTCCTCTCCTCTCCTCCTCTTTCCTTCGTCTTTCCCAGTCCGGCGATACCCACCTTAAATTCGCTTAATCCTTCATCGCCCGACTCTAACAATATCGCTTTCATTACTGAACCTCGTGATTTCCTCATAGACAAAAAAATCTTTAGATTAATTAGTGTTAAAATGAAGCAAATATTGATTTGGGAAATTTCGGCTTACATTTCAAGCACCCATCCAAAAGATATGTCGGTGTCTTCATCATTTTTCATCATCAATGAAACATTAGCCCAAGTAGGTGCAATTTTCTCCAGCAAATCCTAAACAAATAGAATCTCCATCGGTAAACTATTTCTAGATAGTTGGACGAACATGAATGATTTAGTTATTTGCGGACCCTGGAACCGAGAGGAAAGCTCGATATCATGTGGAACAAAATTAAAGTTATATACTTATTATTTTTACGACATAGAAGTTTTATTTTGTGAATATAATTGGAGAATTTTCAATTGGATCAATATTCGTAAGAGGACATTTTTCCTTCGGGTAAAATTACGAGGAAATCACGAGGTCCGTGATAGAAGCGATGTCGTTGAAGTCAGCGACGAAGGATGAAGCGAATGAGATGTTTAAAGGGTTGGGCGGCAAAAATTAGGATAGATATCACTAGAGTGGTCGAGAGAGACAATGGGAAGAGGAGGGGAAGGGAGGAGATGAAAAGGGTTAAAATGTGTTTTTTTACAAATTAAGAATTTGAGTGTTTTATTTTTTTAAAAAAATGACATTTCTACCTTTGACTAATACAAAAAACTGTTGTAGCAGGTTAATCAATCAAAATCGCTTAAAAATGTAAATGTAATGGGTATTTTTGGATAAAAAAGTGAAATGACTAAACATGTTAGACCAAAATTGTATTTTTTTTCATAAATTAACATAACATGATAAACATGATTAGTAATATTTAAGTGAATTTACTTGGTAGTTGGTCGGTGGCTCCAAAGCGAGTTTTGATTTGTAGCGTATTCTCTTAGTATCTTCAAAAGAAGCATTAATATTTTGGATATTTAAATTTAAATTTCAATGGGTCTATCTATAATATATTTGAAAATTTATTTTCGGCCCTCTTTATATTAACAAAGAAAAGTTTTTTTTTAAAAAAAAAGAAAAGTAAAACATTATTTTCTTGCTTTCAGCTATTTTAAACTGGGTTCATTTCTCAATAATTAACTAAATCATTAACGTTATTGAGCTCTGCGCTGGCTGGAGTTCTTCTAGGTTAATCTTTGAATCATGATCCATCTTGTTTGTTTTGTTTCTGTGGTTAGTTAATTACTAGGTCACTGGTCAAAGTTTAACGTTAATTAATTCGTGTACACACAGATCAAAGATTCAAAAGTAGGGAAGCGGAAACACTAATCTTAGTTTATATGAGTCGGAACTGCATGATTGATTTACAGATAATCTTAACTAATTGATTAGCTTACGAATCAAGATAATATATTTCGGTCTAAATTTAAATATTATTTTAAAACAATAGTTATTATATTAAAAATAAAAGATAAAATAAAAAAAAAAATTTATAAAAAAAATTAGTAATAATACTATAAAAATATAAAAAAAGACAAGAAAATTGCATTACACCGATTAACAACTCTTAAAATTAATAAGTTTTGACTTTCAGTGATCACTCCATCGCCCCTTGGAACGCAGATCCAGAATGCGTGTTTTCGGGAGTGGGTTAGCAATCAATACTTATATCATACCACTAGGAGTACCATATGAGAGTGGTACCCCTAGAAAAAAAAATTAAAAAATAAATTAATTATTGAGAGAGTGTTTACACTCTCTTCTTGAAAATAAGGAAGCAAAATTTTGAGGGTATTGCAAACATAGGTTAGGCGAGTGAAGCAAAATATAGAAGCAAAAGTGGGTCACACCTCATTTAATGAGATTTTGAGTAGAAAATCAACTATTAGTACCATGCTTGCCATACACCTATGTGTATTATAAAAATTGCCGTTAGTAATCACTGTGGAGAAAAATGCAGTCCTAACATGGACGTGTAGTTAAGTTATTATACCCTTAAAAATATTTTATTTGGGGTTTAAAGTTTAATTTTTATAAATAATAAAATGAGGATTAATTATTATTTAATGGCTCATTTATATATAGTTAGAGTTAATATTTTTGGAAATATCCTATTTGAATATTTGCAATTCTCAAAGTTTATTAATTATTGTGATTTTTTTTTTGTATTTAGAGAAAATAAATTGAAGATTCTTGATTTTAAACCAAGTTTTTTTTTAAAATTTCATCATCTAATGTGATGGGATGCATTGAAATCAACTACCATGATCGTGAAATGGAAGTGGATGCACGATTATTGGTGCTCACTGATCAGTCCAGTCTTGCCGAGATTTGCAGTGGGATTTGGAATTGGCTGTCTTCAATATTTTAATAAATCAGTATGCGGAGAAAAGGCATCTATCTCTGCTCTCCAAACTTTGTTTTAATAATAAAATTTTGATCTTCATTAATTTTTTTTTTTTTTTTCTTACCATGAAAAGGCTAACGCCTGGTATGTTGTTACAATTTCGAAGTAGATTACTCCCTGTCATCAAGACAAGTAAAATCTCTATTATTTTTAGTTGGAGCGAAATTAAACAATCAATTATAAAATTCGTCACTCTATACACATAGAATACCTTAACAAGCCAGTCTCTAGTCAATAGGATTTTTGTGCCTTGTATTAATATTTGAATTGCAACATTTTTAGTTCTTAATTTTTGAAAATTAGTGGGACGAAAATGGTTATATGTTCTTTTTTTAGATAAAAAATTATTTTTAAATAAAATTTATTATTCCAAGATGAAAAAAAGCATTATTTTTAGAGGAAATGAGAGTTATAACACGATTGAAAAACCATTTTAGATTATTGGGTCATTAACAGCTAAGCACTGTGTAAGTCCACCTCATGGAGATCCGAAAAAATTGGAAAGGGAAACAGCTAGCACTATTGAAATTGTTTAGATCTTCAATTTAATCAATTAAAATCATATATTTATTTTGGTACATTAATCCACATTTTTCCTCATGATGGATGGAGCTATGGAGTTATTGTCCCATTGAAAGAATATGTTAATATTGCCTTAATTTACATTAATATTTATTATTGATATAAATAATTTTAAAAAAATTTCATTTATTTACGTTCATATGGAATTAATAAATTTAATAGAATTAGTCCCACCACAACTAAAGCCGCGGCTAAGTCTACTAAATTATATTACACAACTAATAGTATATAGTTTAATAGTATTGATTCAATAGAAATAAGTCATTTAATAAGGTAAACTTTTAAATTTATTTTGTTTTGTTCTGAACCAATACTCTCTAGCTATATTTGTCAAAAATATACCTTGTAATATATTTTTAATTGTACTATACCTCCGATGTGATTTGTGATGGTGATCTTCCTAATTCCCATGAGATCCAATGAAAACGGGATCACTGATTGATATGTTCGTTCTGACTTGATGAAAGAGATGACGTCTGTATATGTTATTTGTAGGTCATGATAAAAACGATCCCGTTTTAATATAATATCATTCAATATCACCTTAGTTTAAGGCGTGACAGGATTGCCTAGAAGGATCTGCTAAAAAGATTATTTTAAAAAAAAAAAAAAAAAACTCGAGGAGACGATAAAAATAAGAAAGAGCCCATGGCTGCTGGCGGGGGCGCCAAAAAAGCATAATAATATTCATATTGTTTGAGATATTTCATAGTTTAATTTGAAAGGAAGATGAGTAATCTTCGGTAGCAACAACAAGAATCAATCTTCCAATGAACAAAGATCCATCACGATTTTGGTTAATTAATTAAGTAACTGGGTTCTTGATTAGGTTAGGTTGGGGATGAGTTTTGGTTGACGGGGGCGCTTGGTGTTGGTCGGCATTGGTGGATCAGTCGGAAATTGCTATGTTAAATTTATTAATCTAATACAGATATTTAACGTAAAATTTATTGACAATAGATAGAGAGCTCTGATACCATGATAAAATATCAGAAAAAATTTTGTAAAAAATATATGTTTTATTGATATATAAACAAGTATTTATGGTTATTGGAATTAAAACCAGTCTTATAAGATTCTGATGTAGGATTAGAACTAATTTTTTAATTTTATAATAACTCTAAATCAATTTAAAAAATTAACTTCTACCCTATTTACAAACTAATGTTTTAGTCTTTAACATGCTATCCGGGTGGTGCTGGTTTGTGCACAAGTGTGAAAGCGGGAAAGGCCGCCGTGAAAAAGCATGGAGAAAGTAAGAATGGTTTATCGGATGCTGGTCTACGCTGGTGGCTATTTTAATTAAAAGAAGGGAGAAAATGACTATTTTAATTTGTAGTGTTAATTAGACATTTTTATCCTCTAAAAATTGGCCTTGTAGCAGAGTCGATGTCGAAAAATATAGACAGAGTGATATTTTTTATGTGCAGTGACGATCATTTTTAAAATATAATGATTATTTATTAAATTTTATGATCCCTAATTTTAAAATTTTAATTGTTATTTTTGCTCATTTCTATTTTTTTCTTCCCTTTAAACTACTCCTCTTTACTAAAAAGGGAAAACAGTTCCGAGCGGGACTAAATAGAATGGGAATTAATTTAGCTTGCATGGATCCAAAAATAACGGACACAGATTACTTGACTTGATCATATCAAATTTTATTATTGAAGAGTGATAATATCACTCATACATCAACACCACCATATCCCAACATTCACAACGGAGAAAGAGAAAAACAACCTGACACTTTTAAACCCAATCAGTAGTGCGAAAACCAGAATCGGCATTCCACGACACGATTTCCGGTGGCCGGATCTGCGGAGTAGACACCAGCGGTGGCGATTCCTTGTGCTAAGCGGAAATCACCAGAGCCACCCAATATTGGGAATTCCCTATTGGCCGAGAATTCTGCAATGCGGCCAAGAACACTGAGAGTGCTCCCGTTGTGTTTACCTTCCGTGAAAACAAAGTTAAGGGCCGCCAGTAAACTCACGACGTTTTGTGACGATGAAACATAGAGACCTTCCACGTAACCAACTTGCTCCGAACTCATGGTTGGTCCCGCGGTCAAAAGATCGTCTACTACGTTAACAATGCCGAACTGTGTCGGTGATTTGTCCGTCAGGTTGGCCTTAGCAACCGGGACGATGCTGGGATCCTGCCCGGCGACCGGTACTGCAACGTCGTGAATGAAGAAGTGAAGCTTTGTGGATTTAGGTTTTGCATGGTGGCGAAGATTTTTGAACCATTTATCCACGGATTCTTCCCTTTGATCAGGGAGAGAGCGAATCACCGGAGCCATTGAGAGAAACACCATGGCCAGCGCCAATCTCACTGTCATGCTTGATTTCGCCATGTGGGGTTGGTTTTTGGTTCGAGAAATTCCTATCTCTTTATCTATTTTTGAGAATGAAACTCACTTCTTTTTTATAATCATTTTTAGGAAAAAAATAAAGGGAGGAGAGTAATTCTTGGCCTTTCTCTCAAATTGTGTAGGCGGAATGCATGGGACTCGTGATAAGCTCTGACCGGGTATTGCACGGTACTCATCTCTCTTTTTAATTAATTACAAATACTCCTCTTCTTAAAAAAAAATTATAATAATCATATTTTTTAAATGAAAAAAAATACAAAATTGGTCCTATATAATGATCTTATCACATAATTAATCCTACACATTCCGAACTTGACAAATTTGGTGTTAAACGTTTCAATTAACAAATACACCTTGTTACACATGTCATATGACAGTCACGTTAGAGACACGTGGCTGCCACGTTGCATAAATATTAACGGATGATAAGTCAGACGTTAAATCCTATTAAAAAATGTTAAATTTGACCAAATGTTTAAATTTTAGAAACATTTAGGAGTTCCAAACGTGTATGACCAATTATGTAATAGAGTCATTATATAGGACTAATTATGTATTTTTTATTTTTAAATTAAAAATAGGGTTGATAAAAACTCCCATAAAATTTACTTATAAATCAAATAGCCGCCTAACCTTTAGTAAATATCAAAACCCCATCCTCCGAACTAATATAAAAATGTTTAGATAAATTTGTCTTACTTTCAAAAATACCTTTTGAGTGATTTGTCTTAACCCTAATTTTATCCTATATGCACACGGGGAGTTTTGAACGGCAGGAGGATTTCTGAACGACGACAAGCTACAAGCAACACGCCGGAGATGGTGAGGAGAAAACTTGGGGGAGAAGGAATTACAAGAAATCTTTGGCGCAGGGGAATAAAAATGGAGGGGCAGAGATGAATAAAGGGGACTTGGGAGGTGATGCTTTGAGAGCAGAAAAAACGAGATCAGGGTAGAATATAGATATTGTAAGACATGCAGGACTTTGGCAAAAAGATAAGAACAAAGGGATAGCTTCGGGAGGAAAAAACAGTCCATCTACTCTCAATGGCAGCTAATTTGCTGAGAAAACTCCCCAATTATCCTATACTCGCTTTCATTTTCTAAGAAACCTACCGATTTTCTACCGTTGTTGTAGGTAATTTATGAACGCACATTACACTCAGTTGCTTTAGTGTGATTATGTATTCAATTGAATGATTCGTCCATTGATATTTTTCTTGATCCCCAGGAAGAGATACATGTTCTGCCGAGAATGGTTTTGGAAATTATGGCAGGAGGGGGCATTGTTTCAGAAGAGATTGATGAATGAGCATGTTTGAGATAAAATTTTGACACAATTGATAGTGGAGAGGAACGACTTTTGTTATTGGAAAGAGAAAATTGTAATTTGATATATTTTCGTTCTTAACTTTTTTTTTTTTTAATTTTAGAATTTATATGGGTTTTTAAGTCATTTTCTAAAATTTCGTTAATTGAAGGGGGAGTTTATATTTACTAAAGGTTCGACGGGTGTTTAATTTATAACTAAAGTCAGGCACGGCCATAAGGGGGTGTGGCCTGGTATGAGTCACAGGACCCCCAAATTTAGGGGTCCAAAATATTAAAAATTTACGGATAAAAAATGTTTATTTTTATTTTACGGTGAGTTAAAAACGTGTCAACGATATTTTTTTAGTTTTATATATTTTGGTTGGAAGACATAATCGTATATTTTGGTTTGTAATAGATAATAGTATAACACAACATATTTATACTATTTATGATTTTGTCTTTATTATTAAATATTTTAGAGTCTCATTTTAAATAATATAACATGCCTCAATCTCATTTGGGACTATAACTAAAGTTTAAGGGATTTTTTTATATATCAATTGACCTCATATTAAATAAAAAATCAGATCTACTACTAACAAAAGAATTGTATCTTAATGATTAACAATTTCTTTAAAATTAATAGGTATTAATTTCGAGTTATGTAAAATTTGATCTCCTTGTTAAAAAAAAAAAAAAAAAAAAAAAAACTAGATTCACCCATCCATAAAACGGTATTGCCCGTTTTGATATACTTTGTTTTAAAAAGAAAGGATAACTTATAAAAGTCTTGAAATACGTCAATGCATCTCCATACTAAATCTGTAGAGATTGTCGCAATAAATAATGCTGAATAAAATGTCCACTTTGTTCCTTCTCTCTCCTACTGCTCCTTCAATTATTATTCCATATTTCTACTGAAACATAATTTATTAAAAAATATATATCAATTATAATAAATATTATATTAAATATAATTAAATAATTCATTATTTATAACATGAAAATAAATTAAATATCATATAAAAATATATTATTTTTCAAACACATATCAATATATTAAATATTATATAACAATATTTCACTTTATGAAATATAAAATACATCAAATATAATGAGAAAATACATCACATATAATATAATATGAAAATACGATGTAGTATGATGGATGAGAAAAAACAATGTCACACTTAAAACCAATTAATAGTGCGAAAACCGAAATCGACATTCCACGACACGATTTCCAGTGGCCGGATCAGCGGAGTAGACACCGGCGGTGGCGATTCCCTGTGCTAAGCGGAAATCACCGGAGCCACCCAGTATTGGGAACTCTCTATTAGCCGAAAATTCTGCTATGCGGCCAAGGACACTGAGAGTACTGCCATTGTACTTACCTTCCGTGAAAACAAAGTTAAGCGCCACCAGTAAACTCACGACCTTCTGTGAGGAAGAAACATAGACACCTTCTACATAACCAACTTTCTTCGAACTCATAGTTGGTCCGGCAGTCAGGCGATCGTCGACTACGTTAACTATGCCGAACTGGGTCGGTGATTTAGCAGTCATGTTGGCCTCAGCAACCGGGACGATGCTGGGATCCTGCCCGGGTACCGGTTTTGCAATGTCATGAATGAAGAAATGAAGCGTTTTGAACTTGGGTTTTGCATGGCGGCGAAGATCTTTGAACCATTTATCCATGGCTTCCTCACTTTGATCTGGAAGACTGCGAATCAACGGAACCATGAAGAGAAACACCACGGCCAGCGCCGATCTCATTGTTATGCTTGAGTTCGCCATGAATCCGATCACTCACTTCTTTCTAATAATAATTTTTAAAAAAAAAATAAAGGAAGGAGAGTAAATCTTCTTCTCTCAAATTATGTGGTCGGAATGAGTAGTTGCAGGAGACTTGGGAGATCATTCTAGGTTTATATAATGATAATAAGCTCCGAGTGGGAATTGAACAGTAAACAAAATTATTATTCTCCTTTTATATAGATACGTCGAAAATAAAACATACTAAATTTAAATGTTTAGAACACATATTAATATTTTACCAACCTTCTTTATAATAATAATTCTTTTTCCATAGGGCAAATATCCCTATCAATAACCATAATTAAACTATTTACTGAATTATATATTTTTTATTTGATAAAAATTAAAGATTTAATGCTGCTCCACGGAGAAGCCAACAGATTTCTTGGCGAAACTAAGGCTCTTCTATAAAGTAAATATCTTATAATTCTTTTGAATTGCTTTCTCGGACTTTCATGGCCTTCTTAGACTAGACCAAAATGTCATCTTGAATTTGTGAATGTAAAAAAGTAAATTGTAGAATCTCTCTTTTGTGTTTTAATAGTTGTACAGGGCTGTAGGATTCTGCTTAATCTGTAATTATTATCCGATGAACTGATTTAGATAAATTAAGAAGGAAAGCCTTGTACTCACATCCTTTGGTCTCAAATTTCTTATCAATAGAATTTTGGCTTAACAAATAAAAAGATTTAATGCTGCTTCATATATATAATAAAATTTAAACACTTTATCTTTTTATTAAAAAATAATAAATTATTTTAGCTCAAACACACTTTTTAATTTTATAATATCTAACTTTAACAATATAAGAATGACTTTTGCTTTATTAGGAAAGACTTTTGTATAGAAGAGACAAATATTGTCCAGTGGGTCCAATACAACTCAAAAGTTTTGAACGATAGTAGTATTTTAAGTCGACGCAAGAATATTTGTATTTACATATTTATTAAAATATAGTATTACTTTCGTTTTAACCTAATAATTATATTTATTAAATTAAAAATAATATTATTAGTTTAAAGAAGGAATAAGAAAGAAAGATTCCAAAACTATTCCTTCTTGTGGTCACTTTTCTGCCACATTTTCTTTTTTTTCCAAACAGTCAACTAGCCATGACGGCTAAAATGATTGGTAGGAGAGAAGCTTGCACATCGTAGCATTTCTTTTTAATTTAGCATAGTAGCATTTCTTTTATGAATATTATTAGCATTTCTTCTCGTGGTCACTTTTCTGCCACATAGTAGCATTACTTTTTCTAAAACCAGATTTCATGAAAAAAAAATTTATTTGAATAATATATAATTTTTTATTTTTTATAAATTATGTTTGTTATTAAAATTTTTATACTTATATCTTTACTTATTTGTTACTAAAAATATAAAATTTATGAATAGTTATATTAATGAAAAGATTAAAAGTTAGTATGAAAGATGAGGAGAAGGTTAATAGTTGATATTCGGATCAATAGACTGTAGGGCTATAGGAGTAAAATTCATCATGCTCCTATAATAACGCGTTATTATTATTTTTTTTATGCATAATTTTTTTTTAAAAAAAATACTTTTTAAAATAAATAAGACAACATATATCAGATCAGCGGATATCACAAATATAAAATAAATCATCTCATAGAACTAAAACATACTTAACAAGGGGGATCAAATCATGATTATATAGACATCAAATCAACAGACTATAGATATCAGATTAAGAATATAAAAGAAATCATCTCATAGAATTAAAACATACTTAATAAGGGGAATCAAATCATGATTATATAGACATCAGATCAACAGACTATAGATATCAAATCAAGAATATAAAAGAAATCATCTCATAGAACTAAAGCATACTTAACAAGGGGGATCAAATCATGATTATATAGACATCAGATCACAGAATAGTAGAAATCAGATCAACAGACTATAGATATCAGATCAAGAATATAAAAGAAATCATACAGTAGAACTAAAACATATTTAACAAAGGGGATCAAATCATGATTATATAGATATCAGATCACAGAATAGTAGACATAAGATCAACAGACTATAGATATCAGATCAAAAATATAAAAGAAATAATACAATAGAACTAAAACATATTTAACAAGGGGATCAGATCATGATTATATAGACATCAGATCACAGAATAGTAGATATTAGATCAACAGACTATAGATATCATATCAAAAATGTAAAAGAAATCATACAATAGAACTAAAACATAATTAACAATGGGGATCAAATCATGATTATATAGACATCAGATCACAGAATAGTAGACATCAGATCAATAATATAAAGAAATCATACAATAGAACTAAAACATACTTAACAAGGGGGATCAAATCAAAATTATATAGACATCAGATCAACATACTATGGATATCAAATTAAGAATATAAAAAAATCATATCATACAACAAAAACGTCCATAACATGTATTCATATATGCAGACTTTAGAAAATCATATCACAAGACAAAAAAATCATAAAAAAATATATCTCATCTAAAAAAATTACTATTATTAGAGTGAAAGTAAAATTGTATGTAAGACCGCCATGTAAATTACCTTGATATCCTTTCCTTTGTATTAAAAAGATCTTGAATTTAAATTATGGCGGGTGGGTATAAAAAAAATTAGGATAAATGATAATTATTAAAAAAATAGAGGAAGTATGGGTTTCTGTAGAAAAAAAAAATTATGGGTTGCTTTCCTGAATTTCAGAAAGCATGTTATTGTCATTGTCTGCATATGTATATAACAATTTTGTTTATTTGATTAATTATGCCTTAAATTTCTATTAAAAAAAAAAGCTATAGTTTTACCTTTCAAATGCATAATAATGTAATTATACATCAACCCTCTTTAAGAAAAATTTAAAAATGTATTATACATCATTTATAACTAAAATGTTTAAATTCATTTTTGGTCACTCAATAGGAATTATTCCGGTTTTAGCCCATCTTTTATTTTGGTCACCAATACTAGCTTAATTAATTTTTTAATTATAGTCAATTTTACGAAAAAATTTAGAAAATAATGGATTAATTCATTTGATCGCTAGTCAAACCTACTTTTTTCTTAACCATGATTTGTATCATAGTTTGTTCAATCAATTTTATGATCTGAATCTTCATGAATGCTCAACCCATTTAGGATTTCAGCCTTGGATTTTGAATTAATCTAAATGAGTTGAACATTCATGAGGAACCGAGTTATAAAATGGATTGAAAAAATTATGGTACAAATCATAGTGAAAAAAAAGTTTGATTAGTGATCAAATGAATTAATCCATTTTTTTCTAAACTTTTTCATAACAAAGGACTATAATTGCCAAAAAAATAAATTTAAAAGGGACTAGTATTGGTGACCAAAATAAAAGAAAGACTAAAATCGGAATAACTCCTATTATGAGAACAAAAAATGGATTTAAGTTTAACTAAAATATATGTGTAAATAATAATAATAAAAATTTTAATTCCAAAAACATTCAAGCTTTCTAAATCTTCAGTTTTCATCGGACCTCAACATGCAAGTTATAGGTCCAGTTAGGGCTGGCAATTCGTGTCGTGTCTGTGTTGTCATATTCGGGTTGACGTATTGGCGTGTCGAGAACCCCTAACCCATTTAACTAATCGTATCGAAAACTCTAACCCTAATCCAACCTATTTATAATCATGTCGATCCGAACGTAACCCGTGTAACTCGTTTAATTAAACAAGTTAAGTCAACTACCTGCACACCAATCCGACAACTTAATTAAATATAAAAACACTCAACATCTATTTCATACATCTTTTGTTCTTTCTTTTTTAAATTATTTTTCAAAAATCATGCAGGAAGAAGATATATTTTTTTACCATTATGGCAAAACAAAAAAATCACTGACCTTATATTAGGAGCAGCATCAAATTAGAAATTACCAATGATAAAAAACTACCATAAGTAATCATTTATTTTAATTTTAATGATTGGAGTGGAGAATGTTTCAATTATGTGTAGCTAGTTTGAGTGAAAAATTAACAAAAACAGCAACCATAACTATTTATTTACACTGAAAAAATAACCAATAATTGGTAAGAATATAGAAAGAAATTAACTGATTATAATAAATATCACAATGCTGATGAAGGGCCCTGATATCAATTCATTTGTAGTAATAATAAATAGCAAATGGAGAGAAACGTCATAAACGAAGAGAAGTAGTCATACTGGTCATAATTAAAGGAGCATACAGAGATACAACCAATAAAAAAAGGGTTCACAGGTCAATTCGTCAACCCGCCGGGTTGACCTGAACCTAACATGCGATTAAACGGGTCGATACGAATCCGACCCGTTTAATTAATTGTGTCGAAAATATCAACCCTAACTCATTTTTTTCATATTGTGTTCGTGTCAAGTGATTATGTCGTGTCAGCAATTGCCAGCTTTAGATCCAGTTGATTGCATTTACCGGCTCAGCTGGTCTTCACTCCTCGAAGAAAACCCTAGCGGAGCCGATTGCCCTGTATGGCCTTCACTGATTTGGGCGATGAAAATTTATTTATTTTTAATTAAATATGGGGAATTTAAAATCTGGCGATAAAAAAATGTAAAATTCAAATTTAATATTTTTTTAATCTCTCGTAATAAAGAGGATGTTAATTTTGGTTATTTTTAAACTTTGGTTGACCAATTACTATTTAATTTTTTTATGGTCATTTTGATATTTTTTAATGAAAAAATTAAAGAGATAATGGTTTAACTCATTTCATATAGTCAAATCTATTTTATATTTAATTATGATTTATTTAATCTATTTTACGATTTAGATCTTCTTTAATATTTAATTCATTTAAGATTTTCACTGTGATTTTGGAGTAGAGGTCCATCTGAATATTAAAAAGAATTTGAATCATAAAATGAGTTAAACAAATCATAATATAAATAATTTTTTAGTAAAAAGTAAGTTAGTCAGATGAGTTAAACTATTATTTTTTAATTTTTTAATTCTATATTATCAAAAAGATATAATAAAAAATTAAACGTGAATATTTCAATCGATCAAAATTTAAATATAACATGCCTTCATTACGAGAAATAAAAAAATAATTCGACTTAAAATTTATAAACCTACTATACCAATCTTTTAAAACTATTTATGATTGAAAAAAATAAAAAATTTTTGAAGCAATGAAAAATCACAATTATTGATAATAATAATTCGATAATATATTAAAGAAAAAAACCAGATCACACCAATCCATGGAAACAGTATGGCCCGTTTAGATTTAAAAGAAAGGATAACATTAAAAGTCTTGCAATAATGTTCCTTCTCTCTTCTACTAGTAGTACTCTTTCTTGTTTTCCGTAAGATTGTCTGCGATGATGACACGTGTTATTGATTCCAATGAACATCATCTGCATTGTTTTTTTTTTTTTTTTTTGAGCAAATCTGCATTGTTGATAATATACTTTTTATTATCATTACATTTATTTTTACTGTGACTAAAAAGTCAAAAGTTTTCAGATTTTTGTGTAATTTTAAAATTTTAAAAAATAAATATAAGTTTTTCTTTTTTTTTAAATTAATATTTAAACACATTAATATATCATTACTATCTTTGTTGCCGAGCTATTGTTTACGATGTTGATTATGAAGAAGAAGAAAAATCCCAAATAGTTGTTGAAAGTTACAATACCAGTGACAACAACTTTTACTTCAAGAACGATTCGATTGATAGGTTATTCTTTCCATTTGTTCAGTTCGGTGTTCTTCATGTTATTCAATTTTGTTTCCTTTTTCAATTTTTCTTAATTTCCTAGCTTGATGCAAATTCTTCGGCATCTATTGTATATATATATATATATA
Source organism: Knoxia roxburghii (assembly GCA_030378225.1). NCBI lineage: Eukaryota > Viridiplantae > Streptophyta > Magnoliopsida > Gentianales > Rubiaceae > Knoxia > Knoxia roxburghii. Next base: position 5,402,464 of record CM059420.1, on the reverse strand, counting down.
TATATAAACCTTTTATTACATGTCAAAATTTTGTTATGGATCAACGTATCTAAAATTTCAAATGTAATGGATAATTTTGAAAGAGTCGAAACATGTTGAACCAAAAAAGTAAATTTGTCAAACATATTGAATTAAAATTGCATTTTTCCCCTAAAAATATTGAAAAGAGTTGTCTAAAGATATTAATTGTTACCAAGTTTAATTAGTTTGTGTCTATAGTTTCAAACATTAAGATATTTTGTCACACTGCATATTACAGTCTTTATAACAAATTTTAATTATTTTTTATATATATTATATTTTATATTAATTTATATATATTAACACCATGTAGTCTTATTTGATTGTTTTTATTTTTATAATATATATATTTTTCGACATCTTTTAAATATACAAAATAATTGAAGAGTGGAATTAGGCACGTGTGACCCATCTCTCAATCAGGGCGAATTTTTAGGATAATCATATCAATAATAATCCTAAAATCCAGCCACATCCCACAAAATTCTCTCCACATCCGATTCTAAAAACATTATTCTTCTTTCAAAAAAAAAAAAAAAAAAATCTCTCCGGTGAATCGTGGGCGACCGACCTCGAGGGAGTTCCGACCAACGTGCTTCTCGATTTGAATCTACAGCAAGGAGAGGCGAGTGATGTTAGTGTTACTGTGACGGATTCGATCAAGGTGGGAGAGGAGTGACTGCTGACAGCGCTGGAAAAGGAGGGCGAATAGCTTTTACTCCTCAGAAAAATTGATCTGTTTTCCCTTTATTGTTTTCAAAGTCCCCATTTCGGGATCCATTTTATTGACATAGCAACTTCCACTCATGGGCAACTTTTGATTTTCTTATTTGCTCTTTTTTGTTTGTTTTGGCGTGTACACACTACAAGTGCTTGAAAGTACTACTCTGGTGGATTTATTTAGTGAGAAAAGTGAAATTCTATTTTTTTAAAAATATTTCGTATATGTTTAAGTACTACTGGTGAATTTATTCAGTGGGAAGAGTGAGATTTTATTTTTTTAAAATATTTCTTATTTGTTTGACAGATTTATTCAGTGGGAAGGGTGGGATTATATATATTTAAATATTTCTAATTTGTTTAAGTAGTGGGAAGAGTGGGATTTTTTTTTTAGATATTTCTTATTTGTTTGGTGGATTTATTTAGTGTGAAGAATATTAAATATTTCTAATTTATGGAAGAATGAATTCTTGTAGTTGGTGCCATTAATAGTAAATATAAATCTAAAAAAAATTGAAGCCAACTGATAGGCCACGTCGTTCAGTCAGGCAGAAGCAACAACCAAGTTGGAAGAAGGATTTCGTGGGTTAATTAAGTTACCACACGTTTCACGTTTTACCTATTTTTATGTAGGCATTAGCTTCATGTGTTAGTTCCTGACATATAGGGATTTACTTATCTCTTTTGTAATTATAAATATCTCAGAGAATTACTCTGAAGAAGCAGTGAAAACTTTTCAATTAATCTTTCTTCACCCAACTTTCTGGAGTCCTGGGATCCACTCGAAACGATCCTAACATTTTGGTGCTTTCTTTGAGAGAATCATGCCACCCCGCAAGGAACAGTCAGGGGCTTCATCTTCATCCTTGGAAGACATTGTTCATGCCTTAGCAGACACCGTTCAAGAAATTCAGCAAAAATCAGAGGCACAACACCAGAAATTATCTGCTGATATTCAAGCCCTCACCACCATTGTTGGCACTTTGCATCTGCAGTATGATCATTCCCCACCGTCCCAACCAGAGAAGGCAGAATCTAGCAACCATCCACCTCACTCAAATTTTCCGCCCACCAACATCAAACCTCCAAAAATCCACTTGAACTCGTTTGATGGAACAGATCCCTTGGATTGGTTATTCCAGGCAGACCAATACTTTGAGTTCTACCAAATTTTACCCCATCAACGATTACCAATAGTTTCCTTCTACCTTCAAGGTAAGGCTCTCAGTTGGTATAAATGGATGTACGCCAACCAGCTACTCACAAACTGGGAGGGCTTTGTACATGCTTTGAGAGTTCGTTTCGGGCCCTCCCGATATGAGAATCCACAGGCCGCGCTATTCAAACTACGACAACAAGGAGCAGTGTCCGATTACCAGATTGAATTTGAAAGACTCAGCAATTATGTGATAGGTTTACCAGCCAATGCCGTCCTGGACTGTTTCGTTTCGGGCCTCAAAATGGAGATACAACAAGAATTGGTAATTCACCAACCAAGAACCATCACAGAAGCCATCGGGATGGCGAAATTGATAGAAGCAAAACTAGCGGACGGACGACCAAGGACTCAATTCCAGACGCGAAGTTTTAACTCTGGCAACCTTCCCATGACGGGACAACCACCCTTCACCGCTGCAACAAATCAAAGGCAAACACCAGCTCTTCTGGCCGCACCACCATCAAGTCTTTCCCCGGCATCTATACCTGTTCGAACACGGCAGCCCTTACCCATACGCCGTCTATCTCCCGTGGAAATTCAGCAACGTCGTTCAAAGGGTCTTTGCTTTAATTGCGAGGAGAAATTCTCGCCCGGGCACCGCTGCAAATCAGCCCAATTTTTGGCGCTTATAGCCCCCGCCGAATCGGTGGAGGATAGTTTTGAACATATGGAAATTGACGCCTCGCCAGAATTCACACAAGAAAATTGGGAACAATCGGAAGAGACGCCGACTTGCCATATCTCCCTTGCAGCATTCCAAGGCCTCCCTAATTCCAGTACCTTAAGGGTGAAAGGCGATCTGTGTGGAAGAGCAGTGACCATTTTAATTGATTCCGGCAGCACTCATGATATCATCCAACCATGGCTTGTAGAGGAGTTGAAGTTAATGACCGCCAAAACCTCAGATCTCTCGGTTGTGGTAGGCAATGGGGAGAAAATTCCCTGCAGTGGCAGATGTGAAGAATTACCATTGGGTTTGGAAGGACGAAATTTTGTTTTTTCACCCCTAATTTTGCCTTTCTTTGGAGCAGATATAATCCTAGGGATTCAATGGCTCAGTACTTTGGGCCCAATACTTGCAGACTTCTCCATTCCAGCTATCAATTTTCAATACGAAGGACAGTGGATCCAACTCAAAGGCATAACATCTCTCCAAGCCATCAACCCAACACAAGTCAAACGCCTCTTTCACTCAAAATTAACCCACTCTATTTACCAAATTCACTGCACCTCTCACGCCACAGAAAAACAACTGGAAGCATCTTCCACAGACCCGGACATCCAGAACCTTTGCAACGACTTCAACCACATCTTTGAAGTTCCTACTTCTCTTCCACCGGGCCGCCTTCACGATCACCATATTCACCTACAACCAGCCAGTCAACCGGTGAATGTCAGGCCCTACCGCTATCCGCACTACCAAAAAGACGTCATGACTCATTTGATTTCAGAAATGCTTTCTGCAGGTTTAATAATCCCCAGCACCAGCCCTTATTCTTCTCCGGTTCTTCTTGTCCGAAAAAAAGATGGCACATGGCGGTTTTGTGTCGATTACAGAGCACTCAACGCAATCACAGTTCGCGATCGGTTCCCGATTCCCACGGTGGATGAGCTGCTTGATGAACTCCGCGGCGCCTCCATTTTCTCCAAGATAGACCTCCGAGCAGGATATCATCAGATTAGAGTAGCCCCGGGAGACACACACAAAACGGCTTTCCGCACTCATGACGGACATTATGAGTTTCTGGTCATGCCATTTGGATTGACTAACGCTCCTTCTACCTTTCAAGCTGTAATGAATGATTTGTTTCGCCCATGCTTAAGGAAATTTGTCTTGGTCTTCTTTGACGATATTCTGGTCTACAGCCCGGATCGCCAACAACACCTCCAACATCTACGCCAGGTTTTTAATCTTCTTGCAACTCACCAATTTTTTGCCAAATATTCCAAATGCGTCTTTGGAGTCCCTTGTATCCAGTACTTGGGACATATCATTTCGGAAGCAGGGGTTCAAGTAGATCCAGATAAGGTCACAGCTATTCAAAATTTCCCAAGACCATCCACGGTTACTGCTCTACGCGGTTTCCTAGGCCTCACAGGATATTATCGCCGTTTCGTACACCGCTACGCCAACATAGCAGGACCCCTGACAGACTTATTGCAGAATCATGGTTTTCTTTGGACTTCAGAATCGGAAAATGCCTTCCAACAATTAAAGAATGCCATGGCTTCCGTTCCAGTCTTGGCTCTTCCGGACTTTTCAAAAAAATTTGAGGTCACGACTGACGCTTCAGGGATTGCGGTTGGAGCTGTTCTATCCCAACTCGGTCATCCAATTGCTTATTTCAGCAAGAAGCTCTCTTCCCGGATGCAAGCCGCTTCAGCATATTCAAGGGAACTATTTGCCATCACTGAAGCAGTGCAAAAATGGCGTCACTACCTTCTTGGCAGGCCTTTTGTCATTTTCACTGATCAGAAAAGTTTACAGCATCTTCTTTTGCAGACCGTCCAGACCCCGGAACAACAACGATGGCTGGTTAAACTCATGGGCTACGACTATACTATTCAATATAAACCAGGCAAGGAGAATAACGTCGCTGATGCCTTGTCCAGAGTCGAAGTTCCCATTTTGGCAGCAATATCAAGTTCTTCTGCTTCTTGGATTGAGGAATTACGACAGTTCTATGCACAAGACCCCGCTGGCAAAACTCTTCTCCAAAAGGCGCACACGGCTGACCCATCTTCTTCTGAATTCCAACTCTGGGACGGCCTAATTTACTGCAAAGGTCGACTATTCGTTCCCACTCCCAGTCTCCAACAAGCACTTCTCATCGAATTTCACTCATCCCCGACCGGCGGTCACTCCGGAGTTCGCTCTACTTTAGCTCGATTGGCTGCCAACTTTTCATGGCCACACATGCGGAAATCAGTTCAAACTTTCGTCCAATCCTGCCAAGTCTGCCAACGCCATAAGCCTCTCCATCAAAGGCCTTATGGGTTATTACAACCCCTTCCAGTTCCGGTTCGTACTTGGGAAAATATTAGTATGGACTTCATTACACATCTTCCATCCTCGCAAGGTTATACTACCATTTGGGTCATTGTGGATCGCTTATCAAAATTTGCCCACTTCATTCCTCTGCATCCAAAATACACGGCGGCATCATTGGCTTCAATCTTCATGACGGACATCTTCAAGATACATGGGTTACCTTCCTCCATTGTTTCAGACCGTGATCCCCTCTTCCTCAGCAATCTATGGCAAGAATTATTTCGCCAATGCGGCACTACACTCAACTATAGTAGTTCGTACCATCCGGAATCAGATGGACAGACCGAGGTGCTGAACAGAACACTTGAGTCCTACTTACGCTGTTTCTCCAGTGCTGAACCAAAGAAATGGGCTCGATTTCTTCACCTTGCGCAGTTCTGGTATAATACTTCATTTCATACAGCCATACTCACTACTCCTTACACCGCTATGTTTGGTCACTCGCCAGTCGTGCCCCAAATTTATCAGGCTGGCACCTCCGTCAATGATGTGGTGGATCGGACTCTACAGAATCGAGAAGATATCCTTTGCAAAGTTAAGACAGCTCTCCATTCTTCTCGTCAACGCATGGAACACCAAGCCAACCAGCATCGGCAGGATAAAGCTTTCAACATTGGTGATTGGGTTTTTGTCCGCTTAAGGCCCTATCGACAACTTTCAGTTGCCGCCTGAAGCTCCAACAAATTATGTCCCCGCTACTATGGCCCATTCAAAATTTTGGAACGCATAGGGTCTGTCGCTTACCGCCTAGAGCTGCCACCGACTTCACTGATTCATCCGGTCTTTCATGTTTCTAAGTTACGTCAATATTTTGGTGATCCTCCGTCCGGTTCTTCCACTCTTCCTACCACCAATGATGAGGGTCATCCTATGGTTGTTCCACAGATCATTCTTGATTCACGCTTCCTTCAGCATTTTGATCCTCCACAAGAACAATTCCTTGTTCGTTGGTCACATCTTTCTGCCGACGATGATACTTGGGAGGACGCCAGACTCATCAGAGCTACGTATCCGGATCTTGCGCATACTTTTGACCTTGAGGACAAGGTCAATTTCGAAGAGTCGGGAATTGATAGGCCACGTCGTTCAGTCAGGCAGAAGCAACAACCAAGTTGGAAGAAGGATTTCGTGGGTTAATTAAGTTACCACACGTTTCACGTTTTACCTATTTTTATGTAGGCATTAGCTTCATGTGTTAGTTCCTGACATATAGGGATTTACTTATCTCTTTTGTAATTATAAATATCTCAGAGAATTACTCTGAAGAAGCAGTGAAAACTTTTCAATTAATCTTTCTTCACCCAACTTTCTGGAGTCCTGGGATCCACTCGAAACGATCCTAACACCAACCCATATGAATAACAGAAAATATTAAAAAAATAATAAAAAAATCTTCATCGTCTTTGTTAATTAGAATCCGAATAAAAACTAAAAACAGAATTGTCAGTTATCTTGATTAATAAAAAAATATAAAATTAAATTAAAATAAAAAATAAGATAAGATAAATTAAAAAAAAAAAGTAACCACCCCAAAAATAAGTAATAATTATTATTTCATTATTAAAGACGCGTGAAACATGTAAACCTAAAAAAAATAAAAATTTAAAAAAAATTTATAACATCATCAAAACTACTTAATTTTAAAGATTAAATCATGATACTAGTTACTCATGGACTACATGATAACTTGTCATATAATCAGCTCCCTTTCCTACTAGTTGGGAACACCAACTTGGAGACACGTGAACCTGGGCAAATTATATCGATTCTTATTAGGATATTTTGCAAAGTGTCCTAGTAAATTATAAGTAATAATTAAAATTATATTATAATGAGTCCTATGAATTGCCCATTAACTCTCCTATAATTAATCTTCTCCCCCACTTGTACCTATGACACACTGTTATATAATCTAGGACTATAATATGAGCATCGCCAACCTGCCCATCAATCGTGTTATCCTATCCTACCACTACAACCAACGTAAAATGTCATGTCATAATAAGTAAATTAAATATTTTAAAATTTTAATATAATTTTTAATCTGAAATTATTATTACTATTTTTTATTTGAACAAAGATAGAGACATCACTAATCTACTTCCACCCGGTAACTCCAACTCACTCCATTCCTAATATTAATTAAAAAGTGCCAACCTCTAAAAAATCTCTTCAAAATCTCTTCTTGTCCTATTTGATAAATTAAATAATTTTTATAAAGAAATGTGATTATATTGATTTGTTTAATTAATTAAATGTATTTTATTAAAAAAATGATAATTATTTTTAATCTATCAAATAAATAAAATGCATTCACAAACTACTTGTAGCGTCTAAAAAAAACTTATCTAGGTTATTTCGGGCAAAATCAAGAATGGAGAATGGGAAAGGAAGATAACATAAATAGAGAATTGAGGGAGCTTAGCTTTGAAACATTGATTTAAAGTACAAACTCATCCATCAATAATGTACCAAACTGAAGCGACATTCAACGATATGGTTTCCTGATTTATCAGGCGGGTGAACTGCGGCTGTGACAACTCCCTGTGCCAGCCGGAAATATCCAGAGCCACCCAGAACTGGGAACTCCCGATTCTGGTCAAATTTCGGTATGCGGCCGAGAACACTGAGAGTACTACCTTTGTACTTACCGTCGGTGAATACAAAGTTAACCGCCACCAGAATACTCGCAATCTCCTTGGACGCCGAAACATAGACCCCTTCAACATGGCCAACCTTGGTGGAATTCAGTTCCGGTCCTAGAGTTAATGGATCGTCGACAACGTTGATTAAACCAAACTCCGTGGGAGATCCCGAAGTAACATTTGCCTGAGCAACTTTTACGATGGAGGGGTTTTTCCCGGCAAGAATGTCGTGAATGTAAATGTGAAGTTTCGCCATCTTGGGTTTTGCATGAGCCAGCTTCTCGAACCATTTATCGACTGGTTCGGGAGCTTCATGATGGTGGTGAACGCCGCGAGCCAGTGGCGCCATGGACATCATCGGAATGGCAAAAAGCATTACCAATGAACTCATTATGACTATTATTTTCGCCATGGTTGGGAGAGAGAGATGTAAGTTGGAATTCCACTGAATTAAGGACATCATATAGAGAGAGAGTTAACAGCACCACTTTCATCGTGGATCAACTTGGACCTCTCGCTTTCAAGTTCATCATCATCACTCAAATATTCTTATTTTATTGTATTCAAAAAGAATTCCATAAAATTAGGGTGTGTTTGATAACTCAACTTGTTTATGACTTAATGAATTAAGAATTTTTTTAATTAAGTACGTTTGATAACTACAATTTAAAGTCTTAAGATATTAAGTAGGTCTAAATTGCAAGTATAATTGTTAGCTTAAAAATAAGTGATTGACGAATCACTTATTGCTAAACTCAATTTGTTGTAAATTTTTTCTTATTTTCAATATTTATTATTCTTTTTAGTTTTTTCTTTAAATAATTTGTATTTATTAAATATTTTTTTAAAAAATATTTTATCATTTAAATAAATAAAAAATATATTTATGACATGGATTTTTATTTTTTTATAATTTTAATTAATATGTGATATTTATTTAATTAATATTTTAGTTTTAAAATAATAATAATATTCTAATTTATTATTAAAATTTTTTAAAATATTTTTATTAGTAGAATTTCACAGTATTATATAAAAAATTACACATCTTAAAAATTATGTTATATATTAAAAAAATATTTTTTTAATATTTTTTTAAAAAAATAAGATAATTTAATTTAAAATTTTATAAACTTATTTTGTAATTTAGACTTCATAATTTAGACATATTTTTTAATTTTATCAAACAAAGCTAACTTAATGGATTCAGACTTCATACCTCAAATTAAGTTTTATCAAACGAAACCTTACACTAATGGAGCTGAATGAAAAAAGTTATTTTCATCCTCATCCACAAACTTTTTGAAATTCTTTAATCTTACATACTATTTGATCCATTCTCATATTCTAGGTTAAACAAAACTCGTCGAACTACTCAAATCTAATTTTGTTTGATTCTATTAGTTAGAGCATCTCCACGATTAAAAAAATGGATTTAACAAAAATATCTTTTTTATACAGAAAAATAGAGTAATTGGATTGAAGTAAAATTATTATAAAATGATAAACTGTACTTTATTTTAAAAGTATTAAATTGGAAATGCTCTTGGAAAAATGAAATTGAAATGACAACATAAGATGAAATTTAAATTTTTGGAGTGCGAGGGAAAAATTAGAAGAAAGATTCAAATTTCAAAAAACGATCGAGGACAGAGAATTGGCTGTGTGTACTGGAAATTAAGAAAAAGATGTCGGTACTGTGTTTGACATCAATAATTACCCTACGAGTCAATCATTCATGAGCAGCCTATTTTTTTGAGGAAAAAAGTTGTTGAGAAGATAAAGTTTTTTTTTTTTTTTTTTTTGAAAAAGAATTCTTTTTATGTGAAGGAGAAAGCTAATATAGCGAATAAAATTTTCTTTGAATGTCAAAAATTTAGTGAAGAAATTTAAATTTTAAACTTTTAATGAGGAAATGGAAAAAAAAGCTTGGGTATTGCTAATTATCCCCCTATCTTTTTATTAGTTATTAAACATTTTGGACGATTTTGTTTATGACATATTTTAAAAAAATTGCTAAAGAAATTTGGATGGTACAGCCGAGTCGAACAAGGAACACGGCTAACATTTCACCGATTGGAAAATTTATGCGGCTACAATAGCCATGGAGCCGAAAATATTTTTCACTTAAGAAGAAATTAAGCTGTGAATATTGTCCAGCTTAGATCGTTGCGGCCATTGTAGGGGTGTAATTGAGCCGACCTGCTCGGGCTCGGCTCAGTAATGAAAAAGTGGGAGTTCGAGCTCGAGCTCGAGCTCTGTTCGGCACGGTAAATAATTGTCGAGCTCACGAGTATGGATATAGACGTTTTTGGACGTGGTGCTAGTTGTTTGAGAAGTTGTTCTAGTTGTTCTGAGACGTGATAGACTGTCTTTGTGAAAAAAATTAGTTTAAATTCACACACAATGATGTAGACGTTTTTGGACGTGTTGCTAATTCTTTGAGACGTGGTGCTAGTTGTTCTGAGATATGGTAGACTGTCTTTGTGAAAAAAATCAGTTTAAATTCACACGCATGGATGTAGACGTTTTCGGACGTGGTACTAGTTGTTCTGAGACGCGGTGAGATGTTTTGTGAAAAAATCAGTTTAAATTCACATGTTTGGATGTTGACGTTTTTGGACGTGGTGCTAGTTGTTTGAGAAGTGGTGCTAGTTGTTCTGAGACGTGGTAGACTGTCTTCGTAAAAAAATCAGTTTAAATTCACATGCATGGATGTAGACGTTTTCGGACGTGGTGCTAGTTGTTCTGAGACGAGGTGAGATGTTTTGTGAAAAAATCAGTTTAAATTCACATGTCTGGTTGTTGACGTTTTTGGACGTGGTGCTAGTTGTTTGAGAAGTGGTGCTAGTTGTTCTGAGACGTGGTAGACTGTATTTGTGAAAAAAATCAGTTTAAATTCACATGCATGGATGTAGACGTTTTTGGATGTGGTGCCAGATGTTCTGAGACGATGTGAGATGTTTTGTGAAAAAATCAGTTTAAATTCACATGTCTGGATGTTGACGTTTTTGGATGTGGTGCTAGTTGTTCTGAGACGTGGTAGACTGTCTTTGTGAAAAAAATCAGTTTAAATTCAATGCATGGATGTAGACATTTTTGGACGTGGTGCTAGTTGTTCTGAGACGAGATGAGATGTTTTGTGAAAATAATCAGTTTGAATTCACATGCATGGATGTAGACATTTTTGGACGTGGTGCTAGTTGTTCTGAGACGAGGTGAGATGTTTTGTGAAAAAATCAGTTTAAATTTACATGCATGGATGTAGACGATTTCGGACGTGGTGCTAGTTGTTCTGAGACGTGGTGGATTGTCTTTGTGAAAAAAAATCAGTTTAAATTCACACGCATGGTACAGGGTATAATTTCTGCAAAAAACTATTTCTAAGAATTGTATGGCCATTTTATTTATTTTATCTTATTACAACACCTACTTACAAGATCATGAACATTTCTAAGAGTTATATGGTCATTTTATTTGTTTTATCTTCACAAAACTCTTAGATCAGAGATCATGAACATTTCTAAGAGTTGAATGGTCATTTTATTTGTTTTATCTCATTACAACTCTTAGATATGAGATCATGATCATTTCTAATAATTGTATAGCCGTTTTATTTGTTTTATCTTATCAAAACCCTTAGATAAGAAATTATGAACATTTCGGTCCATCTCAGACGTTTTTGGACGTGGTACTAATTGTTCTGAGACAAAGTGAGATGTTTTGTAAAAAAAATCAGTTTAAATTCACATGTCTGGATGTAGACGTTTTTGGACGTGGTGCTAGTGTTTTGAGACGTGGTGCTAGTTGTTCTGAGACGTGGTAGACTGTCTTTGTGAAAAAAATCAGTTTTAATTCACATGAATGGATGTAGACATTTTTGGACGTGGTGCTAGTTGTTCTGAGACGAGTTGAGATATTTTGTGAAAAAATCAGTTTAAATTCACATGTCTAGATGTAGACGTTTTTGGACATGGTTCTAGTGTTTTGAGACGTGGTTCTAGTTGTTCTGAGACGTGGTAGACTGTCTTTGTGAAAAAAATCAGTTTAAATTCACATGAATGGATGTAGACGTTTTTGGACATGGGTCTAGTTGTTCTAAGACGAGTTGAGATATTTTGTGAAAAATCAGTTTAAATTCACATGTCTGGATGTAGACGTTTTTGGACGTGGTGCTAGTGTTTTGAAACATGGTGCTAGTTGTTCTAAAATGTGGTAGACTGTCTTTGTGAAAAAAATCACTTTAAATATATTATTATATATTAGGCTCGGTAGGCTCGCGAGCCTACCGGGCCTATTTTTTGTCTTCTCGATACTCGGCTCGTCAGTGAGACGAGCCGACTCGAGCTCTCCTCAAGCTCGGTCAATCCGACCTCGAGTCGAATTTTGACCGAGCAGCTCGGTTCGTTTACAGTCTAGGCCATTGTAAAAATACAGCCCCCAATAGTACAAAACGAAATAATTGTTTGACTGAAATGGCACATAACTGTAGGTTCCACATGATTGCTGTTAATCGCTCAAGAAATATGACTAATACAGAAGCTAACAAAAAATATTAGTCAGTGGACTCCGTTGCCCTAATCTTGTAGCACCTAGCAAGGTAGCAAAGCAAATCAAATTTCTTTTAGAAAATGGTGAAAATCGCCTACAAATCCCACAAAATGCACCCACCAATCCAAATACCACCAACACAAAATGCCACATTCCAAATGAATCCAAACACTACCAACACCAAATCTACTTCCCAAAATCACAAACAAATCAAAACGCCACCAGATCCCACAAAATCATACGAATCAAATTTTATAAAATAACACAAACAAAAACACAAATGAAAAATAAACAAAATCCTTGGGCTGGAAGGCCGTCGGAGTTTGAGCCCGACTAAATAGATCGCTCGAAGTAGATGGATTGACGGTGCTTGACCTGACCAATGTAGTTGCTAGGTCGAGGGAGAAACTAGGGAGAAGGGAATAGTGGAGGGATGGGGTGAAATCGCCGATGGAGGGAACTTCTTTATTTTCTGGCTTTGTAATTTTTTCATGGGTTTTGGGGGAAGAACTTTTGAAAGGATTTTTAGATTCACTTGTATTAGTTTACCTTTCAAAAGTTCAAAACATAGGAATATTTTTTGGGCTACTAAGTTCAGGCGCATATGAGGCAATTTAAATCGAACTAGCCCAAATTAGAGTTATTCATGTTCAGTAAAATAAATGTCAATTCTTATAAGATAAATATTAGAAGAATTCGGTCAACTTGTGTTCACACTAGGATTATTTTTATCCTTCTCGAACTTGGATTTCTATTGAGATTCAAATTGTATGAAGAGAAGAGTTTCTTTTGTAGGCATTAATTCGGCTAACCTACTCTATAAATAGAGAGTTTTCTCTTGATCAATAATAACTTTTAATTTTTTGACAACTTTTATACTCTGAACGTGAGTTCTTTGTTAGAATAACACGAGGAGAGTTTTTCTAGGATTTAACACCATATGAGTGTTCTTCCTTATTGACTTTATCTTCCGTGGCTAGAATAAAGTGATATCATTCAACATGCTCTTGGAGAGAGTATCGTTCGTCCTATTCAACCAGTAACGATTTATCTGCAAAATTAAAAGATCTTAGGTAGGGAATTTTCCCCTTTAGTTGAACCCCATCTTTGTTATCAAGAATTTTCATCAGAGTTCAAGGAATTCTTGTTGCCTAGGTCCAGTAGGAAGTAAGTGTTGGTTTTTCTTTATGCTTAGTTCTGTAAATTGCATGTTTTCAAATTTTTCAAAATTTTGCATGAAAATTTATGTTTTTTGGAACTAATCTAGAAAAATCCTTGGATAATGCGAACTTTGGATCTATGAAACGTGCTTCTTGATTCTAAAGAAACACCTTTGTCATGATCTTCGCAATCGGGAGTGTTTTGAGTCGAGTTAAGATGATATAATTGGCAACTATCTTTCTTAAGCAATTTCGTGATTTCTTGCCTGAAAAATAAACCCTACTTGCATGTTTTTAATTGCTGGCTGTTTAAGAATTTTTTTTTTATAATTGGTGAATTTCTTCCACCTTCCACAAAGATGGAAGAGATGCTAGTTGCTCTCAATCTAGGTTGCTTCTGACGGTTTTATAATGTAGAACATAGTTTGCATGGATTGGACTTCAAAAAGAAGTTTCGGTAGAATGACATCACAATAGTAACAAACTAATACTGTTGATAAAATATTTTGATACAATGAAGATAATTCTTGATTTTGGTAGCTATCTAGCATACTGAGTTTTAATTCATGAATTGCATAATTTTATTGAAGGCTCAACTCCTCTATATATAGGAGAGGGTGGCTGAATTATTAAGAGGAATTCTAGTGGTTCTAGGATTTCTTTTCTTAAATTTTCAAGTTTCTCTCTTTACAAAGATGAAAAATTGAGAGAGAGTTTTGTTTCCTTATCTAATTAATTGATCAATCTATGACCTTATTTATCTAATCAATCTATCTATGACTAAATCTTACTCATTTCTACAAGATTTAGTCCACAATTAACTAAATCAAACTCAAAATAAAAACAATCCCCACAAATTGGGAAATTCCCAACGTATCCCAAGGTGCAAAAATTTGGCTCCTTCACTTCTCATTCCTTCTACTTACCTTTTTGTCCAAGTAAACTTGTAGATCTTCTAGAACTTGCGTTGGCCGACATTCTTCTCCCTTTCTTGGGCTTGATTGGACCTTCTGAACTTCCTCAAGGGTAACATTCATCCGTAATGGATTTACAAAACCCCTTGATTAACCAAAAAACTCAAAATAAATAAAATATGCAAAATTGGCCCAAACTAGTTCCTATGGCTGAAAATTAAAGCACAAACAATAAAATTGGGAGCTTCACTGTTACACATGCATAATATTATGATCTTCTCCATGTGTAATTGTTCTTGAAGACAATTTCCTTGTTGTACCTTTCTTGGATCAAAATATTAAGGGTTTCATGTGCTTCATTTGTTCTTGTTCTTGTTAAATGACCATCCAACATGTCTTGCCAAAGGATATTGGCTATCAATGGAATCTTAAACAATTCCTTGGTGAACTTGTTCTACTTGATGGACTTAGCCCTGGCCATAGGAAGATTCTCATAGGTTTTTCAACCTTGTATAACTTATTTGATCTTGAACTTGTTTTAATGTCTTCAAATTGTCCTTGATACCTATGATGGACCTAAATATGTGCTTTTCATGGATGGGCTCTTCATGATGGGCATCTTCAAGGTTATGGACCTTTAGATCACATCATCCCATCCCCCCCCCCCCTTTCTTCTTCTTCTTCTTCTTCTTCTTTTTCTTCTTCTTCTTCTTCTTCTTCTTGAGACAAAAAAGAAAGATTAGTGAATTAACATGATATGATTTATGGTACCTAACTCTCTTACTCATAGTAGTTGTGGACTTAATTCCATTATGAATGTCGAAGACACTCTAGTTCTTGTTAAACTTTGAGTCCTAAATCCCTGCACATGAAAAGTAAAACAAGTTAATGAATCACATAACACATTAATTTTAGGTGTTTCTAACTCTTGTGTAAAATTTAAAAATTGAGTTAAACCAGGAAACTCTAATATAAATTTGAATATTACAGAAACAGCTGAGTTACTTGGGTCTAACCATGTGACTAAAAATATTGAAGAGATGTCTAAAAATATTAATCATTACCAAGTTTAATTAATATGTGTCTATCCTTTCCAACCTCTATCACCAAAACTTAGTAATTATTTTTGAAATTCAAACTGTTATCAGAAATTTATACTTATTGTTAATATAAATAATTACTGAGTATTTTCACTTATTGTTAATTAGTATTAAATTAGAGGTTTGTAAACTGCAAAGTTTATGTAAACTGCAGTTTACATATGGTGAAGGAGAGATTTATGTAAACTGCAAAGTTTATGTAAATTGCAGTTTTCATTTCGAAACTGCAAAGTTTACTGCAAAGTTTATGTAATTTGCTAAGTTTATGCAAAGTTTACTGCAAAGTTTATGTAAACTGGTACTTGGACAAAGTTTATGTAAACTGCAAAGTTTACTGCAAAATTTATGTAAACTTTGCAGTTTATGTAAACTGTCAGTTTACATAAACTTTGCAGTAAACTTTGCAGTTTACATAAACTTTGCAGTAAACTTTTCAGTTTACATATATAAACTGACAGTTTACATAAACTGCAAAGTTTATGTAAAGTGGCGTGAAAATTCTACAACTGTCATCCAACTTTGGGATTCCATATCTCCATCGTTTCTCATCCGTTTTGATCAAACTTTGGCTTGTTTTAAACCTCTCCTTACAGGGATTACACATAATTTTACGGATCTTTATTTGGACTTGTAAATCTCCCATAAATCAGCTCTGAAACAGAGCTGCAAGTGTTGTTCTTTTCGCAAAAAAATCTGAAGTAATTACTGTACTTCAGAAATTCATATCTTCTTCATTCTTTGTCCGATTTAAGCAAACTATAGCTCGATTTAAACCTCTTTTCATAAGGTTTACTCAGAAATTTATATAAGCAACTTTGGCTTTCTAGATTTTCCGAAAAACAACAAAGAACAGAGCTGTGTTCTGCAAACGTTCTGTTGGCTTATGTAAACTACTGATTCTTTGGTCAAAATACTTTTCGTTTATGTTAAATACTCTTTTCTGGTTCAAAATGGTCTTTGTTAGTATAAAAACATCGTTCTGATTCATTTGTATAAAGTGCTTGTTGTTTATGTAAAGTGTTGAATGTCTGTTTAAAGTATTGTTGTCAGTTTACATATGTAAACTATAAACTGCGAGTTTACATATGTAAACTGCAAAGTTTTATGTAAAGTGACGTGAGAATTCAATATAAACTGCCAGTTTACATAAAAGTTTATGTAAAGTGGCAGTTTACACCAATACAACGCGACTTTACATAAACTTTTATGTAAACTAGCAGTTTACATATGTAAACTATCAGTGAGAATTCAAACAAATGAGACGCGTGAGGAGTGAGAGAGAGAGAGAGAGAGAGAGAGAGAGAGAGAGAGAGAGAGAGAGAAACCACTTTACATAAACTTTGCAGTTTACATATGTAAACTCGCAATTTATGTAAACTGCCAGTTTACATAAATATTCAGAAAATAAACAACCAGCACTTTACACAAACATTCAGCACTTTACATAAACAATCAGCACTTTACAAAAACGAATCAAAACGATGTTTTTATACTAACAAATATCACTTTGAACCAGAAAATAGTATTTTACACCAAGAAACAGCATTTTGACTAGAGAATCAGAAGTTTACATAAGCCAACAGTACTTTACATAAACAAGCAGCACTTTACACAAACACCATTTTACACCAACAAGCCAGCAAAAATATACGATTTTTCATTAAAAAAATATATCTTTTTGCCAAAATCCTAATTTTTCTTTCATCTTCATGGGCTGCAAACACAACCAAACGAATCCCCTACTTCAGATCTATAAAATCCTAGTTTTCCTTTCATTTTCGTGGCTGATTTAGGGTTCTCTCAAACCCAAAAAATGGCAAAATTGTAGAAAATTGTATGGGTTTTGAAGCTTGAGATGTGGAGAGTATTTTGGCGGTGAGATATCTTCAAAAATCTTCTCGGAATGGCCGAAATCGGTGCGAGAGAAGAAAGAAAAGAGAGAAAAGAGGCTGCTGAAGGAGAAGATGAGAGAGAGTGAATAGATTAGGGTTTGAGGAGAGAGAGTCTGCTGAGTGTATATATAACAGGCACGTTAAATACACCGTCAATCTGCATCAATTTTTGCCTCTTTTTTTGTCTTTTTTTTTTTTTGCTAGGAGTAGTATATTTGTTTTACTCCTAGTAGTACGATGTACTAACTCTAAGTTAAGAGTTTCAATGCATTCTTTTTTCTCTTCTTTTACTTTGCCCCTCTTAATTGAAAGGCATTCAAGGTGAAAGATAAGTGTAAGGATTATAATTTTAAAAGAAGAGTATTACGTGTAGTTTAGCATTAGAATAACCTAATTAACTCCACGTACATAACCTTAATTTCACGTGTCAAGTGACTTAAAAGGCTGTTGAGTCAGCCGTTAAACCCTATTGAAAAATATTAAATTAGACAAAATTTGTTAATTTTAAAAACATTTAAGAAAAAATTTATGAAGTTTCAAATGTGTATAACCAATTGTGTAACAAGGTCATTATATATGACCAATTGTATATTTTTTCTTATGATTAATTAATATTTGTTTGTTATCTTCTTCACCCCATTTCCGCTATCCTTTTGATCCCATCCTCCTCCTCCTCCCGCCGACATACACTCTTCTCTTCCATCCCCTTCCTTCTCTCACGGCCACTCTTCTCTTTCAACCTCCCTTTCGCACAGTCACAAAACCCAAAACAAAACCCCTCCTTCCCATGTTTTCTCTTTCCCCAATAGACCACCATTATTTCCTTCCTCCCCTTAAACTCATCTCTCCCTCTGCTCTTTCATACTCCCCGACTCACCACTACAAACCCATCATCCTCCTCACGCCACGAACTGCAAATCGAAACCCACTTTTTTGCATTTTTCCGTGGGTGTTTTCTCCTTCCCCAACCATGAAAATGGTTTAGTTGATGGAGAATGGTGACTTCAACCTGTGGATTGGAGATAAATTAGAATATATATATATATATATAGATAGAGAGAGAGAGAGAGAGAGAGAGAGAGAGAGAGAAAAAGAGAAAAAGAAAGATGGGGGGTGGGGAGGGGGGGGGGGGAGGAGAACTAATTCTAGATGCTCAAACCCACCAAATAGGTTATGGATCATTCTCAAGTTTTTAGAAATCAATCAACTGTTTCCAAACCCAAACAGGTTCTTTGACAAAAAGGTGAATGAAACCTCTATATCTATATCCATATCCATTCTCATACCATTAAACTAAACAACCCCCCACTTTGCATTTACTAATTCTCTTCTCTCACTTATACTAATTAGACAAACAACTCCGAATTGATATTAAGTAAAATATATCTCTGATAGATAGTGAACATTCAACTTAAATTAATTAACAAAAAATAATGAAACTTATTGTACATTTATAGTACTTTCTACTAGTTTGAGCGACCGACCTTAGTTGGATTGTGATTCACACACAAAAAATAACCTACATAAATTAGATTGAGATTTATACACCAAAAACAATGCTTACATGATATTAAACTTTGCAACAAATAGTTATTTTGCATAATAATTTCGCTGCAAATGATTGACATAAAATTTCCAGTGGAAAATTATTATTGAAATAAAAATTCGAAACAAGGGTCACCTATGGATCTAAGCGTGCTCACAATCGATCTGATCAATAATGCAAAACGTGGAATCGGCACTCAACAATACGATTTCCGGTGGCTTTATCAGCGGAATAAACTCTGGCTCTAGCAATTCCCTGTGCCAGCCGGAAATCACCAGAACCACCCAACACCGGGAACTCCCGATTGTTTGAGAATTCCGCAATGCGGCCCAGAACACTGAGAGTGCTGCCATTGAACTTCCCTTCCTCGAACACAAAGTTAATGGCCACCAGCAAACTTAGGGCCTCTCTCGAAGCCGAAACATACACGCCTTCAACAAAACCAACTCTCTTGGAGTTCCTTCCCGGCCCGGATGTCAATTCATCGTCCACAACGTTGACAATTCCGAACTGGGTCGGTGATTTATCGGTAACATTGGACTTGGCGACTGGTACGATGCTGGGATCCGGGCCGGCGGCGATGTCGTGGATGAAGAAGTGAAGCTTTGACAACTTGAGTTTTGCGTGAGAAAGCTTTGCGAACCATTTGTCCACGGATTTATCACTTTGACTCGGAATGCCGTGACCCCATGGTACCAAGGCTAGCACAATGCCAAGAACCAGTACCATTACCGGAAAAGACGTCGGCATGATGATCACAGTACTAGGTTACAATATTCCGGCTGCTTTATTACTCTCTGAAAATTAGCACGGAATATTTCAGAATGGAGAAGACTGTAGGATATTATATAAAGCCCATTTACGGACGTGAAACACGTGTGTGTGTGTGTGTGTGTGTGTGTTTTCTTTTCAAAAGTATTATTTCTAAAGCTAATTTCTAAGTTCTAAATATACCATGTATCAAAGAAAGTTCTAATTATACCCTCCTGTCAAAAAGAGTATATATATATTTTGTATACAATTTAAGAAATCGAAATTCGAATTCAAAATATATTAATTTTAAATAAAAAGTGTTAATCATTCAATTATAACTCTTTTATCCAAAAGATATACTCTTTAAGGTTATGAATTAAAATTCTTGTATAAGTAAATATTTATCTTTTATGAACACTTTATTATTAAATAAAAAATTATATTAAAAATATAAAATATTTTATACTAAACCTTTTACTTCTCTAAAATATTTTGCATAAAAAATAAGAGAATATTAAAAGTAATTTCAAATAAAGACGATTTCAGGTATATGGTTTCAAATTCATATTGATATTAAAGAAAAAAAAAATCGAAGAATGGAAGCTATTCAGTGGAGCAACAAGATAACGTGTCAATTCACTGGAATCCATTCCATGTCTGATTTTTTCTTTATCCTCGGATATGAAATGAAATCATCTAACTCAACTTTGATTCGTTTGGCTCTAGGTGGTTGCCCACCAAGCTCATGGTGGGAGACTGGCTTCCTTCCCTT
Source organism: Knoxia roxburghii (assembly GCA_030378225.1). Classification (NCBI taxonomy): domain Eukaryota; kingdom Viridiplantae; phylum Streptophyta; class Magnoliopsida; order Gentianales; family Rubiaceae; genus Knoxia; species Knoxia roxburghii. The sequence goes on along the minus strand of CM059420.1, from coordinate 5,382,119 downwards.
CTTTCCTTCCTAGTAGGCATAGAGAGCGACGTTGGTCGAAACTCGGCCAAAATAATTTATTAGAAAAAATTTTGACCGTTTCAAAATCAATCGACTCTCTTACCATATTATACGTTTGCCCTTGTACATACGGATCTGCGTCAGAAGCCAAGAGAACCGACCCACAAAAATAAGCAGAAAGACTTTTGAGAAACACTGTAGGGACAAAAATGGGGAAGGAGCTTTTAACTTTGCTCTGAAGTCTCAGTCTGCGTGTGAAACAAACGAATGAATCAACAACGTATGAATCAGTTGATTCATGCGTTTTTTTTGTGGACACTCCTGGTTGCAAAGTTGAATGATCATCACATGCGTTTAATAAATCTAAATTTCTGCAAATTAAGTGCCAGATTCCTGCATAACTTTTCATTTCATGCTACAAATGCCAGCACTTCTCTTTTCTTTAAGAAAAACCTGAAAATTTTGATTAATATTGTGTTTGTTTGGTAGGAAGGGGAACGAGAAAATCGTAGTAAAATAATTCCGATTGTTACTTTTTTAAACAATAAAAGCAAAAGCAAACGATAATCTCATAATGTGAAGACATCTGAATAATACATATAAAAAACAATCAGATTCTTTAATGAATATTATCATAATTTACTAAACAAGTCAAACACAATCAGATTCTTATAATAACTATTGAGTTATCAAATTCTGATTGTCCAAATTCTAATTCTCACGAATAAATGCATTAATTTGTCAATTCTTTTGTCTAAACAATCTTTTTTTAGATTTAATCATAGATATTATTAGTTACCATCTCAACTTTAAGCATTACAGTCCTAATTTTAAAGGGAAGAAGAGAGAAGGGTAAGTAGGGAGATTTTAATCTTAATTGAGATGATAAAGAGAAAAAAAAAAAAAACGATAACTAGTAAATTTTTTTAATCATTTAAGGATAATCTTTGAACTCTAGGCCGCCAGTACTACTGACTTAATGTGTTTGTCAGCTTAGTCAGGCTCAACTGGATTCACATGGCCAGTGCCACTGTGGTCCTTCCTAGTACCATTATATAAATTGTCACTTTTTATGATTTTTTTTTTAGGCTAAAAATTCGATGAGAGGTTACAAATTCTCAGCCGCTATTTTTCACATTTCCATGATTTTGAGGTGTATTTATTATTAATTATTGCAGGTTAGATCAGCTGTATATTTGTTTGTGTATCTTTTATGTATACTAATTTTGTGCGACTTCTAGATTTTTTACGGCATGTACAAGTGATGGTGGTTCTAGACTCAGCTGTATATTCTTGCGCTTGCTTGCTCGTCGTTCTGCATGAAAGCGCGGAGAGTTCACTCAGTTACATTAGGTACCCTTAAAAATTCGATAGTGATTAGATCATAATGTAAAATGTGTATCATACTTTTTAAAAGTTATGCTAATTTACTTTAGACTTTAACTTTTCAATTTGTATGGAAAAATATTATTTTCCATTTGAACCTCAAAAGATTATCTTAAAAACTGGAAAATACTTTGAAAATTACCAAAAAAATAAATAAACATTTGTTTCAGAAACGTTAAAGATTGAATCAATGAATATGTACTAACTGCAGAGTACTGTATTCAGTTGCAGTAAATGGTCTGGTTGTTGAATGGGCATCAATAATGGAGCATCCATTTCCATGTCAGTGGGGGGCGAACTGACCATACCTTATGTACCATCATCTCATGTGACATAAATTTGGACTTATAGTAAACAATTTTAGTCCTTTTTTTCTGAATTTATTAATTTTTTTGAATTATATCTGAATAATTATTAAACTAAAATAATATAAAAAACAAGTATTATTTTCATAAAAGATAAAAGATAGAGACCTCAACGAAATTCTTGGGCAAAATAAAGGACCTGTCTGGAAAAAATTTTAAAAATTATTTATAAAAAAAAAAGGTGTGAGAGGAGGAGGAAAAGAAGCTGGCAACCTGGAATTACTACAGTACATCGCACTGTTAACTCTTCTAAAAACATGTGACAAAGAGACGTGGGAAGAAAAATCTTGTTTATTTTTCAAATTTTTCTTGTCTTGGTACAATAAGGAAGACAACTATGGCCTTTCTTGCTTGGACTTTTATCAGCCTTAGCCATGATTTATATGTGAGAGAGGGCATGATTTATAGATCAGAGAATTGACAAAGAGAGGGCTCTATACCATAATGACAAAGAGTTGTGGAAGAAAAAATCTTGTTTATTCTTGCGTTTTTCTTATCTTAGTATAACATAGAAACAATTAATTATAAATAAGGCTAATGTGTCTAATTGGAGCAACATATACTAATTGATGCACATACATATTTACCTGATGGATTGATTCTTGTATATATTTACATAAAATCGTGAAGTTGGGGGGTTTGAATATCATGTTGTAAATAAAAGGAAAAAAATTAAATTAAAAAAAAAACATAGATGATAATGAAGACTTGATTGATCATTGTAAATATTTACATTAATCCTATCAACAATTTGGGTTGGAAAAACTCGAAATAAGAGTTTGTTCTTGTATTGGAGTGAGATCGGATTGGGAGGGGGTTCGGGAAAGATGGAAGGAAAGCTTCTATGTGAGAATGGGATATCAAAGTCTCATTCAGACCATAACAGACAACTTAGAAAGGGTTGGCAACGTATTGTAATTTGCGTATTTATCCTAACTAATTTTATAGTTGATTTTATGGCGTCATTAGGAGATTTTGATGTCGTTGGAAGAGAGTGGTAAAAAGTTGCGTTTGATACAAGGTAAAAGTAAAGGTAAAATAACTCTGATTGCTGTTTCTTTTAGTTAGTAAAATAAAAATAAAGGCAATTAAATTATTTTAATGAAACGATCAAATTTCTTTAATGAATGTTTTGATAATTTACTAAATAAGTTAAAGACAATCAAATTCTTTTAATGATTATTCAGTTATCAAATTTTAATTATTTTATTCTGATTGTCATGCAAAATTTTTTTTAAAAAAAACCCAAACAATTTTACCAATTGTAGAATCAAAGTTAGCCAACCCATAGGAGGTAAAAGGAGCCCCAAAGGTTTGAAGCTAAATTCACTCCATTGTTGTGCTCTAAGGTCGATTAGAAGGTGAATAAGTGACTAAAATTTAATTCGATTATCTAGAGTTATTATTGTTAAATTTTTTGATAGTCTTTGTCATTTAGGTGGTGGTTTCTAACCCCTAATTTTAAATAAGATTCAAGTTCGGACTATATTAAGTTTTAATTGATGTAATGATAGTTTTGGCCCGAATGCTTTGAAAGTTTCATAAGTTTTTCTATGTATCTAGATTAACAACTTAAAAATTAGGGTTACCTCTCGTAGTGAAGGTTGAAAATTTAGGAAATAAGTTAATATGTATTAAGATGTTTCTAATTATAACCATAGGCTATAGGATTGACTCCTAGGATTAGAATTATGGAGAATCATGATTAGTTTGAAGAACTCCAACTCGAGTAAATCTTCAATAAACATGTTTTATTAAAGCTTCTTAGGAGATTAAAGACCATATATAAACTACCAAAACCATACATTTTAGCATATACATAATCTGCCCTCCTACTCCTCTTCTCCTCCTCCCTCGAAAGGCCGCCGCCGGAAACCTGTCCACCACCGTTGCGTTGCCACCCTCTCTGTCAGCTCGACGCACCCAGAACCAAAAGCCCTGCTCTTCCGTCTCACCCCAACGGCCGAACCTATCTCTCTGTTTTCTTGCGTCTGTATTATTTTGTTTCCTTTCCCAAATCACGAAGCCCAGAAAACCCTAGCCTCTTATGCTCCAGACCCTGTAAATAGGTTTTACATCTCACATAAATCATCTTTTAACAGTACCTTGTAAGTGCTAATTCATTCACCCAAGGTGTATGTGTGCTTCTTTATACCCGAGCATAGGAATTTTATGATATGTTTTTCTTGTGCAGTATGCATTGCCTTACCGGCAATTAGGGGATCCGATTGTGTTATATTATGATTTCTCTTAGTTGATGCTTAAGTGGAATGGGTGACTTGAGCTATGATTTGTTATTGGTGTATGTTACATTATTCTAGATATATGATTGTGCCTGGTGGTATGTTATGCTTCTTTGAACTATGGCTACATATGTTTTGTAAGTTGGGTGTTTTGCTTGTTGGGATTCCCTAGCTTTGTTATGTCTTGTTTGCAAGCTAGTTAAATAGTGCAAGGCCGATATCAGACCGTGATTGAAGGCGGTTAGCACATTGTGATGTGAATTGACTATGGTTTTGCTAGTCTTATGTTCTTTCTATGCTATTTGAATGCGCGTTATGATGTCCATTTCAAAATGATTATGTGAATAGTATATTGTTGTGTGCCTTTTGGGTTTATGAACTCTTGCTTGTGGTAAGGTTGTTTATTTTGTAATCGTATGTGTTGCATGTCCTTGATACTTCATAGGTTAGTGCAATCCTGGTTGGGGATTCTCACTAAGTGCGCATAACGCGTACTTATCGTTTTGTTTTCTTTTAGCGTTATAGGATGCCGCGGTTGGGTGGAATTTGGAAAAACCATAGAAGCTTGTTGGATTGGTTTAGTTAATTTCAGTCTTGCATTTGGAATAGTCTGAACGAAATTGGAAATTACCTAGAAGTTTGATGAAGAATTGTATTTTAGTTTTAAATTTTTGATATTTTGTAATTTTAAACTCGGATTATAACTAATTTTTTGTAGTCGCTCTTGTCCTATCGATCCGTAGCAGCTCCAGGGCTGTAAAAGTCCCAATTTCTTGAAAGTTCTTCTACGATTATTCATTATATCTACCAAAAATGTCATCTCTGAGGAATGCGATTCTGCGAAGAGCTCACAAAGAACGTTCACAGCCGTGAGTATATTGTTGTTAGAATATCTGTTTTGAAGGATTTGCCGTCAAATAGATTTTCACTATAATACTTTACAGGCAAGCAAGAAGGAAATTCGGGCTTCTGGAAAAGCATATAGATTATGTTGTTCGGGCAAAGGCTTACCACAAAAAGGAGCAGGCTTTACAAGTATGCTTTCGATTGATTAGAGTGTCTTTCTGTGTCTTAAGTTGAGTTTGGTATAGTTTTATGCTTTGGATTCACTGGAGAAAATTTCAGCTCTTTACTAGTTCATTTTGTGATATGGGGCTGTGGGTTTGTTTGAATGACAGAAACTCAAAGAAAAGGCAGCATTTAGGAACCCAGATGAGTTTTATTTTAAGATGGCAAAAACAAGCACGGTGGATGGAGTTCATAGGCCTGAGTAAGATATGAGTTTAATTAATTCTTTTTGGAAAGTGTGTTTTTTTTTGGGTTTTTTCAGTTGTGGCTGAATTTGGAATGTTAAAATGTCTCTTAAAGGAGCGAGGCAAATAAGTATACTCCTGAAGAACTTTTGTTGATGCAAACCCAAGATATGGGTTATATGTTGCAGAAAATTCAAAGTGAGAAAAAGGTTCGTTGTTTTTGTGGGAGTTTATTCCTGTTTGTTTGCTAAGCATTTGCTTCTTGTAATAACTTGATTTTGATTTGCTTCATGTAATAACTTGAGTATCTGGAGCAGAAAATTGAAAGACCTACAGCAACATTACATTCTCTGGATAATCAGTCGTCAAAGGGGCATGTTTATTATGCTGAAGATAGGTTGGCAATTGGACTTTCTTTTGTGCTTCTTTACTTATCATTTATAATTGAGTTCTCTTATTGTCATTCATTTATGGTAGTAGTTTATTCATTTGAGATTGAGTTGATTTCTTTCATTTTTATGTTGTCATTCTATCAGTTCATGGGATCAAATATTAAAGTGTTTGCTAAGCAGACTGCTTTAACATTTTCATTTCGCTAATATTTCCACTCTAATATTCTGCATGTTTATGTGCAGAAAAATAATCTCTTTAATACCATGTTACCAAAGTGCAACAAGAATAACTTTGTAAAACATATTATCAAGGATGGGAGGGAGATGTAAGGCTGTGTTGATATAGGAATAATTTTTCAGCAATATAATTAAGCAGAAAAGTGTGTGATTACCTCAAAATGAAATCGTTGGCTATTTGTGTTTGTATTTGGCTTTGATTGTGCATGTTTATTTTATATTTTCACCTAGACTGATTTGTTAAAAATAGATAGATTTGCGGAAGGGCTGCAAGTGCGCTTCAATGTCTAATTTACTAGTTTCTTGAAATATTTCACAAGTTTATACCCTTTACAAGACATAATTTCAAACTGAGGCTTTCCTTTCTCTTGGTTTCTTTTTTCTCAGGGAAGAGGCAAAAGAATTGCAGCTGAGAACATCATTGCATACTCCAGTTTCTGCTTCTGATAAATTTCCTGACCATGTGAAGCGGTAAATATATTTTCTTTCCAAATCTCAGAACTTATAAATCAGAATGAAAATCTTTCAAAACAGCTATTAGATTCTAATGAAGTAATGCATATACGTTGAATTGGGATTTTGATGTGTTATGTAAAACTGTTAAATAGTGTCTAAGGGAGCGTAAAAGGCCTTTCTTGAAGAGTTTTGTCAGTCTTCACCAGAAATTAGTTTCTCCAAGTTGGTGCATATGGGCTTCAAGACCACTATCTTTTTGAAAACCTTCTCCAGATTTACTTTCTCTGAACGGCTTGTTAGACATTAACATTTTCTTTGTGGAATTTATTTGGTTTAATTTGGTTGGTTTGGAGTGTTTAAAGTTGTTACAATGAGCGAACTTTATTTCTTGACATTGAACTAATATATACGTTCTTTCATCTCTACATTGACGTTCAAATGATTGCATCTCTCTCCATACACAAATATATACATATGCTCGCTTATGAGTGATTTGGGTGTGGTAGACTTATGTTTGTTTTGAAACCTTGCCATCTATCCAATTTTGTTTTGGCATAGAAATGCTACATCCATTATGAAATAGTAACAGAATTTTTTCCTCCACAGATTTCTACGAGTATTGAAATTTCTGATTGTGGCTTTTTGCATACCTCGTATACCTTCCATGCTTGGTTTGTTGTTAATATAGATATTGTAGCACTGGGTTTTATGGTGTTTCTCCTTTTACTTTTCTCATGTACTGCTATTTTCCTTGTTTCTGGCTCTTCTAATGAATCTCCACTGCCTTTAAAAGCTCTCTTTCTGCCTTCTACAACCATTTTACATTGTTGAACTGGGTCTGTGTTTGTTAACCTTCCTATCGTCCATCAATATTCATGCAGGAAGACTATAACTTCCTATCGGGAACTGGAGGTGAGAAAAAGTAGAGTACATGACTTGGAGAAACTTTACATGAATATGGCCATGCAAAAGGAATTACAGGTCTTAACATCCTTTTAATCTTGTAGATTTCATTTTCTATTCCACATTGTTTGTTGTGATTTCTGAAAATCCACCATGTTGGATCAGAAAAAGGGTAGAAAGCGAAAACTCCGTGAAGATGAAGTTGCCTACCCCACAAGCAAGCCAGTGTTCAAATGGCGCCCGGAAAGGAAACGATGAACAAGCTAAAAGGGTTGTTATTTTCAAGAAATTAGAAATTAGAATGTCAAAAGAGGTAAAATAGCTGTGTATTCGAGACTCTGTGGGAACTGGGAAGCACTCGTTCTCTTCTGGGAAGCCCCGTCGTTTTCATTCTTTTTTGGCTATTCCCGGTGATTTGAATTCATTAAGACCTCCACACTCATAAGTGTTCGGTAGGATCTGATTCTTTATATCTATTTTTCGACTTTTAGATTAATCACACTGACGAGATTTTTCTTACTTAACTTTTAAATTGTATTTCTTCATGGCTAAATATATGAGCAAATTTTAATAAATATTTTATATGAATTATATTTTATTCAAATAAAATGATTACTTATATCTCGTATGTGAGATATTAAAAGTAACATAAATTGTTACATTGATGAGAAAAAAAAAATAGAAAAATAATCACTAGAGACATTGAAACCACTGCGTAATCCATTATTCTTCCAATAAAGCAAGACAGTTAAAAAAAAAACACACAGAGACATCCACAAATTATTTGTTATGTATAACAAACAATATAGGCATCAATAGGACATAATCTGAACATCACTTCATCAGTAATGCAAGAACTGGGCTCGGCATTCTACAACCAGGTTCCCCGTGGCAGCATCAACCGAGTAAACTTGGGCGACGATTAGCCCTTGTGCCAGCCGGAAATCGCCTGAACCGCCCAATATCGGGAACTCCCTGTTATCTGAAGATTCAGTTACACGTCCGAGAGCGCTAAGAGTGCTACCCTTATATTTACCTTCAGTAAACACATAATTAAGTGCCACCAGCACACTTAGAGCCTCTTTTGACGACATAACATAGACTCCTTCCACATGACCGACTGTTTTCGACTCTATTTTCGGTCCTTGTGTTAATTGTTCGTCGATTACCTCAACTAATCCAAATCTACTTGGCGATGTATTGGTGAAATCGGCCCGAGCGACTTCCACGACGGTTATATTAGGGCCGGTGATGATGTCGTGCATGAAGAAATGAAGTTTGGTCAACTTGGGCTTTGCATGAGGAAGCTTTTTGAACCATTTGTCCATTGCTTCTTCACTTTGATCGGGAATGGCACGTCCCAATGGTGCCATGGTCATTAAAGTAGCCAGAACAGCGACAACAAAGACGACTACCCACCTCGTCATTATCTCCATAAAATAAAGTTTCAAGCCCTCTTTTTGCTCTCTTTTAAAAAATTAACTGGGAATGAATATTTCAGAATGGAGTTTGGCTGGCCATTTTGAGGTTTATATAGATTGGCAGATTTTCAGCTTCCAAAATATGAAGTCAGATTCAAAAACCACGCGATCCACTGCTGCTGGATTGCGTGTCATTCTGTATCATTAGCTAATAACCAGCACCAAGAAATTGAATCCCACAATATATTACAATTCAGCGTCATATTAGGTTTTCTGACCGGTCGCCTGAATGTTCCTGAGTAATGAAATATGGATTTTATTGTATTATTAGTTACCGCCCTGGTACTTTTCTTTACCGTTTTAATTTGCACTAAAATGTCACCCTACAATACCGTCTATTTTCTCTTTTTTATGTAAAATGATACTTTTGTCAAAATCTATAGACTACCGCTCCAAAAAATAGACAGTAACTAGTAACCCAATTTTATTATTCCTTTGTTGCGGTAATAGTACTCATATTTCAACATTACTATTTGCAGTAGTTTTTAGATTTTTATTATCAATATATGGGATCATAAGGTCATACCAGAACACTTAGGAGCATGGAGATTCTGAATTCGAATCACCTTAGGGTAAATCACACCGATGGGGCATTTAGGACCTAGCGGTCTTGAGTTCGAATACACCAGGGATAGTATATCACACTGAGACATTTAAAAACATAGATGTCCTGATTTCGAGTCACACAGAGAGTAGATTAATAGGCTTTATACCTCTGTCTTTGTAAAAAAATATATATCATTACTTTTAAATTTTAAATTAATAGATTAAATATAATTTTTATATAAATTATACCTAAAATATAAAATAAAAGTGAAAAATATATGATAATAAATGCTATATATAAATAATATTTTATTCAAAATAAATAATTATAACTTACACCGACAAAGATATTCCGTTGCTAATATATTAATATAGTGGTTTTCAAACCCAAGACCGTTTTAGTAAAAAAAAAATAAAAAATAAGATTGTATGTTACGCATGTCAACTAGAACAGAGGGAATAGATAACAGACAAATTGAACCTCAATTGAGACAAATAAAATAATAAAATTGACTTTAATACATATAAAAATATAAAATTGCAAATGGATTACAAATTAATCGTGAGGAATGATCCTGGTTTCTTGTATGACGTTCCCCTGTGTGAAGTCAGTACTTTTTTTCTTAAACAAAAATCTCTTCTTAAAAGAAAAAAGAAGAAGAAGATACTACTCATTTTTTTTTTTTTTAAGAAATATAACTTATTTATTCGCATGAATTGGTCAATTTTCCATTTTAATTCTCGAATTCCATATTGAATAAATTTTACAATTGAGTTCCTTTACTTGCTTGTTTTCAAAGTATGTGTTACCATTCAACTTTGCCAAAGTCTTCTACTTTAATTTGACTGCTTGTAAAGTTTTTGTGAATTTTAATGAAATTTAACCCAAGAAGATCGAGGTGTCATTTCACGAATGTTTGAGTGTTAGAAATATTTAATGTGTGATATTATAATAATTTTCTTTATAGAAAATAATTATTAATTTAGAATAAATATAATATTATTATAATGAATATTAACATAAATATCACCTTGTAATATATATATTTTTTAAGCAACCTTGTAATATTTTAGATACGTGTAAAAATATAAACATAGACATTTTTTTAATGTATTCAAACTCTCTCAACCTTTAAATACAAGATCTTTTATCATGGTTGGTGAACTACCATTTCATAGGTAGTTAACCATTTCAAATTAAGTTTTACTATCCCACTTTTTACCTTCCTCACGGTAATTTAGATTAAAATATTTTCTACAATATCTTTTTTTACGTAAAATGATAATTTTATTAAAATTTATGGACTATCGGTCAAAAAACTGAGACGGTAGCTAGTAACCCCTTCCAAATTTGATTTTTCATAAAATATTTACAAAAGTACTTTGATAAGTTAGAAACGCTAGAATATTAAAGAAATAGTACATTATTAGACATATTCGTTTAACTTCTCACACAAGCAACAAAATAAATAAATTATTCATAAGGAAATATTTTGTTAGTATCAGTAAAATTCTTTTGAACTAAAAGCCAACGTTCATGAAATTCTGATTACAAGCGGACGTAAAAACGAAGCCCACGTACATGAAATATCTTGATTAGGAGTGTATCTAATTTTACGGTTATAAAATTTATTTTGGTGTATAATTTCATATTTATCTCATAAGCGGAATAACAATACACATTCACGTGTTAAAATTTTTTTTATTAAAATATTAAAGACACTTCTTATCTATACGATTGATAAGATATTTATATTACGTAAATTAATTCGACATAGACGTCGAGGAACAAGAGGAAGGATCATCTGTATGGTATATATATCCTCTCTTTTCACAATGCATATAGACCTTATAAGAGAGGATAAGGTGCAAGTAGAATATATGATCTCCTCTAAGTGCACATGGACAAATAGGTATAAATTGCTCACTTTTTTTAGAATTTTCAATTTACAAATAAATAATGTAAAACTGAGATTTAAAAATAAAGAAAAAGTGATACAATCAAAAAAAATCGAAATAACACGAAACTCTATAAAAATATATTAAAATTCATAATTATTACATTGGTGGGCAAACTGATGACATTCAAACCCTAATATTTAATCCTTTATTCTTTCCGGCGAAATTTATTGATGAAATAATGAAGCTAAACAATCAGTTTAGGGAACATGGACCTCCTTAAACCAAGAAAGCAAAATAACGGAACACACACACAAATATATTATTTGTCAAACTCTTGTGGGAGTTAAATGGAAAATGGCACTCTCGAACAGCATACTCTCTCATCACTTCGTCAGTAGTGCAAGAACTGAGCTCGGCAATTCATAACCCTGTTTCCCGTGGAGGGATCAGCAGATTGAATTTTGGCAACGATGACTCCTTGTGCCAGTCGGAAATCGCCCGAGCCACCCAGTATCGGGAATTCCCGGTTCTCCGAACTTTCAGCTACACGTCCCAAAACGCTAAGAGTGCTACCGTTGTATTTTCCTTCTGTGAACACAAAATTAAGTGCCACCAACACACTTAACGCCTCCTTTGAGGATGAAACATAGACCCCTTCAACATGACCGACTTTCTTCGACTCCATTTTTGGTCCTTCTGTTAACTGTTCGTCGATCACCTCGACTAATCCAAATTTAGTTGGGGATGTGTTGGTAAAATTGGCCTGAGCAACTTGTACAACGGTGATATTAGGCCCGACGAGAATATCGTGGATGAAGAAGTGAAGTTTTGTCAACTTGGGGTTTGCGTGACGAAGGTGTTTGAACCATTCGTCCATTGCTTCTTCACTTTGATCGGGAATGGCACGATCCACTGGTGCCATCATTCTCATCAAAGTTGCCAGAACAGCGACCACGACTACCCACCTCGTCATTTTCTGCATGGAATCACTCAAGTTTCAAGCTCACGTTTGCTCTGTTTAAAAAATTAACTGGGAATGAATATTTCAGAATGTATCGGAGAATGGAGTCTGTCTGGCCATTTGGAGGTTTATATAGATTGGCAACCTTTACTGCTGCTGGATCGCGTGTCATTCGGTATCATTAGCTAATATATTAGGTTTTCTGACTGATTGCCTGAATGTTTCTTCGCGATGAAATAGGTTGATAAAATTATAAGAGAAAGCGAGAGTATTGTAAAGGGTGTTTTAATCTAAATTAAAACAGTATATGATAAAAATTAAGACAATAACTAATAAAATTTGATGAAATATAAATTTTATTATTTATCGTGCCTAATAATACTCACATTTCAACATTATTTTTCGTGCTATAAATTAGTCTAATTTGTATATATTTATTATTAATATATACAGCATTTGACTTTCAAAATTTAAGTTAATATATATGAGTTATATTTTATCTAAAATAAAAAATTATAATCTATACAAACAAAAACATTTAAAAGAAATAAGATTATATCCGACATATATGGTTATTAATGTTATTGATTAATAATACTTGTAAATAAACACGACATAATAAGATAGAGGGAATACATAATAGACAAATAGAACCTCAATTGAGACTTACGTTATAACAGTTTAATTGAGAGTAATAATGGTTCGAGCGGATTGGTGAAATAAAATAATAAAAATTGACTTTGGTACATAAAAATATAAAATTACATAATTATGATGAGGAATGATTCTGGTATTTTATGTGAACATTAGCGTGGGCATTTAACCTAAACCACGTAGGCAATATCCTCTACGAGCAGCGCGTATACCCTGTACACAGTGTATATGTACCTATTACTATATATAGTAATTTTTCGCATGACATCTGTACACTTACTAAATATAGTAAGTTTCGCCTACGCACGCGCCTTTTTTTTTTTTTTTTTTTCCGCGCTGAGTGAACAACGTCTTCGCTGATTCAACAACGTCTCAGAACAACTGCCGCAACATCCAAAAAATAACTACCGCAACGTCCAAAAAACATACTTAACAAGGGAGATCAGATCAGGATTATATAGACATCAGATCAGAGAATACTAGACATCAGATCAACAGACTATAGATATCAGATCAAGAATATAAAAGAAATCATACAGTAGAACTAAAATATACTTAACAAGGGAGATCAGATCAGGATTATATAGACATCAGATCAGTGAATACTTGACATCAGATCAACAGACTATAGATATCAGATCAAGAATATAAAAGAAATCATACAATAGAACTAAAACATACTTAACAAGGGAGATCACATCAGGATTATATAGACATCAGATCAGCGAATACTTGACATCAGATCAACATACTATAGATATCAGATCAAGAATATAAAAGAAATCATACAATAGAACTAAAACATACTTAACAAAGGAGATCACATCAGGATTATATAGACATCAGATCAGCGAATACTTGACATCAGATCAACATACTATAGATATCAGATCCCGCAACGTCCGACAACGTCCTGCAACGTTCTAAAATACAAAGCAGCAACGTCCCACAACTTCTAGTTACGTCCCGCAACGTTCAAAAATACAAAGCAACAACGTCCCAAAGTCAAGTTACGTCCCGCTACGTCCAAAATACAAAGCAACAACGTCCCCCAACGTCTAGTTACGTCCCATAAGCGGGAAAAAATCAGAAGCAACCCATTTCACATGAAAGTGCCAATACCTCACAGAAACCATTTATATATCATATTTCGGAGTAACATAGCATTATTTGAATAAGAAAACACGAATATAACATCATTAATACATTACCCAACATCAAATCGTGAAAATAAGGTTCCGTAAATCTATTAAATACAGTTCATACTTTATGATGTGGTGATTTTTTAAGAAGAATAAGTTATTTTTGAAGAAGAATGAGAGATTTTTGAAGAAGAAGAAAAGATTTTTGAACAGGAAGAAGTGATTTTTTAAGAAGAAGTAATTTTTCCGTTGTATTTGGTGTTGTTCGTCGGAAAAAATAATTGTCGATCTCCGTTAAATCTGTGTTTGAATGAAAATTTTGATTAAATACGGTTTTGAATGGAGTACAGCGAAGAAGAATAATTGATTTTTTAAGAAGAAGAAGTGATTTTTTGAAAAAGAAGGAACTGGGTTTTTTCAAAAGAAAAAGAAGAGGAGAGCGTGTATCTCACTCTCTTATAGTGAGAGTGGTGATGTGTTACTAGGTACATGTACCACTAGGTACAGGATATAATTTGCGCTCTACGAGTTCCAATATGATTATCTAGCCCTTAAATTCTGAAACCAATATGAATATTCAACTTAAATGAAGAGGTAACAATTTATATTTAGAAATTATTGATTTAATATGATTATTTAATTTAAAATTAATTGACAATAAGCAAAAAGATTCTTGAATTATTCATATTTGTTATAAATGTGTGTAAATTTTTTATATGAGATTGAGATTCAACTTAATGACTTTTCCTTGTGTGAAAATGGAATTTTTTTTTTAAATCTCTTCTTTAAAAAAAGGAGAATAATACTCAATTTTCTTTTTTCTTTGATGAAATATGACTTATTTATTCGCATAGATTGGTCAATTTTCCATTACAATTCTTAAATTCCATATAGAATAAATTTTACAATTGAGTGGGTTTAAGTGTTCCCAAATTCAAATAACGATATTTTCAAAGTATGTGTTACTTTACGCCTTGGACATCATTTTTACTATTCAACCTCGCCAAAGTCTTCTAATTTCATTTGGCCACCTTTAAAGTTTTTGTGAATTTAGTGAAAATTAACCTCAGAAGATCTAGCTGTTATTCCACGAATGTTTGACTCTTAGAAATATTCAATTTGTAACATTATAATAATTTTGTTTTTAAGTTAAAATAGTTGAATAAAATAAGGGGGTTATTAGTTACCGCATCACTTTTTGGGGCGATAATTTATAGGTTTTGACAAAAATATCTTTTTACATAAAAGGGGGGAAGAGAGAGGGTATGGTAGGGGGCATTTTCGTTCAAATTAGGACGGCAAAGAGAAAGTACTGAGGCAGTAACTAGTAATTTATATAAAATAATTGTAATTTTAGAATAAAAATAATATTATTATATTCACATATATTAACATAAGGGGTTACTAGTTACCGTCTCAGTTTTTTGGACGATAGTCCATAGGTTTTGACTTGATAAAATTGTCCTTCTACTTAAAAGGGGGAAGAGAGAGGGTATTATAGGGGGCATTTTAGTCCAAATTGGGCCGGTAGAGAAGAAGAAGTGGGGCGGTAACTAGTAAAATTTTTTGACAAAAATTGTCATTTTATTTAAAAGGAGGAAGAGAGAGTATATTGTAGGGGGCATTTTAGTCCAAATTAGGACGATAGAGGGTAAAAAGTGAGACGATAACTAGTAAAAATTTTAACATAAATACCACTATTTTTAGATATATATAAAAAATAAAAACAGATATTTCTTATATGAGTTACTAGTAACCGTCTCTTTTTTTGGGACGGTAGTTCTTAATTTTAACAAAATTATCATTTTACTTAAAAATTAGAGAAAAGAGAAGGTATTGTAGAGGGATATTTTAATTCAAATTGAGACGACAGAGGATAAGAGTTAGACCGATAACTAGTAATTCTTATTTCTTAATGTATTCAAACGCTCAACCTTTAATATAAGGTTTGTATCATGGTTGGTGAAGTACCGTTTCATAGGTGGTTAACAATCTCAATTTGATTTTTCATGAAATATTTACAAAAGCACTTTGATCAGTTCGAATACTAGAGGTTTAAAGAAATAGACATACGTTTAACTTTTCACACAAGCAACAAAATAAATAAATAAATTAATTCATAAGGAAATATTTTATTAATATCAATAAAATTAATTAGTGAAATAACGTCTTGAAAATTCTTTTTAATAAAAATAATAAAACAATCAAATGATATTAATGAGATAAATTTGAATAAAAGTTGTAAAAACGTATCATTAGTGATAATAGAATCAATTTGATTGTTAATAAAAAAAAAAATAACATAGTATTTTAAAAATTGTTTGTTCAATTTTTGGAGTAAATTTTAAAAATTTTACTAGTTATCGTTATAATTTATTCTCTATCGCTCCAATTTAGACTTAAAAAATGAAGTAAAATGACAATTTTATCAAAATTAAGACGGTAATACTTAAAATTGAAAAGATAATTAGTAACACCTAAATTTAATCAGAGTATTTAGTATAGTTACTCTTGACAAGAGAAATATAACCCAGTAATAAGCAAGTTCAACTTAATATAATAGATTTTGAGTTCCAGTCATATTTATAAAAAAAAAAAAGGGGGGGGGTTTATAAATGGTAACTGTTAGCCTGGCATGAGTGATTCCAGTTTAAACCCAAATCATGATTGTGCGAAACTTTTTGGTCATAAAATTCAATTTAGTGTGTAATTTCATACTATATTTTATCCAAGGTGAGCGGTATATAATATTTTATAAGTAATATTCTACGTCGCCCCTTTCTTTTATTTATTTCTCCCGCCTATTTTTTTAAAAAATATTTAAATTTATTTTTGGTCTTTCATAACATGAATTATTTTAATTTTGATCCCTCATATGTTTTAGTCACCAATTTTAGTCCCATTTAAATTTTTTTTACCAATTATAATCCTTTTTAACGAAAAAATTTAAAAGATAACGGATTAATTCATTTGATAGTTAGTCAAACTTAATTTTTTCTTCAAAATGATTTGTACCATGATATTTTTAATCCATTTTATGACTCGGTTCCTCATGGATGTTCAACCCATTTAGATCGACTCACAATCCAAAATGACGGCCGAAACCCTAAATAGGTTGAACATTCATGAGGATCTAGATCATAAAATAGGTTAAAAATATCACGGTACAAATCATTTTGAAGAAAAAAATTAGGTTTGACTAGCGATCAAATGAGTTAATCCGTTATTTTTTAAACTTTTTCATTAAAAATGACCATAATTGGTAAAAAAATTAAGTGGAACTAAAATTGGTGACTAAAACATATGGGGGACCAAAATTAGAATAATCCATGTTATAAGGGACAGAAAATTTAAACCTTAAAAAAATACCTTAATATTTTTAAGTATCGCCCCAATTCTTATCTTCCGTTCATTTATTGCTTATCTTTCGTATTTTTTATTATTATAATATAGTCATTTTTCCTTTTTTTTTTTAGTTTCGCCTCCAAATCTTATATATTGTCCCTTTAATTACCAATCTAATCTTATCAATTTTAATTAATATTAAAAAAGAAAACCTTATATAATATTTCTTTAATTACTAATATAACCTTATAATTTTGAATTGATGTCAGAAGAGAAGAATAAGAATAAGATATTAGCAAATTAGAAGCTTTGCACCCAATGAAAGATTGCCAGTTCTCGCTGCTGTTCTTAGCCAGAGCTTACTCATCCTCATCAATTGAGAGTCCTCAAGTAAGTAGAAAAATTAAACAGGCAAAGGGTACTTTTACTGCCCAACTGCACTTATCCTCTCTTCTCACAATGCATAAGACTCATATGCCAAATTATATCATAAATTAATAACTATCATGCAAGATAGTCCATTGACAAATGTAAATATTATATTGATAATTTAAAATTAATTTAGTATTGAGCGTCTCTGAATTGTCATCGTTTTCCCCCAACCAATATAATCATATCATTTATCAATAAATTATCTTATAATGTAGTTTTAAAACTATCATACATACAAATTTAGACTCATATACATTAGGGCTGGCAATTACTGACACGATACGATAACCCGACATAGACACCACACGAAAAAAGCGGGTTAGAGTTGAGATTTTTGACACGTATAATAAATGAGTCGGGTTTGGATCGACACGTTTAAATAGCGGGTCGGGTTTGGGTCGACACGACGGGTTGGCGGGTTGACACGTAAACCCGTTAAGAAAATTTTTTAAAAAATTAAATTTTATAACTTTAATAATTGAGGAAACTTTTAAATTCCCAAATCAAAAATTTAACACGACTTTCTATGGTGATATTTTGTTATTTAAATTTTTTAATTGTAATTACCTTTGCATTTTATTTATTTTGGTTGAATTGAATTGGATTTTGGTTGTATTAGGAAGAATTTAAATTGATGAAATTTATATTGATGTTATTATAAGAATGTTATAGTTAAATTTTAAATTGATGGATTTGAATTTGATAGATTCAAATTTTAGATTGTGTTATTATAAATAAACATGTATGTTTTAGTCTCATTGACAAATTCAGTCCCCTTTTTCTGTGACGAAAATTTAGATCGAAAAATCACCTATCAACAATTAAATGGATTACGCAGGTTAGGTTAGGATCGACACGATTATAAACAGGTCGGGTTAAGGTTGAAGTTTTCGACACGATTAATTAAATGGGTTGGGTTTGAGTTAGGGATTTCTCGATACGCCAACACGTCAACCCGAACATGATAACACGAACAACACACGAATTGCGAGCCCTAATATACATGATGAGAGAGGATATAAGTGGCAAATAGGATATAGGATCTCCTCTCAGCCCCATGGTCAAATAGGTATAAATTGTTTACATCCTTGGGCCTTTTCCACTTTGAAAATATATAAGGTTAAAAAAAAATAATTACAAATAATTACAACTAAAAATACCAAACTCATTTAAACATAAAATAATAACATTCAATAATAGTATATTAACATTCTTAATACATGGGTAGGCAAAGAAAAATACAAACAATCATTGCATAACTAGTGACAATCAAACCCTAGTATTTAATCCATTATGCTTCCCCGACAAATTTATTGATGAAATAATGAAAGTGAAACAATCACTTGAGGACTAATGTAGGAATCAAATAAAAGCACACACACAAATATATTAATGTAGGAATCAGAAGGAAATGGCACCCAACAACAGCATACTCTCTCATCACTTCATCAGTAGTGCAAGAACTGCATTCGGACATCCATAATCCGGTTTCCCGTGGCGGGATCAAGCGAATGAATTTTGGCAACCACCACTCCTCGTGCCAGCCGGAAATCGCCTGAGCCACCCAATATCGGGAACTCCCTGTTTTCGGAAAATTCAGCTACTCGTCCCAAAACGCTAAGAGTGCTGCCATTGTATTTCCTTTCGGTGAACACAAAATTAAGTGCCACCAACACACTTAGCGCGTCCTTTGAGGATGAAACATAGACCCCTTCAACATGGCCGACTTTCTTGGACTCTATTTTTGGTCCTTCTGTTAACTGTTCGTCGATTACCTCGACTAATCCAAATTTAGTTGGGGATGTGTCGGTAAAATTGGCCTGAGCGACTTGTACGACGGTGACATTAGGCCCGACGAGAATATCGTGGATGAAGAAGTGAAGCTTTGTCACCTTGGGCTTTGCATGAGCAAGGTGTTTGAACCATGCGTCCATTGCTTCTTCACTCTGACCAGGAATGGCACGACACAATGGTGCCATGGTCATGAAAGTTGCCAGAACGATTATGAATAATAGAACCCACCTGGCCATTATCTCGATGAATCAATTTCAAATGGGAAAGAATGAAGATTAATTTCAGAATGTATTGGTAGATGCATGGAGCTTGGCTTACCATTTGGACATATTTATATAAAGATGTGCAGATTTCTGTTTTCAAAACATGAAATCAGCTTCAAAAACCATATGATGCACTGCTGCTGAATTTTATTTCACTCGTGCAAAAGTCGCAAGAATTAGACTTGGCACATTGAATCATTATTATAATGGTTTCTCGTAATTCTTCAATGAATTATGTTTTTAATTGACATGACGGGATAATCTTGTTGACTCCGGCCACCGCTGATTTCTGTATCGGAAGCTCCGAGCGCAAAGAAATTGAATACCACAATTTAATCATCATCTACTATGTTTTCTGACCGGTTGTCATGGTTTTGGTAATGAAATACAAATTTCACTTTACACTTAGGCCGTGGTTGACAACCGATTCAATATTTAAATTGTTTAGGAGATAAAAGTTAATTAAATGTGTTTGACTAGAAAAATTCCTACCACGTAAGTAATTAATTAAGAAGTATTGAAAACTGTACAAATTATACTATATAGCTAGATACATATATTTATTATTATATTTAAAAATAAATGAATGACAATTTAGTAATTTTGATAAATTATTAGTGGGTATATCTATTTAGAGTACACTATACAAAAATTGTAAAAATTAGAATACAAAATTTAGAAAGTAAAATCTAATTGATTACTATTCTCTAATTTATCAATAAATATTTTATCACTTTATACGAGTGGTTATCATTTTTCACCCAAGAAGATGAGGGAGAAAGGGTTTCACTTTGAGTCATGGTAGTTATATATTTTTATTTGAGTTGGGCTAATAACATTTCAATACACCTTTATATATAAATTTCTAAGTTTAGTTTAGCTAAACAATCTAAATTGAACTTCTTAATCCCTATACAAAGCAGTTATACGGAAAAATAAGTATGCCAGATGGAGTATTTTTTATTTATTTTTCCTTTTAGCTCTATTCTATTGTCTTCTGTATTCGCTCAATCTCTATTTTTCATTTTTTTTTAATTAACATAAGATTCTATCACAGAGAAAGTGGGAGAGTTTAGGGAGATGGTAAGAGTGTGTGTTTATAATTATGAGGTCGGAGTTTTAATTTCACTGTTGTTGTAAGTAAAAGAAAAAAAAAAAAATTTATCATAGGATTTTAAGTTTTCAATATGCTTTTATATTTTCCTTCACTTAGTTGGGGTGGGAGAGTTTGAAGAGGAGGTATGGGTGAGGATTGTAAACCTGAGGTCGGTTCGAACTTTGGGTTGTAATAAAAAAATAAAAAATCCTTCGGTTAGTGTCATTAAATAAACATAATCGCGATAATATGTTTTATTTTGTATATATTTTAATTTTTTAAATCATATTTGATATTTTGTAATTTAAAATGATTGAATACAAATTAAAATAATAATAACTCTCTTCAAGTATTTCAACATTCATTCCAGCATGTTCATCAAATATATTAATTTATTGATCATGTTGATTTTAACATTCCAAACTAAATATTAAACATTTAAATTCCAACAATTTAATTAATTCAATATTAAGATTTCAACATTCCACATTCAAAATTAAGCATTACTTTAAATAAATAATTCAAATTTTAACAATTTAATTAATTCAATATTAAGATGTCAACTATCCACGTTCAAAATTAAGTATATTACTTGTAATAAATAGGCCTTACGCTATTGTTACAGCTAACATAACAACCTCACTTGTATTTTTTTATTGTATTAATTAAAAGTAACGATAGGTAAAATAAAATAATATATTAAATCGTTACTCCATTTCATATAAATATACACAAAATTTTCAATCACGTCTCTTAAAAGTTACGAAATAAGGATGGTTGCTAGTTTCCTATGACCTTTTCTTATGGTCAATTTGCCATTAAAATTATTGGACTCCAAAATTAATAAATTTTACAATTAAGTTTTTTAAAGGTTTTTTTTTTTCACCCTCTAATATAGAAGGGGAGACAAAGCGTAAATTTACTCAGATGTATATGACGTTGAAGAAATTTCTCCCATACCAAAAAGAAATGAACTACTCTAAATAAATAATTAACTTACCCTTACTTAGGCTAGCTGTAATTAAATTTAAAATTTTCAAGGCGTTATAGCATTACTATTACTGGTTTTATACTCCATTCATTTCACAATTAAAAAAAAAATTTATTAAACAACAATAAAAATATTTTTTAATTTGACACATATATCAATAAAGTAATAAGTGAAAAAATTAAAAGATAAATCAGTTTATTTAATGTTTATTAACTTATTAATTAATCTGAACTTTTAAGATTTATATAGTTAGAATAAATATTTTCTATATTGCATTAACATATACTATTTTTAAGGGACTAAGAAACCATCCAAGTTCCTAACCAGCCGGCTCGATTCAGGGTCTAATTTAAATGACTCAAAATTAAGATTTATTTATTTTAAATTAAGAGGGTTAATCATTAACATCTCTTCCTCCTTTTAAGAGATGGTTAGTTTTTTTTTGGGCACATAATTTTCAAAATATTTATTGGGCATAAGATTGACGTCATGTGAAGTGTGAAAACAGAATGTTCACTTTTTGACGGAGTTAGAATTGCTATAGTTATTGGCCAAGGAGTTATAAACTAATTTCTACGAATGTCTATTTGCTAGCTGTTCACCTAACACTGAATATTTAAACAAGTTATTACAATATTTGGTAAGAAAGTATTTGTAGAAATCTCAAAATATAGAATAAGATTTAAACGAATGAACTTGTATTTTATTTGATTTCACAAGTTTCATATTCAATATTTTCATCAAAATAAGAAGCAAAATTATTAAATTATTCTAGTAAAATTATTACTTGTATCATTTTAAACTATTTTAAATACCTTATTATTACTTTTTTATATATATAACATTACTCAAATTCAAACGTTTTAAACGAGAAGAGCTTACCACTGAGTTATAAGATCTTGTGAAATACCTTATTAACACAATCATAATTGAATATCACTGCATGGTAAAAAAGTGTAAGTTTGGGACAAAAAGAAATACAAGCTTTGCATATGACAAGAAGGAGAGTTACATAATTACATTAAAACAAATATAGGGGTTACTAGTTACTGTCTTATTTTTTAGGACAGTAGCGTATAGGTTTTGACAAAAATATTTTTTTATATAAAAAGAGAAAAAAGAAAAAATATTATAATAAATATTTTAATCTAAATTAAAATAATAAAAAGAAAATACTAGTACGATAACTAGTAATTTCTAACCAATATCTACAATTTGGTGCCTTTTCTTAACGCACATATAATTGCTGGTTTAAGGGGGCCTTTACCGTAGGCCCTAAATCATGCTGGCAGTCCACTATTACAACGAGTAAAGTCCAACTTCAACTTCAGGCCTAAGGTTTCTCCAGCTCAAAAAAGGTTTTGGAGGCTGCCGAAAGTAGCATTAATTTTAGCAAAAATGACCCCTTTTCCTTTTAGTGAATTGTGTTTTGTATCTTCATGTCTCCTCTCGTGTTAAGTTATATTTTAAAAATCAATAGTTAAAATGCTTTTTTTTTTTTTTTAATTCATAGATTCAATCAATTTTATATATAATAATAAAAGTGAGTAGTTAATTGAGTGGGTAGTTGACAACAGTTTGATTAGGCAAGTAAGAGATATTTTCTAATGACTTAAGAATCGAACAAAATAGGATTATAGAATTTATTTTTAGTTAACTATCTCTTTCTTATCGTATAATATTTTATATGCCTTTTTTTTAAAAAAATTAGTTACTCTTTCAAAATTCTTTTAATAAAATATTGATCGAACATTAAATAAATAATGTGAAGGCCTATTTCGCGCCCCCTATTTTATTATTTTGCGCCTCTTTTATATCTAAATTATATTTAACAAATTAAGAAATACCAACCATAATATTTAAATATAAAAATATATTAAATTACCTAAATACCCTTAATCAATTTACTAAAAATACCAAAAAAAATTTTATTTATAATTTCGCTCATCTATGCTACTTTAATCATAATTTATATAAATTTTTGGTAGATCTATGCTTCTTTAATCATAATTTATATAAATTTTTGGTAGATTAAAAAGAGACTTATAAAATTTTTTGTAAATTGATTAAGGGTAATTTTGTAATAATAGGAGGGGCGAAATATAAACATTAAGGGGGCAATAAATAAAAATTAAGGGGATGATACTTAACAAACTAAATTTTTTTGAGAAAAATGGGGCGCGATATAACACTACCCATAAATAATTTAAAACTAGAAAACTAAGACTCACATAAAAAATCTAAAACAAATCACTTTCTAAAACCAAAGGAGTACTATATACGTAGAATACACTTAAATGTAAGAAGGGATAGTAGTACACAATTTTCTATTGGCTTTAGTGTACTATAATAAGCAATTTTAACATTAATTATATCTTACATACCCTCTTGAAAATCAAGATTTTGGCAAGTTACAATACAATACTTTATTTATTTTTTTTCTCTTACCATCATGAGATTCGAGTAATAAGACTTCACTCTTACCACATTCCCAAATCTTCAAACTCATGACTGTCATTCTCTAATTACTCCTTTGAAAACCCAAAGAAAAAACAATATTTTTTAAAATTATAATTTTATTTGTTAAATTCATATGTACATGTGTATTTTCTCCCTCAAAATTATAAACCCAATAACCATTTTCAATATATATATATATGTATATTTTCTTAAGTTTGAAATCTTTGATGATGAAATGGGACATTACTAATAAGGTTAATTCCATTATTAGAAGGCTACCATTCTTCTTAATGAAGCAAAGAAACGAACCAAAAAAGGCTGAAAATGCCAACCTAGCAATTATAATTGCCTCCCAAGCCAGCTAACTCCAAGAATATAATTCATGCAAAACCCTCTATTCCTCCTCTGCCTTTACGTCGATCCATATATATTCTCAGTCGATCATCAATACTTTCAGTACCCAAGAAGATTTTAATGTCCAGCTTCAACTTCGCAAAAAAGCTTCTGCCCGCTAAGAAGGCGTGCAATAGCTTCAAGTTCAAATTCCAATCCAAACTCCATAAATTGAGGACCACCACCACCAAAGCCATAAAAGCAACCAAAAACTACTACATCAAGACTCTCCACAAGATTCGGCTTTTCATCCCCCGTTCTCCTCGTTCGCGCCGCCATTTCCATTACTACCGCCACCGCCAAGAATACATGAGGAAGAATTCTTCTTCATCAGCTATATTATACGTCGATGAAATTTTTCCAGGGCATGCCTGCAGGATGCAAAATCATCCTGCAAAGAAGTGGTCGTCTTCGTCGAGTACTAGTGTTGTTGATGAAGCAAGAGATGAAAAATCATGGACCAATAATCAGGAGCGAACCCAAATTTTAAATTTTCGGGAAGTGGAATTACAGTGGCATGAAGGTAAACATGGGTCGGAGATTGACCAGAATAAATCTACTAAGAAAAATTCTGATTGTTTTGCAGGTGTGCGCCCTTTCTCGCCATGCTATACGTCCACCTATGCCAATAATTTAGAGATACAACCCCATAAAATATATGCCCCGGGGGTGAAGATTCTTGAGAAAAAGGGCTGCGAGACGAGTAGTACAACCACCCCGGCGGATGGTCGAAAAATCCCGTCTTTGCCGCAGTTTCCATGTCATGTGGATGAAAGAGCTGAGGAGTTCATCTCCAAGTTTCGCCTGAAAATGAAGCTTGAAAGAGAGCAATCAATTATTGATTACCAGGAGATGTTGGCACGAAGTGTTTGATATTTTATATCCAGTCCCTCATTTATTTATTTATTCTTTGGGCTTCCCAATTATTAAAGGGATGCCATTCTTTTCTTTCCCTTACACTTTCACAGGGTACAGTTCTAGAGAAAGTTCTATTTTAGGTTGTGTGGGTTCAAATTTTTGGGGGAATATTTATATTATGGATTGTTAAGAATGGGTTCATTTTCTTGTGAAAATTTTGAAGCACGCAAAACTAGGTGAAGATAAGAATTTCAGAAAATCAAAAGAGCAATATGTATGTAAAATTTAAAAACTTAGAGCATTTTATACTCTTATTATTCAGTTTTGAGTCAGGTCAAATATATGCGACAAAAACTTTTAGAAATTTTGAACTTTGAAAATAATTAAGTTAGAAATTTACATAATTTTATTAATTAAATAAATTAAAATTAGAATCAACATTAAAAATGGAATTAAAATGTGTTAAATTTGACAAGAGGTTTATAGCCCAGTGTTCGACACTTCCCGCTTAAAATTAATAGGTTTTGATTTCGAATCATTTAAGTTTTAAACTTTTTAAATAAAAAAAATGTTCATTTTTAAGACAAAGAAAATGATTACTATGTTAATCGTAGATTTAAGTTCGAATCATTTACATTTTGACCTCTTTAACTCTAAATAAGTATCCATTTACACGGACGAGGCGAGGGGGAAGGCTGGAGCCGGTGTAGCAGGGTGCATCCTCCGAAATGAGTATGGGGATTGCTTGGGTGGTTTTCAGGTGAGGTTGGGGCAGTGCTTAGCTCTAGGGGCGGAGCTGTGGTGGTCTATTACGGGCTGAAATGGGCATGGGATGAAGGGTGGAGGGGGATGGATTGAGGAGAGGGAGGTAGCCACAGGTGAGCACAAGCTTTTGGTCCGAGCTATTTAGAAGTTGAGGAAGAAAGAGTTGTAGATCGGGACGACCATGTCTTGAGGGAAAAGAATTATATCGCAGATTGTCTGGCAGCGTTGGCTAAAAAAATTTCAGAATCTTTATACGATTAACAGAATCCTGACACAATGCGCAATTGGATTGATCATGATAACATTGACGTAGCCTATCTTCGTTATGTAAGTAAGAGTTGATTTTAGGCATAACCTCTATTTTTGTAACAAAAAAAAGTGATTATTAAAATTAATCGTAGATATAAAAAAATACTTCACATTTAAAACAATAGATTTTTAGTTCGAGTCATTTAAGTTATGACCATCTTTCTTTATAAAAGAAAAAAGCACAAGTGGTTAATCCTACGTTGTTGTCGTAATCTTCCACGCCCTCTCTCAAAACTCAGGGTCAACCCGCTTAAGCAGCATGCTAATGCACTTCAACATCATTCAAATAAATAAATAAATCTCAGCCAGAAAAATCGAAAAAAAAAAAAGAAATAAAAAATATAACCAGACCAAAACAGGAATCATCCGTGATAACCCACGTCGTAGTATTGTATCGGCAAAATCACCTAAACGACGTCGCTTAAAGACCTCCTCCCATTACTTATTCGAAGCTTCTGGCTCTTCACGTTTCTCAAAAAGCCCCTTTTCAGCTTCACGCACAGTTACACACAGTCACAGTTCACTCTCTATTCACTTTCTAGATCCGATCCGATCCAATCCAATCTAATCCAATCCTACAGTATCAATGGCCAAGGATCCAGTTCGCGTTCTCGTTACCGGCGCCGCAGGTTTGTTCTGATCTTGGCCTACTAAATCTGTATTTTTTTTTTTTTTCTGTTTAGAGATCGGTTTCATTTTCCTTCTTCTTTCGAATCATTTTTTTTTTTTTTGAGTGGCAAAAGACTTTATTTTGATTATCATGGATTACTTCTTTGAATGGAACTATGATTCTGTCAGTTTTAGTCATGGATTTGAAGTTTGATATGGATCGGTGTATTCGAGGATGAGATTTTGATGCACTTAATCTTTGTTGTGTGTATGTGTATTTGAGAGTTTGGTCTGAGCGGTTTGGGGTGTATGGATTAAAAATCCCATTCTATTTGGCACGATTTAGGTGAGCATTGTCTATCGGTATATGAAGTGTTATTCTGGATTGACCAGGTTAATGTTTGATGCAAAAGAATAACGACTGGGTTTGACTGATCCTTTAGAGTTTACATTGGTTTCCTGTGTCTTGTATGGTTATGAATACTTAAAAGGGGGAGAATGAGTGAAGCGACCGTTGGATGGCTTTTGATTGTGAAAGTAGTTATTTTTATGGCTTGCTCTTTTGGGTTGTAGCTGTAGGAAAATTTTATGGAAATGTTGTGTCTATTTCAGGGCAAATTGGATATGCACTTGTCCCCATGATTGCCAGAGGAGTGATGTTGGGACCTGATCAGCCTGTGATCCTTCACATGCTTGATATTCCCCCTGCTGCTGAGGCCTTGAATGGAGTTAAAATGGAACTGGTTGATGCTGCTTTTCCATTGCTAAAAGGTTGATTTTCTTGCTTTCTTGATTGCTTATCCTACGTCAAAATTAATAAATGGTACTTTTTCTACTGTATCCATTCCTTTCAAATCGAGATTTATAAACAGTTCATTGAATTTTTGTGCCCAGGTGTTGTTGCTACAACTGATGCTGTTGAGGCATGCGCGGGTGTCAATGTTGCTGTGATGGTTGGTGGATTCCCCAGGAAAGAAGGAATGGAAAGAAAGGACGTGATGGCAAAGAATGTTTCTATCTACAAGTCACAAGCTTCTGCTCTTGAGCAGCATGCTGCTCCTAACTGCAAGGTGATTATTGTTTTCAATCTGATCTTGTACACTAGATCATATCCATTGTTCATCATAATTTTCTTTGAGGAAGTGAGATGATGGGTAGCGGGTAACTTCTTTGTTTTTTGGACTTATTTGGTCAAATTTGTTTTGTTTTCATCTGATATTAACCAGTCATTGCTTCTGTGAGTTCTGTAAGATACTTTAGCAGCTGCATGAACTGCTTCCTTAAGTGAGAAAAAGATTTCATTTGATGGAAAAAAGAGTTAATCATGCTAATTGCAATTGAATGAATAGATTCTTCTCAAGGAGTGCCCTTTTGGCTTTCTTTTGGAACAGCCTTGTTGCAATAGCTTAGTGATAATTTTGGAAATGTTCTTTTTCCAACTTTACCATTGATGTTAAACCATAGAGTTTTGAATGATGAGATTATCCTATACATAGTTGTAAACAGAGTTTGATGTTTATGAAACATGCACAGGTTTGCTATGCACCATAAAGTATATAAAATATTTGGGGTTCTGTAATGCATTTCAAGTTACCTTGAATTCTATTATTGACAGTATTCTGGTAATTTTTCTACAGGTTCTGGTTGTTGCCAACCCTGCCAACACCAACGCTTTGATCTTGAAGGAATTTGCACCATCAATCCCTGCTAAAAACATCACTTGTTTAACAAGACTGGACCACAATAGGGCCCTCGGTCAAATTTCTGAGAGGCTAGGTGTTCAAGTTAGTGATGTTAAAAATGCCATTATCTGGGGAAATCACTCCTCGACCCAGTACCCTGATGTCAACCATGCAACTGTCAAGACACCAGCTGGAGAAAAGCCTGTACGAGAGCTTGTTGCAGATGATGCTTGGTAAGAAGTGAAAGCTTTTTAGTTTTCTTTCAGGTTCATGAAGTCCCTATTAATTTTTCCTTCTTATTTTAAGCGTTGCTACACAGTTCTAACACAGTTACTTTGTGTTACTTTTAGGTTGAATGGGGAGTTTATAACCATCGTCCAACAACGTGGTGCTGCAATCATCAAGGCTAGGAAGCTTTCTAGTGCACTTTCTGCTGCAAGCTCTGCTTGTGATCACATCCGTGACTGGGTACTTGGAACTCCTGAGGTAAATCTTCAAATTGCATTGTACTCTGTATAATATGTGCATAGAACTATTTAAGACTTGATTCAATGTTGCTTATGCTCTAAAACTATGTTGCAGGGCACTTGGGTTTCTATGGGTGTCTACTCGGACGGCTCCTACAATGTCCCAGCTGGGCTTATTTACTCCTTCCCGGTTACCTGCAAGAATGGAGAATGGTCTATTGTTCAGGGTGAGGATGGAGCTTTTCCTTACCCTACTTGTGATTATTTTATAGCAGGCAAAAGGGCTTTACAAACTGATACCGTTTCTTTAATCAATTCTGTTACTTTTAACTGTTATCTTTTCATGTACACATTCTTTCTTAGCATTTTGACTTCCCTATGTTTGTGACGCATCTGGGTCTGTATGTATGTTCTTGAGTTGAACATTGTGTGCAGTTTGATCAAGTTGTCCAATATGCATCTTCAGTTTGGTTGGTAGCATGTACTTTTTTTTTCCTCATCTCCTCCCAAATATGTGCATAAAACCTTTTGTACGTGGGTTTGATGGAGAGCCATACAGTGATCTAGGCTTGAATTTTCATTTCCAGTTGTTTGTTCTACTTTCAGTTCTAACTTGTTACATTTTCGATATTTTTATGGTAATCGTTGTGGGTGGCTTTCTTGAACCAGGACTTTCAATTGACGAATTCTCTAGGAAGAAATTGGACTTGACTGCTGTAGAGCTATCTGAGGAGAAAGATTTAGCATACTCATGTCTCTCTTAAACATTGTCTTCCACCTATACCGGGAATGTCAGTCTTGCCTTTGTCTTGGCTATAGAAGTAGCTACATCTTTTTTTGGTTAAATAATGCCATGAATTGATTCTTGAAGAATGAGAAGTAATGGTGGTGGGGGGAATGCTGCTTAAATCTGACTCCTGATGTACTTTATTTCATAGCAATGGGTGATTATGGACATCCATGTTGTGTTTTGCTTCTATTATAGTCTGAGCAGATGAACATTATTTTGGACAATCGGAAGTTTTACCATATTTTCCAGCTTGTATTTTGAAATGTTTTGCTTTCCATATTTAGAATTATTCTGAGTAATATCTGAATAAATACAGAGTGTAGGTGTTGGTTGGACAGTAATAATAGTAGCTTAATATTCCAAAGCTCATTATTATCATCTAAAAATAATAGGAGAGGTAAGGATTAGTACATAAAGTAATATTTTATTTTATTAATAACCATATAAAGCCCATGACATATTCGCATATTAATTCATGTATTAACATAAATATAATTTTTCATTTGGAGATGATAATAGCAAATTGGATCACCGAACCAATTAGCATAATCTCGGCTCTTTTTATGCCGGAAAGGCCAGTTAACACAGTTGGGCCGAGCTACTTGGGATTATTGATGGGAATTACTATTTGTAGCTCTATTTTCGAAATAATCTTTCTAAATTATCATTTTACTAATTTTTAAATAATTTATCAAAATTCAACAAAATGAATGTATATATTTTTTTATCCCAACAAAATGAATACTATCTTAATTATTTTAAATATATTTAATCCTATAATAACCAATTATAAGAACAATTCTCACACATACAGTATTTTTTTTAAAAAATAAAAAGATTAAATAAAAGAAAATGGGGGTGAAAAATAATAAAAAAAATTTAGTAAAAAATTCCTGAACAACTACTTGTGTTAATCAAATGAAACTCAGATCAATTACTAGAACCAGTACCATCATCATCACAGCCGTCTCCATTGGCATGATCGTAACAATGATTTTGATTTTCATCCTCGTGATCATCGTTGTCATCTTCATCAAAGGGTTTATTTTTGTGAAAAATGCAACATTTGTTGGAGCGATTCTTCCTGCTACTATTGTTGCAGAGAAGACAAGGAAGATGACGAGGACATGGTTAGGATTTAGGTAAGGCTGGAAGAAGAAGATGACGGCCTCAATTGCCTCATGGTGGCTCTGGTCATCGTTAAGTGGTATCCGCGGGAAGAAAAATAATTCTAAAAAATGGGCAAAATAAATAAATATATATGTGTAATTATGAACAAATTCTATTATGTTATTATCTTATTACGAGAATATGTTATGCACTAAGTAAAAATAATTATTTCAGAATTCAAATGTTCTTTAATTAAATTTTTTGTGCAGAAATTTTTCACAGGATAGTGTGTTGGTGGTGGAGTTTGAAAAAGGAGAAGAAGAAATAAGAAAGAATATTAAGTTTTTCTCTCTTTTTTTTTTTTTTGTTAGAAGGGCATTTTGGATAGTAAACTTTGAAAATAGGGCTACAAATAGTAAAAATTGGGCTACAAATAGTAGTCCAGTTCACAAAATTCAATACTGATATACTATTTGTAGCCCATTTTGTACTAATTGTAACCCTATTTTTAACTTTACTATCCATAATGCCCCTCCAACCCATAATCCATAAGTTGTTGCTCGCTAAGACTCTTAAGCTTCCACGTTGTTAGGAAATTGGCACCTTCTAGAGTTCCTGTTGTGCTAAATGACCAGCAAGATTCACAGGAACCCTGATTTTTTTACAGGTGACAGTACCATGTTCTCTTCAATCACATGGAAGATCATCGGTAGAAAGGATTGATAATCGTGTTCCTCCGGTGAGTAGTACTATTTGTAGCCCATATTTTACTATTTATATCTCTATTTTCAAAACGAACTTCCTAAATAATTAGTACCGGAGGAACACGATTATCAATCCTTTCTACCGATGATCTTCCATGTGATTGAAGAGAACATGGTACTGTCACCTGTAAAAAAATCAGGGTTCCTGTGAATCTTGTTGGTCATTTAGCACAACAGGAACTCTAGAAGGTGAGCTTAAGAGTCTTAGCGAGCAACAGCTTATGGATTATGGGTTGGAGGGGCATTATGGATAGTAAAGTTAAAAAATAGGGTTACAATTAGTACAAAATGGGCTACAAATAGTATATCAGTATTGAATTTTGTGAAACAAGTTTATCCAATAACTTAATAACCCATCCGATAAGCAAGCCTAGTTTGATGTAGCTTAGAAAAGAATGGAAACAAGAGTAACATGCCATATACTGGGAGCACAAATAATTTTTTTAAGCCAATTTTTTACAAGTGATAGTTTTCCTGATAAATTAAGAGATAGGTTACAATTTAACCAATAGCTACTCCTTATTTTCATGTACATTAATTAAAACATTTTGGCATGTAATTTGGAAAATTCCTCTGAATTTGCTTTTTTAAAAAAAAACTCAGGACATTTCATAATTAAACAAAATACATAATAATAATAGAGTAAATTTCAAAATTGGTCACTATACTATAGTCACTTTCTGGTTTTGTCATTATACTTTGAAAACTATTTTTAAGGTCATCATACTTTATTTTTCTTTTCAAAAATGGTCACTCCGTCAAGTTTGACCGTTCAACTTTTTTTAGGGTTATTTTTGTCTTTTCATTAACTCATTAAATAAAAAAGAGTAAACTTTGAATTTGGTCATCATACTTTTCTAAAATCCCATTTTTGGTCATCTTATTTTAAAAATTATATTTGAAGTCATCATACTTTTATTTTTTTATTTAATTTTGGTAATTCCGTCTAAATGTTCCGTTAAGTCTCAAATAGTCATAATTTTTTAGGGTAAATACAAAAAAAACACCCGATCATACACGTGAAATTTTTTTTTATTTATTAATTATTTTTTCGCATCTCTGCCGCCAACAAAATAGATAGAAAATGTTATCTTTCAAAAAAAGCAAATTAATTAAGAAAATCTCCCAAAATAAAGATAACCTTTTCTATAAATTAAGGTTATCCATAAATTTCTATAAATTTTCTCTTTCAAAAGAAAATCTCCCAAGATAGATAGAAACAAAACAAAGCATAATAAAGGAGGTATATGGTATAAGAAATGGATTTAAAGAAGCAATTAATTATGTTGGGGGAAAAAACTGGAGGAAGAATAGAGATGATTACTTCAAGTTTAAGAATGTCTTTATCCTCTTATGTCATATCCTTTCCCTTAGTCAACCTCATTTCCCCTACAGTTGGTCTTCCAGAAATAAAGAAGAAAATAACATAGTCAGTGTCTTAAAAGTTAGGGAGTGGAAAAATGTAAAAAAAATATCTTATCAACAAACCCTCCCCATCCCACAATAAAAATCTTATTTATTAAATTAAAATATTATAAAAACAGAAATATTTTTTTTAAATGGGATAATATATTTATTAAATTGCCGACTCTACTATATATCTACTATATATCGAATATATAAAGAAAAAGACGACTATTTTGAAGGAAAATTAAATTTATATAGTATTATTAAGAGTGAATTGTAAAAAAGGTCATCATACTTTGGTAAAGTTTAAGTTTTGGTCACTAACTTTTAAATATTCAAAAAAGGTCACAAACTTTAGCATTTGAATTTTAGTTTTGGTCATTCCGTTAGAATGAACCGTTAAGTCCACTAACAATCCTATATTTGGAGGGTATTTTTGTCCATTCATTAATGCTGTACACATGCTGCTCGCGCTACAGTGCGCGCTACAGTACGTGCTACAGTGCGCGCTACAGTAACGCGCTACAATTTTTTTTTTTAACGCATAGCCTTTTTTTAAAAAAATATACTTTTTTAAAAAAAATACTTTTTAAAAAAAAATTAATTTACTAAAAATACCAAAAAATTTTATTTATAATTCCGCTCATCTTAAATTATAAATAAAGTAGCATAGATGAGCGGAATTATAAATAAAATTTTTTGGTATTTTTAGTAAATTATTTTTTTTAAGAAAAGTATTTTTTAAAAAAAGTATATTTTTTTAAAAAAAGGCTATGCGTTAAAAAAAATAATAACTGTAGCGCGTTACTGTAGCGCGCACTGTAGCGCGAGCCGCATGTGTACAGCATTAATGAATGGACAAAAATACCCTCCAAATATAGGATTGTTAGTAGACTTAACGGTTCATTCTAACGGAATGACCAAAACTAAAATTCAAATGCTAAAGTTAGTGACCTTTTTTGAATATTTAAAAGTTAGTGACCAAAACCTAAACTTTACCAAAGTATGATGACATTTTTTACAATTCACTCTATTATTAATTTGTAAAGTGCTTATAAAATATTATTCTAAAACATTGGGATTAATAAAATATTGTTTCGAGGTTCATAAAATTACTAATACTAAAAATCAAACGGTCAACAATCACAATAAAATTACTTAAATAAGTCTGTCTATTCATCTCTACTGGCAAGAAAGTTTGATTGAATTTTTTTAGCATGATCTGAAATTCTGAACCAATGAAAACACTTGTACAATTTGGAAACTTAGAACTTTGACTGGAAAAAAAAAAAAAACACCAAAAAGAAAGAGGATTTTATTTTATTTTTAAAGCTGAAAACGTAAATTCATATTATAAACAGAAGTGGAATTCTTCCTCTGATATTTTTTTTATCGTAAGATAATTTAGGAAGTGAGCAATTTTTTTTTTTTTTACAAATAGAGTGGATAAAACCTATTGCAGTGACTCGTGCTAACCACTAAACTCTCCTTCTTGTCAAAATTTAATTCGAAGTTGTCCCTATTAATAATTTTTTTAATAAAGTAGAAGGAAATTATTTTTTAGGAGAAAAATATAATAAAAAAAAGTAAAATTAATTTATCTTTCAAATTTAAATAATAATGATTATTATTATTATTATTATTTAGTACAAATAAGGATGTTGAAACTTAAATGACTCGAATTTAAAATCTATTGATTTTAAGCTGAAAATGCCAAACAAAAACTACAACTCTCTTTTCAAATAATAATTAATCTTTAAAATAGGTGTATAATTTTAAATGTCCTATTAAAAAAAGGCTTAAATATATTTTTAGTCACTCATAACATGAATTATTTCATTTTTAGTCTCCCATAAATTTTAGTCACCAATTTTATTCTCACTTAAATTTTTTTAAAAAAATTTTAATTTTTTTCTTACAAAAATATCATTGAGTAACCCTAATTGTTCACCCTGACTAAGAGTATTCTCGTAAAAAAAGAACTAAAATTATCAAAAAAAATTAAGTAAAAATAAAATTGGTAATTAAAATTTAAGAATGATAAAATATAGAATAATTCATGTTAGGAAGGAACAAAAATTGATTTAGGCATAAAGAAAAAAAGAACGAAGACTCATTTCAATGACAATATGTATGATAATGACCAAAGGAACGGAATTGAGTGTCCTGCCCGTTACTTTTATTTTTATATAATATGTGTAAAATTATTCATATAAATTTAAAAGTTTATTATTTAATTTGAAATATAATATTATTTATAGTTTTATTATAATTTTTTTAAAAATTTTCTCTTGTATTTATTAAAATTTTATTATGACAATTTAGATGTAAAAAGTTAAAGTTATATTAAAATTTTAAAATATATCTTATTAAAAAATTTTCTCTTATTTTTAAAATACTTTATATAAAAATTAAAATGAGTGTTAGTTTATTAAATTTATTTTAATAATTAAAGTGGTTGATATAGTTAATAATAGTTAAGAAGATAAAATTAAAAGATAGGTAATATTGAATAAATCCTAGGAAATGTGAAATAATATATAATCCTTCTGTTCCATCTACAGTAACCCGGATTTTGATTTGGGTTTGTTCAAATAAAATGCCATGTTTGTAAATTTTCAATATATTTTTATTTTAAAAATTATTACCACTTAATTAATTGGGAGTTAGAGCATGGGAATTGTAAAGATAAAATGGTAAAATGATAATTAATGATGGAGGGTAAATTTAGAAATTTAGAAATATAGGTATATTAAAATGTGTGAACAAAATATTTTGTTAGGGGAGAAGAAGGAGTTGCCTTCCTCCTCAGTTAAGATAATGAGATTCCGAATTCGAGTCATACTAGAGACACTTTGAAATACGGAACTCTGAGTTTGAATCACTCCGAGAGCACTTAGGAATAAGGAGTCCTGAGTTCGTGTCATACCGGAAGTTAGATTAATAGGTTTTAAGCCTTTTTCTTTGTAAAAAAAAAATTATTAAAGTATTTTAAAATATATGATATTTTACGAGACTGCGATAATTTTTTTTTTTTAGAGATTTCATCAAAATTAATAAGATAATGGGAGAAGTTATATAAACTTTCGAATGTGACCTTTATAATTAATTATCATTCTACCCTCTCTCCCAGCAATTGTTATACGGTTGTGCTAAAATTATATTGCAATGTGTACATTGACAAATGACAATACAACATCGACTAAGTAAAAAAATAATGGACATTCAGAAAGCCATCGCATTAAATAATAAAAAATTATTTTTATTAAAGTGTTAAATACACATTAAAAAATGTGCAATAAGCGTACGATATAATTTGTCCTCCCCATATAACCTTTTATAACTAAAATAATGTTCCAACTACCAATTAACTGAAGTAATTAATAATTCAACTAACTAAATTAAATTTCTCAATACCTACATAAAGTGGTCACACACCATTATAAAGAAGATGAAGAAAGTAACGCACTTTTCCTTCAAAAAAAAAAAAATGAAGAAAGTATATAGGAATACAAAAAATCTCAACCGACCCTTTATTAAAATAATAATAATAATAATAATAATAATAATAATAATTGATAAGAATATAGATTTACAGTGAATAATGGGTGTTGTTTAATTTATTACTCACGAAATTTAAGCTAATTTGCATAAAATAAAGTACAAAATGATAAACTTATCTTATCTGGAAGTAATTGAACTAACACAATCAGTTAGCCTATTCAAAAACGTACAAGTGATGTCATATTTGCCTCACAAAAGCTCCAAAAAGCCTTTTAATTTTTGTGGGTGTATTATTTGTTGCCGCCTATTCCTTTATTCATCGCTCCTATTTTTTCAAAAAAAATCTTAAATTTTCTTAAATGTCACTTCCTAATTTTTATTTGTCGGTCTTCTAATTTTTATATGTCGTCCCCTTAATTATTATCTTTCCCCCCTTCAAAATTACGATATAATTCTTATTTTTAAATTTTTTTTTGTCATTTAATTACCAATATAACCGTATAATATTTTAATAATTTAATAAAAATTTAAAAACTAAAAATACTAATGTAGATAAAAAAATTTCCCATTATGTTATTATAAAATAATAATATTTTCTATAATACATCATAATAAAAAATATTAAGATTTAAATAAAAGTTAGTTGGGGTGGTAAAAACCTAGTTTTACAAAAAAAAAAAAAAAAAAACAAAATTAGATGCAAGAATGGCTTTGTATTGGATGAGGAAGAAGAGGTGTCTGATGAAGAACAAGAAGTGCTTCAATCGAAAATGCATTAATGATGAAATATTTATTTAATAATTAGAGTAGCATAAATGGAAATAGATTATTTTAATGGGTATTTTTGGTAAATGAGTAAGGGGCAATTGGGTAATTCATGTTATCATTTAATTTTATATTTAAATATTATATTAAAATATTATGATTGATATTTTTGAATTTATTAAGAATAATTCAAGTATAAAAGTGCGACAAATAAAAAGTCACTTTTTTTAATCTTAAATTTACCGTGACTCAAATTCAAAATTCTCTTGATTTAAGTGAAAAGTTGAACCACTTTCTAAAATAAGCAGTCACGACATTTAATTACTTTTTTAGAATTTTGGAGCGAGTCTTAACTTTGTTTTAAATCCATTTATTATTATTATTTTTATCAGTTGTAGAAAGTTTTACAAATTTTCCTATTTGTAATA
This sequence comes from Knoxia roxburghii, assembly GCA_030378225.1. Lineage (NCBI taxonomy): Eukaryota > Viridiplantae > Streptophyta > Magnoliopsida > Gentianales > Rubiaceae > Knoxia > Knoxia roxburghii. Next base: position 5,343,966 of record CM059420.1, on the reverse strand, counting down.
GGATGGCTGATTTTCCTTACGATTAGTTACTTATTTCTTTTTCCTTTATAACAAGGGTTCTTAAACTCTTGTTTTTTAAAAAAATTTTTTTTAGGAAATAAAATTTGCGGACAACCTCTAGACAGGGCAACAGCACAATTTTTAATAAAAGACAATTTATGGATACAAAATTGAGTCTTTACCCTCAAGGATTTTATTTTATTTTTATTCATGCGTAAATAATACCTGCATTATTTTAAACACTTGTTTGAATACTACAAATATAATTATCGCAATTTAATTACGATATGTGGTGTCCAATAACTTTTACTTTCTTGTACTTTTGGTGGTCGTTTTTCTACCTGAGTGCTCCAATTAAATTGCATCTAAATCGAGCAAAAGGTTAAAACTTTTTGAAATATTTAGGTGCACTACCCTTCTACCCCAAGTTTTACGTAGAAGAGAACGTTCGAAGAAGAAAAACAATGGTAGGTGGCTCACCATTGGTCATTTTGCGCTCTTCTATGTGTATTTATCGCATGTCATTTCATTTTTTTTGAGTTATTTAGATAGAGCGTTTTAATATATCTGTATTTATATAATTATAGTTTGAATTGTTAATAGGGACTTATAAAATAGTAAGGAATTTTAAACTTATATTTTTAAAAAAATTTTATTTTATAATAATAAACGGATAACTAATCCTGTATTTTTTTATAAAAAAAATATATAGGTACACTTCTACTCCAATTAGAATAATTTTAGTCCTATTAAAAGAATTTGGCCTGAACTAATGGTGCTAGTTGCAATATTTAAAAAGTTGTCTCCAATAGTCAACCGCCAAGTCACGGAGTTAACTCTACCCTTGGTGACAAATTGACCAAGTGACTATTTAATTAGTCAATTCGTCAATCCTTATATATTAGGTTTTTAGAATTATATTGATTGATATTCTTAGTACAGATGGAGGAGTAAATTGGTTATTGAAAAAAATAGTTGGTAATTTAGGGAATTTCATTACAAAGTAATTTTAATTTTTACTGCTGAAAATACTTTGTAATGTGTCTTTAGAAATATGATATAATTTATCAATTAATTCGTGACTAGAAGAGAGATTTTTGGTTGGTTAGTTCATACTTTCTCACCATTTTTTCCCCCTTTAATAAAAAATAAAATTATTTATATCCATAAAAATTGAATTTTTATATTTTTGCTATCAATATACACTATTTTATTTTAATTTTAATTTACTAAACAATACTCTTTGTTTCGATGAGAGCTTTTATTTAACGATGCATGAAGATTATTTATTATTATTACTTTGAATCTTTACTTTTATATTATATTGATATAAAAATTATGTTTGATTATATTAGTAAAATAATCTATATAATTTTCAAAATATTAATGATAAATATAAACTATGGTTATTTTTTAAACAAAGAACAGTTTAAAAATAAATATTTTATTTATGTGAAAAAAATATAAGGACTCTAATTATATAAGACAAAAACTAAATAGTAATGATTTGAAAGAAACGGGTTTATGTCCACTCACAAGCCAAACAAAAGTTGTTATGGCTAGAGAAATCAAAGACATTGTAGCAAATTTCTTCGAGTAAGTAATATTTTTTTTAGATTTTTAAAAAAAATATTTAAAATTATTCATATAATTTTGAATTATAAATAATATTGCATTTATTTTATTTAATTACAACTAGTCTTAAAAATTTCTTTTGTATTTTATAAAAGTTTTATCATTCAATATAAAATAATTTATGATTAAAAGACTCAAAATTATATTAAAACTAGGACATATTTTTTTACTTATTTTAAAAATATTTTTATATAAAAAATTGGAGAAAAAGTACAACTTAATTAATTGTTTTTAAGGGGAAAAAGTGATGTCACATCATTTTCTGACATCAAAACAATCAAAACAATTAGTCAAGTCATAGAATTCATTAAATTTGATCAAACACTTGCGAATATAAAAGTAAATTTGTCCTTTTCTCTTTATAAAATTAACTTGGCATCCATTAATTATTTTTAAACTCTCCTTAATTACTAGCTACTATATTTAATAAACAAGGGTTTCATATTCTTCCTCTAATAAAAATATAGGATAAGTTTTTAAAATATTTATATTCCATTCAAGGTACGTGTGACCTAGTTATTATGTGCAAATATTAAAGAATAGTAAAAGGAGTATACATGAATTTATAACGGATAAAAATTAAAAAAAAAAAAGTTTGTCTAAGAAATTTACACCTTCTCATATAAAGGAAAAAAATATATTTTCACATACGAAATGCACTAAAAATTTAGGTCATTTTCTATTATCAATCTTTCACTTTCTATTATAAGACACTTAAAATTGAATACATCAAACAGAAGGCTTGTAACTTAATAATTGACACTTCTCATTTAAAATTAATAAGTTTTAAATTTGAGTTATCTAAATTTTAATTTTTTTATTAAAAAAATTAAATACGTCAAAAAGTAAAAAGTGAATCATATTTAATGTATTTCTAAAGTAAATATACGAAGAGATATTGATCGTTTATAATTTTAGACTAATGTAAATACGACATTTTAATATCTATTTTTTATTTTCTATGTAAAGTGAATTTTGTAGGGGATTGAAAGCAAAGTATTTGAAAGGTTCTCACCTTAACAACTAGCCTTCACATTCCTCTTTCCATCTATTCTATATTATGGTTTGCCAAAATTTTTTTTGCTTCTTTGAACACCTACACTAATTATTACATTGAGGGATAAATAACAAGCACGTTGTCACCTTGCAGTTTGCCATAAGCTATGTAATATTTTTAAAAAAATTATATATATTATCATATTTCCTTCTTAACAACTCAAATTCAAAATTTATTGGTTCAAATTCATTCAAAATTTATAATTAACCTGTCTCTTATTGTTTTCGACAAAGATTCTTTTGAGGCTGTCTGAGGAATCAATGGTCTTATTTGTCCAAAAGTTATTCTTGTGTGGTGGTGGAGATCGGAAGTGACAAAATAAAGGGCCGAAAAATGAGACAGAAGGCTGGCAGTGGATGATGCTGCCATAGCCACTCGGGCATGCATGCACGTCTCCATGGATGGCTTAGTTAATTGGCAAGCTGCATTTGAGTGACAAAAACCTGGGAGAATAATTTGGTTAAGTTTAATCTGACTGGTTCACCGGTTAAATCGGCCTGATTGAGATGGCTTGGCCGCCACGTAACAGGACAACGTATGAATTCTTTCTTGCTACCAACTCGTGCTTAGAGGGAATCAACTTCTACCCTCCTATTTAAAAAAAAAAAAATGCGAATTTTGACAATTTAGTTGGTCAATTAATATTAGGGTATTATTAGTTGTCGTCTCAATTTTAAATATTATCGTTTCAATTTTGATAAAATTGTCATTTTACTTTAAAAGGAGAGAAGAAAGAAGGTATTATAGGGATGTATTTTAGTCCAAATTAAGAAATAGAAGATAAAAATTAGGACGATAATTAGTATAATTTTTAATATTAATATTAATTATTTGAGTCGTTCTTGGATTTGAATGGAGTTTAAAAAATTTTGGTTTTGTGTGTAAAGTTTTTTTCAATTCCAATATGTTTAATTAACAAAATTCGAAAAAAATCATTTTGGAGTTCGACGAGAAATTGACTTTTACCCCCCTCTACAAATTTCTTGAATAAGAAAAAACTATTTAATATTATATATCATGTGATCACACTTATATTGTATTCAAAATATCAAACAAAAGAAGTATATATTCTATCTCTCTTCTATTAATCCAATTTATAACTAATTATTATCTGATTCATAGTTTAATTTAATGTTAGCGGAAGTCACATTTTCATCAAAGGCTCGTCTAATTTTTTTAAATTTTAGTAACAAAGGTTCGGTTAAACACTTTGGATCTCCCCGGTCCTCTCCCTAGTCTCCCTCAGTTAAAGTAAAAAAGAGATTGATATTTAGTATTTTTTTATTCGAGGGAGCTAGGAAGAGAATCAAGAAAGGGATTAGGAGATTCAAAGTGTCGGTTAAACCACAGTTGAAGTTATTAATTCTTAGCAGACTACTTAGCATTCATGGGTATGAGGGGCAAATGTTTACAATTTGATCGCAGACTACTTAGCATCCATGGGTATAAGGGGCAAATGTTTACAATTTGATCGACAGCAGGAGATGCCTAAAAGGCTTCAAGGCTTACTATCACTTGATGAGCAAGGAGTCTCAGGGCTTCGCATCACATAGTATCATGTAGAATGGTTTATGATGTAATAGATAGAGCTCGTATGAGTATTGGTGACTGTATATCTCAGGATGGGAGGAGGGCTTTGTTATAGGGTAAGAGAGTTTTGAGTAAGTTTCGACACTGTCCAATGAAAGAACTAGGAGATTATGAGTGTCGGTTAAGTCGCAAGTTGAAGTTATTAATTTTTAGTCATAAACCATCTAATTAATTTTTGGTGGAATATTCTTTAATGCTTACGAAACTTGATATGGATTGAGACCTAATGGTTAAACCACCACGGTTACGCAAGTTTATTAATTCAATGGCCGCATCTCAGTCCCCACACTCCATCAATCTCTATCAAAAGTTGGTACCAATTCTGAAGGTTCACTTCATTTTCACATTGTTTATGATCTTTTTCCAAACTTTCGTAATTGTTTTTGGGTTCATCAGTGCTTTCTTTTACGTATCAAAACAACTATTCTTAACTTGGAATCTAGTAGGATCATGTCTCCAATAGCCTAGGCCACACTAATTAATTTCATTTACGTATCAAAAGAAAAGAAATATACGTCGTGCTAGCTATATACATTTATGGTTCATTTACTTCATTGTATATTTCTTTTTTTTTTTTTTTGTATAATTTTGGATGTAATTCTTTCTCTATTGCTACATTCTCCCTTCTACGCAAAAAACTTGTCATATTTGAATTTACAGATAAAAAATAAATTTTATCGATAGTCATGTTCACATTATCCCCTTTCAATGTGTCCAAAAAGAAAAAAAAATCCCCTTTCAAGTTCATATATTTTTACAACACTATATTTTCGACAATAAGTCCATAGTCATGTCCGTTTACGTTTTATATTCTTATGAATACCTAGTTATACATTTTTTTAAAACTGTCATTAGTAAAAGTTATGAGAATCACTTAGTAACTACTCACACAGAAAATTTGCTGGAGAAAATTTTGATAAAAAAATACCAAGTTAAATTATCAATTTGTTCCAAAACAATCCTCCTAAACTCACTGATCTCAACAAAGTTAACATATTAAAAATTGCCTAACCCTACATCGAAAACTCTTAAGGCCTATGCATAATATAAATAGTCCAAGAGCCCATCACTCATTGCCAATTGATTTTAGATTAGATGTTATATTAGATCAATAAAATTTAACATGTCCAACTGGTTTAACATGATATCAGAACGAGTTTGAGTTTGTTTGACTTACCAAAGTCCAGAATGTGTTGTCTGACTTGGTGTGTCGAGCGCGGGGGTAGACGTACTTAGCCAAGGGTTAACACCAAATTTTTTAGTAGCTACCTTGAGTCCACTCTAAAAAATGATTTGAAAAATTCGTATGTAAATAATATGATAATCGAGTTTATTCTCCGATCTATCTGAATAAGTTGATATAAAAATACTTATTCAAACATCACAATACATATTCTAACGTTAACAAATCTTGCAAGTTATTAATTCGGGTCGGATCAAACATAGGGATGACGGTGAGGAGGAATTGGTCCGTCACTTGCATAAGGGAAGAGAGTTATGAGTTGAGCAGCATTTAGGTCGGATGTCACGTCATCGAATGTTTAAATTTGTAAGGTGTGAGGTTACCTTCATGGATGAAAGTTGTACTAGTAGGATATAGGAGGGGTTCATATCCCCCTTTGTTTTTAATATATTCCGCCCTTTTTTTAAGATAATTCTAAAAACCCCTTCATTTTAATATACTATGCCCCTTCAATATATTCCGCCCCTTTATTTTAATATTTACTACCCCTAACATTTTGGTAATTTATATGGTGGTCCTATAGGACCACCATACAATTTTACTCCTACCCCTAATATAGTAGTAGTTTCTATTTTAGTCCCCTAATTGTATTAATAGTTTCTCTTTTTTAAAAACTCGGACACACGCCTTTACATACCTATATAAGCTTCCTTTTTTTCTTTTTTCTGCTTGTTTGTTGTCGATCTTTTGCTTCGTCTTTTACTTCTATTTTCGTCTTCATCTTTCGCTTGGATTCTTTTACTTCCAATTTTGATTATGGTATGTATTTGATGATGGAGATTGATTTTTGTTTAAGAATTTGTTATTTCTCTGTTTTTCGTCTTCGTGTTTCGCTTAGTTTGTTGCCGTTTGTGCTCTGTTTTATCTTTCGATGGAGTTTTTGCTTCGAATTTGATAATTAAGGTATTATTCATGTGTTTTGATCTTTTCGATTGATTTATGTGTTTGAAATTGTTGTTTCTACGGTTCTGTTCTTTTTCGCGTTTTGTTTTTGATCGAATATTGTTGCTTAACGTCTGTTTTTTTGTTGATAGATCATTCTGGATTGAAGAAATTGCAATGGATGATACTGTTGATTTCTTTCACGACGAAGATGCTTCTGAATTGTTTGATTTTGATAAACATGAAGAATCTGTGGTATCTATGTTGGAAAGTAAGTCATGATGTGATATTAGTTATTTATTGATCGATATTACGTTTTTATTGATCTGATAATAGTTCTATGTTAATATGATATGTTTTCAGTATATTGTTTTAGATCTATATGTATTGTGATATGATATTGGTTTTAGTTGATGTGATATTAGTTATGCATTAATTTGATATTAGTTCTATGTTGATGTGATACGTTTTTAATATATTGTTCTGAATATATTAGATGATAGTTGACATCAGATCAGCGGAGTATAGATATCAGATAAGAAAGTAATAGATATCACATCAACGTATTATAGATATCAAATCATACAATAGAACCTAATATACTGAACAAGGAGGATTATAATTATAGACATCAGATTAACTGACTATAGATATCAGATCAATTAACTACAGATATCAGATCAACTGACTATAGGTATCATATCAGCTGACGATAGGTATCAGATCAACTGACTATAGATTTCTGATCAACTGACTATTGATATCAGATGAAGAATATAAAAGAAAATAATACAATAGAACTCAAAGATAATTAACAGTGTATAAAGTCATTGTCTGGACGATATGATATTACTTTTTTGTTGATCTGATATTAATTTAGAGTTGATCTGATATTAAATCACATGCATGGATGTAGACATTTCTGGATATGGTGCTAGTTGTTCTGAGACGTGGTGAGCTGTTTTTTGTGAAAAAAATCTGTTTAATTTACATGCATGGATGTAGACGTTTCTGGACGTGGTGATAGTTGTTTTTGGACGTGGTGCTAGTTGTTCTGAGACGTGGTGGGCTGTCTTTGTGAAAAAACCAGTTTAAATTCACACGCATAGATATAGACATTTTCGGACGTGGTGCTAGTTGTTTTTGAACGTGGTGCTATTTGTACTGAGATGTGGTAGACTGTCTTGGTGAAAAAAATTAGTTTAAATTCACACGCATAGATGTAGACATTTTTGGACGTGGTGCTTGTTATTTTTGATGTAGTGCTAGTTGTTCTGAAACGTGGTGGGTTGTCTTTGTGAAAAAAATAGCTTAAATCACATGCATGGATGTAGACGTTTCTGGATGTGGTGCTAATTTTTTTTGACGTGGTTCTAGTTGTTCTGAGACGTGGTGGGCTGTCTTTGTGAAAAAAATCTGTTTAAATTCACATGCATGGATGTAGACTTTTGTGGACATGGTGCTAGTTGTTCTGAGACGTGGTGGGCTGTCTTTGTGAAAAAAATCTATTTAAATTCACACGCATGGATGTAGACATTTTCGGACGTGGTACTAGTTATTTTTGGACGTGGAACTAGTTGTACTGAGACGTGGTGGACTGTCTTTGTGAAAAAAATCAGCTTAAATTCACACGCATGGATGTAGATGTTTATGAACATGGTGCTAGTTGTTTTTGACGTGGTGCTAGCTGTTTTGAGACGTGGTGGGTTGTCTTTGTAAAAAAAATATGTTTAAATTCACATACATGGATGTAGACGTTTTTTGAGGTGATGCTAGTTTTTTTTGGACATAGTTCTAGTTGTTCTGAGACGTGGTGGGCTGTCTTTGTGAAAAAAATTAGTTGAAATTCACACGCATGGATGTCTTTGTTAAGTATGTTTTAGTTCTATTGTATGATTTCTTTTATATTCTTGATCTAATGTCTATATAATCATGATTTGATCCCCCTTGTTAATTATGTTTTAGTTATATTGTATGATTTCTTTTATATTCTTGATCTGATGTCTTCTATTTTGTGATCTGATGTCTATATAATCATGATTTGATCCCCCTTGTTAATTATGTTTTAGTTCTATTGTATGATTTCTTTTATATTCTTGATCTAATATATATAGCCTGTTGATCTGATGTCTAGTATTCTGTGATTTGATGTCTATATAATCCTGATGTGATCTCCCTTGTTAAGTACGTTTTAGTTCTATTGTATGATTTCTTTTATATTCTTGATCTAATATCTATAGTCTGTTGATCTGATGTCTAGTATTATGTGATCTGATGTCTATATAATCATGATGTGATCTCCCTTGTTAAGTATGTTGATCTGATGTCTATATAATTATGATATGATCTCCCTTATTAAGTATGTTTTGGTTCTATTGTATGATTTCTTTTATATTCTTGATCTGATATCTATAGTCTGTTGATCTGATGTCTATTATTATGTGATCTGATGCTATATAATCATGATGTGATCTCCCTTGTTAAGTATGTTTTAGTTCTATTACATGATTTCTTTTATATTCTTGATATGATATTTACTGTCTATTTTTTTTAAAGTATATTTTTTTAAAAAAAAAGCTGTGTGTCAAAAAAAAAAATTTATAGCGCACTGTAGCGTGCAACTGTAGCGCGCTACAGTAGGAGTAAAATTCATCCTACTCTTATAGGCCCAATGTATACGAATCCTAAAATTTTATATACCGTCCTTTATAATTTACTAATATAACTTTATAATATAATAATAATTTTAAAAAATAATAAAAAAATTAATTACTAATTTGTCATTATGCTATAAAATATTATTAACATTCTTATTTCGCATTTACAACATTACTTTTCAATGTAGTTTGCCAAACTAAATTTTTGCTAAAATTTTTTTTGGCTAAATATATTTTTTCAATTAATTTTCATTTAAATTTATATATATAATAATTCAATTAAAAATTTTATTTTTCCTCTTTTTATTTTTTTGAGAAGGGAAAAAAATATATGTACAACTGTTAGAAAAATTTTAAAAATAATTTTATTTTAGTTTACATTTATAATTTTTATATTCATAAAAATTAAAAATAAATTAAATTTATTTTTACTCTGAACAATGATAAATTTTAAGAAAAAATTTACATCTATCAAAACCTTTTCAGAATAATTATAAATTTTTTTTAAAAAAAAATACATCTCTAGAGAATATTCTCTTCATAAAAGATATTTATTATTAAAAATTATACCTAAATAAATTTTTTCTAAATATTATTTTTTGGCAAATTATATTTTTACCAAACCGTCGTGGTGTCAAAGTCCCTATTTATCAAAATTTTTATTTCGTATTTTCAATATTAGTTTTCAATGTCGTTCATCAAATTAAGTTTTTACTGAAATTATTTTTTGACAAAGTGTGTTTTTGTTAATTTAAATTTAATTTACACATTTAAATATGATTTATGATAAAAATATTAGTACTATTTTATAGAATAATGGTAAATTAGTTATTAAAAATTTTTAATTATTTTTAATAAATTATTATTATTTTAGAAGATTATATTAGTAAATTGTGAAGGCCAATAAATATTAAACTAAAGGGGAAAATATATTAAAAGGGCGGAGTATATTAAAATTAGGGATTTATAATTTTGAAAAGAAAAAAGGGACGGACTATATTACAAGGGGCATATTCCATATATAGGACGAGGTGGGAGACGTGCCACCTTAAATGTTTTAATATCTTAAATTCCGAACAAAGGCCTTTGCATCTTTGGTCTGCACTCTTCACGTGGGCGTCTGGGTCGCATTCTTCTGATTTACCGCAGTTAAATATTGTTGCTGAATTATCGCCTAGCTGTCTTTCTTTCTAGGCTTTGATTTAAAAAACAAAAAAGAAAAAAATTCTGTAAAACAATTTAATATTGCGTAATAATCTCAAATTGAATTAGCGATTAATAATTGGGTGGGTGAATTTATAGAGTGAGACGGTAAAATAAATAACATATTACTGTGTCTCATAAAAAGAATTACCTTTTTAATTTTACTATTAATAGCTTTTAGTTGTACTTTTAACCTTCGGGGTCCGCGTTTATTTGAAATCAATCAGAATTGGACATAATTCGGCAATCAGTAAAAGAATCTGATTACTTTGATTTGTTTGGTAACAATCATTAAAAGAATATGATTGCTTCGACTTGTTTTATAATATTCATTACAGAATCTAATTACCTTTGATTTATTTGATAATAATTATTAAAAGAATCTGGCTGTCTTTGACATATTTAAAAACGTAGCAATCGAAATTATATTACGATTGTCTTTTCCAATTGCCTTCAAACAAAGCACCCTCTAATTACACAAGGTATATCATGTACCATGGTATATGTACCTATTACTATATATAGTAATTTTTCGCATGACAACTGTACACTTACTAAATATAGTAAGTTTCGCCAACGCGCGCGCCTTTTATTTTTTTTCCTCGCTGAGTGAACAACGTCTTCACTGAGTCAACAATGTCTCAGAACAACTGCCACAACGTCCAAAAAATAACTGTCAAAACGTCTACATCCAGGCAAGTCCACAACGTCTTCTAACACTAGCACCATGTCCAGAAACGTCTACATCCATGCATGTGAATTTAAACTGATTTTTTCACAAATACAACTAGCATCACGTCAAAAACAACTAGAACTACGTCCAAAATCGTCTTCATCCATGCGTGTAAATTTAAACTGATTTTTTCCACAAAGACAGTTCGACACGTCTCAGAACAACTAGCACCACGTCAAAAATAACTAGCACCACGTCCATAAACGTCTACATCCTTACGTACGAATTTAAAATATTTTTTTCACAAAAACATCCCACCACTGTCTCAGAACAACAATCACCACGTCCAGAAACGTCTACATTCATGCATGTAAATTTAAACTGATTTTTTTCACAAAGACAGTCTACCACGTCTCAGAACAACTAGCACCATGTCCAGAATTGTCTACATCCATGTGTGTGAATTTAAACTAATTTTTTTCACAAAGACAGTCCACCACGTCTCGAAACAACTAGAACCACGTCAAAAATAACTATCACAACATCCAGAAACGTCTACATCTATGCATATGAATTTAAGCTATTTTTTTCACAAATACAACTATCACCACGTCAAAAATAACTAGAACCACGTCCAGAAACGTCTACATCCATGGTGTGAATTTAAACTAATTTTTTTCACAAAGACAGTCCGCCAAGTATCAGAACAACTAGCACAACGTCAAAAATAACTAGCATCACGTCCAGAAACGTCTACATCCTTGCGTACGAATTTAAAATAATTTTTTTACAAATTGGAGGTAATACTTGGAGATATTATTGTACAAATTTCGTTGTGTAAAATTGTTATTCTAAAATTTTCTTGTCAAATTTGGCAGCCGGAATCACAACTGACCACTAGCAAATTTGGCAGCCGGAATCACATGTGAATTTTAGCTGAATTTTTCACAAAATATAGTCTACCACGTCTTGCTACATCCAAAAAAAACTAGCACCACGTCCAGCTACGTCCCTCCACAACGTCTCATCCAGAAACGTCTCAGAACAACTAGAACCACGTCAAAAACAACTAGCACCACGTCCAGAAACGTTTACATCCATGCGTGTGAATTTAAGCTTTTTTTTTTTTTCACAAAGATAACCCACCACATTTCAGAACAACTAGCACCACTTCAGAAACAACTAGCACCTTGTCCAGAAACGTCTACATCCTTGCTATGAATTTAAACTGATTTTTTTACAAAAATATCCTACCACGTCCAGAAACGTCTACATCTATGCATATGAATTTAAGCTATTTTTTTTCACAAATACAACTAGCACAACGTCTCAGAACAACTAAAACCACATAAAAAACAACTAGCCCCACGTCCAGAATCGTCTACATCCATGCGTGTGAATTTAAACTGAATTTTTTCACAAAGCCAGTCCACCACGTCTCAGAACAACTAGCACCACGTCAAAAATAACTAGCACCACGTCCAGAAACGTCTACATCATTACGTATGAATTTAAACTGATCTTTTTCACAAAAACATCCCACCACGTCTCAGAACAACTAGAACCACGTCAAAAACAACTAGCACCACGTCTAGAAATGTCTACATCCTTTTGTACGAATTTAAAATAATTTTTTTCACAAATACAACTGGCACCACATCTTAGAAAAAATAGAACCACGTCAAAAATAACTAGCACCACGTTCAGAATCGTCTACATCCATGCGTGTGAAATTAAACTGATTTTTTTCACACAGACAGTCCACCTTGTCTCAGAACAACTAGAATCACGTCAAAAATAACTAGCACCACGTCCAGATATGTCTACATCCATGCGTGTGAATTTAAATTGATTTTTTTCACAAATTGGAGGTAATACTTAGAGATATTGTTGTACAAATTGCGTTGTGTAAAATTGTTATTCTAAAATTTTCTTGACAAATTTGGTAGCCAGAATCACAACTGGCCACTACAACACCACGTATACATTCAAACACGTGAATTTTAGCTGAATTTTTCACAGAACATAGTCTACCAAGTCTCGCAACGTTCAAAAAAACTAGCACCACGTCCAGCTTCGTCCCGCAATGTCCTGTTACGTCCCGCAACGTCCAAAATACAAAGCAGCAACATCCCATTATGTCCCGCAACGATCTGTTACATCTAGTTACATCCCATAACACGTTCTACCAAGTCCAGCAGTGGAGAAGAATCAGAAGCAACCCATTTTACATGAAAGTGCCAATACCTCACGGAAACCATTTATATATCATATTTCAGAGTAACAGAGCATTATTTGAATAAGAAAATACGAATATAACATCATTAATACATTACCCAACATCAAATCGCGAAAATAAGGTTCCGTAAATCCATCAAATACAGTTCATACTTTATGATGTGGTAATTTTTAAGAAGAATAAGTTATTTTTGAAAAAGAAGAAGAGATTTTTGAACTGGAAGAAGTGATTTTTTTCGTTGTATTTGGTGTTGTTCGTCAGAAAATACAATCGTCGATCTCCGTTAAATCTGTGTTTGGATGAAAATTTTGATTAAATACGGTTTCGAATGGAGTACGGCGAATATAGTATATATAAAAACAAAAATATTTCAGCTCAGTCTGTTTATTTTTTAAAAAATAATGACTTTTTTTCTACAAAATATAACTAATCAAAATAATTATTAAATCACATCACATCAATTATAGTTCCTTTCAAAATTTCTCGCATATTACTTTAAAAAATTCTGTCTTTCTATTATATATAAAATTTTGTTTCTGATAGGTTGGTGGTCAATGTTGGAATTCCTGACTTGCGTCTACCGTAAGACTTTATACCCCCGCAGTCCTGACACCATTCATTTTCAAAGTCTTCACAATTAATGGTAGCCAGAAAATGGCAATATGCATGTTATTTTTTGGATTATATTTTATTTATGTTATAGTTTATATTAAAAATTCAAAATTGTGTGTTAAATATGTGTTAAAAATTTGAAAATATATCAGAAAGTAACTCCTCTGTTTTGTTTACACAAGAAAATTTTTTTATTTTTTGCTTCAAAAAAAAAAGGAAACAAAATTTTATTTTGGATAAAATATAACTTAGATAAAATATTTGTTATTATATTTAATTATAATTTACATAAAAATCATGAATAATGATATTAATTTGGATTTTGATATTTATAATAAATTTATTCATTTTTTTTAGAAAAAATACAATAATAGTTTCAAAAGTATGGTTTAGTAGTAAATTTAGTTTTAAATGTTTAGTAGTCGCTAAACTATGCTATTCACAACACATTCATAATACATTTGGTCCTAATAATAATTTTTTTATATATTTAACAGTCGAATTATAGTTCCATCCCCTAAACTACATGAATGTCACATTGATTTATTTAATTCATGTAACAAATTTTATGTTATCATGAGTTTCAAATATATTTTTTATTTAAAAAAACTTACTGTGACTAAATGTGTTGTGAATAGAAAAGTTTCGGATTAAATTTTATCGACTATCAAATATTGAGGACTTAATTTATCACTAAGTTATACTATAGGGACTATTCTTACAATTTTTTTTGTTTTCAATTTTCACGACTATCTCAATGATCTATCCATATGAAAAGTAGTCTCTTCTGATATGAAAAAATAGTAGCATAGGGATAGGGCACCCCAACGTCCACTTTAAAAGTCTCGGCAAAGAAAATTAGTGGAAAAAAGAAAATATTGCACCAAAGTGGACTTTCTTTCTGGTGGCTCCTCATTTTAACCAAAAAGATGCTATCATTTGGAGACATTACATAACAACGTCATCCCACACTTTGGAATTTTTTGGTACCCCCCACCACCCCAGCTAGCCTGTCTGCTGTTAACGGTCAAAAACGCCATCTAACTTTTAATTTAACTAAGATAATTAAGGAAAATTAAAAAAAAAAAAAACTTTTCAACCTAAATTAATGTACAACAATGCAACTCAAAACCTGAAATTAAGAGCCCATCTTCTCCAATTGTTCAAAACTCTGGCAATTCAGGTAAATCTTCTGCTCTAATGAATAAGTCATACCAAAAGTCCATCCCATCATCTAATTTTGAAGCGTAGGGGTTCAATTCGTCATGGCTATTATTATAATTATCAGCAGCCCCGGTAGATAATGGGAATTGGAATAACAATTCATCACTGTTCGTCATCATAGCATGATGAAATTCATCTTGATCTTGATCTTTGACCGTATTTTCATGTTCGGCTGATATTTCGTCTGACCAGAAACTCTCGTCAATTTGCGGAGCATATTCCATTGAATCTATCTCTTCTTGTTTAATGACCATGTTACTCTCCACGGCCAAATTAGTCACGGTTGAAACTTCGCTGCTAGAGGAGGAATGCGGAGGCGAGATCGGATCCATCTCGGAATTTAAACTTAAACTGCTCGATTTATTGTCAAAGGAGTGATCATCGTCGTCGTCGTCGTCATGGTCACTTTTAACAGGGGACTTGGGGTCAGATTTTTCCATGTCGATAACAGTAGTAGTGGTAGAGCGTCTCTTGGCTCCTTGAGAGGGCTGATAATCGTTGAGCTTCTTCTTCAAGTGGGTATGCCAGACATTTTTAATCTCGTTGTCTGTCCTTCCCGGTAGCCTAGATGCAATTGCAGACCATCTGGAGAAATGGACAAAAGGGTTTTTTCGCATTAAGAAATTTGCACGAGCTCAGCAATTATTCTATTCTTTATTCAAAACAGGACGACAACAACAACAAATGCAGCCAAAGCCCAAGTATAAATTACTATAAAAAAGCACAGTATCCTAAGAAGATAGGAACCATTTAAAAAACTGCATAAAATTTTTTATTCCACTGCTTGGTTTATTTTCACCAGTATACAACCGAATCTTTCAATCTAAATTTGGCTTCATTCTTGACATAAGAAAGTTAGAAAATTCCATGTTCAAAAACGAGGGCTCATGCAAAGACAAACCATTAAAGTCTCTGTTATAAGTTATAAAGATGAGTATATTACCCTCTGATTCTGACAACAATATTAGTAATAAAAATACTCAGAAACTCAGTCTTTCTTGTCTTTGTTTTTGTTTACATCGAGAAACAAAAACAGGGTCAAGATTGTTGAGTTTCTTGATTTTAAAAATGAACGCTGCAGAGTTGTTATTATTATAATAATTTTATTACTGTTTGACCTGGAGGAGGGACCTCAATTAAGATCACTTTCAAGCAATGCTGGCCTATCACTTATGATTTTGTGGAAGAAAAAAATAGCTATATAATGCAACAAGATTTTTCTGGTGATGTCTACTGTTTAAAAAGAAAATTATATGACCAAAAGTAAAGAAACTGTACATTGAAACGACTCCATGGAAATGGTATAGTGGTGAGTATGTCCCATTTCCGGCATGAATCATGCTTTAACTTCAATGTAATAATTTGATGAGAAAACGGAAAGAAGGGGACAAAAAGTGAAGCCCAGATTTCAAAAAATTGAGTGATTTTTTGTTTTTTTGTTTATGGTGATCAGGGGACTGAAAAGTACAGACCTGTTCCCAAGCATTTCATGTAACTTGATGATAGTTTCTTCTTCTTCCTTGCTGAAATTTCCTCTCTTTATGTCTGGTCTCAAATAATTCGTCCAGCGAAGCCTGCAACTCTTCCCACATCTCAAAAGACCTGTATAATAATGCAGAAGAACTAATTAGACATGCCCACAAATCAGCTAATTCAAGCACATGATCTAAGACTAATTAACCGACCAAAACAAAGGAAACTACCAAATGAAAATTTTCTCAAACAGTTCATGAACAAAAAAATGAAAATAGGAAAAGAAAGCATGTTTTTCACACTTTAATCTGCTTAAAAGTTGTCTAATGAAAGAAGTTTAATAACTCTCTCCGTCCCAAAACAGTACTATTTTCTGTTTATGATGTTCTTTCATTAAACTCCAGCCAAGACTCTGTTTTTTTTTTTCTGCAGCAGATCCTAATTAACATCAGGAGAGCCCAGAAAGATTTATGCAGAAAACAGGAAGAAACAATCTGAGATTTTGCACTCACCAGCTTGTTTAGGGAGAGCCCTCCAATTCCCATGGCCATGCTTCTGAATGTAGGAGACCAAAACCTGGTCTTCCTCAGGAGTCCATGGCCCTTTCTTGAGTCCCATTTTCTCACAGCATGGAGCCCTCACCATCTTCAAAAAAGAATTATGCCTTAAATTTTGTTGATGATGATGAGAAGGAAAAGAGATCAAATCAAATTTACTTCCAATTTCACGTCTTTGTGATGCAATCTTCTTCCTTTCAACACTCAAAAATGATATTGGTAATCCGAGTGGGAAATGGAGCTACGGAGATGGGTATTTATGTTTGCAGATATTCTACTGAGAACTATATTAAAAAAATATTTAAAATAAAAAAGTTAAAAATAGGAGTGGCGGTAGAGGCCAAAAATAGCATCTCGCCTTCGAAAAGTCGTCCCTGTAATTTCCACGAACATGGATCTAGCTAAAATTTTCTTTTATTTTGGGATGAAATTAATACACGTATTTTTCTCAATTTTAATGTGTGTATTTAGTGAGTTTTTCCAAATATAAATGTGCAATCACTCCATCATTCAATTCGGAAATGATAGTCCAAAGACTACCTTTGCAAATAATCTATTTACAGATAACAGGATTATATTAATTAAAATAAAAAAAATGAACATTCACACTGTTACAATACTAAAGTGATCATAAATTCTATATAATCAACTATTATATAAAATGACCTCATCATTAGTGTATTAATTTATATATAAGTTTTAGTTTCATTAGCTATTAATCAATCCGTATATGATAGTTCTGACACTATTTTGCAAGATAAGCTATTGAAAAATGTCAAGATTATATTGGTTGGAGAAAAAAAGAATCGCTATCATTAAAATAATGTTAGACTCTATTCAATGTACTATCTTGTATGATAATTTGAGGACTATGATATAAAATGACGTTATTAATAATGAATTAGCTTTTTTAGGATAAGGGAAATAAAATTTAAAAGTTATTATGGACGACATGTTACAATAAAAATCTACAATTTCAATACTTCAGTCTTATCTAATTTGTCGAGACTGATTTAGAATAAATTTCTAAATACTCCAATTAATTAAATGGTTAAATTTGTTTTCTCACCCATTAATTTTAAGAGATTTTTAATTATAAGATTAATTTAGTGAAAAATATAGGTTTAAATTAAAGCTGAAAAGTCTGAAGGATAATTTGTTTTAAAAAGATTTACTCTAATTTTAAGCTAGCTTTGAATCTTTTTCACATAGCAAAATTTGGTAAGACAGTTTTTATTTATCCAAAAATTTAGACTAAACTGACATCAAGAGAATCATGTATCCTACACGCGTCATTATATAATTTTTCAAATTTTATTTTGACTAGTTTAATTTTTATTTGGACTGCATTAAAAGATAATTGAAATTTAAGGATAAAATTAAAGCTTTTTAAAGATGAGGGGTAAGAGCAGATATAATGACAAAAGTTGAGGATTCCCCCCCCCCCCCCCCCCCCCCCCCCCCTCCCTCCCTCTCGCGATAATAATATACAACTCTTGTGTGTTTTTTTTTTTTTTTTTTTCACCCCGTTTCTTAAATTTTAGGTGGGATCCACACCACGCATTGCTCTTATCAAACGTAGAAAGAGGTATAGTTTATGTTGTGTTTGAGTTAAATATAAAATTAATTAATCGATCTTATGTTACATTTTCTGTGTAACATTTTAATAATATAATTAAATTAATTAGTGTATATATATAATAATTTATATTAATTTTATACCATCATTACTTTTTGATTCTAACAAATTCACTCCGAAGCGTTTTTTTTTTTTTTTTGGGAGGTAATGTATATTTATCTTATTTTTTTAGTGTGAAAAATTAGAGAAATAAAACAAAAAATTATTTTTTTTAAAAAAAATATAAGATTGAATAAAAACCCAGCTTTAAAATTATCTGGACTGAAATGTAAACTATTGAAAAATTCATTAACTTAAATTATAATATACATACTAATTAATTGTGTCGTAAAAAATATCATAGAAAATATCACAAAAAAATCTGGAGCCATTAATGAAATTACTGTATATTTATTTCGATATAGTAACTCAATCAAGAAAAATATAATTTGTTTCTTTTTTTTTTTTTTCTTTTCTAACCCCTATAGCAATTTAGTCCACTTATTTAAACAACAGAACTCACAATCTTTTTCTTGCCCATGATATTTGCTGATGAAATCATCAGAGTGGCGGAATCGAAATTGGATTTGAACATATTTACAAAAAATTTTTAAATTGACGAAAATTTATTAAAAAAATTAGCACAAAAAAATAATTTATATATATCTATATATAGATTTTTACTAATTCTGGAAATTACGGCTTCGATCCATCACGCCTAAGGAGTATGCTCCAAAAGCTACAACATTTATTTATATATATATTTTTTAAGCAACAACATTTATTTATTTAGTAGTCAATAATGGCACATAGAATCCTCTTAAACCAAAATACTAAGTTTAGTATAGGTAGGAAAAAAGTACGCATATTTCAAGTAAAGGCCCGTGGTCAAGGGTATGTAAGGAAATTAATATATTATACTAATTAATTCATTAATTATTATATATTTTTTTAAGATTCTCACATCCTTTTATTAAGCAATATATTCTCACATTCTTATCTTGATAAATCGAATTTAGACTTTATTTGTTTCAAATGAGTAATCCCTTGACAAATTATATAATACTCCTAGGTGTAAATATGTGAGTGTACATCTACCAAAAAAAAAAAAGAAAAAATTGAGCCAAAAATGAAGAAAGCTGCATGTATTGAGATACACGCGCCTATTATATATAACATTCACCTCTCCCTCTCATCAAAACATAATCCATTCAGCCTCTCTCTCATCTTCTCCTTCACCAGCCTATTTTCTTTCTTCTCTCACGTCGATTCTGGCTATTCCATGAAGATTTTTGAAGATATCTCACCGCCAAAATACTCCCCACCTCTCAAGCTTCAAAACCCATACCATTTTCTACCATTTCGCCGTTTTTTGGGTTTGGGAGAACCCTAAATCAGTCATGAAAATTAAAGAAAAACTAGGGTTTTATACATCTGAAGTAGGAGATTCGTTTGGTTGTGTTTGCAGCCCATGAATATGAAAGAAAAACTAGGGTTTTGGCAAAAAGATATATTTTTTTTATGTAAAATCGTATGTTTTTGCTGGCTTATTTGTCTAAAATGGTGTTGTTGGTGTAAAATGGTGTTTGTGTAAAGTGTTGTTTGTTTATGTAAAGTACTGTTGGCTTATGTAAACTACTAATTCTTTAGTTAAAATGCCATTTCTTGGTGTAAAATACTCTTTTATGGTTCAAAGTGGTATTTGTTAGTATAAAAACATCGTTCTGATTCGTTTGTGTAAAGTGCTGGTTGTTTATGTAAAGTGCTGTTGCCAGTTTACATAAACTGCGAGTTTACATATGTAAACTGTCAGTTTACATAACCTTTGCAGTAAACTTTGCACTTTACATAAATTGCGAGTTTACATATGTAAACTGCAAAGTTTATGTAAAGTGGAGTGAAAATTTTGCAGCTGTCATCCAACTTTGGAATTCCATATCTCCCTCGTTTCTCGTCCGTTTTGACCAAACTTTGGCTTTTTTAAACCTCTCCTTACAAGGATTACACATAATTTTATGGATCTTTATTTGGACTTGTAAATCTCCCATAAATCAGCTCTGAAATAGAGCTGCAAGTGCTATTCTTTTCGCAAAAAAATCTAAAGTAATGATTGTACTTCAGAAATTCATATCTTCTTCATTTTTTGTCCGATTTAAGCAAACTATAGCTCGATTTAAACCTCTTTTCATAAGGTTTACTCAGAAATTTATATAAGCAATTTTGGCTTTCTAGATTTTTCGAAAAATAACAAAGAACAGAACTACGTTCTGTAAAAGTACTGTTGACTTATGTAAACTACTGATTTTTTGGTCAAAATACTTTTATTTTATGTTAAATACTATTTTTTTGTTCAAAGTGGTCATTATTAATGTAAAAATATCATTCTGATTTGTTTGTGTAAATTGCTGGTTGTTTATGTAAAGTGCTGAATATTTGTGTAAAGTACTGTTGCCAGTTTACATAAACTGCGAGTTTACATATGTAAACTGCAAAATTTATGTAAAGTGGCGTGAGAATTCAATATAAACTGCCAATTTATATAAAAGTTTATGTAAATGGCAGTTTATACCAATACAACGCGACTTTACATAAACTTTTATGTAAACTACGAGTTTACATATGTAAACTATCAGTTTACATAAACTTTGCAGTTTACATAAACTGTGAGTTTGCATATGTAAACTGCAAAGTTTATGTAAAGTGTCGTGAAAATTCTACAGCTGTCATCCAACTTTAGAATTCCATATCTCCCTCGTTTCTCGTCTATTTTGACCAAACTTTGACTTTTTTTAAACCTCTCATTACAAGGATTACACATAATTTTACGGATCTTTATTTGGACTTGTAAATCTCCCATAAATCAGCTATGAAATAGAGCTACAAGTGCTGTTCTTTTCGCAAAAAAATCTGAAGTAATGGCTGTACTTCAGAAATTCATATCTTTTTCATTCTTTGTTTGATTTAAGCAAACTATAGCTCGATTTAAACCTCTTTGCATAAGGTTTACTCAGAAATTTATATAAGCAACTTTGGCTTTCTAGATTTTTTGAAAAACAGCAAAGAACAGAGCTGCGTTCTGCAAAAGTACTGTTGGCTTATGTAAATTACTGATTCTTTGGTCAAAATGATTTTTTTTTTATGTTAAATAGTTTTTTATGGTTCAAAGTGGTCTTTGTTAGTGTAAAAAACATCGTTCTGATTCGTTTGTGTAAAGTGCGGGTTGTTTATGTAAAGTGCTGAATTTTTGTGTAAAGTACTGTTGCCAGTTTACGACATTTTACATAAACTGTGAGTTTACATATGTAAACTGAAAATTTTATATAAAGTGGCGTGAGAATTCAATGTAAAATGCCAGTTTACATAAATGTTTATGTAGAGTGGTAGTTTACACAAATACAACGCGACTTTACATAAACTTTTATGTAAACTAGTAGTTTACATAGGTAAACTAGTAGTTTACATATGTAAACTGTCAGTTTACATAAACTTTGCAGTTTACATATGTAAACTGGCAGTTTACATAAACTGCGAGTTTACATATGTAAATTGCAAAGTTTGTAAACTGCGAGTTTACATATGTAAATTGCAAAGTTTATGTAAAGTGGCGTGAAAATTCTACAGCTGTCATCCAACTTTGGAATTTCATATCTCCCTCGTTTCTCGTCCGTTTTGACCAAAATTTGGCTCCTTACAAGGATTACACATAATTTTATGGATCTTTATTTGAACTTGTAAATCTCCCATAAATCAGTTTTGAAACAGAGCTGCAAGTGCTGTTCTTTTCGCAAAAAAATCTGAAGTAATGGCTGTACTTCAGAAATTCATATCTTTTTCATTCTTTGTCTGATTTAAGCAAACTATAGCTCTATTTAAACCTCTTTGCATAAGGTTTCCTTTGAAATTTATATAAGCAACTTTGTCTTTCTAGATTTTCTGAAAAACCACAAAGAACATAGATGCATTTCGCAAAAGTACTATTGGCTTATGTAAACTACTGATTCTTTGGTCAAAATGCTTTTTCTTTTATGTTAAATACTCTTTTCTGGTTCAAAGTGGTCTGTTAGTGTAAAAACATCATTCTGATTCGTTTGTGTAAAGTGTTGGTTGTTTATGTAAAGTGCTAAATGTTTATGTAAAGTAATGTTGACTTATGTAAATTACTGATTCTTTGGTCAAAAATATTTTCTTTTATGTTAAATACTCTTTTTCTTGTTCAAAGTGGTCTTTGTTAGTGTAAAAACATCGTTCTGATTTGTTTGTGTAAAGTGCTGGTTGTTTATGTAAAGTGCTGAATGTTTATGTAAAATACTGTCGGCAGTTTACATAAACTGCGAGTTTACATATGTAAGTTGCAAAGTTTATGTAAAGTGGCGTGAGAATTGAATGTAAACTGTCAGTTTACATAAAAGTTTATGTAAAGTGGCAGTTTACACAAATGCAACGCGACTTTACATAAACTTCTATATAAACTTTATATAAACTTTGCAGTAAACTTTGCAGTTTACATAAACTGCGAGTTTACGTATGTAAACTGCAAAGTTTATGTAAAGTGGCGTGAGAATTCATATGTAAACTGCCAGTTTACATAAACTTTTATGTAAAGTGGCCTGAGAATTCAAACAAATAAGGCACGTGAGGACTGAGAGGGATAGAGAAACCAATGACAGTTGGGGACATGCGCATTTAATACGCATTAAATGCGGCTAGCCCACTTCTTTTGTGTCTTTTTGACAAAAAACCCGATTTTTAGCCAGTTTTTGCCCAATAAACCCAATTTTTTTAAAAAAAATCAGATAGGAGTATATCTCATTTTTTACTTCTAAGAGTACTATATACGAACTGTAATCCCTTAGTATTAAAAAATGTATTTTTTTTTTTTTCGAAATGTCTTTTTAGGATGGGGTCCGTACTTTAAGGTGGGGTTGTGTACTAATAATTATAATTGTAAAACTATAGATTATTTAGTCTTATTTTATATGACTACCACAGGTAATATTAAATACCGCTTCATTTGTTTTTTTATCACTTTCTAATTTTATCAAAATGCTATTATTATTTTTTATTTTAATAAAGTATAAAGATATTTTAGTAAAAAAAGAATAAAGACAAAATAGTAATTTAGGGAATGATAAATATAAAATGGGTGATATTTAAAAATTCCATATGGTAATTGGTCAAGATAATGTGTTTTCTTAAAAAAAAAAGATAATGTTATTTTTCATATTTTTGGTAATATGTTTAAGGTTATATATGTAATTTAAGAATTAAATATTATATTATTTTAAATTATTTTACTATAATTTTTTCTAAAAAATTATTTCTTTTACTTTGTTAAAACTGTAAAGTTAGAGTTCGTTTACGGTGGTACTATAGGAGTAGGATGAATTTTACTCCTATTTGCTACAGTAAGCGCGCGCGCTACAGTAGCGCTACAGTGACGCGCTATAATTTCGCGCTACAGTTTTTTTTTTTTTTGACGCACAAACTTTTAAAAAAAATACCTTTTTATAAAAAATACTTTTTTTAACAAGGGAAATCAGATCAGGATTATATAGACATCAGATGAGAGAATACAAGAGATCAGATCAACAGACTATAGATATCAGATCAAGAATATAAAAGAAATCATACAGTAGAACTAAAATATAATTAACAAGAGAGATCAGATCAGGATTATATAGACATCAGATCAGCGAATACTTGACATCAGATCAACAGACTATAGATATCAGATCAAGAATATAAAAGAAATCATACAGTAGAACTAAAACATACTTAAAAAGGGAGATCAGATCAACAGACTATAGACATCAGATCAGTGTATACTTGACATCAGATCAACAGACTATAGACATCAGATCAAGATTTTAAAAGAAATCACACAGCAGAACTAAAACATACTTAACAAAGGAGATCAGATCAGGATTATATAGACATCAGATCAACTCATACCTGACATCAGATCAACAGACTATAGACATCAGATCAAGATTTTAAAAGAAATCACACAGCAGAACTAAAACATACTTAACAAAGGAGATCAGATCAGGATTATATAGACATCAGATCAACTCATAACTGACATCAGATCAACAGACTATAGACATCAGATCAAGATTTTAAAAGAAATCATACAGTAGAACTAAAACATACTTAAAAAGTGAGATCAGATCAACAGACTATAGACATCAGATCAGCGTATACTTGACATCAGATCAACAGACTATAGACATCAGATCAAGATTTTAAAAGAAATCACACAGCAGAACTAAAACATACTTAACAAAGGAGATCAGATCAGGATTATATAGACATCAGATCAACTCATATTTAACATCAGATCAACAGACTATAGATATCAGATCAAAAATATAAAAGAAATCATACAGTAGAACTAAAATATACTTAACAAGGTAGATCAAATCATGATTATATAGACATCAGATCAACTCATACTTAACATCAGATCAACAGACTATAGATATCAGATCAAAAATATAAAAGAAATCATACAGTAGAACTAAAATATACTTAACAAAGTAGATCAAATCATGATTATATAGACATCAGATCACAAAATAGCAGACATCAGATCAACAGAATTTAGATATCAGATCAAAAATATAAAAGAAATCATATCATACAACAAAAACGTCCATAATATGTATCATAATAGCAAAAAATAACAAAAGAAACGAAGGTACTGTAGCGCGTTTACTGTAGCGCGCGGAACTGTAGCGCGCGCGCGGAACTGTAGCGCGCTACTGTAGCGGGGTAGGAGTAAAATTCATGGTGGTCCTATAGGACCACCATATAAATTACCGTAAAGTTATATTAGAGTAATTTAAAATTAAATACTAAAAATTAATATTTTATTGTGCTCAATTTCTAAAATATTTATATAAAAAACTAGAGAATATTATTTTATGAAGTATATTAAAAGAAAAATCTTCTTCTCAATTATTGCCAAAGAGAAAACAATCTGATTCACATAATATTGTTTTTGTTTATTTTTGAGCAAAAAAGGAAGCACCATGATTGCATTCAATAATTTGATCCCTTTTGTTTTTTCCGTCAAAACCCTTTTCGCTCTTATACGCCAATTTCAGAAAAAAAAAAATTATATATATATATATATATATTCATTTTGGCAATGAAATAATTTGAGGGGGTTAATTATTATTTTAGTGATGGAGACCTTACAAAATATATATATTAAAAAAAATCCACAAGAACTAAATTGCTCTTTCCCTTGATTAGTGAAGAAATTATATGGTGGAGAGTTGTGATTAGACTCAAAGCTAATTTTTTTATACGAAAATTAAGATCTATGCTCACAAAAAATAAAAGATCACCATATACTAAATAAAAGGTATCCAACTACTAACAACTAAGTAAAATCCTATTAACTTTATACAAACTACTAAACACAAAAACAATTCTACTAACTACCTTTTACCATTCATCAAAGTAGAATAGAAGACTATTTCCGATTTACAAATTCCTTGATGCACTTTCAGTCCAAGACCAGAAACGACCTTCTTCCAAAACCCACAAGCAATATACCTACTTAGGAACATGTAGTTATTAGTACGATCATCAGTGTATTATACCTATTACTTTTTATATATAATAATAGGTACATATACAAAATTAAAAATAGTATAATTGGCATGATAAAACTAATTATATATGATAATAAATATATGTACATATTTACCCAGTATAATTTACGCCCGGACCTTTTTTAAGGCCATCAGTGCCAACATAATTCCATGACGAACAATAGCAGAACTAATAACCAACATAATCATTCAATATATATATTATATATATATATTATTTAGAAGGGGATTCTTCTTCCCAATTATTGATAAAAGTACAATCTGATTCGCGTATATATTATTTTTCTCGTTTCAAAATAATAATATGTATTTTAGCATTTAGTATTTATAAGATTTTTTAATTATGAAACCAATGGTTATATAATAGTATTATGACTATATTACAATATATCATTTGATAAATTGCATAACAACATTGCTTAAGCGCAAAAATAATGGACATTCAGAACCCACTATATTAAATAATAAAAAATTCTTTCCATTAAATTGTTGCAAGGTGTGTCGTATGTGCATAATATAATTTGTCTTCAGAAACGGTATAAGAGTTAATAGATTAATTGCCTTTAATTTGAAAATTTTAACATAAGAAAATTTCATTTGTTTTAAATTCTTGTCATGTATATGGCCTTTAAATACGTATGACTCTCTTAGATATAATATTTACATGATTTTATCTTTAAATTTTGTATTACATTTATTTATCAAAAAAATCTAACACTATTATTTAACATGATTTAAAATAATTTGATTACATTAGCATATAAAAATAATCTTGACCAAACACTACAAAATAATTGACGAATTAAAGCGTATAATTTTGACCAGTTATTGCTTTTATAAATAACCCTTAATTTTTAATGTATTTCATCATTGAAAATGACCCTTTAATGATGAAATATGTTCAAAAAAATGAGATGGAGTAATTAGCATTTGATAAATATAAAGAGTGATTTTTGACTTGTTTAATAAATTAAAGACTTAAATATATTTTTGATCCCTATAATAGGGATAATTTCACTTTTAGTCCCTTTTATGTTTTGAGTGGCAATATTAGTTCTCATTCTTTTTTTTTTAGTAGTTTTAATCATTTTTTAAGAAAAAATTTAGAAGATAAAGGATTAACTTTTAGAAAAAATACACAATTGGTGATATATAATGACAGTATTATACAATTGGTCTTACACGTTTGAACTTGACAAATTTTGTCCTAAACGTTTTAGTTAACGGATTTTACACAAACGTAACGGCTAAATCAGCAGCCGTTAGGTCACCTGCCACGTAGTAGTCATATGCCACATGATATCCACGTAGCAGTTGACTTAGTGGCTGCTGAGTCAGCTGTTAAATCCTATATAAAAATGTTAAATTAGACTAAATGTGTTAATTTTAAAAATGCTTATGACCAAATTTGTCGAATTTCAAACATGTAGGACCAATTGTGTATTTTTTTTAATTTTTTTGATCGCTAGTCAAATCTAATTTTTTCTTCACCGTAATTTGTATCATGATATTTTAAACCAATTTTATGATTCGGTTCCTAATGAATGTTCAACTCATTTAGGTCTTCTCACAATTCAAAATGACGTTAGAACTTTAACCTCATTTATGTCAATAGTCCATTTTTCTAAAATTTCTTCCAAAATCGTTTTTTTTTTTTGGTAACTAAGAATTATTCCTTAAATATAAATAGGCGATAGGTTAGGAGCATTTGATAATTACCCTAAAATAAACGCACGCAGTCAGATTCAAAGCGGGCATGCAAGATTCCTGGACTAGTCAAACCAGAGGAGATGTTCGCCGTCACCCTTCCCCCGACCTGCGCTTGAGGATTTATTTGAAATTATGGTATTAGCATATTTAGGATTGTAAATATATTAATTTATTATTTTTTGTTCTTTTAGAATTAAGAAATTAGTTTCTTGTGAGCAAACAATGAGACCATGTAACTATAAATACTATTATTTATATATTAATAAAAATATATTTTGTATAAAATTCATCATAATATTTTCTCATGGTATTAGAGCAGTGAAAAATTTTCTTTGATTTTTCATCTTTGCGTAAAAATTTTTCTTGGTCTTCATCCGGCAGTGGTACTATAAATACCCACATCGGATTGTGCTTGTTGCGGTTCGGGTGTTCTTCCGATCGCAATCGTTCGTGGTTTGCAGAAAAATTAAATTTGTTGTTTGGTCCGAGGAAATCAAAGCGGCGTTCGCCTGAAAACTGAGTACTGTTTTCTTTGCCCAAAAGATTATTTAGGGTTTACATATTGTTATTATTTTCTGTTCTTCTAGAATTAGAAAATTGATTTCAAAAAAAACACTGAGACATTACAACTATAAATATCCTTCTTTATACATTAATAAAGATATACTTTGTACAAAATTCCTCATAATATTTTGTCAATTTCAGCCAAGAAAGTTTTATCCACTTATTTCTTCTCTTCAATAATTTCCTTCCAAATGTATCCAGAGACCTGACAGGCTTCACCGTTTTATTTATATACGAATTCCTTGATGAATGCAGGTCTTGGGTACAGGATAAGCTCCACTACACTACACTACTTGAAAACCCAGTTTTTATCTCCCACATTGCCCTAAAGAATCCAATAAACCCGCAGATAAATTGGTAAAGTTTGTGGGAAATTTTACGATTTTTTTAATTTTTAATTTTTTATAAATATTCGTTCAAACTCCAACGGGTAAGGTCGACGGATGAGATTGGTTACCTTATTAAATGAATAAATAAATCATACAGAGAGTAATGCCGAGACTTACCCTTACACCTCCTTAACGTGTAACTCTCTAGAAATCGTCTCTTATTCTAAACATACACCAATACTTTATATGAACATTTTTATAATTTAATAATTAGTAAAAAGTAAATATTTAATTTAAAATCAATTGGTAAAGAACGGTGATGTGGGAGTAGTTGATGTGGGATAGATTTGATTTTGACAATAATTTTTTGTTGAATTTTCAATAAATGTGTTGTAGTTGATGAAAGTGGCCGGAGGTGACATACATTAATTTATATTTCAACTTTAAAAGCAGTAAACAATGTATACGAGATATTGAAATTAAGGCAAAGCCAGAAGAGCCGTTGATATATTGTTGTTTAAGACAAAACTGAATGGTTTCGTTTTGAATTATTATTATTATTATTCATTAAAAGAACTTGAGTTAGACATGGATTAATTAATGTTGTTTCTATCTGAGATTTTATTTTCTTTTAAATACTTTTATGCTGAAATAATATCGTTTTTTATAAATATCTCAAAATTAAAGGACATTTATTTACTTTTTTTTTTTGGAAAAATTCATCTAAAGGATTTGACACGCATTAGAAGTTAGAACCAAACTACCTTATCACTCTCAAAACTTTTTGGCTATTTGGAAGGACGCAGCCCGCCCAGAATTCCTCAATAAATCCGTCACTACCAACTTGCACTAAAGACAAAAAAAAAAAAAAAAAAAAAAAAAGGGGGAAAAATACGACGAAGAACATCTTGGTTTTGAACATTTACAACGAAGTTTAATTAATAAAGTAATTAAGTAGAGATATACAGTAAAAGATTTTGTGCTCAACTCAACTCAACTTGCTGCCAGCCAACCGAAATTAAAATTTTGTAAAGATGAATGTGTTCTTGAGTATGTTAACAACTTCAACATGGCTGAAGAAGTTGCATGGAGCAATACATTCATTATGCCCTGTTACAGCTCTACAATTTATTCTAAACGGTCATTTAATTTAATGTTTCGTTGTCGTGTTATCACTAATGTTAGTCTGATATTTGATTTTTTTTTTTAGTAAAATTTGTAAATATATTTATTGTTTGTAAATATATAATCTACACAGAGATAATATATAAATATCTGATCAAGTTGTAAAATATCTTTTAATCTATTAAAAAGACTATAATAGGAAGAATAAGTGATTGCACACCCTTGCGAAATTTGTTTTGCCAAATAATTTGTCGCCCTATTTGTTTCTCTAAATACATGTTTCGAAATATAGTGTAAACTAATCATAATTGACCAGGTCTCTAACGAAACCCCTTATATTATATTCTTTCAAATAAAAGCTAAAGTTTTGCCATAACATGTATCGACAGTATGAAATATAAAAATTAAATTATTTTTGTGGATCAAGTAATATTGTATTCAAACATGAGTACTATTGTGGGTCAGAAAGAGTATTATTTTTAATTATTATTTAGAAAGTTGCTAATTGTGTTTAAACGAACAAGAAAGGAAATCAAGAAAAGTTGCTAATTGCAGATCCTACACGTGGGCTTTTCTTGGGTCAATCCCTCGTGCTGTGATAGATACATAACAAAGTAGTAGTACAATTTTCAGTATTTTTATTTCCTAGTATTTTTTAAATTTTTTTGGCAAGAAAATACTGTATATGCCGATTCTGTTGACTTTATTTTCAACTTTAACGAGGATTAGTATGACTCTCACAGTTGTTAATACTACTCAGTAGCAACATGGAGAGCTCAAAGACTTTTATACTATTCCCTCTGGAGAAGATTGCTTACGACAATGTCCTCCATAATGTATAATATAATGGATCATCCCTGACCAAATCCTTCAATTTGCCCTAGTTATTTTCATCAGAGCTGTAAAAATTGGACCAAATGCTAATTTGATTTTGGTTGTTACAGGTTTGATTGGTCAAACTTAGTTAAACACAATTCGTAACAAAGGAAAGAATCATCCAGTAAAAAAATTGTTTAGATAAGTAAAGATTTAATATCGAGTTAATAGAAAATAATTTTCGATTGATTGGTTGAAAGGATTAATTCGATTCGAATTTAGTGATATTATGGGATGTGCTTCACTTGTATACACCAATTAAACCAGTTTTAAATTGAAAATTTGTATAGGAATGTCACTATACTTATTACTTATAATAATATATTTATTACTTACATTTACAAAATTAAAAATTATACAGTTTATAATTCAAAACTTACTATATATATAATATTAGGTATATGGATAGTGCATGATGCATGGTATAATTTGTGATTTTTTACTCTTCTCTGTTTAGAAATCTTATTTTAAAAATATCTTTTGTCCTAAAAAAAGTTTGTTTTCTATAATTTATTTTTAATATATATTATTTTATATTTAATATGTTAATTAATAAGATTATATGTCATTTATATATAGTTTATAAAATAATAATAAGTTTTAAAATTAATCACTATACTTTTTAAAAATCTTTTAAAACTCTTTTCTAAAATCACTATATTTTAAAATATATATATATATATATAGGCTTCTTAGTCATTCCACCCATTTTCTTCTCTCTTTTGCCGATTCTTTTACCATACTCTTAATAGACTCCACCACGAGAATACATCAATTATAAGGAATTACTAGTTATCACCTCAGTACTTTTCTTTTATCGTTTTAATTTGGACTAAAATATCCCTACCCTTTCTTTTTCCCTCCTTTTTATGTAAAAGGACATTTTTATCAAAACTTATGGACTACAAATATCATATTAAAATAAATATTTTTAAACTAGTAACCCCCATTATAATAAATATTACTTTAGATATAATTGAAAAATGAATTATTTATAATTTAAAAATATATTAAATATCATATGAAAATATACAACCTTCCAAACACATAAAAATACATCAATTATTATATTAAAATATATTACTTTTTAAAGTATAAAAATTCATCAAATATAACTAGACAATATATCAGATTGATTCATGCAGCAGCTAATTTTTTGGAACGCGGTTCGGTCTTGGGGGCCGAAATTGAGGCTTTTCTTCATGGAATTCGATTCTGTAGTAGGTTGAATATTCATGGATTATTGGTTATGTCAGATAATCTAATAGTTGTTCGCATGTTATCTGGGGATCTCCAAATGGATTGGAGGCATATCTTGTTTTTATCTGAAATTCGACATACTATGACATTCTTGGGTGCAACTGCCATTCATGTTCTGAGGCAAGGCAATTCGTTGGCAGATTTTATGGCTAGTATGGGGCTGAGAGGTAATAATGTTTAGTATGACTTGGTTGGAGAGATGCCCAAATGTGTGCGGGGTCTTATTGCGTTGGATGAACAAGGGTGCTTGGGTTGCGTTCTATTCCATGATAGTTCTTTTAAATTGTAATAGTTAGAGTTTGAATGAGCATTGGTGTCTGTATAGCTCATGATGGGAGGCGGGCTTTACTAGATTAGATCGGTTCTTGGAGTAAGTCTAAGCACTGTCTCGTGTACTGTCTTAATTATTGATATAATAATATGGTAACCAATCCTATCAGTCTGTCTTTCTCGCTGAAACTTGTGAGACTGTTTCTAAAAATAAATATATATATATATGTCAGATATAATATGAAAATATTTTGAAGTATATCCCTAATGAGGTAGACGATAAAGTGTTATGAGTTCAAATTTCTAATGGTATGATATAATTTGCACCTGAAAATTTGAAGGTAAAAAATTTTGAAATTGTTCATGAACGGATTAACGAGAAACTCTTCTATTTAAATCAATAAAATCCCATGTGGCGATGGAAAGAGACAAATTGGACCTTCATCCTTCCCGCCGCCACCTTCTTCCTCAGATATATATATATTTTTTTTAAAAAACTATCTACTGGCCACAGATTTTCTGGTTCAGCTATTTTCTCTGGCACTCTTCCGTACATGGCCAGGGAGAATAACTTGCCGAAGATCAACAAAGTGCCGACAGCCCTTTTCCGGTGCAAGAGCAATTCCGACAAACAGCCGACCGGAAGAAAAACCCTATACCTAGCAGTTTTAAACAGAATTAGAAACATTTCACAGTTTTAAAATTAAATCCCTGAAAGTTTTTCATGCGGCTCCAGTTATTTTTTTAAAAGGAAAACGAAAATGAATGAATCAAGCTTTCAGATGCCTTGCTACAATAAGGCTGTTTCGTAATAAAGGGAGAAGAAAGTTATGAATAGAAAATAGTTTGAGTATTCATTGTAAATCCTTTGAGGCCTTCAACAGTTTAGTTCATTGAGTGACGAGACCCCCTTATCAGTGATGTAACTGGGATTTTCTTCAAAAGACAAAAATGTGAAAGTTATATTGAAAAATAAATATTATAAAGTATATATATGAAAAATAAATTTTATAGTAAAAAAAAATTGCAAGTTATATTGAAAGATCATCCCACGTAGTTTCATATAATTAATTTTTGTTCCGGACAAAATATACGAAAGAATGAGTTTGATCAACAGATGGTAATTAATTGTTTGGGTTGCCACATTTTGAAATTATTGTTAAATGATTTCATTTTTAATACATGAAAATATTTCTTTCTCAATATAATACAACAAGTTATATGTGAGATATTCATCTCTCATTTTACTGTGCAAATATTTTTTTTATAATTTTTATCTTTGAGAAATATCTTCAAAAGTAATTATTACAACGTGCGAAAGTAACACTAACTCAATGATTCGATACACTAACTTGAAGATAGTGTGTCATTTTGTTTTAACCTTTTTTTTTTTTTAGCGAGATCTCTAATACTATTAATACTCGATAAAAATGCATTATTTTGTCCAAACTATAGAAAAGTTGACCCAAAAAAATTGCACTCTTTTGTTCTTACTATAGAAAGGGGCGGAACAGAATCCTCATGCCCTATGATTCCACCATGGTTGTAGCCAAACGCCTCTTCACTTTTTTGTTTCCATACTCTTCATTTCACTCATCTTCCCCTTTTTAAAATTAATTTTTATTCTTTTTTTTTAAATTAGCATCCCCATGTTAAAATTTCTAGTTCCGTCACTTACTATAAAAATATATCAGTTGAATTCTCTACATAGTTTAAATTCAATATCAGATGCAGGAAAATCATCTAAATACGAGAAAAATGAAGCAACATCTCACGATCAAAACTAGCAAATGAGTCTCTAGTATCAATGCATGAAATGCAAGTAAGAAGTTTCAACCCCATAAAATGATTATCCATTTCTCCAAAAAGAAAAAAATTAGTAACCTAATATGATAAAACAGAAAAAAAAAAAAAACTAATATTTTATAACATAAACAAAAAATAAGTTTAATATTTATAAATATTGAATCAAACAAGATAATTACCTGAAAATAATATTTATTTAAAAATAGTAAAAATAAATATTTGGTTGTCCATCAACTTGTCTTTGAGATCTAAGATGACCTGATGTTGGATTGTCAAAAATATAATAGATTTGTGAGTGAACAATGCATATGAATTCTTCAACAACAGCAAATGTGGAGGGATCATTTCCATAGCCTCGTAGAAATCCTCAACGAGAGCGTTGATGTCCCTAGTAAACATGCGGTAGTCGCTGAGCATTCAAAACTAAATTTCATGTTGACGGAATAATTGAACTTTATAAGGCACGACTTATGGCTCAAGAGTTTACTCATGGAATAGATTACAAGGAGATATTCGCTCCAGTTGGAAAAATTACAACGGTACGAATTCTTTTGTCTGGTGCTATTAATCATGGGTGGATGTTGTCTCAGATGGATGTAAAAAATGCATTGTTACATGGCAAGCTCAAAGAAGAGGTATTTATGAGGCTTCCCACTGGTCATCCTCAAGCCGACAACCCCAATTTGGTGTGTAAATAGCATAAGTCTATTTATGGGTTGAAACAAAACCCTCGTGCATAGCATTCAAAGTTAAGCTCGACACTTGAGAATTTTGGTTTCTCTAAGAGTAGAACTGACTCTTCGTTATATGTTCGGAAGGGAAATAAGGATCAATTGGTTGTTCTTATCTATGTCGATGATCTTATTATCACATGTAGCAATGTTGCGTTCATAATCAAGTTGAAACAGGATCTTCAGTCCCGCTTTCCTATTAAGAATCTTGGACCGTTTCATGGAATTAAAATGGCAACCTCCAACAAGGGGTTATATTTAAACCAACTAAAATACATCCTAGAATTGTTTCATGGCACTGGTTTATAGAATTCTAAACCAGTAGCTACACTTTTGGACAGTAAACTGAAGTTAGATTCCCAGAAAACCTCTTGCCTTTCCGTAATATTATCAATAGCTTGTAGGAAAAGTGATATATTTAACTGTCACAAGACTGGATTTTTTTTTTTTTTTTTGGCCAGTCTTGTGAGTTAGCATATGCATTGATATGATCCTTCCTTTTTGAAAATTCCGACAGAGGTTCGACTAGTGAGAGGTGTATATGGTTTTGGATGTGTGGAGTAATGGAGTGCTACGATAGCCAAATAATCTGAGGTTTATGAAGCATTAAGAGGGTCCCTAATCTAGTGCTTGATCAAGGGGATGGAACTTTGGATGGTAGATGGACGAGACCTTCAAAAGGAAGAGCATAAAGAGAGCAACCACAAGTCTATTCTACCATAAACTTGATAAATGCTAAATGATGACTCGAGAAAGTAAAGGAGTATGTAAACTCGGTTTTAAACTTGGTGATTGAGAAGGTTGAATTCATTCTCTATTTATATGAGAAGGAATGACCTTGAAGTTACAAATTTATCCCTCAACCCTAAACTAGTCATGATACAATTCAAACTCTAGCTTAGCTCTCAAAACCCTAACTTGTGTGGCTGAGATTCAATCTTGATTTTGAACGAATTTGGAAGGAAAGAAGACACCTTCTAGATCTTGAATCCTTCTAGGATTGGAGTCTTGGGTTTTGTAGAAGTTTTTGCCTCTTTGGAGAAGTAATTGGCTGAGAATTGTTAAAGTAATGGACTCTCACTTGTGTTGAAATTCTGGAGAGTTGTTGTAACCAACTATAACTTCTTGTTCAGCCTTCTAAACTCCTTGGTTGATTAGAACTCTTCAAATTGGTGTAATTATAATGAAGAACCGGATTTTAGGAGTACTCCTTGTAGGTTTAGGAGTCCTCCTTCAAATAGACTTCTTCAAGGTAAAATTCAGCAACCTATTAAATTGATTCCCACCTGAAAGAGAATGGTGTAACTAGACCAAAACTCTTCCAATCAGCCACCAATGAGTTCCCCATCTTTAGGACTCCTCCTATGGTTAAAACTTTGAGTTGTAACCCTTTTAGAAGTAATAAAAACCAGACTTCCCTTTCAGGGCCAGAGCCAGGCCCCTAAAATCGAATGGGGCATAGAAAATATTTTTAATAAATAAATTACATAATAAATAATAAAAATAATATATAATAAGTATAAAATATATATTTAAAACCTTTAAAATATTTAAAAAGATATAAAAATTAATCTATGTGTGTATTTATTTCTTTTTTATTTTTTTTATCCCTCACCCATGATCATTCGATTTAAGTAAGAAATTCTAACCACTAATTACTATTTTCTTGTCCTATGTGTATTATTTTAATTTTTATATTTTAATAATTTAAATATATGTTATGAATATATATATCAAAGAAGATTTTTTTAAAAAACCATAAATATTTTTTTAATAAACCAAATATTTAAGTAATGAGAAATTATGCTACATCTCAAACACAAATAACGAATTTGAAGATAAGGTATAACCAATGAACTAACCGTAAAATAACTCTTGGTGTATTTGGAAGTCTAAGAATAAAAGGAATGACTAAATTAAAATAATTGTGATGCTTGTTGTGTCCAAAAATCAGCAACCCCATAGTTTCTCTCAAAACATGCTAGAAAAAAGAGTTTTTACCCCATTACTCATTTATTTAATATTATTACCTTCAAATTAAAAAAATAAAGATAAAGATAATTTGATGAAAGTTTTAAAAATAATAAAATTTACAATTTCAACTATATCATATAGAGTATGTTTTTTTTCTATATCATATAAAGTATTTTACATGAGATTGTTTTCATAAGTTAACTAAAAATTAAATATAAATTATAAATTAATATTTATTTGATAAAAAACTGTTTTAAAATATATGAAAACTAATAAAACAGAATATTAAAAATACAAAAATAATATGAAATGTGTCAATGAAATGTGAAAAAAAAAATTAAACTAATTTGAAATATAGATTAATATTTATTTTTACTTTTTACCCTTATTTTCTCTCATTTTTAGTGGGGAAATATATTAAATATTTTTTAAATTTTTTAATACATACTAGGGTATTTTTGAAAATATGATGTGGGGCAATTGCCCCACGAATTCTATATGTGGCTCCGTAACTATTTTCTTTGGTGTAGTCTCTCTCCCGAATTTTGACAATATTTTCGTCCAAAAAGATCTTCTACTTGGGTTGGACTTCTCCTCCTTATTTAGCCTAGTTTATTACATTTAATTAATTAATTAATGCCTAAAAATTAGATCAAAATTAATTAATAAGTCATTAAACATAGACTTGGCCAAAAATAACACAAATTCAAAACAAAAAAAGGCCTAACAAGAGGGCCTAATTTATTCAAGCCAATAAAACAACCATGATCGAAATTATTAAAGGACTAAACTAGCAACTTGGACCGCATTTAAGAGAGATAAAAACTAAATAAATAGGCTAAAAAATAATAAAAAAGAAAATGGTAAAGGTTTGAGAGATTCCCCTAGAATCTTAACATGCATGCTCCTACTGATTATCATTTGCAGTTAGTAAAGCGTATTATATGCTACTTGAAAAGCACAACAGGGCGTGGGTTTTAGATGACAAAAAATGGGCACACCAACATTCTTGAGTATATCGATTCTGACTGGGCTAGAAATACACTTGATCGATTCCACTACAGGTTACTGTGTTTTTATTGGTGGAAATTTGGTATCGTGAAAAAGCAAAAAATAACATGTTTTAACTTGCTCAAGTGCAGAAGCGGAGTATCGTGCTATGGCCATAGCTGCGTGTGAACTTGTGTGGCTTAAGCACTATTTTACAGAGCTTGAGTGTTCTTATCATACTCCGATTACACTTTTATGTGACAATCAATCAGCGATGCATATATCAACTAATGCAATGTTTCATGAAAGAACGAAACACATTGAAGTCGACTGTCACTACATGAGTTAACAAGTACAATCCAAGTGAATTAATACACTGATGTATTTACCAAGATTCTTCCGTCTGCATAATTTCACCGACTTCTAAGAAAATTTGGTTTCGTCAATCCTCCAGACCCAGTTTGACGGAGAGCATTGTAAATTGATTATTTACTGAAAATAGGTAGTTGCTATATATGGTTAATTACTGATTATCTTGATTTTAGGAAGCAATCATAGGTTGATTAAAGGTAGTCATAGTTATTCTGTATCTATATATAATATTACTGTGCACAACAAATAATTAATTAATCATAATACTGGTTATTCTTTAAAATATTTTTTATTTTTGTCATAGATGACCAAACTACCTCCTGCTTATCGGCTCGGTTTTTTTTTTTTTTTTCTTTTTTTGGAAGAAATCGAAAGCAAAAAATTAATGCCTTGTGCAACTTGCAAGTTACTAAAAAGGGCAAAGGCAGCTACATTAATTTTCACTTCAATGTCGCCCAAAGATTTTGAACTTTCCATACCAAATGTGGAAAATTTATTTCTAGCGTAGGCTTGCTTTTTAAAATATTTTCTTAAAATAGTTGGTTTTTTTATTAATGATAATTAATCATCACGTCATTATCTGCAACTCTTCTCCTCGTCGAGTTTTAGAGGCGTGAAGTGTTGAATCATAGATTCATAGGAACCTTAATTATATCAAACTCAACCACGTGTTCATTGACGTATTTTATTTTGTCTGTATATTCAAAAATATATTTATTGCTTCATTTGACCACCACTTAAATAAAATAATAATAATCATAAATTTTCTTTGTTTCTTGTTTACTGCATCTCAAACTAAAAAAATTCTAAATTCATTACTTTTATGGATTGATTACATTGATTTAGGTTTAAATAGCATAGTGATCCATTTCTCTGAGAGTGAAAAAGTTCAGGCAAAAAACGGATTTTTTTTTTTGAATTATATTTACCTTTTTTATGGTTTGGTGAAACTATCAATTATTTTTTGAAATTTGTGAAAAGTATTAATACTTTTTTTATTAAAATTAAATATTAAAAAATCAAAAAACAAAAATATTTAATAATATTTTGTCAAAATAAAATTATAAAATAATGTTAATTTTTTCTTTCAATACAATAATAATACTTATGTCAGTATTTCTGTTATTTTTTATGTCGATCAAGTGGCTAATTGTTATTAATTTAAATAGTTAAAGGGTATTGGTAATTTTCAAAAACATAAAGAGCCAATTAATAATTTAACTAAATCCCACCTTTTTTTTTCAATAATGAAAATAATTTGGTCAGCACAAGAATTATTTTTGACGAGAATGTTATAATGAATTCGACTGGTGAAATCAAGCAAGGAATATTGAAACATCTTCATTATTTTTTCTATTTGACTCGCCAACAGAAAAGAAAGAAACGTAAGAGTGTAGTAGTCAAGGGAAAATAATTCATTATATTTCAATCAAAATTAGGTATTCGAATATCATTTTAAGTATAGAATAATACTGAACCATTAAATTAATTATCTTACTCGACGATGTATTTACAATTCAATAAGGAAATTAATCATATTTAAGTTAATTATCTCATCTTATAAAATATTTATAATTTAGCGAAGGAATAATTATCATTGTCGACTATGAAAATTCTGGTATATAAGGAAAAGAAACGGGGTAAGGAGTGGAGTAATTAAATTTTGAAGCAGCAGGAAAGCGGGGATGAAAGGAGTTCACATATTTTGACTTGTCTTTCAACTCTGAACAATATTAAATCATCCAACCTGTAATAACGTAAGATAGTATCAATCAGGAGAGTCATATGAAGTCCAACATCTTTGACTTTGTGACTATCGATTTTTTTTTTTTTATGTACTATATTTCGCCACGATAAAGTATGGGTTCAGTAGTCCAATTTTTGTTTTTCCTTTGGCGGCGCATGCATTTCTTTCTTGTAACCCCTTTGATTGATCCCTCGTCGTGCATGCATGTCTGGAGGTTCTGAAATATGAAAATAAACTCTTTCTTAAATTGATCCTATGTAAAATTTCACAAACCTCCATAAGATATATGAAAATAAACTCTTTCCTAAATTGCAACTTAAAAAACGATTATTATAAGGCGTAGGCTGTTTAATAAATATGAGAAGTTATGTTATAAGATAAAATCCTTTTTTTTAATATAAAAAAATTTAAAAAGATAATTACGAAATTTCAAACTATCTACAAAGTAAAA
Source organism: Knoxia roxburghii (assembly GCA_030378225.1). Classification (NCBI taxonomy): domain Eukaryota; kingdom Viridiplantae; phylum Streptophyta; class Magnoliopsida; order Gentianales; family Rubiaceae; genus Knoxia; species Knoxia roxburghii. The sequence goes on along the minus strand of CM059420.1, from coordinate 5,303,473 downwards.
CAATAAAAGTTCAAGATAAATTTCTTATTGAAAAATAGAAAGACAAATAAAACGAATTAAAATTTTAGTTATTAAAGAAAATATGAGACCCTGTCAAAATTGAGACCGTGTGCAATAAGTCTCTTTGTACACCAAATTCAATGGGCTTGAGGTACAATCACCCATTAAAGGCGTTTTTTTTTTTTTTTTTTTTTTTAAGGGAGGAGGAGGCGCTTTTTTTAAAAATATATATATTTAACTTTTACTTGCAATCAATTTTTTTAATTCACAATTTAAAACAAAAAATTATACATCATTATAATTTTTATTTTTTCACTCTTATATTTTTTTAACATAAAATAATTTTATTTTTATTTTTAAAATTCATATCATACATAATATAAATTCATATTATGCCTAGCTGAGTTTCATATCAATACAACAAAGAGATTCTTATATGAAAACAAACAAATTCTTCATATCATACAAAACATAATTTCATATCAAATAAAATATGGTTTCATATCATGCGTAGCAGCCTTTCATATCAATACAACGTTAAAGTTTCTATATGAAAGCAAACAAAATATTCATATCATATAGAGCATAATTTCATATTAGACAGAACATGGTTTCATATCATGTATAACAAACAGACTTGCATATCAATACAACGGACATGTTCTTATATGAAAATAAACAAAACATTTGTATCATACTGAAAGTATGTTTATATCAGACATAACATGATTTCATATCATGTATATATAGTCGAGTTTATATCAATACAACATACAATTTCTTATATGAAAGCAGACAAATGATCCATATCATACAGAATATAGTTTCATATAAAACAAAATATGATTTCATATTATGCATAGTAGAATTTCATATCAATACAACATAAATGTTTTTATGAAAAAAGTTAATCCTAGTTTTTCTTGATATGAAATCTTGTTTTTCTTTATATGAATTCAAAATTTTATGATATGAAATCTTGTATATAATTTTTTGATATAATCTCACATTTTAAGTCAATTAAATAATTTTAAAATTTTAATTAAAATTTAAAACTTTTCTATTATAAATAAGTAAAATAATAATGAAAAAAATATTTTTGATAATTTTAAAAAAAATTAAAAACATCAAAAGAAGAATGAACGCTGAATTTTTTAGAAAACAAAACAGACGGAAGCCAAAAAAAAAAATAGAAAAATAAATAAAATAGAAAAAAAAAGTGCCTCCCTCCCCCCCCCCCCCCCCCCAAAAAAAAAAAAAAACCCTAATCTAATAAAATGTGAGTACACAACAAAATAGTGATCCTATAAGCCACCATATAATTTACCCTTAAAAGATTACTCTTTACATGGAAAATAATAATTTTATTTATTAAATTAAAATAATATAATAAATAAATATTTTTTTAAATGACGTAGACCTTTTGTTATTATTTAAAGAGAAAATATATTATTCCAAAAAAGGAAAACAAAAAAGAATACATTGGCTGTGAACCACAATCTTAAACCAACTAAAGTGGCAATCTGATCAAAGTTTCGGTTTCGGATTTGTGGCTGAGACAAAAGCTTTAGAGTAAAATTCAAAATTTTTGGCCGCCTAAATTATTGATGTATAATCTTTTTCTTAAAATAATAATATTTTATTAGTTTAATAAAATACTTTTATTTTTAAAATAACCTTTGAAATAAATTATTATATTATGACACCGGTGACATTTATAAAGAAATGAATAGGTCAAAAAACGGCACTACATACATAAACACTTACGCACACTCTTTTTTCTCACTTGTCGATGGTTATGAGTCTATTTTGCCAACTATTTAAAGTATTTGAAAAAAATAAATATCGATAATAATTTTTTTTATTTTAAACTATTTCAAATCACTTTATATCATTTTCGTTGTTGCCAAACACTTCACTTAGTTGGCCGTACAAAGTTTAAAAAACATTTACGTGCGTAGTTGATGGCGTTATCTTATTATTTTCTTGTTATTTCCATAGCTTTATAGCATGTATTAAATATTAAATGTTATTTTTAGGGTTCAGATGTTATTTTTAGGGTTCAGATCCTCTGTGACACTTCTATGACACTCCTTGTGATAATTTCTAATTACTTTGTATATATATATATATATTGTATTTTCGATTGATTTTTATACATTGACAACATATAGTTTTAATTGATTATTTTTATTTTTATATTTTATTTTTTTATATAATTTAAAAAAAAATTAACAATAAAAATCATATTTAACAATTTAATATGCGCTAACCCTCAAAAAAAATAAAACTCGTCATGTTAAAAAATATAAGAGTACAAATGATAATATATTACATAAAAATCAATCGAAAATATAATATATACATAAAGGAATTAGAAATTGGGACAGGAAATGTCACATAGAATGTGACAGAGGATCCTAAAGCTATTTTTAGTCTCTTACCTTTTATTGAGTAATTCTTTTGATCTTTTTAATAATTTTAAACATTTTGTTGGGTCTTTTATAATTAAAAATATATACGTTTTTAGTTTTTATTGTTAATTTTGCTTAACTTATCGTCAACAACATTCAAATACAACTCGTGAAATCTTACTTTAAAAAGTGTAGAACAATGTGAACATCAATCTAAACATTAAAAATATCAGAATTTAAATCAGACATTTGAAATTTTAAAATGTTACCTTCTTAGGCTTGATAAGATTTTGAGTTAATCATTTTAGATTTACAATATCCAATTTAATTTTTTAATGTTTAAATTGATTTCCAAACTATTCTACCATTCACCTAATATGGTGTTATAATCTACACAGGGATGGAATTAACATCAGGTCAAAATCGACTATAAGGATCAAAGGGTATATTTTTAAAATGTATAAAACTAAAAAATCATTTGAGAATGTGGTTTAGCCTTCATTAAAATAGGAAGTTAATTTTTGGAGTGACTATTCATCTCTAGTAAAACCAATATAGACAAAGGTGTTGGTGGCTTTTTGACTATCTACAAAATCCAATAATACCAACATTAAATTATAGTAATTTAGTTATCATAATTGATGATGGCTGACTGCTTTTTTACCATTTTACTTTTAGGTCATGATTATTTATCACCACTATAAAAAATTCCATGTCATTTGTGGCTTTGATTCTAGTCATGACAACAACTCATAAAGGTAGCCAAAATTGATTTGATTGACTTATTCATGCATTTTTATGAATTTGTAGTATAATTATAAGCTTATTTTTCCATGGAGAAAAATGCTCGACTAAATGTCTAGGCCTAAAGTATGTCATTCAAACATGCTTAACATCATCATTATTTAGATTGCATTATTTACCCTTTCCTTTTTGTCTATGTTGTAGGACAAATTGGAATATGTCACTCTAGTCTCATGGATGATCTTAGGTTTAATTTTAATATATACTTTTATGCCAGATTTTAAGTTAAAAATATATTTGGAACCTACGTTAACATGTTTTGTTTATGTGCCATAAAATTGGCAACATGTTAGGGATTGATGCAATTGCAATTTAAGTGCTAAATGTATTAAAAAAACAAAAAGTTAGTATGACTAAACATGTTGTGAATTATATTTTAGGACTGAATTTGTCGACGATCAAATATTTAGGACTAAATTTATCACTAAATCATATTAGGGACTATTCTTGCATTTTTTTAAAAAAAAAATTTAAGATATGCTAAAAATGAAAAACAATTGAAAAAACAGTTTATATTTGGTAGGACCGTATTTTAATCTAAAACTTTAGTGAGGGATTATATCAAGGGTATTACAGTATATTCATCTGTTAAATTGGATGACATCATTCGATTGCATCAGGTTTCTGTTGATGAGGTACTGGATGTGAACTAGGGGTGTAAACGAGCCGAGCTGAGCTCGAACTTGCCTATGTTCAGGCTCGGCTCGCCTAAATATGAAGGGGCTCGAGCTCGAGCTCGTTTAAGAATTGTGAAACTCGAGCTCGAGCTCGCAAGCTAGGCTCGCGAGCCAAGCTCGATTTTGAGTTTGACAAAGTGTTCATTAAATTTATCCAAAATTTTAGGATCTTACTATTTATAGCACAAATTTGCTATTTGTAGCACAAAAAAATTGATGAAATGCCTAAAATGCCCTTAAAAACAGAAAATGTGAAGTTTGCATGAAAAATCGCCTGTAATTTGCGATAGCAGAACAAAAAATCGGACCCAAAATGTAATTTTTAATCCAAAAATCGGACGAAATGTGCAAAAATGAGGCGAAAAATTGCCTCACTTATTCGATTTTTGGGAGAAAAATTGGATAAGTGGGGCAATTTTTCCCCCAAAAATCAGATAAGTGGGGCGATTTTTTGCCCCACAATCGCACATTTATCCGATGTTTGGCTTAAAAATTGGAAAGTAGGTCCGATTTTTTCACATTCGTATGTTTATATAATTGTCTTCACATGAATGGATGTAGACGTTTCTGGACGTGGTGCTAGTTATTTTTGACGTGGTGCTAGTGTTATGAGACGTGGTGGACTGTCTTTGTGAAAAAAAATTAGTTTAAATTCACATGAATGGATGTTGACATTTATGGACGTGGTTCTAGTTGTCTTTGACGTGGTGGGTTGTCTTTGAGAAAAAAATACCTTAAATGCACATGAATGGATGTAGACGTTTCGGGACGTGGTGCTAGTTATTTTTGACGTGGTGCTAGTGTTGTGAGACGTGGTGGACTGTCTTTGTGAAAAAAAAAATTAGTTTAAATTCACATGAATGGATGTTGACGTTTATGGACGTGGTTCTAGTTGTCTTTGACGTGGTGGGTTGTCTTTGAGAAAAAAATAGCTTAAATTCACATGAATGGATGTAGACGTTTCTGGACGTGGTGCTAGTTATTTTTGACGTGGTGCTAGTGTTATGAGACGTGGTGGACTGTCTTTGTGGAAAAAAAATTAGTTTAAATTCACATGAATGGATGTTGACGTTTATGGACGTGGTTCTAGTTGTCTTTGACGTGGTGGGTTGTCTTTGAGAAAAAAATAGCTTAAATTCACATGAATGGATGTAGACGTTTCTGGACGTGGTGCTAGTTATTTTTGACGTGGTGCTAGTGTTATGAGACGTGGTGGACTGTCTTTGTGAAAAAAAAAATTAGTTTAAATTAACATGAATGGATGTTGACGTTTATGGACGTGGTTCTAGTTGTCTTTGACGTGGTGGGTTGTCTTTGAGAAAAAAATAGCTTAAATTCACATGAATGGATGTAGACGTTTCTGGACGTGGTGCTAGTTATTTTTGACGTGGTGCTAGTGTTATGAGACGTGGTGGACTGTCTTTGTGAAAAAAAAATTAGTTTAAATTCACATGAATGGATGTTGACGTTTATGGACGTGGTTCTAGTTGTCTTTGACGTGGTGGGTTGTCTTTGAGAAAAAAATAGCTTAAATTCACATGAATGGATGTAGACGTTTCTGGACGTGGTGCTAGTTATTTTTGACGTGGTACTAGTGTTATGAGACGTGGTGGACTGTCTTTGTGGAAAAAAATTAGTTTAAATTCACATGAATGGATGTTGACGTTTATGGACATGGTTCTAGTTGTCTTTGACGTGGTGGGTTGTCTTTGAGAAAAATAACAAGCACCTTGTTAAGTATGTTTTAATTATATTGTATTAAAATGTACTTAACTAGCACCTTAACGAGCCGAGCTCGAGCTCGGCTCGAGCTCGGTCAACTCCGAACTCAAGCCAAGCTTTGACCGAGCCGGCTCGAGAATAGCTCACGAGCGGCTCAGTTCATTTACACCCCTAATGTGAACGGTTTGGGTAATGTAAGAAATTTTTTATATTTTTTTTAAATTTTAGGGTAATTTTCATATTTAACCAAAATTAAGGGGATAAAATATAATTAATTCAAAATAATAAATAGTTGAATCGCCATGTTTGTCTCTAAATTCGTTAGTATAAACAGAAAAAAAAAAAAAAAAAAAAAAACAGAATGGCCATTAATACATTGCTTTTAAAATTGAGTGGGTGATTAATCAACAAAAAGTTCTATAGCCAAGTTTAGCAATCTATCAAATTTTTAACCCTACAAAAATTAAAAGAAAAAAGAAAAAATTATTGTTAAGTTAAAGAAATAATTTTTACACTATAGTTTTGCATAAATAATAATACTTGAGCTTAATTTAAAAATTAAGAGTATAATTCTTTTATAGAAGTAGTTCTATAGGATTATAGTAATACATAATTCTACTACTATAATGAATAAAACAAATTACACTAGAAAGAAACATTTCCTAATTCACCTGAAAAACATTGCACCTCACCTAGAAAAAATTGGGGGCCGCACCAAAATAATACAAAATTTGTAGGTGTGAACGGAAATAATAAAAGTTGAAAAGGTGTGGACCAAATTTAGGCCTCTCGGATTTGTGAAATCCGAGTCTCTTAATCAATTAGAGATTCGAATTTCAAAAATTCGAGATCTTAATCCAAGAAGAATTTGAATTTTGAAAATCTGAATTCTTAAAAAAAAAAAAAAAAATAGCACCACGTCCAGAAACGTCTACATCTATGCATGTGAATTTAAGCTATTTTTTTCACAAAGACAACCCACCACGTATCAGAACAACTAGCACCACGTTCATAAAAGTCTACATCTATGCGTGTGAATTGAAATTGATTTTTTTTCATAAAGATAATCCACCACGTCTCAGAACAACTAGCTGAAAGATTATCTGCCCGGGTCTAGCCAGAAACTCACTTTCGTGCTACGCATTCCAGAATCAGAATCTCTGACCAGGTCTAGACGCTAGCACAATCGCTATTCCAACCCTTGCTTGAAATAACATTGCGCAGGATCTTGGTTTGCACTTATTCGATTTATCACGCAACAAATAAATTCTTAATTAAATGCGAAAACTTAAGAATTACCTATTGAAGTGTATACTTAGTTGATTCTCTTGTATGCCTCAAGACTTTGATTGCACGTTGTGTGGGAAACGATCTAGCAATCAATTGATCAGCAACCAACACAATTAACTCGCCGGAATAAACCAGCACTGCCGCCGTCACCGGAAATTCCAAACGCCGCCGCCCAGAAAATAATCCAAGCAACCGCCGCTGCCTAGGAATTTGAACCGCCAGCCAAGGAGAGAGAAAACCCGACTTCGAGAGCTTGAATTTTAATTCTCTCTCTAGGATTTTATCTCTCTAGTTTTCGTGTCTTGAAAACTTATGAATTGTGTGTCTTGAATAGCTAATCCCTTGTCTACATATAGAGTTACAAGAGAGACCCCAAGTTGGTTTATGATTGGCCTTCCTACTGGGATTCTGTTTCCTTCAATCCTGTTCCTGGACTGATACACATTCAACTGATACAGGGATTCACTTATCCCAATTCAGTTCCTGATATGATTCACAACCAATTGATACAGGGATCCACTTATCCCAAACCAGTTCTTGGTATGATTCACAACCAACTGACACAAGGATTAATTAATTACTTAATTAATTAAGTCTACCTTTGTCAATAACCCAATACATAATTAATCGTACCACTAACGGATTAATTATGACACTACCATCCTACACCAGAATTGCTTCCGGAACAACTTAATTAATTTATTCATAATCTCCCTACATCAAAGATATAGTGCTCGTTAATTTATTAATTTACTGATAAATTAATTTATTAACTTCTTTAATTCCGAGACTAGTACCACTTGACCTTTTTACTATACTGGACATAAGTCCACCAGCTGGGTTTAGTACAATAAACATAACGAGCTCATCTCGAGAGCACAATCACCCCGGATGCACCGGTACATGGTTTCCTTTCGACAAGCAGCAGCACACCAAGCAACTAAACACGCGCACCCAACTTACCGAGATTATTGGCCACAATAGACCTCACCCATTGGCAGATCAAAGTATACTATGTCTAATCCTCATGCCCGCTCGAGTCAAGGGATTAAGAGATAGAATACCTAGAACGATTTGTCTATTAAATCAGTACAAGACAAATCATTCCTTATGGTCAAGTTCAATACGCCCCAGACATATCTATATGATTCAATTAGTTTAGACAAACCAATTATCCGAATCGCATAATAACCTAAACCGACAGTTTGTCCAAAGTGTCTCGATTACGAACCTCATTTATATATTATGTCCTTCAACCAATGATGAGATCTACTATGTCACACAAAACACCTCATCATCTACTTACATAATATGAATGGACAAATCACGCACAACAAGATATAACCAAAACGTAAATCGATATATTAACTGGAAAAATATACAATACAAGCATAGCTTATGTATTCAACTTCAACACTAGCACTACGTCCAGAAACGTCTACATCCATTCATGTGAATTTAAACTGATTTTTTTCACAAAAACAGCCCACTACGTCTCAGAACAACTAGCACCACATCCAAAAAAAACTAGCACCACATCCAGAAACGTCTATATCCATGCATGTGAATTTAAACAGATTTTTTTACAAAGACAACCCACCACGTCTCAGAACAACTAGCACCACGTCAAAAACAACTAAGGTCACGTCCAGAAACGTCTACATCCATGTGTGTGAATTTGAACTGATTTTTTTCACAAAGACAGTCCACCACGTTTCAAAACAACAAGCACCACGTCCAGAAACGTCTACATCCATTCATGTGAATTTAAACTAATTTATTTGACAAAAATAGCCCACCACGTCTCAGAACAACTAGCACCACGTCAAAAACAACTAGCACCACGTTCAAAAATGTTTACATCCATGAGTGTGAATTTTAACTAATTTTTTTTTACAAAGACAGTCCACCACGTCTCAGAACAACTAGGACTACGTCAAAAACAACTAGCACCACGTCCAAAAATGTCTACATCCATTCATGTAAATTTAAACTGATTTTTTCACAAAAACAGCTCACTACATCTCAGAACAACTAGCACCACGTAAAAAACAACTAGCACCACGTCCATAAACGTCTACATCCATGTGTGTGAATTTAAACTGATTTTTTTCACAAAGGCAGTCCACCACGTCTCAGAACAACTAGCACCACGCCAAAAACAACTAGCGCCATGTCCAGAAACGTCTACATCCATGTGTGTGAATTTAAACTGATTTTTTTGACAAAGGCAGTCCACCACGTCTCAGAACAACTAGCACCACGTCCAGAAATGTCTACATCTATTCATGTGAATTTAAACTGATTTATTTTACAAAAATAGCCTACCACGTCTCAGAACAGCTAGCACCACGTCAAAAACAACTAGCACCACGTCCAAAAACGTCTACATCCATTCATGTAAATTTAAACTGATTATTTCATAAAAACAGCCCACCACGTCTCAGAACAACTAGCACCACGTCCTGCAACGTCTACATCCATGTGTGTGAATTTAAACTGATTTTTTTCACAAAGACAGTTTACCATGTCTCAGAACAACTAACACCACGTCCAGAAACGTCTATATCCATTCATGTGAATTTAAATTGATTTATATCACAAAAACAGCCCACCACATCTCAGAACAACTAGCACCACGTCTCAGAATAACTAGCACCACGTCCAGAAATGTCTACATCCATTCATGTGAATTTAAACTGATTTATTTCACAAAAAAAAGCCCACCACATCTCAGAACAACTAGCACCACGTCCAAAAACAACTAGCACCACGTCCAGAAACGTCTACATCCATGTGTGTGAATTTAAACTGATTTTTTCACAAAGACAGTCCACCACGTCTCAGAACAACTAGCACCACGTCAAAAACAACTAACACCACGTCCAGAAAAGTCCACGTCAATTCATGTGAATTTAAGCTATTTTTTGATAGTGTAGGTGCGGAGTTGTATGAATACAGTTAGGACGCGGTGTAGAAGTAGATCACATGGAGCCATAATGTGTCCCGTCTCACATCCCAGAGCAGATCGAACAAGGCTTGGTAGACTATATGACGCTAATGACATTATTTGATGTATCTTTTGTGTTTTGTTGAGTTATTATTTATTATTTTATGTAATAGGTACATTTGTAAATTATAAGTTCATTTTTGTGTTTGGATGAGTTATTGATGTTTTGGTATATGGAATAGGTAGAATTGTGATTTTGAAGTTCATATTTGTGTTTTGATGAGTTATTGATGTTTTGGTATATGGAATAGGTATAACTGTGATTTTGAAGTTCATATTTGTGTTTTGATGAGTTATTGATGTTTTGGTATATGGAATAGGTAGAATTGTGATTTTGAAGTTCATATTTGTGTTTTGATGAGTTATTGATGTTTTGGTTTATGAAATAGGTAGAATTGTGATTTTTTTTATTCGTATAATCGTATAATGAAAATCCAAATAAAATTGAATTTGGATTTAGAAAATCCAAATTCAATTTAATTCAGATAATAAAACTTCGAATTTAATTAATTTGAATTTCAAAAATCTGAATTAATATTAATTCGGATTTGTGAAATCCGAATTACTATTAATTCAGATATCTATCCAATCCGGTTTCGGATTTTGAAAATCCGAAACCGGATTTGCTTCGTTGTCCCGCCAAAATTCAGATTTTCAAAATCCGAATTCTACCCGAATTGTAAAACTCCACCCCCACCCCCTTTTTTTCTTCTTCTTTCTTCTTTCTTCTCCTTCTCAATTCCCATTGCTGACCCATTATTATTACCCTATCCGAATTTTTCAATTCCGACCAATCGGACATCCATTTAAAAATCTAAACCGATCAAAACATTCTTCTCATCTTAAGAAACAAAACCATACATTTCAATCCAATTTTTTTTGGGGTTTTGTACATTTCCCAAAAATCAAAACCCATTAAATTTTCGTAGATTTACTAAATTTCGGCTGGTGTTTTTGTGATACAATAGCACAAACATATTCATCTCGTTGAACTCTACAAAATGAACTGATCGGTTTTTATTTTCGACACCGTAATGCCTTCGAACCGCCGCCCGCCACCATCGCCGCCGCCGCCGCCCCGCAAAGCTGCAACTACGTCCCGTAAAGCTGCAACTATGTCATGCACATCATGAACAATATCCCACAAAACTCCAATTACGTCCTACACAGCTGGAACTACGTCCCGCAAAGCTGCAACTACGTCCTGCACAGTTGGAACTACGTCCTGCACAGCTGGAACTACGTCTCGCAAAACTGTAACTACGTCCTGCACAGTTGGAACTATGTCCCGCAAAACTCCAACTACGTCCTGCACAGCTGGAACTACGTCCACGCCACATATCAATATAATTAATTTTTAATTAATTTTAAATTTAATTAGGGTTATTGATATTTCGGATTTTGAAAATCCGAATTTGGATGAATTCTTCGGATTTTCAAAATTCGAGAGGCCTCTTTTAGGTCACAACTTCCAAATTTCTTTTTTTTTTTTTGTCCATAAATTGATTTTGGGGATTAATTTGGTCAAAAATTCGAAAAAATTGCGGAAGAAATTGCAGTCCCAATTACTAATAGTTTTGAACTACTATAATATATGATCCTATATGAATTACAATATAAACTATGGAAAATAACGCATAAAAACAAAAGTAAGAAAAAGAACAAAGAACAAAACATATGTGCAAATGATTGAAATTTAAAACCTATTAATTTTAAATAGAAAGTGTCAACCATTGAATTATAACTTTTTGTCTCAATTTTTTATTGGAAAAAATATACAATTGGTCCTATATAATGACACGGTTACACAATTAGTCCTACATATTTGAAACTTGACAAATTTAATCCTAAACGTAATTTTACACCAATTTAATAAATTTTACACCCTGTTACACATGTCATATGACATCCACGTGACTGTCACGTTGCATAAATTTTAACAGCTAACGAGTCAATCGTTAAATTCTATTAAAAAAATATTAAATTAGACCAAATGTATAAATTTTAGAAACGTTTAGGACCAAATTTGTCAAGTTCCAAACGTATAAGACAAATTGTATAACATGATCATTATATAGGACCAATTGTGCAATTTTTATTTTTTCTTCCAAAAAACAAATTAAACACCACATGAGTTTCAAAATGACGTGGGTACCGAGCAAATAGCTTAGGGTAAAAAGTGGGGTTCTGGGCCTGAACCTCTCATATTATTAGAAATTTTGGCCCACCCATCAGCCCTATCTACACTTGCTCGTCCATATTTGTAGATGTTTCTCTATCGGTACTTAATTGAAAACCTTATCTCAAAATAAATTCTTAGAAACGATAACTCTGTTAAACAGCAAATTATATCATATTTCATTAAAAATATAATATATTAATATTTTCATGTTATATACTTCATTAGTATTTTTGTGTTAAACTAAAATACCGCTTGACTCAAAATTTAAAAAAAAATAAAAATGAATTATTACAATCAGCTCACGTGTTCAAATAAAGTCATTGGGACATAAGCAGCTTCCAGTTGAAAGTTCGTCGTCCCCCACGATGGTAGTTTAAATTAATGGTAATGCTTTTTTGCATGTGAGTGGAGGCTATCAAAGCCAAGTAGTGCCTGCATCAAACTGTCTCATTTCCAAATTCTGGGACCAACTCTCACATGAATACTAATAATATTCCAACGTAAAGAAAAGTAGTACTATCTTCTTAGACAGAAATAGACAACATTAGTCAAGTTGATTATACTTTGATTCAATAAATAATAATATTATTTCATGTTTCAAACCTCAAAAATGAAATACATACAGAAATTTAGCTCATTCCTCAGATGGTGAAAAGTTGTTTCATTCTCCTCCTGTTTTCACAACTTCCATGGATGTTTAACAACACTTCCATCACTGACTTCTTCTAACTTTTTAGGCCAGACAAAAGTTTTCTTTGCTGAAACAACTTCATTTTATCAATTTCTGATGTCTCTACTTGATTCAAATCATGTTCAGCAAACATACAGTACACACCATAGCATAAGATGTCCCTCCATTTTACAAAACAAATCAGTGATTGGAGCAACATTGATTGTATACTCACAAAAGAAAAGTTTCAGAAGCATCTCTAGCCTTCAAAAGGAGTGAGATCTATCTTCAACTGTTGCTTCCCCTTGCTAACCTTCTACAACAGCAAATTTTCAACCAAGGAACAGAATCATGAAAATGAAAACGAAACGACAATTTTGATGGTTCTGGAGGATGGTATGAGAACTCAAGGGGCTGGGCAAAATTAGTCAATGGGACAGTAGCAACAAAAAACCATCGAGCCTCCAGAACCGATAACCATAAATGATTGAAGAAGGATATCTATAAAAGGCAAATGCCTATCTCTGACCAAACTATTTGAGAATCCAGGATTGAACTATTATTGAGAACTAAAAGCTCTTGAGAGAATCAAAACAATGCTCAGTTGTGGAAATCTCCAGGTAAGTTGCTGAAACATGTGTTTATCTAATGCAAAAGTAAGGAAATATAAAAATATCCATATGGAAGATAATTTGATGTAGAAGCTCAAATGCCGAATCAGATGCATTTTTTCACACTGTTTCATTGAAAGGATAAAAGTAACTTACAGCAATTGAGACAAGCTCTTCCAATAGTTCCTCGAAATGTCGCAGTGGCTATCACAAAATAGGCAGAAAAAAGATCAGATGAAAATGAATGTAAAATTAGAAAACTACAGCTTGAATAAAAATCTTAGTGGGCAAAGAGACATTAAAATTGCAATCATAACATAGACGGGAAGAATTTAGTGCAGTAGGTAGTAAACTTACCCATTGTGTTGGACCATCAACTGGAGCATTTAATGGGTCATTATGCACCTAAGCAACCATAAAATGAATTTGATTAGGAATATCGATGCAGCAGGTGAATATGTGGGTCTAGATTTGATTCACTGATTATTGTTATTAATATTATTTTGGATTAAAGAGGGGTAGCACAGCCTACTGAGCAGTAATTGTTTCACTGATTTTAATTTGAAAATTCAGAAATTCAGACCTCAGAAAGAACATAACAGTCTGGTAGAAAAGCAAGTTAAGATAAGAAGAATGGCAATAGAAGAGAAAGGATTTGATTGAGTTCCAGCATTAGGAAAACCTAATGCTTTAACTTGCATGGGAAAGATGATATCATATCTAGCCATTATGATAAAATGGATTTCAAACCACAATATCAGTTATGGAATTTAGAAATCTATTGCTAATTGATGCGCTTAAATTTTGTTCAGATTCTGAATCGATTAAGCAGTAAGCAAAAAGTTCAAGAAAGCCGCATAACAAGAGACTAAATCCATCAGTGCTGGGAGGTCACCCATTCAAAATTTTCTGAGCGTATACAATTTTACACACATGACCTGCTTAAATAAAAGAACACTAAATCGCAATAGCACACACTTTTTATCAGTATCCAAGTTCATTTCCATACCTCCATAAAAATACCATCCACGCCAACAGTAACAGCTGTTCGAGCAATGCACGGTATCAATTCTCGAAGACCTCCACTGGCAACGCCACCTCCTTCAAGCTATTTAAAATTATAGAAAAGTAGTTCATCATGGCATTATATCTAATAAGTGAATAACGCAAAAACTTGAGATTCTCGTTGCAAAGCTTTAAAATCTTTGTATGCATTTCCAGCTGTTTTGATCCATTAATTTCTGTTTTAGCAAAATATACTTTGAATTTCGAAATCATGTTGAAAAGAAATGCCTTTATCAATGACATAAATTAAGAAAATTCATGGCTCACATACAGACAAAAGAAGGAAAAGACAGGCGAGGAGAATGGGAAGGGAGAAAGAGCATTTCTTGAATTCAATCAGAAACATGATGGGCAAGCTTGTCACTGGCATATTCCTCAACTGATTTTCAAGTGAAAGTTAAAGTTAAACTCTGCCTCATTCAGTGAATCTATGAAAGCATAACTCTAGGAATTTCTTGTGATCATACTTCATCAAGAAATTATGTTATTTGTAAATTGTAATCACACAGTAAGTGAAACTGCTTTAGCTTCAGAATCTATCTCTTGGTGCACCATGTTTAATAAACATCAAATAAAATGCTGCAATGAGCTGGTGCATCCACAAATTTCCTTTCCAAAAAGGGCAGAAAGTATTGATGATGCAAATTTGTCAAATTATCCTTCTTTTCATTTGGTATGATGAAAATTCCAAGATTTTTAAGAAATAGAGCAGTAAAGTATAAGTGCTGCCTCAAGCAATACCATTATATGTATTATATTTTGCATGCAGGTCCCAGGCTTTACCATTTTTCTTCAAAAGTAAACAAGGGTCATGTGGACCACCATATAGATAACTATATTCTAAGGAAGATGCTACCAACATCATTAACCTCTTGTCAATTGTATGAAAATAAAATCACATTACAAGAAAGAGAAACCATAGAAAAACGTTTATTTTTTGTTGGAAAAATGGAGTCAAAACAAACATATATGGGGAAGGGGAGAAAGACAATAAGTAACCTCTACAATTCAGTCATCCTACTACAAACACTACTTGAAACATACTAAGTGAAGCGCAAGTTCATAGAGAAAATAGACAATATATAAAGCTCTTAAGTGGCAATTGAATCTATCAAAGTCTCAATCAAGTTTCTTTTGAACGTAGATATAACTGTTACTATAATATTCAGGTATAAGTCCTAAAGTATGCACACCTTTTTTCCGGCAGGTTGTTGTAATGAATGTGTTACATCAGCTACCTGTAGATGATAACTAATTAAAGATAAATGGTGCTCAACAAAATAAGTTGGAACTGATAATAATGAACAATATAATAAATGTGTAACTTACCACTGGGCAGTTCGCTTCCCTCATCCATTCAAAGTTCCGTGGATCAACAATCAAATCATCTACCCAATTCACAAACAATTGTAAAGTATGATTTAGGATTGAAAGATAAACTAAAACAATTTGCTTCCTGGTCCAAATGAAGGTGTATGGATATCCTATAAATCATATGCCCACCACAAAAGCCATTGCAAAGCAAGACAACACTAACAAAGCCTCCATCCCACTATCTCACAGCAGCTATATAAATCGTATGTCTCCATCTTGATCTATCAAATTGTCAATACACATATTCCCATTTCAGTCCAAAGACATCCCCTTTTTTTACAATTGAAAAGCAAGAAAAAGTATAAACATCAAATGAAGATTATTCTTGCTCTTGTTTAAGCTAACATTTTCAAAAGAAATAACAACAAAACTTTTCTTTCTGTTTATTTTCAACAACGGTAGACAAGCATCTAGCTAGCACCTAGCAGGAAAATATTAGGTTATGGACAGATCTGTTAGTGAGAACTTCAGGAACACTTACTATAGCCAAACATTGTTCCTCTCTCGCAGACCATAACATTTGGATTTCCAGCCAGCCTAACTTTTTCAGCAGAATTCACCATGACCTGAATATTTGTCCAATCAATGATTTATCAACCGACCTCAATTCAAAAGTATAAACATGGATCTAAGATTAATCAATTTGGTTGATGCAGGAGATAAAAACTGCAGAAGAACACAACAGTCCACTTACAGAAGGGGCACAGAATTGTCCTTTTTTAATGTTGATAATTCTGCCTGTCTCGGCAGCAGCAACTAGCAGATCTGTCTGCCATCAAAAAGGCCATGAAAGCCAGGACAGAAATGCATAATGACAAATGTTACCTTTTAAAGGGAGTAGCATTTATGAAAACTAAATGTGCGATCCATTTTACCTGACGACAAAGGAAAGCAGGAATCTGAATTATGTCAGCAACCTTGCCAACTGCTTCACACTGAAAACGAAAAGTGAGCAATTAAGTTTATCTTCTGTCTGAATAAACTTACACCTTCTACTCCAAAGAAGTCGAACACAAACTGAAACTGAGATAGCTTTCCAAAAGTAGGGCAGCTGAAAGGACCCATATTTCCCACACAAACTAAGACATAATTGTTAAAAAATGTCCCCTAGAATAAGAATAGATGATGTTCATGCCTCTAAAGGATCAAAGATGAAAGACTAAGATGTGCACACAAGTTAATTGACAATAAATTACCAAAAACAACTCAAAGAATCACCTGTATTGTCTCATGTACATCAGTGACTATTGGAATGTCATATGCTATTTTCACCTTTTCAAGTATCTGCAACACGAAAAAAGACAATTAGAACTAAATGAGTCCTAGGGAATTGTCCTCAGCTTTTCGGACAGAGAAGTTTGAGAAGAAATTAAATTTTGTACATTATTTATGAAAGCATTTGGATAAAACTATGCTTGTGAAAAGGGAGAGCTTTCTTAAGGTAAATATCACTGGACTCGAAAATCTCCATCAAAGTGTGTAATAGAAGCAGAATACACAGAAGAGATGGTCATGATGTGATTACTTTTAAGCCTTCTGTCAAGCCGGGGCCTCGAAATGATTTGGAGGAAGTCCGGTTAGCTTTGTCGAAGCTGGATTTGAACACCAATGGTACCCCCAATCTACAGATAAACACTTCATCACATTCCAAGAATTTGACTTCTATAACTAAACAGTCTATGGAAAGCAAAGTCAATTTTCAAATATAGCACTGCCATCCTCCCTGCACAGGTAGGAGGTTTCTGTGAACCGGGCAGACCTTTTGTTTAAGCGTTAAAATTCTATACCTTAGAGTGAATGAGAAGACAAGTGGGGAACTAAGTCTAAAAACGCCAACTATATTCCACTTGCATTGAGTTCCATGAGTGACAAATAATTCAAAAGACCAATAGCAGATCTCCAAAATGCAAACTTTATTACAGCCCTTGAGTTAAATTTTATGAACAATGTCTTCAAATTCAAACTAATTACCTCAGCACCAACACAATGAAGATTCAAACGGCAAACAGACGAGAGTTGAAAGTTAAACAAATGCCAAAAGATCTCAACATTATTTAACCATAGATGTGAAAGAATCTTTCAGTACTTACCTCGAAGTAATGGCTTTGATGTGCTTAGCCATGTAGAAAATGTGTTCCTCTGATTCTATCACATTCGGCCCTGCCATTACAAAGAAGGGTGTTGCTGTCTACTTCCACAAAATCGTGGACAGCAATTTAGATTGATTCATGAGTCTTTGGTTTACAGCAAAGAAGAAACAGAAAATTATGAAATCAGTAGAAATGGAGGAGTTTGTAGAATTCAACCAAACCTGGAGCTGGTTAAATAAAGAATTTGATGAAGCCATAATCCTCTAGAATGGCAGCGAATTCTGGTGCAAAGGGATTTGATTATTGCTAGTCTCTTTTCCGAATATGCAAGTCTCCTATTCGAGTATGAACAATAGCGTTCAGTTTTGCAATTATTGTAGCTGTTGGGTTTCGCTCACAGGACCTTAAAAAAAAAAAAACAAAACTGACACGGTAAAGACGGCCTTTTTTTTTTTTTTTTTTTTTTCAAATTTATCATTATCCCCTTAATATAATTTATTCATAAATACTATATTCAAAACCCAAAAAAATTTATAAAAATCTTAACCAAAAAAATAAAACTCTCTCCCTCCCTCCCTCCCTCCTCTCCTTTCCTAACGGGAAAAAGTTCCCACCTTCCACCTACAACCGCCATTGAAGAGGATGGAAAAGCAACCACCAAACAAAGCAAAGGGAACCATTAGATTAGATTGAAGGTAAGATTTTTTTTTGAAAATTTCTGTTGTTGTGGGTTTTGGGGGTAAATATGATTGGAAAAAACTGCGACCATGACCGGCGAAACCGCCGATGCAGTCTTCACCGGCGAAGCTTTACACTTGGAATAGCTTTAAAATACAGAAATGTAAGAAGCACGTTTATCCTTAAATCAAACTAATGAAGGAAGCATACCGACAGATAAATAACGGCGCCGCCGATGCCACGATCTCCAGGTAATGTCAACATAGTTTTGAGGATCGAGATCTTATGCAGAATCGTTTTGTAATCAGAATTGGATCGGTAAAATCGAATTATTAGGATCGTAAAAGTATAAAATATAGGTAAAAAATCCAGTTAAAATTCACGTGTTTGGAGACGTTTCTGGACGTGGTATTAGTTTTTTTGAATGTGGTGTTAGTTATTCTGAGATGTTTCTGGACGCGATATTAGTTGTTTTTTGACGTGGTGCTAGTTGTTCTGAGACGTTTCTGAACGTGGTACTAGTTATTTTTGGACGTGGTGCTAATTGTTCTAAGACGTGGTGCTAGTTGTTCTGAGACGTTTCTGGACGTGGTGCTAGTTGTTCTGAGACGTTTCTGGACATGGTACTAGTTATTTTTATACGTGGTGCTAGTTTTTCTGGACGTGGTGCTATTTTTTTAGTGGACGTGGTGCTGTTGTTCTGAGACGTTTCTGGACATGGTACTATTTGTTTTTGGACGTGGTGGACTGTCTTTGTGAAAAAAAAATCAATTTAAATTCACACGAATTGATGTAGACGTTTCTGGACGTGATGCTAATTGTTTTTGACGTAGTGCTAGTGTTCTGAGACGTGGTGGACAGTCTTTGTGAAAAAAATCAACTTAAATTCACATGCATGGATGTAGACGTTTTTGGACGTGGTTTTAGTTGTTTTGTGACGTGGTGGTCTGTTTTTGTGAACAAAATCAGTTTAAATTTACACTAATAGATGTAGACGTTCTGGATGTGGTGCTAGTTGTTTTTGACGTGGTGATAGTGTTCTGATATGTGGTGGGTTGTCTTTGTGAAAAAAATAGCTTAAATTCACATGCATGGATGTAGATGTTTATGGACCTGGTGCTAGTTGTTTTTGACGTGGTGCTAGTGTTCTGAGACTTGGTGGACAGTCTTTGTGAAAAAAATCAACTTAAATTCACATGCATGGATGTAGACGTTTCTAGACGTGGTGAACTGTATTTTCCCTATGAATCGTACAGACTCTTGAAATCGGTCCAATCTCACGATCCTATACGATTCTGTCCGATCTTACTAGGATCTCACCTATAAACTCGATCCACAACAATCCTAAATCGATTTTGTGATTTTGGAGCGTAGAATCGGACGATCTTACAATCCGGATCGCGATTTTGCAAACTATGATCTCAACCCGACCCGAATTATCCAGAAAGCAAGCCCTTTCCAACCATTTTGCGGAGTCAGCGACCCAATATAGGAGGGCAACAAATCCACGGCACTGCGGAATTTGGCAGTAAAAAGGGAGCAGCAATCCCAAAAAATATGCGGACTAATAATACATATTATCCTAAAAATTGACTTTATTTACCTTGAAAATTTTAGGAATTACTGAAATAATCTTTAATCAAAATAAAAATGAGCAAGTGACTTATTTAATATAAATATCAAATAAATCCTACAACTTTTCAATAATTATAGCATTCAAAAAATGATGCATATCATTATAAGTATCATTAAGAAAAGAAAACAAGAAAGAGCTTTTGACAAAATTATAGGGTTCATGAGACCACCTATTATGGTCAAAAGAACTTGCAAAGCTTCAAAAGTTCTTTCGAATGATTCATTCATGATATTACACAGTGGATAGCACAAACCATATAAAATGTCTGAAGATTATTCAACAAAACTAAAAGGGACTAAAAGCTCATCTATACGTTTCATGGCTTTACATTTGGAAATAGTAATCATACATGTGAGGAGTTGAGCTGAAAGTTAGAATGTTGTTCAGCCAAGAGTTACAAAGATGCACAACAGCATAAATTAGTACATTGGTTACAGCAGACAAATAGTGACAACAATTTCACAACAAAGAAGCTCATCTGACCATTAAGCCAAGAACTTCAAGAACAGATTAGTCACGATCAGCTTCAGCATCATGATCATTATCATTTGTCAGCCTAATTTTCTTTACATCTCTTGGCCCTGGTCTTCCCTTCTTCGGTTTTCCTCTGAAGAAGAAAGGGTTTCCATTATGTTATGCGCTAAAGAATCATAAAATGAGGAAACGATATGAAAAAAAAAAAAAAACGAGTTCTACATCCAGGATCTGGATAGCAACATGGTTTTGAAGTTCATTTGACTGTTTTGACACTGAACCAAGTGAAAAGTTCTCTAGGCAAGTATATAGCATATTAGAAGCATGAAAGCACACTTACGGTCCGGTGATGGCTATGCCTCCACCCTTAGGTCGAACTTGTCCAAGATCTGATTTTCCGTCTGTTTTCAGAATCAGGTGAGGAAAAAAATGCTAGACGATCAAAAATCAATAACTAAGGAACAAAAGCGCAAGTATGGGCATAGCAAAGTAAGTTACCTTCTGGAGCTACTCCAAGCTCTTCCGTCTGAACCAAAACAAATCCAGTGAGCAAATTAGTGTCCAAAGATCCTAATCCAAAACTACAATACCATTAGGAGTAAAGAAACGTTCCTCGAGATAAGCTAACCATAAGCTTTCCCTAAATGATTAAATTTATTGGAAACGTATTTTCTCACACTGAAACCCTATTTAAGGACCACAAACACTAATACGAGCTATTAGAAACTTAAGAAGACGCCAGCAGTAAACCTACCAGAGCAATTAGATTAAGCACATTGCTAATCACCATGTCTATGCCAATCCAGACAAGTCCAATACTTCATATGTAGGCTCTAAATAGAAAAAGATAAACTCAAAAATCTACGACAGTACTTAAAGAACCAAATTCAGAAGGTACAAAAAAGAATGGAAAAAGTCCATAAGTTTGGATCAGAATCTGTAGAAGTGCTATAGTTTGGCATTGCATACCCCACATACTAGGGGAAAAAATAATGTCTACAATTTCCACCTAAAGGAAGTTACGCAGAGCCGTCACACTTCTTAGCTTCTGACCAACTTTACTTCCATGAAGTGAAAAGAAAACACTAAGGTAATCTTTACATTGTAGAACTAGTTTCCTAACCAAATCTTCACTCCCATGAAAGATTTAATCTCAGAATCAACAAATAGAGGAGAGTCTGAGAGAAGAATTTCAAACATCACACAGTAATGAACTATGTCACATACCGCAGGTGAAGTGACAGAGGACAATGAGAATACTCTATCTTCAAGCTGAAACTTTCTAGATCTTTTCAGGCTGCGCCACAATATAGAAATAAGTTACCTCAAAAGCACCAACCATTAGTGTAAACTGTCAAGAACATATAAGGTAGTACTAATAGAAACAAAACAACAGCATTCACAAAACTATTTCCTGACTTTTTAACAAAAGAAGAATGTTTGATTGCCAAGGATTCTATTGAGTTTGAATAAAGTCAAATTGGACCATGTCTATTATACATCCAAAAGGAACCCTTTGAAGAGGAACAACTGTGACTTGTGAAAAGAACCAAACATTACATTGCAAAGGAGCATTGTACCATTCCACCTTCATCAGAAATAGCGAATATAATCCAAATTCGGATGACAATAACAATCTATTTGATGTCAATGGGAAAATGTGGGATAACTGTCCAAGTGAAACCATATTCTACAACTTGAGTATGATACTCTTTCGCTGGTTCATTTTGGCCCTCCATCACATTTAACCAAGAGAAAATGGACCGAAATTGATGTTCAATCTTAAGCTCAGTAACTTACAGTTTGAAAGTTTCTAATCAAAGCTCACAATACTACATGAAAAGGAAACATATTACATTCATAAACAATTCCTACATGTATTCTTCAGTGGCTTCCAGGCTGCTACCCATCCTCACCAGTGGATGATAGAAAGACTTGTTTTCATGCATATCTTTAGAAGATAGGGTGAAAAAGATAAGTACTGATAAGAATAACCAAACTTTAAAAACTAATTAACTCTACACAGTAACCACATCAACAAATTAGCTCCAATTCAAGCAACTGCTTCCCTATGTTGCCCATCAATGTGGCAGGGCTCTGCAGCCAACAACAAATGAAAACAGGATACCTTCTTCACAGCAAATCAAGGAGAAAAACAATGCACATTACAACATGTCAACAACAATGAGAAATTTATAACATTAGTCCTAATGTTCGACCTGTCTTTTAGTTAAGATAGGTTCTGTATTCCCAATTGGTGTGACAGACAAAACATAGAAACATTTGTTTATCAAGCATGAAAGCATTGAATATAAGTTGATGAAAGAGATTGGACAAAGGCATGCAGTAATCATCTCTTAAATTTCCGTACTTGGATGTGCTTTTTGATGATGAAAGGAACCCTTCGAAACCTTTGAAGGCATTGCCGAAATTGCTTGTTTCTTGTAGATAACTTGTCTCTAACTCATAAACCTACAAGCATCAACTTCCAGAAACATAAACTATTGAGGGACCAGAAGTAACTATCGAAAAGGCAACCCCATATTGCAATTAACCATCAAACCCCCTCTACCATAAAAGGGGAATCCCAACACAAATGTACTCAAGCAGCCCACAAGCTACAAATACAGGCAAAAAAACGCAAAAGTTCAAGCACAGCTGTCTTACAGTTGACTATACAATTAACTGAAATATACCAGCTAGAAATGTGCAATTTTGCTAATTAATCATCATGCCGACTGCTTCAAAGCCCGAACTTCCAACAAACACCCCCCCCCCCCCCCGCCCCCCCCCCCCCGCCCCCAACACATTCTTATTTTCAAAAAATAACACTCTTAACCTCCATGTGCAAAAGTTAATCTTTAAAGCCACAGAGCCAAATCTCCAAACAAATTCAAGACCAAAAGAAACAGAAGGAGAAAATACCACATAATATGAACATGCAAAAAAAGTATTAAATTGCAGACGATTATTGTTATCGACATATGCAACAAATACATATTTGTAAGAGTATCAGAAGTATCAGCACAAGCATTTACTAAAAAACCCAGCTCAGCATATGCATATAAATCAAATACAGAAGCAAAATCTAACATAAAGTACCTGTTTTTCGACATTCCGAAGTTCTTCCTGAAGCTTTTGCCGCTTACTCAGTAAGGAAGTAAGTATAGCCTTAGGATTATGCGAGCCTCTGTGCCCTAAATTAAACCAAAAAAAATAAATAAAACACAAAAGAAGTCCAAGCACAAGTCTTTAATCAAAAGGGACTAAAGAATTTTTGTAAGTTAGATTCAGAAAGTATGCTTCTTTTTACCAATTAAATGAAAAACTGGACAGAAATATGTAGGCATAAAGTGAAATTAGGGTTAGGAAACTGAAATAGTTACCTTGAAATTCCATGTTGGGGGCATAAAGTAAAGCCGAAGTTGGGGATATATAACGGTAATTCAAAAATGGAGGGACGTTAAACCGTTTTGGGAATGAAACCGTGAGGCCGCCTTATCCTTTTATTTTCTTATTTAGAATTAATTAATAAAACTTTCTTCATAATATTAAGATCCAAAGACAATGAAAAATCGTTCTCCACTTTTTACACCATGCATATTCAATTTTATGATCACTAGAACTTCAATTTTTTCTTTCAAAAATTGGTCACGTGATAATCATATGCTAAATCAGAGTCAACCTCTTTTAAAATTAAAATTAATATGGCTAAAATTTCACACTCATTAAAATATGGAGACTGATCTTGACATTTTTATGAACTCAAATATTCGAGTCAAACTACACTGACCCACTCAATTGAGTGATTTCATCAATAATAATTTTTTAGTGTAAAATAAATAAAAAACTTTCTTTTAGTTCTTTGTCTCAACCGTACTGCACCGACAATTTTGGTGTCGTCATTATTGAAGCGGGTCAACATGAATTACAATATAAAATAGTAAATTATCACAAAAAAGTAAGAATTATCATTCAAAGGTCCATCAATTTATCAAGGTCCACATTAGTTCTTTTTTCGACTCCCATATCGACTAGAAAATGGCACAAGTTTGGATGTAAGAGGTGGAAGTTCAAAATGATCCACTTCTAGCCACTGTTAGACGTTATGCATGGGTCGGAATGGGGTCTATCCAAGCGGTGACCACTTATTTTTTAAAGTACTGAATTTTATATAAGATTATGTTGTGATTGTAACCTGTAAAATAAATTAGAAAGACAGTCCAAATAGAGCTATATATAGCAATAGTGACTAAATACTTAGCAATTGAAATGGAAATGAATAAGTTTTCCATGACCATAACCTTCTTTACCATTCCCTTTGATAGTCAAATATTTGTAAACAACATCCAGAGATTGATGTGGACTGGCGAGGTCATTGAATGGTTTACAAAGAAGGAGTAATATCTGAATGAGTCGAGTTCAAAACCTATTAATTTTAAATAGGAAATACTAATAACTACTAGACTGCAATTCTCTTATCATAATCAAATAAAATAGTTGAATTCATCATTGTTCGAAGTAAATTTGTGTTGGGAGAAATTATTGGGGAGGGATAAATTTGTTATTAGAAACATAATACCATCACATCATGATTGCTACACTTTCTTAATAACAGTGCAATGTCTATAACGTCTAATATATGTCGACAGAAAGAGTATATATATAAAGTTTAAAATGATAGACCAAAAAAATATATTTTAATTAAAATAAAAATTAAATTCAAATAAAGGAAATATATTTTAGTTAAAACAATAACTAAATTGGAAGAGATGGAGTCTTGGTTCGTGGAGAAGTTACAACTTACAAGACAACAAGAAAGTTTGAACTTGCACTTATTGAAGGGCTGTTTTTACCAAAGCAGCTAAGTAAGTAGTACGCCATTGTCTTGGTTGAGTGTGCATGTGGCACGGATGTGAATGAATTTTTTTTTTTTTTTTTTTTTTTGACTCTCCAACCTCACACAAATGAATTTGATTGTGATAAAAATTAATTATTATTTCGTAATTTTTTGTTACAATTATTAAATTAAAAATTCAATTTTAAAAGAAAGGTAAAATTGTAATTTTAGTCTTTTATAATAGGTGTTATATTATTTTTAGGCTTAATTAATATTATGGCGATATTTTTTATTTTATTTTACTGTTTTACTATTATAATCTTTTTTTGACAAAAATACTTTTTAATTAACGATTGACTAACTTTCAAAATACTAAGTGTTGTTTTGCGATTTGACCACCAACTCGTCGGCTTCCCTACGCGTTCCATATTCTTTCAATTGTGTTTTTTCTTTTTCATTTCAAAACTCTCTTTGGTGGCCAACGTTTCTCTCTCATCTCACTCCTCTGCCCACCATACTTCTTTTTTCTTTTTCTTTCTTTCTTTCACTACATTATTCTTCCTTTGGTCCAAAACACCACAGCCCATTCTCCCATCTCTCGTTCAGCGATCACCATTATCTACCATGTCTTTCAGGAGCACGTCTTTCAGAGGGGTATGCTGCTGCTAAAGTTTCTATTTTTCTGATTTTTTCGCTTTAATTTATGGATTTGAATTTTGATTTATATTTTACGTTCCAACTTTATTCCTTGTTTCAAAATCGGTTCTTGACTGTGAAATTGGGTTTTTTGCCCTTCTGATGCTATTGGGTTTTTTAGTGACTGGTTTGGGTGAAGTAAATTAGTGTAAAGAACTTTGAATTTTGTTGACTAGTTGGTACTAATTTCACTTAGAGTAATAATGTACTTTTGGATTCTGATTGTATTTTTCTTATGGGATTTTGTAATTCTGTTTATGTGTGGTGGGATCGTTGGGGGTTTGGGGGTTGAAAATTGAAATGGTTGACGTTGGTGAAATTTTGACTACTTATAGCTCTCTGTCTCGTGTGAGATCATATTCTTAAAGATTTTCGAGATCCCAACTTAGATGCTGAAAGTGAGAATTCGCACTTGATGGAATTTTCTTTGGTTTTATGACCTTTTTCTTGATGGAATTGTTTTTTGGTATTTTATGTTGGATGATTTGATTCTTCCATACATTCACGTGTATGGTAGCATGGAACAGCTAAATAGTTGGAGTTTGTTGAACAAAGCCGCTTGCCTGCCATTTGTCTGCTTATGTACACTTTTTATACTAAACATGAGGATTTAGGAACTTCAATTCTCAGTGAAATTGGTAGGTCCTATATCTTTCTTATGCTTGTTTGTTTGATTTGAATATAAGAAGGGGAAGATATCCAATATTAAACTTTTTGATTACCAGATATGAATCTCAAAATACAGTAACTTCCTTTTGTTTTCCTAATATTTCACATATATTTCGATCTGTCTAAAACATAATCTTGTGAATGAGATAGAGCTGACACTGGATTTGCCACATCATCTTCACATATTTACAAATGTGGTGTGATTGAATATGGAACTGCCACGGTATTAATGGGGGATTTCGTTTTTGGTGGAGAAATCTTGTTTCTTTTTGGAGAACAAGATTTTCTAGTTTCTTTTATTATTACTTTAATGATGTCACAATTTCATTAGTTGCAGGAAAGGCATTCCTACTTGCTGCAGGAGCATTCTTTAATGTTCCAGAATTTTATTAGTTAAAGAAATCTTGTCTGTATCTTTTTTTTTTCTTTTGGGTAAAAGGTGAATTCATTTCCAAGAACAAGTCACAATCCAACAAAAGGATGATTCTTGACGACCTGAACTTTTCTTTTCTTGCTCTTTTCCTAATGAGTTCAGACCAATGCATCTTCTGGTATGGGTGTTGCTGAACATTGCAAAAGCACATTTCTGGAATTGCAACGGAAAAAGGTGCATCGGTATGTGATTTTCAGGATCGACGAGTCAAAAAAGGAGGTTGTAGTTGAAAAAACTGGAACTCCATCTGAGAGCTATGAAGATTTCACTGCATCTCTGCCTGAGAATGATTGCCGATATGCAGTTTATGACTTTGATTTTGTAACTGCTGAGAACTGTCAAAAGAGCAAAATTTTTTTCATTGCATGGTAAGTATAATTTGCAAGTACTTGCAGTGTTTGACTTAGAGTTCTGCTATTATAATCTTTCTTTCTTATTCAAACACAAGCTGTTTCTGTTTTCTTGATGTCCTTACAAATTTTGCTCACTGTATTATTGGGTTTGCTGTTGGGGTTCTTTACTTGACAATGTTGATCTGATATGGTTTAGGATTGTATTCAGAACTTCACTGCTATTCAAATTTTACATATTTAGGCTTGAAAGATCCATAGAACTGTAAAGACGATCATTTTTCACGAACAGTATAAGACCCGCCATTCACTGGTGTAATTGATATATGAGACACAGCTGTGACACTTTTCCCATGCCCATGTTGATTATGGAATTGCATAAATGAAGACACCGAAGTCTGTTTCAATTTTTCTGTCATCTGAGATTTGATAGCTTAGGACCTCAGTGCTTTACTGTTTACTTCTTGCCCACTGCTCGGCTCAATTTTTCTTTCAGGTCCCCTTCTGTGTCCAGGATCCGCTCGAAAATGCTGTATGCCACATCCAAGGATAGGTTCAGGAGAGAGCTCGACGGCATCCATTATGAGATTCAGGCCACTGACTCTACTGAAATGGAGCTTGATGTTCTCCGAGAGCGAGCTAATTAAAGCCTTGTTAGTACTATCATGCAACACTCGCGGGAGGACTAAATGACTGGTTCATTTTTTACTCAAAACTTGCATCTTGCTCTTCTTCACTCGTTGATGTTCTGCAACAAAAATCATTTCCTGACATAATATATAGGGTTTTTATGTGATAAATAATTTGTTTCTGGGAAGGCTGATTTAGGAGCATTTTCCATTGCATCCCTTACTTTAAGGATTGCTGGGGGCTCCTCATTCTCATGATGCTTCCCGGATGAAAAAATACGTAATGTTGATGGTTTCTGTGGGCGTATTACTGGTATATTATTTAATTATTTGAGTGACTATTGTTTGTTTATATTCGTACTTGTTGGGTCATTGTAACGAGTATAATTATTTCAAATATAGAAATTGATGTTATTGAAAAATTATTTTCTTGAAAGAATGCAAATGGCAAAGTTGATTTTTATATTAATTCTCATTAGAAATTGAACAAATCAATGTAAAACATCTCTGCATCCTTTAGTATTGGAAAGCTACATTATTTTTATTAATTGATTAATTATGTGAGTGTGCACGGTTTGATTTTTTGACCGAATCACAAATCGAACCGTGAGCAATGGATCGATGATTTTTAACAAACTAATTTGAACCGTTGACGCTTCAAAACTGAACTAATCCGAATTGTCATAAGCAGTTTGGTTCATATTGATTTTTCGATTTGGGCTAAATTTTTTGTAATTGTATTTCAGTTTGGGCTTTTGGAAGTGCCTAAGCATCAGGTTCTGATTTTTCAATTTTAAAAAAAATAAAACTAATATATATTACTTAATAAAATATAATATAAATATAAAAAATAAATATATTTAAATAAAATATACGGTTCAGTTTGGTTTGAACCACAGTTTGGATTATTGCAAATTGAACCGTTCAATCGATTTTTTAATTTTAAAAATTATCGAATTGTAAAATATTTTTAAAACCAACTAAAAATCAAACAATTGAACGGATTGGATTGGTTTCACAGATTAGATCAAACCGTGTACACCCCTAATGTCTATGTTGATGTTTCTTTTTAAATAACCAAAAATAAAATTTAGTTCTTTTAGTACAAAAAGAGACATAAAATCTATTAATCTAATCCCGGTGCGATTTGAATTCAAGATTCTTGAACTCAAGATTTTCATGTTCTAATTGCTTTCGACATACTATTTGGCTAACTCATTATTACAAGGAGAGAGAGAGAGAGAGAGGTATGAAGTCTATTAACATATATCGCGATTACTCGAACTCATGACCTCTCATATTTTTAAGTGAGAAATGTCAACCACTAGGCTATCTTTTTTTGTCCCTTTTTTTTTGGGACTTTTGATATTATATATTATGCCTGAACTTGTATGCTAGCTAAGTGAGGCTTTTCCATCCATCGAAACCATATTGAGTGTGTCCATGAGCACTGAGCAGTTCGGAGCTTGTGGAGCTCCTGTAGGCCGTAAACAAGCTTGGGCTATTTTTTTTCTTAATAAAGAAAAGGGATTGGAGAGGATTTTTTTAAGAATGAAATATTTTTTTTGGTTTGAAAGTATAATAAATTTAAAATTTTAAATGATAGCTTTTGTTTGGATAATGAATTTGTGTGGAAAAAAAAAAGTAATTTCATGATAACAATAAGTAAACAAACCAATGCATTATCAAAATTTATACACTTTTCTTGGGGGCAGGGAAGAACTTATGCATCCTTTACACAATCACACCTGAATTTTGATTATCTTCTTTATTTCGCAGCTTGAATTCACTGAGTTTTTACATTACCCTCCCAACATCTTGAATCTAGTTTTGAAGGATTACTCATATTTCCTATTTATAATAGTTAATGAATTCTCTTTAATTTTAATAATTTACTACACTAGTTATTTATTTAATTTTAAAATTTCATTATTTGTAGTGTAATGATCAATTGCAGCTCAGTTATAGAGATTATAAAATCATAATGTCTACTATACGATTGTACAGTGTTTTTTAGATTTTCTTTCACAAAACACTCTTGTCCATGAGATAGCGACCAAATTATTTTTTTGGTTCCTCTTAATAAGAGTAGTTGCACTTTTGGTCCCAAATAATAGTCCGACTGCATCATTGGTCCCTTAATATTTATTTATTAGTGTCTTTAATCCTTTTTTATGAAAATACCATTTGACAAACGGTTAATTGACCGTCAAAACCCTAACTATTTAAATACCGCCATGTTATCACCACTACCGCCCTGTTGCCACCACCACCCCACTGCCACCACCACAACCGCCTCATTGCCGGCACCGCCACCACCCATCCGCCTCGTCGTCACCACCATCACCCCGCTCGCCGACGCCACCACCGTCTCGTCGCTACCACTATTTTAGTTTATATAAATTTATTTATAATTATATTTACTTAAATTTTTTAAAAATAAAATAATATTTATTAATAATAAAAATGCATAAAATAAACTATTTTTGAAATTAAAAAATAATAGTGGTGACGACGGTGATAGTGGTGGCGGGACGGGGCCGGGGGGAAGAGAGGTGGTGGTGACGGGCAGATGGTAGTGGCGGCGGTGGTGGCAACGGCGGCATGGTGGTGGTGGTGGTGGCGACGGTGGCAGTTGCAGGGCGGTAGTGGTGACAACGAGGTGATATTTAAACAGTTAGAGTTTTGAGGGTTAGTAAATCGTTAATCATAGAGTATTTTCGCCAAAAATGACTAAAAATACTAATAAAAGAATACTAAGGGACCAACTATACATTTGTACTATTATGTGGGATCAAAATTGCAACTACCCTTATTAAGAGGGACAAAAAAATAATTTGGCCTAAGATAGCTCAATACTCTAAACAAGTGTAACTTTTGTCACGAATTGGCTCGATCCATCTGACTATCTTTAAACAATTGTAACAAGTGTTTATCGCTAAACAATTTCTATGATCTCTTTATAAAATCTTATTTACTAAAAAAAAAAAATTATAGTGCAATGATACAGCAAAAATTCTATAATCGATTATGTAAGAATAGCTTTATTTACTTTAAGGAAAAAGAACTAAAATTTATTGCAAACATAAACACAGAGATCAGGTGGGCAGCGGGCATAAACTCCCCAGCCCGTGAACATCTCAGAAAGTTAAACATGCACGACGCCGTGGATCAAGTGGGCAGCCTACAGTCAAACCTCTAGCGAATATTTTTTTCAATATTCTCTTTCAAAAATCTAGCTAAGGTTGTTACTGCAGTGCTATCATTGTTAGAGGGCTCCACTGGATAACATTGTTTAATCATCAAACACATCCAAAAAACCAGTTGTGCGAGTGTTTGTCTTCATTTCGGGCGACCTGATCACACCCCTCATCAACTCTGATCTTCAAGATAACAGCTTATTATACTCCAGATTGGGTTCGCTTTAGGTAAATTATTGTTTTTTTTCTCCATTCAAGATTCGATCTTTATGTCATAGTTCTGAATAAATAAATCTCAATGATAGTCATGCATATGGATTTTGACTTTGATGATTTTCATGAAATGAAAGAATTTCCGTCGAGTTGTTTCGATCAAATGAACTTTTGGGTTATTGAATTTAAGGCAAGTTCCGATTTTGAGAACAGAAAAGTAAATGTTTTTGCAGTTTTAAGTGGCTTTTGGGAGGTCAACTCAACTGGTTTCTGAGTGCCTTATTGAAACAGAGTAATCTGTAACTTGTAAGCTGTTATTAGGGTTCGTGAATTTGGTGATTTCCGTTCCCATATTTTGGATTTGAGGAAGAGTGTTTCTGGTAGAAATATTGTTCAGAAAGCATCATATTTAGTCATTTGTCTGTCTTCCAACTTCTGGGATCTGAAGAATTATGGATGGTGAATCTAAGAATAAGACTATCGTGTGGTTCAGAAGGGATTTGAGGATTGAGGACAATCCTGCCTTGGCCGCTGCTGCTAGGGATGGGAGTGTTCTACCCATTTTTATATGGTGCCCCGAAGAAGAAGGGCAATTTTATCCGGGTCGGGTTTCCAGATGGTGGATGAAGCATTCTTTAATTCACTTGGAGCAGTCATTGAAATCCCTTGGAGCTACACTCATACTCATCAAAGCTCAGAGTACTTTGACTGCTCTTTTGGAATGCATTACTGCTGTTGGCGCTACGAAATTGGTTTATAATCATCTTTATGGTAAGCAATTGTGTCTGTTGTTTTGTCATTCCAAGTTTTATGAATTTCTCATGATTTATATAAATGGAAGTCATGTTTCATGAATGAATGCTTGCTGTCATGTAAGGAATCTGATGCAGTGAACTTGAAAATGAAGTAGCAGTTAAGTTTGTAACACTATGCCAAAGGTAGATTTCAGCTTTGATTTATCTTCTTTTTCTGCACAAGCTTTTAAGTCGAATGTGAAAATTGTGAGAATGTATCAGGAAGGGGTAGAAAATACTCTTTTCTACATCCAACATTCCTTTTTTCAGGCGCTGCAGAACTACATTTGGAGTGGTTGTTATGGTGCTTATCATGATAGGACTTATTCTGAAATTGTTTAAATGGGCTGCCTAGCATCTGTTTGCTTCATAAGTATCCTTCCATTGTGTACTTGTTCGTCTTAAGAAACGGATCAGTTTCCAGAACTTGTTAAGAAGTTGTAAAATAAAAGGCCAATATGTGCAGTTCAATGTCTGTTTAAAAGAGCCTTTTGTTTATTACTGTGGTTTTCATTGGCTAGTAGCTGCATTTTTCAGATCCTGTTTCGCTGGTTCGTGATCACAACATAAAGCAGAAGTTAGGAGAGCTTGGTGTTTGTGTACAAAGTTATAATGGAGATTTGTTGCATGAACCATGGGAAGTGTATGATAATGAAGGAAAGGCTTTTACTACCTTTGATGCATTCTGGGACAAATGCTTAGTCATGCAAGGAGAAGCTGCTTCACATTTACCTCCATGGCGTTTAGTCCCTTGCGCAGGTATGTTATCAGTCGGTCTTTCTTCGACATCTTTCAAAACCTTACTCACTGTTGCTTGGATTTACTGCATTTACTGCACGTATTTGGTCTAAGAGAACTGGTGTTTGTGGTGGAAAAATAGCCTGCAAATAGCAGAAAATGGCAAAAGAAGGCACTAGAGTGTGGACAATGGCATCAAAAGTAGAGATAATGAAGAAATTTTGATTGATTTCCCCTATTTGCAGGATCTACTGAAAGTTGTTCAATTGAGGAATTGGGTCTTGAAGATGAATCAGAAAAGTCGAGTAACGCTTTACTTGGAAGAGGATGGTCACCTGGTTGGAGCTATGCAGATAAGGCTTTAACTGAATTTATAGAACACCATTTGAAGGATTATGCAAAAGACAGGCTCAGAGTTTCAGGAAACTCAACATCCCTCTTGTCTCCACATCTCCATTTTGGAGAATTAAGTATGAGAAAGGTTTTCCATTTATTACGCATGAAACTTTTACTCTGGACAAAGGAAGGGAATTCTGCTGGAGAAGAGAGCGCTACGCTATTCCTTAAGGCTATAGGCCTTCGAGAATACTCTCGCTACATATGTTTTAACTTCCCATTTACTCATGAAAGGCCACTGCTCAGCAACCTTAAATTTTTCCCCTGGAATGCTGATCAATCACATTTTAAGGCTTGGAGACAGGGCCGAACCGGCTATCCATTAGTTGATGCTGGAATGAGAGAACTTTGGGCAACTGGATGGATTCACAACAGGATAAGAGTAATTGTGTCAAGTTTCTTTGTTAAGTTATTGCTTCTTCCATGGCAGTGGGGAATGAAGTATTTTTGGGATACTCTCTTGGACGCTGACTTGGAAAGCGATATTCTTGGCTGGCAGTATATCTCCGGGAGCTTGCCTGACGGGCATGAGCTCGAACGCTTAGACAACCCAGAGGTAAAACAATGTCCATAACTTGTAGAATGGTGGTGTTACTATGAATTTTCTTCTTTCTTTCTTTTGAGAATCATTTTTAGCGTGATGTTGAACTTCTGTTATTCTCTCTTAACCTGAGGTTGAACTGAAGATCCTCTGATCAGAGGGAGCCTGGAAAATTGATGTTCTGTTGTTATTTATCATTGCTGAATCTGTGAGCAGGTTCAAGGATTTAAATATGATCCTGAGGGTGAATATGTGAGGCATTGGATCCCAGAGCTGGCAAGAATGCCTTCTGAGTGGATCCACCATCCGTGGGATGCGCCTCTCGCTGTTCTTAAAGCTTCAGGAGTGGAGTTGGGATTAAACTATCCAAAACCACTAATCGACTTCGAATCAGCGAGGGACCGTCTAACAGAAGCTATATTTCTGATGAGAGAACAGGAAGCAGCAGCAAGAGCTACTAGTGCTGATGATGCAACAGATGAGGTTGTTTTCGACAACTCTGTAGCCAATGATGCTGTTGGTAATATTCCAGAGAATGTTCCAAGGGAAAGGGTTCAGTGTCCAGCTAGTTCATCTTATGATCAAAGGGTTCCATCAATGCACAATTTCAACAATGTTGGATTGAACAGAAAGAGACCACTTCCTACTGTGGATGAAAGATCAACCAAAGATGACTTGCAATTTCGTGAAGAAACCGGGGAGACCTCGAAAATGGATGATGATTTGTGCTCTACAGCAGAATCCTCATCGGCAAAGAAACAAGCCACGAGCAGCGCGACTTCTTTTGGTGTTCCAGAAACCATTTCCAAACTGCCTAAGTTCCAAACTTGTCAGGACTGATGAGGAGTTATGAAGATAGTAACACGCAGAAACAACAGTTAGGCTCTGTAGTGGATGTGTTTCAGATTACAGTCTTAAATGTATGGTTAAGATTGCAATTTGCGGTCCAAAAGCTAAATGAAAATGTACTTTGAATCTTGAAATCCAAACAACTCTTTTCATCTTTGTTGATTTATAAATGAAATCCCAAGATGCAGCCTTAGTTACTCCACAAACTACTTACTTTATACCAAGAAAAAGGTTTGACAATGCGAAGCTGAATCTTAAATATTGTATTTATCTCATAAAAATAGTCATGTTTAAATAAAATATAATTTTTTTATTTTAATTAAATTATAATTCACATAAAATATTTATTAGATTGAATTACATTTGCTTTTTCATTTGATCAAATTATCAATACTTTTTTAAATTTTCAAAATTATATTTTATCACCAGTTTAATCTCTCAATCAAACATGTAATATTATTTTTTATTTTAAAAATTAAATATAGCATATTAGATCTGATAGATAATTAAAACAATCTTCCCAAATTATCCGTTTACTAATTTTTAAATAATTTATCAAAATTCAACAAAATGAATATATATTTTTTTGTCCCAACAAAAATGAATACTATCTTAATTATTTTAAACATATTTAATCCTATAATAACCAATTATAAGAGCAATTTTCATACATACATTATTTTTTAGAAAAATAAAAAGATTAAAAAAATAGAAGAAATGGGGGAGGAAAATAATAAAAAAAAATTTTAGTAAAAAATTTGTTGATCTAATCCAATCCAATTCGTTTTGATCCGAACCATTTTAATCCATTTTGTTTTGAATCGGTTGGATCCAAAACTATTTTGATCAGTGCAAGTCGGTTTAGATTAAGAATCATTTCGATCAGTGTGAATTGACGGATCGATCCACTTGATCCATTCTCAATCATTCTTATTTAATTATTATTTTATAATGGAGGTACTTTTTAAATTTTTTTAAGCAAGGTACTTTTTTTAATTTGAATATAAAAATAGTATAAATTTTTTGTAAATGTCCAAAAAAATAATTTTGAAAAGTAAAAGAAATTTAAATGTAAAAAAATGATTTTATAAAAGTTCAAAAAATTTTAAAAAGTTAATTTTTTTAAAATAAAGATTTGGATCAAGTTGGATCGATTCTAAAAAATAATCTAATCCGTATCAGCTCTGTTCCCACAAAGATTGATCCAAATGAAATATGATCCAAATCAATTCAAAACATTTAGATTGATTTGGTGGATATATTAATTTGCCCACCCCTATGCGAGAACCACACAACAAGAATAACAATTACAAAGTAGGAATAATTGCAAGAGAAGAAGAAGTTTTCGTTGCCTCTGAACATATGAAGAATAGGAAGAAAAAATTTGTGTCCTGAGAACGGAAAATAGTGATAAATGAATGGGACCTACAATTTAAAAAAAATAGTTATGTTTAATTTGTCCTTAAAAACTAACACTTTAAGACAACAGGAGATGACTAGTGAGTTGACACTTTTCACTTGAGATCATGAGGTTTTTAAAAGCATGAGAGCGCTGATTCGAGTCATACATTCAAATCTTTTTTCAGAATCCTAAACTACACTAGTCAGAAAAATAAACAAAACTTCAGAATATCTAACCAAAATAAACAACTTTTGAATTAAATGATTCATATTTTAATTAATCTAATTACAATGATCGTCATGATACTTAGATAAAAGAAAAAAAAATATGTTGCACCAATTTTGAGGAACAATATTTTCCATAAAGACAATTGCCTTTATCCAGAATATACCACAAGTTCCACACAAGATCCCAAAAGATTTTGGAATCTTTTACTCACTTCAATTCCAATAATCCAATTACAATTCTGAAATAGTAACAAGGAATCCAATTCCAACTCTGAAATAATCTGTTAAGGATGATATAAAATCCTGGTAACCTCGCCCCAACTCTCCTGAATCTTGAATTCACTTCGAATCCCCAACTCCCAACCTAAGAACATTCCTTCCTCCAACTCCCAATGTCTCCATCATTCCTGGAACTTCGTTCTATTAAATTCTAAGGGGCCGAACAAAAAATTAAAGAAAGACAGAAAATAAATCAAACAGTATGAGTGAGGCATTGAATAGAGACTATAATGTGTGCGAGGAGATTGGGAGGGGAAGATATGGGGTGGTTTTCAAAGCCTATTCCTCGACCTCTGGAGAGCTATTCGCGGTGAAATCGATTGACAAGAGCCTCATTGGTAAGGCTATATTGGACAGACAATGCTTGTACAATGAAGCTAAGGTTATGAATATGCTATCGTCAACAGCATCTCCTCATGTTTTAAAGATGGTTCGTGTGTACGAGGACGACTGTCTTTTGCATATTGTTATTGAGCTCTGTAATGGTGGTGATCTCTACGAAAGAGTTACTTCAAGAACTACTTTTTCCGAAGGGGAAGCCTTTGTTATCATGGTACGTTTTTTCTACCTACATTGTCTGATTGAAAATAGGTTTTTGCATAAAATAAATTTCTTGCATTATTTGCAACACTAATCAATGAGAATCTCACTGGTTAAAAAATGTGAACTTTAAGGAACAAATGGACAAATTTTGGTGGTTCTTAACATGAAGAATTAACATTAGTGTCTTTAGGATTCTAGCACGATTAAACCCTTTTCATGCCACCATATAGTAATTCTGAATATTCCATTTTTATGAAGAATTTGGTCATATAGTGGAAGAGTATCAGTGATCATGTTTCATTCAGAACTTGTATTCAATAGTAGCATCTGCATACTAATTAGCCCCATTATCCTGATTTTATCAGAAACCGCTGATGGAGGCAATAGCGCATTGTCACAGCTTAGGGGTAGTGCACCGCGACATCAAGCTGGAGAACGTACTGTTCAATGATCAGAATGAACTAAAGCTGGCCGATTTTGGGTCAGCAGAGCTTTTTCAAGCAGGAAAATTGGTATCTGGATTGGTGGGAACCCCTTATTATATAGCCCCTGAAGTAGTTTCCTGTAGAGATTACGATGAAAAAGTTGATATATGGAGCGCCGGCGTGATATTGTACATGATGCTGTCTGGATTCCCACCTTTTCAGGGCCAATCTGCTCGGGAGATTTTTGAGGATGTTCTCAGGGCTAACCTGAGGTTTCCTACAGGGATCTTTGGTTCAGTGTCTCCTTCAGCCAAGGATTTGATCAGGAAAATGATCTGCAAAGATGTTACCAGAAGATTTTCGGCCAAGCAAGTCCTCGGTAAGGATCGATCCTCAACTTGAAAATCTTTGATTTTACTCAGATTGTCCATGCAATTTGTAATCAGGGCGGTCTATAGATTAGGGCACTAAGTGTGACCGTCCAACTCCAAATTTTTATTCTCTCATCTAAATCAGACACATAAAACTCCAATAATATCCATAACATCAAAAGGATCACCATTATTATTTTGCCCTATACCTTCAAAATCATTAGGACGCCCCTGGTTGTAATCTTTTGATATTTGGAACTTGATTCGTTTTGGGTTCACAGATACAGAATCTTGGTTTGTCCAGAATACAAGAAGTGAGAAATTCCATTTTCTGATTGAGATTTTTGTGTTACTTGTGTGATTTCAGGGCATCAATGGATCACAATTGGAGGTGGAGGTGGAAACAGGCCTGTGGATGTTGAAGAGACCAGACCAGTTGTGGTTTTACCTTGAAAAACCTCCCTGTTAAGTTTTCTAACCCCACATACAAACCAATTGTAGTGGCACTTCATTGTGCCTTAACCTAATTATGTCTTAGGAACTGATAACATATGCAGGGCTTAAAGTTCTAGTCCTTTGACAATTGTAATGAACACAATAATTGAAGTAAAATCAGAGGGCAACCAAAGGCTCCTCGTTTGATAATTAGTAGTTTAATTGTATCTTATTTAGTTAAGGACAAATAATATCTCGATGAGATTTAGATAGCGAATCTAACACAATTAGTAGTTTAATTATATCCTATTTAATTGAAAACAAATAATATCCGATGAGATTTAAATAGTGAATTCAATTACGTTTTGAGATCTATGTATATAATCAAAATAGTTGAGATTTATTTACAACTAGAGTTTTAAACCATTGGATCGATACTTGTATTATGCCTCTATCAATAAATATATTTTCACTGTATTATTAAATTTTTATATTCTACAAGGAATAATATCATGGATCCATTAAACCTAATGTGGTTCTGCAGCTGCATTTTGTTTCCTGCGAGGCTGCGATTTATTATAAGGTGAAAGTGTAATTTTACTTCCTGAGTTTGTAGAAAGCTAGAAGGGATCTAATTTACTACCTTGTCACAATAGTGTGAAACACCAAAAAGAGAATCATTGACAGCATTTGCTTAAGATTTAACAACGTAAGTAAGACTACTTAACATTGCAAAACAAAAAAAAAAAAAAAAAAAACAGGAGAGGAGAGACTAAAGCATAACAGAAAATCAAATTAGAGAAATTGATAATCTTAAGGAGTTATAAATTCATATATAATACAGAAAATACTAGGTTTAGTGACATCTTTTCTTTCAAACTGGAACTGTCCTATTCTCATTTGCACCTTGCAGCTTCATCTCTGTTGCAGTTTCTGTTTCCTCATGGTTCTCTTTAGACACCTCCTCCAGTGATTTCCCTTTAGCCTCAGGCACCAAGAATGTGAACAAGATTCCAAGAAAGTTAACACATCCCAACACAATCAGGGAATTCCTCACACCAATACCAGGTGGATAGCCATGATCAGTTTTCGAAGCATCTCTTGGTTGCGCCGCGTATAAAAACCCGAAGGCTCCAATGATTGCTCCCGCTTTTCCAGAAGCTGCTGATATCCCATGGCATGTAGACCTTAACCTCGCAGGGAAAATTTCCGCGGGGACTACAAATGTTGTGGCATTTGGACCGAAGTTGGCGAAGAAGAAAGTCAGTGAGTACATGATCACAAAACCAATTCTGTTGTCCTTGTGAGTCCAGTGATTGTAAGGAATAGCCAAGGCAAACATGAAGACTGTCATGAAGAAAAATCCCATCAGCTGAATCGCGAATCGCCCGATCTTGTCGATGAAATAGACAGTGAACCAGTATCCAGGGACAGTACTGCAGAGTGCAATAAGAGTTTGAGCCCTTGCAATTCTGTAAACCTCCTCAAGTGCATTCATCGTTTTGCCGTCTGGAATCCATCCAATAGCACTAAAGATGTCCTTTTGGAATAAGTTCTGGCTGTAAAATGCAATATCCAACAAGAACCACGTTGTAGTTGTCCCGAGCAAATGCAGCCCGTGGCGGTGAAGGAACTGCTTAGACATCAAACCAAAATCATTTCCAGGCTCCACGGC
Source organism: Knoxia roxburghii (assembly GCA_030378225.1). Lineage (NCBI taxonomy): Eukaryota > Viridiplantae > Streptophyta > Magnoliopsida > Gentianales > Rubiaceae > Knoxia > Knoxia roxburghii. The sequence goes on along the minus strand of CM059420.1, from coordinate 5,263,071 downwards.
GAGCCTCTCAACTTTCTCCTGTTCAGCTTCAATTTCAACCTGCAGCACCCTGGACATATCATTAGCAGCCTGTTTCGCATTCTTGGCGACTAACGCAGTGTAACGAGCAGTTTCGGGCATCTTCATACGCCAATAGTAGGTAAGAGCGGCAGGGAGGGCGCCAAACATCAGAATTAGGCGCCAAACGTAATCAGCTTCCGGGACAGTTGAGGCAAGAGCATTATCTTTGTAAGCAGGGGCAGGATATCCAGCCTTGAATGCAGCTGAAATGATAATTGCTACCATCCCACCAGCTAGAATCCCAAAACCTTGCATGGCAAACACAGCAGCAATGAAAGCTCCCCTGGTCTTTTTGTTGGCATACTCAGACATGATAGTGGCAGAAAGGGGATAATCGCCGCCAATGCCAAAGCCTAACCAGAACCTGAAGAAACAAAGAGTTGCCATAACAGCCTTTGGCTTATCCGAAAAGGAAAGGCCAGATGCAATTGAGGCAATGACCATGAGCATAAGAGTCATGCCATAAACTCTTTTCCTCCCCATTTTATCACCAAGCCAACCGAAGAACAATTGCCCGGCAAGCGTGCCACAAAATGCAACACCATTAACTGCAGCAGAAACATTAGGAGGCAAAGACCCTGGCTTGGGTGCATTATCGACATGATAGTAAATCCGGCCGAGCAATTTGGTGACTAAAGAGATGCAGAAGAGATCATAGGCATCAGTGAAAAAGCCCATTCCAGCAATCACAATTGCAGTGAAGTGGTACCATTGTGTTTTAGCCACATCAAGGGCATTAAGCACCTGCAGTTGATCTTGAGCCATGTCTACTCTCAATTCTTCACTCTCACACTCTTTCTATATATCCTGGAAAACAACAGAAAGGACAAGAATTAGAACTTCTTCTGGTAACACATAAACCAAGAACTTTGTGGAATTTACAGATTGAATATCTAGGTGAGTGCAACATAAACCAGAAACTCTACTTCAGGGTCTTACAAGTTGTTAATATTCCAAGTTGGAAAGGTTAAAATATCTCATACAGAAACAAGAATAGGCATTGTTTGTTTGCCATAGTTTTCAGGTTTTGTCCATTTCCTATGTTGTTTACTTAAACGTTGGGTGGACCAGCAGAGGTTTTCACATTTGTCCTAACCACAACTAGATGTACTATGACCACTATTTAAGTATAGCTTTTTGGAGCAATCAAGAACAATAATTGACACATAAATACTCAATAATTATGTGCTTGAAAAATCAAAATTGCACACGATTATCCAGAAACAGCTGCTTATGGATTCTTAAGAATTTTTTTTTTTTTGACAAAATCACTATAATTGGTGTAGGCTCTTTCTGGGGCAATAATTTCAACATGGAAGTCCAGCCCTGTTGACATTTCCAGCAAAGCATAGTATTCTATACAATCATATTCATTTTTTGTCCGCCCAACAAATTGATTGCTACTTGAAAACTCTTGATAGTTCCGAAAAAATGACAAGAGGGTTGCCAATGGTTGTCATTGCCCGCTTAAAACCAAAATAATAAGTATTATACTCTTTCTGTCCCAAAATAATAGCACAACGTTATATAACAAACAAATCTATTAGAATAGAGAGATAGAGTACTAACTAACACGCCTTTTGAAAGATTTGAAAGGGAAAAAGACCCGCAAATTATGAAGGAAAAAGAATCAAGAAAATTAGACTTTTCATCTAAAGAACCAAATGCATGTGAAGATTAAATATGTAGTACGTACGACGTGTTGGCTCTGAAAATGAAAGCAATAAATTGCTACTATTAAAGAAAAGGTAGATCCAAACAGGGGTTGGAGGGATGGAGGAGAAAAATATTTTGAAAATGAACATAACAAATGGAGAAATTCATAGTTTTTAGGTTTTGAGGCAAACATCCAAAATAGAGATGACCCCACGAATGTGAATATGTCTAAAGATTCGAAAGGGACTTTCTTTGTATAATTATTACACTAAAATCCACATTAGGCCACCAATTAAAATAATGTAATGAATAAAACTTTTATTCCAAAATTTTCTGGATACTAATAAATCAATTAGTTAATGATCAAGATCAAATCAAATAACGTACGATTTGTGTATATAAGGCTGAATCTTACCAAAATATTAACATTATTCTTGCTAACTTCCAAACCCATAAATTATTAAAGAATAGAAAGAAAGACAGGGCGAAAATGCTCATAAAACTATTGTCATCTCGCCGGAAAACAAATTAACATGCAGCGAAATCGAACTAGCTCGTGATTGTGACTTAAAACTCATTTAGCTTTGGTCGGAAGAAGAGGCTCAGGTTCAAATCATCCGGGACAATGGGAAGAGGGATTTTTTTTTTTATAACCAGAAAAACACCCCAGTAATGGAGTTGAAACTAAATCTGAAAGGAAGAAATCTTGGGCAAAATCACATTTTCAATACCAAATTAGAGAGAATATTCTCTAAGCATAAAAGGGTGCATGTTAATTATTCCTTCAACTTCACAAAACAATCACAAAAAAACTTCACAGACAACTAAATCTTTTACATGCATGGCCAGAAAACACAAGCTCCATATCCAAGAATTCAGAATAAACCAAAAGGGAAAAAAAAAAGGAAGAAGATAAAGATGGAAGCATCTACCTTAAATTAACCCGGAAAAAGGGACCGAGAGAGAGAACCGATGGCTGCACCGTTTGCTCACTGTAAGGCCCCTCCAGCAGGCGTATTACTAAAATCTACTGTAATTTATAGTACAGCCACATGCCCTGTACGTAAGAAAAAGAAAACATGGTCAAAGTCGTTGGGAAAAAGCTTCCTTTCCTCTATTTATAAATAATTGAAGGAGGACGAAAACAGGTTGGAGTTGGGATGAGAGTTGTGTGTGAATGAATGAATATATATATATATATATATAGAGAGAGAGAGAGAGAGAGAGAGAGAGAGAGAGAGAGAGAGAGAGAGAGAGAGAGAGAGAGAGAGGAAAGGGGAGGTGAAGCCAGTTGGAGATGGTGGATGATGATGGGACGATGGTCCAATGGACCGAGGCAGCGTGGCCGAGCCGTGGACGGAGGAGGGATGGTTCCTTTATAAATTTTAACTGCGGTTGAGGTGAGGTGAGGTGGGTGAGATAGGTCAAGAGATCAAGTGAGTCTAGCTAGTTAGTCTAAGTCCACGTCGGGTAGTTTTTTTTTTTTTTTTTTAATACAGAATGACTCCAACTCAACATCTATTTTGATATCGCATACATATTAAATTTTGGAGATAATTTTTTTAAATTTTTTCAGTTGGGAAAAGTTTGAAGGAGTTTAATTTTAACATTGTGTGGATGAAAATTTAGCAATGGTAAAATGATTATTATTTTTTTATTAGTAAAAATAAAATAAAGACTGTCTCATAACTATTAGAGGCATCCCTATATATTCTTATCTAAACGATAAAATCTTTTGCTTTTGTACCCAATTTGATCAATTTTCATATTTTATATAAATTTTTTAATTCTGTAGGGTACTCACTCAATTCAAATATATTATCTAATTCGTAACATTTTGGTTACAACTAAAGTTATATTGATATTTGGTACAATTTTATCGCGTAAAAATAAAAAGAAAAATTACGATATTAGAAACAAAATTAATATTTTTGAACTTAAAAAACAAATGAATTAGAAGGTCAAAATTTAGGGCGGATTAACGTGATTAATTCTACAAAATATCAAAAGTATAACTCCATTTCGTACCATAACATAACAAAATGTAAAACCACTCCATTTTATTCTTTCCTTAAATGATTTATGCAAAGTATATTGCAATTATTCATGCCAAACTTACTTTTGGTGCTATCAATCAATTCGATACCAATATGAGTGGTTGGAGTTAGTGCCATAAATCCAATGCATCCAATTTTATTGGGCCTTTTGGTTATTTAACATTTAACTTTTTCTTCTCACGCCATAAAAGACGCATTTTTATAACGACGTTTAAAAATCGAATTTGAATTATCTATTTAGATTGACAATATCATCCTTCCCACTCAACTAGTCAATGATTCCTCAACCTCATAACTTTCATAATAGAGGGATTAATTAATCCAAATCTAAAATTGGTTCAAGTTAAAGTCCACACAGTCGAAATCATTCATTTTTCGACGGCATGAAGCCACAGCCAAGGGACCATTTTTCTTCCTCCATTGTGGCACATAAAGAAACCATCAATTGCATATTCGAGTTTTGATTTGAACCTAGTTTTGGAATATATGCCTACCGTCTTCGTCCATTAGGGTAGGATTGTTCTTCGCGAAAATTGTCAATTATCATAAAATTAATGGTAGATTCATTTTATGTAAATAATATTTCCTGCACAAAAAAATTTTTAATATGCTAAACACGATCCGATTACCATTATGACGGAAAAGATCAGTGTTATTTATCCTTTATTTAGCGTAACCGAAAAAAAAAAAATCTAACCACTATTGATATATCTCACATAACATAAATGAAACTTTTGTAATAGCATTGAAGAAAAAACGAATGAGAGGAACGTAAAGGACAAATAAAAAGGAAATCTGATTGAAACGTGTGGAATTTTTTAAAAGCAGTGAAATCTGGAAGTCTGAAGATTGATCAAATATGAATGGCAATACTCAAACGTCCAAAGTCAAACGTCAGTTAGGTTACGGAGGACTTAGATTTAGGATTCCGCACGTATTTGTCAACTACCATTGGACTTCTTCCACTCTTTATTAGCACATTCCCACCCATCATATGTGTTAGTAAAATTTTATTTTTTAATTTCCGCCACCTCACCTCCAATTCTTCCAATCCTTAAATGGTAGTCAAAGAACTACATTGCACGATAGTCTATTGACAAATGATAAGAATATATTGATTAGAGGAAAAAATAATATACATTAAAGGGAATCCACCTTACTAAAGTGATTATAGACTTTATATAAAAGACTATAGTCTATAGACTATAATATAAAATATCTAATTCTTATATTTTACTTTTAAAGTATACCTTTAGTAGACACAATGACAAAATTTATATCAATATAATATAATTTAGAGGGGCTTTAGGAAATTCAAATTTTTTTTTTTTTTTTAATTATGGGGCCTTGCCAAAACGCTTGCGATTGATTCTACTAGACGCTGCTTGTACTCCAGCTTTACGTATTACATAGTGGAGTTTACCTTTAGTAGACACAATGGAGTATTGGTGTTTGTTTAGTTCAGATTTGAGAAAGTTGGAGTTTCCTTTTGTTTACACAGTTAGGGTAAGTTTCGGTACTGCCCATGCACCTTTCTAGTTATTAAATTTAATAAAAGGATAGTACACCTCATCTGTCTGCCTTGCTCAATGGAGCTTGGAGACTGTTTATAAAAAAATAAAAATATATATCAATATAATTGAAGAATACATTAGTTATAACATAATAATACAACACTTTATAAATATACGAGAATATATCAAATATTATATGAAAATATAGGCTTAAATGCAGTTTTGGTCCCCCATAATAGGGATAATTCCAATTTTAGTCCATCTTATGTTTTGAGTGGAAATATTAGTCCCCATCTTTTTTTTTTTTTTAGCAGTTTTTCATTTTTTTACGAAAAAGTTTAGAAGATAACGAATTAACTAATTTGATCGCTAGTCAAACCTAATTTTTTCTTCACAATGATTTGCACCATGATATTTTCAACCAATTTTATGACTCGATTCCTCATGAATGTTCAACATATTTAAATATCCATTTAGGGTTTCGGTTGTCATTTTAGATTGTGAGTCGATCTAAATATGTTGAACATTCATGAGGAATCGAGTCATAAAATTGGTTTAAAAAATTATGGTACAAATCATAGTGAAGAAAAAAATTAGGTTTAACTAGCGATATCAGATCAACAGACTATAGATATCACATCAAAAATATAAAAGAAATCATACAATAGAACTAAAACATACTTGACAAAGGGGATCAAATCATGATTATATAGACATCAGATCAACAGACTATAGATATCATATCAAGAATAAAAAAGAAATCATATCATACAACAAAAACGCCCATAACATGTATTCATATATGCAAACTTTAGAAAATCATATCACAAGACAAAAGAAATCATATCACAATATATAAAATTATTTAATTATAAAACAAATAAAATAATAATTTAAAAATATTTTTAATAATTTTTTTAAAAATTCAAAAATATTTAAAAAATACTGAATTGTTTAGAAAAAAAATGGAGGGAAAAAAGTTTTAGGAAGGAAGCAAAAAATAAAAAAATAAAAAAAGAAAGGAAAAATGAATTGTAACAAAATCTCCTGAAGGAATTGTTTAGAAATGGAGGTCACCGCTGAACGCGTCCCATTGGGGATGGAAAAAAAAGTACACACGTGCCACTCGTCTGCCTTTTTTCCATAAATAGCCATCCTCAAAAATTTACTATTTTTGAGGTAGGAGTAAAATTGAATGATAGTCCTATAGCACCGGTTAGTATATCCTACTCCTAGGAGTAAAAGTACACTACTACTCCTAGCAAAAAAAAAAAAAAAAAGGCAAAAAATGAGGCAGCCTCTTTTCTAATCTATTCACTCTCTCTCATCGTTTACAGTTTACATAAGCCCACGTCAACTAGCACCACGTCTGAACTTATGTAGTTCAATTTACATAAGTAGTTTAGAACCCTCAATTTACATAAGTAGTTCAGAACCCTCAGTTTACATAACGAGATTAGAACCCTCAGTTTACATAAGTAGTTCAGAACCCTCAGTTTACATAAGTAGTTCAGAACCCTCAGTTTACATAAGTAGTTCAGAACCCTCAGTTTACATAAGTAGTTCAGCACCCTCAGTTTACATAAGTAGTTCATAACCCTCAGTTTACATAAGTAGTTCAGAACCCTTAGTTTACTTAAGTAGTTCAGAACCCTCAGTTTACATAAGTAGTTCAGAACCCTCAGTTTACATAAGTAGTTCAGAACCCTCAGTTTACATAAGTAATTCAGAACCCTCAATTTACATAACGAGATCAGAACCCTCAGTTTACATAAGTAGTTCAGAATCCTCAGTTTACATAACGAGATCAGAACTCTCAGTTTACATAACGAGATCAGAACCCTCAGTTTGCATAAGTAGTTCAGAACCCTCAGTTTACATAAGTAGTTCAGAACCCTCAGTTAACAGCAACAGGAATAGTCTGAGTTAAGGTTGGACGATTTCTGAGGAAGAAGAATTCCAGCGTTGGTCTGCGAAGAAGACGGGGCAGTGATGGCTGCGGTTCATAGCCGGACGGGAGGGGGCGGGATGGGGTTTCTGCAGATGGTCGGAGGTGGCACTGGGCTCGACTGGAGATGGCAGATCAGTAGACGGTGACGGGACTGGAAGTCGAATCAGAGCCGATGTGGAGGTGGTCGGGACGGGCTCGGCTGCGGAGGTAATGACGGCAGATTTAGAGTTGCGTCCTGGGAAGATGGAAGATCGGGTGGTGAAGAGAGAAATAGGGGGAAAGAGAGAGAGAGAGAGAGAGAGAGAGAGAGAGAGAGAGAGAGAGAGAGAGAGAGAGAGAGAGAGAGAGAGAAGGGGGAGTGTGTGAGTGTATGTGTTGGAAAGTTGGGGAAGGGGGTACCGGGTAGGAGTAAACCGGCCGATTTACTCCTAGGAGTATATTATAATTTGCGCTATAGCACCACCATATAAATTACCAAGAGAGCATCCCTATATATTCTTATCTAACAAATTTCAATTCCTCCCGCATACTTTTTAAACGATAAAATCTTTTGCTTTTGTACCCAATTTGATCAATTTTCATATTTTATATAAATTTTTTAATTCTGTAAGGAACTCACTCAATTCAAATATATTATCTAATTCGTAACTTTTTTGTTACAACTAAAGTTATGTTGATATTTGGTACAATTTTATCGCGTAATAATAAAAAGAAAAATTACGATATTAGAAACAAAATTAATATTTTTGAATTTAAAAAACAAATGAATTAGAAGGTCCAAATTTAGGGCGGATTAACGTGATTAATTCTACAAAATATCAAAAGTATAACTCCATTTCGTACCATAACATAACAAAATGTAAAACCACTCCATTTTATTCTTTCCTTAAATGATTTATGCAAAGTATATTGCAATTATTCATGCCAAACTTACTTTTGGTGCTATCAATCAATTCGATACCAATATGAGTGGTTGGAGTTAGTGCCATAAATCCAATGCATCCAATTTTATTGGGCCTTTTGGTTATTTAACATTTAACTTTTTCTTCTTACCCATAAAATACGCATTTTTTATAACGACTTTTAAAAATCGAATCTGAATTATCAATTTAGATTGACAATATCATCCTTCCCACTCAACTAGTGAATGATTCCTCAACCTCATAACTTTCATAATAGAGGGATTAATTAATCCAAATCTAAAATTGGTTCAAGTTAAAGTCCACACAGTCGAAATCATTCATTTTTTGACGGCATGAAGCCACAGTTGGGGGACCAAAACTGCATTTAAGCCGAAAATATACTACTTTCTAAAATATGAGAATATAAAAAATATAATTGAAAATATATTAGGTATAATATCAGAATATTAATGAAGTATGCTCTTAGCGGAGCATAATTAATTTACCACCGCACTCCATCCCCCCTCTTTATTTTTAACATTTCTTTTCTCTACTACCCTTTCTCCACCCTTACCACGTCCCCCTCCCCTCCTAACATTGCTTGTGGCTGGCAGGTGACTAGCCAGTCAAACTGGAATTTTAAGAAGGTGTCAGTGCCGCCGTTGCTACCGCCAAAGATGATGGCCAAAGAGGGAGGAACGTGGAAATAGGGTGGAAGATATTGGGTTAGGTATTAAGGGGACGTTTGGTTGAAATGTCTACAATCAGAATTAGAATGGATATGAATTTAGTTGTTTGGAATTATTACCATTTCTGATATTTAGTTTACTGAAAGTATAAGTTTCGAAATGTAATCTTATTATAATTATAATTGTAATATAAATATAATATTATATTTATAAAACAAACAAAGTGTCGCACATCTTTTCGCAATTCAACTCATTGGTCTTTGCTACGAAATGTGCGACCAAACTAGTCGCTCATTTGGCTCCATGACAACGTTCAATTGTCTTACTGAAGCGGCCATGGCTATTTGAGCGATCGAAACGGTCACACCTAACCCAAACAGTCTACCAGACTCCATCTTTTGGTTTCAACAATAGATCTAACGACCTCCATAGATTTCACAAGCAAACAAACAAAGATTTAGAAAGGAGGGCTAAATTCACTTAGAGAAAAATGTAGTGAAAAAGACCAACATAAAAATAAAAAAAATTAGCGGAGGAAACGAAGAAAAATGTAGCGGCAACTCAGGAATGAAACAAAAAAGATTTTCGCAAAAACAAGGATGAAGAACGAGGATGAATGTAGTTAAAAATCCTTCAGCAGGAAAAATGCAGCAGAAAATTGGAATGAAACACAGGGGAGGTGGTTAGATGAGGGAATGAATCTCATTTTGAAAACTTACAACCAAACACTAATTTTGGATTTCTTTCTAATTTCCAAAACGCCCCCTAAGTATTGACTATTAGGTTTGGATATGTAGTTGAGCTTTTGGTTTGTTCATCCTTTGAGTCGATTCTCCCATTTTTGGAATGTACTTTAGATGTTGCAACTTTCGATTTTACTAACTCACAATCTAATCCACGTGTTGGGTTTAACTCGGATACGTATGAGGAGGACTCGCAGGATAGGGAAGCCTTAGGCCTATCGCAGGATGGTTCGGATAGTGATTATGTCTCAAATCGTTATTCATTCCTTGAGGAAGACTTTTCTCAGATGCAACGTGAAAAAGGCAACTAAAAAAGATTTTAGGTGTCTCACAGATTGTACCTACGCGTTGATCGGTGTGCACCCACCACACGCCGCTTCGGTATCGATGAACCATGTGCAGTAGTTAGGATGCCTATTTTTTTAGTTAATTTTGTTCGTTCAATTTGATTTCAAAATTGGAGGTTTACAGAGTAGTATGGAGTTTTTCCCTTGTATCCTTTTTCATTTTAAAATTTAATAATAAATGGGGAGTCACTTCCTTTTTTTAATAAAATAAAATAAAATATAGGTTTGGACATGTATAAGACAACTTTAAAAAAAGGAAGGTGGTGCCAATAAATGGCGGACATATGGCAATTATTAAATCTTATAAACTTACCTGTCTTCCCAAATATATAGCATGTAAAATTATTTAAATTAGAGTAATAAAGAGTACCATAGATACATGGTCCATGCATGTATAACCCGCAGCACCACTTGGGAAAAGGAAATATGAAGTCCAAAATGTCCATTGTTTAGGTTAGCTCAAAGCTATAGAACAGATTTGCCAAAATAATACTAGGATAACTCAAAGCAAAAACATTGGCACAAAGTTCTCCATCTTGGCTTCAAATTTAGTATATTATTACTACAATGAGTCAATCTTACTTATCCACAATATTGTCCCCCATCTAACTTCGTAGCCCTCCAATAATCCCTGTCCCTCCTAATTTACTAAGCCGCATTCCCGCATGCATCAATAGGGGCATGCATTATATGCAAACTTTAAATTTTCAAGACAACAGCATGGAGATTGAACATCGGTCGAAGTTCGACCGGAATAATTCTATTAAAAAATTTTGATCATTTTGGGAATGAATATTCTTTCTCGTCACCTTGTAGTGTCATTCCTGTGCATTAATTTCTCAAAACCAAATAAATTCTTTCGGCCAAAATTATCATCTAAATAAATGATTTTGAATAGAAAATAATTTTTTTATTACATTCATTTAAACTTCTAATACGATTGACCAATTGATTATAAAAAATAAGTGAATGAACTTTTGATTCTTTTAGCCAAAATAAATAAACCAATTAGTGTGAGTAGTTATATTGTATGTCATGCCAGGCGTGGAAATCGAAACTAAAATCTTAGTCAAAATAGCTTTGTTGGCCTTTTAAAGTCAGAAGTCAAGAGCGGCTGCCACTTTATAATTTCAAAATGTTATTTGTCCTTTCGATTTCAAAAATAAAAAATTACTAGATGATCCTTTCTAAGACAAGTCCAATACTTTTAAATCTTTTTTTTTTTTTTTTTTGGTCTAACAAAAATGGTATTATGCTATAATTTTTTAGTAACACCAATATCGTTATTCAACAGGGATATATTGTCGACTAAAGATGAAAATTTAAAAATTCTAATTTACTTTTCTTTCGTTTGCTTGACTAAAATAAATGATTTTATTTTATTAAATTATATTTTTTGGAATAGGAGAAAAAAAAAAAAAGACATTCTTCAATTAGAAGAATAAGCAGCAATGGGTGATTTTTCAAAGCTAAATTATTGAAAAGGAGAACTCAGGAAAGAAAACAAAAAGGGATTGGTGGGGGGGGGGGGGGGGGGGGGGGTGTTTATCATCATTTATTACTATTATAAAATGGGGCGTCTCTCTTTAGAAATTCAAGCCACGTTCGGAATGCCATAATTTTTAAGTACCGAACTATAATTATTAATTCTGTGAAGGGCTTTCAGAAAAATTCAAAGCGGGTAGAAAAGATGTGCCGGAAAGTTGGTGCGGAATTGAACACTTTTCAATTTTACTATTATTGAATAAGCATATAAATTCATGATATTTGTGTATTATTCACTATATTGCAAAATATTTCATTTTTTATTTTTATTTTAAGAACAGCCACACAAATCTCAGCGGGTAAAATATATCGGTGGGATTGATTACCCTCTTATTTATTTAGAAATAATATGAATAGGTATAGAAGACAACGTCGTGGCTAGGGGTGGGCATGGTTGGTCGAACACTGTAAAATCGGTCAAATCGACAAATTTTAGCTGATTTGATTGGTTTGTAAATATCTTTTGGACTGATGGTTTGAAAATTTTTTAAATCGTGATATTGGTTTAGCCGACGATTCTATCAATGAAATCGGCCATTTTGATCGGACCAGTTATAAATTATTATATTAAATAAAAATATAATTTATTATTATTATTTGTTTTAGAAAAAACCACGCGTAAGTTTCATCAACTGAATGAATTCTAGAAGAACTTTAGTCCAATCCAATTGTTCTGGTTCTGAAACTTAATTTATGGGTTTTTCAAAATATATAACACTTAAAATTATTTAATTTAATTGTTAAATTAGAATAAAAATAAAGTACCATATATACATGGTCCATGCAAGAACCCACAGGACAAATTATATTATAGGACTAGGTGTAAAAAAAACTGGATTTATTGAGCAAAAACTAGGTAAAAACTGAGTTTTTTATCAAAAAAAACAAAAGATATGGGCCAGCCGCATTTAATGCATATTAAATGCTCATGTCCCCAGCTGTACTTGGTTTGTCTTTTCCTTTCACTCCTGACGCGCCTCATTTGTTTGAATTCTTACACCACTTTACATAAACTTTTATGTAAACTGGCAGTTTATATAAAAGTTTGTGTAAACTGCCTTTATGTAAACTAGCAATTTACATAAAAGTTTATGTAAACTGCCTTTATGTAAACTGTCAGTTCACTTCTTCCTCTTCAAAAATATCTTCTTCTTCTTCTTCAAAAATAACTTATTTTTCTTAAAAAATACTACATCATAAAGTATGAACTGCATTTGATTAATTTACGGTCCTTATTTTCACGATTTGATGTTGGGTAATGTATTAATGATGTTATATTTGTATTTTCTTATTCAAATAATGTTCTATTACTTCGAAATATGATATATAAATGTTTTTAGTAAGGTATTGACACTTTCATGTGAAATGGGTTGCTTCTGATTCCTCCCCGCTGCTGGACGTGGTAGAAGGTGTTATGGGAAGTAGCGGGACGTAGCAGGACGTAGCGAGATGTAGTTGGAGGTGCCAGTTTTTTTGGACGTAACAATACGTGGTAGACTATGTTATGTGAAAAATTCAGCTAAAATTCACATGTTTGGATGTATACGTGGTGTGGTAGTTATTTTTGACGTGGTGCAAGTTGTTCTGAGACGTAGTGGACTGTCTTTGTGAAAAAAATCAGTTTAAATTCACACGTATGGATGTAGACGTTTCTGGACGTGGTGCTAGTTGTTCTTGACGTGGTGCTAGTTGTTCTGAGACGTGGTGCTAGTTGTCTTTGTGAAAAAAATCAGTTTAAATTCACACGCATGGATGTAGACGTTTCTGGACGTGGTGCTAGTTGTTCTGAGACGTGGTGGACTGTCTTTGTGAAAAAAATCAGTTTAAATTCACACGCATGGATCAGAACGATGTTTTTACCCTAACAAAGACCACTTTGAACCAGAAAAGAGTATTTTACATCAAGAAACAGCATTTTGACCAAATAATAAATAGTTTACATAAGCCAACAGTACTTTACATAAACATTCAACACTTTACATAAACAACTAGCACTTTACACAAACGAATCATAACGATGGTTTTACACTAATAAAGACCACTTTGAACCAAAAAATAGTATTTTGACCAAAGAAACAATATATTGACCAAAAAATCAGTAGTTTATATAAGCCAACAGTACTTTACATAAACATTCAACACTTTGGATAAACAACCAGCACTTTACACAAACGAATCAGAACGATATTTTTACACTAACAAAGACCACTTTGAACCAGAAAAGAGTATTTTGACCAAAAAAATAATATTTTGACCAAACAATCAGTAGTTTACATAAGCCAACAGTACTTTATACAAACATTCAGCACTTTACATAAACAACCAGCACTTTATACAAACGAATCATAACGCTGTTTTTACACTAACAAAGACCACTTTGAACCATAAAACATTATTTTACACTAAGAAATAGCATTTTGACCAAAGAATTAGTAGTTTACATAAGCCAACAGTACTTTACACAAACATTCAGCACTTTACATAAGCCACCTCTTGACGGGCTGAAGCATCTGAGCATTTTACACCAACAGTTTACACCAATAAGCAACAAACACCATTTTACACCAACAAACACCATTTACACCAACAAACCAGCAAAAATATACATAAAAAACATATATTTTTGCCAAAACCCTAGTTTTTTTTTCATCTTCATGGGTTGCAAACACAACCAAACGAATCTCATACCTCAGATCTATAAAATCATAGTTTTTCTTTCATTTTTGTAGCTGATTTAGGGTTCTTCCCAACCCAAGAAATCGCAAAATGATAGAAAATGGTATGGGTTTTGAAGCTTGAGAGGTGGGGAGTATTTTGGCTGTGAGAGATCTTCAAAATTCCGGCCGGAATCAACGGCAAGAAGCTGCGGGGGAAGAGAGTTTGGGGGAGAGAAACCGTTAGAGAGAGAAAATAGAGAGAGAAAGATAAATGAATTAGGGTTTAGGGAGAAGTAGCTGTTGTTGGTTATATTATAAAAGAGACGCGTGAGGTTCAAACAAATAAGCAGCTTCAATTTTTTAGTTCTAGGTGTATTAACCCTAATTTACTCCTAGTCCCATTATATACTAACTGAACCCGCAGCACGACATGGAAAAGGAAATATGAAGTTCAAAATATCCATTGTATAGGTTAGCTAGAGAATAGATATGCCATAAAAGGATAAGACAAAAATATTCAAATTATTACTACAACCAGCCAATCTAGCCATAAAATATTATTTCCCGAAGTCAACCATATCGTCCCCCATCTACTATTAATTCCATCCTACTGCAGAGCCCGTGCACTAGTCGTTGTCACTTCTAATTTATTATAGTATGTTTATTTCAATAAAAGTTCATTTTATCTTTAAAACAAAATATTTCATTCAAACATTTATATTATATTGAAATTAAAAATTTCAAATCGTTCTAATACCCTCTCTATTCAAAATAATAATTCCGTTTATTAAATTTTAAGATAATATGATAAATAAAATTATTTTTATAATAGTATTATATTATTCACTCAATTCTTTTAATATGATACAACAATTAATTATGAATAAAAGAGATCAAAATTTAGATGATTTGAATTTAAAATTTATTGATTTTAATTGGGATGCCAATTGGATTACAACTTTTTTGGCAAAATTTGTATTCTTTTATCCTCTTAATTATTATAATCTCCCTTTTAATCACCACAGTGTGGTAAAACCAAAAAACATTAAAAAAAAAAAAAAATCTCCATTTCAATGTTGGAAACTTTCTTTGTAATTGATTTTGATTGTACCATTCTTTATGGTACATAGTTGTATTCAGTATTCTCTTTACATTTTCAGAAAGATGGCTGTCAAACAAATAAGCCAATAAAAAAAATAAAGCAATAGTAATTCTTCAAAAACAAAAGTATAATACTGAGATTCCTTCTGTAAAAATAGAGAAGAGAGATCAAATTTATTATGATTTTTTTCGTCAATTTTTTTTTTCTCAACAATTGTAATTTTTTGAGTTTTTAAGCTAGGTTTCTTTCTTGTATACGAAAGAAATTGTTACATATAAACCAAATATATATTTTAGAAAATATTTATAGGGCAGCTAAGAGGTTCACTCGATAGGGTCCAATATTTGTGTCGTTTGTATAAGCCCAAACCATGGCAGTATCAGTGTGCATGATCCCCATTTTACTTACTTTCTATATTTGGTTGACTAACAATTGGTGGTATATTGCTTCCACAAAAAAAAAAAAAACTGGGCTGCTAAACATAGCACATATTTGCTATTTGTAGCACAAAAAATTGGATGAAATGCCTAAAATGCCCTTAAAACAGAAAATGCCAAGTTTTGATGAAAAATTGGATGTAAATTGCGATAAAACGACGAAAAATTGGACCCAATATGCGATTTTTCAGCAAAAAATCGCACACAATGTGCGAAAGTGGGGCGAAAAATCGCCCCACTTATCCGATTTTCTGGGGAAAAATCGCCCCACTTAAGCGATTTTTCCCCAGAAAATCGGATAAGTGGGGCGATTTTTCGCCCCACTTTCGCACATTGTGTGCGATTTTTCGCTGAAAAATCGCAAAGTAAGTGCGATTTTTCAGCGAAAAATTGGAAAGTAAGTGCGATTTTTTTCTATATGTACGCGCATAAGTTCCTTGCAAACCTCACAAAATCAAACTTCATTTCAGATTTTCGAAGCAAAATTCTCTCAGACCATTCAAAAAAATTTTGAAAAAATCGCACAATGGACGCAGGCGGCTCTCAACCACCACGGGGTCACGGGAAGGGCAAAGGCTTATTCATTCAGGTAAAAATCGTATTATTTCGTTCATAATTGTTTAAAATCGCGTAAAAAATCGCACCTCTTCTGCGATTTTTCAGTACAAAATCTCACCAGATTGAGATTTTGTACTGAAAAATCGCATAGCAGGTGCGATTTTTCAGTACAAAATCTCAATCTGGTGAGATTTTGTACTGAAAAATCGCAGAAGAGGTGCGATTTTTTTGGACAAAATCTCACCAGATCGAGATTTTGTCCAGGAAAATCGCACTTCAGGTGCGATTTTCCTTAAGAAAATCGCACTTCTTGTGCGATTTTCTGGGGTAAAATCGCACCTATTGTGCGATTTTCCTGTGTAAAATCGCAAATTAGGTGCGATTTTTCCCAAAAAAATATAATTCGTACTTTTAATGTTATTTTCATGAAATTTGCTGTAGGTTGCGGGGAAGACACTACCGCGACAACGGCCCACAGTTTCTAATAGGAAGAAGAGAGCAGGCAGAGGTGTCCCACTCCGTGAGCTGGTGGATGATGTGAGCGACAGGGAGGAGCAGCCTTTCATTGGCGGAGATGGGCCTCCTTCACCCCCAGTACGCGATGAGGAGCATTTCATTGGCGGAGATGGGCCACCTTCACCCCCAGTACACGATGAGGAGCATTTCATTGGCGGAGATGAGCAGCTCCCCCGACGCGTTGAGAAGCGCCCACGAGGTCAGTTTAGAATTTTCAAAGAATATTATTTATATTTATTTATTTCTCGTATTACGTTTTGGTATTTGAATTATTATTGTTACATAAATTTGTTTATAGTAAATAATTTATTGAATTTAGTTGCAAATAAGCGTGGGCGGAATGACACGTCTTGGCTTGTGACCGAGCCATGTACTGGTGGACCTATTGATGGGTCCGTTATTCCGAGTTGGAAAGGCCATGTGGCCTATCGTTATAGACAGGACGGTGAGGATGGTGAGGAGGCATTACCACCTAGGACCCAGTTGAGATGCCACAATAGGTCAGGGTCTTGTGAAGAACTTGTTAAGTGGTTGGCCGCCATGCCTGACGACTGTCGGAGTTTGTTGAGGGGGACATGTTTGGCTCATCTGCCATCTATCATGCACACGGCCATTGATGCGCCGCTTATATGTGCATTCGTGGAGAGGTGGCAGCCCGACACGAACACCTTTCATCTCCCAGTCGGTGAGATGACTATTCTTCTGCACGATGTGTGGGAGATACTACGTGTCCCCGTAGACAGCAGTATGGTCGCTGATCGTACTGACAAGAGTGTGATGTGGGGACTTTGTAGAGATCTGCTGCAGGTGTCAGCGAGTGATGGGGATTGGAAGACGAACCACAATGATGGTGGGGTACTATCTGAGTTCGTGTTCAAGAAGAGGTCGCTTTTGGAGACGCACACTATGCACGTGCCACTTGATTTGGAGGGTTGGTTGTGGCTGGCTATTGGTTGTACTTTATTTGTCGACAAGAGTTCAAATAGGATTAGGCCACAACACGTTGTCCAGATTAGGGGCCAGTTGCACACTGTGCATCAGTATGCTTGGGGCACATCCGCACTAGCTTACCTGTATAGACATTTAGGTAAGGCTAGTAGAGGTAGCTGCAGCGGGATGGCAGGGTGTTTGACACTTCTTCAGGCATGGATATACGAGCATTTTCCGGTGTTCAGGCCGCACTCAGTGCCTATGTCTGACGATCCACACGCGCCGCGCGCTGCTTTGTGGAGTGTTGGCCCTCGACAGGGCACCAGTTCCCGTCTCCGGAGGTATCGCCATGCACTTGACCACCTGCGACCGGAGGAGGTATGTTAAACTATATTTGTAGATTTTATAATTACAGTTTTAGTTAAATTGTAAATATTTCGTAAATATCTAACCACACCTGAATATGTTACAGGTTACATGGACACCGTACGGTCAGTATCCCCATCTCCGCACCCCGATCACCACGTACAGGGGTTTGATCGCATGTGGCGACGAGGTTGAGCCGTACATGCCAGATAGGTGCGTGCGCCAGTTGGGGTTCGTTCAGGATATCCCATGCGCCATCCTCCGACCGAATGTGGCGTACAGGCCATATGGTGGTGGGTACAGTGTGGAATTCGATTTGGAGTTCGCCAAGAGCGTATGGCAGTCCGCACTGTTCTCTAGTATTCGGCCCGATCTCCTACAGCTTTCAGAGTATCCCGGCGCTACCACACCTGAGTACATCACATGGTATCGCCAGCACTCCCACCCGTACCTGTTCGTCGATGGCCCCCCGATGATGATGGTGGAGTTCCGCCCCGCACCAACACAGAATATGTATGTTACTTTTTTTATATTTAATTTTATTTAATAATATTTTTTCATTGGTTTTGAATATAGACAATTACTAATTAATTTCATCTTGTTGACTTTGTAGTGGGTGAGCCGATTTACCCATTTAACTGAGCGAGCCGTACATGTGATCAGAGATCATGGATTACCAGAGACGGACGAAATGGAGGATGCGTTGAGGGAGGAGCTAGATCGCTGGCATTTAGCTGGGTGATTGTAGCAGATTACTGTATATGTATATATGCATGTTTTGTTTAGATTGTGATGCTATGACGATTCTGTTATGTTATTATTTACATGCTTAATCATTTTTAAGTTGTTTGGTTTTTAATGCTCTTTTGATATCGAAATTGAAAAAATAAATAAATGACAATTATGAAAAAGAACAATGTAATATTCAAATCAAAGTTCAATGCTACAAACAATCATGGACCACAAATCATGTTCCAATGGTCCAGCCTATTTTTAAATTCATCCCGTTCTGCAAATCTAGCCATAGCCTCATCGCAGTGATACCTCCACAACAATGCCAACGAAGGTACATGACAGTCATCAGTCAAGCTGACATGAACGAAATGATTACCACGTACGTGGGCAATGGCTATCTGACGAGATGGTCTGGCGATACCACGTAGCGGCCGCAAAGGTAAAATAGAGAAACAGCAACCGCGAGCAACACTTAGGTGGATTACCAAGGCGTTTGCATATGTGGCGATAGCAAACAAGTCCGTTGGGGTGATCATCCAGCCAGCGAAGGGACATGGCGATGAAAAATGATTCAATCGACCCATTGCCCAAGCAATAGGATCCGTGCCGGCCTGAATAAGAGTCTGTGGTAGACATGCACCGAGGAGCGGTCTGTAAGTATCTTGATGCATAATAATCTCGCCAGCAGACGCATTTCGGACCGTCTCCCATTCATTTTCATTGCCATACAGTCCGTAGGCCACAGCGCGAAATCCGCAATTGCCATCTGCCTCTACGTCCGTAATGCCATTGCAGAAAGGATAAACATAATGTGGAATCATGGGAATACTTTCACTGTCCCCTCTAACTGCAAATTGAAATATTAACAAGTAATATTAAATTTTAGTATTATAGAAAATTAAAGTAACCAATCCATCTAATTGAGGAAAAAACATAGATTACCTTCCTCGAATTGCAACGATCGCTGAGAAGATTTCCTAGATGCATTACTTCGTCTTGAGCCTTTCTCTCGTGCACTCATCTCGCGACTCACTGATGGATGTAATCTTGGGCGACCCCTTGCAGTTGACAAAATAGCTGGCTCAACAACACTTGAATTGTCATGATCCAGCGACGCTTTCATCTTCACAATAATATCACGCATGACCACGCGTGGACTGTTCTCAAATCTAGGAACGAGTTCCTCGCGGAAGAATCTGTTGAAAAAATTAATTACAACATATAAAATTTAATATGTTTTAAATATATGTAAATAAGCACAACAGCTTCAAATAACATACTTAATATAAATCATACCTAAGTTCCTCAGACAGATGGTTCGAACCCACCTCGGATGGCTCAATCGTCAATCTCTTCCAAAACTCGTGAACCATCTCAACAGTTATCGTGTCACGAGATTCCTTCAACTTCCAAATTTCACATGCACAAGGAATCCCATGTGTCGTCTTGCAAACACACCCACATCGCTCAAACAAGTCATTGCCCAACTGACTAATCATTTCAACTTGTTCACTTATCAATTCCAAACAATGGTGCGACACATAACCATTTAATAATTCATACGGAAAACATAACATAGCGGTTGCTTTCTTGGAAATGCATGCCTCAAGCGTTTCCCTAAAAAATACATAAATAAAGTGAAACGTACATGCAGTAAATTAATATATTAAGTGTTGAATCATGTTAAATAATCAAGGTATGAGTGCATAACTTAAATAAATGCATTAAGTACGGAATTAAACTAGGTAATAAATTTACCTTATCTGTGATAGCTGGTAATTGACATGGTCGTCAATCACACCAAACAGCGTGTCAAGGGAATGGGTCCCGGCATTCATCCAATCCTTAAGAGCAGCATGAGAGCTCTCTACTCTGTTACTACTGGTGTTGCCAAAATGCATAATTTTGTTTGTCCAAGCCCTACAGAACATCTCTTTGTACACCAGCCATGTCCCCTCCAAATATACAACAACAGACGGCGCAACCATAGAGTAACTATCCTTCAGCCGCTTCAGTAACCTGTCATACTCTTCAACGGTTGGCGCATTAACAATTGCCTTCCAAAGCTTTTTTATGGATTTTTTCCGGTCACCCTCACCAACAAGCTTTCTCAGCTGATTATCGACATCACGATCGATATGCCACAAACATAACAGATGGTGTGATCTAGGAAAATGATCTCGTATAGGATCCATCAAACTCATCTCTCGATCAGAAACAATAGCACTAGGACAATTTTCAACATCCAACAACTCTCTCAACTGCTCAAACACCCAATCATAAGTAATTTTTTTCTCATCTCTCAAAAGGGCACAAGCAATATTAAAATTCTTATTTGAAGGAGTCATACCAATTATTTCGAAGAGTAGCATCTTGTACTTGTTGGTCTTGTATGTTGCATCCACCACAATCACCCAATAATATCTGTTCAGCAACTGAATTGACATTGGATGCGCTATGAATGCATGTGTGATCACGCCTGTGCCATCTTCTGTCAATACTTTAACGTAATAATGCTTCTCCTCGGCGTAATGCACAAACTGCTGCCCAATATTTCTGCCTTCAAAAGTTGCCTTCCTGTCAGCAGATTTCAGATTGTTTAGCTGCCTCACTGTCACATTATCTGCAGGATGCGTCTCAGCAAGGTGATTCCGAATCAGCTTAGGCTTCATATTTGCATTGTTCAAAGATCTAGCAACCTCCCTTGCAGCATCACTCAACCGACTGAGCTGTCTGTGCCCCTCTGGATACACTATAGCAGTGTGATTGTGCATGGATTTTTCACCTGGTGTAACTTTGACCCACCAACCATTAACCATCACCTCCTTGCAATATAACTTGAACATACACTTACACCCTCGCCGTTTGGTGTTCTTCCTCTGTTGTGGGGGAGGCCCTTGTTCAACCGGATCTCTGAATCTGTTGCAACGATATGTGACCGATTTTCCACTATTACCCTTCCCTACTTTAATCAGCTCGAAACGAAATGAAAGCGCCAAATCCGAATAATAAGTGTATGCTGCTTCTTCAGTAGGAAAGAAGCCAGGACACTTAAACTCTTCACTCAAATCCCTCTGAAGGTCGGGCAATCCATTTGGATCCTGCGTCATTAATAAAATTAAACTAATAGTAAGTAATTACATAAACAATGTTCAATATTTCCATGAAAAAATCAAGCATGCAAGTAGGTATTTTTTAAATAAATCACGCGCACAATGTGCAGTATTGTGCAATTTTTCCAGGAAAAATCGCCTGTATTGTGCAATTTTTCCAGGAAAAATCGCCTGTATTGTGCAATTTTTCCAGGAAAAATCGCCTGTATTGTGCAATTTTTCCAAGAAAAATCGCCTGTATTGTGCAATTTTTCCAGGAAAAATCGCCTGTATTGTGCAATTTTTTCAGGAAAAATCGCCTGTATTGTGCAATTTTTCCAGGAAAAATCGCCTGCTTTTTGCAATTTTTTACACAAAAATCGCACATTGCATGCGATTTTTCTCTGCAAAATTGCCTGCAATTGGCGAACTTTCTGTAAAAAATCGCCAACACTGGGCGATTTTTTACGGAACATTCGCCAATTAATGGCGATTTTCCTAAATAAAATTGCAAAACATGTGCGATTTTTTTGACAGAATGATAAAAACAATACAAACGTATTAAATTCGTACCATTTTTGCGTCAATTTTGAAGTACGATCTATCCCAAGCTGAACGAACTATTTGTTTGAATTTGTTTCTACGAATTTGAACGTTTTTTTAACGAATTGGACGAATTTCGTCAGATTTTTGAGGGAGTTTTGAACGTTTTGAGATGTTTTTTGAATTTTGTGAAGTATATTACTTATTCATACATTAAGGGCATTTTTGACATTTCATTTTTTTTTTTTGTGCTACAAATAGTAAATTTATGCTACAAATAGTAAGACTCAAAAAAAAAAACAATTGGTGGTATATGTTGGTGTCCCTAGGGGGTGGAGGTGGTTTTTTCAATTTTCCCTCTTTTTTTTTTTTTTTTTAAACCAGATGCGTCTTTTATTTATTTATTTTTTTCCTTTTTTGCATTCAATTTTTTTAATTCACAATTATTTTTTTCAAAAAAAAAATCCTATATCACGTATAAGAAAAGGCAACTGTTTAAACTAAAACATAGTCCAGCTGATCTGCTTGTCTCTCAATCATTGATAAAACCTGCAACAACATTTGTTAAACCTTCATTTTACGGAAAGAGGCAGTAAACATGATAACCACAGGTCAAGATTAGTGCGGAAATAGGAGAGGAATCAGTATCTTGGAAACAAAAAAAAAAAAAAACAAAAAAAAAAAAAAAAAAAAAAAAAAAGGAAAATTGTAAAGCAAGAAAACAAAACTTGTACAAGGAATGGAAAGAACAATCGTAGCAATATTTTGTTAAGGTTAATCGTCAAAATAAGTGGGCTTGACCATGCCAAGGAAGTCCAAAGACAAGTGTATGAGTTTAAAGGAAAGAAGAATGGTCACCCATGTGAATAAAATGTGCAAAAATGAGGAGCCAGTAAGGAAAGAAGAATTAGACCAAATCAAAATGAGATGTTTCCCGCGCCAGTCCAGGTAATGAAGGTAAGAACAATGTCACTCTCATCACATAAACGAGTATGATTAATTTCTCCATTGTAAGAAAATCACACACCAAACACTTTAACCAATCAGCTACTACCAAAAGCTATTGAATAGGGGTTCAAGTACATGGTTATACGAGCATTTGACTGACTTCTAATACAACAAACCGAAGATAAAGTTTTCACCTCAGTCAACCAAAATAGCATTCATGAGATCAATTCCACGGTAATGGCTGCTACCAAAAAAAAAAAAAAAAAATGGAACAAACTATTTCCTGATGACCTTGTCCCAATGTTTGCAATAACATCACAGAAGAAAAGGTAAGTAAATCAGAAGCATTACGGAAATTTGCAGGAAAGTAATCCTTCACAAGCCAGAAATTATACCAGTGGGAGACTGACATTTAAAGCCAGCCACTGTAGTGTGATCTTGCAACTTTTGCATCTTTTCCTTTACATAATATACCTGTGCCCATTTCTCACAAACCATTACTCAAGTGTCTTTTAGTTATATTCCAAATCTATTACATAAATCGCTCAAAATTATAAGGCCTAATCTAAATGCTGTTACAATTAAGGATGACATGCTGCAGTAAGGATACAATCATGCAGATGTATATTTTAAACTTGAAAGAACCAAAAACTTCAAATGATAAGCCTTACCTCATCAAACTTCGTAGAAAACAAGTTAAGAGAGGTCAAAATTCCACCATTTGGTCCAAGATTGAACTCCTTCATCACTTCCTTATATCGAACTGTATCTCTTATGTCAATATTCGCACCATAAGGTATAGTCATAACCGCAGGGTCAAGATTCATCACATAGCCTCGAATATTTGATGCCATTGTGTGGCTCACAAGGCGATGCATAAATGTCGTTTTCCCACTCCCTAATAAAATATAGAAGATCACCAAAATCAATAACATCATGCACTAAAATTCTATAAACAATCCTTTCATTATATATATACAAGATCTCATTGTTTCTGTTGAAATAAAACAAACAGTCAAAGCAATCCTTTCATTATATACCTGTTTGCATCATTTTAACATCAGACAGGGTAACTGCATATACCTGCCATTCCAACAACAATAATGATGACAGGCTTTCGCTTGAAGGTAGAGGATGATTCTCCAATATTCAACTTTTCCAACGACTGAGAAATTTCATTCCTATCTTCCCCATTTTTCCATAACATGAAGGAAAATCGAATTCAGGAGTATAGACTAAAACTTTGTGTGTGCATATGTGTAAATAGATACATAATAAATATAACCCAGACACCCCACACCCACACCCATTTCTTGTGTGTGCACATATCAGTTGATGTATTTACTTCAAAGTTCAGTTGCATTGGTATCACGGCATCATCTGAAGCTTTTGGGTCAACATCCATTTCAGCAACTGGAAAAGGGAGGAAACGGAATAAACATTTAATTAAAATGCTACCAATGGAGTCTTTTGTAGTAATAAAACAAAATCAGACAATAAACTGCGTGACTTGTCACATAATGTTGCATTCCAATTAAAGAAAAGAATCTTCGGTAAAAAATCCCACAATATCAATCTCAGGAAATATCTCAAATGGCGGAACCACCATGGGCAAGCGCCGAGAAAACACTGAATAGGGCTCCCCGAGTGGTGGTTCCACCGCCCCGCCTTATTGAAACGATACAGCAGAATTGAAGAAAGGCCAACTTAAAAAAAATGCAAAAGTCGTTATATTCTGACCTAATGCGTAGCACATGCCTAAAGAATAAAACAAAACTATAAAAGGGAAAGCATCCAGCATCAACCAGATTATTCTGACCTAATGTGGCGGCGCTGTTGGCTAGCAGCTGGAGGATATGCTGCCTGCGACAGAGGGAGAGAGGGACGGCAGAGATAGTGGAGCGGCAGGAGGCTGCTATCTGCGGCCAACAGAGGATGCCTCGGCTGGTGCTGGTTTGCGCAGGAGTGTGGCGGAGGTATGGCGGCTGAAGAAGGCTGCTGGAGGCTAAGGAGAGGGATGGTGAGGGCGGCGACGTCCGTGAGGGAGCAGGGAGAGGGTATGGCAGCCGAAATTTTGGACGCGAAAGGAGTGGTTTGCCGCCAGGTGAAGAGGTGAGGCCGGGGTGAAGGCAATAGTTATACAGTGGAGGGTAGGCTAAATTATAATAAAAATTATAATTTCGATAAACACATTAATCACAGTAATATATAGTAAGTTATCGATTCATATCAAAAAAAATTATCTATTTATTACTAGCATTCAACCTAAAATTTTGCTTTAAAAAATCTAAAAGTTATTTATTGACCATCTTTTCATTTTTTTTTTTTTTTTTTTTAAAGCAACCATTTTTTCATGTTTAGATACTCGTTAGCGCATTATGTAATAGGAAGATTCACAATCCAATTGATGGGATTCTTCTTCACAATCCAAGAAGAAAAACCCACATTTCATTATCGAAATTCATCCACTATAAAAAAAAAAAAAAAAAAAAAGACAGTAACCATTACAAATTTTTTTCCTAAGTTCCAACCTTGATTGATTCCTTTATGGTAATGCTGAAATGTTACTACTTTGAAATAAACATGAACTTGGATCTTCCACACAAACATATTGCAACTTGAGAGACCATATCTACATGTTTAGAAAGTAAAACAAATTCCTCTTAAGATTGAATCTTGAGCTTCACCAAAAGATTAAACTGGAGCAGTTCTGTTTGAAGTTGTGGGAATATAATCTTCTGCTGCATCATTGTTGTCATCGTTTTCGCCCGACATCTCCTCGAGTGATTTTCCATTGGGTTCTGGCACTAGGAAAGTGAAAATCATGCCTAATGCATTCACACATCCCAGGACAATCAGTGAGTTCTTGATGCCGATACCTGTTGGGTATCCAGGATCAGTTTTCTTAGGATCTGTGCTTTGAGCTGAATATAAGAACCCAAATGCGCCGACTATTGCTCCTGCCTTTCCTGCAGCTGCAGATATACCATGACATGTTGACCTTAATCTAGCTGGGAAGATTTCAGCTGGTACAACAAATGTGGTTGCATTAGGCCCAAAGTTCGCGAAGAAAAATGTCAATGAGTACATAACCACGAATCCAATTCTGTGTTGTTTCAGTGTCCAGTGATGATATGGTATAGCTAGAGCAAACATGAACACTGTCATGAAGAAGAAGCCCATCAATTGGATCGCGAATCTTCCGATTATGTCGATAAATCCAACTGTAAACCAGTATCCAGGGACAGTACTGCAGAGTGCAATCAAGGTTTGTGCCCTGGCAATCTTGAAAAGCTCCTCCCCTGCACTCATTGTTGCAGCTGGTGGAATCCATCCAACATTACTTAACACATCCTTTTGGAAAAGGTTTTGGCTGTAAAATGCAATGTCAAGTAAAAACCAGGTGGAAGTTGTTCCGAGTAGATGAAGGCCGTGGCGACGGACAAATTGTCTGGAAAACAATCCAAAACTGTTGGATGATCTGACAGTGAGCTTCTCCACTTTTTCAACTTCAGGTTCAATTTCCACATGAAGAACTCCAGCCATATCCTTGGCTGCCTGTTGAGCATTCCTCGCCACAAGGGCGGTGTACCGGGCAGTTTCAGGCATCTTCATCCGCCAGTAATAGGTAAGGGCAGCTGGGATTGCTCCAAACATCAAGATGATACGCCAGGCGTAGTCGAGTTCTTTAGGTGTTGAGCCAGGGCGGTCTACGTTATATGGTGGAGCTGGATATGCATGGTTGAATGAAGCAGAAACTATGATGGACACAATTCCACTAGTCAAGATCCCGAAACCTTGCATCGCGAAAACAGCAGCAATGAATGATCCTCGAGTCTTCTTGTTGGCATATTCAGACATGATAGTTGCTGAAAGTGGATAATCACCTCCAATCCCAAAACCAAGCCAAAACCTGAAGAAGCAAAGGGTGGCAATCACCCCTTTTGAGCTATGTCCAAAGGAAAGTCCTGAGGCAAGTGAACACACAACCATAAGAGCTAAGGTCATTCCATACACTCTTTTTCTTCCCATTTTGTCTCCAAGCCAGCCAAAGAAGAGCTGGCCAAACAGGGTACCGACCAAGGCGACGCCGGTGACTGCGGATTGGGGACCGGGAGGTAAACCTCCGGGTTTCGGGGCGTTCGGGTGGAAGTAGTATAAACGGCCCATCAGCTTGGTGCAGAGGGATATGGCGAAGAGATCATATGCATCTGTGAAAAATCCCATTCCAGCAATTACAATTGCTTTGAAATGGTAGAGTTGTGTCTTGGCAGCATCGAGTGCATTCAGCACTTCCAGTTGCTCTCCTCGAGCCATTTCTGATTCTGCTGATTAGGCCCTTCTTCAGTTCTCAGCTGCAGAACATCAAATTAACTTAGTTAGATGCTATCTTATGTATGAACAATTCATACTAGATTAACCACCAAACCTAAAAGTTGCTCCAACTTAAAAGACAAGCAGAAAATCCTTCTTCATGGTAAAACAATTTCTCGGTGGCATCGCCCTTTTTAAAAAAATTAAACTTTTTGGATGTGTCGAAAAGTCCATACAAGATACAAGTTATTAGGCCGGCAATGCAATGGAAAGTCCAAAATATAGCTGAACTGCAGAAAGATTATGTCAAGATAATATGTTCATATTCTCATTCTAGCTGTGTTTCTTCATGATTTGACTTAACATGAACACTACCGCCGTCCCATAATCTAAATCCTGTTGGAAATACTGAAAACAACTGTATTTTGGACTGATTCAAATAATAAGACGGATGAATGAAGTTCTATGCATATGATTCAGGATGCAATAACTTGACAGAGCAGATTCTTAACATCATCAAAACCATAACACAAACCATGAATAGTTAAAAAGAAAACTATCATCAAAACTGGCAACCCTTTCTTTCACTTTTGAGGCAATCAGAAACAGATTATGCTAAAATTGATGAATCATCCTATGAATAAAAGCCACTTTGGATGACTGAGACAAAGAAAACAAATTCACGAAACTCATTTCTTGTCCAAACTTTGAAAAAAGGGCTGTAGAGAAAAAAAGAAGTACCTGTTGCCACTACTGAGACTTGTGGGGAAGATGAGGATTCTGGTGAGGAGAAAAGTGAGCTTTTTGGGGGACTATTTAAACAAAACATTTACGGCTTTCAAACTAGAGTTAACAAACCAGCTAACACAAGCATCAAATGGCATATTTTGGTATATCCCATCTACGAAGTCAACTGTATTATACAAACATTTGCTGCTTCTTTCTTTTCTTGTGTACATACATATCTTCCTAGTCTTTAAATAATACTGTACCAGTATTCAAAATTTTGATTTTCGTCTACGTTTTTATAAACAACAGTTAACGGGCCCATGATTTCCCTCAACCTCACATGCATTGTTGACCAAAGACGACCCCCAGTGGAGGGAATAAAGGGTGATTAAATGTCATAGTTTGTTAAAAATTATCTCATTCTTACATCGTTGACTCACAATATTTGTATATAATATAAATATTTCAAGAGTTTCTTCACTCATTGTTATATTAGATCAATAAATTTAACATAATTCATCTAAAAATCTGAATAGAGTTGGGACCATGTTGATTAGATTGAAAACCTCGAACAATAAGGTTAAGAATTTTAGTTGAGTGAGTAGTTAGGAAACAATACAATAAGGTTAAAGAATTTTGATTCCTACCTTGGGAAGAAGTAATAGATAGAATTAGATGGTTGAGTCCTGCAAACACTACCCGACTTAGCCGGCAAGCATGGATAGATGTTTTGTAACAAGTGTGCTATCTTCCTCAATAAATAGTATTATTCTCATCAGCGGCGGATACAAATTTTTAATTTTTAAGAAGTGAAATTACAAGAGAATAAAGTACAAACATCAGCCAGAGTTCAGTTAAAATAACCTTACTAGAAAAAATTCTGGTCATTTCGATCTCTTGCCATCGTGTAGTACGGCCTCTGATCCTTATTATTTTACAATGTAAGATTACGTAATGTCTAATATAATTGAACGTACTATCCCTTCAATATGTTAGTCATTCTGATGTTTTATGCTTAGGGTCGGGGTTATGTTTCTCGAATTTTAAAAATTGAAAGACAAAAATTTTAAATAAAATTTTGTAATTCGATAAATTTTGTATTGCGTGTGAGAGTGGAAATGAAATGATTATACATATAATCAATAAAATAGTTGTTCTACAAATGGTATCAATTATTGAGCTAAATTGTCAAAAGATTCATTTGAGAACTTCACAAATCACCCTTTCTATGGGTTTCAATGAATGAGCGGCTCTTCCTTCTTCAAAAATAAAGTTGACATTTGAAATAGGGCTTTTGACTCTTCCTTCAATCAAATAAAAATAAACACCAAATAAGGAATATTTTTGGTAAATTATTTAGTTAGTCCCTTAACTTTGTGGCCAGATCAAATTTTTTGTTTCACTTAGAAAAGGTTTTCACGAGGTTCTTAAACTTTAATTATCGTTTTAGTTTAGCTTACCGACGACCTTATATGTGAGGCAAGTGATTCTTTTTATCATATTTTGGTTTTTTTTTTTTTTAACATTTTGCAGATATAAATGCAATACAATCTAATTTTAATTTGTTAAAATAATTCAAAACTTATTATTTTGGTTAATTTTTAGACTAAATTACTGTTAAGAAAATCATGGGCCCCATATTCTTGTTTGGATTGAATAAACACAATAGCCGAATTTTTTGTAGACAAATTTAAAATTCCTTCAATATGGATAAAGTGAATTTGCTCCGAAATTGAGGTATCAATTGAGTAATTTTCCCAATCATTTTAGTATAAATATATATATACACGACATGACGTCAACACGCTTTATAATTACAATTTACATGTATGTATGTATAGCATAAAGAATATACGGGATACGGTAGAATATGCTTCCATTTTGCGGCGTAAGGTTTTTGACTAAATATAATTTAAAATTAAAAACAAAATAATCGGCCATATTTCTCATAAGCAGTATTTAATCATTTATACAACTAATCACTAAGTACTAAAATAGAAATAAGTGAGAAAATTCTGAACGATTTTCGCTCTCCAAAATATTCACCCGCAAATTTTCTTTATATTACCTTTTTTCTTACTCTTTTTTAAAAATAATTTTTATAAACTCTTCTTGTTATGATTTTTCAATAAATTTATAGAATTGTAATTTTTCAACCTTAATTTAGGGGTGAGTCAAAATTCAAAATGGTTAAATTAACCAATTATTCGGTATGGTTTTGGTTAATTAATTTTAGATTAGTTTAAGAGTTCTGTTTGCAATTAAGAATTTTTATCTAGCGATTTAATTGATTAACTGATTGATTAATTAATCAGGTGAAAGTTTTTAAATTTATATTGTATTGAGTTTGTGCGAATAGTAGAGTAACACGTGCCCATATTCATTAAATTTTAAAGCAACTCAACATTTTTAAAATGTTTTTTTCTTCGGTTTCTTTGGTGGGGCGGGGGAACCAAAGAGGATGTGTGTTTAAGGACAAATGTTTGTTCTTTAGTTAAGGGAAAATCCTAAAAACCTTCTTAAATCAACACAAAATCAATTTTTAATTAATTTTGATTTTAGTTTAGGTGGAATTTTTTTAAGGAGGACCTCCTTCTGAGAATATATTTGAAAATAAAAATATTTAGTTAAAACGAAAACCAAGTTATAATTATTTTATTATATTATTCTGCCAACCCTTTTTATAACCAACAAACTCTAAAAGAGTCTGCTAATACGTACTCTTTGTGTGGGCTAGGACGGCAAACTTTCCCATATAATGCTTGAAAAGTCAAGACTCAAGACAAATGAAGTAGGAAGGAAATTTGGGGATGGTTCCATAGTTTCTGTTTATATCAGTGCACGGCGACCGTATAGCATGGTGAGGGAGTAGTCATTCTTGAAACGGTTCAAAATTTTTTAATAAAATTATTTTGATCGAATTTCGGTCGATATCTATCATTTATATTGTTGTAGTTTTATCTTCAAAAAATTTAAAATCTACGTATGTCCCTATATCACTATAACCTAAGATGTTTGTCAATTTTTTTCATTTAAATCCACAAATATTTTCATCCACCTTAAAAGATAAACAATCCACCAATGGAAGATGCCTAATAAGAATAACATGCATGGTGGGACCCTTTATTGCAAATAAATTCTTCCAATAATATAAATTTTTTTTGTCGAAATTAATTGGCATTATTCCACTTGTCAGGGCTAAATGAAATGAAAGCTACCCTTCTTCTTATTGTCACGCGTTTAAATTGAATAAGAAGACTTGATACTAAAATTTACAACAAATGAAGGAGGTTAGTTTAGTGCAGACTATTCCAAGCTAATTATGAGATGTCTTAGATTTTTAGTTATATTTATTTTTATATGTTATTTTATTTATTTAATACTTTTAATATAATATGAATCATTTTTTTAGTCTAGCTCTTATTTTATATTTTATTGCGGTTATAGGAACTATTTTTCATTCAAAATTAAGTGTCATTTAAAACTTTTAATTTTGTCCTTTTTTATGTCACATTATATTTTCAATGCAATATTAATAATTTTTAAAAAATTTTGTTTGTATTTTATCTTTCATTCTCAAAACAATATTGAACCCTAAATGCTGCCGGAATAAATGACCGTCAATAAAAGGGTTTTAGTGCGTTGTAAATTCTTATCGAAGACTTGTATCATTTGATGATGCCATGTGAATAATTATGTGAAATGTATGGTCCACCTAATAACGAAAGTTTTATCGGGCTGGGTTAAAACAGGCTATATAAGATAAAAAATATTTTTCATAAAGAGATTTAATTCGAAATCTTATATATTCAAGGTTCAATATTGAAATAATTTCAAAATTTTCATGACTTTATTTGTGTCAACAGAAAATTCGAAATAAAATTTAAATATATTAATTAATTTTCTAATATGAGAGCATATAATTTTAGACTAAATGTGTACAATTTACAAGCAATTTACAAGAAATGAAAAGAGGTTAGTTTAAGTCAAGCTATTAAAAGATCAATCGTATTTTGATTAATGAGATTGGATTAAACCAAAAACGAATTAGACGAGTCAACTAAAATTAAGTTAGCCACGATCCTCCTCTCTTCCCTCACAAACTCAACTCTCAAAAAATATTTATTTTCTCATCTTATCATTATAGGAGGATGGGGGAAATAAATTTGTTACCCGTTTTTGTTTTATTATTTTTAATTTCGTCATTCAATAAAAGAGTATTATCCCCAATCTTTATTTTCTTTTGTCATTCAGTAGATTCTGATCTACTAGTAGTGTATTGGTCGCGGTTTCATTGATGGTTTTCGTTGTTATGGCAGCAGTTACGTTGGTAAAGTTCGTTAGATTGGTAGCGACATCGTTGACGATATTCGCTAGTTTGGTCCAAGAAGATTCAGCCAGCATAGATCTAAATTATATCCATGTTTTGGAGTTTTCATCAAAAAATTAGTGATATATCCTTGTTCGGATTAAAATTTCGGTATGTGGTATATCTATCGCCTGATAGGGTGGATCTATATAGGTTTATCCGTAATTTGTGTTTCTTTGACTGTATCTTTCTTCTGTCAATCGTTGGTGATGTTTTTAGTAAATTAATATATATTTTTTATAAAAAAAACTAAAATTAAGTTAAATCCAAAAAACGCGTAAATCACTTTAGTAAATTTCCAGGAAAAATCAACATGTTTGTCACCAACCAAAAATAAAAATAAAAATTAAACAATGTCCTCACAAGTCACTTTCAACTTTCAACCCAACCCTGTCTAAGTATTTTCCATTTTTGAGTCAACCTACATAAATCTTTGATATAAATCAAAGAATATATTATCATTTTTATTGTAAAAAATAATTTTGTTTATCATCTTATTTTAATTTAATAAATGAAATTATTATTTGAAAATAAAATATTTATCACCTAATTTGCTCGTTTGCCACCCTAAAGCCAACAGGTGAAATTTTTTTTGAGAGGCCTTTACTCGACATATGTAATCATATCATAAATGGCTAACCCCTCACCTGCAATTTGTATTTATAGCCATTCGTTTTGTGGATCAAAATCGACCATTGACTTCATTCTGCTATGACACGACCAGTCCTTTCATTTCAGTCAATACCTGCATTTATAAATGCCTGGAAATACCAAATTGAGTGCCCACAAGAAATTAATCAATGGCCATCCAAAGTGAAGTCCCAATTCTAGAAATAGAGAATTAGGGGCGTTTGGTAAGACATTTGCAAATTGGAATAGAAATGAAAATAATACAGGTAAAGATGGATATGAGTTTTGAAAATCAAATAAGGCTGTTTAGTTTGTTAAGTGAGAATGAGTTTAAAATCTTGTTAAATGTTCATTTTGCCTTTAACATATTAATCTAAGGGAAAAAAAAAGAAAAAAAGGACAGTAAAATGGAAAAGACAAAAAAAAAAAAAAAAAGAGTTTATGAGGGAATTAAACTGAAACCCGAGGAAATGGTGAGTTTCCAAAAATTCATATTTTGTGGGTTTTATTCCCAAACCCCTGTATTTAAACCCACAAAACAAACATCAATATTCAGTGGATATCATTTTCAAATTCATAGAAAACATCAAACAAACAGCTCCTTAATCTTTAGGTTGATTGTCCTCAACCAATTGCCCCCTTTACTTTTTTTTTTTTTAAACAGTCCATGTGAGGAGATTAGGGTCCCTTGGGTGGTGCCCTTCGATTAAATCATGAAAGAGTTGGGAGCCGGACGGGAAAAATTCTAAAATTAGGGGTGTGATCGGAAATATTGTGACTTGGAATGGGTGGACAAAAAATAGGCCTATCGGATTTGTAAAATTTGAATCTCTTAATTAATTAGATATTCGAATTTTACAAATCCGATTTTTTAACTATTGGATTCTTCGGATTTTAAGATTTAAAAATATTAAATATTAATATAAATTATAGTTTAAATTGTAAAGTTGTGGGAAAAAAAGAAATAAAAAAATAAAAATCGAATTTTGAAAATCTGATTTAATTCACAATTCAAATTTTATAAATCCGAAATTATTTAAAAAAAAAGTTGACTAATTTTTGAAAATGATGTGAATTCAGAATTTGAAAATTTGAATATGTAGGAATAAAATTTCGATTACAATTTCCTTTTATATGAACATAATAAATTCGAATTTTAAAAATTCGAATTTTACGAATTTTAAAATTATCATTTTGTTTGGGTTTTGGAAAGACGCTTGCATCAGGTAGTGTGACACCCCATCTAGGAAGATATTTGTGATTGTATCTTCTTTGGTCAATGATGCTGATCTTAAGTTGCCTCCTGAGTCCTGACTATGAACGCTGTCGTTTTCAGCGACTGTAACAACCAGAAATTACCAAGGAGATGCAAAGATTCTTTCTTTTCTGGAAACCAAATGCCAGAATTTCAAACTTGAATATTAATTATATTTGGTGTCGCCACCATCACCCTTCACACTACACTAGTTTTATTCTAAAAGTGAGTTACTTGCTTCCTTAAAAATCTACCTTTTATGTATATAAAAGAAGTAATGGAATGAAATTCGAGACAATTGTAAGAAAATTTCTTTTATGTTTCATGTGGTTATTTTCATTTTAAATAATTTTATTTTTTTTACGAAAATACCATTGATTAACGGGTGAATAGTTAGAGTTGTATTTTCATAAATTGTTAAAAAAAATTTAAGTGAAATTAAAATTAGGGACTAAAATTTAAAGAAGACCAAAAATAAAATAACATGTGTTATGAAGGAGTAAAAATGAATTTAAACCTTTTCTAAATACACGATGACATAGTACAAACTAACCAAGCCACGCGTTTTTTCAAATAGAGGGGTTAAGTTTTTATATAAGTGCCAGGATTTATAATTTGATTAAATTATTTTATTAATAATATTTTTTTGTTGTCACGAGTCAAGATTAAATCTTTCGTTGAGAAGCTTCATTTTACAAAATTTGAGTGTTATGTTGCACTTGTTACTAAATTACATTTATCCCAAAATAATAATCGGTGGAAAAAGTAGGAGTTTTATAGCATTTGTGAAGCGGCCTTACAAAGCTGTGTACCAACCCTATAATTTCCTCTTCAAAACGACAAAGCCCATTTTTACAGATGGTTAGAGTGCAGATAACGGACCACATGAAACTTATATTGGATTGGATCTTTTTAAGGCCTTCACAAGTGCTAAAAATATTTAGGTAAGTTTATTTGGAAGGAATTGGGAGGAGCCAATCAAAATTTGATAATTCAACAATTTTTAAAGGAATATAATATTTGGTAATATTTATTAAAAGAATCTAATTACATTTAACTTGTTTTGTAACAATTATTAAAGGAATCTGATTGCATTTAATTTGTTTCGTAATAATTATTAAAAGAATCTAATTGTCTTTGACATGTTTGGAAATGTAGTAATCGAAATCATTTTACGATTGCCTCGTTATCATTACCTTCAAACATGTGTAAGTTTTCTGGCTGGCAGTAGGGGTGTACACAGTTCGACCGAAACCGTTTAAACCAGCCAAACCAAATCATTTTTTTTTTCAGTTTGGCCGGTTTAAATATATATTTATAGGCCGACAGTTTGAAAAATTTATAATCCGTAATAACGGTTCGGCCAACGGGTTAGGTTATGAAACTGACCGTTCTGGCCGAACTGAACCGTATATATTATAAATATATTTAGCATTTAACATACATAAAAAGTTGGGTTAGACGTTTCTGGACGTGGTGCTAGTTGTTTTTAACGTGGTGCTAGTTGTTCTGAGACGTGGTGGACTGTCTTTGTGAAAAAAATAGCTTAAATTCACATAAATGGATGTAGACGTTTTTGGACGTGGTTCTAGTTGTTTTTGACGTGGTGGGTTGTCTTTGTGAAAAAAAAATAGCTTAAATTCACATGAATAGATATAGACATTTCTGGACGTGGTGCTAGTTGTTTTGAGACGTGGTGGACTGTCTTTGTGGAAAAAAAATTAATTTAAATTCACATGAATGGATGTAGACATTTCTGGACGTAGTTCTAGTTGTTTTTGACGTGGTGGGTTGTCTTTGTGAAAAAAATAGCTTAAATTCACATGAATGGATGTATAAGTTTCTGGACGTGGTGCTAATTGTTTTTGACGTGGTACTAGTTGTTCTGAAACGTGGTGGACTGTCTTTGTGAAAAAAAATAGTTTAAATTCACATGAATGGATGTAGACGTTTCTGAAAGTGATGCCAGTTGTTTTTGACGTGGTTGGTTATCTTTGTGAAAAAAATAGCTTAAATTCACATGAATGGATGTAGACGTTTCTAGACATGGTGCTAGTTGTTTTTGACGTAGTGCTAGTTGTTCTGAGACGTAGTAGACTGTCTTTATGAAAAAAAATCAATTTAAATTCACACGCATGGATGTAGACGTTTCTGGACGTGGTGCTAGTTGTTATGAGACGTGGTAGGTTGTCTTTGTGAAAAAAATAGCTTAAATTCACATGAATAGATGTAGACATTTTTAGACGTGGTGCTAGTTGTTTTTGACGTGGTGCTAGTTGTTCTGAGACGTGGTGAACTGTCTTTGTGAAAAAAATCAATTTAAATTCACATGAATGGATGTAGACGTTTATGGGCTTTAAAAATAATTTTATAGACTTTAAAAATAAATAAAAATGGCCAAAACTGTCAAACCGCTAAACCAAACCATTAAAAAATGATTTGACCAGTTTAGCTTGAAAAATAAAATTGGCCATTTTGATTTGAAATATTACGATTTAACCTATATTTTTTACTTTCAAACTGGCCAAACCGAACTGTATACACCCCTAGCTCGCATCACCATGATTATCCATCTCCCAGTAATGGGACGTTGCCTTCTTTTCCTCTTCAATCTTTTCCCATCAGATTTACGGGCAACATTAGCACAATGGGGAACCTGAAATATATAAAAACTTTCTGGAAAAACTATAAATAACTCTCACCCATCATTTGTAAAGCAACGAATTTATATAGAAGATATAAGGTGTTTGGATAAAACTCTCTCTTGAGTTTTTGAACTTTGTGTTAAACCATTACAACCAAAAAAAATGACGGAATTAGTAACACAAATCATTAGTTATTTTGTGTACTAATATTATACGGTTTACCAGTTCAAAATTAGTCTATAACACGAAAAATCTCTCAAGATTGAAATTGCGTAAATATCGAACTAATTAGTTAAAAAATAGGTTATAACTGTGAGATTCTTTCATGATTATTGGACCCTTTAAAATTTCATATGAATATTGATTTTAAACTGGAGTGTCACCAACTATACTCCGACCCTCCTCTCACTTATTATTTAACTTTAAAAGCAATATTTTCTTTTGTTATAATTCCCATCTACGTTAACATATCTCCCCTATGCTATCAAAATTCTATTATAAAATAAAAAATAATTTATGACTAAAAACCCAAAAATTATATTAAAGTGTATACCATCTTATAAAAATATTTCACTTTTTAAACCATCTTAAATAACCGGAAAAAAAAAAATTTGATGGAGTCATTCACAAAAGTAACTAACAAAATAGCTCTCTTAACATATTAGTAGTATTGCTAAGAAAAATAAATCAAAGGTAAATCCAAAAGGCTTCAAATGAACCATCTGAATCTGGTAATTTGTACACAGAGTAAAATATAGTTATCCAGTTCAACAATCCCAGTATCCAATATCAATGTATAGAGTGATTACTTTATAAATCTGTAAAAGATTAACAATCCCATTTATCCACAAACCTTCTTTTAGGAAAAGTAGGGTTAGCATAAGTTTTTAGGCTTGGAAAGAATCCAACTATTACCAAGTCATCAGCCTGTAAGACAAAGGAAAAACCATAATTACAGCTTCTCAGTTAGCTAGCTAATGGGATGGCAATCTACAAACCATTGTCCCAGCTTATATTGCTTCAGTCACTCTCTCTCTCTCTCTCTCTCTCTCTCTCTCTCTCTATATCCCCTCCCAAGAACATGATTTGCAGAACTTTCATCTCACGTTTGCGGTATATGACAAAGAAGTAAACAGCAAACATAAAGCGGATGTTTTCTCCGTCTAAGCAAGCAGACTCATCCTACTTTACCAAGAAATGACTGCAAAGAGAGACCAAAATAATGACATTCGTAAGAAGTTCGTGATAGCAAGGAGGACAAACAGACCTCAAATATAACAATAGAATGGGCAGAAAAGCAGAAAAAACAGTTTTGAGACAGGAAAGGAATAGGATGTTATCTGCTACCTTGGACTTCACTGGAGTTCCAGCTTTGTTTGTAATGGAACTTCCAAAACCAAACTTTGGCTTCTTCTCTGCTGGCTTCAGTATTTGAAAAGAGCACATCAACGTCTCGTCCACACTCATCATGGCACCAGCATTATCAAATTCTCCACAGTAGTTAGGGGCGGAAAATATAGTTACGAGTTGTCTATCAGCAAAAAATTCATATCCATCTTCTACAACCTGGCACAAATAGATAGAAATTATAATATACATCATTCAGGTACTTAATTCAGTATGGGAATAAACAAATATGTACCTGGTGGGCACGGCAAATAAGATCCAGATCATGTTTCTGAAGAAATTCTGTCACTTTATCAGAGCCAAAGGTATATGAAACTCCCCTGTCATTCATACCCCACCCTTTTACATCTTTACTTGGATCGGACCACAGAAGATCACAGAGTAAGCCAGTATCAGGAACATCAGTTGGACGCTGCAGGTTTCTTATCTGATCTAAATCATTGAGGTCAGGAGAAAGCCCTCCATGCATACATAAAATCTTTTCATCAACCAAAGCTGCTACAGGCAGGCAGTTAAAACAGTCTGTGAAGACTTTCCACAGTCTGACATTGAATCTTCTCTTGCACTCATCATAGAACCCATATATACGATTTACAGAAGCACACTCGTGGTTGCCCCTCAGAAGGAAGAAATTCTCAGGATACTTGATCTTGAATGCAAGTAGAAGGCATATTGTCTCCAGACTCTGTTTACCACGATCAACATAATCCCCCAAGAATAAATAATTGGACTTGGGCGGTAAACCACCATACTCAAAAAGCCTAAGTAGATCAGAATACTGACCATGAATATCCCCTGGCAAAGATGAACAAAAAAAATAACACAGAAGTTAAACGCATTGGTAATCGTCCAAGCTGATCACATTAATCAATTCTTAATCTCCATTTCTTTCAATAGTACTAAAAGTAAGCTTCAATTAATGCAAGCACTTGAAACCTCCAATTTGAGACAGAATATCTCACCTGAATGGAAGAGTGCCATGAATATCAAATTTTTGAAGGAAAATACATAGAATACATTATGTAAACATCAACCTGCAGTTCTTTTTTTAGAAAAAGATAGCCTCTAATCCAGATGGCAGGCTTGCAAACCTACTGAATAAGTCAAGTAAGCAATATGAGCATCACATAATCTTCCCAGCTTGGGGGTATGATTCGCCTTACTCGGATATTATTTACATATGTCAAAAGTATATTTGACGGCCTAAACACAGGATGTAAAGTTACAAAGATAAATATATGTCTATGCATTCCAACAAAAATCAGTAAAATCTCTGCTAGTCATATGTCCAAACTCCAAACCACCAAGTTCAACAAAAGGCTCCTAGTCTTGTTGAACAGGAACTCACCTGATTTGCTTCATCATGTTCTAACAATTCATTAGCTAATTATCAAGGTTTAAAAAATCAGGGAGTTTATTATGTTGATAGTGAATAAATTATCCCAAACGAAGTCAGTAAAACAATTCTTGTTCATTAACTTTAGCATGTCATATCTTCAGAGCTAGTATGCAGTTTCTGTAAAGAACTATTCGTATCTGCCAGCACTCTCTGGGAAATGAGCGTAAACTGAACAAACATATAAAGATTTCAAATCTCATGATAATGAGATAAGAAGCTGACTCCTATATCTCCACACTTGACAATGCCAAGTTTAATTTCGTAGAACTATAGCAAGTGAATGGCCGGACTAAGGTGGCATAACCTCAAACGTGAAACTAAAAGCACGAGTAGCATAATAACTACTTTACTTGTCTTCACACTTCTGATTCAAGACAGGGATCACTATAGAAACCTAATACGTGTAACAGTGGAACAACATATACATGGAGAAATGCTAAACTTAGTGCATTAATCTGGCCTGGAAATCGTTGTTTCAGATGCTATCAAAGGCATTTAACATAATTGAGCATGGCAAAATTCTGGAATAACGTGTTCCCCAAATTGTAATAAGAGCAGTTCGATACACTGAAGCTCCCGCATCTCCAGGGTCTGAGAAAGGGTTCGATTCATTAGGGCCTAATGCATGCAGCCTTACCTTGTATAGTTCTATAAGAGGCTGCATCGGCAACATGAACCTTTGACCTTGGGACAACAGTTATCATTGCATGATTGTGTGCAGATGAAATTTTTTTTTAAAAAAAAGTTATAGCTCCACGCCTAAAGATTCAAAGTATAAAAGTTTAACATGAAAAGATTGAGAATAAAATTTAAAGCTCACACTGCACAAAGCGAGTGAAAACAAAAGCATTTCCAGTAGAGGATCTTTAACTAGCCTAGACCAATCAAATCACTGTTCACTTTCAAAAACCCATAAAGGATAAGGCAGGCGTGTATGCATACATGAAATCCTCAAATCAAACATAATGATAATTTGCAGATGCATCGTTGAGAAACTAATAAAAAAATTACTGTGATTTGTTTTCTTCCCCATTAAACTAGAGAAAACTACAATCACCGTAGATAAATTACATTATCTTCAAAAACTGCCACTCAGATACCTCAGTAATTAAATTTAAATCTAGCGACTCAACTCCATCTGCGATTTCCCATTCAAATAACAATATTAGGTTAGCATGCATTTGAAGTCAACAACTAATGAGGTTGGTAGAGGGTACTACTCAAGAAAATCTAGATTAATAGGAGACTAAGTACAGTTTACTAGTGACCAAACTAACATTTCTTTACTTTAAAGTACACTTTAAGTCAACAATTAAAGAGAGAGACAACAAACCCAGTCAAATTAACCCATTCTGAACAAAAACCACCAAAAATCACCCAAAAAAAAAAAGTCCAAGAACACAGGAACCAAAACTAATCATTAACCTTCCGTAGAAACCCTTTTCACCCAAAAGAAAAATGATAGGCATTAAAAAAAAAAAAAAATACCACAGATCTTGATCGGGGCCTCAAGTTCAAGAAGATTAGGCTGTTCCATGAAGATTTCCTTAGACTTTAAGCAGAGTTGTCTGATTTCTGATTCCGAAAGCTGGACTTGTTTCCCGGGCTTGCCCCTTACCTCAAGCAAACGTTCGATTATAGCATCAAGAACCCGAGAATCCATCTTCCTTTAACTGTTACACTTCCTTCACAGCAATTCTCACCGCAAACAAAAGATTAAAACCCACTAGTAGAAGAAGAAGAGCAAATTAAACAAACTAAAGCTGCGCTCTATATCGCGTCGGGGTTAAACATTTTCATCATGAATCACAAGAAAATGAAGAAGGGAGTGGCGAAACAGGGGAAGAAAACAAAGTAAAGTGGGGGGACGGTGGATTGTGATGAAATTCTAGTTTGGTTAAAGGAGAAGGCAGAGTGGACTGTGCATCATCACCAAAATACTATTGTCACACCTCACTTTTTATCTTTTTGGTTTTACTATCACAGCTCACTTTGTTTATACAGGAGTAGTAATGTTCTATTTCATTGGGAAAATTCAGACCTGATTTTTAAAATTTTAAAATAACTTACTACTTATTTCATCTTCAGTCCTTTTATTATTATTATTATTATTATTATTATTATTATTTACATATTATTCTGAATTTGAGATATCCTTGATGAATTTAACAATTATCGGTTCGTATTTATCACTTTTATGAATTTATCTTTTATATTTTCACTTTTAATTAATTTAAAGTTACTTTCATCCTTTATAATCAACCCTATGACCCCATCAAATTGTTATAAGATTTGAATTTTATTCCATATTTAACCAATTATGTCACATTTTTTATTATTAAACAATCTCTGCTAATTCTCTTTCTGTTTCGTACAAAGAAATTACTCAACCTCAAAATTTATTAATTTTAAATAAAAAATATCAACTACTAAATTATAACCCTCTTGTCATTTATAATAATTCTTCACAAATATTTACGTTGTTTCTATTTATACTATTTATACTCTATTAATATATTAGCAATTTTAAATTCAATCCCTTCATCATCTACCTGGACTGACTTTCTGGGCAGGAAAAAATAAAGGCTAACATGATACTTGACATGAAATTTTGGATTGAAAATGTGCATATTAGTTGATGAATTATAAGAAAACTAAGGGTGAGTGTAGTAATTAAAGAATAAATCAGGATTGTTCAGTATAAAAGTTTTGTATCTTTCAAAAAAAAAGTATAAAAGATTTGTGAGAAAGTAGTGGTGCTCAATATTTCTTAGAAATTATGAATAGAGACCTCAATTCCTCTATTATTGAGTTTCTCCTAAACTCTCCAAACATGATAAGAGGAGTGAAATATTTCATTGGGATTCCTTTTCTTATTCATACATTTGAACCAAACAGCCCCTATCATAGAAGGTACTAGATTCACTGAGACAGAGAAATATAGGATAGCCCATTGATATATTGTAATATTTTATTACTCTTCACTCTTTTATTATGGATTTTATAATGGTCAAATATCATATACTTTTATTTCTAAAATAGAGTGTGATTTTATAAAATGGCACAAAATATTTTTTTTAAAAAAAGGAAAAATCTAATTATTAATCAAATTCAGTTTGTTTATATATAGTTTGAGTACAATTTTGTCAATTTCTTAATAACGTGAGTTCTTTAATAACAAAACAAAACCAAACACTGAGTTTATTCAACCAGCTGATCTGGACCAATTCTAGGTGCCCAAGTGCCACGTGACGTGAAAGGAGTTGTTAAATTAAAACAATCACTTTTTCTTTTTTTTGTTGGAAAAATAAAAAGAGAATATATTAAAATATCGTCCAATTTTATAAGTGATTTTATAAAAGAATAAAAATTTGGCAAGTAACTAAATTTATTCAATTGTATATTTTTTATCATTAAATTTTTTACTTAACTAATTATTCATTCATTTGTAAAAATAACATATTAATGGTCATTCAGTTAATTTTAAATTTATATTAACATATTTAGGGGCAAACTTCAGAATTCACTTATTTATAATTTTAAGTAAATTATATTTTACCCTTTAACTTGGGT
Source organism: Knoxia roxburghii (assembly GCA_030378225.1). Taxonomy (NCBI): domain Eukaryota; kingdom Viridiplantae; phylum Streptophyta; class Magnoliopsida; order Gentianales; family Rubiaceae; genus Knoxia; species Knoxia roxburghii. The sequence continues at coordinate 5,219,402 of CM059420.1, read as the reverse complement.
TAAAATACAAAAATCTTTTTAAAGTTTTAAAAATTGTAAAAAATTTCATCACCCAATTGAGATAAAATGGAGAAATTAAAATTAAAATTTTTATTGAAAAAAAAAGGTAATTTATATGGTAGTCATATACGACCATCATTCAATTTTACTCCTACCCCAAAAATAGTAAATTTTTTAGGATGGGTTATTTATAGGAAAAAGGCGGACGAGTGGCGCGGGTGTAATTTTTTTTTAGCCCCCAGTGAGACGCGCTCAGCGGAGATCTCCATTTTTAAACAATTTCTTCACGAGATTTTGCTTCAATTCCTTTTTCTTTTTTTGTTATTTTTTTATTTTATTGCCTTCCTCCTTGAGACTTTTTTTCCGTCCGTTTTTTTCTAAACAATTCAGTATTTTTTTAATATTTTTGAATTTTATAAAAAAATATTTTTAAATTATTATTTTATTTGTTTTATAATTAAATAATTTTAGATATTGTGATACATATTATGGACATTTTTATTGTATGATATGATTTTTTTTTTTATATTCTTGATCTGATAACTATAGTCTGTTGATCTGATGTCTACTATTTTGTTATTTGATGTCTATATAATCATGATTTAATCTCCCTTGTTAAATATATTTTAGTTCTATTTTAGTTCTATTTTATGATTTATTTTATATTATTTATCTGATATCTATAGTCTGTTGATCTGATGTCTAGTATTCTGTGATCTGATATCTATATAATCATGATGTGATCTCCCTTGTTAAGTATGTTTTAGTTCTATTGTATGATTTTTTTATATTCTTGATCTGATATATATAGTATGTTGATCTGATGTCTAGTATTCTGTGATCTGATATCTATATAATCATGATGTGATCTCCCTTGTTAAGTATGTTTTAGTTCTATTGTATCATTTCTTTTATATTCTTGATCTGATGTCTAGTATTCTGTGATCTGATGTCTATATAATCATGATGTGATTTCCCTTGTTAAGTATGTTTTAGTTATATTGTATGATTTCTTTTATATTCTTGATCTGATATCTATAGTCTGTTGATCTGATGTCTAGTATTCTCTGATCTGATTTCTATATAATCATGATGTGATCTCCCTTGTTAAGTATGTTTTAGTTCTATTGTATGATTTCTTTTATATTCTTGATCTGATATCTATAGTCTATTGATCTGATGTCTAGTATTCTCTGATCTGATGTCTATATAATCATGATATGATCTCCATTGTTAAGTATGTTTTAGTTCTATTGTTTGATTTCTTTTATATTCTTGATCTGATATCTATAGTCTGTTGATCTGATGTCTAGTATTCTCTGATCTGATGTCTATACAATCATGATGTGATCTCCCTTGTTAAGTATGTTTTAGTTCTATTGTATGATTTCTTTTATATTCTTGATCTGATATCTATAGTCTGTTGATCTGATGTCTAGTATTCTCTGATCTGATGTCTATATAATCATGATGTGATCTCCCGTGTTAAGTATGTATTAGTTCTATTGTATGATTTCTTTTATATTATTGATCTGATATCTATAGTATATTGATTTGATATCTACTGTCTTATTATTTTTTTAAAAAAAAGTTTTTTTAAAAAAAATGTTGTGCGTCAAAAAAAAAAATTGTAGCGAGTTACTGTAGCGCGCACTGTAGAGCGCTACAGTAGGAGTAAAATTCACGGTAGTCATATAGGTCTACCGTATATGAACTCGAAAAAAAGAGAATAAAAATGTAAAGAAGAAATTAAATTTATTTTAAAATTTAACAAATGAGAAATGAAAGAGTGAAAAAAAGAAAAAAAATTTTAAATATAAAATGAAAGAAAAATAATATTTTAAGATAGGTTAGAAATGAATATTTTAAGATAGGTTAGAAATGAAAAACAATTGAAAAAAGAGTTTATGTTTGGTAAGAGGGGTATTTTAATCTAAGATTTTAGTGAGATATTATATTTGAGGTATTAGAGTCTATTCATCTATTAAATTGGATAACATCATTTGATTGCATCACTTCTCCGTTGATGAGGGGTCGAGTGTGAACGGTTTGGGTTGTAAGGTTTTTTTTTTTGTAATTTTTATAAATTTAGAGCGATTTTCATATTTTAACCAAAGTTGAGGAAGTAACATGTAATTAATCTAAAATTATAAATATGTAAATTATTATGTTTATCCTAAATCCGTTAGTACAAACAGAAAAAATTAACGGAATAACAATTAATATATATATTTTTTAAATGAGTGGGTGATTAGTTAATTAAAAAAGTTCGATGTCAAAAATATACGATTGAATAAATTTAACGACCTGTCAAATTTTTAACTCTTTATAAAATGAGCAATGTCATGAGTATATATATTATCAAACTGGAAATTTAAAAAAGCTTAGCCACTTATAGTGACGAAATTACTATATATAATATGGGGGGTTGAAGAAAAAAATGAAAGAATAAATGATGAATTGAGGAGGAGAGAAGAAAAGAAGTATTTGTCCTGATGCTGGAGAACACAAAATAAGGAGAAAGAAAAAAGGGCGAAGGAAATATCGCAATTTATATCCTACTATTAGTAGTACAGTCCCATTATACATCTAGTCCGTTTTTTTTAAAAAAAAAATCAGGTTTTTAATTCAAAAATCGGACAAAGTCGGGTCTAATTTACAAAAAAATAGAAAAAAAACGAGTCGGCGCATTAAATGGCCCCCAGCAGTTGACAAGGAAGGCCTCACGCACCTTCATTTTCATATTGCACCACACACACACACACACTCTCTCTCTCTCTCTCACACACACACACGCGCGCGTCATTTTACATCAGTCATTTTACACCAACCAACACATTTTACACCAAGAAATAACATTTTACACCAACGACCAGTATTTTATACCAACGAACTTCGTTTTACACCAACTAAGAGAATTTTACACCAACAAACACCATTTTACACTAATGAACAATATTTTACACAAACGAACAATTTTTTACATGAGTGCGATGACTTTACACTAACAAATCAGTACGAGCATTTTACACCAATAACAAAAACATACGATTTTACATAATAATAGCAAAAACATACGATTTTATATCATAGAATTTTATATCACGATTTTTCCTCTCCGAATTATGATCAGAGTAGTACGCTGCGGCTCATTCACGGAAGTGTCGGAGCCGTCTCTCGCCGGGCTGAAGCATCTGGACACTAACAAACAACATTTTACATTAGTACGAGCATTTTACACCACCAACAAAAAAATACGATTTTTAAAATGCTCGTACTGATCTGTTGGTGTAAAATGACATTTTAAAATGTTCGAACAGTATTTTACACAAACAAACAGTATTTTTACATTAATGCGACGACTTTACACCAACAGATCAGTACGAGCATTTTACACAAACAAACAACATTTTACATCAACATACAATATTTTATACCAACGAACATCATTTTACACAAACTAAAAGAATTTTAGACCAACAAACAACATTTTACACCAACGACCAGTATTTTACACCAACGAACAGTATTTTTGCATTAGTGCGACGATTTCACACCAACAGATCAGTACGAGCATTTTACACCAACAGATCAGTACGAGCATTTTACACCAACAAACATCATTTTACACCAACGAACATCATTTTACATTAATAAACAGTATTTTACAACAACGAACATTATTTTACTCCAACCAACTGTATTTTACACCAAGAAACAGTATTTTACACCAACGAACATAGTTTTACACCAATTAAGACAATTTTAAACCAACGAACAACATTTAACACCAACAAACAGTATTTTTACATGAGTGCGACGACTTTATACCAACAGATCAGTACGAGCATTTTACACCAACGAACATCATTTTGCACCAACCAACAACATTTTACACCAATAAACAGCATTTTACACCAACCAACAACATTTTACACCAATAAACAGCATTTTACACCAACCAACAAAATTTTACACTAAGAAACAGTATTTTACACCAAGTAGCATTTTACATCAATGTTGGTGTAAGATAGCATTTTACATCAATAATGGCTTAAAATGACTGATGTAAAATGTCATTTTACACCAACAAATTAGTACAAGCATTTAACACCAATGACCAGTATTTTACACCAACGATCATCATTTTACACCAACAAACATCATTTTACACCAATAAACATTATTTTACACCAACGAATATCATTTTACACCAACCAACAACATTTTATACCAAGAAACAGCATTTTACACCAACGACCAGTATTTTACACCAACGAATATCGTTTTACACCAACTAAGAGAATTTTACACCAATGAACGGTATTTTTACATGAGTGCGGTGACTTTACACCAACAGATCAGTACGAGCATTTTACACCAATAACAAAAAGAACATACGATTTTACATAAAAAATAACAGAAATATGCGATTTTACATCACAACATTTTACATCACGATTTTTCCTTTACGAATTATGACCAGAGTAGTTCGTTGCTGCTCATTCACAGAAGTGTCAGAGCCGTCTCTCGCCGGGCTGAAACATCTGGACACCAACAAATAGCATTTTACATCAGTACAAACATTTTACACCAACAACAAAAACATACGATTTTTAAAATGTTCGTACTGATATGTTGGTGTAAAATGACATTTTAAAATGCTCGAATAGTATTTTACATCAACGAATAGTATTTTTACATGAGAGCGACGACTTTACACCAACAGATCAGTACGAGCATTTTACACAAACAAACAGTATTTTACACCAACGAACATCATTTTACACAAACTAAAAGAATTTTACACCAACAAATAGTATTTTACACCAACGAATAGTATTTTTACATGAGTGCGACGACTTTACAACAACATATCAGTACGAGCATTTTACACCAACAAACATCATTTTACACAAACGAACATCATTTTACACCAATAAACAACATTTTATACCAACGAACATCATTTTACACCAACCAACAACATTTTACACCAAGAAACAGTATTTTACACCAACGACCAGTATTTTACACTAACGAACATCGTTTTACACAAACTAAGAGAATTTTATACCAACAAACATCATTTTAAACCAACGAACAGTATTTTACACCAACGAATAGTATTTTTACATGAGGGCGACGACTTTACACCAACAGATCAGTACGAGTATTTTACACCAACAAACATCATTTTACACCAATCAACAGCAATTTACACCAAGAAACAGTATTTTATACCAACGAACATCGTTTTACACAAAATAAGAGAATTTTACATCAACAAACATCATTTTATACTAACGAACAGTATTTTACACCAAAGAATAATATTTTTACATGAGTGCGACGACTTTACACCAACAAATCAGTTCGAGAATTTTACACCAACGAATATCATTTTACACCAACCAACAGCATTTTATACCAAGAAACAGTATTTTACACCAACGAACTTCATTTGATACAAACTAAGAGAATTTTACACCAACGAACAATATTTTACACCAACGAATATTATTTTTACATGAGTGCGATGACTTTACACCAACAGATCAGTATGAGCATTTTACACAAACGAACATCATTTTACACCAACCAATAGCATTTTACACCAATAAACAATACTTTACACCAATGAACATCATTTTACACCAACCAATAACATTTTACACCAAGAAATAGTATTTTACACAAACGAACAGTATTTTTACATGGGTGCGATGACTTTACACCACCAGATCAGTACGAGCATTTTACACCAACAGCAAAACATACGATTTTACATAAAACACAGCAAAAACATACGATTTTATACCAACAAATCGCATTTTACACCAACCAACAGTGTTTTACATCAGTACGAACATTCTACACCAACAACAAAACATACGATTTTACATAAACAAATAGTAAAAACATACGATTTTACATAAAAAAACAACAAAAACATAGGATTTTACATATACCTTTTTGCCCAAACCCTAGTTTTCCTTTCATATTCATGGGGTGCAAACACAACCAAAAGAATCCCCTACCGCAGATCTATAAAATCCTAGTTTTCCTTTCATCTTCGTGACTGATTTGTGATTATCCCAAAACCTAGAAAGGGCGAAAATGATAAAAAAGGGTATGGGTTTTGAAGCTTGAGAGGTGGAGAGTATTTTGACGGTGAGATATCTTCAAAAATCTGCCTGGAATGGGCGAAATCGTGTCTAGGAGCTGCGGGAAAGAGAGGGGAAAAGAGTAGCCGCTGGAGAGAGAAAAGAGGATTAGGGCTTAGGACTGGTGATGGGTATATATAAGAGGCGCGCGCATTTCACTACATCCAACCTCCCTAATTTTTGGCTCCATTTTTTTTTTTTTTTGGTAGGTGTACAGTCGTAGGTTTATTATCATCCCTACTATATAATAACTGAGGAAATAGGGACTTGCTATTTGTATCATGAATTTGCTATTTGTATCACAAAAAAAAATAAAAATAATAATAAAATGACCAAAATGCCCTTATGAACAAAAAAATTAATAAATTGACAGATTTTATGTCAAAAAAAGGGCAAAAATTGCGTTTTAATCTCAAAAAAACGCAATGCAAAAACGTTTTGGACATACAAAATTTACCCTAAATTGCGTTTTTACATGTAAAAAACGCCAATTTAGTGCATTTTTGTATGTCAAAATCGCCAAATGCGTGCGTTTTTGCATGTAAAAAACGCAAAAATGTGATGTTTCTACCATGGTTCGCTCGTTAAAATATTGCGTTTTTTACACCAATAAACGTCAAAATGTGAAGTTTCCACCATGGTTCGCTCGTTAAAATATTGCGTTTTTGACATGTACAGAAGTTAAAAAACGTTTACATACATTCATGTGAATTGGATGAAAAACTCATACACAACAACTATCCTAAAATCAAATCCAGATAAATTCTTAACTTAAAAACATTGTTGGATCATTCAGTTGACGGCGAAAGAATATTTAGAAAGCGAATCATCACGATATGGTAAGTTTCCGTACCTTAAAGTTATATAAGTTTTTTTAAAAATATTGTATGTCGAAACACGCTAAAATGACGTTTAGGAAGCGGTCAAACGTCCCTTTTTAGCGTTTCTGAGTGTAGAAAAAGTCGCTGTTTAGTGTTTCCGACATGCATTATATAAAAAGTGTTGCGTTTTTGACATGCATTATATAAAAAGTGTTGCGTTTTTGACATGCATTATATAAAAAGTGTTGCGTTTTTGACATGAATTATATAAAAAGAGCTGCGTTTTTGACATGCATTATATAAAAAGTTCTGCGTTTTAGGTTGCTGAAAACCACATCTGGGTGCGTTTTTTACATCATGAAATGCACCATTTTTGCGTTTTTGCAGATAAAAAACGCACATTTGTAGCGTTTTTATCTGCAAAAAACGCAAAAATGGTGCGTTTCATGCTGGATGAAACTTCAAACTGTTGCGTTTTTTGATTGCAAGAACCATAATTGTGCTGTAATTTTAATTAATCTGTTTATTCACCTACAGGCTGACAATGATGATTATGATGAGGATGAGTTGTATGATGATGATGAGGAGGCGGAGAATGAAGAGGAGGATGACGATGAAGATGAGGATGCAGATGACAATGAGGCGGATAATACTCATGGGGAGCCGGTGGAACTTGAACCTGGCGCAGATTTGAGTGGATATTTCAAGATTGACAGAGAGTTTCGAACAATTGGCAAGGCTTTGAAATATTGCCAGAAAATAGCTAAGAGGCTGAAGTTTGTAATTACAAAGAGGGGAGGTAACCAAGGATTTGCGACGTACTACTTCTCGTGCAAGCGATGGAGAGATCCTGCCAAAGCCCCTCTCCCAACCAGACGAAAGAATACAAGAAGGAGCGGCACTAATTGCCCCTTTAGGTTGACTTGTAAGCGGATTGATTTGGGACGGCACAAGGTTTATACAAACCCAGGAGCAGCGTCAACTCACAATCACACTGGTATTTCATTATTTGCGCATAATATTAATTAAGTTGATTGATGTGTTGTATGTATTAATTGTTATTATAATTACATGTGATTTACAGGTATAATGCATCCATATGGTCACAGACAGTTGAGCCATTTTACAAAGGATTCAAAGGATGTTGCTGAATTTATGCTGCGTTCGAATGTTAAGCCAAAGTGTGTTTGGGAAGCTGTTAATAAACAGTTTCCCAATTCCCAGGTACCAATCAAATCTGTGTACAATTTGAAAAGAGAGATGAAGACCGCCGGATTGGAAGGTAGGAATATTGGGCAGCAATTTATTCATTTGGCTGAGGAGAAGCAGTACTATCTGAAGATTCTGAAGGATGCGAACACTGATGAGATCACACATGTCTTCTTTGCACATCCAACATCAATTCAGATGTTCAACAGATGGTATTGGGTGGTTGGGATTGATTCTACATACAAGACGAACAAGTACCAAATGCCTGTCGTCGAGATGGTAGGTATGACTCCTACAAATAAGAATTTCAATATTGCATTTGCTATTGTCAGGAATGAGAAACAGGATACATATGACTGGGTTATGAGGAACTTGAGATTTTTGCTGCCGGCAAGTTTGTCACCTAGTGTGATTGTGACAGATAGGGAGTTGGGCTTGTTACAGCCGATTAAGGATCATTTTCCCGCTTCACATCACTTGTTATGTTTGTGGCATATTGGGCGTGATGTGAACGCGTGGTTGGAAAAAAATGTTGGGAGGAGGAACAAAAATTTAGCATGTGATATTCATGACAACTGGTGGAAGAAAATCATTAAGGCTCCGACAGTAGAGGAATTTAATCGTTTATTGCAGAATTTCAAGGTTAAGTACACTCTCCTTGAGCCGTTGGCTGTTGAATATCTAGAGACTACATGGCTCATTCACAAGGAGAAATTTGTTCGAGCCTGGACCAATCAATTTCTCCACTTTGGTAATACTTCCACTAACAGAGTAGAGGCTTCGCATGCTGCTATGAAAGATTGGCTTAATTCTTCCACCAATTCCCTTGACACTTTGTTCACAAAGATTGACTCTCACCTCAGCCACTTGTACCCTCACATCGGGTTAGTTTACTTATTTAATTGTTTATAACAGATGTTATTTAATGTCTTAGAATTTCATTTTTGGTATGCTTCTATTTATTTGGATGTTTCAATTAATTTTATTTTTAATTGACATTATTACAGAGGCTCTCTTGAGGCTTCCATCTCCACGACTCAAACAAGTATGCAGGGATATCCATACTGTTATTTGAACAAGTACGTGTCACACCATTGTTTGAAGTTGGTTAGGAAAGAAGTTCGGCGGAAGGATAAGTTGGGAGGCCTTGTACTTGAGCGATGTGGATGTGTGCCCAAGGTGACACGTGGGATTCCCTGTGCGTGCGACATATTCAAGGCACAGTCATTGCCTGAATATCCCTTACTTCTACACGTGCATGAGTTTTGGAAGAGGCTGACCATTGTGCCATCACATGGTGATGCGAATTACATTGATGAGGACATCAGGTGCATTTTTCAATTATGAACTTTAATATTATGCAATTGAATTGACAAATTTTTTTTTGAAGCAATATTTGGAGTTGATATATTTGTTTGTTAAGGTATTTCAACGAGGAAGTAGTCCCCACCGTATCTACCAGTCCGTCTTTTTTGGCCCGGCTGTTGAATAGGGCGTACGTAGAGCAGATGTACCCTGACATGGCCAGTGTTGGAGAGCCAGGTTTGTCGGGACCCCAAAGGGGGCGACCACCAAATAGATTACATCATTCTGTTATGCGCGAGTGGAGCTCACGAGAAAGAGCGACACGTGGCTGGCGTGGCAGGTGCCGTTCAGGGTCATCTGGTCGATCAACAGGTAGATCACACCACATTCATACAGGTTTTGATGGTGAGTCTCCATTAAGGACATGTAAATAAGCCCTTTAATTTAGTCAATTAAGTAAATAAATGATGAAGGTTTGTTTATTAATGTAACATAATTACTTAACAGGGTCTGGTGGAGACATTCAGTGTGTGCCAGCATTTTTTCAGCCTTATTGTACAGGGTGGTCAGATGTAGATGGGGATGGCCATTGTGGTTTCCGAGTAATTTCTACGTACCTTTTTGGCCACGAGAAATATTGGAGGTTAGCTCGCAGGTCATTGAGTGGAGAGATTACGAGCCACCCGGACAGGTATAGGGGTGTATTCGAAGCATTGGAGTTGCGTCCGGCCGATGGTGATTTTGTGGCCATGGTACTTAGGCGAATAAATTTCGAAGGCACTGATTGTGGTGAGCAGCATTGGATGGCTACACCTACGGATTTGTTCCCTCTCGCCACTTATGCAAATGCACTGGTAATACAGTTTGACCGTACTCGTTCAGATGGAAATTATTCTGTACTACCTTTGTATTGCTCTACTGGCGACACCCAACCGGAAAGGGTTATAGCGCTTGCCCTTGTGAATGGGAATCATTATGTACGCGTAGATATGGTCGATGACTGCCCTATCCCGCCGCTGAGCTTCGTTTGGCACCATCAGCGTCATGCTGAAAGTGTAGGTGAGTGGCCACAAAATTTAGAGGCTAGATTTAATGCTTGGAATGCACTCCGGGATGGATAGGACGTTTATTGCCATGTGACATATGTTTTATTATTATTATCTTGTGCTTACCACTATTTATTTTGGATTTTGGAGAAATATACGTATACAAATACAACATATATATGAAGAATACAATAAACTATAATCAGCGAAATAATAATACAATATTCGGATAATGTATACAAAAATAGTACAATCTAAAGATCATATGGAACGGTCGAACTCATCCTCTAGATCTGCAGTACGAGGTGCGAACTGATCGTACAAATCAGGAACGCTCTCCCGCACTACATCTAATAATGCATGATGTAGCTGACCATACTGACCCATCCACTGCAAACATATAAACAATATATTAGATTCCTCTGAACATAATTTAACATATAAAATATATTACATTAATTAATATGAATACTTACAAACTCTGAGGCGGCGCGACGTGGTCGAGGAGGCTCTATAGCAGCCTGGGGATCCGGGGGAAGTACGCGCGGACGTGATCTGGGACGAAACCAACCTAAATAGCCGTCGACCGTAGCACTCCGAGGAACAGCGCCACCTGTCCGCTGTCGGCCAGCTAGGGAAATACCCATGGAAGACGTGCCGAACTCCTCCCACGCAGACTCTGCATACTCAACGGCGTGCCGTACCACGTATGATCTCCCTGAGTATCCGCGGTAGGTGTCCCGGCCCGGACGGATGAAGCGCGCGGGAATCCACTGTACATACCCAAGCTGGCGGACGCATCGGTCTGGCATGTACGGCTCGATGTAGTCCCTGTACGCAATAAGTCCACGGTACAGGGTCCTCGGCGTCCGCGAAACGGCGTCCCGTCCGTAAGGCATCCAAGTAACCTTTTAAAAGTAGTTAATGATTGTGAATAATAAAATATATAAAATATATTAAGTAGGTTTATATTTGAAGACATTTATAACTATTTACTAACCATGTCGGCTGTCATCTCGTCCAGCGTAAGTCGTATGGCTGCCAATCGCTGCTCTGTGGCCCGATGGTGGTCGATGGCCCACCTCGCTGCACGTGGCTGAGCGGCGTGCAATGGAAGGGGCAGAGGGTGGGGTCTGAAATCCGGAAAGTGCTCGTAGATCCATGACTGTAGTAGAGTCATGCATCCAGCGACTGCCTGCGTCCCGTGACGACTCGCGCACCCTAGATGGTAATACAAGTACGCGAGTGTCGCGGTACCCCATGCCTCCTGGCCAATCTGATCCAGCCCATTCCTCACCTGTACAACAGGGGCTGGCATAAACTTATTGGAACTTTTGTCTGTAAACAGACAAGTCCCAATAAGGCTCCATACTAAAACAGCAACGTCCGAATCATCCCTGGCCCGCTGCAAACACCGCTCGATCACCCGCTGCGTAGAAAATCCGCCATTCCTATACAGCTCCCCGTCTATCCGCTCCTCAGGAGGAATCTCTAGCAATCCTCTCGACCATGACAGTACGGTAGACGACGGTGTCACCTCGGTGATGAGTCGACCATCGACCGGAATCCTCAAAATCTCCCACACATCGTGTAGGAGGATGGTCATCTCTCCGAATGGGAGGTGGAACGAATTCGTATCCGGCTGCCACCTCTCCAAAAATGCATTGATGAGAGGCTCATCAATGCTACGGTGCATAATGCGGGGCAGGTGTCCAAGGCCTGTCCCGCTCAATATCTGCGCACCCTCGACCGTCATCGAGCCGATCCACCTCTCAAAAGGGTCGTACATGCTACCTCTATTGTGGACTCTAATGTGGTATCTAGTAGGCACCCCCTCCTGCCAATATCTAGATACCACATGCCCTAAAAAGCTAGGGATAAGGCTATCATCTATAGGGCCCCCCTCAATGGGCCCTGTAACTATCCAACTACGATCCTCCCGCGCGCGCTTCCTAGGGGGAACTATATCGACAACATATACATATAAAAATATATAAGTAAATTAATTGTAAAACTTAAACAATACACGTAATTAAATAAAGCTAATTAAAAATAAGTACACATAATTAAAAAAAAAATAAAGAAAAACATACATAAGTAAAGAAAATACGTATAGGTTTATAATAATTACTGAACTACATAAAAAGTGCACAACTTTAATATAAGTCAAGCAATACCAAATTCTCGTCTTATGAACAATTAAAATAAATAAATTATTTATTAAAAATAATAATACAATTAAATTAAAACGCGTACCTGCAGCAGGATCCACCTCCTCGAACTGTCCGTGGTCCGGATTCCTATACCGGATCGTCCTTTCAGCATGTGGGTGAGAAGGGTCACCTCCGTAGGTATCCCCCTCACCCTGGTCCCCTAGTGGCCGTCCACTCCCACTAGCGTCCCCCTGTCGTGACTGCTCATAGGGATGCCCAAACTCCTCCTCATGGCCAAACTGCTCCTCCTCGCTCGAATCAGTGTCATCGGAATCAGTAGTATCGTAATACTCATCCCTCAACTGAAATGAGGAGTCACGACCTCCCTGTCCTCCCTCGGATATAACAATCCCTCCTCCCCGTCTACCACCACCTCCCCGTCTACCACCACCTCCCCTAATAACTGGAACCTTCTGCCTCCTAGCAGAAGCTGTGGGAGCCTGTCTTTCGCCTCGTGGCTTTAACTTAGCGCCACCCTAAATAAATAAACGAATAATTGCATAAATAAATAGATAACTAAATAAAACGAAGCAATTATATTGTAACATACGATATTTACATCAAAATATGGGTGGGGGTGGTGTTCAATATCCAAAACGCCGGCGGCCGGCGTTTTGAGCACACCAAAACGCCGGCGGCCGGCGTTTTGGTATAACCAAAACGCCGGACAACGGCGTTTTGGGTATCCAAAACGCCGGCCGATGGCGTTTTGGATACCCAAAACGCCGACGGCCGGCGGTTTGGATATCCAAAACGCCGGCCGATGGCGTTTTGGATACCCAAAAAGCCGACGGCCGGCGGTTTGGATACCCAAAACGCCGGCCGATGGCGTTTTGGGTATCCAAAACACCGTCAATCGGCGTTTTCGGGTCTGAAAACGCCGGCAGACGGCGTTTTTGGACCCGAAAACGGCAGATCTGCCCCCAAAAATTTGAAAAAATGCTGAAAAAACTCAAATTCAAAACGATTTTTACCCTGTTTATCAGTGGACCTTTGCCCGCTCCGTGCCTGCGTGATTGTTCGCCATCTCCTCCGTCCATGATTTACGTTTTTGGCCGGCAAAATCTATCCCTTTTTGCGTTTTTTGGACTGTTTTTTGAGAAAAAAATTGCCCTAATGAAGCTGCTGCCGATTTGGGGGTTTTATGTTTTTTTTTTGGCTAAAACGCCCCAAATCGGCGAGCGAGCCGCGGCGGAAACGCCGGTTTTTGGCGTTTCATCCGCGGCAGAAACGCACCGAATTTGCGTTTTGTCGGGGTCAAAAACGTAATTTTGTTGCGTTTTATGTGGTTAAAAATTACTGTTTTGACGTTTTTAAGCATCAAAAACGTCGTTTTACTTAATTTTTACCTGAAAAAACGTTTTTCCTTGCGTTTTTTGCATGGTAGAAACGCAATTTTGCTGCGTTTTTACACCGTACTTAGTATTTTCTACTCATTTTTGTTCATAAGGGCATTTTGGTCATTTTATTATTATTTTTTTTTTTTTTGTGATACAAATAGCAAATTCATGATACAAATAGCAATCCAGGAGGAAATATGGCCAATTAAATAAAGCATAAATTCTTTTTGGTTTTTTTTTTCTTTCTTCTTTTAAAATCCCATAAGTGAAGACATCATTTCACTTATAAAACTTTTTTAAAAAATAAAAGTCTTGTTTATATCATTTTCATCAGTAGAGGTATCGCATTGATGATTGCTAGCATAATCATAGTTGCTCTAAGGAACCACGACCAGGAAAACTTCGCAAATTATATCCTGTACCACTGTGTACATGTACCACTTAATACATCACCACTCTCACTATAAGAGAGTGAGATACACGCACTTTTCTTCTTCTTCTTCTCCAAAAACCCAGATCCTTCTTTTTCAAAAAATCACTTATTCTTCTTAAAAAATCAGTTATTCTTCTTCGCCGTACTCCATTTGAAACCGCATTTAATCAAAATTTTCATTCAAACACAGATTTAACAGAGATCGACAATTATTTTTTCCGACAAACAACACCAAATACAACGGAAAAATCACTTCTTCTTAAAAAATCACTTTTTCCTGTTCAAAAATCTCTTCTTCTTCTTCAAAAATAACTTATTCTTCTTAAAAAATCACCACATCATAAAGTATAAACTGTATTTGATGGATTTACGGAACCTTATTTTCACGATCTGATGTTGGGTAATGTATTAATGATGTTATATTCGTGTTTTCTTATTCAAATAATGCTCTATTGCTCCGAAATATGATATATAAATGGTTTCCGTGAGGTATTGGCACTTTCATGTGAAATGGGTTGCTTCTGATTCTTCCTCGCTGCTGGACTTGGTAGAACGCGTTATGGGACGTAACTAGACGTTGCGGGACGTTGCGGGACGTTGCGGGACATAACAGGATGTTGCTGCTTTGTATTTTGGACGTTGCGGGACGTAACAAGACGTTTCAGGACGTTGCTGCTTTGTATTTTCGGACGTTGAGGGACGTTGCGGGACGTTGCTGTTTTGTATTTTCGGACGTTGCGGGACGTTGCTGCTTTGTATTTTCGGACGTTGCGGGACGTTGCGGGACGTTGCGGCTGTGTTAGGAGACGTTGTGGAATGTGCAATTTATGAAGTTGTATTGCACGGACGGTTCAAGAGGGCATAACTCGGCACTCGATTGTCCGATTTGGACGCGCGAGTAGTCAATTTGATGGTTCTTGATGAGATCTATGCAATGTACACATCAGACCGGCATTTGGAGATGGTTCCGATATTGAAAAATGTGTGGTTTTGGACGAAAACTTTAAATGGTCATAACTTTGCGCTCGGTGGTCCGTTTTAGACGAATTTTTTTTTGATTTCATATAACTTTTCGAGATCTATCTATCTGCAAACTGCCGAAGGCGGTTTGGGCAGCTCGAAACTCCAAAAAACGTCATATTTTAAAAGATACGAAAGATTTTTAATAATTTCAAGGGTTTTTTGAATTTTTGACGAAACATTTGACATGTATAAAAAATAGTTTTTTACGATTTGCATGCATGAAAACCTTGTTCCTCCGGGGTTCTGCTGACCTATGTATTGGGAGATGGGAAATTCAATATTGACAATAGTGATCTTTTAAATGACATGTACAAAAAAGTGTAATTAAATGTCAACTAACTTTAAGTGGATTAATGGCAATTAAATTTTTTGGAAAGTCACAAGACTAAAACAACCAGGGTTCGAGTCTCGCCCCTGACAAATTTTTTTTTTGGTTTTTTCCTACTAATAGTTACTTAAATGGTATCTGCTTTTTACATTACTAAAATTAGCTAAGCCGTTTTTTGGACGTTGCAGCAATTTTTTTGGACGTGCGGGGACGTTGCGGCAGTGTTAGGAGACGTTGTGGAAGGTGTTATGTGAAAAATTCAACTTAAATTCACATGCCTGGATATAGATTTTTTTGACGTTGCGGCAGTTGTTTTTTAGACGTTGGTGGACGTTGCGGCAGTTGTTTTTTGGACGTAGGTGGACGTTGCGACAGTGTTAGTAGACGTTGTGGACATGCTGGGATGTAGACGTTGCGACAGTTATTTTTTGGACGTTGCGACAGTTATTTTTTGGACGTTGCGGCAGTTGTTCTGAGACGTTGTTGACTCAGCGAAGACGTTGTGGACATGCCTGGATGTAGACGTTTGTGGACGTGGTGCTAATTATTTTTGACGTGGTTCTAGTTGTTCTGAGACGTGGTGGACTGTCTTTGTAAAAAAAAAACAATTTAAATTCACACGCATGGATGAGGACGTTTCTGGACGTAGTGCTATTTTTTTTTGACGTGGTTCTAGTGTTAAAATTCACATGCATGGATGTAGACGTTTCTGGATGTGGTGCTAGTTGTTTTTGACGTGGTTCTAGTTGTATTTGTGAAAAAATCAGTTTAAATTCACATTAATAATTTTTTTTTTCCTACTAATAGTTACTGAAATGGTATCTGCTTTTTACATTACTAAAATCAGCTAAGCCGTTTTTTGGACGTTGCAGCAATTTTTTTGGACGTGTGGGGACGTTGCGGCCGTGTTAGGAGACGTTGTGGAAGGTGTTATGTGAAAAATTCAACTTAAATTCACATGCCTTGATATAGATTTTTTTGACGTTGCGGCAGTTGTTTTTTGGACGTTGGTGGACGTTGTGGCAGTTGTTTTTTGGACGTTGGTGGACGTTGCGGCAGTTGTTTTTTGGACGTAGGTGGACGTTGCGGCAGTGTTAGTAGACGTTGTGGACATGCTGGGATGTAGACGTTGCGACAGTTATTTTTTGGACGTTGCGGCAGTTGTTCTGAGACGTTGTTGACTCAGCGAAGACGTTGTGGACATGCCTGGATGTAGACGTTGCGACAGTTGTTTTTTGGACGTTGCGGCAGTTGTTCTGAGACGTTGTGGACTCAGCGAAGACGTTGTGGACTCAGCGAGCGCGCGCGTGGGCGAAACTTACTATATTTAGTAAGTGTACAGTTGTTAAGTAAAAAATTACTATATATAGTAGTAGGTACATGTACCACTGTGTACAGGGTATACGGACTGGGAAAACTTCTAGTTTTCCAGCGACAAGGGGACACCGCCTCCTCCGTATCCTATGGTAATTTCGTCACTGGTCACTTATGATAGGCATAATAATACATAGATATAAAATAACAATAGGAAAATCAAATTGATTTAATAAAATAATAATCACATATTTAAATTGGTTCAACTCATTTTAACATTTTTAAAATTTTAATTCTTTTTAAATAAAAAATATATATTAATTTACTAGAAAACGTCCATCAACGATTAACAAAAGAAAGATACAATAAAAAAAACAAATTACAAGTATAAATGCCATTGTTGTTGCTGTGTTTACTACGAATAAACATATATAGATCTACCATATCAAATGGTGGATATACCACGTGCCGAAATTCTAATCCGAACAATGATACATCACTAATTTTCTGATAAAAATTCCAAAACATAAACGTAATAATTAGATCTATGATGACTGAATCTTCTTGGACCAAACTAGCGAACATCATCAACGACGCTGCTACCATTCTAACGAACTTTACTAACAAAATTATCGTCATGACAACGAACACCATTAATGAAACCACCACCATACGCTACTAGTAGATCTGAATCTACTGAAAGAACAATACTACTAAAATATTCTGCCATTCAATAGATCAACGATTGAAGACAAAATAAAATAAAGATTGGGGTTAATATCCTTTATTGGATGACGAAACTAAAATAAGAAAACGAAAACTTACAACAAATTTATTTCTCACATCCTCCCATGATGGGAAGATGGAGGAAGAAATATTTTTTTAGAGATTGAATTTGGGAGAGAAGAGGGGGGAAAATGGCTGCGTAGTTTTTTTTTTAATTTTAATTTATTTCTCTAATATGAAATTATTTTATCAAATTCGATCGATTTTAAATGATGTCAACCCATTTTTACGTCACATATAATCTTTTTGGCCTCAGTTTTACTTTGAGGTTACCAACGATATATTAATATCTTGCGGATGCAAAACCATGGCTCCAAACATTTCATAATTTAGAAACATTACAAACATAAGAACAGTCACAAAAATATAAATTGAGATGGATCTTTGCCTCACTCATGGACCAATAAAAGAGAAAAGGGGAGAATAGTTTACAACTTTTAAGAAAGTTAAAGTCAAAAGTGTATCCGTTTGGGTAAGTTTGGCAAACCTTGAGGGTTAATAATCTTTATAATTAGAGGTTTAATAGAATGAGAATGGATCTATCTGTTTCATTTAATTTTTATGAAAAAAATACTTAGTTGCTACTATTGGTATGAAAACAATAAATTGATTTCTAAAAATATGAGATTGAGTCATTCCCAACTAATTTGGTAGGTTTAAGCATTTGGAATCAATTCTCATTTTTCTTCTTCTTTCCTTTTTCTCTTGGTGCCTTTCTTTCTCCCTCATTTTTTAATTTAAATTTCTCTCATTCTACAAGCCGACACCACAATTTTCTGTCAACTAAGCCATTTTCATGATTGGAAAAAGAGAAAGCAGTCATAGGAAAATTGGAAAAAGAAGGGCGTCGGGTTTGGGGTTCATGGCGGGAGGAGGAGGAGGAGGATGGGTTCGTAGTAGTGATGAACGAGTGTGAAAGAGAAGAGGAAGGATATGGGTTTGAGGGGATGAAAAAGATGGTGGTTAGTCCAGTAAAGAGAAAACAAGGGAAGAATGAGGTTTCTTTTCTGGATTTGTGGTTGTGTGATGTGTAGGATTAAATACCGCCCTTAGACATTTTTTGATTGACTTATATTTTTGATTCCTTATATTTGATCAAATAATTATTTTGCCCCCTTTTATATACAATACGTATTATTTGGTCCATATTATTGATTCAATCCAAATTATATCAACTTCATTTATTTACCATTCACAAAATTTTCTTAAATGAATAATATAACAAATTAAATATAAATTTAACTATTAAATTAGAACATTAAAAATTATAAATAATTAACTTGAAATTCACTAAATAGAGATAAATTATTTTATATTATAAATAACTAATCAAAAATTCACTGAATAGAGACAAACTATATTATATTTTAATAATCAGACTTAAATTTTAAATGTTTTAATGTATACATTGGTATTTAAAATATTATATAAATATTTGTACACTACTCATACATCAAATTAGGACAGTTTTGAATATAATAAATATTATGAAAACTAAATAGTATATTTTTAAAATGTAAAAAACCAAATAATATATATTTTATATGTCCGGATTAACAAAATTATTTTAAAATGTAAGGGTGTAAATTTGATTTAATCTAATTTTTTATGCTACATAACTTGATTTTCTGAAATACCGGCGAATAATATTTTTAATCTTATTTTTTACATTTATAATATTTAATAATCATATAAAATTATTGTAACCGGAACCCAATTACCCGGAATAGCAACCCTTACAAGTTATAGACTGCAAGGCTGGAATCACCGAATCAATCGTAAAAGGTTTCGATGGCAAGTTGGGGTAGGAATGGTGTCAATTATAGAAACCCATGTCTGACAATGCATCAGCCATGGGCGTCTTTACTTGTTTATGGTATTAAGCGTGTTGAAGGGAGATCTTGGCCTGCCCCAATACGAGGTTGCTCTCTTTTGCATTTATTTTTTGAACCCATATTCGATTTTGTAATTTAAAAAAAAAAAAAAAAAAAACCATTGCTTTTGTCTTTAGATGGGTATTAGGTAGTATAATAGTGTTGATATAATGTTCTGTTGGAGCTTTTGAGAGTTTAAAATGCAAGTTTCAATTGTAAATCGATGCAAGGAGCTATGTTTCTGCTGTATTATGATGTTTGTATGCTTCAGTGAGGTAAGAAGTTTGTGAATAATCCGTTACTAGATCAGTTCCAATTTATGAAAGAAAAAGCAGAACTTCTATGATTTGCAAGATAGCTACTTCTAAAGGGTTTGCTTTGTCAGTGTTCTATCAAGGGTCAGAAACTTGGTGTCTGCTTTAGCTGTGATTTAATTATATCCCTGCAGAGCTTCAGTTCTCCCACATTTGTGATTTTAATTAGTCCTGAAACTGAAGGCCGTTTATATGATCTTAGATGAATCCCTTTTAAGAGATTTAGTAATGGAAATATGGGAGCTTAGGTGAATATAGCCGTGTTTGTTTGATTTCATGCATTTATGTCTGTTGTAGTATTACCTTTCAATTCTTATTCTTTTTTAATATTTGTGTAGAGTGGATGTGTGGCTAAGTTAGTACTTTTTGTCTAAGTATGGTGTTTTACACCTCGAATCTATATTCAAAGATTAATATTTGTTTTCTTTTTTGTATGTTTTGTAGTGATGGATAGCTTGAGTACTTTGTCACACTGTTTAAATGTGTACTACCATATATTTTGAAGAATGATCCGGGTTTTTTTGATGCTAGTAGAATCTTCTAAAGCACTTGTTAATCTTTCATGGATTACTCCTGTGCCACT
This sequence comes from Knoxia roxburghii, assembly GCA_030378225.1. NCBI lineage: Eukaryota > Viridiplantae > Streptophyta > Magnoliopsida > Gentianales > Rubiaceae > Knoxia > Knoxia roxburghii. The sequence continues at coordinate 5,198,646 of CM059420.1, read as the reverse complement.
AGTGAAGTGCTATTCCTATGCCGGTATTCTTGTTATCCTTGTTAACAATACATCTGATTTGTATTCTTATACTTTTGCAGGACGGCTCTGGATTCATGCAGCTAGTAAAGTACCAGAACAAGAGACAATCAAAGCAATGGAAGAATTCTATAGAGAAGTTTATGCTGTTGATGGAATTACAGATATCAAGTTTCCAGAACATTATCCAACCTCAAGACTGATAGGTATGACAATTGTTCCCTTTGACATTTATTATATTTGTCTATCCCCATTTGTATTACTAAGCCAGAATTGTCTGGTTTTATTTCCTTCACATTTAGTTGCAAAACAAAATACTTTTCTAAATTTATGTTTAAATTTTTAGTATCATGTAAGTGATGATTTATGTGGACCACTTCATGACTCTATACATTTTTTAGCTAAACTATCTATGGTTTCACAGTGCCAATGTTTCTCCGCTGTTGCATTCATTATCGGCTTTCCACATAGTCTAAGTAGAATGAGATGCATTCTTGTTGCTTGTGCACAACTTTGAAAGGAGATTTTTGAGATTGAGCTAGCAAACTTATTTGAGGAGCTTACTGGGGGCTTCCAGATGGAGGGTCCTCTTTTGTGAAGATTTGTTGCCATGTGCATCTAAAGACATAAAACAATATCTTTAAAACTTGGGAGCAGCCATCTACTTTACAGTTTTCCTAGTTGAAATATTTGCAGATGGTTAGCTTATTTGGTAAGGAAGTTTTATACGCATGTACTTATCACTTGCCGATTCAATTACAACAGAAGTTTCAATTCTCATCCTGTTCCACTGCTACTTTGATGCACTCCAGCAACTATGCATGTATGAATTACACGTCTGTTCTACAGGAACATTGACCATTACATCCTGAGGGGTTGACTCATTCACATGTTCTGTGCTAGAACTTTAATTGACAGTTTTTTTGGGGGGAGGGTGGAATGCTTTTCTAGAACTGCAAGTGATTTGATGGGAAAGAAAACCGTGTTTGTATACTTTTCTAGGATCATCAAAATTTGCAAATCCTGTACAGTGAATAAAGCTTAAAACCTAATGGATGCCACTTTGGATTACATGTTGCTGTTTGCAGCTTGATAAAGCATATTTGTGGCCTGAGAGCAGTCAATGCATGTTCTGACAATGCAACTCCACTTTCTAGTTTGTAGACACTGGTTAGGAATGAGAAAACTTTCTTGTCCATCCATGCAATCTATGAACTGTTACATTTGCATTTGATTGATTGAAGTTGACTGCATATCTCATGGTTGATTTGTCTCGTTGACATCTGTAAATTAGCCGAATAAGATAATTTCCTCCTGGTTGATGGTCCATTTAATTTTTGTAATATTTGTTTATTTATCCATTTCTTTTTCTGTTAGCAATAACAAAGCAGTTTCTGAATTCCGTTCATTGATCTTTTGTTAAATCAGGGAAGTTTGGTATCTGTCTAAGAAGCTTTTGGCACTGTCAATCAATCATAAAGCTTTGCATTTAACCAGGAACTATTCAACTTTTAGTGTATTTAACCAGGAATCAATGTTTTGTGGCACAGGTTGTGTCGAGGTTGTTGGATGTGTCAGACGTGAAGAGTTAATAAGCTGGGAGGAGGTTCCCCAAGGGGTAAGACTTAATATTTTTTCTCTTGTTCTTCAGTGCTACCACAATATTGGATTGTCAGGTGCAGCTGTTGTTAAGTTTGGTAAGCTCTATTCATTGTATTCCATCTGATACAGATCCGTGTTTACAGGTGAGGCTAGAAGCACAAACTGATTTTTGTTGGCTTTGTGAGCAACCGCAGGTCTGTGTGATGCGGTTTTAGTTTTCTTTATCTGGTTTCTCAAAGGATTCAGATTGTGGCATATAAACTGGCAAAATTAAACTTTTGCAGAAACTTATAATTCCTTTTGAGATGAGAGGTTTCCAAGGAGTTTATAACCTTGAACGTAAGGTATGCAAAACTAGGAAACATTATGGATTATTTATGTCTTTCCCTCTTCGCATTGGCGATAAAACTGTTTCATTCTCAAATTCTAATCTGGGTTTCTGAAGATATACGAATCTGCGGCTAGAGGTCTAGCTTCAGTTAGCGCTCCTTATCCGGTGAAGTTTCCTCTTCCAGACCCGCGAAATACTTTTTCCTTGAAGCCAGGGTCACTGGCTTCTTCGATGAACGTCTCTGGTACTTCAAAGTTGGACAAATCTGAAAGCCTTACTGCAGCCATTGCTGGTGCTCGTGCCGCAGCCACACAGTTTTCAAAGAGTTATGATATGCAGACTGATGGAACTAGAGGAGTTGATGAACCCATTTCGTCAAGAACAAGGAGTAAATGATAAGAAGGTACAAGATTTGTATAGATTATAGCAGCGGGTAACATTGAGATACAGTAATTAAAGTCTAGATACTGGTAACTAATATTCGCATATTGAAATGCATTTGGATGGCTTGAAGCTCGTATGATTGACTTGGAAACTGCTTTCTGTCTAGTTTTAGATCTCCTTAATCCAAAGGTGCTGCTAGTTTTGTGTCTCCTTTGCTCATTTCGTCCTTTATCTTTTTCCCTTCGTTCCTTCACTTTTATTTAGTTCAAATGTGGCTAATGTGTTACAGTGACCAACAAATTAGCAGCCTTAATTTAGATCTAGTTGGTAAGTTGAAGAGCGAGATGACGAGATTGACTGCTCGACTGCAAAAGGTAATATGTCTAGTGACAGTTAGAATTTAATTCGAAAATATTTCATGACTAATTAATTTTTTGGTTGGTGGTCTCTGAGCTTACGTTTAATTTCATTCTCTAATTAATTAGAAAATATTTAGACCTAATTTATACGGATTATACCATATACCTAATTCTTATTACTATATTTAAAAATAAAGTGATGATGTATCTGGTATAACTTGCCAATTTGGCCTATGAGTTTGGGCTAATTACATGACCTAGTCTCTATAGCTATTAGTATCTACAACAAATTGTAAATTGCACTTTAATCCTTCAATTGTATTAGTTTCACCTTTTAATACTTTTGATTTTTAGTTAACAAACAAACCCTTAAATCTTCAATAAGCTTTTTTTTTTTTTGTAAAGGCCCCACAAGTCCCGCGGTTAAGGCAGATGATATAATAGGCAGTGTCATGACTTATTCAAAACTCTCAAATCATGCTTTGAACACACTTCGATAAAGGGGTACGCAGCTTAAGTCTAAAGAAAGAATCAATCATATCACTCTCCCACTTGTTCATAGCCGTAGGCCGAAGAGCTCTCAAAGAGTTAGCAACCGATTGCGATATCCGAATATGGAAAAAGGCTGTCGATGGTGCTCTGGTCCCTTCATATATCACATGATTTCTTGCCTTCCAAATTTTCCAGAGGATTATAACTAGAATTAGCTTTTGCAATTGGACAAGCAGAGATGACCCCTGACCTTTCTCTATCACGCGAAAAAAGAATGTAAACCATAAGGCCAAAGAAAAATACAACCCAAAAAGCGCTGCCAATAAAGCCAAACCGAGGCTACTACTGTACATTAAAAGAAAACATGAAACAGTGATTCACCATCATTCTTACATAGAGGGCATCGCGAAGGGTTCGAAACTATCTGATTTATTGTAAGGATGAGTGTAAATGATTTTGGTGTCATTGTGTTCTCTAATTTTTCTTTGTTTTCTTTATTTTTTATGATACTTGTTCAATATATTTTTAAGGGCTCATGCATCTGTGGCTGAATACTCTACAATTGATACAGACGACGACTATTGCCCAAACTTTAATTATCTGTGACTTACATCTAATATGTCTGCACATACGTGAAAATTGCAGAATCTTTATTATGCACCTGACATGTCTTGAAATGACACGGGAGGAAGTGAACCGCTTGAAGAAATGAATACTCACACCTTGATGGAAAATCTTGTGGGTGAATTGGCTATTGACATTGTATCGAAATTCAGGCCTGAAAACCAAGAATCGGTAAAAAATGGTGAATCAAAAGGTGAAGAATCACCAGTAGCAGTAATAGCACTTTCAACACCCTCGGGTTCAAGCAAGCGTAAAAGGGGACGTCCTAAGAAAGCGGAGAGGAAAAAATCAGTTCCTGAATGTCAACATAAGCTGAATCAGGATCTCAACAGTGACATTAACTCCTTAGAAAAGGGAATGTTGATTGAGGATCTCAACTTGCCTACACAAATTGTGATTGAGCATGAAAATGTGTACCGACGACACCCTCGCCCCATTTGGTTCCTTTTGGTTGCCTCCAATAGCAAGTAAGATCCATGAATGATAGTTCCTCTATCCTGTAATAGTTGCAGTACTATATAAATTTCAAAAATTCCAAGTTAAAACTTCATCATTTTTCTGCAATAACAACATCAAGAAACTGCTGATAGAATTCACACAAAGTAGAAGTTTTAGATAACTTCATTGAAACCGAACGACTGGTTGTCTCACATCTTTGGGAAGAAACTGCCCCTCCAGAAAAATATTGTTTACTGAATGTAGGGCACCACTTCTCTTTTATCTCATCTAATTTCTTCAACCAACTGTTGCCTTTGCAATTGTAATCCTTCAACAAACTGATGGAATAAAAAAGTAACTGATTAATATATCAGATCCATTCATAACTAATATCAGATCAATTCATAACTAATATCAGATCAGCTTACAGCTAAAAAAGAATAAAGTAGTATAATAATATATCAGATCAACCCAAACTTCATATCAGATCAATACATAACTAATATCAGATCACCTAACAACTAATACAGAAAAAACACACACCTGTTCCAGAAGTGATTAAATTCAGCTTCTGTGCAAACTTGATTAAGCAAGAATTAAAACGCATCCGAAAATCCTTCTTGACTCATCAAATGAGGTATATTACTACGAGCATTCTTTGTAATGTGCCAAACGCAAAGACGATGACGAACATTTGGAAAAATCACACGCACAGCAGCTGCCATCGAAAAATCCTGGTCTGTCATAAATGTCACTGGTTGCTTGTTCTCCATCGATCTCAAAAATGTACTAAACAACCAAATAAACGACTCCACCTTCTCATTTTTTATGAAACCTATACCAAACATAACATTACGACAATGGTTGTCCATACCAACAAAAGGTCCACAGATCATGTCGTATTTGTTTGTCCGATAAGTTGTATCATGAACTAACAAATCCCCAAATCTACTATAATCCTCCATCATCTTCTGATCTCTCCAAAATACACTACATAATGAAGACTCCTCATCTAAATCTAAATCATAATAAAAATCCTTCTCATCCATAAATCTCTGTTTTAACATATTGATCAATGCATTACTATCACAACCATCAATCTTCCTCCTCTTCTTTTGTTCCAAATGATTATATACATCTCGCATGGTATAACCAACATTTGATGAACCTCCAGACTGAAAAATACACATATCAGATCAAACAAAAAAATAATATTATATCAACAGGACCATAATATCAGATCAACAGAAAAGTAATATCAGATTAACTCAAACGTAATATCAGATCATAACAAATATCACATTTATGTAGATTCATAAAAAATAAACTGAAAGTATAACTAACCTCTTTGAACAATATATGATAACCATCCGTTACACGAACACCTGAACTTTTCAATTCCTCAAAATACTGTAATGCAGAATCATCAAACTTCCCCTGAGAACGTAAAAACTGCCTCTCAGCTACAGGACACAGTTCATGATTATACTTCCTGAAATGCTTTTGGACAATCCAACTCCCATCTTCTCTTTTCTTAAATTCAATAAAAGCTTTACATCTATATCGCATATCAACTTTCGTATAAATCTTCTTCAAATTCTCCTTGCATTGTTTAGCTCCTTCTCTATTACAAAGATATCTTCTTAAATACCTGATTCCAGTAGTTTTATTTTTACGATCTTTACCTTTCCTCACACTAAATCCTAACCTAAAAGCATAATCATTATATAAATTGTATGCTGCTTCTTCATTTTCAACCACTGATTTACACAAAGATTCCATAGATTCATCATCTGAACCTGTATAAAAAATATTAATATCATATTAGTTTAAACATAGTTGATCTGATATCTATAGTCAGTTGATCTGATATATGCAGTCAGTTGATCTGATACCTATAATCAGTTGATCTGATATCTATAGTTAGTTGATCTGATATCTATAGTCAATTAATCTGATATCTATAGTCACTTGATCTGATATCTATAATTATAATCCTCCTTGTTCAATATGTTTGGCTCTATTGTATGATTTGTTTAATATTATTGATCAGATATCTATAGTACGTTGATATGATTTCAATTACTTTATGATCTGATATCTACACTCCACTGATCTGATGTCAACTATCATATGATAGATTCAGAATAATATATTGAAAACGTATCACATCAACATAGAACTAATATCAGATCAATGAATAACTAATATCAGATCAATTCACAACTAATATTACATCATCTAAAACTAATATCATACCACAATACATATAGATCCAAAACAATATACTGAAAACATATCATATCAACATAGAACTATTATCAAATAAAAAAACGTAATATCAGATCAATGAATAACTAATATCACATTATGACTTACTTTCCAACATACATACCACAGATTCTTCCTGTTTATCAAAATCAAACAATTCAGGAGCATCTTCTTCGCGAAAGAAACCTACTATATCACCAGTCGTATCATCCATTGCAATTTCTTCAATCCAGAATGATCCATCAACAAAAAAACAGACGTTAAGCAACAATATTCGATGAAAAACAAAATGCGAAGAACAACAGAACCGTAGAAACAAAAATTTCAAACACATAAATCAATCGAAAAGATCAAAACACAGGAATAATTACCTTAATTATCAAATTCGAAGCAAAAACTCCATCGAAAGATAAAACAGAGCACAAACGACAATAAACTAAGCGAAAAACAAAGACGAAAAACAGAGAAACAATCAATTCTTAAACATAAATCAATCACAATCATCAAGTACATACCGTAATCAAAATTGGATCAAATTTGGAAGCAAAAGAATCCAAGCGAAAAACGAAGACGAAAAGCGGACGAAACAAAATATCTGCAACAAACACGCGGAAAAAAGAAAAAAAAGAACCTTATATAGCTTCGGGTAAGTAAGGCGTGTGTCCGATTTTTTTTAAAAAAGAAACTACTAATACAATTGGGGGGTTAAAATAGAAACTACTACTATATTAGGGGTGAGAGTAAAATTTAGGACCACCATATAAATTACCCTATGTTTTGCCCTTAAATTATAATATTCAATATAATTATTTTAAGGATTTAAAACTTAAAATTGAGTTGAAAATCTAAAATATTTTATAAAAAATATGGGAAGAGCATGTGTAAATAAAGTGGAAGCTTGTAACAAAGATGCCTGGACTCTGTATTCCATGATTTTTTACTAGAATAAATACAAATAAAATTTTGTTTGGTAGGGTTCTGATTTATTTATTAAACAATTTACATCAAATCATATAAATTGAATTTTAATTGTAGTAAATATAATTGAATTTTAATTCCATGAATCTTTAGATGAGGTTAATAAATGACTGCAAATGCTTTGTATCCTACTACTCCTCTACAAGACAATCTGTAACATCCTATTCCACCTGGTTAGTTTACAATTTGAGTGACTTGTATATAACTTTCAGTCTCATAAACTACTAATAACTTGTGTTAACCCTTTTAGGGTAACGAGGACGAAGTCTGAAAGTTTTTGGGTCAGTTAATGAAAAATATATATACATTATTTGAAGTATATGCTACTATCAGGATTTTAGTGGAGAGATGATTTTCTTATTATTAGTGTTATTATTTGGAAATTTCATATATATGGTGATGAATTTTTGCTAGACTCTAGAGCGATGAGAAGTGTGGAGGTTTTGGGTTTTCTTTGGAATGAGAAAGGGTTAGCTGGGATATGGAGAAAGGTGTGTGTATTATGTTTTAACTAGTTTGCCCTCGAGTTAGTTGCTGCGTAAACATATGTTATGATTAATAGGGGTGCAAATAAACTTACTAACTAACGGCTCAGTCAAAATTCAACTCAAGTTTAGAGTTGATCAAATTTGGCTCAATATCGAGTTTGACTTGATTAATCACAATCCGAGTTTGATTCTTAAAAGTAAAGACTCAATTTTTTCAAGAACTTTAATTTTTGAGTAAGGCATTTCATTTAAATATAACTTTATTTTTGAAATAAAATTTTTGTTCCTAACTTTCCCTTAGATTTAAAGTTGTCATTGTGTGTATATTCGAGTTGGAGTTATAAAAAATTTGATGCGGATTTTGAAGCAACTCTAATGGTGTTGGAGCTAATTAGTAATGCAGGAAACTAAGATTAGTGTGTGATCCTTCTCCTCATTTTGAAAAATCATCACACACTAAATCCCCAAGCTCCTTCTCCGAAAGACATGATTCTGAGAGTGGACATGAATTCGAAAGTTTTAAGATTTCTGGGGGATAGGCTAGACTTGGTCATTGGGTTGGCAGTGGGAAAATATTGGTTCGATGATTCGCAGAAAAAGCTCAAGAGCACTGAAAAACTACTCATGAAGAGGTTGGGAAGCATTGGGGAGTCAGTGGAGAACGTGGAGAAAAAAGTTATTTGCATGAAGCAACTGGCAGAAGAACAAAAAGCTCAAGCAAGATCCGATGATGAGAGTGAGGGAGTATTTAGAGAGAGCCCGCATGGAGAATGAAGAGTTCAGAAAGAATGCTGGAAGATGCACAATATTGTGATTGATCATATGATGATTATATGTGAATCCTATTGAATGCTCTGATAAATTGAGTCTGGAAACTAAACAATAGATTTTATCATTATGGGTAGTATATTGCGTTAATGGCTGCTCTTTGCCATATTTCTATGGTACATAAAGTTTGCAACTTGCCAACTGTGATTGAAGTTTTCAATTTAGTATCCAATGTGTGTGATTGAGGATCGAGTGGGGATGAGATATGAGTAAAAAAAACAAAATATAGATTAAAAAAAACATATCACTCACTGAATTCCTAAATTCTATTTTAGTAGAATGAGAAACAATTAAGGAAAGCTACCAGATTGGATGATTCTCAAGTAGATGCACTACATCTAATTTTTCCAAAAACAATGAATGAAAGATTACCTCAAGCTAGAGCACTCTTACACTCTGGTAGCAAGACTCGTAGCCGGAGTTGATAAAGAAAGGATTCACGCAAATGCATCCGTTAACAAAAAATATATAAAAAAATAATTAAGATAAAATAAAATTTAATACTACAACTTTTAAAAAAACCTCTCACCTCCCAAATAATCCCCAAACAAAAAATCATCATTCTGGTCACTGTAAAAATATGATAATAGATATGAAGTTTTCAAATAATAATAATAATAATAATAATAATAATAATAAGAGAATTTCATAGAACCAAAATAGTTTAAAGATGACATTTTTAGACCAAAATACCTATTATTATTATTATTATTATTATTTTTTGTCTCAAGAGACAAGGTAGACCGACGAGATTGGTTACCCTCTTATTATCATGTATAAAAAATTGTCAAATCAGGTACAATGGGCCCAAGCCCCACTAAAGCTAGCACCCCCTTCTCATATTAATACAGTCATCAATACGCACAAAGCGCCCCTATCTATACAATCACCAATACTTCCAAGGCGCCCTAACTATTACCTCACAACTACTTTTGCCTTGAGACTCGAAGAGCCGGAACCCCTTGAGCATCAAGATGTATTAATCCCCTTAACCTTTGCGGCATGTCTCGTAGAAGGTCGAAATCTACTGCTTCACCAGCCGATCCTAGATACGCAAGAAAATCTGCAAGGAAATTGGCCTCTCGAAATATGTGCAAAACATCAACCTCCATCTGCCGAATCAATCCAGCAATCTCAGTAAGTGCCGCCGACATTCGCCATTGAAAAGGCGCCAAACCACTCATCATCCTAACCAAGAGCATGTTATCACACATAAGTTGAACACGTCTCAAATTCAGGAACTTACAATACCGTAGCCCATGGAGAACTGGAGAACATTACCAGCAGCAGCATGTATCAATAGGCCACTACTCATGCGCAAAATATATCCCCATCCAGCTTTTCCATTGCTCAAAAAACGACACCAGTATTGAGTATAAATGAGTTTTGAACATGCTCCTTCCACTTGACCACTCGCATGGCTGGCGGCTTCTGCCGGGATAAGACCAAAATAGCTATTACATACATGAATGCAAATGCCAAAACATCGAAAGCTGTCATCACCCTCCTTGTAAGATTATTCTCATTTTCATCATTACTTACCATCATAGTAACACCCCCTTTATTTCTTTATTTTTATTTTTTGGGTTGTTTTCATCTTTCTTTAATTATATTTTCTTTTTTAGTTTTTTGAAAGAAATTATGACATAGAGAAAAGAAAGGTTGAAACAAATTAAAAGTACAAAATAGTAGTTGTCAGCTTTCAAAGTCTGAATTGTTATGTTCTCACCGCAAAGTGATGCTCAAGAGTCAGGGGCAAACCGAGGAAAGATATGAGAAGATGACCGAAACGAGGTCGATGTTGAGCATCAGCATTGCACCTGTCATGCGCTCCCAATCGAAAACGTCCACACAGAAACAAAGCCAGAAACTAGCTTCGAAGGTAATTATTATATATAGTGGATTTGTTTTTGGGGAGGAAATGAGCAGAAGGAGCATACTCCTTTTATGTTTGGCTTATGTTTGGTACCGTTGTCGCTTATTACATTATTGAACAATTTGCATGAAAAAAAATATGAAATTGAATTTTAGTTGTAATAAAAATAACTATAATTAAAAATAAATATTATATAAATAATAAGATATAAAATTAGTCTAATTAGTTGAAAGCTAATTTTATAATAAAAGTATATGTGTAGACATATGTTATGATTAATAGGAGTGCAAATAAACTTACTCGTGAGTGACTCGATCCAAAACTTGACTCGAGTTTGACTTGACTAATAGCAATTCGTGTATGAGTCTTAAAAGTAAATGCTCAATTTTCTCAATCACTTTAATATTTTGTAAGACATTTCATTCAAATATAACTTAATAAGTTAAGATTAAAGTCACAATGACCAGTTTGTTTATCTTATAAAGCTACGGCGAGTGGGAGTGGGATGCAATTCCAATTCCCCCCCTCCACAATGGAAACACCTTACCTCTCAATTAAAAGTCTCTTGAGCCTCCCTATATCTTTTGGTATCCTTCTTCGCTCACCGTTGACATCTCGGAATACCACATTTCATTTCACAGTGGGTGAAGGTGTGTGTAGGGCGGTTTCATCTAAGTATATATAGTAGTATAATTGCACCACGCTACGTGTGGTGCCCTCTTATTATAAAATTTAGTTTTTTGATTGTAATTTAAAAGAAAATAAAGATAATTTGAACAAATTTTTATATTTCAGTAACAAAGATTGGGGAAAATTTTGTTAAAAAGAATGTGAGGAAAGATTTGAATCAATGATATTGTTTAAAAGTTCATTGTTTTGTTATAGAATTACTCATCTACTTTTTTTGAAGGATACACCAAATAGAGTTTTAGTTAAAAGTAGAAATACAATTATCAATTTTCATAAAATCATACTTGTTACATAAGAGGTGAATCATAAGATCATAATTGTTACATAAGAGGTGTAAAGAATAGTGAGGAATTATAATTTGAAGTTCTGGTGTCAAACAATTTGGGGTATAATGTCACTAGGTAGCTACCATCAAATTCTTGAAAAATCAAAGTCAGATTATGCAATTGCAAATAAATTTCTTCTTGTGCTACTGTAAGAGCCTTTGAGATTCGGCGACCTTTTTGGCATAAAAATCATGAACCATTTCACATATTTTTTCAGCTTTGTCTACTGTCTAGTTATCTGTTCAAATGTGAGAAGATACGTCACGTTGGTAGGCACAGGCCTAATGTATAAACTGTCTTTCCTCCATGTTCCAATGGTTCCAGTAGAGATAATAGGAACGATTGCTGTGGTGTTTGCAATGCTAGGTGTATAAAACCCTACAGAAATAAGGCTATTCATCTCTAGTGCTGAGCAGCAGGGCTCAGCCAAGAAGAACTACTAACCTTAAGAAGTAACACGATTAGTAGCATAAAAAAAATATTGAAAACAACTTGTTCAATTCAAACCAAACTACTAATCACCGAGATTGTGTATTGATTACATCTTAGAAGCAATATTCATTTTTTCCTTCATAATTATAACTGATTCTTTATTAATCCTCACAGTCACATTTCTTTATTAATCCTCACAGTCACATTGTTTACAATGACATGCACAACTAAAATGTTAGCACAACTTTGTAAGGGTTTTTGGACATAACGTTAATATTTAAATATGATTATTTATAAATTAAAGTGTTGTCTATATGGTTATATCCCATTAAAGTGATTAATTAAGTTTAATAAGGGTATAAGTATCTTTTAAATATGAAATAGTACTATGCAAAAATCGATATATTCTTATAATTATTTTTTCGTGATTGGTGAAATTGTAATTTAAGAAATTCAATTATATTATAAATAAATGTTATGGTCCCGGGTGAATCAGATAGTAGGTTCAATTATACAACCATTAACAATCGAACTGATTTGCTATTGCTGATGTCCCTCCTGGATTTGCCGCATTTATACAACCATATACAATTTTTTTTTTAATTTTTATTAGCCACACAAGAACCATTGTATGCACAAACTATTCCGAATACAATAAAAGAACATGGGTTGACCTCAAAAAAAAAAAAAAAAAAAAAAGAACATGGGAGATAAAAACAGTATTAAATCAACACTAACACGATGCAATTCTGTAAGAAGCATGTCAAACTTCAAATGTTTCATTACAAACATAATTTATTCAAGATTTCCAACCAACAATTCAATTTGAACTAAAATGACAGGAGACTTGATTTGCTTCTTCATAAAGGATTCTGGCTCAGTAATTTGATGTCATTTTTCCTCTTTGATTTTCGGCTTGACTGAAGCTTCTGCCTTAATGACAGGACATTCATTCTTGTTGAGAGGAAATCCAGGTGAATCACTGTCCTCTTCTTCCACTCCCTTCTTCATTAACGTTTTAGAACAGAAAATACCAACATTTTCTGGTTTGGCAAGAAATCCAAGAGGATCATCGGCATCATTACCATTGGAACTGGTTTTCCTTTTGGGCAGAAATCCAGGAGGGACATCAGGATCATTACCATTAACAATCGAACTGATTTTCCTTTTGGGCGCAAATCCAGGAGGGACATCAGAATCATTACCAGTTCCTTTGAGCTGATTGTTTCTGCAACGAGTTTCAGGTATAACAATGGACCTGGTTTCCCTTTTATGTGGAAATCCAGGAGGGACTTCAGCATCATTACCATTTCGCTCGAGTTGATTGTTACTGCAAGACATTTTTGCCGACTGTCCACACACCATAAGACCAACGGCTAGGGTAAAAATGTAGAAGTTAGAGAAGAGAAGAAGTTTATATAGGTAAACACTAAGGTCTATTTCTCAGGTTTAACCTCCTTGACATAATTAATTTACAAGACTAACACGACCTTAAGCGTGTTGCAGCCTTCCACTGTGGTGTTGCTTCTAACATGTTCGCTACGAGCAGTGACACTAAATACGTTTATCATCCTCACACGCTGCCCATTTTGTGTACAAAACTCTACATATACTCTTTGTCGAATTCCAAGAAACTTACAAACATTTTAAACTAGTAATTCTGTTATGTTCCACATTAAAATTTACACAAGGCCTAGTAAAGATAATTTGTCCAATTTTGGCCGGTCAAAATGCTACTCTCATGTCAGTTGGGTCAAGTAAAATACTATTTTTTATACCAAACTTCTTGTGATGGTGCTATAGAATAAATATTGTTTAACACATCATTAACTGAAAAAGGAGGATCCCAATTTTCCAAAAAGAGAAAATTGTAAACCTCCTTCAGAAGGTTATACAATTACACAACACTAAAATATCTAATCAAATATTCACATACCAACGGTTGCATTTTTGGCTGAGATATAAGCTACTTTTCCTTCTAACTTTTACTTTCATATTTCGAAAATTATAATATTGAACAAACAACACGCCAACAAACCTTCAGAGGAACATAAACGAGGCTACCACACCAAATAGAAGGTCATCCCTTTGTTATATTAAAGCATACACATAACCCCTCAAAACCTAAATGATAACAAGCAACTCAAGCACTCCATTTCCTGCCATCAATGCATGTTGGAAGGAATCAACTCTCAGTTGGTGTTTTTTTTTTTTTTTTTTTTTAATTGCACATCTTTTGTATAATTATCTTTTATCATATTTGCACAGTGAGTTTAATTATAAGAATCATAAAAGAAGTTTATCATTTTATTTTATTTTTTTAGACATTTAAATTTGATTTTACATTTTGAAAGGAAATGGAACTTTCTGATTTTTTAAACACTATTTACAACTCTTTTTTCTATGAATATTCTTGATCCTAGCTGCGAAGGAAAATGCTTGACTGATTCAATGATTTATTCCCATCTTTCTAAAATAAAAGATGTTATAAAATTTTTAAATAATTTTGTAAATAAAATATGTTGTAAACTTTTAAAAAATGTTTATTTTTTATTATTGTGATTGTAGTGTTATAGATTTTTTAAAAATAATATAATATTATAAAATTTAAAGAAATATTTTAATTATTTTATTATTATTATTTATAATTGCATTTATTAAAAGAGATAGGATTAAGAAACATCAATTAAGTAAGAGTATTTCTATTTATTATCCTTTTTGCTGGGTAATTTAAACGGTAATTTATATGGTGGTTCTATACGATCACTATGCAATTTTACCTCTACCCCTAATATAATAGTAGTTTCTATTTTTAGTCCAGTAGCTTTTTTTTTTTTTTTTAAATCCAGACACGCGTATTTTGCTTCCCATAACTATATATAAGCTCTGTTTTTTTCTTTTTCGGCGTGTTTGTTGCTGTTCTTCGTCTTCGTTTATTGCTACCAGTATTCGTATTTGTTTTTCGCTTAGATTCTTTTGCTTCCAATTTGGTGATTAAGGTATTTGTTTCTGTATTTGATTCCGGTGATTGATTTATGTTTATAGTTTAGTTTGTTGCCGTTTTTTCTTTGTTTTTTTTTCGATTAGAGTTTTTGCTTCGCGTTTTGTTTTTTCGTTTTCATCTTGTTTGTTCATTTTTTATACAGTTTTGTTTTCAATTGAATATTGTTGCTTATTTACATATGTTTCTGTGTTTATAGATTGATCTTGATTGAAGGAATTGTTGGTTTTCGTCTTTCGGAGTTCTGTTCATTTGTTGAGGAGATGATCGATTATTTTGAACCGCAATGGATGATACAGTTAGTGATATAGTTAATTTTCTTCGTGAAAATGATGCTCTTGAATTGTTTGATTTTGATAAACAGAAAGAATCAGTGGTATCTATGTTAAAAGGTAAGTTATGATGTGATATTTGTATACGAATGATTAGATATTATGTTTGAGTTGATTTGATATTACGTATGTGTTGATCTAATATGTTTTCAGTTTATTGTTTTGGATCTATATGTATTGTGGTATGATATTAGTTGTTAGTTGATATGATTTTTGTGAAGGTAAAACAATTAAAATGACCATATAACTCTTAGAAATGTTCATGGTCTTGTAAGTAGGTGTTGTAATAAGATAAAACAAATAAAATGGCCATACAACATCTCACCTAATCTCAGAACAACTAGCACCACGGCCAAAAATGTCTACATCCATTCATGTGAATTTAAACTGTTTTTTTTTTCACAAAGAAAGTCTACCACATCTCAGAACCACTAGCACCACGTCTTAAAAAACTAGCACCACGTCCAAAAATGCCTACATCCAGACATGTGAATTTAAACTGATTTTTTCACAAAATATCTCACCTCGTCTCAGAACAACTAGCACCACGTACAAAAACATCTACATCCATGCATGTGAATTTAAACTGATTTTTTTTCACAAAGACAGTCTACCACTACTCATAACAACTAGCACCACGTCTCAAACAACTAGCACCACGTCCAAAAACGTCTACATGTGAATTTAAACTGATTTTTTCACAATAACATCTCACCTCGTCTCAGAACAACTAGCACCACGTCCAAATTCACATGAATGGATGTAGCATTGCTGGACATGGTGCTAGTTTTTTTTACGTAGTTCTAGTTGTCTGGGATGTGATGGACTGTCTTTGTGAAAAAATCAGTTTAAATTCACACACATGAATGTAGACGTTTCTGGACATGGTGCTAGTTGTCTGGGACGTGGTGGGCTGTCTTTGTAAAAAAATTAATTTCAATTCACACACATGAATGTAGACGTTTCTGGACATGGTGCTAGTTGTTCTCAGACGTGGTGGACTGTCTTGAAGAAGTATTTCGTGAAGAATAAATTTGGATTTTTGAAATCCGAATTTATGTTTCCGTTTTTCTTTTTTTTTTTTTTACCTTTTACAACTGATTCAAATTTGTAAAATCCAAAACTCTTAATTAATTAGTGTTTCGAATTTTACAAATCTGAGAGACCCCTTTCAGTCCACACACTTATTTTTTCAGTTTGTTTCAGTCCACACCCTAAATTTCTAAGCCCCTTTTGGTCCCGACCCCTTCAGATAGGAAAGGGAAAGGAAAAGTAATATTGTGAGATCCCTCTAGAGTCATGCTAGTTTAATGAGGTAATTAGTATATTTTCGTAAGAAAATAATTACGTCTCACGTTTTATTATTAAAACGTAATGTTAGTAATTTTAATTTAAAACAATAAATTTTACTCTTAATTTTTAGTTTTTACTGTCCCAATTTGAACTAAAAAATTCCCTTTCCTTGCCTCTCTTTTTTTCCCCTTTGAAATAAAAAGATAATTTTGTTAAAATTATGATGATAATACTTAAAACTAAGGCGATAACTAGTAATACCCTAAAACAATTAACTAGAAATGTGTCTAGTTAAAATAATAGCTAACTAAGGTTGTATAAATTAAGGTTAGTAGGTGAATTAATTTAGAGATGATTGATGATGTGCTTTTTGGCATGAAGTTTAAATGCGCCAATTATATTGTACACCTACGGGAGGTATACCCCTAATACTTTAATAAAAATAATATTTTATCATTTAATATGGTGTTGCCCCCAAATGTTCATTGTTTCTCCTTTTAGTTAATATTATCCTGATATTTGTCAAATAACACATTGCAATGTAACTCTAATACTACAGTATAAGGATTTCACAAAAATAATTTCATTTAAACAATATATAATATTTTATTTTCATAAATTGAGAATAAAAAATATTTATTATTATACAATTTTACTTATATTTACTTATACATTAAATATAAATCACATACAATCATATTCATTAACAATTAAAATAATTAAAAAATTATCAAACTTCCTAATTGAACAATTCTTTTATTTGAAAAATTAATTTTGTCGTAAAAGTTATATGATAACAAAATTATTATGTAGAAGTTATAAGATGCTGCAATCTAGATCGAGATTTTGAATGCTAATTTTATTCGAACAAATTAAATATTCGAAAAATTTTAATATAGTAATAAGAAATAATATATATTTGGGTATATAATATAATAAATTTTTTCCTCAAATTTTTTTTTACTAATTATGAAACTAGTTTTTACCTTTTACTGTCCTAATTTGGACTAAAACACCCTCTACAATTCCTTCTTTCTCCCTCTTCTTAATTAAAAGGATAATTTTATCAAAATGCAGTAATATAATTTGTGAATATACGATAATTTTTAATATAATAATAAGTAAAAAGTATATTTATCAGGGTATACAGTATAATTTGTGAATATTCGAACGTTCTATATTAACTAGACAGTTTCTTCCTTGGACTCATGTAATTAATTTGTAACAAACTAGGAATCTAAACATGGGAAACAATTAATTTGTTGACCACAGTTCAGCCGTAGTTGACTTTGTGGTCAATCTAACTCGACACTTGTCAAAATTTGATTGGTCCAAAACCACTATAAAACGAACCGTTCTCCTCCTCCTCCACCATCAAAAACAAATTAGCCAGTAAACCAGCCAGCAGCCATGTCTACTAAATTCTTGTTCTTGTTCTTCTTTTGGATTTTTCTCCTTTCCATCCCATCAATTCGTTCACAGGAGCCTGATCTCGATGTTTCCGATCACTCTGACGGAGTCCAAACTCTCACAAATGAAGAGGGGCTCAGTCACCCTGGACATAAATGCAAACCAAAACCAAATCCACCGGCACCGGAGCCTGTAAATCCACCAACACATTATGAGTCTCAAACACTTGTTGTTGGTAATGACGATCTGAAAAGAAAACCACGCAAGCCACCATGCAAGCCATCTTCACCAGCACCGGCACCCCAGCCAGGCGTAATAGTGCCTGGTCCAATGCCAGTACATTCGTCAAGAAATGATGATATTGATATTGGTTTCCTTAGCCGGAAATTAATACGCCCAAATTTACCAATAATCACTCCACCGCCAAAACGCCCACCGGTACAGCCTTAAACTACCATCGAGTTTCTGAGGGCAGGCAATACCATTTTTAGATGGATAAGGAGGTTATCCGTGTAGCATGCATCAAGTTATGTTCTGTGTCCTTTTTTGTTTACCTCATTATTCAAAGTGAGGATATATTTAATGCGATTTAGCATATTTGGACACCGGGAATTTTATTTTTCTTCTCTAATCTTGTTTGCCCGTCTCTATCATAAATATATTACTCTCTTTATCACCCAAATTCATAACAACTAACTCTTTAATTGACGAAAAATAAAATAAAATTATTGACGTAAATATTTTATTGAGTCAAAAAAATCATTGAAAAAATTCATAATCACAATCACCTAAACTCATTTTGATCCAAAATCACTAAATGTTTTCATCATTTGATATTTTAAGATGTTTGACTGGGATTAAGAGAAGAAAATATAATTATTAAAAATTTCGAAGGAATATCGATAATTTGACTAAGTCACACGGAGACAAATGTAATTCACCCTAAAATATATTTAAGATGTATTACCAAAAATGTCATGAATACATTTAAATATAATATCTAAAATAACTAAGAAAAAATTGAGGTAAATCATCCGATCAATATTTTAATTTGGTTCTCAATTTTGAATAGTTTCAATAAATTGATAACTATAATATAAAATTATACTACGTCACCCCAAAAATTTATCTCTTTCATAGTATCGAAAAATATTTATCTCTTTTGTGATTTAGTTAAACTATTGATATCTCTTGAATTCTTGATAATTATATTTACTCTATTAATCACCTAAACTCATAACAATTAACTTTTCGGTTGACCCAAAAAAAATTCATGATATAAACATTATTATTGAATCAAAAGATTATTGAAACACTCACAACTATATAAACTCATTTTGGCCAAAAATCATTAAATTTTTTTGTCTTTTAATATTTTTTTATAATTAATTTCGGTCAAATGAATAACTGTAATTGTTAACAACTTTGGGGGATTATGAGTTTGACCAAACCATAAGAGAAATAAATATAACTCACCTATTTTTTAACATTATAAGCAAAATAAATTTTAATGTATTATATTAGATGAACTAAGAGATAATATTATTTTGAGAGAATAATTATTACGATAAAAGCCATTTATCTTCTGTCATGTGTTGAATTGTAACACTGCTAGTTCCTAAAAAATCTACTAAGATATTATTTTATTTATTTTATATTTTGGCATTTCTTATTTATTTATTTAGTGAACTATAAATATCATAAATTCCTTGAAATTACCGCATCAATAATATCTCCCACTAAATATAGGACAATTGCTTGAAAAGAAACCAGAAAACAGAAAAAAAAAAAAAAAAAATATCTGCAAACGGTATGACGTGGGAGCTGGCTATTGGCAAAGAAATGATAAGAAATGGGCGTCCACCATTCTTCAAACGATTTGCTATATAATATATATATTATCCATGGCCAGAGCGCTACACATTCTTGAGAAATAACGCAGAAGAGAAAGGGGGAATTATTACAATGGCAGCAATATCTGGTGTGAGCATCTCAACCCCAAAATTAATCGTAGCCAAGGCGTCATCGGAATCAGCTAAGCACTACCAGACGACCCTCAAGTTTCCCTGCGTAAGCAACGTGAGGAGAGGTAGACTGAGTTATGTCCGACCCGTTGGTGCAGCGCCGGACAAGCTCTCCGATAAGGTGGCGGAAAGCGTGAAGAACGCGGAGGAAACATGCGCGGGTGACCCAGCAAGCTCGGAGTGCGTGGCGGCTTGGGATGAGGTGGAGGAGCTGAGTGCGGCGGCGAGCCACGCGAGGGACAGGAAGAAAGAGACGGATGTGTTGGAGGAATATTGCAAGGACAACCCGGAGACGGAAGAGTGCCGTACATACGATAACTAAATTACGGTGGTTGGTTCCTTTTTGCTCTGATATCATTGTTGTTTTTTACTGAATGAATTAAGCATTGTATGAAGGTGTACTTTAGTTGGATTTCAAAACTTTCGGATACCATATACTTTGTTTGAAGAACATGGATATTTTCATCATATTTTATGATATTTATTAGATGTTTTAACATCGTTTCGGATACTATGTTTAATGAACAAAATCATGCGTGTCCGAAAAGGAAGAAATTAAGGGGGAATAGAGTTTTGGTCCGTCGTCTGTGTAAAGCCGCCGACGGGGGAAGTTTCCGGCCAAGTCGAGTTCTGAGTTTCCTTCAACGTGTGTAAGAGGGTTATGCAGGTGTAGGCTGCCGGCCCATACCTCGATCTAAGCTAGACGAAGAAGCGGGGCATGGTCTCGTCCAAACTATCGACGGGGAGGATATGGTAGTGGTCACGCTTGCGTAGTAGAACTGGACCCACCCAAGGCATAAAAATATCTAAATCTATGTTTTCGAAATAATCACCCAAGCCATAAAAATCACAATCCATGTTTATAATATGGGCAGCATATAGTACGTTTTCTTATTTATGGTGTTATTTTTTATTAAAATATTTTTATTATTTGACAAAAACAGAAATAAAATAGTAATTTATAGACGATAAATTAAAAAAACTGTATTTAAATGTTCACTTATAATAAGATTTAAGAACTATTAGAGTGTGTTTGTTTAGATATAATAGAAATGAGACAATTATAAATTGATTCTGAATTTCGAAAGCAGATTTCTGTAATGATTGCTGAGTTATCAAATTTTGATTTTTTTCATTTTAATTACGTTAAACAAATGTACCCTTAGAGTATAATTTGATTAGTGAATAAGAATTTAAAATTAATCTTTTTAATATAAAGGTGACTCAAAATCAAGAGCTGTCTACCACTGAACTGCCTGCTCTTGTCAAATTTAAAATTAGTTAATAATACATCATCATTTTCTATATTTTGATTATTAGAAAATAGATAAATTCTAACCTCATACAATATTATTTCATTTTTTTAATTTCATCTATCCCAATAAAATCATAATCTAACATTAAAATTTATCTAATTCGCTAAACTCTAATAAAAAAAAATTATAATTGAATACAAAGGCGATGACAATGTAGACAACTTAAATAGTAAATAAATAAAAAGATAATTATTATTTTAAAAAATAAATTTTAGTATTAACTGTTCACCTTTTGATCGGAATATATTTACATGATATCTTTTGGACAGGCAAACAAAAATCTTGACACTGTCGCCATCCGGAAAGTTCAATATTCGCCAAACCTTTTAGTTCTGTCAATGATCCAATTAAACTTTAATTAAATCATAATATAATTATAAATTCATCCAATTTTTCAAAATCTCATAAAAATTTTAAAAATTTATTAGGATAAAAGAAAAATTTTAAAACAAATAATTGGGGAGTGACAACGAATGGACAGAAGGCACTACGCCGGACGGGCAGCAGGCGGGTGGACGGGCGGGCCTGGAGACCGGAGTTGGGGAAGGAAGAGGAAGGTGGCTGTGGCTGTGGCTGTGGCTGTGGCTGGGCTGGGCAGCCCGCGGGCTGCATGGAGTTTAAAGCAAAAAAAAAAAAAAAGAATTTTTTCTTTGGGCTGGACCTAATTTTCTTTTAGTAGTCCAGTTATTATTTTGGGAGCAAGAATAAATTCAATTGTTACCTCTCGCTTTAAAAAAAAAAAAAAAAATTATTCCAAAGAACAACAAATCCTATATATGTCACGATTTGATTCTGCATAAGCTGATGTGAAAAGTACAATTTCTACTAACTAATATTTTTTATATTTTAAAATAATAGTTTTGTTTGTTAATAAGTAAAAATGTAAAATAGTTGATAAATTTAGTTCTAAATTTTGTTATTCACTACAAATTTAGTCATAGTAACAATATTTTTAGACACTTAACTATTAAATTGCAATTTTGTCAATTCATCAAGGCTGGCCCATAGGGTAGGACAGGAGGGGTAAACGCCTAGGGCCCAAAAATTTTAGGGGCTCATATTTTTTATATAATATTAGTATTAATATATAATTTTAAAAAATCATAAAAAATATGGCCTTTTATTGTATAATTTTTTAAAAATAAAAAATAAAGGAAAACTTTATCAAATTGGGAGTTGAAAGAACGATCACGAATTTTAAGAGTTTTAATGGGATTTGAATGGGAAGGTCAGGAAAAGTAGAAAGACGATTAAATTTGAATTGTATTTGAATGTGTAGAGAAAATTTATGAAAAATTTAGAAGTTTTTTCATTCATAATTTTAATTCAACAACAGTCATTTTTAAAATTTTCATTCTTATAAATAATCATTGAACCAAATTTAATATCACCAACAATCTTTTAATTCTCAAAATTTATTCAAATTCATCATCTCAATATATTAATTACTATAATTTTTTAAGAATGTGTCCCCTTTTGTTTCGAATAATATCAAAAGGGCCTATCGTTGTTATTTTGCCCTAAGGCCCTCAAAATCATTAAAACACCCTGCAACTCATATACCAGGTGGACTAACACATCATTGTGAGTTCTACCTACATATTTTACTCAAATTAAATAGTAAACTTTAATCACACAAAAAAAATCTAGAAGAGAGCCTATGACATCAAACACATCGGCAGTCAAAAGGGAAACCTACAGAAAGAGATACGACATCGATATGTATGTGGGGCCACGATGATGTATGTTCTCTGGTAGTTTCCCTTTTATGTGCCGATGTGTTTGCTATGATAGGTTCTCTTGCACGTCTTTTCTAGATTAATTTTACGTGACAAAAATTTACTATTTAATCTGAATAAAGAAATATTTATGAGACCATAATGACGTGTTAGTCCATCACCTAAATTAAATTAATTTATATAAGATATGAGTTAATGAAATTGTAATTGAAACATTAAATGCTCAAAAAAATTGATACTTTGACTAATTGTGTTGTGAAAAGTAAAATTTAATACTAAATTTATCGACTACTAAATATTTAGAATTAAATTCGATTCTAAATCATAGAACTATTCTTACAATTTTTTTAAAAATAATATAATAAATATGATTGAATTTATATATATATATATATATATATATATTAAAAAAAGAAGCAAACAATGTCCATAGGTAGGAACTCAAGCGTTTCATTATTTCCATATCGTTCTCTGTTTGTTGACTAGATATATTTCCAAGAATTTGACAGATATAGTAAAGAATCTGTAACTTCTTTAAATGAACATCGACTGCATGCTCGCCAAGTGTCTTCGACCAAAGCCATTAGATCATCGTTGAATTTCTGCAGATTTTCTGGGAATGAAATTAAATAAGTGAGGAGGCGTTACACAACTATATAGAAAATATTTAATCACTTGAGCGCCATTAAACTTTTGATCCAGTTTCAATTTTATTTTTATAATTCAAAAATTTTCAATTTTGTCTCTCATGTCGTTACTATAGTTTTAAATAGTCAAATTCATGAAATTATATAAATTTAATATACAATCTCATAAATACATGCATATCGCTTGTCCATCTAATAGTAACGTATGTAATAAATGTTAAATGCATGTGCCTTGTCAGCCTGTATCGTAACTTTATATTATTTTTATGAATTAGACAATTTAAAATTACAACAATAACATTAGAGATGGTGAAAAATGTAAGAATAGTTCATATAATATAATCTAGAATGAAATTTAGTTTTAAACGTTTGATAATCAACAAATTTAGTCATAAATTTTGTTATTCAAAACACATTTAGTCATAATAATAGTTTTTTGGGTATTTAACGATTGAATTGCAATTCTGTCAACTCATGCCGCCTAGACGTCACGTGTGATAAATTTTATGTCATATGGACTAACACGTTATCGTAAACCCTTCTAAAACATCATCGTGGGTCACCAAAAACTATAGAGATTTTTTTTACAATTTAACTTGGGTAAAAATATGTATATGAGCCTCAAAATGACGTATTAGTTTATGTGACATAAAATTTATCATGTGGATTAAAAATTTACAAAATCACAATTCAACAGTTGAGTGCCTCAAGAAACTGTTATTAGGACTAAATGTGTTTTGAATATCAAAGTGTATGACTAAACTTGTCGATTATTAAACATTTAGAACTAAATTTGACACTATGTCATAAAGACTATTCTTGCATTTTTTCCTTAAAGATAAAATAAAAAAGTTCTAAAAAAAATACAATAAGAGTCCATATAGTATGCCCCAGAGACAAATTTATTTATAAATGTTTGGTAATAGAGAAATTTAGTTCTAAAATTTATTATTCACAACACATTCAATCCTAATAACAATTTTATTGGGGCACTTAATGGTTGAATTTTAATTTTATTAACCCCTATACTCCATGGAAGCAACGTGGATTACTTTAATTTATGTTGCAAATTTTATACTACATGGATTAACACGTCAATGTGGGTTCTAAATATATTTTTTACTCCAAAAAAAACTATTATTAGGACTAAATTTATTATGAATAGTAAATTTTAAAACTAAATTTATCGACTACTAAATGTTTAAAACTAAATTTGATAACTAATTATATTATAAGGACTAATTTTGCATTTTTTCCAAAATTTCTTTAACTTGAAGGTAGAAAATGAAATTGAAATCTTAGTCAAGGGACTAGTCAAAAGATTAAACCTTTATATATAGGACCTCCAAACTTCACTCCTCACTTCATTAGTTCATAATTACAGTAGCAATATTCCACCAAAATGTCAACGCTGAAATCCTTGTTTTTCATTTTGTTCGGCATTGCTCTTCTCATTATTCACTCCACAGCTCGTCCTGAGCCGTTTGATGATGAATTCAAAGACGATGTTGAAATTGAAAAGGATCTTGATGATGATTTGAATTCATTCCCTTTCCCAGACGGCTGGCTGGATGATGAAGCAAAATCACCAAAATCGTCTCATCATCATCACCACGGTCGCCACCACCACCGCTCCCATCATGGCCATCATCACCGCCACAAAACCCAAGCTAAGGCACCCGTACAACCACCATCGCAGTCGTCGGAAAGTCCATCGCAAGAAGCTATACAATTGCCTTCATCACAACCACCGTCAGTGACATATCATCCAGTTGAAGCACCGGTACCCCTGTCGCCGTCCGGGGAGAAAGGAGGATCATGGTCGCCTGCAGACCCTCCATCAGGTGGAGAGTTAGTTGCGTCACAAGAACCAGTGGAATCGCCCATGAGGCGATGATTATCGAATTAAAATGTGCTAATTAATTACTTAATATGGTATTAGATTTTAAATAATTAATGGAGATGTTCTAAAAAATAGTTCATCATGAGTGTGTGTTTTAATTTCTACATATTATTAAATATTAATTAGTGTTACTCTCGACTTTTTATTGAATATATTTGAAAACAAAAATTATATTGTACTTTGTTATATAGTAGTTAGACTACATTGCAAAGTATTCATTTGACAAATTATAGAATTACATTGGTTGGGAAAATAATAGGACATTTAGGGGGTTACAACATGACAAATATATCTTACATTTAAAAGTACATACTCATAGATGTGTTAGTCCAATAGATTAACTTATTTAATGCATTGACCCCTGAAATTTGCCTCTTTTCCCTCTAACTAATGTTTCTCTGTCATTTATCAAAAATATACATTGCATTGTCTATCTAATTGTACTATATAACTATTGGTCACAACATACATCACTCCTAAAATCAAGAATTATTTTCTTAATTCTTCTCCTAAAGTATTCCGAGTATAAAAATATGGATTTTCACCTCTGAACGTCCAAAACTCCAGAAAAAGTTTATAGAATTGAGAAGAGGCAACAGCCAAAAAGCCAATCTAAAAAATTTGATAAATTCTGTAAAAGAAAAGATCATCTGCAAAAGTCTGGCTAAGTAAAGAAAAAGACAAGCCACAATTAGTTACTCCTAAAGTTTTGTAGGGAACCAAACAGAGTTCTGAGATAGAAGTGATCACACCTTAATTGAGCAATAAAGGGAGTAAGGTCGAAATTCTCAAGCCATGCGCACAATTTTTTGGTTATTTTTGTTGGAAGAATGAGTATGAATGAGAGAGAGGTTTGGGAAATATGCTCGCGTCTGCGAACACGAATGTCGGACCGCTCGTAGGCTTAAACGGCAGGCCTGATCAACCTCCGTTTGGCTACTGAACGGATTCAGTTTTTCCTAAATTAATTTGCACATTAATGTGGCAGTTTTTAATCCGAATTAAAACCTTCTTAATGGCTACAAATAACTCTCTGCATTTGAATGACTGTTTTATTCTTCAAGAAACAAAACGGTTGCTAGATGACTGAATTAATTTAAAAAACGGTTTCTGAAGTAGTGCATGAAACGTTTGAATTAATTCTAACCCTTTTGATGAGTAATAGGTGCAGTGTCTTTCAAGACTTAATTCTACACACTAATTACTGTATTAATCCTAAAACGGATTAAAACGGACGAAGAATAAATATGGAGCAATTAAACCATGGTTTAATTTTTTGTGCAAAAGGCTCCAGCTTTCACCTATAAATATTGCACAGTAGAGCTTCCACAAGACACCTTAGAATTCATTCTTAATTTTCCAAAGAAGAATTCTCCTCCTTCTCTATACAACTCTCTGAGTTTCTAGCATTCCCTGAATTTCTTTCCTTCAGTGTTCAAGCTTTTGTTCTCGTTCGTTGGTAAGGCAGTTTTTGTACAAAACTGACTTTACGATTTTCATTGTATCCTGGGAGATAGTTGTCCACGTATTCTCTAGCACGGTTGTAGAGAGGACAAGTCTATCTTAAGAAAATTGTGCTCTACAAGCCTTGGAAATTTCCTATTTTTTATTATTCACTTATCAGCCGAATTGTTCTTCATATTTTATAACAATTTTGCCGGGTATGTGTATTAACGTCTTCCCCTTATCCAGTAGTCAAGCTCATGTTCTGATTGATTCAGTTTGACCTCGAGAGAGTACCTGCTTACTTTTGGTTTTGTGTGTTTTTGTGTGACTCTATAAGGATTTACTTATATTTAATAATTGTTTAAAAAGACACCATTGTTTGACTTTTACTTGTTTCGTTAGATTTTTTATTTTTTAATTCTTAATTGTCAAAGTGGTTGTTATTTTTCTTTTTATTTTTTATATAACTTGATATCACCTTTTCGCGTGTTTGAGTCTTTTTGTGTGTTAGAGTATTTTGTTTTTGTGTTTTGAGTTTTGTGTGAAAAGAAACCATCGAGTCAGTACCTTCCTGAGGGAAACAGGTCATCGGTGGGAGCAAGTTGTAAGGTTGAACGCTGCAAAGGGTAGGTCATTGATCCCTGGCCCTAAAAAGTGCACTGCACAAGGCAATAAGGGACCAGTTGTGAACGAGGACCGCGACGTCATGACCTATTGCGATCTCCAATTCCCGACCACGCGCATCGCGCCAACTCGGTTCATTCTTTTCCTTTTCCTTTTAGTTTTGTTTTGTGTTTTGTTTTAGTTTTTTTAGTCATGTTTTGTTTGTTTTATTTAATTGGTTTTTGTGTCATGTTACACTTTGTCTTTTGCTCTACTTTCTTTTGTAGGATGAAAGACAATTCAAGAGTAGCTCAAGTGGAAAAGCACGCAAGTGAAACTAGTCTCGAAACTATGGTGACCCTTGCGTTTGTGACTAAAAGTCCAAGGCCAGATGTAACAGTAGTAGCCAAGAAAACCTTTTGCGACCATCAAAATATTGTCTCTAAAGCATTTTTCGGCAGCCGTTTGGCTTCTCACGCAAAGTGCAGCCAAGAGGGATCAAAGCTCGCACCATGCGCGCCAATACGGTAACCTACTTTGCCGTCCTTGTATTTTATTTGCTTTTCCGTCATTTTTCTTTTCCTTTTCTATTTTTGTGTGTTTTTATTATTTTAAAGATTCTATGAATTTAATTCTTGGATTTTTTTTTTAAAAATATCCTTTTTTGATTTTTGAGTCCTTTTCATTACTTCTAATATTTTTGAGAATTTGATTTCTTAAAAGTGTCAGACGTAAATATCTTTTATTTTTTAGTCTTGAGTCTTTTTATTATTTTCAAGAGTTATAAGAATTTATTTTCTTGAAATTTTTGAAAGTAAATATCCTTTTTCTTTTTAGATTCATTTTGCATTATTTTCCAAATAAGTGATAGAAAGTGCTCTTGAATGTTTTTCGAACGTAAATATCCCCTATATATTCGGTTGAAGTTTGGAGAAGCACGAAGTATTATCATTTCTTTATTATGAATATCTTGTTTTCCAATCTATTCTTCGTGTTGTTGTTTTTGTTGTATCCAGGACATCTCACTAGGAAATAAGAAACCATGGAAGCAAACTCCCTGAGCATCACAAGCACAGTCCCCATGTGTCTTGTAATATACTCTACTTCCATCTCTATTGATCAGAGGTGAAGAGGATGATAAGCTTTTCATTGGCAAGACAGTGAAGCAGTTGAGGAGAAAATTCGACAAACCCTCATTTCCTTACATCAGGATCATCCACCAGTTAAGCACCCACATGTGTTGTGTGTTGTTTAACCTCACCAGATGCTAGCCTAGGGCAAGGATTGGAAAGGTTAGATGATTTTGGTGAGCCAAAGGATGACACAATCTTTATTAGAGGTACTGATTGAGGTACTAATAGAGATAAAGAAAAAGGGAATAGGCATGCCCTTCTAGTCTCACGTCAACAATGTCCTCCGAGGTGCAGATGCCAGCTATGGCTACAGTATACCTTAGACTAGTCAAGGTGTAGCGCTGTGCAATGTTGTGCCCATGGATGCCTGTCATATTCAGCTAGGAAATCCTTGTGAATTTGACAGAAGAGTGACCCTTGTGACTAACAAGTACTTTTTAATGTTTAATGGTTAGAAAGCTAATAATTTGTCACTTTTTCCTGCATAGGTTTCTACAGCTTGAGAGACAATGTAAGAAGAGAGTGAAAAGAATAAAGTTTTTACAGCACTAGTACATTGAAAGCTGTACAACCATAGGACCGCTCAAAATAGATTTTCGCCCCTCTCCCTAAGAGGATTTGCGAAAAAGTCAATAGTTGTCCTCTTTAGTCCTTTTATTTACATTTTCACCTTTTGCTTACAATGTTAAGCAGGTTTGAAGGTTCACAAAGGAGACTTAAGCTACAAACCCAGACAGTTTGAAACGACTTTGACTCCTCGCTGTGTGATGCGCCCTGTGAAAAGTCTTATTTCCCATAAGGAAAGTACAGTGAGACTGTCGTTCCTCGCTGGATACGCCCTACGAATAGTCCTGTCTTCCCAATGGGAGAGTATAGTTGTCTACTTAAACTTTTTAATGTACCTTATTACCCTAACTTGTCTGTATGGCACAGTAAAATAGGTTCAAAAAGAAGTTTAAGAGAATTTGGAAAATTGAGCAATGTATTTCACTAGTCCTAAGCCTAAGATACGCAGTAAGTCTGTGTCTGTTCATTGCAATATTTCTAATGTTGCTTTGTGTGACAATGCAGATTCGAGGACGAGTCGTTTCTAGCAGGGAGGGGATGATGTTAACATCAAGAGCAATTCCCCCACTTCTTTCAAAATTTCGCAGCATCTCCCTAAACTAACAAGGGATTTTTGCAGCTTTGGTTTAAGAAGCCCCAAAGATACCTAGAATGAGCCCAAGTTGAAGATTTTATCATGTTAAAAGACACTTGGGTAAATACATGGGTCAAGCCCCTCAAACGGGCCTAAAGAGATGTTACATGACATCAATATGCATGTTCAAATTTTAGGACATGCCTAGTTACGAATTTCCCTATGGGAGTCCATGGAAACCCTAATTGTGGATCCAGATCTGTGCCAGTGAGATTCATCAGTAAATATTGTTGGACCTATGATGAAAAACAGGTGAAAGGATTGAAGAAGCCTTGAATTTGCTGATCGAAGAAACCCAACAACAGGCCCAAACCCATCTACCATCTACGAGGCCTAAACCCATTAACTTCAAAAGATTATTCGATAATGGACTTGTAGATACAACGTAGATATGGACTGAAGCCCCTTTCTGAAGGATGAGTTCCGATTAAGGGATTAAAAGGCTTTCTCCAAAGCCCAGTCATTCCCTATACCCAACTTATACTAGGAAAGCTTTTCCTATTAGGTTTATGTTTTAGATTTTCTTAGACTAGAAGGTTTTGTAAGTCTATTCTAATTCAAATAGGATATATGGAGTTTTTCCTTCTAATTATGACTTTATTTTTGTCTTGTTTTTCTCTCTCTTTGGCCGAATTCCATAAGCCATTAGAGTTAGAATAGGTTTTCTTTTCTTAATCTCCAAGTCACTTGGACTTGAGATTACTTTTTAGAAAATGAAGAGACTTCTTGTAATTTCCTATAAAAAGGTCACCCTACACGAAATTTTAAAAGAAGTTTTAGTCTTGAAATTTGTCTTGAATTTGCGAACTCTCCCCCTTGAGTTGTGACTCAATAATCTTGATTTTGCAAGATCAACCGTGTGTTGTCTTGTTAGGAAATCACAAACCTTTTGTTGGTTTCAATAGTTTAGGTTGAACTATTAAGCCCTGTCATGCGTTGACTAAATCACCAACTATTACCCATCCTCTGAATTAATTTTCGCACAAAGAAGGTTAAACAATAGTGTGTTCTCTTGAGTTGAGCGATTCTGCCGCTTTAATCCATGCTTTGGGAGATATAAGGAGAGAATAATTTGAAGGTTGGGACACAAACTAGGATCTTATCGAGAAGCAGGTCAACCTGGTAGCTTCGCTATCATTGTTGACTTGTGTTCCGATGAAGATAACCGTCAGATTGGTCACAACATACCTGAAATTGGTTCCACACACCTCCAAAACACCCACAACTAAAAAAAATTGCTTCTTCTTTTCAATTAAACTCATAAAATGTATTCAGTTTTTTTTTTTTTTTTCATACAAAATTTTCTTTAACATATTTCCGTAATATTGTTCAAGAAAAAATGGGCTCAAGGTCAATGGTTAGGGTGGTGAAGAGTGTATTATCTAAGAGAGTGATTTGTGCCTCACATGCTTTCATATCTTCAGTCCCTGCCACATCAGAACCCGACAATGTCAAACACTTATTAGTCTTTGTAAAAGTTATCAAGATGATAACCTCTTAACATTTTCCTCAATTCTAAGTGATAATTTTTAATAGCTTTAAATTTTTTTGGGTATTTTGATTCATATAAAATACTATTATATAGATATAATTCCTAATTTTGGTTGATATAAGCACAATTTCAATTGATATGAAACAATATTTTTTTTATCAGGAATATGGTTGATATAAAATATTTGGTCAAATTTTTTTGGTCCCTCTTAATATGGATAGTTGCGCTTTTAGTCCCAAATAATAGTACGACTGCACTATTGGTCCCTTAACATTTTTTATTAACATTTTTAGTCATTTTTTACGAAAAAAGTTTAGAATAAAACGGATTAACTCATTTGATCGCTAGTCAAACTTAATTTTTTCTTCAAAATGATTTGTACTATGATGTTTTTAATTAATTTTATGACTTGATTACACATAAATGTTCAACACATTAGATCGACTCACAATCCAAAATAACAGCCAAAACTTTAAATGGGTTGAAAACCGTAATTCCGTCCACATTTGTCAATTTCCTATTTTTTCGTCTACAATTTTTTTTGAGGATTTTTCCGTTAAAAAATTCCGGCACTGATGGGGTTTTGTGAGGCAAACCAAATATTTGCAACCACCACAAAATAAATAACTCGCAATCATAACCCCAACAGATTCCTTTCTTCCCGTCAACATTCCCTTTTACCCTTGTAGTAAAAATTACAGTTGCTCTTCTCCCTCTATGCAAATCTGCCCTCAATCTTTCATTAATCTGCAATCTAGTCCCTGCTGCTGCCCCATTTTGCTCAAAATTAAGTGCCAACCAGCAATAAGCATTAAGATAGGCCATAATTTTAATAAAATCATGAACAAAAAGCACACTAATTATGAACAGCTTAGGATCCTCTGTCACACTTTCCTGTGACACTTTCTGTGACAAATTTCAATTACTTTATTTATATATTGTATTTTCGATTAATTTTTACGTAATACATAATTATTTACACTTTTATATTTTTTAACACGACGGATTTACTTTTTTAAAGGGTTAGAGTATATTAAATTATTAAATATGATTATTATTGCTAAAAAAATCTCAAAAATATATAAAAAATAAAATAATACAAAAAGAATAAAGTATGAAAATAAAAATAATCTACTAAAACTATATATTGTCAATATATATAAATTAACATGAAATACAATTTATAAACAAAGTAATTAAAGTTTGTCACAGGGAGTGTCACAGATGATCTTAAGCCATTATGTATCAAATTCTCTCCCCCCCCCCCCCCCCCCACCCCACCCCACCCCACCCCCACACATAACACTATGCTTGTTCCCAAGCATGACTCTAGATTCAAACACAAGAACAAAAACAAAAACAACACAAATTGGATCCTCAGCATGTAATATATAACCAATAAGATTTACATTCCAATTGGAAATTTTCATAGTATTAAGTATTTACAATGATTATCTCAAATCCCGAATAACTCCCCAACATCAAACAACTCCCCGACATCAAACAACATGCAAGAGTGACATTCAACTCACAAATAATCTCTCATGCACTCAAAGTGTATATGAGACATGTAATCACTCAAATTGAACACATAACTTGTTCTTGCCATAAGCTTGTAAATATATCATATTAGTATCAATCAAATGAAACCAATGCAAAAATCAAAAGGTCTTTGTCATAGAGTAGAATGGGGGTTTAGGACAAAGGGGTAGGATAAACAAAGATAAACAATTA
Organism: Knoxia roxburghii; assembly: GCA_030378225.1. Lineage (NCBI taxonomy): Eukaryota > Viridiplantae > Streptophyta > Magnoliopsida > Gentianales > Rubiaceae > Knoxia > Knoxia roxburghii. The sequence goes on along the minus strand of CM059420.1, from coordinate 5,165,235 downwards.
GGATCAATTATGAAAGCAAGAAAATACTTGACTTTTAATCTTCTACCATCTTACCAATAGTGTCTCATGCAAAACAATAGTAGCCCATAAAGAACCAAACACTAACTAATGCTTTTTTTTTTTTTTTTTTAACCTTATTTTTTCTTTCTATTTCCTTTTTAGAGAAAGAAACTTTGGGTAGTTATGAAAGCAAGAAAATACTTGACTATCAACCTTCCACCATCTTACCAATAATGTCCCATGCAAAACAATAATAACCCCATAAAGAACCAAACACTAACTAAAGCTCTTTTTTTTTTTTTTTTTAACCTTATTTTCCTTTCTCTTTCCTTTTTAGAGAAAGAAACTTATACGCTTTTTTTTTTTTTTTTTCCAAATAACTTGCGGCTTTATTACTTTACATAGGCAGTTTAACCTCGTTGTTTTTCTTTTCCCCTTTTTCCTTATAGCATCACTTATCTCTTTGGGGCTAGCATTGCCTTGTAATGTCTGCCTTCATACCACAAACCCAAGGTTAACAATCAAACACAACTTTTCTCATAATAAGGTAAAAATGAGCAAGTCAAACACAGGTCTTGATTTATTTTAGTGGCTTCCAAATCAAAGAACAAAGTCTAAACTTCAAAAGGGTTCGCTATTGATAAGTATAGAATGTTCGATTTTTAAAGCAAGCCAAAAATGGTTCATCTACTTCCTTTGTCATATTTGCACATTGAAAACACAAGCAATAATAATAAACATAACAAAGCAAGTTCTAAAATATGAAAATTATGTGCGAAAACACTTTTCAAGAAATAATTGAGTACAAGAAAAAACTTTTGCTCATTAATGGCTCAAACCTCAATATCTAAGATTTTGTGTCACTCAAGCATGCATCACCAATTGAGTAATAATAAAGGAAAATTATAATAATCAAAACATTTAACACTACAATTATTTACCACTTCTCATGCTCCTCCTACCAATCACATGATGCATGTTAATTCTCTCACACAAAACACACAACTTTTCCCCCAAACACAAAACACTCCCAAGAACAATAATCCACAAAAACAACCCCCAGACCAAGACTCTACATTGTCTCCAATGTAGAAAATAGGAATAAAGAGAATTGCAACAAACAAAAACACACCACCAAGACATAGTAATAAAAACTAAAGCTAAGACAGGAAGAGAGTCTTCTATATTGTGGAGGAACTGGTGGCTTAATGCCGGCAGGTAAGCGTGGCTTCGTGGGTTTCTTAGTCAGGGCTGGAGACGGTGGCGATGGAACTTCCTCACCGGATAACCTAGAGTCCTCTGACGGCGTCAATGGTGGATGCTTTTAGCTTTGGCTTTCATTCTCACCATTGTTCCTGTTAAATCCAAAAAAAAAAAAAATTAATTAGCCCTTAAATCAAGACAAAGAAATCTGAAAATTAAACGGAGTTTTGCAAGCTTCCGTTCCAAAACCCTAATTGTTGCAGCGAATCATGTATTTTGGATTTCTTATTAAAATCTCTGCAGCAATTTAAACTCAACATGTTTTTTTATGGTGATTAGAAAACCTTTAGCAGTTGCACAATCGACTGGATATTGTTGAGCATGTCAGAATGTTAATCTCAAATCGAAACCTTATGAACGAGTGATACAAATAAATATTAAGACACCAGCTCAAAACGAAAATGGAAACGAGGAAGCTAGTTAGAGGCAATAATCAAGCAGATTACATAATGAAAATACTCTGTTACTTTTCCTTGTCTCTCATAGAAATGGCACAAACATAACTAGAGGTAAGTCAAGAACACATCATTTGGCTTTGATCAATGGTTGTCAAATTGAAGAGGATTAGGATCCAATGTAGCAAATGCAAGTATTTCTGGATCCGTTTCCAACATTTTCATGTCCTGCTCGTTTAAGGTGACCAAAGCTTCAATCCCACCACCAGATCTTGTATCTGTCAAAAATAAGTTGAAGTGCAGTTCACTTCCGCCACCAAAGGTTGACCATATTGGCTTTCCCCACCCAAAATCAGCCTCATAAATGTCCCCGTTGCACAAACTGGTAGTTACGAAAAGTTCACGCCCATTGCACATACATTCTCCAATATTCCTCAGGTCCTCTTCAAGAATCCTGCGAATATTTGCTGATCCATTATCTCCTGTGATGAGTTCAATGAATCGTTCATCTTCAATTTCTGCAATGCTATCCCTCATGCTTTTCATTACTGTTTCTAATTCGATCAGGCCATTGGCTGCTGAATCATTGGACATGGGATGGACATGGGCAACCCAGATCACATTCCCAATTGAATAAGGTGACATGGGCAGCCGAGATCTGATTCTTGGCCTTAGATTCATTGGAAGAATCAAACATGGACTACGGGGTGGCTTTTGCAGGTCTCCCATTCCCATTGATCTCTTCTGAGATGCCAAGGTTGCCCCTTTCCACAGGAGTCCTATGATAGCCAGGACCCGGCTACTTGCTCGAGTTTTTGCCTTGAGAGCAACCAAATCAGAGGCATTAAACACAAACCTCCTTTTCGACATGACCCTCCTCTGTGCTTCTTCAAACCCCGGGCGGATCGATCTGTCAACTTCTTTAGGCAATGCAAATGAGGCATCCTGAATGAAGATAGACGGGGCAGAATACAAATCCGGGCAAATTACTAGCTGTTTGGTCTTCGAATTCGAAATAACCCGTGCTTGAGCCGCCCAAGCTTGCAAAAATGTGAAGTGGGATTGGCCATCGATTAGCTTGTGAGAAGTATAGATTCCAAGTGCAATACCACCACAGTCGAATATGTTAACTTGAATCATGACCATGCAATTCTGAGCTGTGAATGCTTGTAGTGATGATTTGGGGTGAAAGGGTAACAATCTCTCTATTTCGTCATATTTAGGAAGGGATAGAAAACTAGAAATCTCATCTCTCACTCTGGCTTCCACATAATACACCCCTTTATCATTACATTCTATGAACAAACCATCATGGCTCGGTTCTCCAGCCAGTGGATACAAGTGACACAATGTGCGCGACAGAGATTCCTTCAGAACTTCTCTTCTTGCGGCCGCCAACACCTCTACTTCTGACTCATTCTTCGTGCTTGGATCTTTATTTAGGTAGAAATGAACCAAGCCCATGTACATATGAAGATGACATTGATCAAGGATGGATAGCTTGAAGTTCTTCAAATGTTGTGGAGTTGGAATGGACGGCTTCACATTCTGTGTGGAAATGATCTCAACTTTGACAGCTTCCTGGCTGCTGCTAATTCCTCTTATGTATGTTTGGGGGATCCTAATCCTCTTCAAAATGGCAAACCTTACTACATTCATTTTGTAGATTATGGGGCACTAGTTCAACTGTTGGTGTTTATGAGTTTTGCACTTGTTTGACCATGCGAAATTGTGAGTATAAATAATCTCTCAATTTCAAATTATAATAAATTTCATTTCATTTCAATTGTGAGTATAAATACCCAACTCCAATATATTTTAATAATATTTCATTTCTTACCCTTAGTTATTACATTAAGTAAACTTCCTGCTGGTTCCCAATACATAAGTATTAAATAAATAAGGACCTCTAAAATGAATAATGGGATAATATCAAAAATCTTATTGAGTTTTACTTGCATGTCAAACACCTTTCTAAACTTTAGAAAATATAAAAAAATCTCAGGTTCACTAATTAAACTTGGAAAAATGACTAAAAACCCAACCAAATGAAAGTCAAGATATTAACCCTATTAACCGTCAGCGTCTCCTTCAAACTTCAATCGGCGTCTTCTTTAAACTCTCGTGGCCGTCTTCGTTTTTTCAGGTGTAAAAATTCTGTTAGCAATCAATCATTACTAATACTTACTCTTTTTACGCGAAGAAGATTAGATATGGCCGACGAGAGTTCCATACACCACTGGTTTCCATCTGATAATTTAAACGGGATTAATTAATTTATTGGCGGCGAGTTTCCTTTGTAGATTCAATTTATTTTATAGAAAGAGATGCTTCCATTTTTCAAACGAACATGTACTTGTAAAGACTCAAGGCTGCCATTAATGGGAGCTTTGACCAATACTTTCATATTGTTTCATAATTATTTATTCTTTTTAATTTTAGTTTCCAGCTTGTGATCTCATCTAATGGATTGATTTAATCTCTAAAGCTAATCAAATGATCTCTGTCAACAATTGGTTCACATTCATTCAATGATCAAATTCAAGCATCTAAGAAAACTTGATTTTTAATCAACTTTTTCTATCTCTTGTATTGAATTGCCTTCCTATAAAATTACTTTAGGGAAGTTCAAGCATCATCCTAAAAAGACTAGAGGAGAGGATAGGTCCTAGGTGTCACTCTTATCTATTCATCTCTTTTTGTTGAGTCTAGTTTGAGTTTTTTAATTGGCTTTTTAATCGACTTTTTCTACCTCTTGTATGAATTGCCTTACCATGAAACTACTTTAGGGAGTTTTATTTACACTTTTCTTTTCCTTCGCAATATTTCTAATTCAATCTATTCATCTGGGTGCGTAGATTTTTTTTTTTTTTTTTTTTTGGATATTTTGATTATGTTAGATATGGATTTTGGATTGGTGAAAAAAATTTGATCAAAATTTTTGTAATTGTGGTTACTTTTGAAGATAATGGTAATTTTTGTATTTTACATTGAATTGTTATCTTGTAAGGACAAATTTGTGTAGACACTTATATTTTAGTTAATAAATATTAATATAATTGGATATATAAGTAAATCTCATGAAATTTTTATATTAACCCAATAATAATTATAGTTTACTTAAAAATTATAATAAAACTTTTATTTTTACTTATTTATCTTCTTATAACACCCTTATGATTTGAAATAAAGGGAGTAAACACTAAACAGAGAAGGAAACTTCTTGGCACGATTATATAAAACTGACGAGGCAGGCTGGCGATACGACTATGATCCACAATTCATTCCCCAATTCCATTTCTTCACACGGCGGTTCAACCCACAATTCATTCCCCAATCTCACTTCTTCACACGTCCACGTGATTTCTTTCATGGGGAATTACATCTACTTTTCTCTTGTTTGATCAAACTATTCATACTCACTTATAATTTTTGATAATTTATATATCATTTAACAGAACTTAAATATTAAAAAATGTTAAAAAATAAAAAAATTTGGTGATTTATGGTCAAAATGAATTTGAGTGATTGTAAGTTTAAATTTTTTCAATGATGTTTTGACTCAATAAAAATGGTTACGTTAGTAGTTTTGCTCTTTTTTTCGTCAATTAGGATGTTCATTATTATAAGTCTGGATTGTCGAGAGAAAAAATGTAATTGTCAAAAATCTTGATGGGTATCGATAGTTTGACTAAACCACGCCTTGATATGAAGTATCGATAGTTTGACTAAACCACGCATTGATATGAAGTATCGATAGTTTGACTAAACCACGCATTGATATGATTTCGTCTACTTGAAGGGAGAAGCACGCTTTAATTTGCCCTAATCTAGTGCTCACTCACCAATTATGGATGGAATTAATGGTTTTAGAGATTTGGCCTTCAAAAGGAATAACTTGTAGTTTGAAATCACAATAGTATCCACCCTTCTGTTGACATACTCTTTTTATGCATAAGAGATATCTAAAAGAGATAACACTCAAGTTTTTAATTGTCTTCTAAACATGAGACTTATGGCCAACCACGCCCTTCAATTATTTACCTTTTTTACTAACTTTATAAATAAGGTAGCTAGTAAAAGATACACTTCCCTTATATTACAAATCAATCCTATTCTACCCCAACCTATCCTTAATAACTAAGGACTTATTTAAGGAAAAATAAATCAGCCAAAAATAGACAAGAAAAACCGTGTCCTTGCCGGTCCTAGATTCCCCTTCCCTTTCTTCCCTTCTTTGGTGAGATTCTCTTCTAGAATGTAGGGTTGAGTGAGGTTCTTTTTAGATGCAAGGGTTGACCAATCCTCATTGGTCTTCATGGGATAGATTACAACTTAATGGACAGCCCACAGGGTAAAACGCATTCACAATGGATATACAAAACTCCTTTTGAGTGGCCATGACTCTAGAAAACAAGATAGAATTAAACGTGCCTAAAACATAGTGGGCCAAAAAAACTCAACAAGAACAAATAAATTTAAAAACTCTTAATGTTGGAACCACCTAAATACATCTAGTGGATCGTTTAAGGAATATGCTTGAGCCTTTTTATAGGAACTTTAAATAAGTCCTTTGTGAACTTATTGACATTCATTATTTTTGTTTTGCACAAAGGTAATTTTTAATGGACTCTTCAACTTTGCTTAGCCCCAAATGCTCATTGAATGGGTCTTGTGTCTTCAATTTGGGCTAGAAACTTAAGAATGGATCTATGTGAAAACCATACTTGGATTGAACTTGGTGTGCATCTACAAGGATGGGTGGTTGGAGTAGGGAACCCTATGATCTATGATCGTATCATGTCCAAATACCACTCATTTTTCTTATTTATGACTCATGAATTATATTTTTTTTTTATCAAAATGTCATTATTTATAACATTTTGATAAAAAAAGAGTGACAAAAAAAAAAAAAAAAAAAAAATAGACTACATTAATAACACCGTTCCTTTTCTACTAATGTTAACCAATACTTCTCTTTTTCCTTTCTTACAATTGCCGTATGTAACATATTGGACGAGAACTTTCTATTGAAATCCAAAATCAACAACTTTCAGTAAAATCTTCGTATGGTCACCTTCGTTTCCTTTTTTAAATCGGTTTGAGAATAGTATTTGGATATTCACTAACCCAATTTTGGACTCTCAATATCACAGACTAAAGGGGCGCAGATTTGTTTGCCAATACTATCCCCCATGCCCGGAGCCAGAACTAACTTTGGGAGCAAACAGGCACACAGATCCTGCTTTCATCAACATTCTCTCACAGGATCAGATTGGTGGCCTGCAATGCCTGCATAACAATCAGTGAACCGACGCGCCACCCATCCCAGGAGGTTTAGTAGTTAACATTGCAGATTTTCTCCAGGTTAGTATATTCTATATCTTCAGAAGTTGTGCTTTTTTTTTTTTTTTTTTTTGAGAACAATCTCACATGCCCCAGCGGCAACAAATAAAGTGAAATGTAGCAATATTGGTCAGATTGTGTCAAACGACCAGTTTAAGAGTGCAGAGCATAGAGTGATTGCTAAGAAAATAGGACCCAGAATTTCAGTGGCAGGCTTGTTCAACGGTGTGGCTGTCCCTGCGGTGAGCTATGGTCCTGCCAGGGAGTTAATATCAGAAGAAAATCCTGCAATTTACAAGGAATTCACGATCCCAGAATATATCAGCCATTACATAGCAAGGTCCGATGATAACTGTTTCAGGATCTGAGCCTCCAACTATGTAATACAAGTTGCATATTATCAATGAGAATAAAAAAGTTGTGATTTACAACGCCTGGTCTTTTTGCTGATTATTTTAAGTTTTTAAAAGAGAACTGTTTGGTTTGTTAATTGAGATGTTTTAGATAATAAGATAAATGCAATTTTTGAGTTTTTTTTTTTGGTATATTTTTTTAAAAAAATTAAATTGTCTCTATTTAATTATAGAGATTTAATAGGATAGAAGGTATATATTTTGTTTAGAGAAAGTGTTGTAATTAAAAAATAATATTATTTTTTAAATTAAATAATAATTGATCGTCAATTTGTGTAAATAACGTGGTTCAATTATAGAGATTTATTAGGACAGAAGATATATATTTTTTTTAGAGAAAGTGTTGTAATAAAAAAAAATATTGTCTTTTAAATTAAATAATATTTTAATTTCTGGAAATAAGGTGGTTCCGATGATCTAGTTAGTGGAGAATCAGAAACGGAGAGTTTTCCCCTTTTATGGTTAACTTTTTGGTCAGTTTTAAAAATGTTAATTTTAAGAACGGGTGATTACCCTTTCTCAATTTTACTATCTAATTCGAGCGGACAGTTGATTGTTGAACATGTTTATGGTCGGTATGTGACTTTTAGATGTCAAAGGCATCGTTAGAGTAATCTCATAATTCTTATGGGATGGAGATAATGGGGTCGTTTCATGAATTTTTCTTCCTTTTCTTTTGTTGATAAAGAATTGAAGGGAGATAGTATATTAAGTATTTAATTGGTTTTATTTTTTCTTTTAAGGAATCTAGATGAATGAAATTCAACAAATACAAAAGGAATCTGGAACCAATCCCAAAAGAATAGCATGCACAAATGATGCAATTTGCATAGCAGCGTGAAATTTTTATGATAGGATATAATGTATGTGCATCCAGAACCAAACATACATGTAATTAGAAAGGATTAAAATGTATTTTTTATTTAATTTAATTTTAAATATAAATTATTTTTTAATTATCTTAATTATTTTTAAAATAATAAGATAAATATCTTATTTTCATCTTTTCACCCCCATTTTTTCTCTCCAACTTTCTTAATATCTTTCCCCTTTTCACTTTCCTCCCATTTTTGTTAACGCTCCTATCATTTGGTGTCCATTCTATTTCATTATTTTATTTTTTCTCATGAGTCGCTATTGCTTTATACAACGTTAAATTCAATATCAAAATTCTTATTCGAATTTTTTGAGAAACTGGTATTACAATTTTCGTGATTATTCCTTTTACCATATATCTAGTATTTTTTCATATTTTTCAAATTTATTTATTCCAATGATTTTCTCTTTTTTTTTTTCAACAATGAAATTCAAAGAGGATGTCCATTGTATTTCTAGACAAAGATAAATATTATTACATTTTGCGAAAAAATAACATATATATTATGTATATTTACCAAAATTACATGTATATTATGTAATAATTATATGTATATTACGAAGATATGACATGAATATTATATTTTCATGTATATTTTACAAAACTTATATGTATATGATGTAATAATTATATGAATATTACGAAAATGTGACATATATATTATGTATATTTCATCAAACTTGTATGTATATTATGTATAATAATTATGTGTGTATATATATATATATATTAGCAACAGTTCCACAAGCCCTAGTTTCTCAAAAAAATCTTATAAGAATTTTGACATTGAATTTGACGGTTGTAAAAAGTAATAGAGACTGATGAGAGATATAAAATTTTAAAAAATAAAAAAGAGTAAAATCTAAAATTGGTCATCATATTATATTGAAATTCGAGTTTTAATCATCATGTTTTGGAAACTATTTTTTTGATCACCAACTTTTATATTTTGTCACAAAATTGATCATTCCGTTAAGTTGAATCGTTAACACTTAACAAAAACCCTATTTTTTTAGTAAATTTCAAAATTAGTCATCATACTATAATGAAAATTGGGTTTCGATCATCCTACTTTAGAAACTATTTTTCAGTCATCAACGTTTGTATTTTGTCACAAATTTGGTCACTCCATTAAGTGTGACCGTTAACTTTAGTAACGAACTATTTTGATAGGGGTATTTTTGTGTTTTTTCCTTTAATTTTCTCATTTTCTTTTTTTTTTTTTTTTTTACTTTTTCCTGTCAATTTTTGCCACCACCTTTCAAATTTTAATTTATTTTTTCTTTCTTATTTTTAGAATCTTATCTTTTTTTAAAAAAAAAAAATCATTTTTTTACTTTTATCTCACTTAACACTCAAACTCTTCTTCAACTCATTAGTGTTTCTTGTGAACCCGATGCATGATTTGTTGTATTCTTCTGTTTAGTTGAGGTCAGATACCATGTCTCCCTTTTAAAAAAAAAAAAATAGTGTTTTTATTTTAAAAAATAATAATAAAATAGAGAGATATATCTTCCAGTTTCTGAACTAATTTTAATTAAAAAACAGAGTAAGTAATTTTTTTTTTTTTTTAAAGGAAGAATATGGACGCGTATGTATTTTATTTTCCAAACCTTTTGGAGATGCCGGCAGCGCTTCTGAAGCCTCTGAGGCATAGGCATCATGGGCTTGGAGCTATCACGGATTTTGGGCTTTGATCCTTAAGCTTCGACTACATTCATTTCATTTAAATTTTCATTATTCGGCACTGAATATAAAATTTTAATTAATTTTATATTATATGAGATGAATTCATCTAAATCCATGTCCAAAAAAAAGCTATGAAAACGATAAAATTGTTCTTTTTTGACATAATTACATTCTCATGAATCAAATCAGATATTGCAGCGATGAATCTTTAGATACAGGATGAATGTAGATTTTAAATTTTCGTAAACAAAATTACAACGATATATAAAATAAATATCGATCTAAATTTAATAAAAATAACTCTATTAAAAAAAATTAATTATTTAGAAAACAGTCGCTCCGTCCAACCACCGCACAACGCTGCCCCTGTTTGGATACATCTGTAGTAGATAATGACGGCAACCTAAATCTTCTGAGTGACGCATCCTTCATTCCCTTGAAAAAACAAGACAAAGAAGTCATGCTTTTATATTTGCTTTTGACTTCTTGGCTTGGACTCTTGCAACGTATCCAAATTTTAGGATCTTACTATTTGTAGCTCAAATTTACTATTTGTAGCTCAAAAAAAAAAGTGAAATGACAAAACTGCCCCTAACATATGAATAAGGTATATACTTCATGCAATACAAAATACATATCAAAACAGACAAAACTCCTTCAAAAATCAAACAAAACCATTCGAAATCATTCCAAAAAACGTTCAAAATCGTCGAAGCAAATTGGAACACATATTTTGGTTAGTTTGGGACAGCGTCTACTCCAAAATATACGCAAATATGGTACGAATTTAACACTTTTGTATAGTTTTTTTCATACTGGTGTAAAAATCGCACATGTTTTGCGAAATTTGATGGAAAAATCGCATGTAATTGGCGAAGTATCAGGAAAAAATCGCCCAGCTTAGGTGATTTTTTGTGGAAAGTTCGCCAATTGCATGTGAAAATCGGGAGAAAATTCGCCTGCAATGTGCGAATTTTGCTGAAAAATTCGCACAATGCAGGCGAATTTTCTGACAAAATTCGCCCACTGCAGGCGAATTTTGCAGAAAAATTCGCACAGTGCAGGCGAATTTTTCAGCAAAATTCGCACAGTGCAGGCGAATTTTGCTGAAAAATTCGCACAGTGCAGGCGAATTTTTCAGCAAAATTCGCACATTGCAGGCGAAATTTATCCCCATTTTCACATGCAATTGGCGAACTTTCCACAAAAAATCACCTAAGCTGGGCGATTTTTTCCTGATACTTCGCCAATTACATGCGATTTTTCCTTGGAACTTATATCTTTTAATTGTATATGTAATTACTTATTTTTGGTATTAATTTGATGAATGTCGCAGGATCCAAATGGATTACCAGACATTCAGAGGGATTTGAGTCTCGAGTTTCAGTGTCCTGGTTTTTTTCCAACTGAAGAACAAGCATATACGTATTATTCGGAGTTGGCTCTTACATTTCGCTTCGAGCTGATTAAAGTGGGGTGGGGTAACAATGGAAACTCAGTCACATATCGTTGCAATAGATTCAAAGATCCGGTTGAACAAGGGCCTCTCCCACAAGAGAGGAAGAACACTAGCCGGCGAGGATGTAAGTGCAGGTTCAAGTTATATTGCAAGGTGGTGAAGGATAATGGTTGGTGGGTCAGAGTCACACCAGGTCCGAATTCAATGCACAATCACACTGCTATAGTGTATCCAGAGGGTCACAGGCAGCTTAGCCGCATGAGTGCTGGCGCAAGGGAGGTTGCTAGGACTTTGAACAATGCAAATATGAAGCCAAAATTGATTAGGAATCATCTTGCCGAGACGTATCCTGAAGATAATGTGACAGTGAGGCAGCTAAACAATCTTAAAGCTGATGACAGGAGAGCAAAGTTCGAGGGTAGAAATATTGCGCAGCAATTTGTTCATTACGCCGAGGAGAAGCATTACTATGTAAAAGTTTTGACAGAAGAGGGCACAGGTGTTATCACACATGCATTCATTGCCCATCCAATTTCCATCCAGCTGTTGAACAGATATTATTGGGTGATTGTGGTGGACGCGACATACAAGACGAACAAGTACAAGATGCCACTCTTTCAGATTATAGGTATGACTCCTTCCAACAAGAATTTTAATATTGCATGTGCCCTTTTGAGAGATGAGAAAAGAATTAGTTATGATTGGGTTTTTGAACAATTGAGAGGGTTGTTGGATGCTGAAAATGTACCTAGCGTTATTGTTTCTGATCGCGAAATGAGTTTGATGGATCCTATAAGGGATCATTTTCCTGGATCACACCACCTGCTGTGTTTGTGGCATATCGACCGCGATGTTGATAATCAGTTGCGAAAGCTTGTTGGTGAGGGTGATAGGAAAAAAGCAATAAAAAAGCTTTGGAAGGGAATTGTTAATGCGGCAACAGTTGAAGAGTATGAAGTGTTACTGCAGCGGTTGAAGAGTGGTTATTCTGTAGTTGCTGGATCTGTTGTTGTCTACCTGGAGAGGACTTGGCTGTCCTATAAAGAGATGTTTTGTAGGGCTTGGACAAACAAGATTCTGCACTTTGGCAATACTAGCAGTAACAGAGTGGAGAGTACGCATGCCGCACTGAAGGATTGGATGAATGCTGGCACACATTCACTTGACACGCTATTTGGGGTGATTGACGACCACGTCAATTACCAGTTATCACAGATAAGGTACATTTATTAATTAGATTAATTCGCCTTTTTCGGTATTTATTTAATTTACGTACCTTTGACTTTATTGATGTAATTTTAGGGAAACCCTTGAGGCATGCATTTCCAAGAAAGCAACAGCTATGTTGTGTTTCCCGTATGAATTATTGAATGGCCATGTCTCTCACTATTGTTTGGAGTTAATCAGCGAACAAGTTGAAAAGATTACCAAGTTGGGTAATGATTTGTTCGAGAGATGTGGATGTGTCTGCAAGGCCACGCATGGGATCCCTTGTGCCTGTGACATATGGAAGTTGAGGGAATCGCACGACACGATCACCGTGGAAATGGTGCACGATTTCTGGAAGCGGTTGACGATTGAGACATCTGAAGTAGATTCGAACACATTATCTGCAGAACTTCAGTAAGATTTACATTATGTATTTTATTTTATGATATTTTGATTCATTAACATACATTTATACAAATAATTTTAATTTGTTGTAATTCATTGTTTTTAACAGATACTTTCGCCAGAAAATCGTTCCTCAATTCGAGAATAGTCCACGCGTGGTGCAGCGAGGTCTGATTGCAGGCACACGTCGCGCTGCTTTCTTCATCCGTGCAGAAACGGTGGGCCGCTGTCGCGGGATGGTTTTCCCCGCAACCTACAAGAAAGTGCAAATAATAAGTTAGAAACATGCAAATTGTAAATAATATTTAAAAGTAATACAAAACTAATGTAAACAATTTTACCCATAAAATTCGCACATGATGTGCGAATTTTAGGGTAAAATTCGCACATCATGTGCGAATTTTGCCCAAAAATTCGCACATCATGTGCGAATTTTACACCACAATTCGCACATGATGTGCGAATTTTGGTGTACAATTCGCACCTCATGTGCGAATTTCACCCTAAAATTCGCACATAATGTGCGAATTTATGTGTAAAATTCGCACCTCATGTGCGAATTTTACACCACAATTCGCACATGATGTGCGAATTTTTGGGCAAAATTCGCACATGATGTGCGAATTTTACATCAAAATTCGCACATGATGTGCGAATTTCAACCTAAAATTCGCACATCATGTGCGAATTTTACCCTAAAATTCGCACATCATGTGCGAATTTTAGGGTGAAATTCAATAATTTAACTGAAATTTTACGCTTTTTACCTGTCCAAACAATCCTTTCCCCTTCCCGGGACGCTGTGGTGGTTGAGATCCGCCGGCATCCATTACGTGCGATTTTTTTGGAAAATTTGTTTCGTTGGTCTGAGAGAGTTTGGTTAGAAAATCTGAAATGACTTATGATTTTGTAAGGTTTGCAGACATATATAAAAGCGAAATTTCATTGAAAATTCGCCTAACACAGGCGAAATTTCCACGAAAATTCGCCTGTGTTAGGCGAAATTTCCATGAAAATTCGCCTGTGTTAGGCGAAATTTCAAGGAAATTTCGTCCCACTTATGCGAAATTTCCTGGAAATTTCGCCTGACACAGGCGAAATTTCATGGAAATTTCGCATAAGTGGGGCGAAATTTCCTTGAAATTTCGCCTAACACAGGCGAATTTTCATCAGTTTTTCGCAAATTAGGTCCGATTTTTTATGTTTATTTCGCACATTGGGTCCGATTTTTCATTACATTTTCACATTTTCTATTTTAAGGGCAATTTTGTCATTTCATCAATTTTTTTGAGCTACAAATAGCAAAACTGAGCTACAAATAGCAGCCCAGAAATTTTATTGCTTTTCAGTTTTTGCAATCTTCAACAATCTATTTGCTCGTTTGTCGGTTCAAAAGTAATAACATTTACTTATTTAATTAAAATAATATAATAAATACAATTTTAATTTTAAAATAAAGATAAGATATATACATATATATATATATATAACGTTTAACCCGAAATAATGTCACACCAAAATTAACTTTCCCAATTGATTTTTATCATTTTGGACATAGTTCTTTTTAAGAAATACTAATTTTTCTAAATATAATGACATTTATATTCTTATATTTTCCGTTCAATCATATTAAAATAGTGTGTATATAAATAATTTTTTTAAAAAAATTTACACATAAAAAATTATTTTACTATATTTTTTTCCACTCCCACTTTTACGCATTAGTTATAAACTATGTAGAGTTATGGACAATCATGTTAATTAAATATATTAAATATAAAATTATAGGTAATAATAGTAAAAATATAAAAAATTATACCTTTCTTCTAGAAAAAATGATTTTAAATAATATTCTTACATAAGATTGAAAAAATAGAAAGTAAGACCTGGTAATGTAAAATATTATTTTCTTCAAATATAAAAATTAAATACTATTAAATTCAGTAGCCACACACTTAGAATTTTAGCCTAGCTAGTATTTTCTGAGCAAGGAATTTAAATGAAACACGTTTGCTGGATCTGTGTCGATATCTGAAATGCGTGCATTATTCGGTGGAGGTTGAGTTGAAATCCATATAAAAATATAGCCTATTTGTCTCACAATAATAGTTTTATTTGAATAACCTATAAATTTATATTTTTAATATAATATAACACATACAAACTATTTATCTATTATTTTTTTTAAAAATATAATCTCACAAGTTTTAACGAATAAGATAGACTAGCAAAATTAGTTACCGTTTTATTTAAATAATTAAATAAATAAATAAAATATAATGAGGAATGTCAAAATTTACCCAAACCTTGAATCTAAACTAAGTATAATTCACATACAAATTATTTATTTATAACGTTTATTTATAAATTTATATTTTAATTATAAATCACATAAATTATTATACAATCATATTGATAATAGGATTGTAGTATAGTGATTGGCTCTTCTCGATTAAAATTAATAAATTTTGAGTTTGAATTATCTAACTTTTGATTTTTTTGTAAAAAAATAAATTTATACAATCATATTAATTCAAATTTGAAAAGTAAATAATATGTATTAATAAAAAAATAAAGTTCTATTATTTTGATGAAATAAAAAATAATTTTAAAACAAAACTATTATTATAAAATAAAGAATATAATAAATTTGATAGATCAACTAAGGTGACATTCATTAATTAGGTTTTATTTAAAATTTATCAAAAATATTAAATTATATATATATATATATTTTTTTTTGAAGCACTCTATTTTTTCACCTTACGTATCACTGTGATCCATGTTGATGGTACAACTGGACCAAGTGAATGAAGACGTTTATGGGGCGAAATGATGAAAGTGTTCGCACTTGCTACTCTGTTACGGTATGAATTCATTAAGTAATAATCTCAATTCTCAAACATATTTTCAAAAGCTTCCTTCAAATTTCAACCTTTTCAACTCCAATGGTCCCATAATCCATGAAATGCAGCGTAAATTAACATGCTTAAGTTTCTTGAAAAAAAAAAAAAAAAAAAAAGACAGCGACACACCACTTTACCCTATATTTTAATTATTCAAAATATTCTTATAAATATAGTGATGTTTAGAATATTGCTCAGTATTTTATTTTTTTATCTTATAATAATAATTATATTTAAAAATTATTTTTTTTAAAATGATAGTTTAATTTTTATATTTTTATTGTCAATGCATATAATTTTACTGTTAAAATTTAAATTAATAGAGTTTTACATCTATAACCTATTGATTGATATTTTTTATTTAAAATCATAAGGTTATTTAGGAATTTAGACGGCCGTCAAATTCATTTTGGTGCATTAAATAATAGCCTCAAAACCACTATAAAAGGGCCTCAAGGCTTAGCCTAATTTCATCAACAAACATCATAAATTAATCATGTCTTCCCTTGGATACTTCCTAGCTATCTTAATTGGGGTGGTGGCGCTTCTCGCTACTCCCTCTCTGGCTCATGATCACCACAAACCACCACCATATGAGCATAAGAAACCACCACCCCCGACACCAAAACTGCCTCCCATTGTAATCCGGCCACCACCACACGAGCATAACAAACCACCGACACCAAAATTGCCTCCCATTGTCACCCGGCCACCACCACATGAGCATAAGAAACCACCACCACATGAGCATAAGAAACCACCACCCCCGACACCAAAATTCCCTACCATTGTCACCCGGCCACCACCACATGAGCATAAGAAACCACCACCCCCGACACCAAAATTGCCTCCCATCATTACCAGGCCACCACCACTTCACAAGCCACCTACTTTGCCACCTAGAGTGTACAGGCCGCCACCAGTTCACAAGCCGCCGCCACCTCATCATGGCGGATACTATCCACCCGGACACAAGCCTCCAACTCCCAACTGATGATATATATGTTCATGGTTGATGACTGCTGCGTTCCCTGGATCAGTTCTTAAATTACTTACTAGTATTGAAATAAAAGGTTCATGTATTCGTGCCATCTGTAGCATGACCCGCGTTTTCACTATAGCCGATATTTATTAGCCTACCACTTATACTAAAAATGCTCTGGACATTGTTGGTTTCTTCATATTTTATTCTGAATATATAATGAGCAGATATGATTATAATGTCCATTGTTTTATTATTATTCATGCACAATAAACCTACTTTATTAGTGGACACTAAAATTATAATAACATATGATTATATAAAATTAAAAAGTAGAGAGTTTTAACCTAGTAATTGATAGTTCCGCTTAAAATTAATAAATTTTGAATTTGAGTCGTTCGGCACAGAGATGGAGCTCCTAAATTTGATTCTCACATAGGCTTTTCCCATTTACATTGAAATAAAATAATATGAAAATATATAATTTTAAAACAGAGATTAAATAACAACATGGCATCACTTAGTCCAATTGATTTAGATCCTGACGAAAATATTGACGAGTTCTAATTCCAAAAGAAAGAAAATTAAAATACACAAAAATATTTATATTATATCATCTTATCATATATCGAGTTTGCTAATTTCTAACATTATTATTCACGTCTTCTAATTTTATATTCACAAGTTTTTACGGAATTTTTCATATTGGGTATATTAACCATGATGCAATGAATTGTACTATGTTTTTAGTTAGAAGAAAATATATGTTATTTTTATAGTTATAAGTGTGGTTTAAAATTTTAAAACAAAAGGTAGATAGTTATGTAAAATTTTATTAATTAATATTTCAAGATTTTAAATCATTTCATTTTAACTAATTATATAATTTAAATAAAAAATTTTAGAAGTTAAAATAGATATAGATATATATATATATGTATATAGAATAACATTTAGTTTGATGAAAGATTTAGTTGAATTCAAAATATAAATTTAAAATTTATTAAAAACATAAAGAGCGTTGCTATTTCTCACCTCATTTTATTCAGTCCTATCCCCTAGATCATATTATTCTTTTAATAAATATTTATTAAATAATAAATAATAAAAATTATTTCAAAAATTTTTTAAAAAAATTTGCCCCCCTCATGGACTGAGGTCCTCCATGGGGAAGGGATGGCGAGGAGTGCCACTTGTGTTTGAACAAGCGGTAAGTTCAAATATCTGAACAAGTTCAAGTGGGGTGATTCCTGAAATCTTGAGCGAAGGCGACGTGTGTTACTTGTATTTTTTTTCTTCTGACATTTTTAACCTTAATCACTTGTAAATTCGTAACCACAAATTGTTGCAGAGTTGTTTGGTGAACTTCTCTCGAAAAGTTGGTTCTTAAAAATGCAATTTAACGGGACTAAGTCAGCTTTCTTAGAAAGTGTGAATTAAAATTTTTGTAACAAAATAGGCGGGTGTCATTTTTTCATGTGCATCGTGGAGGACAACCACCTATGGCCTCTCCAGTCGGCTGGCTGCATTGATCATCCGACCGGCTCGTCCAGTAGATTCGCTGGTCCTCCAAAACAAAACGATAAAATAACCATGGTATTTAATCCCCAACTTTCATCTCGCCAGTCCTCCACCTACCGCTGTCTATATGTGTGTAACCATCTAGAATTTTACTTGAATATCTTGTTAAGTATTATTTTAAAATTTATCTTCGATTCCTTTTTTTTTTTTTTTTTGGTACAAAGAATAAGATCGTAACCTAAGTGATTCGAAGTCAACACTTATTATCTTAAATGTGGAGTGCTAACTATTGTGTCATGTCATCTTCGATTCCTTTTTATAAAATAGTTTAATAAATAGAATAGATACTTTTTGACTTGTTATTTTCTCTATTATATATATATATATATATTTGATATAAAGGTGACTCGAAGTCAAAAATCTATTGTCTTAAGTTGGAGTGTTTACTAGTGGACTGTCTATACTTATTTTTAATAGTGAGTAAAATTTTTATTAAAATATTATTCACTTTTAATATACTAATTTTTTATTTAATAATAAAAATTTTAATAAAACTGAACAAAAAACTGAAAGAAAAAATAACCATAATTGGGTGACTATTAGTTCAAGTGAAAACAAGTAAAAAATACCTCGGCCAAAACCGTCCTCCGCTAGCTTCCGGCTATTCATTTTGGCAACCGCCAATTGTCACTGCCGTAGCGCCACAACACATTTCCAGTGACTTTCCCTGATACCTCATGTTTAGTTTATAAGCAGTCACCTATTTCTCCCCAGTGAATTTGATATTTCTAATCTCCTTCTTAGGGGACATTCATCAAATGGCTTACCTACAATATGGAAAGAATGTCCTGCGCCGGGGTTCCAGTGTAGGGCTTCCAAACCCGCTTTTTTTCATGGCTCAGGGTGTTCGGTATCGAAAATTAGAAGTCATCCTCACTTCAGTAAGTGTAAAGTTTACATTTTTTTGGGGGATGTTTTCAAGAATGTATTTCAAATCCAATCCTTGTTTGTCAGCTAGTTATGTTTATTTCTGTTGAACTTTTGGCACTTACTTGGATGCAATTGTGTTTGTAGACCATTCACAAACTGGGAAAACCGGGGGATACAGTGAAGGTTAAAGCGGGTTTTTTCCGGAACCATTTGATGCCAAAGTTTCTTGCAGTCCCAAATATTGAGAAATTTGCGCATCTTGTTAGAGAGCAGCGCAAGGTTATTCTTCTTCACTTTTTTGTTCCGTTTACTCTTGATTTCCTGTTTTTGATGCCTAGTTGCTGGGTTCTTAAATTTTGGTGACTTTGTGTCAATAATGAATGATCAGTGATAGGGTAGGGTGAGTTCTCCTAATCATTTCAGTAATTTCAAGGTACTTGTGTCTGTTTCTTATGTGGTTTCATGAATATTTATATGACATAAATGTTAACTGAAAGGAAGTTAAGCAGATGACAACTAGGTGTAAGACGCTGCTCCTACTTCCAGGAGCTTGCGGGTTTGAGTCACTAACCCCCATTGATCCTCTTAAAGAAAAGGAAATACAGAAAAGGAAGGTTACAGATTTTGGAGTGATCAGGTTAAACAATATTGCAAAGGGTGTTTCTTGCTTTGGAATAGATAAACTAACACAGAAGTTCATCCTGGAATGGAACAGTGGTCTTTCCTCACTTTTTGCAATGCTTATGCATGAGGGCTTCTGTAGTTGGGGTTTTTATTGTTTCTCTATGTTTATTTCCTTTTTGGCATTAGATTTTAAACTGGTAATCTCTCTTCAAAAAATTCAACCCCTCTTTTGTAAAGGAACAGAAAGATGAGATTTTCCTTACCCAACTCAAATGACTTATGTATGAATTTGTGTGGAAAAATACATATATATATATATATATTTAGATATTTTTTTTCTTCTATTCCAATTATATGATTAGAGGAAAGAAATTCTTTATTAATCATATCCTCTTAGTTTATTTACTTTGACAAACTTTTCTCTAATTTCTCTCAGAATCCATTAGAATTGAATACCCTCCCAATTAACGGCTCCTAATTCTGGCTACTACTGGTTTCTCCTTCCCAACATTTAGGCATTTCTTATGGGACTAAATTTGATTTGTTTAGGTATATGGGAATATGTTGTGGGATGCATCTAAATGATGTCATGTGATGCCTTTGGCTTCCACACTTCTCTTACTGCCATGTTTGTTTTCTTGTATATACTACTGAGAATCTGCATTATTTAGATTTATGACCCTAAAGAAGTTGAAGAGGTTAAAGTTATTATCCCAAAGACTGAAGAAGATAGGATGAGAGAATATCAGACTGCAGCAAGACGCCTTGATAGTGCTATGTTGGTACGTGTTTTCTAGTGCTTCTTTTTGTCTTCCAAAAGTATGATTGCAAAAAGTTCTTCTTGCTGCTGCTTCTATTTATTATCCTTGCTTTATGTTTCTGAATTCCTTTTTCTCCTTTCCTTTTTGGGTTCTGATTTTAGTAGGTTTCTTCATGATTGTTTTTAGGTATGAAACAAATTTGTTAACTGTCTAAACCTGATATTTTCAACAAGTATTTTTGCAAATAATTTATGAATCAGAAGCACAAAACGTAGGCTTCCGTCTGTAAATTGGTTTAACTCTAGTAGCAATCTTCAGGTTCTGCGTAAGTTCACTTTGGTTGAAGATGAAGTGCGTGAACCTGTGACGAAGGATGAAATTATAGCTGAGGTATGATTTTATATCCATTTTCCCTTGGCATTTCTGCTTTTTTGTATTTGCATATTCATGTTATCACTCAAGATATAGTCATGTTAATAATGAATGTGTAAGTTTCCTTTGCTAATATCCTTTGTAATGCCAGTGTTGGACTAGTAATTTAGTAGACAAGCGCATGATGAATGTGGTGAAAATTTTGGCTAGTTCTATTGTTGCCTGGTTAATAACCAAATCTAAGTTTTGCATCTAGTGTGCACTTATTTTTTTTTCTGTAAAGGTGTTATTCTCCAACCATTTGTGCAGATGACTTTATGTTACATTGTTTGCTCTTGACTTTTTGCTATTGGCCTGAGTACTATAGTCAACACATACTGGATTGCCTTGTTCCGTGTTTGAGACTTGTGACTATAACTTGTTTTTGGTAGTTGATGGGATAATGAAGGTCTTAGATCAGTGGAAATTGAAGCATATACTAGATGTGAATCTTGTTGCTACTTAATTTAGCTGGCAACTTCTGTTGCATTTGCCCATGGGCCCCTCTGGTTACGTCTTTGGTTAGAAGAACTTGAATGGGCATAAGGTATGAAGCTGGATTAGGGAATTGCCTGAACACATTGCAACAACGTATCAACATGGACTGAAGTTGATTGTTAACAGAATCACCTTCTTGTGTTGTGAGGGGCCTGATTTACTTGTTTTGATGATGTAGCTGTAGGTTGGCTGGGTTAGATATACGTTTTCATAGCCTAGGCAACAATTCACATTTGCAAGCAAGAACATTTCTAGTCTAAAGGGAATTGTACTGGGTATTCAAGTCTGCATTGTTTTCAAGTTAGGAGTACTTTAGGGGTTGTTTTGGGTTTCAGTTTTATTCTAATAGTTTCCCAATTGTAAGTCTATGTTTATGAAATGATAGGAAAATGTAATACTACTTCAATTGAGTTCCATAATATATTGGTAATGGTTCGATTACAAATAGCTTAGTGTAGTTCTCTTGTTTCCAAGAGATCAATAAAAGTTTAGTTTTATTTCTCAACTTCATTGTTATTGACTTTTTCCTCCTTTTCTCCTTGCTTTTCTTTTCTTGCCACTTTCTTATTGTTCACAGACCTAGACCAGCACCCTGGAACCTTCTAAAGTCTTCTACTATCATGTATATTCTATATTTCCTTCTTGTCCTGAATATTTGATAATATTTCCCATAGCTGATGTTTTCCAGTCGCACCTGCCCTTCTTAACAATCATCACCAGAGCCATTGGTGAATTGAAATATGTTAAATGAGATGGAAGAGTTTGGGATGTATCTTGGATGCTTGTTGATTTATAATTATTTCTGATTCATGAGCTGCATTTGATATGAAGTTGTTGCATAATAGTACTCTCTCTAAACCTTGAGACCTGTGTTATTGATCTTGTGTATATGCCCTATTAGATCGCAAGACAGCTTTCGGTGCGCATTGAACCTGAAAATCTCTATCTTCCAACTCCGTTGTCAACTTTCGGAGAGTTTGAGGTTCCACTGCGTCTACCAAGGTCCATACCCTTGCCAGATGGGAAGTTGCAATGGGGTCTTAAGGTTAAAATTCGCCGAAAATGAAGGGGATGGCTTGTGTTCTTGTAGAGGCTTACACTTAAGTGTTGCATTCAGTTCTCTCATGTTCTCCCCTTTTTTCTCTGTGTGTGTGGGAATTGCACTCAGTTCTCACTTGCTGAACGGAATACTCAAGCTTGTGTTTGGCATGACACTGATTATGTTATTTTTATCCTCAACAATTTAGAATTTAGCTTTTACTTTTAGTCTCACTGAATCATTTTTGTGAAGAATCTTGCTTAGATATTTGTTGTATAAATAATTTGGCATTTTCTCTTACCCGTAAGTCATTATCATTCGCTATTATTTTCTCTTGATTTTATAAACCAACGATATGCATTTTCCAAACCTTATGTAAAGGGCACTTCTTGAGTACAAAGATCTCACATATAAAACTTTGCAGATCATATGTACAATGGTTACATGGTTGTTTCCAATGGAAACTAAACATGAGGCTGGCTAAAAAAATCAGTCAAAAACTGCTAGTTTTTGGTACTCTTCACCAGCAATGGCAAGCTCCATAACAGCTACAGGGTTCACAATTCCACCACCATCCAAGAACATCGTTAGCAGATTCTTAGAGAAACCACTGACCAAGGCCACACCACTCTGATTTGCCACAACAGGTGTTGATCTCGAAGCTCTAAGGTTCCAAAACACTATTTCTGGCACTCTTTGGTAACCATTCTCCCTATACTTCCTTTGTATTGCCTCATAATCTGTCTCCCAAGGATTCAAAGAAGCTTGATTAAACTCCATGTCACTGAATACAAACACTTTCTTGATCAACTCTTCCTCCTTCAGTTTCCCCTCCGTCGCGACCTCCAAAATCCTATCGAAAACCCCCTGGAAATCAGTACTCATACCCCATTTCATATTTCTCACAAACTCTGTCTTTTCGGAGAGGCTCGAACCCTCCACCTTATGAAGTTCAGGATTCTCACTAAATGTTATCAACTTCCCCTTCCATGGCTCCTCACTCAATTCAGAAACCAATACCCCAAGGGCCACAGACACCTCCATTGGAATCCCACTCATACTCCCTGACACATCACAAACTGCTATGCAATCACTCAATTTCCCTTTCTGAACCATGTCATCCACCATTCTTTTCCACTGCAGTTCAGCCACTTCCTCACCATCTTCATCATTCAATGCTCCGATGATCTCGTGCGGCAGCAATGCTCCGGCAGCAATTTTAGCCTTTCCACTCTTCACATCCTCAAGATACTTGGTAAACCTCTCTTTATCATGTTTCATGAACAATCCCTTGTAGTTCTTCATAGCAACAGAGGCAACCCTCTTATAAGGCAGGGAATTCCACTCGTTACCACTCATGTACACCTCAGGCAGTTCCAGTGCCTTGTGGAGAGGAACAAGAACTTCCTTCCTCAACCTATCTCTCACCTTATAAACATAATGATTCTCCTCAATTCCATCGTACTCCAGGCACTCCTCCTTAGGAAACAACTTTCTCGCAATGCTTTCGCACATCAGAGTGGCCTTATCATAGGATGAATCAACAGTCGGGCACCACTTTGAGGCTAAACTAATCTCATTATCTTTCCCTGCACTCAACTTCTCAAGATCAGCCTTCAAAAGTTCCACAAAGAAATCAGATATTGTATCATGCAACATTCTATAGTGGGCATCACCATTATATTGTTCCAAAGCTTTTCTTGCTTTGGTCAACTCCCTTTCCTTCCTCAAAACCCTGGCCTTTTCTTTCTCCTCTTTATTGCGTTTTTCAATCTCCTCTAAACTCCTGACAACTTTCTCCCTTCCCTCCACATTTTCTTCCTGGGAATTTCCCCGGTTTCTTCTCCCTCTCCTTCTAAAAACCCCTTCCTCTTCTCCATCTGTTTTCTTGAACCTCTTCTGTTTCTCAAAGTTCCTGATCATAGGCCCTTCAAGAACCCTATAAAGGATTTCAAGCAAATCCTTGAAGTACCCAAATTCAGAAATGGCCTTCACATTACAAGCCAAAGTCTTGGGGTGAAAACAATATAGCCAAAACGCAGCCATATAAAACCCCTCCTTATCAGATTTTCCAGTCCCCCTAACACCCCTGAGATTACAAATCAATTTCAGGGCCGTCAGAGGGTTATGCGCCCAGGCCAAGTCCAGTAGTCCGATGAGATCTTCAGGTGGGGTATCTGGGACCACATGGAAAAAGAAATCCAAACATTTGTTCCCGGTGGAAAAATAAGTCGGAGAAAGATTTTCCGTGAAACCCATCGGTGGATGTTCCATGGAATGGTTCAAATTAAGTGTCTCGGCTTTGCGGGTCACCATGGAAAACAGTAAGTCTAGAGAACTGGGTGGTCCAGTGGCGGCAAATTGTGTGGTTTCATTGGAATCGGGCTTGATGGTTTCTCCAACGAGGGAGGCTGAAGGTAATACTTGATGGAGCTCCGGTGGACCAAGGAGGCGGTTAGCGGTGGGCATTTTCCTGATTTGGGGGATTTTCGGGGAAACCGATGAGCGAAGTCTGAAAAGATCCGAGTGTGGAAGGCAGTGGCGTCAACGTAAGTGAAGTAGGCAGCAAGAAATGAGAGGAAATCATTAATATTTGCAAATTTAAACAAATGCGTAACAGAGTACAAAATTTTGGAACCGCCGCTCGCGATACGGATTTACGGTCCAGATTTGAAAGATTGGACATGGGTTAGGCTCTGTGTACCCGAATATTATGGGCCTTATCTTCCAAAAGTTGTAGGCCTAAACTCATTCAAGTATGGGACTTTTAGCAGGCATTGGGATTTGATTGGAGTGGAGGCAATCCCAGAGAATGTGATTCATTTTATCAATTTGAATTTGGTGAGTACGGAGTCTCTGGGCATTGTTTTTGTTATTTTGTTGGCGTGATCTTTCGTTGATTCAAATTATTCTTGCTTCACATTAAGTTTCTTGTATTGTTGTCTTTTGACCTTATTTCAAGAACAATAAGTAAATGTTATTTCTTCCAATAGATTTTTGTTGGTGTAAACGGTAAAGGATTGAACTTTAGGTCCACATAAACAGAAATGGGCGAGTTTTTAGAGGATGGCCATCAAACCCTTTGGAAAAAATATAGATTCATCTCGCGTTGATAATGTTGAGGGTTGTCAGGATTAGATAGTGAGAGAATAACGAGTGAATTTTTATTTATGCTGATAAAGTTTAATGTGTGGAACTTTCTTTAATGTCTTACTCTGTACCTTCTACAACAGATTTAGATAGATTTTCTGCATATCAAATTGGTAAATTTTCTGAACTGAATGTACTTTTTTTATGGGAATCGGGCTTGATGGTTTCTCCAACGAGGGAGGCGGAAGGAGATCCTTGATAGAGCTCCGGTGGACCAAGTGAGGCGGTTAGCTGTGTGCAGATTTCCTAATTTAGGAAATTTTTGGGAAACCCGATGAGCGAAGTACGAAAAGATTCGAGTGCGGAGGCAAGTAGCGTCAACATAAGTGAAGTAGGCAGCAAGAAATGACCAAAAATATTTAATATTTGCGAAGTCAATAGATGTGTAACAGAGTAAAATTTGCAACCGTCGCCTCGCGATAGGGATTTTGTGAGAACTTAACTAATTAAGAATAAAGAATTTGATAAGGAAGTAGAAGATAAGATAAGATTGAAGAAAAGACAGTTCTTATAGTATAGGGATAGGAGTAAACAATTTTAGGTACACATAGCAAAAAAAAAATGGAAAATATAGAGCAAAAATTCTTGAAGACTGGAGTGTTCAATGCACGCGCCTCTTATATATAAGAGAGAGGGAGCCACTTTTCCCCAAATCCTAATTCTCTTTTCTCTCTCTAGTGGCTACTCTCTCTTTTTTCTTTCCCGAACTATCTTTCCCGTCGCTTCTCACCGCCAATTATGGCCATTCTGGGCAGAGTTTTAAAGATCTCTCACCGTCAAAATACTCCCCACCTCTCAAGCTTCAAAACCCATACCCCTTTTCACTATTTTCGCCGTTTCTTGGGTTTGGGAGAATCACAAATCAGCCACGAAGATAAAAGAAAAACTAGGGTTTTATAGATCTGAGGTAGGGATTCGTTTGGTTGTGCTTGCAGCACAGGAAGATGAAAGAAAAACGAGGGTTTGGGAAAAAATGTATGTTTTTTTTTAAAATAGTATGTTTTAGCTATTTTTATATAAAATCGTATGTTTTTGCTATTTTTTATGTAAAAGCGTATGTTTTTGCTTTTTTTTTATGTAAAATCATATGTTTTTACATAAAAATATACGGTTTTACATAAAAAAAAAAAAAAAAGCAAAAACTTACGATTTTACACCAACAAACCACATTTTACACCAACCAATAGCATTTTACACCAACCAACAGCATTTTACATCAGTACGACTTTGCATAAAAAACAACAAAAATATACGATTTTACACCAACAAACCGTATTTTACACCAACCAATAGCATTTTACACCAACCAACAGCATTTTACACCAATAACAAAAATATATGATTTTACATAAAAAAAAAAAAAGCAAAAACATACGATTTTACATAAAAACAGTCAAAATATACGATTTTACATAAAAAAAACATACCTTTTTACCCAAACCCTAGTTTTCCTTTCATCTTCCTGGGCTGGAAATACAACCAAACGAATCCCCTACCTCAAATCTATAAAACCATAGTTTTCGTTTCATCTTCGTGGCTGATTTGTAATTCTCCCAAAACCAAAAAATGGCGAAAATGATAAAAAATTGTATGGGTTTTTAAGTTTGAGAAGTGGGAGTATTTTGGCAGTGAGAGATCTTCAAAACTCTACGTGGAACGGTCAGAATCGACGACGATAGAAGAGAGAAAGTGAGAGAGGAATGAGAGTTCTTGTGAAAGAAATGAAGGAAAGAGAAAGTGAGAGGGAAGAAGGAAGAAGGAAGTGTTGTGCAAGATCAAGAAAAGGTACATGAGCCTTCTTTTTTGTTCACACGGGACCCGTCATATTAAATGCGCAATTAATGCGCAGGACATGACACTTTCATTAGAAAACTGAGTTTTTCACTGATTTTTTAGCCGTTAACCCGATACTTTTCAATAAATCGGCTAGGTGTACAATTGCATGTTTACTCCTATTCCTACGTTATAATTTGCCTAGAAAAAACGTGCCAGACAGCCCAAAAGGGATAGAACTGATAACAAAGAGAGAATTCAAATTAGGAGTAAAATTATATTAAATAAAGTAAAAATTAGAAGTTAAAAGGCATGACAATTTCTACTCTCAAATCACTCTTGTCCTCGAGGCTGAGTATTCAAAATTGAAAGAAAAGAAATGGTTGAACCCCTACATTGTCGAACAATTAGAAGTATATTCATCACTCATTGATGACTTTGTCCTTTGAAAATTGTCACGAGTTTATCCCATGATTTATGAATGGTCATCTTGACAAAGATGTGCTTGAGAGATTCCCATAAAAATTTTTAAGTGTAGGATCCGAAGATACCCTTCTGTAAAATCATGAAACATCATTAGACTCCTTCAAAATCTGCCTCCAGTTTAGAAGTTTCTCCCTTTATTTTCGGATTTCTCAAAGGAGTAAGTGGTAGAGGGGTTCCATTTATAGTAGTGGAATATTCCCATCGTATACCATCATCTTTCAGTTCTTCATTTATCACATTGCTATAATTTGATTGTTTTTCAATTGCACTTCTGTGAGCAAAGATGGGATTTTTAATTGTGCACAAATAGTTTTAAATGGTAAGTTTTCGGGTATGATCCTCTATAGGCTTTGTTTTTTATCCTCCACTGGCTGCAATTTTGCGTTTGTATTTTAACTCGAGAGAAAGAGTTTTCTGCACAATTGCCTCCAAAAGTAATCTTAAAGTTAACAGATTTGATCTGGCAATTCCTTTTTGTAATGATGAAGTATTCTGATGAAAATTTTTCCAGAAGCCATATATTTCAAGAGAACCTAATCATCTGTTCCAGATACACATTCATAATGATTTGATCTAATACTGGTATAGGTTGTTGAAGGAATTGGTGTGTCCAAAGTTTTGGATTCTGATAATCCAAATTTTAAGCGCGTCGACTACATTTCGGGACTTGCTGGTTGGGTAGAGTATAGCTTAATTTACAAAACCGAGCAGTTGAGTAAAATTCAGCCAACTGATATTCCCCTTTCGTACCATGTAGCCCCATGTTGATTTCCAATTTTTTGGTCGAGGAGGGTAGGCAAGTCGATCGAATTTAGCATCCATTTTTGCCTTCAGCTCTAGGTCTTCCAATTGCTGTTCAAGTTGTTTGAATAATTATAGTTCGGAGAATTACTTGCTCTGATACCAAACGTGAGACTTAACTAATTAAGAATAGAAAATTTGATAAGGAAGTAAAAGATAGAGGTTGAAGAAAATAACATGTCAGACAGTTGACAAGAAGACTGACAAAAAAATAGATAATAAAAATAAGAGAGAGAATTCAAATTAAGAAGAAAATTCAGACTAATCTGCTTTTGTGATAACTCCCTATAGACTAGTAAAATTATCTTAAGAAAATTATAGTAAATAAAGTAAAAAGTAAAATTTAAAAGGCATGACAGATTTACGGTCCAGATTTGCAAGATTGGACATGGGCTAGGCTGTGTGCGACTCATCAAAATTTGATTCATAGTGACCCAAGTAATATGGGCCCAGCCTTCCAAAAGTTGTAGGCCTAAGCAAATTCCGGAGTTGCCCCATGCCACATTGACCTCAAAAAAAAAAAAAAAAAAAAAAATTATGATTTTGTTTTTTGCTTTTATCCATTCTGAAGTTTGGGTCTCAGTATTTAAAAGGGATAGTAATATTTGTAGTTCATTTTTTATTATTTGTAATTTTATTTTTGAAATAATTTTTTGAAATTGTTTTTTATTAATTTTTAAATAATTTATTAAAATTTAACAAAATAAATATATATTTTTTTATACCAACAAAATAAATACTATTTTAATAAATTTAAACATATTTAATCTTATAATAACTAATTATAAGAATAATTCTCACATATATAGTATTTTTTAAAAAAATAAAAAGATAAAAATAGGAGAAAATAGGAGAGGAAAATAATCAAAAAAATTTTGGTAAAAAATTTCTGAAAAACTACTAATGTGAGGGCAGTGTGTTAGTGGTGAAATTTGAAAAAGGAGAAAAAGAAATAAGAAAGAATTTTAAATTTTTTTTTAAGAATATTTTAGATAATAAACTTTGAAAATATAGCTATAAATAATAAAAAATGGCTACAAATACTAGTCAAGATTGAAAAGTCACACCGGTTATTAAGATTTGAGACACTATGACCAACAAGGACGAACTAATCATGCCCAAGGTTTCACTTCTTCATCCGGAGCACTCAACAATTTTTTACGGTCTAGTAATTAAAATTGACGGTTTAAGCCGACTACAAAATATTTGAAAAATGAGGAAATTGCCTCACTCTCAATCTCATAATTTATTTTTTTGAGATATCATACGTATTAATATATTTGAAAATAAATTAATAGAACAGGAAAATTCCATTCATAAAAATTTTTTTCCTAATTTTTAGCATTAAAAAAAAGGACAGGAAAATAAGTTTCTTGGGGCCGACTTGTCAATTCTGTTAACTTGGTATGAATGCACTTCTTAAAAGCATCTATGGATAAATTTTTGAATTCCCTATATTTTTTACTCACTTTTTCTATCCTTTATCTTTGAAAATTTACTATTTGACCCCTGTTACTCTATCTTATGTGATAATAATTCTATTTACACGTAATTTTTTGAGACTTTATTGAATGAAGGATAAACTAATTTGACCAATAATCTAAATATTAAAAAATTTTAAATTTAAATTAGACACTTAAAATGTAAAACGATTAACCCTAGATCTTATTGAGTGAATAACAATAATTTTAGGTTTTAAACATTCACTTTAGATCTTGATTTTTTTTAAATTTTAGGTTCTATCTATCGATTAGTAAAATTTCGTAAATTATACATGAATAAAGTTGATGTTAAATTTAATATTAATAATTAGAATTAAAAATTTTATTTTAAAAATATAAAAAATTCAAAAATATTCAAAAATTAAAAATTTTTGTTAGAGTTTAGTGTTAAAGAAAACATACAGTAATTATATAATCAGTTCTTATATCATAGGACTAGTAGTATAAATGAGGGTATACACCTAGTTGATTTTTTGAAAAAAATCGGGTTATTTGGGCAAAAACTGAGTTTATATCAAAATAACATAAAAGGAGGTGGGTCAGGCGCATTTAATGTGTATTAAATGCGTATGTCCCCAGCTGTTCTTAGCTTCTCTCTCCCTCTCACTCCTCACGCGCCTCATTTGTTTAAATTCTCACGCTACTTTACATAAAAATTTATATAAACTGACAGTTTACATAATTGCAACTTTACATTAAAGTTTATGTAAACTGCCAGTTTACATAAAAGTTTATGTAAAGTCGTGTTGTATTGGTGTAAACTGCCCCTTTACATAAGCTTTTATATAAACTGGCAGTTTACATTGAATTCTCACGCCACTTTACATAAACTTTGCAGTTTACATATGTAAACTCGCAGTTTATGTAAACTGCCAACAGTACTTTACATAAACATTCATCACTTTACATAAACAACCAGCACTTTACACAAACGAATCAGAACGATATTTTTACACTAACAAAGACCACTTTGAACCAGAAAATATTCTTTAACATAAAAGAAAAGCATTTTGACTAAAGAATCAGTAGTTTACATAAGCCAACATTACTTTACATAAACATTCATCACTTTACATAAACAATCAACACTTTACACAAACGAATCAGAATGATGTTTTTACACTAACAAAGAATCGAGCTATAGTTTGCTTAGATAGGACAAAGAATGAAGAAGATATGAATTTCTGAAGTACAACCATTACTTCAGATTTTTCTGCGAAAAGAACAGCACTTACAGCTCTATTTCAGAGTTGATTTATGGGAGATTTACAAGTCCAAATGAAGATCCGTAAAATTTTGTGTAATCCTTGTAAGGAGAGGTTTAAAAAAAGCCAAAGTTTGGTAAAAAAGAACGAGAAACGATGGAGATATGAAATTTCAAAGTTGGATGACAGCTACAGAATTTCTGCATTCATGAACTACGTCTGTCCACGTCTTGGTCACGTCTGGCCATGTCTGGAAACGTCTGGCCACGTCTACCAGCGTCCAAACTATATTTCATGACTCATTTAGGCATAATCATAGGATAGTAATGCCCTCGAGGTCTTAATTTATGCATACTATCATTCAAACGTTTTAAACTTAAAAGAACACTGTATTTCTAAGCATCTTAAACCATTACAAAATACCAATCTCACTCCAAGCATATAACACGATTTACATCTTTAAACCAGTTCAAATCATCACATGCCATCAGTAGTTTACATAAGCCAACACTACTTTATATAAACATTCAGCACTTTACATATGTAAACTGACAACAATACTTTACACAAACATTCAACACTTTGCATAAACAACTAGCACTTTACACAAACGAATCATAACGATGTTTTTACACTAACAAATACCACTTTGAACCAGAAAAGAGTATTTTACACCAAGAAACTGCATTTTGACCAAAGAATCAGTAGTTTACATAAGCCAACAGTACTTTACATAAACAACCAGCACTTTACACAAACGAATCAGAACGATGTTTTTACACTAACAAAGAATTGAGCAATAGTTTGCTTAAATCGGACAAAGAATGAAGAATATATGAATTTTTAAAGTACAGCCATTACTTCAGATTTTTCTGCGAAAAGAACAGCACTTACAGCTCTGTTTCAGAGCTAATTTATGGGAGATTTACAAGTCAAAATAAAGATCCGTAAAATTTTTGTAATCCTTGTAAGGAGAGGTTTAAAACAAGCCAAAGTTTGGTAAAAAAGGACCAGAAACGAGGGAGATATAGAATTCCAAAGTTGGATGACAGTTGCAGAATTTCTACATACATGAACTACGTCTGTCTACGTCTGGAAATTTCTGGCCACTTCTGGCCACATCTAGCAGCGTCCAAACTATATTTCATGACTTATTTAGGCATAATCACAGGATAGTAATGCCCTCGAGGTCTTAATTTATGCATACTATCATTCAAAGTTTTAAACTTAAAAAAACAGTGTATTTCTAAGCATCTTGAACCCATTACAAAATACCAATCTCTCTCCAAACATATAACACGATTTACACCTTTAAACCAGTTCAAATCATCACATGTCATCAGTAGTTTACATAAGCCAACAGTACTTTACATAAATATTCAGCACTTTACATAACACAACAAGTTTACATAAACATTCAGTACTTTACATATGTAAACTGGCAACAGTAATTTACACAAACATTCAGCACTTTACATAAACAACCAGCACTTTACACAAACGAATCAGAACGATGTTTTTACACTAACAAATATCACTTTAAACCAGAAAAGAGTATTTTACACCAAGAAACAGTGTTTTGACCAAAGAATCAGTAGTTTACATAAGCCAACAATACTTTACATAAACAATCAGCACTTTACATAAACGAATCATAATGATGTTTTTACATTAACAAAACAGTATTTTATACCAATGAACAGTTTTTTTACCAAAGATTCAGTAGTTTACATGAACCAACAATACTTTACACCAACATTCAACACTTTACACAAACAAGTATTACAGCCCAGATGCTTCAGTCCCGCGAGAGACGACTGCGGCTCATTCACAGACGGGTCGGAGCCACCTCTCGATGGGCTGAAGCATTTGAGCATTTTACACCAATAAACCAGCAAAAACATACGATTTTACATGAAAAACATACCTTTTGGCCCAAACCCTAGTTTTTCTTTCATTTTCGTGAGCACCAAACACAACCAAACGAATCCCCTACCTCAGATCTACAAAATTCTAGTTTTCATTTCATCTTCGTGGTTGATTTGTGATTCTCCCAAAACCAAGAAAGGCCAAAAAATGGTCGAAAATGGTATGAGTTTTGAAGCTTAAGAGGTGGAGAGTATTTTGACGATGGGATATCTTCAAAATCTTCACGGAATAGCCAGAATCGACGTGAGAGAAGAAAGAAAATAGGCTGTGAAGGAGAAGATGAGAGAGAGGCTGAATGAATTAGGTTTTAAGGAGAGAGAGAGAGAGAGAGAGGTGGATGGTATATATAATAGGCGCGTGCATCTTAATACATGCAGTTTTCCTAATTTTTGGCTCCATTTTTTTCTTTTTTTTTTTGGTCGGTGTACACTCGCATATATACACCTAGTCCTACAATATAATTTGCCTTATATAATATTAATAGTAGTACAATACAAGATTTATTTTAGACAAATGACAGGGACAGGAGTTGATAAATTATATCGTACACTTACAGAGCACTTTAATAGAAAGAATCTTTTATCATTTGTCAAATGACATTATAATATAATTTTAGTACTACTATATAACTATTCGTATTAATTAAATGAAAAAACGAGACAAATTCAAGAATCGCTAGATTAAATTGCTTATTTTCATTTACTCAACGCTACTATAATTATATACTACTAGTTATGCAATATAATTTGGTAAAAGCCTACGTATTTGATTACGAGATAAAGAAATGAATACATCCTTTGAAATACGGTATGTGCTTTTGGTGAAAATGAACTGGACTAAATACACAAAAATCATTAGTTTTGAACATATCTTACTTTTGGTCCCCAAAAAAACACAAGAAAGAGGAGAAGACGACTTGAAATGTACAATGTACATGTGCTCCAATACTCTAATATTATATTATTAGATAAATACTGTCTGTGGATGGAATTATATATTATTTAATGTATTATAAAATTTTATTTTAATAAATACTAGATTATGATCCGTCCATGACAGATATAATAATTTTTAATACAAAATATTTTAATATATTTTAAATATTTTATATAATATAATTAATCTTTTTGTTAAATTTTAACTATGAAATAATTAAATTATTTTGATAATCAATATTAATTGTATTACTAAATTTAAAAAATTAAATCATCATCACATTTTCTCGCATAAAAAAGAGTCGTTTGTGATTTTATAAATAATCAATATTAATTGTATTACTAAATTTAAATCATCACATTTTTTTCGCATAAAAAAAAAGTCCCACTTAAGACAATCAGTCCTGTGACAAAAACTTTTAAATTTTGTTCTCGTTAGCCCAAAATAGTTAACTCAAATTATTAATAGTTTATGAAACTAGGAGTTATATACCAGTTACTCAAATTGTAAACTAACGATGTGGGACGAAATGTTACACTCCTCATTTAAGATTATGAGGTTTTAAGATTGAATTATACCGAATGTAGCACATTATATTAGGGACATTTAGAAATATAGATGTCCTGAATTCGAGTCACCGATTCGATTACTAGCCCAATTCGATTACGTTCACAATAGATTTGAGATTTTGAAAAGCAATTTTTCCATGGATCGCTATCGGCCGCATGCTATTCCTCCATCGCAAGATATGTATCTTATTTTTCTGAAAAAAAAAAAAAAAAAGATAGATATCAAAATATAAATTTTTAGATAAATTATATGCGTTATTTCAAAAATATTCTTATTTATTTAATATATTCAAGTTGAGAATCAGAGTAATCATAAAATTTGTGTATAATTAATTAAATATATAAAATATATTATTTAAATTTGTTAAAATGTTCCATCGCCTTATATTTTGGAAATGAAAGGAATAGTAGTACATAGTATGAAGAAAGTGAAACGTGGCCTCGGAATTTCTAGTTTATTTCGTCCGGATTATATAGGCGAAGTGTCCTAGCTTCCCTACGTGGGTTTTTCCGAATGGGTGGCATATACATCAATATTATGAGACCTTAGGGATGTGGATCCAAATTTCGTTATATGTCTCATCAATTTAGACATTTTCCACAATAAATTCTTTTTTATTGGCAAACCTCGTATCATCTTTTCTCATCCTCATCTCCGTTAGGCAAACGTTTTTGTCTTTAACATTTTAAAATGTGTTTTTCTTATGTTAAATAAAGTTTTGTGCTCTTTGACTAATTATCATTATAATTTCTGTTCACATTATTATTTTTTATATATAATTAATGACAGTTTCATTTGATATTAGAGATTTATAAAGTAGTATAGGATTTTGGTCATTATATTCTTTTAGAATTTTAAAATTTTATTAATAAATAGGTAATCAATCTTATATATTTTTTAAATATATATATGTATAAATTTTAATACTTAAAATGTTATTTTGATAAAAATAATTATAAATTTAAAACTAGGAGAAAAAAAAACTTCAACTTTTGTAATAGAGATGGAGAACAAAATTCGAAATATGATTTTGTTTTAGATGATATCACACTGACATACGAAGGAGGCAATGATCGAGAAAAAAAGTATTTGCAAAAGGTAACTCCTATAATTCATTTCAAAGTTTTAGAGATAATAAATCAAATAATTGAAATATTATCTTTTTTGTACAAATTTGAATTATTTTCTTTTAAACTTAGAATTGAGAATAGGATGTTTCATAACCAACTATTCTGTATATATTTATTGTCGCATACTGATTAATTAAAAAAATATATAATTATTTTTATCAAGTTGATAAAAAAAATAGACGATTAAAAAGAAAAGGTTATAAAATATTTACGATATAATTGTCATTATCTTTGAAATATAAAAATTATCAACAAAAAAGTGAAACCTAGTATTACAATTTATGAAGCTGAAAATAAATATTCATAATAGAAATCTTCACGTGAATTTAGTTCGGCAGTTGAAGCGTGTTAGAAGAAATATTAAGCAAACAGCCAAAAACTTTTAGTTTCATTCTCGTCAGTCTGATTCAAATTATTAATAATATATAAAATTAATAAATTACTCAAATAATAAATTAACCATATGGAGCGGATGTTACACACAAACTTTAACACTTAATTATTTTTTTATTTAATAAATAATACTTTTACTTTTTAGTTATAGCATTTGTGTTTGTTTGGAGAATATGGAAATAGGACAATCGTAAAATGATTTCAATTACTATATTTTTAAATATGTCAAAGACAATCAGATTCCTTTAATGATTATTACCAAACAAGTCAAATACAATCAGATTCTTTAATTAATGTTATCCAATAAGTCAAAGACAATCAGATTCATTTAATGAATATTATTAAACAAGTCAAAAGTAATTAGATTTCTCTAATGATTGTTGAGCAATCAAATTCTGATTGCTCCATTCCGATTACCTCAAAAAAAAAAACGCATTAGATATAAAATTTTTTAGGCTTTTTAAAATATTTGTTATAAACAAAAATTGAAAAGAGTATATCATAAATAGAATGACAAAAGGGATAAAGATTGAAAAACCAATTAATTTGTAGGGAAAAATATAATTTTTGAGTAGGTTACCACCTCGGTGGAAGGGGAGTTTTGTCCTTTTAGAGAAGGCGAGCTTGAGTAAGACAATAAAATTTGTGTCCAAACTATTAGACAGAGATATCAGAAATTCAAAGTGGATGGAAAAATCAAACACATGTCTTGACTTGTCTTCCTTTATTTTATTTTACTACTATTCTAGAGTTATCCAACTCATTAACTTCCACGTCAAATTAAGTGAATTTCTTTCACCCTTTGCATATGTAATCTTTTTCAATCAACACTCCTTTTTCTTATTCAAGAAAAGAACCTTTATATTTTATACGAAAATGGACTTTGTTGTACCTATTAAAGCGGTATTAAAGCGGTGCGCGAATTGTCTTTTAAACGTCAGGAGATAATTTAATTTATATTTAATATGAGCATTAAAGTATCTAATACGAGAGAATTGAGAAGGACACACTTATAATATACCAGTTATCGTGCTCATGATAAACACTAGATAGTCAAGTGCAGAACGGATAACTATTAAAAGCATCTAAACAGTAAATTCACCCCAAAATAAGTACTTTTCTATTCTGACTTTCTCAAAATTTTCGGTAGTACAGTCGAGACAGTGATGGATTCTCTAGTCTTACGAAGATGAAGCGACAAAAATTTTAAAAATTTAAAAGTTATCATTATTATAATTATCAAGTGAAAAGACCTACCATGATAATCATTATCTATTTTGAAATCTCAACCATTATCAGCTATGGAGGGATCATCATTTTTACGGTGAAAATAACAAAAATAAACAGTTTAATTCAAACATCAAGCTAATGAGACAAATTACTGTTTTCATACTGTCACAGTTTGAGTTGAGGACCGCATGATTCAACTGTATACTTCCAAAATAGCCATCAAATGACCGGATTCACTTAATTTGTTGTACCAGTAATACATCCGCGGATGACAATTGACAAGCTCATGTCTAAATTTAGTGGAAAAGTGAGTATTCCCTACTCTTTCTTATTGGAGGTTCACAATGATTGGCAAATTTAAAATATAATATAATATAATATTTATTTTTTTATTATCCTTTTTTATTATATCTAAAATTTACTATTAAATAAGAATGATTTATAATTAAAATTTCAAAAATTACATTAAAAATGTATAAGTTCCACTCATTTTTTAAAATATCTTGTATAAAAAATGAGAAGGAATGTATGCGTAATTTTTATACATATTACTAATATATGAGTCATTTATTCTTATTAACTAATGGAGCTGTTGTATATATATATAGTGTGAAATTATGTCCCATATTTTATGTGTAATGATTGAGTCGCTTATATACAAATTTCAGTTTTATAAATTATTAATGATTTAAGTAACTATTTTATATTAACGATAATGAAATTTGAAAATTAATACAGAAAGTTAATATTTTAATAATTGATAATTGTTGAAGGTGTTGGACATTGTAATTAAGAAAGTCATAGAAAGCCATGTTTGGTTGGATATTTTTAGGTATTTTAATATTTAAAATTAAAATTTGTTTTTGTAGAAAAATATAACTTGGACTTTGATCACAAATTATATGATAATTTTACCAGATATGGAGCATTGTGTCCTTAGTATTATACTGTATAATAAATTTAATAATTATAATTAATTATAAGCGTTTTTTCCTCATTCCTCACCTTTTTCTTTCTTTTATTCTTTGACTTTACAATGTAATAGAGGCATGAAATATTGTTTACTGTTACTATAATATAATAATTGAACTCGGACTATAATTTCAATGAAAAGATTTATGCAAATTAAAATATATAATTAATCAAAATATTATTCCATGGGTATCATATAAATAATTATATTTATTAAATTTAAATTATTTTTTCCAGTACGAGCCGTCACACATTACCTTCAATTTAAAAGTCGTAAATGAGAAGACTTCAACTTTACTATGCAAATCTGAAGCAGGTGAGGCAGGCGAATTGATGAAGGGAATCCTCCCCAGCCATGTATTTTCAAGTGGTTTCCCGCATTTTTGTTTTGTTTTATTTTTTTAACTATTTGTGAATATTTCGTTTTGAAAAAATAGTCATATTTACTATATTATTTTAATTTAATAAATAAAAATATTATTATCAAACCGAAAAATCTTAATAAAAATTTGTCCCTATTAATTAATTGCATTTACATCCTCAGTATATTGCTATTCCACCTAATACCATGGGCCTATTTATCCTAGGCTAAATACTGGGATTTGTTGATTTTAGCTAATATTTGATGACCCCACTAATTACTCTAGAACCCCCAAGAAGATTCTTAGTTTAATGCTACGAGTATCTTTTCCTTCTTTTGACGTTAGACCAAAACAGTTAATATGAATCAATTATTTAGTACATTTATTATAATTAGGGCCCAGATTAAATTATAATTAACATACCCCTCCATTTCATATCATATAAATAAAGGGTAATAGGCACGAAACCGGTAAAATCAATTAAATTTGATCGATTTAATAAGTTAAAAAATATCTCTGTCTACAACAGTTTGAATAATTTTTAAATCATATGATTAGTTTAACTGATGATTTTATTGATGAAATCGATCATTTTGCCAGAATCGACGATATTAAATATATATAGTTTTGTCCCAAGAAGTCCAGAGTTTGTGCGTG
Source organism: Knoxia roxburghii (assembly GCA_030378225.1). Taxonomy (NCBI): domain Eukaryota; kingdom Viridiplantae; phylum Streptophyta; class Magnoliopsida; order Gentianales; family Rubiaceae; genus Knoxia; species Knoxia roxburghii. The sequence goes on along the minus strand of CM059420.1, from coordinate 5,125,411 downwards.
ACCGTTGCGGAGCTCTCTAAAATTTTTCACCAGAAAAACTTGTGAACATATGGGGCACGTGGATCGCATGATCAAACATATGTTTTATGTTTCCGTTATGATTTTTATATTGTTTATATGTTTTTGGTTTTAAATCTTACACTTATGAATGTATTAATAAACAAATTGGTCAAACAAAACTATTAAAATATGATTTAATTGATTTGAATTGATACATTTATTTGGTTGATTTAGATTGAAAATTTCTGAAATCCTAAATTTGTGATTTAGTTTATCTTTCAAATGTGAGGTTTTTTTTTGGTTTTAGGGAACGTCAAAATATAGTCACTTATTTAGTTATAAGTTAACAAATAATTATTTTTATCTATTTACCTTAATTAATTACTACAGTAACTATTTTTTCATTGGATTTAAAGTTTTTCTCAATCTTTCCCCTTATTACCAAGAAAAGGATTAAATATACGTATAATTTAAATTTATAAAAATGTGTAATAAATAATTATTTTCATAGCATACGAAATGATCAATAAAAAAAAAAAAAAAATCACTCAAAATAGTATGAAACGGAGGGAGTGCCCTTGGGCTTTATGTAATAATCTTTAGTAGTTACTGGCCCATCCATCCTTCCCTGGTCATTTTGGTCTATGATAAGGATGTTAGGCTTGTTAGACAAACGATGTCGTTTGGTTGAATTTAGAACTTTCATAATTTCTTAGTTAAATGAATGTTTTGGAGGGAATGCCCTTCACGTTTTTGTTGTTGAGCTAAAACACACTGAAGGTGGAGAAAGAGGGATAAAGGCAGAGACCTGGGTAGGTTCAGATTCTGATTTTGAAATTCTAATCTACTGCATTTTCTTCTCTTCTAATATCTTCTTCTCTGCTTTTACTCTCTATTTCTACTTATTCTTTCTTCTGTTTTGGGGTAATCAGCTTCAGGGTCTGACAAAGTGGTATCAAAGCCAGTCGGTTCTTGAGTTCATTCCGCTCAATTCCGTGATGGCAGAAACACGATCGAAGGCACAAGAGGATCAATTGAGGAGAATGGAACATTCGTTGACTGAAAGGATGAACGCTCAAGAGGAAAGGATGAAACATCAGGAAGAGGTGTGGGAGGAAAGGAACGCTAAACAAGCTATGGAGTGGGAAGCGAGATTCAAGTCGCAACTAGAGGCGATTGGGAAGATGATTGATCAGAAGTGGGAGCAGAATTCGGATAGGGCACAACAAAAGGAGAAAAACATAGATCGTACTCCTATTCTGCAAACACCAGGTACATTTCGAACCAATGTTGATGATGAATTGGGTAATTACTGGAGAGATAGAAATATAAGAGGAATCAGTCATAATAACCCAAGGATTGAGCTCACTATGTTTAATGGAGAACAACCTAGAGAATGGATTAGGAAATGTGAAAAATATTTTATACTATACAATATTTCTGAAAAATGGAAGGTGGATTCTGTGGAACTGTACTTAGAGGAAAGGGCAGATACTTGGTTCCAAGGATTTAGGGCAGGAAAAGGATATGTGTCTTGGAAAGAATTTACTGAAGCACTACTGACTAGATTTGGAGATAAAGGTGGTAGGGATGACTTTGAGATATATAACAAACTGCAACAGCTTGGAAATGTGGAAGAATATTTGGAGAAATTTGAGTTAATGAAATCAAGGGTGTTAGCCTTGGATCCTAGGTTAACCGAACAATATTTTATATCTGGATTTATCAGTGGATTAAAGGAAGAGCTGAAGCCAGGGGTTAGAATGATGAAACCTAGTAGTCTTGCACAAGCCATGGAATTTGCTGTATTTCAGGAACAAACAATTGAGCAGTATGTTAAGAAAATGAAATCTGGTAATAACCAATCTAGTAAACCAGTTGGGAATGTGTCCAGGAACTTGAGGTCAGTTTCAAAAGATGAAGAAAGAAGACCATGGCAGGAGAAATTTAAACATATATCACCACAAGAGTTACAGTTCAGAAGAAATAACCACTTGTGTTTCAAGTGCGGTGAGAAGTATAATGCAGGACATCAATGCAAACTTAAGGAGTATTCTTTTATTCTTACTGATGAGGAAGAGTTTGAAGAAGTGCCACCACCCTTGGTGGAGTTGGAAGATACTAAGACAGAAGGAGATGTTCCAATACACATGACACTACACACTATAGTAGATAGCAAGGCTGTTAAAACAATTGCAGTGGAAGGGAAATTGTATGGACATTTTGTCAGGATTTTGGTTGATACTGGAGCAACTCACAGTTATGTGACACCAAGAATGGTAGAAGAAGCGGTACTGAGGGTTCAATATGGAATGCCTTTCTCTGTAACAATTGGAAATGGGAATCAGGTATCTGGAAATTGTTGCTGCCCTAAAGTAACTTGGGTAATGCAGCAAAAGGTCTTCAGACATGATTTTAGGGTACTGGAATTAGGAGTTTGGGATTTAGTATTGGGGGTAGATTGGATGTATAATTTCAGCCCTATTATGTTTGACTTCAGCAATAGGTGCATAAGCCTACATTCTGAAGGAAGTTGGTTTACTATTGAAGGAATGCCTTGTATAGCTGAATCTTTGAACATGTGGGAGGACAATGAAGAGTATGATAAAAACAGGGTGAGTCTGAAACAGGAAATGTACAAAGAAGAGGAACAACCAGAAGTCCAAAGAAAGACACCTGAACAAGTCCAGTTATTGCTCCAACAGTTTCAGGAAGTCTTTGAAGTACCACAGTCCTTGCCTCCAGAGAGGGAGATAGTACATAGAATTAATTTGAAGAAAGAAGCTCAACCCTTCAAACTCAAGCCTTATAGGCATCCACATGCACATAAGGCTGAAATAGAGAAACAAGTGCAAGAGATGCTTAACTCAGGAACAATTCAGATTAGCAAGAGTCCATATGCATCACCAGTGTTGCTTGTGGATAAGAAGGACCAAACATGGAGGATGTGTGTGGATTACAGGAAGCTGAACATGCTCACAGTGAGAGATAAGTTTCCCATACCTATCATTGATGAATTGCTAGATGAATTGAATGGGTCTAAATGTTTTTCTAAGATAGATTTGAGAGCAGGATACCACCAAATAAGGATGAGTCCTGATGATGTTCCAAAAACTGCTTTTCAAACACACCACGGGCACTTTGAATTCTTGGTCATGCCATTTGGCTTAACTAATGCCCCAGCTACATTTCAGTCTTTAATGAATTTCATTTTTCAACCTTATTTGAGAAAGTTTGTGTTGGTGTTCTTTGATGACATACTGGTTTACAGTTCTGACTTGGATGATCATGTGAAACATTTATATTGTGTGTTGGAAGTATTGAGGAATCATAAGCTATTTGCTAAGAAATCTAAGTGTGTCTTTGCTCAACCTAGAGTAGGATATTTGGGGCATGTTATCACAGATAAGGGGGTTGAGATGGATGAAGAGAAAGTAGCATGCATTAAGAACTGGAAACAGCCAGTTATTTTAAAAGAGTTAAGGGGATTCTTGGGGTTAACAGGATATTATAGAAGGTTTATTAAGGATTATGGAATGAAAGCCAAACCTCTGACTAATCTTTTGAAGAAGGATGCATTTCACTGGACCATAGAAGCTACCAGAGCATTCCAAACACTGAAGGCAGCGGTGATGGAAGCTCCTGTACTTAGATTACCTGATTTTGAAAAACCTTTTGTACTAGAGACAGATGCTTGTAAAGAAGGAATGGGGGCAGTTTTGATGCAAGAAGGGCAACCTATTGCTTATATTAGTAGAGCTTTTTCTGCCAGGAATTTGGGGTTATCAGTTTATGAAAAAGAATTAATGGCAGTGGTATTAGCAGTTCAAAAGTGGAGGCATTACTTGCTGGGACATACATTTGTGATCAAAACAGATCATCAGGCATTGAAGTACTTGTTGGAACAGAAATTGAACAGCCCTTTGCAACATAAGTGGCTTACAAAACTTCTGGGAATGGACTATACAATTCAGTATAAGCAAGGGAGTTTAAATAAGGTTGCTGATGCACTTTCCAGAATTAAAGCTACAGAAGCAGAAACAGTTCAACAAGAAGCTTCACAGTGCTTAGCTATCTCTTCTTCATATCCAGAATGGGTTGAACAGATCCAAGGAAGTTATGAGAATGATGTCTTGGCTCAAGAACAAGTATCTGCAGCTCTACTACAGCAAATTAAGGAGTCAGATTGGAGTTATGACAGTGGATTGTTGAGAAAAGGGAACAAGCTGTATGTTGGAAAAACCAATGATATCAGGAAATTGTTGATTGAAAATGTGCATGCCTCACCCATTGGAGGTCATTCAGGGCAGAAAGCCTCTTGGCACAGGTTGAAAACACTTTTCTTTTGGCCTAATATGAAGGCAGAAATTGAGGATTTCATTAGAAAATGTGAGGTTTGCCAAAGGAGCAAGAGTGAACATGTTGCTTCTCCAGGTTTGCTGAATCCATTACCTATACCTCAACAGGCCTGGAAGCATATATCCATGGATTTTATAGAGAGTTTGCCTGAATCAAATGGATTTTCTGTGATACTGGTAATAGTGGATAGATTGACTAAGTTTGGTCACTTTTTTCCATTGTCTCATCCTTTTGGTGCAGCAGATGTGGCTGAGTTGTTCTTACAAGAGATATACAAATTACATGGCATCCCGGAATCTATTATTTCAGATAGAGACAAAATTTTTACAAGCAATTTTTGGCAAGAGTTGTTCAGAATGCTGGGAGTCAAATTGAAGTTCTCTACTGCTTACCACCCCCAAACAGATGGGCAAACAGAAAGGCTAAACCAATGCTTAGAGAACTACTTGAGATGTTTCTCAAGTGACCATCCTTCCACCTGGAGTAAATGGCTGCCATTGGCGGAGAGGTGGTACAACACATGTCACCATACTAGCTTGAGGATGTCACCCTATGAGGCTTTATTTGGTTATAAACCAGTGGATTTTCCATTAGGACCTTATGAACCAGTGCTCATTCCAGCTGCTGAAAATATGCTGAATCAGAGAGCCAAAATATGGAAGGAAGTGCAGAATAATTTAAGGCAAGCACAAAGTAGGATGAAGTTTTTTGCAGACCAGCATCGGACAGAGAGATCATTGGAGGTGGGAGATTGGGTTTACTTAAAATTGAAGCCATATAGACAGACTTCAGTAGCTGCTAGGACACATCTCAAACTGTCTGCTAAATTTTTTGGTCCTTTTCAAGTTGTGGCAAAGGTAGGATCGGTGGCTTATAAGCTGAAGCTTCCCTCTGAATCCAGAATACATCCAATCTTCCATGTTTCAATGCTGAAGAAACATGTTGGTTCAGCTCCTATCAGTCCTAATCCACTTCCTGAGCTAGATGCAGAAGACACATGGAGTCTGTATCCTGAACAGGTCATTCAAAGAAGATTTGTGATGCGGGAAAACAAAAAATTGCTGCAGTGGCTAATTAAATGGAAGGATCTGCCAGTGGAAGACTCTTCTTGGGAGGATCAAGCATTTATAAGGAGACAATTCCCTCAGTTTCATCCTTGAAGACAAGCCTGAACTTAAGGGGATGAGAGTTGTTAGGCTTGTTAGACAAACGATGTCGTTTGGTTGAATTTAGAACTTTCATAATTTCTTAGTTAAATGAATGTTTTGGAGGGAATGCCCTTCACGTTTTTGTTGTTGAGCTAAAACACACTGAAGGTGGAGAAAGAGGGATAAAGGCAGAGACCTGGGTAGGTTCAGATTCTGATTTTGAAATTCTAATCTACTGCATTTTCTTCTCTTCTAATATCTTCTTCTCTGCTTTTACTCTCTATTTCTACTTATTCTTTCTTCTGTTTTGGGGTAATCAGCTTCAGGGTCTGACAAAGGACTGTATCTTATCAAAACAATTTAACATGACAACTTTGAGTATGAAAAAGAAAAATTAAAATAAAAAAAAAACCCAATAATTTTTAATTAAGGAGATTAGTTATGGTTTTAGTTTTCTTAATTCTAATAATTCTTCTGTTTGATCCTTAATTACCTTTAGAGACCTGCTGGTTGACCATTAACATGAGCTAAGTCTTTAATTACAACACTTAAAATAAGTTTATAGAATTATAATTATATGTCGTGTTATTGTTCGTTTTATTAAAAAAAAAAGTATGCTAAAGCGTAGGCGGTGTGTGACGCTATGATATAGAGTGGGGAGTATTATAAAACCATTTGGTTATATTTTTTTGGCTGGTTTTTGCAATATTTTAGGCTTTGGAATTTTAACTTATTTGGCTGCCACATACAAACAAGACATGATAGCTACCTTTTTGTTGTATATAATTATTGGCTTTGTGTACATATTGCTCACATCATATTAATCATATACTCTATATTTTTTACAAGTGTTTCATTCCTAACACTAAATTCTTTGGCCCTTTTAGCAATTTATACTTTTTTTACCCTATTTTATAATTATGCTTTTCACTCCTTTAACCATTGAGTTAAAGAAATTATTTTATTTATCGTATTATTTTAGTCTGATAGATTCGACGATTACTTTTTAACTATTTATTTATTATATTGTTTTAGTTTAGTAGATTTGACAGTTACTTTTAGATGAAAGACGTAAAAGATTTATATGATTATTACTTAATATTACAAGTGAAACCTATAAGAACCTTCTCGCAAAGAAAAATAATGTGCTGTCTACATTATCTTTATAATAAGAACAAACTAGGAGTAAACGAAGAAAAATGAAAATGGTGTTGGGAAACAAGCAATTTCTCTCAACCTCTTTCATTCTCACAAATGAATCACGGTATCATTTAATCCTAAATCCACATAAAGGGTGGAATTATTCAACCATATTATAAGATTAAGATGCATGGCCTTTAGCGTTATAATTTAATTTAAAGACGTCAATCTTAAAAAGATTAGAATCAAAATTTCATTTAGATATAAAATATAATATTAAAATAATAATCATGTATATTCAACAAATAATATTATTATTCTGTGACGGGGTGGAAGTAATATTTTTACATAAATATAAAGGGGAGTGGGGAGGGGAGGATGACAAGCAAGTAAGGAAATTGGATATAATGAGGAGAGAAGAAGAGCAAAGGGATTGGAAAATAAAGATATGAAGCTATGAATCTTTGATTCTTCCATGAATTGATGGACAAGTCCTTCAACTACTTGTTGTACTCAAAAGTTGTTCCAAGTATTCATTTCCTAAATCCTCGAACACCACCAAGTTCTCTACCTTAACTTCCCTTCTTGTTGTTGTTGTCGCTAACGTATTGTTTTTTCTGCTCACATTCCTCCTCCGCATCGAGTGTTTCCTCTTCAATGCGATCACCGGCGAGCAACCGTCTTCGAACATGGTCGTCGTAGCCTTCATTTCGCTCAGCGATTCCCGGACTCTGTCCACCGGGAAATTCAGGATGGCGGCATGGCCTCGCATTGAATAAGCAGCTTGATCATAAGCTAAAGCAGCCGCCTCTGCACTGTCAAATGTGCCTAACCAGACTCTAATTCCGTTCCGGGTTGAATCCCTTATCTCCGCCGCGAATTTCCCCCAGGGCCGCCTCCTCACGCCGCGAAATGCCTTCTCCTTCTTGGGTTTGGCCTCCTGTGGTATCGAACTACTGACTTCCTCTTCCTTAACTACGACTTGGTCGGAGGAATTATTGGATTCGGAAGTAGTTTCTTGAGTGTTTTCATGGGATTGTTGCTCCGCTAAGAGGCCGTAGAGAACCATTTCTTCAGAATCATTCTCGTTAAAAGGAAGTGAATTCTGGAACATTTGGGTGTCAAATTGAGACGAATCCAGTAACCCGAATGATGAATTGGAGGAAAAGTCAGAAATTAAAGAGAGGAAGATTGATGAATCCATCTCTGTTTTCTCTAGTATAAGAGTATGCTCTGTTTTAATGTTAGTACTATGTTTTCTTGATTGAACATGTTGGGGTGTAGCTCTAACCCCCTTTATATATATCCCATTTCTTGGAGGGTGGGGGGGGAAGGGGGGGTGAGGTGGGTGGATTTGGACATTGAATTTGAAGTAGTCATTCCGGTATCTTATATAATATATTTTAGGAATTTTTTTAGTGTAAATTAATTTTAAGATTTTTATTTAATGATAGAAATTTAATATATTAAGAGATAATGATCAAGTTAAGTTCTAATTTTTATAAATAAATTTTTTTAGTATAGACATATAGTATAAAACTTATTAATTTAATTTTAGTGTGACTTAAACTTAAAATCTCTATACTCTTAAATGACTTTAATGTGAGTCGAATTCAAAACTTCATTATTTTAAATAAGGAGTATCTGTCATTAAGTTTTATAAAGAAATTTAAATATATTATAGATGATAATTGGAAGAAGTAGAATTTAAATATAAAAAATAAGTGAAAATATTGGATGCAAAAAATAGAAAGAGAGGTGAAAAAGCAAGTGAGACCAAAAAAACAGAGAAAGAAGGAAAATGATGTGAAGTGGCCTGATTTCGTGTCCAAGGAGGATGTCTTTGTTTTTCTTAAAATTTTTAAAAATATATAAATAAATTTTTAAATGGGTTGGACGAACGGGTAATTGGTTCACGTGGGTCAAATCAAGCAAGGCGGCCAGGTCATCAGAAATACAGTTGGTGACGTCATCTGATAAGATCTTATGACCTCATGAGTCTGTTCCTGAATTACGCCAAACGTACATATTATTGTCCGGACTTGATGAAACCAAAACTAGCTTTCTTTACAGCGTTGAATTCTTTTATCCCAAAATGGAAATTATCTGTTGATACTTCCCCCCTTTTAAAATTGTTAATAAAGATTAACGATTTATTTTGTTTAATTTTAAAATTATTATTATTTCTTTTTTTTAAAATACGTCTCTTCTCCTAAAAAAATACTTATTTTACATTAAAACTCAATTTATGACTAAATTAGTAATTCCTCCCTCCCGATTCTTTCGTCTTGGCAGAGACTAAAAATAATTTATTTAGTTTGTACCAAAAAAATAATTTATTTTTTTAAGAAAAAATTATTTAGTTAGTTGAGTTATTTTTTTATTTGAATTATTATGAACTATTCACAAAATATAAGAAGAAATTTTGTACAAAACATTATGTTTTATTGATCTATAAACAAGTATTTATAATTACAGGTATTGAAATCAATCTTGTAAATTTTTGATGTGAAATTGAAATTAATACTATATTTAAAACTATGTTAAATATACTAAACTACATCTATCTATACAGTTTCCTAATTCTTTCCACAACTATTCTCTATGGTTTTTTATGTATCATATTTTAGAAAATGTGAGAGGTATTTTTATAAAATATTTAGACTTTTAATATAACTTTTTGTTTTTAAATTTTAAATTGTCCTATTTAATAATAAGGTTTTAATAATATAGAACTGAAATATTTTTTAAGAAAAAAGTTATAATAAAAAAATAAAATTAGCATTATTTTCAAATTAAATAACGACTCTTAATTTATATGAATAACCTTAAACATGTAGTAAAAAAATGGCGATTAAGAGTTGGAGCGAATATAGAATTATATTTAAAATGGTTAAATAATAATTAATGAAGCATGATACATTTAGAAGTTTTTATATATATATATATATTAAAAAGGATTTATATTTTTTTTATTTACTTGAATTCAAAAATTCAAGTAAGAATTGTGGATCATTTACATTATAATTTTTTTGTCATTTAGAAGTTTATATATAAAAGAGTCTTAAAACGTAAAACAAAAGTACATTTTATTGAAAAGAAAAAGAAAAAAAAAAGAGAGAGAATATTCTAATTATTGAATTCACAGTGAGGGGAAAAGAAATAGGGTGCTGGAATATCCCCTCTTGAAGGACTGAAACGTGCTATTAAGTTTCGGGACGTTTCTGAGATGAAGCTGAGTTTTGGAACTATATTCCCCAAATAGGATACACATGGTAAGATATTTTAATATTTTGATTAAAATAATTTTTTGTTATTTAACACTTTTTCTGAATTTTCATTCTTTCTCTTCATAATCAATATTAATATAATCTTATCGTTTATAAAAAATAAAAATATTTTACAATGTAATCTTAAAATTATTATATAACAATTGTTGGATGTGCGTCAAACACACGTTAGCTCACTTGACTTTTAATGGTAAAATTGTATCCTTATATTTTATGTAAATTATTTTTAATAAATATATTTAATTTTTATATTTTTACTAATAATGCATACTAATTTATATATATTTTTTGAAAATATAGCTCATAAATGGTTTATTATATATATATATATTTGAACTATAATTAACTTTAAATTTTAATTATAAACTATATATAATTTTATTATTTAGTATTTTAAAGGTAAAATTATAGAAACTGAACATGAAAAAGAAAGGTTTTGAAAAGTTATTATTATTATTATTTTTGATATATTATACATCCTATGATGATGATAATGAGATGCATAACATAGAGTATATCTCTTCTTTTAGGGATTATCTAGATTTTCGTCATTTCCCATTATCAAACATTAATTATTAGTCTCACAATTAAATAAACACAAGTAAAATATATATTATCCCTTAACTAAAAGTTAGTTATTTGAATTGTATTTTGAAATGAAGTAATTTTAAGTTATTGAACCAATAATCTCACTTAATAATATTTTATTCAACAAAATATCTACAACTTAATAACTTCTTATACTACTTTAAATATGACCAACTGTTAACTTAATAATATCTCACTTGACCAGGTATTTTAGTGAGTTATTAAGTATGTTATCTCATTCAATAAAATATTTACAATCAATAATGGCACTACACGGTGACGAAAGAAGATGTCTGTCCTTCAAAATAACAAAAGAAATAATTATTATTGTCGACAATAAATATCCGATTATGCCCCAACTAGAAAAACCTAAAATTGGAATGGGACACAAAATGTACGATCTAAATAGTGTCAATAGAATACATACCACTCTCATTAATATATGTCGCCAAGTTGCCATTATTTTGCCTGTGACTGATAATGGTCCATCCAATCGTTCTCCCGATGTTGAACCAACTTGTGATATATTATAATACTAGTGGAACACTGTAACCATTTCATTTACCAGAACATAAAATAAATCTTAATTTCTAATCCTATAGCCTATTGCTTACGTATATAGGCATGCATATGGGGACCAGACTTATAGAATTTTCTGAAGAATCCCACTCCATAATTTTATTCTCATTCCATAGAGATATGAACATTTTTATTTTGCTCATCATTTCCTGGAAACACTCCTAGTCCTCTTCATTCCATTTCATAATTATTTTTTCTCCCCACTATTTATTATCCTTTGAAATATTCTTCCATTGGTCAAGGCCCCAAATTAACTGAATTATTGTTTCTTGTTTAAGTGATTTTCCCTTTTTTTTTAATTTTTTGTTCTCCAAACCCATTGTAGAAATTCTTTATTACATACGTTGTACAACGTCAAATGATACAGTCACACAATAATCAAATTAATGAACATATACATCCGTTTAGTTTAATTTTAACCCTTTTATAATTACCATTCGAATGTTACACAAAAAAATGTGGAGGTAGCATGTCACTAGGAATGATATGTTTGTTATTTATTTTTTTAGTATAAAGAAAGAAGTAGAAATCTAAATGACTTGAATTCAATACTATTTGTTTATTTTTTAAATATTGTTAGGAAAAAATCTGTTCTAGAAAGGTCATCCCATAGTTTTAGAATAAGAATTTGAACCTTGATTGAGGGGCTGATTACAATAAATACACAAGGGAAAAAAGATGATTGAATCAAGAACCAAAATCAAACCATAATTAGGTTTAAGGAAATTACAAAAAGGCATCATAGTATTATCCGAATATGTGTATACTCTATCTATAGTTGCGTGTTTTGTTGCAATTTTCTTTCTCATCTTCATCCCGTCTCTCTCTTTCTCCTGTCCTGTGCTTTTGCTGCACTCTACAATGGGCTTCATGTGAACAGATTTGAAGCATTTTTTCTTGGTTTGCTGCCAATTTCGCATACGCAACTTTGGTCACTACCAAAGCACGCTTTGATAACAACAAATTTTCTTTGCATTATAAAAGAAAATTGTTTCCGCTGAAAATGGGCAATTTCTTGGTACATTTTATAGAACCAAAGTTACATATGTGATGATTCATATATTCCAAACTATGAAATTAGTTTTTTTATAATATATTTAAAATTGTTTACTCAAATTACTTATCAATTATTGTTTATTTTGAAAAATAATGTTATTTTTAATTTTCTTTTATTATAATACTTCTCCTAAAAAATATTGGAAAAATTCTTCTATTTTAAGCAATCTCTTAGCATTTTTTTTTTTTTATATATGTAAAGGGAGAGATATAAGCTCATTAATCCATTCCACGTGACTCGACGGTGACTTCAACTCAGGATTCTCAAATGAGAGTGTTAACCACTGGACTATCTCCTTCTTGTCTAATCCCTTAACATTTTAGTCTCTCATCTCATAAATTTCAAAATTGGTCACCATATTATAGTCAGTTTCTGATTTGATCATCATACTTTGAAAACTATTTTTAAGTTCATCATACTTTACTTTTATTTTCAAAAATCATCACTCCATTAGTTTAGGGCATTAGTTGGTTAACATCCAATTTTTTTTAAGGTTATTTTTGTATTTTTATTCATTCCTCTTCGTCAACCCATTTTTTATAGGGTTAATTTTATATTTTCCTTACCCTCCTCCACCACCCTCTTCCTCTTCCTCCTCTCTTCTCTGCCACCCTCTCCTCCTCTACCCTCCCCCGACGTCAATCTCCTCTCCCAAACTTCACCCCTGACCTCCTCAGCCTCCCCGATCTCCTCCCCAACATCCCTGAAATCCTTTTTCGCTGGAGATCGACGCGACGCCTCGATCTGCGAGATCGAACGCAAATCGAACAGGGTTTCACGATCGGCGGGCAAAGAGGGCCGATCGATGAAACCCTCATAGATTTTCGAACACTGGAGGGTCGATCGGCGGGGAAAGTTTTTCGCATATCTGCTCCGGCGAGATCGACGCGAGGGAGTGAGAGGTTGGGGAGGGAGTGAGGGAGGGAGATCGCGGTCGGGGGAGGAGGAGGAAGGGAGGGGATCCAATGGTTGGAGGGAGAGGCGGCGGCGGCAAAGGGGGGTGCAGAAGCAAGGATGAACCATAATAGTAGAGGGTTTCTTACTTTAAAAACTTTTTAAAATTACAAATTGATTCCAGAAATTTTGTCCATCTTTAAACCCTAAGCTCATAAGTTCGATTAATTATGAAATTGGCATATTTTATTTGAGGATGGCAGTAAAAAGATAAAAATATCCCTAAAAAATTGGCCGTTAGTATTTTTAACACCTCAACTTGGCGGAGTGATTTTTTAAAAAAGAAAAGTAAAGTATAATGATCTTAAAAATAGTTTTTAAAATATGATGATCAAAATTAAAAATGAACTATATGATGATTAATTTTGAAATTTACTATTATATATTTTAAATATTAAAAAAATAACTTAAATTACGAGATGAATATAAAATAAAATAACATAAATAAATAGGGGAAGAAAGTAGGATCGTATAGATTTGTTGCCTTTTTGTTGCTCTATCTGCCTGCCTATAAACTATAATAGCATAGTAGACATCAGTAAAGTATAGCTTAGGCCCACGCACGCACCCAAAAAAAAAAAAAAGAAAAAATAGGGCCCAAAAAAATTGATCACATCCATAATCGCGCATCATAATTTTAGTAAAATTTAAAATAATATCAAAATGACCCCCAAAAACTTTCAATCCATTCAATATACTACATGAATATAAGATTAGTTTAAATCAAATGGAGTTTGTGTCCAAAAAGCGTAAATCATAGGATGATTCATCTAAAGTGAACTTCTTTTTTGAGCCTAATTAAAGTGAATTAATAAAATAATAATAAATAAATGCAACTTGTTTTGATAAGCTTTTTCCATGTGTAAATGCAGGCAAAGAATTATGCTGCTCATAGCATTCATGAATTTAGGTTCAAAATGTTGAATTTAAGGATACAAATTACCTCTTTAAACCAAATATTAGTGTGCTGAGTTTGTCTTCCATTTCAATATTTCACATAAATCAAACTCAAATAATTTGACGAAATGAGGGGTAAGTAAACGATAGGGGCGGACGTATAATGTGGCGAGGGAAGACATCTGACTCTCGAAACGGTCGAAATTTTTCTTAATAAAATTATTTTGGTTAAGTTTTGACCGATGTTCGTCCTCCGTATCGCTATAATTTCGAACTTTACAAATTTAAACTCTGAATCTACCCTTACTAATCGAGTTAGATTATATACACTAGAGAATATGTTGGACATAATTAGAAAACCTAACTTGGGAATAGGATGTTATGTGGCACAAAATTAATGGGAAGAAACAGAAACATAGGCAGCTGAGAATACTTATGGAAGTGATTGAACATGAAATCATTATCCTGAGAGAAGAAAGGGCCACAATCGAAGAGTCGATGATGGGGATGGGTTAAATGTCTAGGTACAGACCGCTGGGGGAAGCCCCTTCTTTCAGGGTTTGAAAGTCCTCAACAACGCATACAACTATTGCGATGTGAGAGTGTGACCTTTCAATTAAGTTGGGAACCCCATCTGTGGGGGTGCTGTATGTGTTCTTTGAAATTCAACTCCTCACTGAAGATTCTTGGAAACACCCACTTAACACCACTCTAAGTTTTTAAGGTTTTATTTTCTCATCTTTTCTGGGTCTTACCTTTTTATGACCTTAACAATATTACACATGGTTAGGATTCAGCATCAATTACTATAAAACCCAAAAAATAAATCACTTTTATATTAAGAAAAAAATACACAATTAGTCTTATATAATAATCTTATTACACAATTAATCATACACGTTTGAAACTTAAAAAATTTGGTCCTAAACGTTTCAATTAACGAATTTTACACTAACTTAACGGCTGAATCAACAGCCGTTAAGTCACCTTTCACGTGGCAGTTATATGCCACACGACATTCACTTAGCAGTTGACTTAACATCTGAATTCAACGACTGCTGATTCAGCCGTTAAATTTTATATAAAAATGTTAATTAGACTAAATGTGTCAATTTTAGAAACGTTTAGAATTAAATTTGTCGAATTTCAAATGTAGGACCAATTGTGTAACACGATCATTATATAGGACCAATTATGTTTTTTTTGTTCCTTTCTATTAACCCATAAAATAGGCACGTACAAAACAATCCCTTTTTCTCTCAAATTTTTCGCAACGCTTCTCCTACTGGTCACAACCCACGAACAACACTCATGATTCATATCATCGCACTCGTTGAAAAATCACGGTTTATATCAACACAAACTTCACTTCTTTCAGAAAAACACGATTACATGTCCATCCATCAACGATAATCGATTGACTGTGTTACGGCACCAAAAAGCGTAAGAAAAGCATTATTGTCGAAACTAATCATCGAGATATTGAAACTCGTGAAATGATCGAATTCCGGCATTTACCGACATGGGCAATCATCTATGACCCTCTTTTTTAAGTCTCTGTTCAATCCATATGCAGCTGGTGAAAATGATCGATCAATTGGGATGGACATTGGTTGGAAAGTTATGACTAATATGAAATTTAGTTGTGCTTGATATAGAACACTATTGTGACTGGCATGAACCCTTACTCTTCGTGTGTAACCCCTGTTCTTTTTATATTATCAGTATATTTGATATGAAACCTAGTTATATTTGATATGAAATATGTTGTGGCCTATATGAACACTAGTTATGACAGATATGAACCCTTATTATTTTTACATTATCGTTATACCTGATATAAATTTAATTGTGCTTGATATGAAACACTATTGTGACTGATATGAACTCTAGTTTTTATATATAACCTCTGTTATTTTTATATTATTCTTTTACCTGATATGCAATTTAGTTATGCTTGATATAAAACACTATATTGTGACTAATATGAATACCAATTGCGTCTAATATCATACTTTTTTCTTTTTCTTGTTTCTCATACTTCCTTGATGTCTTTTTTTAAAACTATTTTTTGTTGGGAAAATGGTCTCAGAGATTCCCAACAAACACCACCCTACGAACTATGAAGAGAAATAACAACACAAGAATTTAAGTGGAAAACTCCAAAACCGGAGAAAAACCACGGGCCTCTAGAGAGAAAATTCCACTATATGATAGTTTTACAATCACATAGACTAAACTCTCAAACCAACCCCCAAATACACCCACACTCTCCAAAGTTTTTACTTACCACTTTCTACTATCTATTAAAAGAATAGAAACAAGAAAGGGAAATCAAATACTTAAAGTGTATATTTGATTGGTGCACTTTGAAACCAAAGCCTTGGACTCCTTTTATAAGCATGAAATCCTTCACCCTTCTTATACTCTAGCAATGTGGGATAGCCAAACTTCTCCTTCCTTTAATTTTAGCCAAAAATTTCCAACAATCTCCACCTTTGGCTACAATAAAGTGAGAAACATCGATACCACATCCAGAGTAACATTGTCTTGACCGACAATCATAATTCTCAGATCAGAGAACTATTATACTCCACCATAAAAGAGTATCACCACTTAGAATATCCCAATCCTAAGAATTTCAAACCGGCACATGTCGAAATCTTGCTGAAAGCTTTATGGTGCAACTTCCCTGTTTGACTTTCTCGGAAGTTCATCACCCATCGACATCCATTTCCACAACACATCCTGCATACTTGCCAAACCAATGCCCATGTGTAAAAATGTGGATCCGCTAACACATCCTCTTCCATGGCACGGACATACCATGAGGATATCATGTCTCAAAAGATCTCAAAAGAATTCATCTTCATTAGAGATGACAGAGACAACGTTAGTTGAGTTGGAGCCTTTTGCCGCATCTACTCCACCTGGATAATTGCTCTTTACATGCCCAGACAGTCCACACTTCCAGCAAATCAGATTCTTCTTGGAGTTCTTCTTCTTCTTCTCATGCTTGCACACCAAAACTGCACCTTCTGATGAAGTAGCACTGCCATCTTCCAATCTCTTTTCCTCAGACAAGAGTTTGCTAGAAACATCTTCATATTTCAGAATCTCTTTTCCATACATCAGAATAGGTTTCATGTGCTCATTGGAAGACGACAAAGATAATATAAGCCTCAAAGCCTTATCTTTATCTTCAATTTCAACTCCAATAGCCTCCAGTTCTGAAACGATACTGTTAAGAACACTTAGATGATCTAAAATTTTTGTATCTCCACTCATACGAAGAGTATGAAATTGTTCCTTAAGATACAACCGATTCGAGATGCCTTTGCCTTGATATAACTGCTCAAGCTTCTCCCAGAGTTCTTTTGCAGTTGACATCCTGTGCACATTCGCAAGAACATTCTTTGCAAGACATAAGCGAATAGCACTTGCCGCTCTCAAATCCATATCATCCCATTATTCACCATCGATCTTACTGGTCTTTTCTGAATCACTGTTGGAACCAGGGGTTGATCTCCCCCTTAAAGCCTTGTGTAACCCTGACTGAATCAACACATCCTTGATTTGAACTTGCCACAAGCAAAAATTGATCCTGGTTGAACCTCGACATTTTGTATACTAGAAAAGTGTAACTAACCAATGAATAGTACACCCAACAAAGGATCCCAGGAAAGAGAGGTGGGTCACAATGGACACGCTTAAGTACCAAGTCTTTCCTTAGCCAGACCTTCCCTGGATATACACTCACTTCAGGTCTCAAACACAATTCTGACGTACACAAAATAACCAATAGAAAATTCGTTTTCTGATGTGGAAGATCAGACAAAGCTGCAACCACAGAGCATACGACGAACCTCTAAAACCGAGACCCCCTCCGAACCAGGGCTTTGATACCACTTGATGGGAAAATGGTCTCAGAGATTCCCAACAAACACCACCCTATGAACTATGAAGGGAAATAACAATACAATAATTTACATGGAAAACTCCAAAACCGGAGACAAACCACGGGCCTCCAGAGAGAAAATTCTACTATATGATAGTTTTACAATCACATAGACTAAACTATCAAACCAACCCCCAAATACACCCACACTAAGGGAAATCAAATATTTAAAGTGTATATTTGATTAGTGCACTTTGAAACCAAAGCCTTGGACTCCTTTTATAGGCATGAAATCCTCCACCCTTCTTATACTCTAACAATGTGGGATAGCAAAACTTCTCATTCCTTTAATTTTAGCCAAAAATTTCCAACATTTTTTTTTTATTTGAAGAGGTGAAAACACGAACCGATTTAGAAGTCAAAGCAAAAAAAAAAAAAAAAATCATGAAAAAGGAGGAAACAGGAGAAAAAAAAAAGATTAGAAAAGAGAAAAAGCCAAATAATAATAATAATAATAATAATAATAACAACGAGGGCAGCAGGTTGTATTTCGAAGAGGATGAAAAGACGATAGAGGTCGAGGAGAATAAGTTTTCATCGGAAGATGACGAAAGCAGTGTAGGAAAAAAAACTTATAGAAAAGGAAAGAAAGCAATAAAAAAAAAAAAAGGTGAAGGGTAGTGTTAATATGTGTGAAGCAGTAAAAAATACCATACAAATAATGGATACACAAAAAATGGTGTCCGTACAACATCATCATATCATTTGCGAATTGAGCAGTAATATGAGGATCAAGTTTTAAATGTTGATTTTTAGGATTAAAATTTTAAAAATTTGTAAGTTACAAAGATGTAATAATTTCTTCTAGATTCCTCTAATTGAGTTAGGTTCATGAATCTAAGAAAAAGTTGAGGCACATATATATCCAAAGAAACGGTTTACTCTCTCCATTTTTTTTTCTTATTATTATTATTATTATTATTTAAGTAAGATATTTTATAAAATGGAAATTTTTTTAATAAGATATTTGCAATTTAGATGTAAATTTGGAACTTTTAGTCTTACATTATCTATATTAATGATAAAATTTTAATAAGATGGAAGAGATATTTTTTAGTAAAAAATATAATAAATACAATATTATTATTTTTTAAATTAAATAATAATTTTCTCACATGTAGTATAGTTTTTTTTTTTTTTTTGAAATAAAAGATATATATGGATTTACTGAAAAAGTCCAGTAATGGATTGCCAACAGAAGATACAACTAAAGAAACACAAATTATAAGTATTGTTGTGTTTATTACGGATAAATCTATATAGATCTACCCTATCAAGCGGGGTGGATATACCTATTGTCGAAATTTTAATCCGAACAAGGATATATCACTAATTATCATATGAAAACTCCAAACCATAAATCTAATAAATTGATTTATGATGATTGAATTCTCTTGGACCAAATCAACGAACATTATCAACGACGCCGTTATCAATCCAACGAACTTCACCAATGAACAGTCGCCAT
Source organism: Knoxia roxburghii (assembly GCA_030378225.1). Lineage (NCBI taxonomy): Eukaryota > Viridiplantae > Streptophyta > Magnoliopsida > Gentianales > Rubiaceae > Knoxia > Knoxia roxburghii. The sequence continues at coordinate 5,105,973 of CM059420.1, read as the reverse complement.
AACAACGAACATCATCAATGAAGCTGCGACCAGACACTACCAGTAGATATGAATCTATTAAAAGAAAAAAAAAACTATATCCTTTTATAGATCATCTATTGAATGACAAAAGAAAATAAAGATTGAGAATAATTCTCTTTATTGGATGACGAAACTAAAACAGTAAAATGAAAACGGAGAACAAATTTATTTCTCCTATTCTCCCATGATGAGAAGATGAGGGAAGAAATATTTTTTGAAAGTTGAGGTTGGGAGAGAAGAGAGGCGGCTAGGGATTAAAAGAAATATTTTTAGTGATTAAAAGAAAAATATTTTTTATTAAGACCAAAATGCCCCTGGTCAAGTCAGACAAAATTAGATTTTGGACCAAAATTTTTTAAAAAATGATGTAGTGAACTAAAAAAGTAATTTTTTTATTTTGGACCAAAATATATTTTCGCTATATGTAGTGAACTATTTTTAGAGTTTAGTCTTAAAAAAATATTTTTTTACTAAAAAAAATTTTAAAATGGTATAAGAAGAAAAATTCCAAGAATACGATAAACATTAATGCTTTATAATCAAATAAAATATTATACAACTATCAATACAAGAGGTTAAGTATCATGCAAGTAGATCACGTCATCAGCCATTGTAATCAATGTACTACAAGTTTTAATTAATTCCACTCTTACAAATAATATACTTATCCATCTCAAAAGGTGCACACCATGCACGGTGCACCCCTTGTTTGCGAAGGAGAATAGTCTTATCCAATTTTCGATACGACGGCGTTGTACTCTTTTTGTCACCGTATGCCCATGGATCTTTGGAGTCATGGCGCTGCTCTCTTGCCAATTTTCAAACCACCTTTTTCCTTCCACTCAGCAAACATATGCAAATTATATCATCCTCCATTATAGGTATATTTCACGTATTTTCGTGTTATATATGATATATATTTTTAACTATATTTGATATATTTTTATATAATAATTTATATATTTTTATTTGTATAATTTTATGTAATATTTAATATATTTTTATATTATAAATACTGTATCTTTCAATTATATTTTTTTGTTACAAAGAGAGAGACTTATAGCTTATTAATCTAGCTCTCGGTGTGACTTGAACTCAGAACTTCGTGCATCCTGTGTGATCTACTCCCTCAGTGTGAGTCCAATTTAGGACCGTCATGCTCCTAAGTGATTTCGGTATCGGTGTGATCTATCTCCCGGTGTCCGTGCTTCAAAGTATCTTCGATATGACACGAATTCAAGATCTCATGATCTTAAATAAGGAATGTCAATCACTAAATTATGTTTCAATTATATTTTACGTAATATTTGTTATAATTAATTTATCCGCTACTAGGAATATGGTATAATAATTGACAAACATACAATACGGAGCACAACACGATAACCGACACGAACACGACACGAAAAATAGTGGGTTTAGGGTTGAGATTTTTGACACGTATAATAAATGGGTTGAGTTTGGGTCGACACGTTTAAATAGCGGGTCGGGTTTGGGTCGACACGACGGGTTGACACGTGAACTCCTTAAGAAATTTTTTTAAATTAAATTTTATAACATTAATAATTGAGGAAACTTCTAAATTCCCAAATCAAAAGTTCAACACGACTTCCTATGGTGGTATTTTGTTATTTAAACTTTCTAATTGTAATTACTTTTGGATTTTATTTATTTTAGTTGGATTGAATTCGATTTTGATTGTATTAGGAAGAATTTAAATTGATAAAATTTATGTTGATGTGATATATAAGAATGTTATGGTTAAACTTAAATTGATGGATTTGAATTTGATAGATTCAAATTTTAGATGGTGTTATTATAAATAAACATGTATGTTTTAGTTTTTTTGACAAATTTAGTCCCATTTTTCTGTGACGAAAAATTAGATTGAAAAGTCACCTATAAACAATTAAACGGGTTACGCGGGTTAGGTTCGGTAATTTATATAGTGGTCCTATGCAATTTTACTCCTACAGCTATAGTAACACGCTACAGTAGCGCGCTACAGTGCGCGATACAGTAGTGTGCTACAGTTGTCTTCCTTTCTTTTGTTATTTTTGGCTATTTTTTTATTTTATTTTTTTGCATTCCTCCTTGAGACTTTTTTCCGTCCGTTTTTTCTAAATAATTCAGTATTTTTTTTAATATTTTTGAATTTAAAAAAAAATATTTTTAAATTATCATTTAATTTATTTTATAATTAAATAATTTTAGATATTATGATACATATTATGGACGTTTTTGTTGTATGATATGATTTCTTTTTATATTTTTGATCTGATAACTATAGTCTGTTGATTTGATATCTACTATTTTGTGATCTGATGTCTATATAATCATGATTTGATCTATCTTGTTAAGTATATTTTAGTTCTACTGTATGATTTCTTTCATATTTTTGATCTGATATCTATAGTCTGTTGATCTGATGTCTTGTATTCTCTGATCTGATGTCTATATAATCCTGATGTGATCTCCCTTGTTAAGTATGTTTTAGTTTTATTGTATGATTTCTTTTATATTCTTGATCTGATATCTATAGTCTGTTGATCTGATGTCTAGTATTCTCTGATCTGATGTCCATATAATCCTGATGTGATCTCCCTTGTTAAGTATGTTTTAGTTCTATTGTATGATTTCTTTTATATTCTTGATCTGATATCTATAGTCTGTTGATCTGATGTCAAGTATTCGCTGATCTGATGTCTATATAATCCTGATGTGATCTCCCTTGGTAAGTATGTTTTAGTTCTACTGTATAATTTCTTTTTTATTCTTGATCTGATATCTATAGTCTGTTGATCTGATGTCAAGTATTCGCTGATCTGATGTCTATATAATCCTGATGTGATCTCCCTTGGTAAGTATGTTTTAGTTCTACTGTATGATTTCATTTTTATTTTTGATATGATATCTATAGTCTGTTGATCTGATGTCTAGTATTCCCTGATCTGATGTCTATATAATCCTGATGTGATCTCCCTTGTTAAGTATGTTTTAGTTCTATTGTATGATTTCTTTTATATTCTTGATCTGATATCTATAGTCTGTTGATCTGATGTCTAGTATTCTCTGATCTGATGGCTATATAATCCTGATGTGATCTCCCTTATTAAATATGTTTTAGTTCTATTGTATGATTTCTTTTATATTTTTGATCTGATATCTATAGTCTGTTGATCTGATGTCAAGTATTCGCTGATCTGATGTCTATATAATCCTGATGTGATCTCCCTTGTTAAGTATGTTTAGTTCTACTGTATGATTTTTTTATATTCTTGATCTGATATCTATAGTCTATTGATCTGATGTCTAGTATTCTCTGATCTGATGTCTATATAATCCTGATGTGATCTCCCTTGTTAAGTATGTTTTAGTTCTACTGTATGATTTCTTTTATATTGTTGATGTGATATCTATAGTCTGTTGATCTGATATCTACTGTCTTATTCTTATTTTTTTTTAAAAGTATTTTTTTTAAAAAGGCTGTGCGTAAAAAAAAAAAAAAAAACTGTAGCGCGTTAATGTAGCGCACAACTGTAGCGCGTTACTGTGGCGCACTATAGTAGGAGTAAAATTCACCCTACTCTTATAGGCCCGCCGTAAACAGACTAGTTGGGTTCGGGTCGACACGATTATAAACAGGTCGAGTTAGGGTTGGAGTTTTCGACACGATTAATTAAATGGGTTAGGTTTGAGTTGGGGGTTTCTCGACACGCCTACACGCTAACCCGAATACGATAACACGAAAACGACACGAATTGCCAGCTCTAATTACATAGACAGTTTGTGTGCGACTAATATCTCCCTGAATAACTTATCATCCTTCCTAAAAATCCCACCGTGTAATAATGTAGATAATTCGTATAATGTAATTAAAGCTACATGAGTCTAAGTCAGTGGTGCTCAACTTTATTTCAAAATTTAAAGCTTTTTGAAAATTAAATTACTAAAAGGAAATTTGTTTAACTTTCTTTGATGCAATTTTTTTAATAAATTTCATCATAAATTTCTTGCCATAAGTCTTTTCTAATTAATAAAATAGTCAGTCTATTTAATATTGTTGATCTTAAGTAATTTTTAAGCATTTTAGTGTGGGCAAGTTTATTTCTGCAGAACCCCTATAGGAATTGTTCACATGATTGTATATAATATACGTATTTGGAAAATTCTAAATATAATTAAAGATATCAATTGATGAGGTATATTAAAATTAAATTATGAATTGAAAGTTCTTGATTTTTAGACTAAAATTTCTCGTAAATAAAAAATATATTTTGGGGGCGTGCGAATGCACTATACGTGGTTTCGATTAATTAATCTGGATGATTTTTTTGAACTGATTTGATCCCAAATTCAAATGCAAAATTTTATTTTATTTTTACAAAAAGCAACCAAAAGAATGGTAGTAAATGTCATCACACAATAATAAGATAAATTTTTTACACATTTTTTTTTAAAAAAAATACTACCTCGTTCCATAAAATAAATTAATAGTTCAACTTTTATAGATTATTATTATTGCATAGGATATCACGATCAATAATAGTGACTAGCCTTTACCAACTGAAACCTTTAAAGATGGTCTAATGTCAATCACGTGACGATAAAATTTTACTAATTATCCTCTTAATTTTTATTATTTCTTGTTCTAATTTATACTAAAATATCCCTTCTTTTATCTTTTCTTTTTCTTCTTTTAAAGTAAAAAAATAATTTTATCAAAATTGAAACTGTAATATTTAAACCTGGGTAATACCAATTTGATACATATAGAATAATCTCCTTCTAATAAATGGTGTCCTCATATAATAAGACGTCTAATGAGATGATATTGTATTTATTTAAGAATGATAAGTGGATTCAACGTTTGAAACTGATTTTATTTTTTAAGAGATAAGAAATTTAAATTTAGAAATTCTTCGGTATTTTTTGCAATATATATAGGATTAATTTCAAAAGAGTAGAATATCCTTGGAGGAAAAGGAAAAGCTGATGTTGATCATTTCCTTTAAATTAATATGTAGAAGTTGTATTTGAAATGCACAAGAGAACCTCCCGAACTTGATCTTATTTCAAAACACAAAGCTAGTGTGCTTTCCAAATGCCCACGTTCCCAACTACATGGCGCATGCTAGGAAGGAGGGAGGATGGTCATCATTTCTGGATATACCCGCATACTTTCCCTAAACCAACTCCCCCAAACTATCAACCCACCATTACATTTTTGTTATTTTGATTTTTTTAAAAATAAATTTTTCGAGTTGCAGAATGGGATGTCTCGTGCTTTTACAACTGGAAAAATTAGGGACGGATGCAGATTTAAATTTTTGGGGGATAGAATTTAAGCGACATTGAGGACGGATATTAATTAAAACTCTGCCGGAATAATTCTAATAGGAAAAATTTCGACCGTTTCAGAGGCAGGTGTCCTATCTCATCACAGTATAGTGTCGCCCCTGCAAAAAAATATACTATCGACTTTTAAATATACACATAAAACATTTCGAATCACCATTTACGCATCATTATGCTTTCATTTATCGGAAAAAAATTAGAGACATAAGAGGGGATTGTTGCATTATTTTGCAATAATGATGACTTGAGCACAGTACAATGAATAGTATAATGCAAGATATATTTTTTATAAATAATAGAAGGGCATTAGTTAAAAAAAATAAGACAAATTCGAGAAATCACTATATTAAATGACTTATTCTGATTTAGTCATCTTTACCAGAAATATGTAATTTTAGTTTACAATATAATTTGCCTGAGCACTGAGTGAGACTGAAGAAAATTGGAAGGGTACTATCACTGCACCACTAGTTCGTTGTCACTACGCTTTAGTAATTGACACATTGCTTTACTCTATAATTCGATCTTTTGTTTGCTCTTCTGTGCTCCAAAGAATACGATCGAGGTGTCTTTGACTCTTCCAACTGCCACAAACGTTGCATGTCAATCAGTGTCTAGGTTTGTTTATTTATTTAGGAATCAGTTGTTTAATTCCTAACCTTTTCTACAAACTATTCTCCAACATGCTTTTTTTTTTTTTTTTTTTTTTTTTTTTTTTTTTTTCTCTCTATTCAAAAGGTACCACAATTGATTTAAACATTTTAAATTGTTTTGTGCTCAAAATAGAATTCGGAAGCCCCAACCATTAATAGAGAAAGAAATATGACAATTACCTAAAAATTTTAAGTTGTTCCCTTTTCAAAATGAATTTTTTAATATTAAATTTTATTTTTTAAAGAGATATATTACGTCTAATTTTTTGCCTGTGAAATATCTACTTAGTTGTACATCGGTACTCAGATATCCAATCCCATCCCAAAAGACAAAAAGAAAGACAAAAATGACCATTAGACGAAAGGAGATCTACAAGGTGAAAACTCTCTATCGTAACATCTGAAATTCAAAAATTACAATTATTAATAAAGAAAAAGTATGACAATAAACCTAAAAATTACAAATTATTTTACTACAAAAAAAAAAAAAAAACTTTTACCACCCAACTACATATTCATTTCTTCCCCGGAAAAAACCCTAGCAGTCATTCTCTTATCTCCAAAACTCAACATTCAAACAATATTTCTTTCTCCATCTTCCCATCATGGGAGGATGGAGGAAATAAATTTGTTCTCCGTTTTCGTTTTCCTGTTTTAGTTTCGTCATCTAATAAAGGGGTTATCCCCAATCTTTATTTTCTTCTGTCCTTCAATAGATGATCTATAGAAGTGTAGAATATATTTTTCCTTCAGTAGATTCAAATATACTGATAGTGTCTGGTTGCGGCTTTATTGATGGTGTTCGTTGTTATGGTGACAATTTGTTGGTGAAGTTCGTTAGATTGGTAGCGACATCGTTGATGATGTTCGCTGATTTGGTCCAAGAGAATTCAGTCATCATAGATCTATTTATTAGATTTATAGTTTGGAGTTTTCATATGATAATTTGTGATATATCCTTGTTCGAATTAAAATTTCGGCAAGAGATATATCAATCACTTGATATGGTAGATCTATATAGGTTTATTCGTAGTAAACACAAAAATACTTGTAATTTGTGTTTCTTTGATTGTATCTTCCTGGACGTTTTCCAGTAGATTAATATATGTATTTTTTTTTTTTTTTAAACTACATATTCATTTCACAACATGCTTCTTTAAATAAATAAAATACAATTTAACTATTTCTCATCCTTAACTAACTTTAATGTTCATTGTACACTTACTACATTAATGATCGTCCATCGTCATTTGTTGTTCTAAAATGAGGATATATTCTTACTTAACGCAAGATTTTATTTCATCAAAAAGAAAAAAAAAAAAAAAAAAAGTTTCATGACAGACACTTTTAACTTTCTGTTAATGTAAAATATTGTTTTCTTCCACAAATTCATTGAACAATGTTGGCTACCGTCGCCCTAAACAAGGAGTTTTGGCAGGCCTTTTGAAACCATGGAAAGCAGTCATCAAGCCATAAAAGACGGCGACAATGGAAGACCTAGAAGAATGCAAGATCCATTTCATCATAAGATGGTTGTTACTTCTTAAATCCAAATTGGGGGAAGCTCACTAGCACCTGCAAATGTCAAGGTCTTTCAATTAATCAAAAACAAACTTGAACATTTCAACTTTTTTTTTTTTTTTTCCTACTAATTTTTAAGTGGTATCACATAGGAATTAAGTTGTACTATATTAAATGATAGAAATTAATTGAATTAACTTGTGAAGCAACATGGCTTAAAAATGAGTAAAGAAGTGGCCATGCTTAGAAAATTACCCTACACTACAATTGGTGTCTTATTTTATTAACTATTTCTTTATTTAATTTTTTTCAACAAAGAAATAGTTATTACCTAGACTATCCTATCTTACACATCGACTATATGACACCCCTACACAATCATGGGTCAGCCATCTTTTATTATTATTATTTTTTTGACGGTTCTAACACCCGATATATACGTGATGTTATTTAAAATGTATTTTAATAGTAAAAGGATAATACACTTTGAAAATTAGTATATTAAAAATTAAGGGTGTGCACGGTTAGGTTGGTTTGGTTTTTTGACCGAACCACAAACTAAATCATAAGCAACGGATTGATGGTTTTAATAAACCAATCTGAACCGTCGACGCTTCAAAACCGAACCAATCTAAATCGCCATAAGCAGTTTGGTTCGGATTGATCTCACGCTTTGGGCCAAATTTTTTGGGCCTATATTTTAGTTAGAGCCTTTGACTTAGTGGGACTGACGGAGGCGGCGAGCGACCGTCGGGTTTAACGAAAAAACGGAAAAGAAATGATGAACAAAGAGAGGATGTTATCGGGACAAGAACTTTGGAGTAAGAGAGGTGGTTGGAGATGATGTCGTCTTGCCGATTGAAGATAAATAGGGTGGAGCCGGGAGCGTAGGCGACAACGGTGATTTGCAGAGGAAAATTAAGAATTTAGATATTTGCTTTTGAGATGGGAAAAAAAGAAATGGAAAGTGAAACTATGTATGAGGGTTTCGATTTTCCAATTTAGTAAAAAAAATAATAGTAAACTAATATACATATTACTTAATGAATAGAATATAAATATAAAAAATAAATATATTTAAATAAAATATACGGTTTGGTTCGGTTTGAACTATCACAAACCTCAAACTGAACCATTCAATCGGTTTTTCAATTTTAAAAATCGTCGAATTGTAAAATATTTAAAAACTAATAAAAAACAAAATCATTGAACGGATTGAATCGGTTTCACGAATTAGACCGAACCGTGCACACCCTATTAAGAATAACATTTATAGTTTACCTACAAATTTGACGTTTTGTATCATAATTTTATAACTATCATACTGGATAGTCTATTGTATAGAGTTTACAATCATTTTAATGACGTGGCTTCTTTGAATTGACATTGTTTCTCTCTCTATTTAACATAATTCTGTTATTTGTCAATGGACTATCTTGCAATGTAATTCTAAAACTATAATTTACAGATTGAATAAACTCCAAAACAACTTATATTTTGATATGTCTCTACTTCTTTAACACCCCTTATAATTGAAAGGGGTAGAAGGTTTGTTGTATCATTTTTTTATGCACATATGTGCATTACTCATTAATTATGTGTTAAGGGCAACGTTAAAAAAATTTATTAACATGGTATTAATAATATAAAGTAATATATATAAAAAATTAAATTAAATATTTATAAAGCGACCTTTAAATTTATACGAAAAAAGAAATTTAGAAGCTATAATTAGACTTGCATGATTATCCTCATAAAATATCAGAATGGGAAATGCGCCCAAAAACTCATCACAGAAAAAGACTCCTAAAGAATTTAAACTCCAAATTCAGCAATAAATAAAAGCAAAAAATCACGTTTTGTGAAGAAGAATTTTGACAGTAGTAGCGGCATGCTGGTCCCCACATCCAAATTGGGGCTAATTAATTAAGAAGACCGCCCCCACCCACCCTAATCTTCTCATAAATAATTAGAAGCGCAAGGACACTGTTCCGCAGCCACATAACGATAAATGACTTTAAATCGATGATGACTTTTAGTAATTACCCCACGGAGGGTTGTTAATTAAGTGTAATTAATGAACTAATACACTAATTAAGCTATAGTGGGTCATTATCAAATCTATAACTGGTTAGGCAGACTGGCTAGGTAGGACCCATTTGAGATACAGAGCACGTAGTCCTACTTTTTTTATTATTATTTATTATTAGCTCCTCGCATTCCTCATAGTCGGCACTGTAATTCTAAATTTCCTTGGACCCCTTTCTGCAATTTTTTTTGTTTGTTTTCCTTGGTCAATCCATCTATCGATTTCAATCGACTCCCTACGTCCCCAGCAAAACATTATCATCTTAATATAATATTATAAATAAAATTATTTATATGAGATGGGGGATTTAGTTTATTCTTATTTAATTTTAAAAAATAGTTTTTCATAGAATTTAGGGTTGAATAATTCTATCAAATTCCCGTACAAAGAATCTAATAGTTAAAATAAAATTATGGCATATATTGAATTGACGTTAGACTATAATACAGTGAAAAAAAAAGCTCGTAAAACTTATTATGGGTATGAAGTAATTGTAAATGAGCATAACTTTTGGGCAAATTATATCCTACTCCTAGGAGGTTTACTCCTAGGAGCATTATCAATAGCAATGCTTTATATATCTCTCTGCCTCATAGCAGTCCTATCCATCATCTCTCTTCTCCTCCACCATCTCACCATTTCAGCCGCCGCCTCCTCTTCTCACTCCCACTTCGAAGGCTTTGAACCCGACGAAGACGACGATGAACCCGGCTCATTTGTATGAGTACAAGATTACACCTTATTGGGAGGATCCCTCTTTGGTTATGATTTGGGAGTTTCAGGTCAGATTTCTATACAGAATGCTGTGTGTTTTTTTTTTTTTTTTTTTTGGTTTGATGGGTTGTTTTTGCTGGTTGACTCTTATCTTATTCCATGTTCTGTTGTCATTTTCATATCTCGCTGGATGGCTTTTGGAGCCTTTCATTGTTCGATTTTTTTTTTTCGCAGCAGATCTGATTTCTCACCTCTGGGTTCCGTCAAAATCTGTGGGTAAAATGGCAGATCTAAAAAAAAAAAAAAAAAAAGAATCAGGAACTTCCATTTCTTACTTTTTGTTTTTTTTTTTTTTATCTTGTTGTGGCTGCCAATTTTTTTTGGAACGATAGATCTCATTTCGCGGTCTTGTGCTGCTTGTCATTTTGGAACGATGGAGGGAGACCGACGATGGAGAGGGAGAGAGGGAGAAGATTGGCGATAGAAGAAGAAGAAGCGGCGGTGGAGGGAGGGGATTGGCGAGAGAAAAAGAAGAAGAAGATTTCGTTGGCGGTGGTGGGACTGCAGAGGCCACGGTGGCAATGAAGGGGCTGGAGTGAATGGGGTGCAATAAGGAACTTAGCAATAGGTTAGTGGGCTTATGTAAACTGGAAACGATAGCTTATGTAAACTCGAATGTGTACTTATGTAAACTCGAATGTGTACTTATGTAAACTGAGGGTTCTGAACTACTTATGTAAAACTGAGGGTTCTGAACTACTTATGTAAAACTGAAGGTGCTGAACTACTTATGTAAGACGTGGTGGTAGTTGAAGTGAGCCTCATTTTTTGCCTTTTTTTTTTTTTTTTGTTACTTTTACTCCTAATAGTACCATATACCAACCGTAACTTTTGGGCTCCTATTTTTATTAAATTAAATGTTAAATTAAATTATCAGTAGTTGGTAAGTTTGAAATATATGTGTAAGTCAGTTAATATGTAATTTTTTAATATGAGAAAATTTTCATTAATTTATTAAAAAATTATCTAGTTACAATTCAATAAGGAAGGGATACTTTTTATTTATGTCATTCTTGAGTTATGGTTATCTCAGATTTTACAAACTATCCTATATCATGAAAACATGTATTTTGAAATCTAGGAACCCAAAATAAATCACAAATAGATAGAGATGACATGAGGAATCTACAATTGTCAATTACTGGAAGACAAAGTATACAAGAGTGATAGTAAACTTTTCGCACCAAGGATTAGCGTGGTAGAGTCTCCAAGTGAAGAGAACTGCTACAGTTGAAAATGTTAGGCAAACGCAGGACCTTCCCGCAATGCCATGCTCTCAGCCAAAGTTGAGTCCAGTAATCTTAACAGCGTATTACTATTTACTGTCCAAATTTTGATAAAATTATCCTTTTAGTTCAAAAATGAGCAAGGAGGGGAAGAGAAATTTAGTCTAAATTAAAACGATAAAAGGTAAAAATTGAGATGATAACTAATAAAATTTATCTTAAATTTTTTTTTCCAAAGCTGCAAACATAATCTCCATTTTCTGTAGTAACAAACTAACCAATTGCAGCACTCTTGCGTCTATGCGATATTACTCCATCAAAGAAGATTTGATGGCCCTTCGGCGAGACCAAACGAATCGGGCTTGGATCTATGTGATACATTTGTCATCTTAAGTGTTGAGTTTGCATGGATTGGAGGACATTTTCGTCCTTAAAATCCTCTAATTTTTATGTTAGTGTTAAAATTATGTTTAGTTTAGGAGATAAAATATCTGACAAGTCTAACTAAAATAGTAAAATAAGTGAATAAAATTCAACTTCATCTAAATATTTAAATGGATGAGTTGTGAATTCATAGTATTGTAGGATATGCAAGAGATATTTTTCTTATTTATCTTATTAAATTATTATATATATATTTTTTATTAAAAATAGACTATAAATAAAAAAAAGTAGGCGTTATTTAACAACCCCAGATATTATTTGCTAAACTTTTGAATGCAAAATCTTCGAAATTTAAGTTTTTTATATTTCTATGGGACTTCTTTCACAGTTTTAATTTTTTTTTTTTTTTTTGTAAATTGTAACTTTCGTTCAATTTAGTCTCAAGTTTACCTCTAGAATTTTAATTTTAAGGAAAAATCACCGATTTATGGAGCCTTGGGCAAGAAGATAGAAGATTTTGAGGCGTTTTAAGGGCTCACTTCAAAGGGGAAACACCTTCCCAGCAAGTCTTCAAGTCCATGCCTTTTATGCTTGGTTTGCTTTCTTCCCGTTAAGTGACTCTTCCTTAGGTTAGCCTTACTCATTTTACTTTGCACCTTTGATTAGTTAACACCCTCTTTCCATTTATTTATATTCAAATATGATTTTTACAAAGCTAAATCATAAATATCTCTATTGGATTTACCCTTTATACACTATTACCATAAATCTATATTTAAAATCGCCAGCATGTATTAAGAGATTTTTACTATTTATAAGTTTGGTTTGGGTGGTCTATTAACTAGCAGGGGTGGTACTACACGATGGCAAGAAAGAGCATGCACCCTCCAAAACGGTCGAAATTTTCACTAATAAAGTTATTCTAGCCGATGTTCGCCCTCCATGTCGTTGTAATTCTTGTGTCCGCCCCTATCTTCAGAACTCATCAAATACTTTCTCTTACCTGTAATGCCCCAAGCTTGTAGGATAACTCAATAATTTGGACTTTTGTCATTGCTAATAAAAATATATAAATTAAATTGTTAGTAGTAGATAAATGTACACATTATCTGCAAATCATGTGATATGTGTTAGTTTTGAATACTGAAAAGCTATTGCTTCTCTGAAAAACTAATATCCACTGTTTACATATTAATTATGCTTCAGTATTAAATTGTTCCTTTATATCATATATCTAGATAACGAGGTGTAGAAAAGTACAGTAGATCTCGTTATTGGTTAAAGTAATGGTATATAAATAGATGCTCGTAACTGAGATAATTTGAACATACTATTGGTTTAGGTTATCGTGTGATTTGGATAATTAGTTTGTTTAGACTAATTAAATCATACGGATATGCCCGGGGCATATTGAGCACAACCTGTTCGGGATTAAATTAACTTGTACTGATCGGTGTAGTTAATTCGAACCTAATATTCTAATAACTTAATACATAGACTAGAGCGGGCACGAGAGTTAGATGTCGTATGCTTTGATTTGCCAAAGGGTGCGGTCAATTGAGGCCTAAATCTCGGTAAGTTAGGTATGTGGTGTTTGACTTTTTTGTGTGTCGTTGCTAGTCGGAGGATTCCATGTACTGGTTTGTCGGGTTGATGGTGCTCCAGAGATGAGCTCATAAGGTTTATTATACTAAACCCAGCCAGTGAACTTTATGTCCGGTATAATAAGAAAGTCGAGTGGTACTAATCTCGGATACCAAGAAGTCGATAAATTAATTTGTCAGTAAATTTATGAATCAACGAGCACTAGGAATTTGATGTGGGGAGATAGAAAAATAATAAAGTGAGTGCGAAGTAAATTAGTTTTTGAGCGGTAGTTCCATAATTGATCCGTTAGTGGTACGACTAATTATGCGTTAGACTAATTGACGAAGTGAATTAATTAATCTTAAATATTTAATTGATTAAGTTGGTTATACGAAATAATCCTAAGGGTTTGATTAAATTTAATTAATGAAGTGGGTTAAGAAATTAATTCGAAAGCTTCGATTCGAGTTGATTAGTCTAGGGAAGACTAGGAGAGTCAACGAAAGTCCAACATTAAAACCCAAATCAAAAGCCCACTAGGTCTCCCTTGAATCTCCTATAAATAGTCCCTATTAGGCATTTGGAAGACATTAAGAAACCTTGGTGGCTAAGTTGCCTAGAGTGAGAAGTAGTAGCCTGGAGAGAGAACTTCTTCTTCTTCCTTGTGTTCTTTCTCGAAGTCGGCTTAGGATCCTTCGATCTTCGAAAAGCTTAGCCCTGGTTTCCTATTCATTGTAGTCCCTCGATTTGCGCGCTGCCCCGTCCCTCGATTTGTGTCGTCGGGCTTTTTGATTCTCATAGTCACTTGATTCGACCTCCGTTGTGTAGATCTCGGTCTTGATCGGTGATCCATGGCGGTGGTTTTCTAGATCGTGGTGGGAGAATTCTTTTGGTGGTGGTTCTTGGATTTTTTGCACCAGGCGGTAAATAGGTGGTTGATATTCGGGCAACGATTTGCTGAGGATCTGACGTGTTTTTCAAAGTAGGTTTCTTTTGGATTTCTTCCTTAGTGTCTTAGCTACCCTGTGGATAGTTACCCACATGATTTTGGGATGGAGACGGAGTCATTCGAGGGATTCGATAGTGGATTCCGTAGCCAGGCGGTAAATAAGCACAACAATCTTCAGACATGCTGAGAATCTGACGAATTTTTCGAAGTGGGTCTTTTATGAATTTATTCCTTAGTGTCTTAGCTACCTTGTGGATAGTCGCCCACATGATTTCGAGGTAGAGACTGAGTCATTCTCGGGATTCTCTCGTGATTGGTTCTGGGCGATAAACAGTAGGATTTTTCAGTTTTATTTTCTTATTGCTGTGGACACGCTTCAAAGGTATAATCTTTAAGACTTCCGCTTTAAATTAAAGATTTATTTTTTAGCGTGTCGTTTTAATAAATTGAACTAGTATAAGTCTACATCCGTTCGGAGAAAATGATTTAGAATCTTATCTAAATCGAAAATCTCCAATTCTGAAATGAATAGCACGAAAGTGAAATTTTCGATTTAGACCGGAACAAATCTGTTTCCTTCAATATGTTGTCCTACCTAAATGCCCTACCCTTCCCTTGTAGGTTGCCCAATAAATCTTGGACTTCCATCCTTACAAATCCAAAACATTTAAATCAAATTATAGTAATTCACAATTCTATTTAGAAAGCGGGTTTCAGTTTGGCAATAGAAAACAGGGCATCCAACATTTTATTTAAGACTTGATTATTAAACTTTTTCAACATTCTTTGAAATATAATTTAATAATAAAACACTTAGAAGTCATTGATGAATGATATCAAAGAGTTGAGAAGGAATGAAGCTTGAAAGATCATAAACCTAATAACATGATAGAGGCAATGGGGATAAAAATGTTAGATGGCTTTGCAATAGGAAAGCCCCAAAGGGTATGTTGGCGATTGGAACTTGCTCGTATGTGTTTTGTTATTATTGGTATAGACTAGTTAGGTTTTGAATGTAAATTAAAATTATAAAAGAGTTGAAAAATAATAAAAGTGAAATCTTTATTATAGATATAAAATTGCTAGTTATTCACATCGTAATTTAGTTTAACTTATTTACCCATAATATTATTTCGAGATTAGTAGTATTTTTATTTGTAATAAATTTTCTCTAATATCAATAAAGGAGTTGTCTTATCACAAAAATTAGAATTTTAGTTGTCCTTATTGACTATAGTAGAAAGGGATGAATTTAGTTAGTCAAACATTATTCAATGTTTATAATGCTTACCATTAAGGCTGACAATTGCTGACACAACACGATAACCCGACATGAAAATGACACGAAAAATAGTGTGTCAGAGTTGAGATTTTTGACAAGTATAATAAATAGGTCAGATTTGGGTCGACACGTTTAAATAGCGGGTCGAGTTTGGGTCGACACGATGGGTTGGCGGGTTGACACTTGAACTCGTTAAGAAAATATTTTTTTAAAATTAAATTTTATAACCTTAATAATTAAGGAAACTTCCAAATTCCCAAATCAAAAGTTCAACACGACTTCCTATGGTGGTATTTTGTTATTTAAACTTTCTAATTGTAATTACCTTTGGATTTTATTTATTTTGGTTGGATTAAATTAGATTTTTGTTGTATTAGGAAGAATTTAAATTGATGAAATTTATGTTGATGTGATGTATAAGAATGTTATGGTTAAACTTAAATTGATGGATTTAAATTTGATAGATTCAAATTTTAGATGGTGTTATTATAAATAAACAAGTATTTTTAGTTTTTTTTGATAAATTTAGTCCCCTTTTTCTGTGGCAAAAACTTGGACTGAAAAATCACCTATCAACAATTAAACGAGTTAGCGGGTTAGGTTCGGGTCGACACGATTATAAACAAGTCGGGTTATGGTTGGAGTTTTCAACACGATTAATTAAATGGGTTTGAGAATTTCTCGACACGCCAACCCGAACACGCCACGAATTGCTAGCCCTACTTACCATGTTATTAATAAATTCTCATATTTTTTTATAAAAAAAATTAACAAAAAGAACTCTAAAGATTTGTGTGGGGACGGGGAGAGAGGGTGCTTATTTCCCTATAATGAAGCCTGGTCCGTGGACCAAGAATTTAGATTTTGGACCTTTCAAAAGATATGGCCCAACTACCGTCGGGCCTTGTTCTACTACAAAAACTACTGCAAGCAAGTAATGAATTTTCTTGTTCGACGCAGTATTCAAATTTGTCCTTTGACCCAACTTATTTGACCCACCATAACCTTATTCCTGGGAATTGTTTTGGGCCACAATCTTTATGTTGCTGAAATTTCAAACCGAATTATTTTACTTGTGTACTACCATACGTCTCCAATAAATAGAACTCCCAGTTTATTCTCATGTTATTTAACTTATTTTATTAGAATTCAAATCTCATTTATCTTAAATTACAAGTAAAAATTAAACATATTAATAACCATGATTTGAGTTATATTTTATAGTAAACTTTGGAAAATGACTATTGAAAATTCAAAATTTTTTGTTAAAATTTGAAAAAATAAATTGAAAATAATACCGAACATGCTTACTTTTTATTTTTAAAAAAGCAAACCTAACAGAGTCATAATAATTTTGCTGCATTGGGAAATCTAGAAATTTCATTTTTGTGAGTGGAAGGTAAAGCTTAAGGTCTTCGTTTGGTCTTGATATGGCATTCAAGGTGTCATTATTGCAATTTGCGACTAAGAATTCTAAATACGAAGAAATAATGTTAAGGATTTTGTGTTCCCTTTGAGTATGCGCATTAGTTATCAATTTCTTCCTCCTTTTTGTATGATTTTTTTTTTTTTTTTTTTTTTTGGGTTACAAAAAAGAGACGTATGTGTAGATCAATATACTAATATATGGCAGAGGTATGCCACTCTCATCACGTTATGGTCTAGCTAACGACGGACCTGAGGGGTTCCATCACTTTCGTGTACCCACTAACATTCTTGCCAACTAAAGAGACCAAACAATCAGCTGCAAAGTTACCTTTCTTGAAGATGTGTTGGACTTTAATTTGTTAATTCCTCCTGCTCAGCCACCAAACGCACTGCAACAGCGTTGTCATCTTCTACCTCTAAATCACGACACCCAATTTCCCATACTAGCTGTAGTCTATTGAATAAGCCCCAAAGCTCCGCCCCTAGCACTCTGCATTCCCCAATGTTCACCAAAAATCCTTCCATCCATTTACCATATTGGTCCCAAATTAATCCCCCAGCACTTGTCATTCCTTCACTCCTAATCACAACTCCATCAGTGTTTAGTTTGCACCATCTCGGAGGAGGATATATCCATCGAATCCACTTGGATTCTTTGGACAGTCCTACAATCCATACCTTATTGGTTGAGGCCTACGCTTCTTTTATGCTCACAACTCTTAAATAAATTTCCTGAATCACAAGTGAAACTTGCGTATGTACTCCCCGAAACACCTAAGCGTTTCTTTCCTGCTAAAGCTTCCAAATGCCCAGCAGCTCAATCCTCATCCTCTATCTTAGAGCACTCGCCAAGTTTGCTTGTAACCAATCATGCAACCCAAGTATGTGGAAACCACTTTGTAATGGTGTCGGCAGTAGCTTGGACCAAACTTGGACTGCTTTGTCGCAATCCTGGGTTGTTGACCCATATAAATTGCACCTCGGAGATAAAGTGAGGTGTCGCCTGAACTGTTGGAGTTGAATACATAAGTTATGCTTATATTGTACATTTTCTCAGTTAATATATCGATTAATATTTTGGTTAAATTTTGTTGTGCATTATTTATCCATTTATATTATGTAGTTAGATGATGAGGTGTCTTGTGTGACACAGTAGATCTCATAATTGGTTAAAAGACATAATATGTAAATGAGGTTCGTAACCGAGATAGCTTTGGATAAACTGTCAGTTTAGGTTATTATGTGATTCGGATAATTTATTTGTCTAAACTAATTGAATCATATAGATATGCCCGCGGCGTATTAAACTTGACTATTATGAATGAATTGTCTTGTACTGATTTAATAGACAAATTGTTCTTGGTATTCTATCTCTTAATCCCTATATTCGAGTGGGCATGAGGATTAGACATAGTGTACTTTGATCTGCCAATGGGTGAGGTCAATTGTGGCCAATAGTGTCGGTAGGTTGGGTGCGCATATTTAGTGTTGCTGCTTGTCGAAAGAAAATCATGTACCGATACGTTCGGGGTGATGGTGCTCCCGAGATGAGCTATTAATGTTTATTATACTAAATCCGGCCAGTGGACTTATGTTCGGTATAATAAAAAGGTCGAGTGGTACTAGTCTAGGAATTAAAAAAGTTAATTAATTAATTTATCAGTAAATTAATAAATTAACGAGCATTAAATATTTGATGTGGGGAGATAAAGAATAAATTAATTTAGTTGTTCTCGAAGCAATTCTGGTGTAGGATGGTAGTGCCAAAATTAATTCGTTAGTGGTACGATTAATTTTGTAATGAGTTAATTGAATAAGTAGAATTAATTATTTAATTAATTATTCCAAAGGGTTAATTAAGTAATTAACAAAGTAGAATAATTTAATTAATTAATTAAGTCTTAAGTTTCATTTAGAATTAGAAAATCCTAAAGATTAGAAAATCTAATTGGATTTGAATTATCCTATTAAATTAGTTACCTAATTGAATTTGAAAACTAATTAATTACCTAAACCCATTAGGAAGACCAATCATAAACCAACTTGAGGTCTCTCTTGTAGCTCTATATATAGACAAGGGATTAGCAATTCTATAACACAGCCGGATTTTTCTCCAATTTTGGATAGCCGGATTTTGTTCTTGAAATCAGCGACGCGTGAAGCTTCTCTCGAGTCCTAGGCGGCGCGTGTAATTTACGCACTAGGGCGGTGGTTGCTGAACTTTTTCGGCGACCCAGTTGTGTTGATTGCTGATCAATTGCTAGCTAGATCGTTGCCCACACAACGTGCGATCAAAATCTTGAGTCATACAAGCGATCACCTGAGTAACACGCTTCAAGATGTACTTTCTATGATTCCGCTTTCTAATTAGAAATTATTGTTGCGTGATAAATCGAATGAGTACATACCAAGATCCTGCACAATGTTATTTCAAGCAAGGATTGGAATAGCGATTGTGCTAGAGTCTAGGTCTGGTCAAAGATTTCGATTCTGGAATGCGTAGCACGAAAGTGAATTTTTGACCGGGTACGGGCAGATAATCTTTCAACAACCTCCCTTGACATCTCTAGAGGAATAATGCCATACTTTGCTGAAAACACCTGCACCCATAAAGCATTAGGCTTAGTCAAAATTCCCAACCAAGTTTCATTAACAAAGCCTTATTCATCTTCCTCTCATTTTTAAATCTCAATCCTCCTCTCAACCTTGGTGCACATAGCTCTTCCCAACTTTCCAACCTCAATTTTGTGTTTTTCTCATCTACACCCCACACAAATCGTTTGCACATTTTCTCCAATTCTTCGCAAAAGTGGTTTTGTAGCATTGCAGTCTTAACCTCCTCCGGCTGCTTAGGGACGAGCGCTTCATACTCGCCTTTGTGAACAATATAGGCGGGAAGATCGGCGATCAGGAGGCATGAAGAGGTAAGGAGATTGGGAGGCAACAATTGTAGCCATGTAGTCTTAACCTCCTCTCACCGCTTAGGGACGAGCGCTTCATACTCACCTTTGTGAACAGTATAGGAGGGAAGATCGGTGATCGGGAGGCATTAAGAGGTAAAGAGACTGGGAGGCGGCGATAGGGAGGGAGTGAGGGAGGAGAAAACAAGGAGGTTCAGAGCAAAAGGCAGAGGAGGAAAATAAAAGCGTCCCGTACGCGAGTGGTAATTAGTGGGTGTGGTACGAAGAATGGTATTACTATAAGTGTACCATATACGGACTGAGAAAGATGTGTTTATGTGTGTGAGAGAGAGACACGATTTACCTACCAATAAAAACCTGAGACCACATATTTCCTTCTTTTTTTTTTTTTCATTCTAACCACCAATAAAATGATTTTAATGCACAGTAAGTTTTCCTATTTAATTAGTAAGGAAAAAAAAATATTCTGAAATAAAATTTTCATTTGTACTAACGAATATGTGAAGCACGGAGACACTGAATTAACAAACGTACTATCACAAAAAATAATAAAGACTAAAAATATCACAAAGTAAAACAAAAAAAATATTTTTATAAACGACACTATAAAAGTATTTTTAAAAAAGTACGTGACCATTTGCGGAGTTCACCCCATGCAAAAAGATAAAATAATCTTTTATTATGTGTTATTATTATTGATCAGAAACTAACATAACACAACTACATTAGTTTATTAATATGACACGATGATATATAAAAATTAAAATAGAATGTTTCTTTATTTTATAATTTAATTTTATTCATTAAATCAAAAATAATTTCAATAGACAGAATTGGTATCTTTCCTTTTTATTAAAAATTACTCGAATTTAAAACTTATTTTCTTAAACAGGAAGTGTTTATCACTTAAATACATTCTATTATGTATTTTTTTAACATTAACAAGTGAAAAATTGTTGAACATGATTATTAATAATTAATCTTAAGTTCTGGAAGGAAGCACTATTTTTTTCCAAGCTTTGGTTGATCATAAAATAATCATTAATCTAGTTCTAAGGTTTCAACTGATTAAGAATCAAAAGCAAAGTAGCCTTTGAATTTGAATTCTAAAAGTAGTTACCCAGGATCGGAGATTTGGTTAGAACGGAATCTAAGCCATTCTAGTCTTTTTTGTTGAACCTACTAGAATTTTCTAAACCTAACAGTGATATACTCTCCTTCCTGGAACTTACCATAACTTAATTGCTCAATCAATTATTTTAATTTAATAAATAGTACTATTTTTTTAAAAATATAATGAGTAGTACCTATATAAGGTAAGAGAAATTAGTTTGTAAATTCGTTGTATCACGTCAATTTGTATAATGTGAGATAAAAAAATTATAAAAAGTTATGTTTTAGTTAAAATGAAAAATAACAATGTTATTTTTTGTATTTTTAAGTGTGGTCTCAATAATTATAATTAAAAATAAATAATTAAAAGTTGATAGTTACATAAAATTTTAAATTATTCATTTAATATTTTAAAATTTGTATAATTTAAATAAAAAATTTAGAGATGAATAGAGGAAAATATTATTTTGATGAAGATTAAATCATATTTTTGATCCCTTACATTTTATTAATTAATTTTTTTGGTCTCTTACATTTTAAAATAATTTTTTTAGCCTTTTACATATAAAATATGCATTATTTGGACCCCTACATTTTAAAAATGTATTATTTAGTCTCCGTAATATCTATTTTATTCAAATTGTCATAAATTTTTTTATGAGTAGTATACAAAAGTTTTTCAAATGAAGAATATAATAATTTAAATACCAGTGTATACATTAAAATATTTAAAATATAAGTCTGATGATTATGAAAATATGAAATAGTTCGTCTCTATTTCGTGAATTTCGAGTGAGTTATTTATAAATTTTAATCGTTTGTTTTAAATTTTTATAATTTTTAATATTTAGATTAATATTTAAACTATTATATTATTTATTTATTAATGTCTTGTAGATTGTAAATGATGAAGTTGATAAAATTTGGACCATATCAATAACATGGACCAAATAATACATATTTTAAATGTAAATGATCAAAAAAAATATTATAAAATGTAAGAGAGCAAAAAAATTATTTAATCAAATATAATGGACCAAAAATATGGTTTAATCTTTTGATGAAATATATTTGAATTTAAAATTGAAATTCAAAATTTATAGGAAATAAATGATGATTAATCATTGGAAAAACAAATGCAATTTTGGTCAATTACGTTTGGCTATTTTAGTTTTTTGGTCCATCATGTTGGGACCCCTCCAAAAATACCCATTACGTTTGAAATTTTAAATATTTTGAATTCATAACATATAACAGATTTTTGTATAATCAAATCAATTCAAATGTCACAAATACATGCATTGAGGTATCTTCTAATTATAAAAAATACTTTGGACTAAATTTGTAAATTTTTTTTTTTGGGTGTAAACACAGGAAAACTTCTTCTCTTTTTTTTTTTACCAAGAAAAGATCATTGAGCTTAATGTACCCAAAAAAAAAAAAAAAAAAAAAGAAGTTTTCTGTGTTTGAAATAAAAAATAAAAAATTACAAATTTAGTTCAAAGTATTTTGTATAATTAAAAAATATCCCCAATGCAATTCAAAAACTTGTTATAACAGTTTAAAATTTTTAACGTAACAAATATTTTTGGAGCGGTGGAAACATGATTGACGAAAAAAGCAACGAACTTGCATTAATGACCTAAGTGCTACTGTCATGATTATGCTATTACGTACTAGTACCTTTACTTGGAGTCCACAAAAGATTATTGTTTGTCCTATTACTTCTCTCGTTCTCCTGGGGACCCACCCGTAACGAATTTAGCGTTGACTTGGAGTTTAATCACCAACCCCAGTTATCTTTAATTTTATTAATTACCGTATCAATTTTTATCCTTTATCATTTTAATTTAGATTAAAATATATTTTCTCCTCTCCCTTTTAAGTAAAGAGCAATTTTGTTAAAATTAGAGTGATAATACTTAAAATTAAGGCCGTAATAGTAATACCCTTTTTTGAAACAAATCACCATCTCACCGCAATTATACGCTCAGGCTTATATGATATTTTATGTAATGTTATATTCCAATTGTTGTATAGTACGACTAGAACAAAATTGCAAGATCCATTTTTAATAAATGACAGGGGAACATTAATTAAAGAGGAAAAACAAGGTAAATTCACGGGTCACTGTGGGCAGGCGGAGGCGATGGTTGCGATGGTGGGAGTGGTCAAACCATTAGTCAAAGGGTTTTCAGGATTAGTCAACCATTAGTCAAAGGGTATTTTCATCAAAAGAACTGAAAATGCTAATAAAAAATAGTTAGTGGACTAAAAATGTGCCCATAAAATTAATTGAGGTGGTCAAACCGTTAGTCAAAGGGTGTTGAGGGTTAGTTAACCGTTAGTCAAAAGGTATTTTCGTCGAAAAGAATTGAAAATGCTAATAAAAAATTAGAGGACTAAAAGTATCTCCGTAAAATTATTTAAAATTAAAAATGGTACAAAACTTATTATAGAGGACCAAAATTATAATTTGACCATTAAGAAATTTAAAGGTATTTTTGGAGAGGAAGCGAAAGATAAGAAAAAGAGGACACCCGTAACCATTTAACTCAACCTAACTAATCAAAATAGAGGGTTATGTGGGTTGAATTGACGAGTTATGAGTTATATTGACAGGTGTAACTTCTTCATCATTCCCTATAAGAGTGTAGGAGGCAAACACTTCTCCATTTGCGTAACTGGATTTTTAAATATTATTATCTTTTTCTTATTTTCCACCCCTAGATTACCATTTTGTTTCCCTGAATTACCAAAATGCTCATTTTAATATAAAAAAGGCAACAGTATTTAATAACTCCCCTGCATAAATGTAGCAAGTAGCCCTAGAGTCTGTCATCCATTATTTCACATTGACTGTAATGTTCACTCAAGAAATAATTGTAGCAGTAATTTTCATTTCCTTCAGCTATAGGCTTTGGAGGACTAGCCCTCTTTCTATTCCTGTACTACGCAGCATGATGACCCAGTTTCCCACAAACAAAACAAGGTATCCTTCTTTCACTTGGAGTTGAGATTATTAGGCATGTAATTTTGATTTAAATTTTACTAATTATTGTCTTAATTTTTAGCTTCTACCGCGCTAATTTAAATTAAAATAGCCTCTCTCTTTTCCTATTTTTAAATAAAAAATAATTTTATTAAAATTAAAACGATAATATTTAAAATTACGACGGTAAGTAGTAACACCCTTTTGATTTATTTTTGTACCTCTTATTGTTTATTTGCACCATATTTGCTCTGAAAGCCATTTCCTTAGTTTGCGCTGCTGTGGGTTCTTTTATGTTGATAACTTCAATCAGGATACAGGGTTATCAATTCGTCAATAGTGTAGTTTTATGCTTGTGCTCAAGCTATTTTTGTAGTTGCTCTAATTTGGCAACTTTCCAATCAGAACCCTATAGGAAACTTTTCAGATCTTCGAGCAATTCTTACTACTTGTTGATTTGAACCTTCATTTCTTTCTCACCAATCATCTGCCATTGATAAAATTTTCCTACTATGAATTTTTTTTTTTTTTTTTTTTTTTGTTTCATAGGATCTTCAGCAATAAACTTTTTGATTAATGCATCTCCCAATTCCTTATAACTACAGTACATGTCAATTAAATTATTAGAAATAATTTGTAGCATAGCATGGTGACAGACCTTATTGGAATGCAGCCAAGATTCTCGAATCATGATATCAGCAGTCAGAGCATGTTCTGGAACGACTACTGCATGGGCAACCCCCTGTACATTGAACTGGCAGAAAATTCCTTCTTGCTATCTATCAGGGAAAGGTTTGACATATCATAGGGTGACAAAAGTATTCGTTGCGACTGGCACAGTGTTAGACACTTAACAAGCCTGAGATACACAACATCCACGTTAGCAGCCGAAAGAGTCAAAAAATTTTTTAATAAAATTATTTCAATCGAATTTCGGTCGATGTTTGCCTTCCATGTCATTGTAATACTGCCTCTCTGAACATTTAAAGTTTGCGTATCTTAGTTTCTTTAGATTTTTAGAAATTCTCGCCTGAATGCTGACAAAGAAAAACTCAAATCGTGCAATAGATGCTTTGTCCTAAAGAAATCGTAAAATAAAACAAAACTTCCCTTGATTAATGACCAAGCAAAACAAGGAATAATAGTTTCATCCAGCAAAGGACAGATATTGAAGTAATTTATAATTTGAATGTTTTTTTTTTTTTTTTGTCAAAATTGAAGCAAATACATATGATTTTTGGAATCAAGAGTTGTATCAGAAATCATCTTTCCATTGCTGATTTTTGAAATCAAGTTGTCTTAAACATGCTACAAACTAATTTATCCCAAGCCAATATTGATAGTGTAAAAAATACGTTTATATGCTAAATTAAATAAAACGTATTTATTAATGATTAAAATATAATGTTATCGATATTTTTATAGATATTATATTATACCGAAAAGGTACAAAGAATATATCTGAAAATTTGGAGGACCACGACACAATTAACCCAACATTCCTACTCGAAAATTAGCAAGAAAAAGAAATGAAAAAGGAAGGAAAAATCTCACAAAAGTTGTTCCCCCTTCATCTGATAGGGAGACATAAGATGAGGGTATCGTACACGGACAGACCGCTGGGTCAAAATTCGACAGGAGTACATTGATCCGTACTTGACGCAGAATACACACGGTTTTGTTTTTGCACTTTGATGATGGTCGTGGGGGAATCAAACCCTAACACTCCTTATAATGATTATAAAATAATATTCTACCAATTTGGGTAAGATGATTCCAAATCCAATCAACTAGAAGTAAAAAAATATGCCCAATATTCCATCAGTAATTGCGGCAAAGTCCAGATCGATACTATGCACTGTACTCAGACAAAAGTACAACTTTATGCTGCTATCCTTTCACTCAAATTTTAGATAAGTATTAGAGGTCACGTACATGTGCGGACGCAAATTTTAAATTATTGAAGGACGAAATTACAGTGGGATGAATGACGGATATCGGTCAGAATAACTCTAAGAAAAATTCCAGTCATTTCGGGGGGCGATCGCCCTCCCTTGCCTAAGTGTAGTGCCCTTCGGTCCCAAAACAGATACAATTAGACTGTATCTTAACAATCAGTGTGTTATATGTTTAATTGTGAGAATGACGGTTTTATTACTGTTTACTCGTGATAATTAATCAATTATACAAAACAAAAGTACCATACTTGACCAGAATATAAATAGTTATGTATCATGATATAATGGGTAAAGAGATTCGACTATTACATTTAATAAACCGATGATAATTGACTGTAGTTGTCATGACTCATGCTATACGTACTAAAATGCAAATTTTAATTGTCCTTTTGAATATATGCACCATGGATTTGGTTGGACAGAGCAATATCCGTGACATGGATATGAAGAAAGTAGAAGCTTCCATTTGCAGCCAATACATAATACACCAAAAATTAATAATTATTTAATCTCCAAACTATTGTGCAAACGTCATAGGACCCTATAAATATGTCCAAACCCCCCAACCCCAGAATTCACCAAACCATCCCCCCATAATTTGTACCTCAATATTTTGTAACCAAGACCAGACCATATATACATACATACATACATACATACATACATAAATAAGAGCTTATAACACATTATATACTACAAATGGAAGGCGGTTCTTCTAGAGGTAAGGCCATGCAATCGCAGGCACAAGCCGAGAAAGAGAAGGAGGAAGTCCATTACCGTGGCGTCCGGAGACGGCCGTGGGGGAAGTACGCGGCCGAGATTCGGGATCCGACGAGACAAGGTGCGCGTGTATGGCTAGGGACATTTGAGACAGCTGAGGAAGCGGCGCGGGCTTATGATAAAGCTGCATTTAACTTAAGGGGTCATCTTGCTACCTTGAATTTTCCCGGTGAGTACTATTCTCAGCTGCCGAGCCCGCCTTATTACAGGCAGCAGTCGTCATCGGCGTCAAGTCTTCAGAGCTTCCATGAGAGGGGAGGCTCTGCATCTTCGTTGGCAAGTGGACAAGACAAACAGGTCATTGAGTTTGAATATTTAGATGATAGCTTATTGGAAGAGCTTCTTGAATTTGAAGAAAAGAAAAGGAAAGGCAAATGAGACAAAGAAATTATTTGACTGGTCAATTATTATGATGTTATTGGGTTTTTAATTTGAATTCTGTTTATAATACTATATTTCAGTATTATAAACACATTATGAATTATATAATATTAGTTTATGTATTTTTTTTGGGGGGTCTTCTTGAGAAAATCTAGATATATAGCTGTTGTTGTATGAAGTTTTAGTTGAATAAGAAAATGATAACTAATTTTTTTTTTAAACACAAGGTTTAAATTTCATATGACTTGAACCTAAAATCTATTGATTTTAAGTAGAGAGTGCTAACTATTAAATTATAATTCGGGTGTTTAATTACCTAAAATATTTGAGTCACCTTTTATGGATTCTTGGGGTAAAGAATTGAATTGAGATATGGGCTTTCACTTTTCTAGCTTTTATTTTTCAATTGACATGACCCAAATACTAAAAAATAAATTTAGTTAAAATGAGGGGCTTGGGAATGAATAATGAAAGAATTCCATCAAAATTGTGAACGAAATCATGGATTGATATTTTTAAATGTCTGTATTTTTTTCACCTTCTGTATTTGGTTTAAAGATACCATGAGCACCTAGTTGTGTTTGAGTATTTACCAAGAATCTTTATGCTAAAGAGAATAATTAATGGGTATAATTGGGAATTTACTAATTTCTCCATCTTCATCGATAAGGCAATGCCGAGCGAAACCCTGAGTTCACTTTTTTTTTTTAAGCAACCCGGAGTTCACTTTTCAATATTCTTTTTTATTTATTGGCAGATTTTTGTTATACAATATTTAAAACTATTCAAATAAATTAAGAATTAATTATGTACACTTTAAAAGACAGTATTATTTTTAGTTTCCTTTTATAATAACTTTTCTTTTAAAAAAATACCTTTTCTATTATATTAAAACTCTATTATTAAATATAAACAATTATAACTACAAAAACCAAACGCTATATTAAGAATGTAAAATACTTTATAAAAAAATATTTAAAATTTATTAATTTAATATGAATATCTAACTCAAAACTATATGAATCTTGCATCATTTATATTAATGACAAGTAATGTTAGTGGTGTGAGTTATTGACATGGGACTTTGACAATTGTAACGATCTCCTTTAACACACAATGAGTACGAGTAAATAAAGTCGAATACAAATACACTCTCGACTCAAATTACGGGCAAACAAAGTCAGATATAATGATGAGTCAGGCAAACAGGTACAAATTGTGGGCAAACAAGATGGATATAGTGTCAAATTAATCAAATGAGTCCAAACTATATGGGTTTCAAATTATGGACAAACAAAGTTGGATATACTCATGAGTCAGTCAAATAGACCCAAACTATTGGTAAACAAGACGGGTATATTATCACATCAATCAAATGAATCCAAACTATATGAATACAAATACACTCTGGGCACAAATGACAGGCAAACAAAATCGAATATACTGATGAGTCCCTCAAACAGGCACAAATCATAGGCAAACAAGATGGATACAATATTAGATTAATCAAATGAGGCCAAACTATATGGGCTCAACTATGGGCAAACCATATTGGATATAATTATGGGTCAGTCAAACAAATTCAAATCATAGGTAAACAAGGTGGATATACTGTCAGATCAATCAAATGAATCCAAACTATACGAATACAAAATCCCTCTGGGTTCAAATTACGGGCAAACAAAGTCGGATATAATGATGAGTCAGTCAAATAGGCACAAATCATGGGCCAACAAGATGGATACAGTGCAAATTAATCAAACGAGCTCAAACTAGATGAGCTCAAACTATGAACAAATAAAATTGGATATACTTATAGATCAGTCAAACATATCTAAACCATAGGTAAACAAGACGGATATACTGTCAAATCAATCAAATGAATCCAAAGTATAGATAAACAAAACCAAATACACTGCCTAGTCAATCCAATAGGCCCAAACATGGACAAATAAGACGGATAAATCGAATATATTGCTAGTGAGTTAAACGGCCTAAATTATGGACACACAAGAGATAACAAACTCAAAGATCAACACATTACTTTGATGTCATGTCAAATTTTATTGGTTCAATATTACCATCCAATTCAAAATCAATTAAGAAGAGTTTTGGGATTATTTATATTAATGACAAATAATGTGAGTTATCCATGTGAAATTGGAGCGATGTCAACAAAAAATTCTTTTAAAACATTTTAGATAAAAACTGGAGAATTAAAATTTAGTTCTGCACAAAATGAGGTCTCTTCAGGAATTTTAGTTTAATTTCTTGTTTCTTTTAAATGAAATTAAACTCCCAGAATAGAGCCATATGCTCCTTGTAGTTATTTAGTAGTTGGGATCGTATCCCTCATATCCAAAAAAATTAAGCAAATAAATAAGATGGCCAATGTTTGTTCCAAAATAAAAAAATTATTAAGTGTTTTAGGAAAATAAGAGGATATTTTTCCCCCCTTCTTGAATGTATAATTTGGGCAAAGAAAGAATCTATGACTTTATGCCAAATCCTTATTTGGGCATAGACAGGTTGCTTAATAGTATGTTTTTAAGGGAACAGATCACTTACTTTTTTTGGTCCATTTTTAATTTGACGTTCGAGAGAACTAACGAAGAATCGAAACGCTAAAAATAATATAAGGGGTAGATCATATGTGGATGCGATTGCAATTTGCAGATAAATACGAACCCTTAAGAAAAAGAAACTCTGACTTGATGCGGCATTTGGTTCCTTCCGGATATCATCCATATTAATTAACATATAATTCCTGAACGTAAGTAGGACGGTTCTGAGTTCGAGTTACACCGAAAATAACAGATTACACCGGAAATAGCAAATTACACCGGAGACACTTAAGAGAATTGAAGTTTAGAGTTCGAGTCACACCGGGATCTAGATTAGCTAGATTAATAGATTTTAAATCTCTTTCTTTGTACCAAAAAAATATATCGCTTTTTTATATTATTATTAATCATATTATTTTTATCAAAATATTTTTATTATAATAAATAGGACAAAATAGTAATTCAGGGATGATAAATTTTAAAAAAATGGACAATATTTAAACGTTCACTTTCATCTACCACCCATATTTAATCACTAATTCTATTCCCACCCCCAAATAATTGTTTGAAATTGTTAGATCAATTCAAAAATTAAGTTTTCATCTGCAACGAGAAGAATTAGCCATTATTATCGATAATACCCACTATATAATATATAAGAAAAATAAGTTAGATACATATTGAAATTAAATCATCTTTTTCTATGATGAGTTATGGATTTAGATTAGAATTTGTATATTTGGGTGGCTAACATTGACGATCTGACCCATATAGATTAAAATGAATATTGACTAATAATATTTTATATTATAGTCAAAAAAATTAAATTATTAAAAAATTCAATGTAAAATATTTAAAAATTTATTTGTATTAACCAAAATTATATAACTTGCGACACAATTTCTTTTTTATATGGAGAAAAATGGGTCGTAAATCTATACCACAAACGAAAACGAAGAAGTATAAAGGAGCCATTAATCGATCGGCACTAACGTATCTTGATGCCATTCCAAATTTTTTATTTTTTAAAAAAATTTTGAAGTTGTGTTTGTGGTATAGATTTTAGTATAGCCAGTGCAGGCAATTTTTTTCCTACAACTAGGTATACAAGTAGGATGGTACCCATAGTAGTTTTTGTATATAAAACATGTCATTAAATGATGTTTCCCAATTTTCCTTTTCTTAAATTGAGGTCATTAATGATGTTTCCCATAGTAGTTTTTATTTTTGTTTTAATTTTTACTATGTGTACAGATTTTTATAGTACACTTATATATTGGCCAGTGCAACCGCAATTATTGACCCTATTACGAGGCCCTGAAAATGGTAGCTATTGCATTTCTCCATTAACTTGTGAATTTGGAATCGATTCCCATAAAATTTTTGCCAATTCCATACAAATCTATACTAAGCTTTCAACTTTTAATTGAAGGATAAATATTTAACCAGATTCCCCTTGGGATCCCTTGTATTTATAATATTTAAAATAATTATTTTATTTGAACTTGTAATAATTTAATAAATAAAACTTTTTTTTTTTTTTATTACGGGATGAAATTTATTTTTTAGGTAATTGCTCCTTTAAATTTGATAGAATTGGTCCCTTAAATTCATATCATAAAATTCATCATTTCGTACAGTTGGGATTTAAGCTACCATAAACTGGCAAATTATACTGTCTAAGCTATATTCTTATTAATAAATTTAAGAAATAAGTTATGATAATCAGGCATTTTTAAAACTCAATAGAATTTTTATTTATCTATTTATTTAGTTATAATTCATTTATTTTTAAATATAGTAATAGATATATATACATAGGGTATACATTATAAAAAAATATATTTATGTTTATAATATTAAAAAATTATTTATATTTTTAAATACAAAGGAGTAACTAATGCAACCTAAATTGTTTCAAGATTAACCGATTGTTTAACCCTTTCGTTTGGATTAGTCTTATTCCCTTTTGAAGTATTTTAGCCATAGATTTTATAAGAGATGGACGATTTTATTTGATCAAATATTTAATGACAAACTCCTATATTATTTGATTAAATATTTAATGATGTTGTTTTTTATTACGATATTTTTGGATAACAAAGTTTCTAAATTATATTTCTGTTTGCTATTATGTTTTAGTTTATTATTATTATTATTATTATTATTATATATTATTATATGATGAGAAAATAATAATTATCACAAGCATCCCCACTCACACGTCAATTCTCCTTAAAAAAAAAAAAATTACTAGTTACCGACCGCCCTAATTTAGACTAAAACACCTGGATTTGTATATCGTAGGCTTATAGGAGCAGCATGAATTTTACTTTTACTGTAGCGCGCGGCGAAGCCCAGTCACAACTACACGCGTGTAAACACGCGACCAAATCAAAACCCGAACTACTTTCCTTTCTCTCGCTCTAAAACCAAAAACTCAAAACCCTTATCCTTCGCGCTCTCGAAACCGATTTCATCCACAAGATCTTCCTCTTTCCATTATCAACATCATATCACCAGCATCTAAAATTTCTAACATCAATATTTCAAGTAACAACAATATTTTACGAATCATTGGTGTTTTAGTTCTCTGAACATTCAAAAATTAGTGATCTGATGTCTATATTCCGTTGATCTGATGTCTGTTTTGTTTTGATATGATGTCTGTTATGAGTTGATCTTATGTATGTTTTATGTTGATTTGATATACACTGTTAAATATGTTTTAGTTCTCTGAACATTCAAAAATTAGTTATCTGATGTCTGTATTCCGTTGATCTGATGTCTGTTTTATATTAATTTGATATACACCGTTAAGTATGTTTTAGTTCTCTGAACATTCAAAAATTAGTGATCTGATGTCTGTATTACGTTGATATGATGTCTATATTGAATTGATCTGATGTCTGTTTTGTTTTGATGTGATGTCCATTTTATGTTAATTTGATATACACTGTTAAGTATGTATAATTCTCTGAACATTCAAAAATTAGTGATCTGATGTCTGTATTACATTGATCTGATGTCTATATTGAGTTAATATGGTGTTTGTTTTATGTTGATTTGATATTCATTGTTAATTTTATTTTAGTTATGTGAAATAATTTTCTTTTAAAATTAGTGCTCTGATGTCTGTATTGAGTTGATTTGATGTCTGTTTTTCAGTGATCTGATGTCTATTATTTGCTGATTTGATCTTCACTGTTAAGTTTGTTTAATTTCTATGAAGTGATTTTCTTTTAAAATTAGTGATCTGATGTCTAATATTTTGTGATCTGATAACTATTGTCCGCTGATCTGATGTCTACTATCATGTAATATAGAATTGAAAACATATTATATCAACATACAACTAATATCAGATCAATCCAAACGTAATATCATATCAATTTTTAACTAATATCACATCAACTAAAAACTAATATCATACCAGAAATACATATACATACAAAATAATAAACTGAAAAACATATCATATCAACATAGAACTAATATCAGATCAGCACAAACGTAATATCATATCAATTCATAACTAATATCACATCAACTAAAAACTAATATCATACTACAAATTATTAGAATATATGAAGAGTTGTGGGCATAGGAGTAAAGCAGAAGAAGTAACAGCTTCAGTACATGTGGATAAATGGACCAATGGGAGTGCAACATGTCAGCTAGACAGCACACATCAGCAGTCAGTTTTAGGAGTATAAGCAGGCAGAGTTAGTTGGTTTAGAAAACTGTACTTAATGTATAAGTTAAGCGTAATTAAGAGTAATTGTACAGTTAGGAGATTAGTATAAATACTTGTACAAATACAAGTTTTACTAACTTTTGATTCATTTTTACACAATATGAAGGAGAAAAGCTTTCACACTTCTGTTTTGCCTCTCATGGAAATTGCTTAGGGTTTCCAGATTTTTCATCTATTTTCTATTTCGTTTTACAAATACATATAGATCCATAACAATAAACTGAAAACATATCATATCAACATAGAACTAATATCATATCAATCTAAACGTAACATCACATCAATTCATAACTAATATCACATCATAACTTACCTTCCAACACATAAATCAATTACCAGATCAAAACATAGAATTAAATACCTTCATCATCAAATTCGAAGCAAAAACTCCATCGAAAGACAAAACAAAGCACAAATGGCAACAAACTAAGGAAAAACGAAAACAAAAAACAGATAAACAATAAATTCTTAAACATAAATCAGTCATCATCATCAAATACATACTGTAACCAAAATTGGAAGCAAAATAATCCAAGCGAAAGACGAAGACGAAAAACGGCAGCAAAAGACGAAGCAAAGAGTGGGCAACAAACACGCGGAAAAAGGAGAAAAAGAAGCTTATAAGTCTTCGGGTAAGTAAAGACGAGTGTCCGAGTTTTTTTAAAAAAAAATAAACTACTAATACAATTTGGGGCTAAAATAGAAATTACTACTATAATTGGGGTGGGAGTAAAATTGCATGGTGGTCCTATAAGACCACCATATAAATTATCAAAACGCCTCCCACAATATTATCTCTTTTCACCCTTTAAAGTAAAATGATAATTTTGTCAAAATTTAGACGATAATACTTAAAAATGAGACGATAACTAGTAATATCAAAAAAAAAAAAAAAAAAAAGACATACCAGATTTTCTTTACCCAATAGTTTTAGTGAAACAAACTTGAGAAGTTTAATGCCCAAATCCTCCATACAATTGGCCGAAAGGGTTAGGAAGAAACAAAGAAGCAAACATTACAAATATGGTAGTATTTCTTGTCATGGATTTCTTCACTCATTTTTAATTTTTTTAATATTGAATTATTTTAAATTTAAACATATATTTATCACATCAAGAATGAAGTTCACCTGTGAACTAAAAAAATATTTACAATAGTAACATGTCAACTTATGGCCCCTCGACATCAAGCAGAAAATGATCTTCGGAAGCTCAACTACTCATTCTTTCCAAAAATTAAGAAAATAATACATTTATTAAATTATTTTACTTTCAAAAATAAACTTATTTTTTTAAAACGAGATAATAGTATTTAATATCTTCCCATTTTCTTTATATTCCATTTTCTATATGCCAAAAGAATTCAAAACACAATCCATTCATACAAATAAATGTAGCAAAACTTACCCAATATTGTTAACTCCAATTTTTTTTCCATTTTATTTGTATAAAATATTTTTCCATTTTATTTGTAATATAAAAATACAATTACAAATATAATTATTTTTGAAAAGATCCATACATTTGCTTTATCAATGCCTATACAGAACCCATTACCAATGCCCAGGAAAAAGCACCCACGAAAAACTGTTGCTTTTTCTGATCAACATTGGAAGCACACCAGAAACAGAATTGAAAGTTCTAATCAAGAGGAAAAAGAAAGAGAAGAAAAAAAAAAAGAAAAAACCTTAATCTTCTCTCTTGGTTTTTTCCAGAAGGTCCTCTAAGAGCTTATTATCATAGTATTCAATCTCAAAAACACCCTGACGGTCTTGTTGATCGCCATGCACGTCAGTTTCATGCGCAGAAAACGACGACGTGGAAGCCGACGCCGTCGCGAAATGGGAGGAGCTACTAGGTAAATTATACTCCTCCGGGAAGTTAAGGATTGCCAGATGACCCCTCATTTCATAAGCAGCCTTATCATAAGCTCTAGCCGCTTCCTCCGCTGTCCTGAACGTTCCTAGCCATACTCGGGCACCCTGACGGGCCGAGTCCCGGATTTCCGCGGCGTATTTCCCCCACGGCCGCTTCCGAACTCCCCGGTACTTGATCTCGCCGGAACCACCAGCGCCATCGTTGTTGATTGGATCGGAAACAGTGCTCGTATTAGCTGAAGAAGTTCTACCTCGGTCCATTATTTCATGTTATTGGGTTCGGACAAAGTTCGTTATAGTGACATGGAATTTATATTGGCCAAAAAATGAGGGCTGATATAATGACACGTGGATAATCGAGTGGGCG
This sequence comes from Knoxia roxburghii, assembly GCA_030378225.1. Lineage (NCBI taxonomy): Eukaryota > Viridiplantae > Streptophyta > Magnoliopsida > Gentianales > Rubiaceae > Knoxia > Knoxia roxburghii. The sequence goes on along the minus strand of CM059420.1, from coordinate 5,069,992 downwards.
AGAATTCTTCTCTTCACACGTGGTAAAGAACCCTCGATAAAGACCAAACTCGAAAGTATGCATTGTATCGGGTTATGGTCAACCCGATGGCTGTGGAACTTGGTACTGCACTTTTGCATGTAATTAATTCACATTGTTTGGTGCTTTTTTCAGTTTTTTTTTAAAAAAAGAATTTCTAGAATGATTATGCTCTTTTATTTCAAAAAAAAAAAAAAAAGAATGATATGTTTTTTTTTCTTTATTTGAAACCCATATTTTATGGAAGGGAATAGATATTGGTGTTTAATGACAAACCAACCCTGCAAATTTTCGTTTTATTAATTTTGAAAAAAAATTGATTTAAACTAATAAAATAGGCAACTGCTACAGGGCTTGCATGAAATCAAAATGGCAGATGGCTTGGGGATTTTTGGTCAACTTGAGAGATTGTCTCTCGATCTTTGTTGAATTATAGGCACCTACAATAAGTTCAAATTCACATGGATAGGGATTCAAGAAAATTCGAATCACTATAATCAAAATAATTAAAAATAGAGCATTGCCATAAAATCGTACCATTATATTGTGCAGCACATAAAGAATTACATGTCCAAAAATTAAAAAGTTTTAGTTATTCACACATAGGGAAATTAGCATTCAAATTCCCTATATATGGTTCTATATTTTGATAGTCACATTCCTGTATTTTGCTCAATTTATTAATAAATTCAGTTAGAAGCTCACTTTTAAATTAGTTTAACTTGTATAGATTACCTATGATATATAAATTTTTTTTTAAAAAAAACTCATAAATTTTGTTAGTTAATAATTAAAAAATTACTTTAAACTAGTAAATTTCACTATTTATTATGTTTGTTTCTTGGATGAAGACTTTGATGGGTTTGGGGGGATTGATCGGCAACCATTGAGGTATGATGGCTCGCTGCCCCGTGGCGGTGCGGGCTTTTTCTGATGATGTCGTCATCTTTGCTGACGCTAGTACTTACGTCTGTAGCGTTCACATTTATTTAGGCTCCAAATTAATCTCCTACTTTCATTTTTCAAAAACAATTATTGAGTGGACCAATTGAATCTGATTTTTGTTAAATGAAAAATCAATCAAAGAAAAAATATATGCTAGTCATATTTAAATTAAGCAGGAACAAATCTTGTGCAATTTTTTTTTTTTTTTAAAGTTAAAAGAATCTAGTTAAAATTTTTCTTCCAATTCAGAGTGTTAAACAATTTTTTTCCCACTAATTATATTACTGTAACTGACTCCATTACATTCCGCCTCCTATAACACTACACTTTTGTTTTTAATTTTTATAGCGTGACTCAAATTCAAGACCTATTATCTTAATTGAGCTGAATTATAACCCTATTTTACCTATAACACTACACTTAAACTCTACTCTTAAAAAATAAATATATATTTTAACAATTTCCCTGCCGGAAGATGTTTCAAGAAAAGTAAACATACAACGTGCAAAAAGTTACCGTGTATTTTGTTTATCCTTAATTTTCAAAGGGTAAAATTTTTAACTGAAACAAACATTCTTTTGAATAACAGAAGAGTAATTGAAAATATTATGGGTAGTGTTATATTGCATCCCTATTTGTTATTCAACATCCTATTTTTTTAAAAAAATTCTTTATTTTTTTAAGTACTGTCCCTTAATTCTTATTTCTCGCTCCCTTAATGTTTATTTTTCACCCTTCCTATTATTACCTAACTACCCTTAATTAATTTACCAAAAGTTTTATAAGTTCTTTCCTAATCTATCAAAAATTTATAAAAATTATGATTAAAGTAGCACAGATGAGCAGAACTATAAATGAATTTTCTTTGGTATTTTTAGTAAATTAATTAAGGATAGTTAGGTAATTTAATATATTATTATATTTTATATTTAAATATTATAATTGGTATATTCTAATTTATCACTGATAATTTGAGTATAAAAGGAAAGCGAAATAACAAAATAAAAGCCACGAAATAAGTCTTCATAAATATTATATCTTATTACTTTCGTTTTAAAAATAGCTCTGTTTATTATATTATTTAATTTAATAAATAAAATTGGTATTCTAGGATGGAAAGTAGTTATTTGACATATTAATCTAAAATCTGTGGGTTGGGTAAAAACAATGCCAAATTGATCATTCTATAAAACATTTAGAAAGACAACTTTTTATCGTCACTTTCTATTATATGACAATTGCGTTAGTCCTTACACGTTGACTGAATCCACAGAATTTTTCCTTTGTTTCGGCAAAGCATACATACTCTTTCATAAAAATAATTTTATTTAAGTAGTAGTACAATTTTCTAAATTTATGTATAATACAATTAATAATAATTAAAAAAAAAAGGTATTTGTATACCTTTCTTTTGTTGAGAGGAAAGAAGAGAAAGTGCCGTGTGGCGGTGATGAGTTTGGTCGTGCCATAAACCGAGGGAAAGTCTATTCCAACCATTTTTTTTTTTTTTTTTGGAAATAATTTTACAACCATTGTTAATTTGATCTCAATAATTAACTCAAATTTATACATCAACCCGATAGCATGATGCAACCCGACTTATCACAGTTCAAAGTGTCCACATTCAAGATTACATCTCATAATAACAGATCTATTTAAATAATATATATTTTTTATATTACGTAAAATATAATTTTTTATTTTTTTTAGAAAAAAATGAGATTGACTATCTGTTTATTAATAAAAATTTAAAAATTCCAAAAAAAATGTAAGGGTCAAAACCTCATATTAATCTATAAGCCTTTAATATTAATGGAACTACCATATACAAAATGAATTCTGAAACTCTGACATACAAAATTATCTGATATTTAAGCAAATTTGATCAATGAAAGCAAAGCGATGACGGTGAGTGCACACCGATCGACGCGTTGACACCTGTGATGAAGCAACTAAAAATCTCTTAGAACGTTCATTTTTACGTTGCACCAGAATAAACTCTTCCTTTAGAAAAAAAATGTCGATTTAGAATTTTATCATAATAATTATTATCAGATGCACCATGTAGTTCATATGACTAAAACGTTACTATTACTTTAGTCATAAGTTATATATAAATCATGTATAATAATAATACTTAAATATTGAAGATAAAATTATATATACCAATAGTAAAAATAATTTGTATAAAAAATTATATTTTTAAAATATAACTATTTGTATGAGAGGAAAAAATATATAATAAAAGAGGGAAAACTTGAAACTGAAACTATTAGGAACGGTAGATGAAGATCACACCAACCAAGTTTGTCTTTTTTATGAGCTTCCAAAGGCTAAATTCGTTACCTTTTCTTTTGGATTCTCTTTATTACCACTTATTAGAGAAATTTCTTGAGGAAATGCTTGTGTAATCTATATGTCACTATTCTTCATCGTTTATATTTTAGATGACGTAATTAATTAGTAGGTCAAAGTAGGTCCGTTTACCTATACTGAAATGACTAACAAAATTGAACACGAATTGATAAAAGAGATAAAATCAACCCTATATTAGCCCAACTCTAACCCAATCCCGTTTGAAATGGATAATTTTCCACGCATCTTTAAATTCTTCTTTAAAATAAATATGTGCTACATTATATCTCTATTAGTATCTTTATATTTTTTTTCTTATTTTTTTAATATTTAGGACACACTAAAATATTTATATTTTTATTTTCTTTTCTCACATATATGTATATATATATTTCTCATTCTATATATTTATTTTCCTTTCACCACATGTTATTTATTTTTTATTTTTTGTTATTTTAATTTTTTTATTAAGGTGTATAAAATAATTTTTTATTTAAAATATTAAAATATAATTTATTAATTAATATTACATTGTAAAGTGTTTTAAATAGAAAAAATAAATACACAATAAAATTACGATTAAAAACATAATCATTCTAAATTAAAATTAATAAACTACTACAATAACAAACAAACAAAAGTTGACAGAAAGAAAAAAATTACAATAATAAAAGTAATATAAATTATGTTATATTTATTTTATTAATCATCTATTAGATATATATTTTTAAAATATATATTAAGATTTAAGATAATTAAATATATTTATATAATAATAAAAATAATATAAAATAATTGATGAAAGAAGATGTTTAAAATATTATTAAAACTGTAAAATATAGATATTTGAGTTGGAGATGGATTAATTGTAAAATTGTAAAATATAGATATTTTGATACTGCATCATATGTATAACTGTAAAATATAAAATTTGGGTGGGAGATGGATTAATTGTAAAATTGTAAAATATAGAGATTTTGATAAAACTGAAAATATAGATATTTGGGTTTGAGATATTTTATTTTTTTTATTTTGGTTTTTTTTAACTCTTACAATATTAAAAATTGAATAAATTTGTGAAATACAAAGTAAACCAAAAACGCACTCTGGTAAATAGTAAGTATTTGCAAAATTTACGATGACAAATACAAAGAAGATATGTAAAATTTTCGAGAAAAAATAGATTTTTTTTTTTTTTTTTTTGGCGCTGGGGCCTGAAATATGACTTTGTAGGTTAAAAAAATGTTTTGACTTTCATGTCCGATTATGATCCGCAAAGCACGCTCGTCACCTGAGCCATTTCATGTGTGACGCTTGACAGTTGAGATAAAGTCATATTTAATTATCTTAATGGATACTAAAAAAATAATTATTAATTATCTTAATTGATACTAAAAATAATTCTTAACAAGGGATTAATTATCTTAATGGATACTAACAAGGGATTCGTAATGGATTCGTAATGGATTCTTCTGGATTCCTCTGGATTCTTAATGGATTCTTAACAAGGGATTAATTATCTTAATGGATACTAACAAGGGATTCTTAATGGATTCGTAATGGATTCTTCTGGATTCTTAACAAGGGATTAATTATCTTAATGGATACTAAAAATAATTATTAATTATACTCATATTTAATTATCTTAATGGATTTTTAACAAGGGATTAAGAAAAACTTCTGGTTCCAATGAAAATGTTTTGAATTTCATCTCCGATTGTGATTCGCAAAGCACGTTCATCACTTTAACCTTTAATTTTCACTAAAATTAACAATGAAACTAATATATCAACCAAGTATGTAGTATTGGTTAACAAATTAATGGGTAATTTAAAAGAATAATGAGCAAAAATAAATATTTGATTTAAATTAAAATGATGATATCCTATTTATTGCAAGATATAGATAATAAATTGTAATTGAAATTAGTAAAACTTATTGAAATATTGGATTTTCTCACCGTCTTATTTGTATTGATTTCGTAATTTTCACTCATTTCAGGTAAGGTTTCAACTTATATAAATATCTTTCCTTCATGATTCAACCTGTCATCCAACGTCCATCCCTCTCTTAACCTGCAAAAAAAGTAAAGGAGTCGTGAAAATTTATTTTTATAGCTATTTCAGGTCTTACTATTTTCTTCCTAAACTAGATTTAGGATACCTACTATCGAGATTTAATCTCTTAATTCATTGAGAAATTTTATCTCTATTTTTTTAATCTAATATCTTAATTATATGTGCATCTAAACTATTAAAATTTTTAATTTATAGTTATCAAACATGATTAATTAAAAAAATTATTAATTTATTAAGTTAACGTTAAATTAAGTTATCACAACATATTGATTGAAAAAAAAAAAAAAAAAGTCATCATAACATATTTGCCATAGTTAACATAGTGTCATACATTCATTATTATTATTATTATTTTTTTGGAAGCATCATACATTCATTAGTTGATTGTTAGTTTTGTCAAATAGTTGTCAAATTTACCAATGAATGCATGCCACGTCAATCACTATAACAAATGTGTTAAAATTTATTACTATTAGCATTTTAGCCCTTTATTTTCATTGAAATTAACAATGAAACTAATATAGTGACCAAGTATGCGGCATGGGTAATTTATTGAAAATTTTTTTTGAGTGACAACAAATAATTGATGAATATAAATAAATTACTATAAAGGTAATTGCCTATATATATCCCATTTATTGTTGGATACTAATAATAAACTGTAATTGAAATCAGCTAAACTTATCGGAATGTTCGATTTTTTCACAGTCCCATTCGTATTGATTGGGCGATTTTACCTATTTCGGTAAAGTTTTAACATATATAAATATATCTCTTTCATGATTCAAATAACCGTTATTCACCAACATCGCTCTCTTAAACGGCAATAAAGAGCGAGGAAACCGTAAAATTTATTTTTACAATTATTCCAATTTTATCACTTTCTTCCCAAATTAGATTTATGATTTCTAGTATCGAGATTTCATTGAGAAGTTGTACCTTTATTTTTTTATTATAACTATATCTCATTTCCAAAATTATTAATTGTTACTATTAGATTTGGAGTTATTTTAGATTTTATCACTTTTTTTCCAAACTAAATTTATGATTTTTAGTATCAATATTTAATCTCTTAATTCATTGAGGAGTTTTATTTATTTTTTATTATTAACTAAATTTCATTCCCAAAATTATCAATGGTTAATATTAGATTTGGAGAGGAGCATTTTGTGGTACCAATGACAGCGTTTGCGAAGATGATGAAGGAAAGGAACATTATGTCGGCTCTATACTACCCGAAGGATGGAACCGCATTGAAGAGGTTAAATTTGGGTAATTTTGCTATTTAGATGAAGTTATTAGGGACTGTTGTGCAATTTTAACTCTTCATGCGAACTTTTTAAAAAAAAATTTTTTTTCTTCTGGTGAACTTAATAAGGGTTGTTCTTCCGTTTTAACTTATTTCAAATAAAGTAATTTTTCTTTTAATTTTTTCAATTGGAATAGTCTTATTTGTTTCATTCCAGATTGCTACATTCAGACAACCGAATGTGATGCGAATCAAGAGGCTTTGATGATGCTTCTTGACGCTTGGATGCGGAAATGAAGATCGTTTCTTATAGCTCTTCAAACAATTCCCTCAAACCTCCTAAGAATGAAGATAGGCAATAGAGGGTATATTAAACCAACCAACTCCAAGCAATCAACGTAGGCAATCTTTGATGAATCGGATGACTCTTCTCAAACCCCCAACCTAACTCTATTGAACCCAACAATAATAGGTATATGAAACCTAACACCTTTGGATCACAATGGAGTTAGAAATGGAAAGGTAAAAACGCCACACTCAATAGGGAAAGAGTATTGAGTGATAAGTTGTTAGTTATGCAAGAATAACCTTACAAAACCCAATCTAGCTCAAGACTAGAACTTAAGGAATACCCTTAAAGTTTATAACTTCAATCAAACTTTTCTTGGCTTCAACTAGTGACTTTGATGCAACTTGGCCTACGGCTTCTTCCATTTATTTCTTCCTAAGCCTTGTAAGCAGTCCAGCCATGTTTCGTAGTGGACTTGACGGTACTTGTGATCCATTGGCCTGCTTGGCAGCTCCTTGATCATCAATATTATCCAAATGTGAAGTAGCTCCTTGATTTGCATCATCATTTCCCCCTTTAAAAGGATTCGTCCTCGAACCTAGGGAATCTGCATCAAATTCAAAAGGAGATAAGTCAGAAACATTAAAAGAAGAACTAATACCATATTCCTCGGGAAGGTCCAATTTGTAGGCATTATCATTGATCTTGGCCAACACTTGGAATGGTCCATCTCCCTTAGGATGCAATTTTGATCTTCTTGCAGCCGGAAATCTCTCATTCCTCATGTGAACCCAAACCCAATCACCGGGTTCAAAGAGGACTTTTCTTCTCCCTTTGTTAGCTTTCTTGGTGTATTGTTTGGTCTTGCGATCAATGTTTGCTTGAGCTTGCTCATGTAACTTCTTCACATTTGCAACCCTTTGAGCACCATCCATGTTAAATTGCTCTTTGATTGGTAGAGGAGACAAATCCAAGGGAGTTAAAGGGTTAAATCCATAAACCAATTCAAAAGGAGAATAACCAATAGTAGAATGCAAGGTCCGGTTGTAAGCAAATTCAGCAATTGGAAGGCATGCTTCCCAATCTTTCAAATTCTTTTTGATGATTGCTCTTAATATCATGCTCAATGTTCTATTAGTAACATCAGTTTGCCCATCGGTTTGCGGATGGCTTGAAGTTGAAAACAAGAGTTTAGTTCCTAATTTTCCCCACAAAGTTTTCCAGAAATAGCTCAAAAATTTCACATCCCTATCAGACACAATCGTTCTAGGAATACCATGAAGACGAACAATTTCCTTAAAGAATAAATTAGCAACATTACTAGCATCATCCGTCTTCTTACATGCAATGAAATGGGCCATTTTTGAAAACAGATCAACCACAACAAAAATAGAATCCATGCCCCTTTAGGACCTTGGCAACCCAAACACAAAATCCATATAAACATCAGTCCAATGTGCACTAGGAATAGGTAATGGTGTATACAAACCATGGGGAAGTGAAGTAGACTTACAATCAAGACATCTCTCACAAATTCTTTGCACATCTTTTTTCATGCTAGGCCAAAAGAAATGTTCACTAAGGATATCACAAGTTTTCAAAACTCCAAAATGCCCCATTAAACCACCACAATGAGCTTCTCTTACAAGCAATTCTCTAAGAGAACAAATAGAAACACAAAGTTGATTTCTTTTGAAAAGGAAACCTTCAAGTTTGTAGAATTTTTCAAATGCTCCTTTTTCACATGCTTTGAAAGTAGTTGCAAAATCAGAATCAAGCACATACAATTCTTTCAAGAACTCAAATCCCATGATAGTAGCATGCATAGTAGTGATTAAGGTGTACCTTCAAGAGAGTGCATCGGCTACTACGTTTTTCTTACCCTTTTTATACTTGACCACATAGGGAAATGTTTCAATGAAAGAGATCCACTTGGCATGTCGCTTGGGCAAATTCCTCTGCCCCTTGAGGTATTTGATGGTGATGAGCTGATATTTTCTGATACGATTTGGTGCTCAATTGGGCAAAGTTGGATGTTTTGGTGAGGTTTAATAGTGGTTTTTACATTTGCATGGAGTAATGTTGATTTTGAGAAGGATGGTGCAATTTTGGACAAAAGGAGGGCAAATTGGACAATTGAAGAAAAGGAGTTGGGCTAATATTTAGGCTTAGAATTTAATTGTTAATTGGGCTGAAATATATTGTATTTGATGAGGAGAATTTTTGGGAAAGAAAAAAAGAATGGGCCCAAATTGGGAAGGAAGAGTTTTATTAGGTTAGGGGAAAAAAAAAGAGCAGGATTTTTATCTATTACTCATTGTATTGTTTTGGGGGTTGACTGCGGAGAACTGGGGCTGAGGTGTGCGGCCAAAACTTGTGAAGACTCACAATTTTGGCTTTGAAGCAAAAGGTTGGCAGCAGCGTTTTGGGGAATTTTTGGAGCAACCCTCCTGTGGAAAAACACCACACTTTAGTATCATTTATATTTCTTAATTTTTAGTTTTAAATCATGTTGCACAATTTATTTGATGATTTTCATTTAATTATGAGTAGCTAGATTTTTTTAAGTCTAGCCAAGGGAATCAAAACCCCTCGATGTTACTTTAATCGCGAGATCGAATTGATGTTCATATTAATTGAATACTGGTTTCTTATTTATTCTTATGCATTTTTTGAGGATTATTTGATACTATTTGTATAGCTGATATCATCCAGGCTTTCCTAGGTAATCCAATATATTAGAATACACGAGGTTCGGTATTCCTTAGAGTCATTGAAACTAATCACGTGGTACGTAGATTAGTGAATTGAAAAGAATAAATAATCAAGTGCAATTAAGCTAATTGGGTTAATTGTAGTTGAACTGGGTCCTTGACTATCATGATCAAGGTTCTAGGAGGTTCCAGAATTGATCATCGATTATAGATGCAATTAACGGAGGTTCTTTAATTGCTGGCTTAAATTAATAGGATTGAATTATTAGGAGGATCCAACAATGAAAACTGGTGTAACCAGTAGTTAGTTAATACATTTTTGCATCAAGGATCGATTAGTGCATCGAGGTGGTCCAATTCCCTTGACTAGACGTTTTCCGAATTTGGATTTTATAGATTGTTAAATTTTCTGTCTTTAATTTAATTTGACTTGTTAGTTAGTTTAATTAAAACACAAACCCCCCATTTTGGTTACGCACTTTTGACTAAATCTATTTCACTCTGGTACTCCCTGTGGATACGATCCTACTCGCATTATACTATTTTTAATAGTCTCTAAAGTAGGTTTATATTTAATTTGTCTGACAACCCATCAGATGGATTCATGATCAGTGTGAATCACAAACTCACAAGGCATGAGGTAATGCTGCCAAGTCTCCAAAGCCCTCACGATGTCATAAGTTGGGTAGTTCAAGGCTGCATCATTGAGTTTTTCACTAAAGTAAGCAATAGGTCGACTTCCTTGAATAAGAACAGCCCCTATGCCAACACCGAGGCATCACACTCAACTTCAAAAGCTTTAGAAAAATCTGGCAAGGCTTTACAAGAGAGTTAGTCAAATCATGCTTAAGAAGATCAAAAGTTTTTTGTTGGCTCTCACCCCATTCAAATTTTTTTAACCAACTCATTGAGTGGTGCTGCCTTTGTTGAAAAATCTCACACAAACCTTCTATAGAAACTAGCAAGGCCATCAAATGATCTCACCTCGGATGCATTGGTAGGAATTGGCCATTCCTTGATTGCCTTGATCTTTTCCTCATAAACTCTCAGCCCATTAGAACTCACAACAAAACCAAGGAATGTTACTTGTTCCACACAAAAGGCACACTTTTTCAAATTAACATACAACTTCTCCTTTCGAAGTGTAATCAACACAAGTCTCAAATGCTCAACATGCTCAACAAAAGTCTTGCTATATATCAAAATGTCATCAAAATACACAACAACAAATTTGCCAATGAAACACCTAAGAACATGATTCATAAGCCTCATGAAAGTACTTGGGGCATTAGTCAAGCCCAAAGGCATAACCAGCCACTCATACAAGCCAAACTTAGTCTTGAAAGCCATTTTCCATTCATCACATTCCTTAACTCTAATTTGGTGGTAACCAGATTTTAAGTCAATTTTAGTGAAGAATTTAGCACCAAATAACTCATCAAGCATATCATCTAATCTAGGAATAGGATGACGATACTTAATAGTAATTTTGTTAACAGCCCTACAATTCACACACATGCTCCATCTTCCATCTTTCTTAGGTACCAAAATTATCGGAACAACACATGGACTAAGAGACTCACGAATACTACCTTTAGCAAGGAGTTCATCAACTTGCTTTTGCAGCTCTCTTGTTTCCTCCGGATTCATCCTATAGGCAGAACGGTTAGGAATTTGTGAACCGGGCACAAAATCAATTTGATGTTCAATCCCCCTTATTGGTGGCAATCCACTTAGTATGTCTTCTGGAAGTGCATCTGCAAAATCACTTCAAACACCCAAAATCTCTAGTAGCAAATCACTAGGTAAGTCATTAGAAGTAATGATGAAATCATTAAACAAGAGAATTAAGCAATGGTGTTTTGCTTGAAGGGTTCGCTCAACATCTCTTATGCTAGAAAAGAAGGCTCCTTTTTTCTCACTTACCTTCGAATTTTTCCCTTTATCACTCACTTTGCTTTTATCCTCACAATCTCTTTTTTTTCTTTTTCTCTCACTTTGCTTTTGTCCTCACAATCTCTTGTTTTTTCACACTCTTTTGGCTCTTTTTCCTCGATCCTCTCCTTTTGCTTTTTTCTCTCATTTTCACTTGTTCTTTATGCACTTGTTGAGGAGATAATGGAACAAGAGTGTAGGACTTTTTCTTGTGCACAATTTGATATTGATTTGTCTTGCCAAAGTGTGTAGCATCATTATCAAACTCTCATAGTCGTCCCAACAAAATATGACCAGCATCCATGAGAACCACATCACAAAGGATCTCATGCTCATACTTGCCAATGGAGAAAGGAACTCTCACTTGGCGCTTCACCCTGATTTCTCCATGGTCATTTAACCATTGCAACCGATAGGGACAAGGATGTTTAATGGTTGGTAGCCCCAATTTTTCTACAAGAACAGAACTTGCAACATTAGTACAACTACCACTATCAATGATTAGCAAGCAAACCTTATCTTGGACTTTGCAAGGAGTGTGAAAGATTAAGTTGCGTTGTCCTTCAATTTCTCCAACTTGTGCATTCAAAGATATTAAGGTAACCAACACTTCCTCACAACTATCTTCAACCTATTGTTCTCCCACATCTTCGATGTCCTTTTGATCACTGTCATCCTCACTTTGGAAATAAACATGCCATCCTCCATCATCATCATGGTTTTCTTATTTGGACATTCAGAAGCAATATGCCCTTTTCCTAAACACCGAAAACATGTTAGTTTAGAGGTAGAAGAAGTAGAGGGTTTACTTGAGTCACATTTGGTGAAAGGCTTCCTTTGCTCAAATTTCCTTGAGTCCCTCTTGTCATCTTCCCTTTTGTTCCAAGTAGAACTTTTTGTCGGAATTTTGTTTAAGCCACTCCTACTCTTTTGTTGCCTTTCAACTTTTTCAGCCATATGAATCATTTCCTCCATGTCCATATAGTGTTTCAATTCCACTACATCTGTGGTCTCACTTCGAAGGCCTCTTAGAAATCGTGCCATGGTTGCCTCTTCATCTTCTTCTATGTTGGCCCTTGTCATGGCAATATCCATTTCTTGATAGTACTCCGAAACAGTTTTAGACCCTTGAGTGATGCTTTGCAACTTGTTGTACAACTCTCGATAGAAATGTGGAGGAAGAAACCTTTTCCTCATAATTGATCTCATTTCCTCCCATGTCTCTATTGGTCTTTCCTTGTTCTTTCTCCTGGTGGAAATCATCTTATCCCACCAAGTTAGAGCATATGATTGAAATTTCAAGGGAAGCAATTTTTGCCTTCTTCTCTTCTGAATAATCATGAATCGAAAAGATTTTCTCCACCTTAGATTCCCAATCCATGTAAATCTCGGGATCATTTTTGCCATGAAACTCAGGAATCGTAATCTATAGTCCCCGAAGATCATTGTCTTGTCCCCTTCTATGGTTTCCCCTTCGTATTCTCACTGGTGAAGCATTGGATTCCACATTGTTTCTATTTCTTCTTATTAAGGACTCCTTGGATCTCCCATCATCCTCATCATCATCTTGTTGACTTCCTAGCTGCCTCTCTTATCTTTGTTGAAAAGTAAGTTCGAGTTGGTCCATCCGGGTGATGACCCTTTCAAGGATTTGATCAAGTCACCTTGTAGTGTGTTCTATCCATGCTTTTTGTTCAGGCGTTTCACCGATTGGATCTGCCATTAGAAGATAAATACAAAAAATAAAAGTTAAAAGTACCTCACACCCCTTTTCCCCTTTTCTGGAATATAAATCAACCCAAATGAAAAGAAATTTTCACTCGTGTTTAAGGCCAATTTAGTAGGGGAAAGTTGCACTCGGATTTTACCACTCCTTCCTTAGCACTAGACTCAAACCCCGATCAAGTCTTGGAAGTTTCTCACAAAACGTTACAACTTGGAATATAAGGTGTTTTTAAGATCAAAGAAAAGAAAAGAGGGTTTAGAAATGATAAAGTAGAAGAAGAAAATGGATAGAAGAATGGAATGAAGAACTTGATATTTCAATACTTTTTTTTTTTTTTTGACTAAATCGATTTCTCTTCTTGTTTTTTTTTTTTTTTTTTTTTGATAGTACGAAATTTAAAGATATGAGTTAGTAAGAAAACTTAGCTCTGATACCAACTGATGCGAATCAAGAGGCTTTGATGATGCTTCTTGACGCTTGGATGTAGAAATGAAGATCGTTTCTTGTAGCTCTTCAAACAATTCCCTCAAACCTCTTAAGAATGAAGATAAGCAATAGAGGGTATATTAAACCTACCACCTCCTAGCAATCAATGTAGGCAATCTTTGGTGAACCGGATGACTCTTCCCAAACCCCTAACCTAACTCTATTGAACCCAACAATAATAGGTATATGAAACCTAACACCTTTGAATCACAATGGACTTAGAAATGGAAAGGTAAAAATGCCACACTCAATAGGGAAGGAATATTGAGTGATAAGTTGTTAGTTATGCAAGAATAACCTTACAAAACCCAATCTAGCTCAAGACTAGAACTTAAGGAATACCCTTAAAGTTTATAACTTCAATCAAACTTGTCTTGGCTTCAACTAGTGACTTTGATGTAACTTGGCCTACGGCTTCTTCCATTTGTTTCTTCCTAAGCCTTGTAAGTGGTCCAGTCGTGTTTTGTAGTGGACTTGATGGTACTTGTGATCCATTGGCCTCCTTGGCAGCTCCTTGATCATCAATATCATCCAAATATGAAATAGCTCCTTGATTTACATCATAATGACACATTGCAATTGACACATATGTACACATTGCAATGTACACATTGTAAGATCACAATATCACAATTCTATTTTTATGTAAATGACATAGTAAATTGACCTCTAAATAAGTATTTCATTAGTTTCGAGTCTGACTTTTATATTTCAAATTTTAATAATGGAAATTAATTATTATTTAATTAAAAATTAATATTATCATACTTTTATTATTCTATTACAACTATTCTTTAAAAAATTATATCTTTTTTATATATTAAAATTCTACTATTAAATATAAAAAAATAAAATACTAAAAAATACATTAAAATCAAACATATCATACATAAAAAAATTTAAAAAAATGAAATTTAATTTCGTAAAAAATAAGGTAGGCCGGACACTAGTTAGTATATAGTAGTACTAGTATTACAATACAATGTGTATTATGATCGGGAGAATTAGTTAGGAAGAAAATAAAACAAATCCAAGAAATCGTTATATTAAATTGTTTATTTTTATTGGTTAGTAGTATTACTATATAATTGCAATGAAAAAAACATGGAATTTAGTTTCGTAAAAAAATAACGTAGGACAGACACACGCACATCATTGGACAATTTGTATGATCTGATTTTAGTCATGTGTTCCAAATAAAAGCATTATTAGGAGAGATGGGAAGAGTTGGAGGGGCATACTGACTTTTCAAGCCTTCACAATTTTGACTTTCAAAAGGAATTCAAGGGTTGACGATGATGACATGGATATATTATGGGCCACTTGAATGGAATCAGGACCGGCAATACTATCCATAAACCTTTTTATGACTATTTACTTGGCAAACAAGGCAACTTTTTTCTTTAGTTTTTGCCCTTTTCGCCTAGTTTATATTGAAAAACTTTTGACGAAATAACAATATTAATTTGGGCGGGTTGGTCTCCAAGTTGCGTTTTTTTTTTTTTTTTTTTTTAATTTCAGATGTAGATTAGTATGATGATAGTGTAAAATAGATTTTTTAAAAAAATATTAGTTTTTGTTTCACTTTATAATTTGAATTTTATTTGACTATTACAAAACTGAATTCAAACTGTAACAAATAAAACATATATTTAGAATATGAAAAGTTGAAACTTACAAGACAAAAAGATGAACTTAAAAGCACACGAGGGAACCAATTTTATACCTATACCGATTAAATGAGATAATTATTGATTTTCGGAATCTGTTGTAGTGAAAAAAAAAAAGGGTAAATTACATTTAGTTTTCCTATCATTTGATTAAACTATCAATTACCCGCTAATGTTTCTCATAACTATCAATACATCCCTGACCAAAGTCAAACATCAAAAAATATATAAAAAAAATTTTGATAATTTTTTGTCAAAATATGATTATAAAATGATGTTAATTTTGTCTTGCAACACAATAATAATACTTGCGTTAGCATTTTTGTTTATTTTTTCCATCAATCAGGGATTAGATGTTATTAATTTGAATAGTTAATGAAGATGTATATTATTTTCAAAATTAGAAGGGATATTAGTAGTTTTACCAAAAGATGTAATTCACTAAAAAAAAGTAGGTGAAGTAATACAGATCTAAATATGGCCCTACGACCCCCCTCATTTTGCTTGGAGAACCCAAATGATAAATCATCCATAAGGTCCAAACCCATGATCAAAGCCCAAGCCAACATTTATGACACTCAAACCCATATACAACTATGGCCCAAACTGAAGGTAGCTCATAACCAACCCGAAAATATCATTATAATTATTTGGGTTATGGGACAAGCAAGAGAGATCTTAGTCATGTGGTGCTGTGGGGGCACAATGACACCCAACAAGTTCAAACATCTTTATAAAATACCTTGAAAGGATAATCGTACAAGGCATTTGAACTAATAGAGAGGCCGAACACATCATAGAGTCCAATATTACAAAGCCCAAAGTCCAAACTCCCAGTGAGTTGTCAATGATGGGCCTAGGGAAAAGCATAAGAAACCAACCCACTAATGGAAGATAGCCCAAGTCCATGCTAATCAACCTTCTAAGAGTACTCATTCTAGTTGGGAGAAAAAGCAGCTCGAGTGGTGAGCAGAATATTGCTTAAGAATTTTAGCAAAAGAAAAGGAACAACGCTGAGGAGAGATCTTCATAACAAAGGAACAAACAGAACTAGGGCTGGCAATTCGTGTCGTGTTCGTATTATCGTGTTCGGGTTGGCATATCGAGAAACCTCCAATCTAAACCCAACCCATTTAATTAATCATGTCGAAAACTTCAATCCTAAACCGACCTATTTATAATCGTGTCGACCCGAACCTAACTCGCGTAACCCGTTTAATTATTGATAGGTGATTTTTCGGTCCAATTTTTGCCACAGAAAAAGGGGACTGAATTTGTCAAATAGACTAAAACATACATGTTTATAATAACACCATCTAAAATTTGAATCTATCAAATTCAAATCCATCAATTTAAATTTAACAATAACATTCTTATACATGACATCAACATAAATTTCATCAATTTAAATTCTTCATAATACAACCAAAATCCAATTCAATCCAACCAAAATAAATAAAATCCAAAGGTAATTACAATTAGAAAATTTAAATAACAAAATACCACTATAGGAAGTCGTGCTGAATTTTTAATTTGGAAATTTGGAAGTTTTCTCAATTATTAAGGTTATAAAATTTAGTTTTTTAAAAAATATTTTCTTAACGGGTTCACGTGTTAACCCACCAACTCGTCGTGTCGACCCAAACCCGACCTGCTATTTAAACGTGGTGACCCAAACCCAACTCATTTATTATACGTGTCAAAAATCTCAACCCTAACCCTTTTTTTTGTGTCGTGTCCGTGTCGGATTATCATGTCGTATCCGTGTCGGATTATCATGTCGTGTCAGCAATTGCAAGTCCTAAACAGAACCCTAGTTTTTATTTTTTATTTTTTCCCTTACAAACTCCCATTAATGGGAATATTGACAACTTCTCTATTCTTGCATTTTTTTTTTTCAATTTTATTAGTCTATTTTAATAAGAGATTCTCCAAAAATATGATTAAATTTTTTTTTATTTGAATTTCCAACAAGTAAACGCAAAGTAATAATTTTACAATTGCCCCAACTCTAGTTCGGTAACCCACAACAATAATTTGAGGGTCTCTCCATCAATTGTCAATTGATTTTGGGTTGGATGCTCATGTTAGATCAATAAATTTAACATGGTATGAGAGCGAGTTTTGGGCCTCTTAAATTATCCTGAAGTATTCTCCGGTCCGGAAGCATATCCCCAATTTGTTTGTCCATAGTTTGGGTCTGGTTGAATTCAAAAAGCCTAGAGTGTGTTGTAGGTTAAGATACGGTGTTAAGATTGTCCCAATCCTACATCGATAACCCACAACACTTGTGTATAATATAAGTAATCTAAGGGTCTCCCCACCTATTTCAAACGGGTCTGCTATTTGTAGTTTAAAATTTTTTTATAAACTTCCACATTCGTCTTTCATAAAAAAACTTCCAAAATTTTCAACACTCCAAAAACACATCAAAATATTCGGGAAAAATTGAAAAAACCTTACAACGATCGTAGAACTTCGTTGAGGAGAAGCATTAGTTCAAGATGTCGCAAAAATGGTAAATTTTCGATATGTTTTCGTTCCTTTCAATTAGTTTTCGATTTCCATGGTATGCACGTCCATTTTGGACGCATTATACAATGGTACAAATGCCCAAAATGGGCACGTTCGACCATTGTAAACACACCCAAAATGGGTGAGGTCACAACGGAATCCATGCAAATTTTGTGTGTGTCTCAATGGATGAACGCGCCCAACATAGGCATGGATTCCATGGTGATCACACCCAAAATGGGCGTGGAGATCAATTGAAGGCACGCCCATTTTGCGCATGGATTCCATTGTGACCCATGCCCTTTAATGGGCGTGGATTCCATGGGTACGGACGCCTTACTAATGCGTCTATAGTCATGGTGTCCACTCCCATTTTTGGCATGGCTACCATGGTTCCCGTGCTTCTTACACTCTTCCCTTGGATTGTGTTCGTACTTTTTTTGGGCATTGTTTTCCATTATAATCGTGCTTTTTTTTGACGTGTCACCTATTGTAAAGTCAATTTTTTTTAAGATTTTTTATTTTAATCAGTAAGAAAATCATTCAATGAGTGTTTTGATCATTTCAATATAAAATTTGAGTTACAAATAACAATTTTGAACGACAAATAAGAATTCAGATTACAAATTAGTTTTAGATTGAATGCTCATATTGAATCAATACATTTAACATATTTACTTGACATCTTAATATGTATTAAAATATCTAATCATGATTAAACAACAAACCAGATTCTAACCATTGTCATTAAGCCGGCCGGTTTGGGCACTTGTCCTACACAGTGCTCGTGTGGTCACGTGACTGTGTGACAAACCACACATGCTCGTCAGACCACTGTTTCTTTCTCTTTAGTGTTGTCCGGTGCATTAAAAAAAAAAAAAGAAAAAAAATCCTTCTTTTATGTATTATGCTTATTAAAATAGTAATTGATATAAAATTCTCAATTTACTTATTTTTAAAAAATTCAAGCAAACAAAATAAATAAAAAAATTTAGATTTCTATCGAAAAAGAAATGATGAGGATATTAAAGTAAAATTAATATGTAATTTTCTCTTTTTTTAAATACTAATAAATTAAATAATAAATTCCACTTTTCTTGATATTCATTCTTAAAATATTAAAAATAAAATCTATTTATTTATAGTTACTGATATTGCTAAAGTAATTATTATCATTCATATCAATTTTTATTTTATCTTATAAAATTACTCTTAAATTTATTATTTACATTTACATATAAAATAAATTGTGTAAATATTATCGCCAACAATTCCTTCCCACCACCACCAGTAATCTCCCCTTCCCCCACGGAAGCCTAGATTTTTCACCATTTTTAATTTTTAAGAGTTTTAAAAAGGTACTTTTACGAATCTATTAGGGACGATTATTTGAATTAACTCCAACAAAGACGTAAGAATATATGCGTAAGAAAAATGTTTTGAGGGCAAAAAAAAAAAAAAAAAAAACACACAGAAACACACAGAATGTGGTGTCTCTATTCATTGATTTTACGTATAGACGACATCCATGCAAATATGCTCCCTTCTCAAAGGGAAATTCAATAAATTGGATGATGCATAAACTTGCAAGTGGGCCGTATTCATATAATTATGCTGACACATAGGTACTACCTTAATACTATACACAAAGATCGTTCACTTCAGAAATTGTCTCCAAAATTAATGGTATAAATAGCTAGCTCCATAACTTCACTCTTCCCATCATGTGCTCTTCTTCATTTTTGCTGTTTTTTTCATCTTTACTTATGCTTTCCATACATGAATAATCTTTGGTGCATGGGCCCTGTTGCTGGGATATTTTTCTCCCATTTCTTCACGTGCATTGGCGAATACAAATTTTAAATTTTTAAGAGATAAAATTACAGTGATATAGAGAATGGACATCGACAAAAAATCGACTGAAATAATCTTATTAGAAAAATTTTAGCTGTTTTCGCCTAAGTGGAGTGCCGCCCTTGCTCCTTTGTAATAATATAAATAATTTTATAAATAAAATTTTAATTATAAAATTAAAATATTGTAATAATTTATGTTCTTGCTAATTTTGGGAAACTCAATTAATTTTCGAAGAATATTAAAGAATTTACTCATTTTAAATATTTATACATCGTTTTCAATATGAATGCAAATGTTCGTTTTAAGTCAGCATACTTGGAGAGGAGACCAAGAATGCTGGTGTTTGGATTACTGTAGTCTCCAATGGGAGTTGACTGGACTCAGAAATAAACAATCACTTTGATGGGTTTATATTTCTCATTTTATAAACAATTACATTTATTAAATTAATTTGGTTTGATAAACAATATTTATTTTATGGGAGGAAGAGAATAAGTATGACAAAGATTATACATAGCAAAGATTTTGAACAAATAAGCAAATCACCTATTTAGTGATTAAATTTTGTACTTACGCCTACTAAATATGGAATTACATGTAAAAACATTGAACATTGTAAAAATAATAAGTCACTAGGACAAATGATATCGTACACTTACGGGACACTTTGTAAGATGTCTCTACCATTTTAATAAAAAGAATTTTTTAGCATTTAATGTGATGTCCTCTTAAATGTATATTGTTTTTCCCTTAACTAATATTGTCATGTCATTTGTCAAATGACATATTCTAATATATCTCTAGTACTACTATATAACGATTGAGTCACTAATGACTGAAAAAGAAAGCGAGTAGCATTTTGTATATGTTGAGAGAGGACCTTGAAAAGGAAAGTAATAAGGATTTTCAGAGATATTTTTCTTTTAATCGATTATAAGTTTTTTGATTTACCAATTTTTATTAGTGATTATCGTGTAAATGTAATATAATTTATTTTAATCTACCAACAGAGACAAAAAATAAACCCTCAATACTTACATGACATTTATTTATTTTAAAGTTATATGCTACTTAAATCGAATTTCTATAGTTCTGATTCTACCACTTAAACTCCAATTAGAGAAAACTATTTCCTACTATCCCTAACCTAACGTTTTTCAGCTAGCTGTTTTCTAGTCCCTTCTGGAGAAATAGGCAACAAAGAACATGAATCTACCTCAGGAACTTCAGAATTTGCCACGGGGAAGAACTCTGGCATATACACAGAAAGATCTCTTCGTATCAATACATCAAAGTAGCTAACTTGCTTTGATTCACTTTCTCAACAACCCTCAGCAGCTAATCAATAACGTAATGCTTTTGTAAATAAACTCTGTTCTGCAAATTGACATTCTTTTAGCATTATAATGGTGGAGTGAATGTTACTTAAGCACCATTGTAGGGCTCTGAAGAAATCACCAAATATTTGAGGGGGTGGTGGGGAAGAAAATTAGTGGGATCATTTCATCAATCACGGGTGCTTTGTACAATTTTCCAAAACCCTGGAAGAAAATACAAAAAGGTCGTAAAGTTTCCCTGCCAATATTGAATTCAAAGGCTCTTATCTTTTGACTCTGTGACAGCCTAAAACGTGAAGGAAGAAAAAAATGGCACTATTTTTTCCCACCTATATTATGATTTACTACTTGAATTTGGCCTTTTTTAAGTCAGTCAAGGATCACAGTAAACGGAATCTAGTGTCGGTCCTTCTATCTCATAATCTATTAAATGCAACTTTTTAGTATTCTTTCTGTGCAGATTTGACTTTCTTGTATCTGCAATCTGCCAACTTTGAAATTGGCTTTCTAGGGTTGGGACCCAAATTTGGTGTAATTTCTCTCCAACGGAAATATACGACGATCTTTTGTCTCATTTTTCATATACCTAAAATATAAACATAAGAACAGAATATAAATATCCTCGAAAATATATGATTCATCACTCATTTCTACCGTCAAAAATATTACTAATTGAATGTTTTCAATGATAATTTTGCCCGTTATCATTTAGAATTCAAAAAAAAAAAAAAAAAATCCCTTCATAAGTTATTATCAATTAGTTAGCTAGCCATACATAACAAAATTAGCAAGACAGATTATGTACATCGAATGTATGTAAGTTCCATCGAATAATTTTTTTTTTAAATGGTAATGGCGGGGCCATAAAGGTACAATGTGATTATGTGAAGAGATATTTAATTTTTTTTAAATAAAATTTGTGGGATTAATTTTGGCCCACATGATAATTAGGGTTTATAACTATGGGTTACATGTGCATGTGAAACTTTTTAAAATCTACTTTTGATGATTAACAATGGATTAGCTTATCAAGGCTGAAGCTTTCTGGCAGAATGGGGCCTAAAGAGCAGTTTATTTGCAATGATTAAGGAGATAATCAACTGTGGAGCTAGCTCAATTAATAGAAACTTCTTTCGAAGATGCTGACAAGAAACCCTAGCCAGCTACTTTACTTTAATATCACAAGTAGAGATTAGATATTTAAATTACCATGATTATGTACTTTAATTTGAAGGCTAGTGGTTTAATTATGTGGATTCTTAAAAATAGTCTCTTTTTTTTTTTTTATTATCACCCTTAAATTATTATTTTACTTTTAATTTTTTATTTAATAAAAATAATAAATAATAAAAAGACGATATTAAGGACTACTCTTTAATTATTCTCCAAGGATTTAGGTGTAGAACATATATAGGAATCTTGAAGAATATGTTGCATCAATGGGATTTCGAGTTGGAGGGAACAAACAACCCTAATTCAATGAGATTTTCCTAAACTCAACTCTATACTTCTCGTTTTTTTTTTAATGAAAAATTAAGTGGTTGCATTTTTATAATTTTTAATATGTTGTAAAATATTACTTTAAATTAATCATTTCAATCGTGCCTCTTTTAGATTTTGTCTTTCAAGTTAAATAAATTTCAACCTCATATTTTAATTTTTCACTATTAAAATCTGACCAAATTAGATTACAGTCCTACGAGGATGTGGCTTCGACTAGTTTAAAATTTATAAGTTGAGTAGTGAATTTGAATTCGATGCATATAACTAAGAAAGAAAAAGCTTATTTTGTTTATGATTTTGGTAAGACATGATAATTGATAAAATATTATACAAAATTGAAGAATTTTTTCATTCAAGTTGTCGACGAAAATGAAAAAAAAAAAAAAAAATTCTCAAACTTTAGTCTCATTATGTCCGATTTTTTATTGGACGAACTAAAACTTTCATTAACAAAATTAAAACGTTTTATAAGTTGAGAGACAAAATAAACGAAAGAGGAGTAATTCAGAAAAGAAAAAAATAATAATTCTATTACTTTTGAAATGAAACATAACATATTATCAACCACCAGCACTCGGCAACTACCAAGCTAGCTGAATTAAATAGAAAGTTCATTTGAAGATAGTGACAGGAAATCCAAGATGCTTTATTATTCCTAATGATTCTTCATTTTATTTTGTTTCAAACGTTAAAAAGTTTTAGTTTCATTCATAACTTTTCAATTTTAGTTTTATTTAATATAATTAACCCGTCTAAATAAAATTAAGGTATTCGTCTAATAATCACATAATGCACAATTTTACAAAGTAAATCATATTCTTAGAATAAACATCTCTATCCGAAACAAATACATATATTAATTTTGAACTGATTTTAAATAAAAATTTTTGACATAACAACCTAATTAATAGTTTAATATCTCGACTACGATTGAATATTTAAATTATTAATTGATGATATACTTTAAGGAATTACTAGTTATTGTTCCAGTACTTTTTCTTTACCGTCTCAATTTGGACTAAAATGTACCCCCTACAATACCCTTTCTCAATCCCCTTTTATATAAAGGAACATTTTTGTTAAAATGTATGAACTACCGTCCCAAAAATTAAAATAAGGCGGTAACTAATAACCCCTGACTTTAATAAGGCTAGTGGGTTTCATTATTCTCGAAGGATTTAGGTGTACAAGGTAGGTAACTTGTAGAATTTTTTGTATTGACGAGGATTGAAGTTGGAGAGAACAAACAACCCTTGCACTCACATTTTCTTGAACTCAACTGCCATATCATTAACTTTCTTTTCAAGAATCGAAAATTTGGGATGTTTCCTTTCTATAACTTCTTCTACTAGTCCCTCTTTCATAAAATTCTTTATATTTTACACAATATATATAAATAAAATATTTACCTTCTTATTTTTTTAATGTATAATCATATTTATATAATGTATAATCGTATTAATTCGAATACTAAAGTAAAATTATAAGTACTAATGGCATTAGAACTTGGAATTTTTGTTGATGAAAGATTGCTAACTTCATTGAATGCCCATTTGTGGTCATAAAAACCTAGTATTAAGTCCTTAATTACATCTCCCACATACTTAACCACTTAGGTACATATTATGTTCTTCTTGGTTGGTAAAAAGTTTGTTATTGAACTAACCAGCTGGATTAGATGAGATTAGATGGCTGATTTATTCTCTATAGAAAGTAGGTTAACAATAAACTTTAGAATTATCATTCAAGAAAATTAAATTATATAATAATGTGGAGAAATAATCCATTTATAAATCACCATCACTCTAGACACTAGTGGTCCTTGTTTCGTGTTTCTTAGTTTAATGATCATCATTAAGTTCATCATTCTCTTTCGCTTCTGTCCTTTCATAAAATTAAAATAATTAAATATACACTTAATATTGCTTCTTCTTAATTAATTAATACTATATGGCCACTAATTCTTCCTCATTTTCCCACCTAAGTTTCGCTTTCTGATCTTGAAGGACCCAAATTTAAGTTAATATTACATATATGACTATTAATTTTTTTTTTTAAGGATGAATACTTTGAAAAGAAAAGGAAAGATGACCATATATAATTTTTAATGAGTTTATTATAGAGGGAAAAATAATAAAGTTAGGATTTTTGAATTAAAAAAAAATTCCTTGTTTTGAAATGGTCGAAAACATATTTTCAGTGAGGCTAATAGCGATGCAAATTCTTTTGGCTAGGTAAATTTAGTGAGAAATTATATTGACATATTCCTTTTAGTCTAGTCTACTTAATAGGTTTAGAGGAATTTTAATGCTAATTGTATCAAGTGATAAATTATATGATACAATTAAAAGTATATACTAGTGTTGATTTAATAAAAATAAATTATTTAATGCAGTGATCCTTTTAAATTTATCTCTCTTTTTTTATCTTAACGAATGTTTTTATGTCATTTGTCAAAAATATACATTGTGATGTGCTCTAGTTGTAATATATAACAATTGATGTTCTTATTTTTCGTGTGAGCTGAATTTGTACACTTTTTAATCTATTAATGCAATTGAGTTAAGTGGCAACCCTGATTATGATTAAAAAAGAAATACTAGTGATTTGTATTAAAAAAAAAACAAATTCTTGCCAAATCTGAAAAAGAATAAAATATTCATTATTACCTGGTTTCAAAATTTAGAATTCTAACTTGTAAAGTAGGATTTATATTCTCTATTTTATAATATTTTATTTATTAAAAATTAAAATAGTATAATAAATAGAATTATTATTTTGAATTATTTTGATAGAAAAGTACGGCGTGCCTTGTATATGGGGGAATCCTACACAGAAGCTGCTGCCTTGCTGTAGATGTTTAATGCGCGGACGGTCCACATTTGCTAAGGTTTAGCCGTCGAGGATTCGAGATGGCAAAAGATAAGCGCCACATTCGAGTTGTACGTATAGCTAAACAGTTAGTACCTTAGGGTTTTGTTATCTCTTTCAATGAATTATTATTTGAGATATTAAATATATAATAAACAAAAATGAGATATTAAATATATAATTAACAAAAATGATTTAATTAATAAAACAAAGTTTCATCTGATCATTCTTATTTGCAGTGTATTATAAGGATGTGTTGACCGATGTATTTGCTAATTTCAACGTGGTGTAAGATATTTTTAAAAAAGATCATCATTTCTAGTAAATCTAATCGCATAATAGAGGAGAGTGATAGAATAATGGTAACGATAAATATGATTTTAAAAATTACGAAAAATTATATTTATTATATGTGATTTAGTTAAATTATCGAAAGTTTTGAAATTTTTGATAATTATATTTATCTTTTTGACCATTCAAACTAAATTTTCAGATTGACGAAAAAAGAGTAAAATTATTGACATAAATAGTTTTATGGCCTAAATTCATTTTTAGTCCCTCGTAACATGGGTTATTCTATTTTTTTTCTCCCTTAAGTTTTAGTCACCAATTTTAGTTTTACTTAAAATTTTTTTGACAATTCTAGTCATTTTCTTACGAAAATACCCTTGACAATTAGGGTTAGTGAAGGGTATTTTTGTAAAAAAATGACTAAAATTGTCAAAAAAAAATTTAAGTAAGATTAAAATTGATGACTAAAACTTAAGGGGACTAAAAATAAAATAACTCAATCAAAAATAGATTTAAACTTATTTTTATTAAGTCAAAAAATTATTAAAAAAATACACACTCACAACCAACTTAAACTTACTTTTACTAAAAATAATTAAATTTTTTCATTTTTGATATTTTAATATTTAATTTTGATTAAAAAAGATGAAATAATTATTAAAAATATTAAGTAAGTATCGATAATTTGACCAAATAATATTAAAAGTAAATATAATTTAACCAAAAAAATTGAACCATGGGAAGGTGAGTGTGCATCCCCTCCGGCCATGTCTTAAAAAAATTAGGGATGATATGAATGATAGAGTTGGTGTGGACGGTGGACCGCTGCCTTACACTATAGAAATCCCTGAGTCAGTTCCCCAACTACGTACGTAGTATTAAATAACGTAAGCCCACGCCATTCTGTAGTGCTGTACTATTTTATTTATGTTTTATTTTAAAAGTTTTCTTATCGAAACGCAAGAAATATTCACCAACTACGCGGGATTGGTGTCGGAACCGTTAAGCCCTCCAAATTATCAATTTTTTACATTTCTATAAATAAATTATAAATTATTATATCTATTACTTGAACCAAAAGACTCAGCTGACTTGTCCACATTTCCACACTTGCTACTTTCCTAGTTTTCGTCCTTTTCTTCTATTCTTTTTTACATATTTTTATTTATTATTTAAAATATTTATTATTATATTTTTCAGATATTATTTTACATTTTAATTATAAATTAAATTTTATAAAATAAAAGGCTCATCCCATGACTTCTTATTCATCAAGAACGAATGCAAAGTTTAAATTTTCAATAACGATATAAAAAATAAATATTAATCGACATAAATTTATTAAAAAAATTTCAGCGTCCTCCCCCCCCCCCCTGCTGCCCTTGCTATGTGGAGGCATGTTATTACTCACTCTGTCTCATTAATAACTTAATATATTTTCATATAGGAGTTGAAATGTCACCCTTCTAAGATTCTATACACATCAATTGAGACGGAATGCAAATTCCACCGATGTCAGCAGCCATTTTTCTTTTTTCTTGAAGTCTTTCAAAGGTGTATTGGTATGGTTTTCTCAACAAACATTCACATTTCAAAGGAATAATTACATTATATTATTCTAAATCCGTAAACAAAATTATTATTATAGGACGGATAAAATTTCGGGTACTCAAACCTTTAACACATATATAAGATAAGAATCCAACCCCAAAACTTACCAATGACTTCAAAATAGTACTACACTCCCCACACCTATTTTTGGTACATTTTGTTCCTATTTCAGATTTTATCCCTTTTCTCTTCCTGTACTTTTCTTTTTCTTTTTAGCTTCAATTCAATTTTGGTTTTACTCATTCCTACACACACACACACACAAACAGTACACCTAATGTGTGTAATCTTGAAATGACACAACTTTATTCCTATTAATGTTTCTCTGTCTCTACTCCCTACCCATATCTCTGCTGACAAATTTTCCCATTTCTATACGTGACATGTTCTTCTGCATTCGAGATCTAACCATAATATTAAAGCTCCCACTCCAACTTCTTTAACCATAATCCACATCTTTCATGGATCCTCAGTCTTCAACTCCTCCTCCAGGTCCACTTTTTGGCTCTTCTTCTCACACTACACACACTGGCTTCCCAATTATAGCTGTTGCAATCATCGGGATATTAGCCACCGGGTTCTTGCTTGTCAGCTACTATGTATTTGTCATCAAATGCTGCTTGAATTGGCACAGGATTGATCTTCTCCGGCGGTTTTCGATATCGGGAAGGCGCCGTGTTGAGGACCCTTTAATGGTTTCTTCTCCAGCAGCTGAAAACAGAGGACTTGATGAAGCTACAATCCGATCGATACCCATTTTTCCATTCAGAAAGGGGACGAGGAAAGGTGAAGTTGGGGATGGGGATAGGAATGCCTGCGAATGTGCGGTTTGTTTGAATGAATTTCAAGAGGAAGAGAAGCTTAGAGTTATCCCAAATTGCGCCCATGTTTTTCATATTGATTGTATCGATGTGTGGCTTCAAAACAATGCCAACTGCCCACTTTGCAGAAGAAGCATTTCAGCCACCAGAAGATCTCCTCTGGATCAAATCATGGCTCCTCCAATCTCTTTGCCTCCTCGAGATCCAAATAGATACAGGGATGATTTCACAGGCAGGGATGAAGATTACGTTGTAATCGAAATTGGGCAGGACCCAAATCGTGCTGATCAATCATTGCTTACAGTTCAAGACAGATTAATCACAGAAGTTTCAGGACACAACAACAGCATCAGTTCCTCACCAAGAAAGTTGGAACAGAAAGTTGCCAAGAAGAAGAACAACAAGTTGAGTCATGTTTCAAGCATGGGGGATGAATGTATCGACATTAGGCAAAAAGATGAACAATTTGTGATTCAGCCCATAAGGAGATCTTTCTCCATGGATTCAGCAGCTGATCCCCATCTTCATTTAGCTGTGCAAGAGATCATAAAACAGCAGAGTCAAGTCAATGATCATGTGATAATTTGTCCCGGCAGTACTGAAGGGTGTAGCAGCAGAGTAAGAAGATCCTTCTTTTCTTTTAGCCATAGCAGCCGGAGCTCAAGAAGTGCTGTTCTACCTCTCCACATGGAGCCATAATAAGGCCGGCCAGCTGATTCTTTCCTTCTTTCTCTTTCAATTTTTTTGCTATACAGAGAGTGAATCTTTTAGAATTTTTTTAGTTTGACAGAGTCAGAAAAAAGTTGAATCTGTTCTTGCTGCAGTATATTATAGGTAGTTTATGATGTACAAAGCTTATGAAGAGTCGTGTCAAATGTAGAGGAAATGTATTCATTTCTATAGTGTTAAAAAGAATTAAGAATTATTATTCAACAGGATGAACAAGGACTTTTTTTCCAGGTAGATGAAAACTTAGGTTATTAGGTTACCTAAAATTGCAGAATTTTGATTTTCTTTTAGCATAGATAACGATACTTATAGTTACAAATTTATATCCATTTTATATAAATTTTCACGTGACAATGCCCGTTAATTATCAATGTACTAATATAGATGTTTGACTAGCCTTCTTTTAAACAAAAAAACAAGTACCTAAGAAAAAGAAAAAGGCGGACGTATAGTATGGCGAGAGAGGACTCCTATCCTCTGAAATGGACGAAATTTTTCTTAGTAAGGCTATTTTGGTCGAGTTCCGGCTAATGTCCACCTTCCATATCGCTACAATTTTGCATCCTAAAAATTTAAAATCTGCATCTACCCGTATCCTAAGAGTAGCTAAAAGTACTAACTATGATAATCAACATTGGTCTTCTTCCTCATTTTGGTGCATTAATGAAGAAGGGCTATACTATGCTGTTCTTGGTACCAAAGACATTATGAACTTAAGGTATGTAGTTGGACTTCGCTGAGTACTTCATCAGTTCAATGAATAATGACATTAAGGGTAGACCACTAAACTAATTTGACTTAACATCAATGATTAAATGCATCATTGCTCTAACAACCTATATGTCTCTTTGTGTTTTTCTTTTTTCCAGCTAGTTTCAAATTTGTCATAATTGAACCAAGAAACGGGTAATGAAAAATTTCTCACCTAATTCACCAAAAAATATTGTTAACTTTATAATATTCAAATAAAGAATTCGTCGATTCAAAATAGTATTTGTTTTAATCAGGGATTTCTTGGAGGTTAAAGAAAACTCAACTTCATAACTGTCATGCTATGGTGATTATGGATAGATTTGCTTGATTTTGATGGATTTTTAGTACTGTCATTAAAAATAGGTCACACAAATAAATAACCGTTTAAGTAGGAATATCTCGACGAAAAAGAAAAGAAGGGCAGTTGAAGAGGGAACTAGTTGCGAGGGTCCATATCCTATTGAAACAATGATTCATGATTCTACCAAACTTTTTTTTCTTTTTGTTTTTTTCTTCCTAAATAATTTTTAGGATAAAATGCTTTTGATCACCTTTATAATTTGATTAAATTAACAATCATTCCTTTTGATTTCTTATAATAATAAATACTTCTGCACCAACCAATGGATAGTGTCAATGTTTGAAATTTGTGAAAGGACAAAAGATCACATAATTTTCACAGCCAAAACTGATATGTTAGAGGTTTAATTAGATAAATATTGTTTAAAAAAAAAAAAAAAACACTCCACCCTAATTTTATTGTTGTTAGCTGAAACCTAAACTAATTATGAAATGAAATCATTAGCAAGTTCGTGTTCAGATTCCAGCCTGTGGAATAATTAGTTCGCAACTTCAGTTCATTCAAACTGCAGAGTGCAGAGTTGCTTACCAGCAATTTAAATTTCAACAAAATCGTTTAGTTGATGGAGAATCTAAGGCCGCGTTTGTTTAGTTTAGTTTAGTTTAGTTCGGTAATTTATATGGTGGTCCTATAGGACCACCATGAATTTTACTCCTACCCCGCTACAGTAGCGCGTTACAGTACGCGCTACAGTTCCGCGCGCGCTACAGTAACGCGCTACAGTTCCGCGCGCTACAGTAAACGCGCTACAGTACCTTCATTTCTTTTGTTATTTTTGGCTATATAATCCTGATCTGATCTCCTTTGTTAAGTATGTTTTAGTTCTGCTGTGTGATTTCTTTTAAAATCTTGATCTGATGTCTATAGTCTGTTGATCTGATGTCAAGTATACGCTGATCTGATGTCTATAGTCTGTTGATCTGATCTCCCTTTTTAAGTATGTTTTAGTTCTACTGTATGATTTCTTTTAAAATCTGGATCTGATGTCTATAGTCTGTTGATCTGATGTCAAGTATGAGTTGATCTGATGTCTATATAATCTTGATCTGATCTCCTTTGTTAAGTATGTTTTAGTTCTGCTGTGTGATTTCTTTTAAAATCTTGATCTGATGTCTATAGTCTGTTGATCTGATGTCAAGTATACGCTGATCTGATGTCTATAGTCTGTTGATCTGATCTCCCTTTTTAAGTATGTTTTAGTTCTACTGTATGATTTCTTTTAAAATCTTGATCTGATGTCTATAGTCTGTTGATCTGATGTCAAGTATGAGTTGATTTGATGTCTATATAATCCTGATCTGATCTCCTTTGTTAAGTATGTTTTAGTTCTGCTGTGTTAAGTATGTTTTAGTTATGCTGTGTGATTTCTTTTAAAATCTTGATCTGATGTCTATAGTCTGTTGATGTGATGTCAAGTATGAGTTGATCTGATGTCTATATAATCCTGATCTGATCTCCTTTGTTAAGTATGTTTTAGTTCTGCTGTGCGATTTCTTTTAAAATCTTGATCTGATGTCTAAGTCTGTTGATCTGATGTCAAGTATACGCTGATCTGATGTCTATAGTCTGTTGATCTGATCTCCCTTTTTAAGTATGTTTTAGTTCTACTGTATGATTTCTTTTATATTCTTGATCTGATATCTATAGTCTGTTGATCTGATGTCAAGTATTCGCTGATCTGATGTCTATATAATCCTGATCTGATCTCTCTTGTTAATTATATTTTAGTTCTACTGTATGATTTCTTTTATATTCTTGATCTGATATCTATAGTCTGTTGATCTGATCTCTTGTATTCTCTCATCTGATGTCTATATAATCCTGATCTGATTTTCCTTGTTAAAAAAGTATTTTTTTAAAAAAAAGAATTTTTTTTTAAAAAGGTATTTTTTTAAAAAGTTTGTGCGTCAAAAAAAAAAAAAAACTGTAGCGCGTTACTGTAGCGCGTCACTGTAGCCCGCTACAGTAAGTAGGAGTAAAATTCATCCTACTCCTATAGTACTACCGTAAACGGACTCGTTTAGTTCAGTTTTTTTTTTTTTTTTTTTTTTTTTAAATTTTTACATCGAGTGGAAACATGCCATTTGACCTTCTTATCAAGTATTAGGACATGCATTATGGTTTGTTTTCTGCCTATGTTTGTTATCAAGAATATTTTGTATTAAAAATGCAAGTATTTTGTAAAGAAAATTTTATGAGGAGAAAAAAAATATATTAGACGGAAATTTTTTGAAAAAGTTAGAATTTTTCTGTGATGTATTTTGGTGATTGTTTAAAAACACAACTCAACATAACATTCAAGTTTTTTTTTTTTTTTTTTTGAAAAATAGTTCGGTTTATGAATTTAGGAGAATGAAAGGAAAATTATACCTCAACCCCTCCTGTCTCATATTTGATAAAGTTTTATTTGTAATATTAAACATTATTAGTACGGGGGAGAATCAAATTTGGGATGGAGAGGTAATACAATTCTATGTAACGGACTTATATGAAATTTTATCAAACCTTCAAGGGACTTCATCACATTTAACGAAACCAAAAGGGTGTTCACTTATTTTTCCATTTTATATCTAAACCGAGCAAAACTGACGTGGCAGAACAAATTTTGGTCATCGGATAATCACAGACAGAGTCAGTCACCGGAGTTGCAGGTTGCAGAGCAAACATGAAGATCATGGTAGCCGTTAAGCGGGTCATCGATTACGCTGTCAAAATCCGTGTCAAACCCGATAAGGTAGAAGAATAAGGAACAACAAAATCATCTCAGGAATTCCCCACCCTTTTTCTTTTTTTTTTTTTTTTTTTGCTGGAAAAAAGAATATGAATTGATCGATTTTAACTTGGTAGAGTGGTGTAGAGACTAGCAACGTGAAGATGTCAATGAACCCATTTTGTGAAATAGCATTAGAAGAAGCGGTTCGAATAAAAGAAGCGGGTCTGGCTTCGGAAGTCATAGCTGTCAGTATGGGTCCGAATCAAGTTGTGGATACACTTCGAACCGGGTTGGCAATGGGTGCTGATCGGGCTATACATGTAGAGTATTCGGGTACCCTGTATCCCCTTTCGGTTGCAAAGATTCTTAAAGCCCTTGTTGAGCTTGAAAAGCCTGGGATTCTTATTCTGGGGAAACAGGTATTATTATTATTTCTTGGTTTAAGCTATTTGGAGCTATTTTTCTTTCGTGTTTGTTGGTTCCTGATGTTTTTGAGCAAATTTAGCTGGATGAAGTTGTTGAGTTTGATGTTAGGATAAAATTCTTACAGGGTGATTATGTGAATGGTTGTGGGTTAAATTCACTGTGGAATTCCATTGAGACATTTAGAGGAACTTTTTGGTCAAACTATCTTCTATTTGGGAGCGGATTTATGCACTGGAATCTATTGTACTCCATGGTTAATGAAACTTTTACTTGGTACTATTATCTGTGGGAATTCTAAGCCAGAACTGTATTTGTTTCTTTTCTCAGCGTACAACATAACTAAAAATGTTGAATAAGTACTTAAAGACTTGAGCAGTTCATTTGAAGACTGAATTGTTTCATTAACCTTGTCCCATGAACTTGCTTTAGGGAAAAGTTGGTTATTGTGGCCACTGTTGATGTTGTTTGGGCTATATATTAAGCTCTGTTTCTTAAGGTTATGTCCAATTCTTCATGGATTCCTCTTATGATAATCTTGATGAACTTACTGATTTGGCCCAGAATGCTAAGCTGTAATTCATATATATTTTTTTGCAGGCTATTGATGATGACTGTAATCAAACTGGTCAAATGATTGCAGGTCTGCTCAAGTGGCCACAAGGAACCTTTGCTTCCAAGGTTGGGCTTTTATTTCCAAGACTTTTAGTTTAGATGTATGATTTCCCTTGATGGGAACCTTTTCTTAATCATTCTCCCTTGATTTTGGCCCCCTCTTTTATCAATTTTCTCCTATTGATTGAAGGAACTCATTTCATTTCATTAGTTCTACCACCATTCAGATGAACCATTTTCTTGCCTGTTTTGATTTTTCAGAATGATTTCTGCCTTTGCCTTGTAGTCATCTATATGAAGTTTACCATTATTTCTTGATCAGTTCAAACATTTTAGCTTTTTAATATATCAAGATATTTCAGAAGCTCTTGGCACCGCATTATATGCCTCTCCTTTTGATGATTTTATCTTATATTAGTCACATTGAAGATCACTAGGATTATACATATGCATTGTCCACTTTGAGCTTCATTTTGGCGTTTTGCAGATTTATCACTGATAATGTGCTTCACTGATTTTGTTTATGAGGAACTATACTTCATAATTTTCATCTTTCTAATCAAATGATGTTCCTTTCCAGGTTGTGCTGGACCAAGAAAAACAAACAGCTGTAGTGGACAGGGAGGTGGATGGTGGAATTGAAACTGTATCTTTGGATTTACCTGCTGTGATCACGTAATCTTTGTCTGTTTACCTCGTCTCTTTTTTCTGTTTTGTCGTTATAACATAGTTTCGTCTTTTCTTTTTCTCCCATATTCTGTCACTTGCCAATGTATCCTGATGGTTTTGAGCATTATATTAGCTAGACAGATACAACCTTCATTTGATTCTTCTTTTGGCGTTCCTCATTCTTGGCTTTAAGTTTTCCTCTTGACTAACTCAATTTTTCTGCAAAAGTTGTGATGAGAGTAGGTGTTCCTCATTCTTGGCTTTAACTTTGTTATTCTTCCTCTTGACTAACTCAATTTTTCTGCACAAGGTTTAATGAGAGTAGGTGGTATGGCAGTCACTGGTTCTCTCTAAAACAGCTAAACTCTGTAGTCTTTTAATTGTGAAATCTCTTTGTAAAGATCAGGGAACAAATACTATATAAGGATGTGAGCCAGAAGGGGTTTTCGAGTCTGTTAATATTTTCTTTGTTTTGTGCGGTAGTTCATCCTCAGAATAAAATCTAACATCTGTTGTTTTGATATTTAGAGAAGGAAGTGAATGATATCACTGAACAAAAATAGGAAATTTTTTGATGAACAGACTTGTTCAATCTGATTTAGTTTGGCCCAATCTTCGGTGTATCCTCTTTATTTTAGAGGATTTCTTGATTAGCCATAGGAAAAAAGAAAGTAATGCAGACATGCAATATTGTTCATCCTAGTTGCCCTTACAGACTTACAGTAGTTTCCTTGTTGGTCTAAATCTTTTGGCGTTTATATCCATTTGAAGAAAAACTAGAAAACAGGTCTACTGTCTCTATTCACACAATCAAAGAGTTGGTTTTCAGTGTTTACTACCCTTAAAAATATAACTGTAATTAGCTTTAGCTGTTCGCTCGTATTGCTTTAGTCTGGAAGTCTTTGTTCTGCTTGCCTATTTGTGAAGTATTAATTCTTGGTTTGTTTCTTGACCACTCCGAATCGTTCTTTTCACCCCATTGCAGAACTGATTTGCGATTGAACCAGCCGAGATACGCCACACTTCCAAACATAATGAAAGCGAAATCAAAAGTGATCAAGAAGTTTACTCCAGAGGATCTGAAAGTTGAGATCAAATCAGATATCGAAGTTGTTCGAGTTACAGAACCTCCTAAGAGAAAAACTGGGGTCAAACTGTCTTCTGTGGATGAACTGATTGACAAACTGAAGAATGAAGCACATGTCATTTAGGCATTTCAATCCTGCAAAAAGGGGCTCTCTATTGTGGGAGTTGTTGCAGAATCCATGGGTAACATTTGTTGACACCTTTAGCTAGGAACATGAAATTATTTGTTTAGATTAGATTGGAAGTTGATTCTTCTTTAATGAGGCTAACTTTTCTGAGTAGTATTTAGTTTGTCTTCCATTGTAGGAGGGATTAAGAAAGTAGGGGAAAATAAAAAGGTGCTCTCAAAGTGAAATTATTTGAATAACTTTTTTTTTTTTTTTGGGTACCATGAGAGAGGTATAATGCCTATTGAAACCTATTAATTTAGATCTGGTGTGACTTCTGAGTGCCTCCGGTGTGATCTGCTACCCCAGAGTGTGACTTGAATTCAGGACCGTTATGTTCCTAAGTGCTCATGGTGTAATTTACTTCTGATGTGACTCAAAACTCAGAATCTACCTCCGATGTTTAAACTTTAATGTATTTTTAACTTTTTGGTTGAATATTTTTTTATATTCAATAGTAAAGTTTTAATAAAAAGAAAAGATATGTTTTTTTGAAAAAATAATTGTAATAAAAAAAATATAATCCATAGTCATTACCAAAAAGGATTAAAAAATAAGAAGTAAAGAAACAAAGATGGAAAAGGAAATATTAAAAAAAATTATAAAAAACTGAAAAATAGTAAATTGCATTTTTAGTTCCTTAATGAGCATTGACTAACAGTCAAAATTGGGAAATTCATACCATTTAGTCAATGTTCAATTTTTTACGGTATTTGAAAAAAAAAATTGTCCAAACATGAATTGGTACTATGATTAAAGATTACGTAAACAAATTTTCTGTCTTTCAAATTAATTTTCTCATCCTTCTATCAACGCTAAAATTCACCATCAAATTAAAAACAAAAACATATAAACTATTATACATAATACCATTATATAAAAATATGAGTTAAAATGATTAATAAAATAAAAGAAAACTATAAAATACAATAATTTCTTACATATTTCAACACATTTTATCAATCAATATTATTTATGTAAATGTTTAGATAGTTTGTCAAATCTAGGATAAAAAAACAAAGTCATACTTCGTTAGAACTAGCAATAAAATGTATGAAATGTGCATTAAACTATTATATAAAAAACATTGAGTTTTATATTTTTCATATTTTTCAATAGCTTGTAATGAATCTCGTAGATCAATTGTCTATTGTGTTATTTAATTTATAAAATTACATTATATATTTAATATTTATAATAAATTATATATTTATTTATATATAATACTATATCGATCGGTTTGGCCGAAATGACCGATTTCATCAATAAAATCGTCGACCAAACTAATACTACAACTGGAAAATTTTTCGAACCACTGACCACGAAAAATATTTTTAAACCAATTAAATCGGTCAAATTTGATCGATATGATCGATTTCAGCGAGCAAACCATGCCCACCCCTACTTTCTTGATCACCCACCCCATAAATTGAAAAAAAAAAAAAAGATAACACCAAATATTCAAACTGTTCGTGTTCAAATTTACGTGCCGTACTTGACAATTTTAGCATTTGCAGGGTAATTAATCAAAGGGAGTAATTGTTTAGACTTTTACTCCACCTCCCTTCCTTATTCTTATTTAAGGTTTTTGAATTTATTTTCTCATATTTACTTCTCACCCTATAAACCAATTTGCACAGAGGAATAGACTAAGGCAATCAAAACTCCAGATCAGACTGGATTAATTAGTCAACATCTTAGACCTTTACTCCCTCCTCTCCAAATTCTACACAAGTAACTTAACAAAATAGAGACTTTGAATGAATTATTATCTTTTATGATTTTTTTGAATGAATAAGAAATTATTTGATTTAAATGATTTTTGTATTATTATTCTATAGAAAAAGAATCAATAAAATTAAATTGCATTGAAATTTGAAAAGGAACTTCTAAATTATGCTAAAATCACTGAAATTTGGAACGAGGAGTAGTATTGATGAGCATTTATTTGTGTTACGCTGTCCCTAAAATAAAATCTTTTGCCTTAAAAACTGTCAAAATCAAGCCGATGGAGAGCCACAATTGACCCTTAATTCCTCTACGTGTTCCAACCTCATTGGTCGCCTCCCTCACCTACGAATCCCGGCTCGTGACCCTCCATTTCTGCCACCATTATTATTATATCAATTAAACTCCCTTAATCCTTCCAAAGCAACCTAGTCCATCCACCATTGCACCATTTCCAAAAAATAACAGAATCTGCCGTCAGCTCAAACCATCAGAATCACAGGAAGACTCCGTTTTGGGATGATCCCACCTCAACAAAGTGGGAAAATTAGCCAGAGTTCACAATTTTTAATTTATTCTTCTGGCCCTTTGTATGCAAACTTGATAAAAATCTGATCTTTTTGTTTAAAGGCTGCAGCCCAGTTGGATTTTAGGTTCGTCTAGGATTTGATGGACAGGGGTGGTGTTAATGGAAGTAGTTGTGCTTGGGAAGATCTTGATTTAATAGACATTAATAATTTTATTGATGATGTTGCTTTGGGAAATTCTAATGATCCCTATTCCTATTGGAATCAACTTCCCCAAAGGTAATTTTGCTTAATTCTTTTTGTAATTCAATCCCTTTTTCTTCTTTCAAATTTCAATGTAGCTGTGGGAAAATTTTGATTTTGGTTTGTATTTTTTTGATGATTCTAGGCTTTTTGTTGTTTTTTTGATTTCTTTTATGTTTTTTCCCTGACCTTTTATGTTTTCATCCTGAGCAATGAGTTGATTGTGTATATTCATTGGAAGATTAGAAATATGAAGGAGGAGACCTTTGAGGTCTTTTAGTGGTGTGCATTCATGGCCATGTGGTGATACCAATTTTAGCTGGGTAATTAAGAAATGTCTTTTGCATTTGGGATTGTTCTTTTGGTTTATGTTGCTAAAGCTTTTTTAATTGTTGCAATTAGTTTCCCAGGGATATAGTTTTGTTTGAAGTTTGGATGCTATCTGGAAATGTTTTAGATTGAAAATTGGGATTTTGTTCTCCCTTTCTCACTCGAAATTGGAAAAGAAAGAAAGGACGAGAATTGTGTTTATGCTCGTTTACTGAATTGGTCATTTGCTAATGTTCATATGTGCAAGAAAAAGAGAAGACTAAAAATGTGAGTGAAAAGCCATCTGGCAAATGATATACTTAACCTTTTTTAGCCTACTAGATTCTATCATTTTGATGAATTCCCATATTACCAGAACATGCAGACCCTAGATAATGTATGTACAGCTTACTACTGGCTTTTTTTTTTTTTTTTTTAGTTTCTTTTGGGGCTCAAGTTTTCTTGTTTGCTTCCCAAGTTGAAATCGTTAGTGGAAGAAATGAGGATGGCCATTTTGATCCTTGAAGTATTTACATAATTTTGCACCTTAAGTTATTTATTAGATGGACATCCATTTAGAAGGAATGCTTACCGTGTATATTTTCACATTTTGTTGATTACTTGGTTGCAGTACTGGTGTGGACATTGATGCCTCATTTTCTGGGGCTACATCTCAAGACAAGGATAATTCAGAAATAGAATGCCCACGAAAGAGGTATTCACGTAAGATTGTTACTGCTGATTTCTCAAAACGGATTATATTAGATAACTTTTTTGCAGGCAATCAGGTTTGTGCAATATGTTAGTATTTCTCTTTGTCGTTTTGAACATGGAGGCCAAGCAGATTCATTCTCTTCACTGCTATTGTTGTCCTTTTTTTCTGGCAATTGAAGCTTTTTATGTCTTACTTTAGCAACTTAGTGCATGCATTTCTGAGCTCTGCACTCGCAGATGTGATTTTCCTGTTATAATATCCCTTTCGGAAAAGCAAAGAGGTGACATTTGTGAAGTGCACGTCTTTGGGGTTCATCTGTTGTTTTTTGGTCTTTGTTCGTTCTTCTCATCATAATTGTAGAGGATTTTCCCCCATCCTAATTTTTGAGAAGAATGATCAAACTTTATCATTTTCAATTGCACCATGTTTAAACTTATATAGAACTTGGTTAAGTAGGATATTGTTGGCATACGATGTGAGAAAATGTATCATCTTTGACCTTAATTAAGTTAATTTATTTTGTATGGATGGACAGGGGGCGTGGGGATGCTGCTTGCAGTAGACTTGGAAGCAAAGCTTGTCGTGAGAGATTAAGGAGGGAGAAATTGAATGACAGGTTTTTGTACTTTTGAATTATGCTCTGAGAAATGAAATTGTAAAACTTGAACTGGCAGTCTTTACTTTGTAGATGACTGTGGTTTTCTTGTCAGTGGGTGCCAGAGCATAAATGCCTTTAGTATTAGGGGAATGGTCAATGTATCATATGGCAGGTTGTTGAAACATATTGTACTTACTTGGTAAACATCCGATCAAATATTTTATGCAGTAGGTGGCATTCCAGTTGTATCTTCAGTGCCTAAGTTTCAGCTGACTAGGGGTTGCATCTTTGAAGTTGGTTTGTTGTATGATTTTAACCCAAGAAATTGACTGATTGAATTTAATCTCCTTCCTAAAGTAGTAGCTAGAGCCTTAATTCTTCTTATTTAGACCACCTAGGGAATGCTTTTTTCTTTATTCTGTTCAAAGGACAATTTATCTGGGACATATTCTCTGTTGAGCGACAAATAGTTCGTTTTCCTTAAATCTAATTTACATCATTGCAGTTTTATCAGTTATTGGGTGTGCCCTTATAGAAAGCTTGTCCTTTGCAACTTCAGATTTGCAGAATTGTGCTCCATTTTGGAACCTGGGAGGCCTGTGAAATCCGACAAATTGGCTATACTAGGAGATGCAATTCGAGTCCTTAGCCAGCTAAAATCTGAAGTTCTGGATTATAAAGAGATGAATGAGAAGTTAACTGAAGAGATCCAAACTCTGAAGGTTTGCAGATAATCTATCAAACTTTTTTATTTTCTTCCCTTTGCAACTGCAGATTTGCAGATAATATACAAATATGATCCTGCACTTCTCACATGGTGCACCGTATGCATTCTTCACTTATTAGTTTTTCTTTTTCTGTGAATCAACAATCTTCTATCTTTCCCCTGGCTGCCTATGGCTTTTATGAGATTTCTGAGTTTGATTTACTACGTAATGCTTTGTCAGATGATCTCTTTGCTTAGTGATGTTAAAATAGTCAAGACAATAGTAACCTTTTTGAGTTCCAGAAAGAAACTTCAAATTTGGGTGTAAGGAGACAGTAAGTGCCCTTGTAAAATTTATGGAATCGTTTCAAATACTTGGTGGAGATATTAACAATATTTATATTTTTTTTCCTTCCGTTTTTTTGGGTTGGGTGTTCATCTTGTCTACTAACCAGTTACTGTTGTGCATCTTTGTCTTAAAATTAGGCCGACAAGAATGAACTTCGGGAAGAGAAACTTTTGCTGAAAACAGAAAAAGAGAAGATGGAGCAGCAGTTGAAAGCCGTAGCTGTCCCCCCTCCCACCCCTGGTTTTATGGCACCTCATCCAGCTGCTGCTTATCAGGCTGGAATGAACAAGATGGCTGTGTATCCTGGATTTGGTTTTGTGCCAATGTACCATTATCTACCACCATCAACCCGTGATACATCTCAGGATCATGAGCTCAGGCCTCCTGCTGCTTAACAGTTCTCGCGAGATGACATCCCGGCGTTTCAAAAAGTAAAAGACATCTGGCAGATTTAGGATATCTAATTTTGAATTTAGGAATGTCCTGCGCACTTAATTTGTAAATACGAAGACATTCCCATTTTGCAGTATCCTTTCTGGTGGCGGGGAGTCCTTATTGTCTTCTGGAACTAGATTTGTGGATGTAGTGGATAATATTAGTAAATTTTTTATTGGAACGGGAATTTTGGTATCTTTTCCTGTCTTACCTTGATCCTTTTTTACATATTGAACGGCTGAAGCAGTGGTTTACAGCTGATTCATGTCCATCGCTGGTGATTTTATTAACCTGAATCTGAAATGCCTGTTTATATTTTTGACAGTGTAGCCCTGTGCTTGGTTTCTCTAAAGCATTCAGGCTAAAATCTGGATGGATTATATGAAAAGAAAAGCATAAGAAAGCAAGAAAGAAACCAAAACATAAAAGATGATTGAGCCAATGCATGCATTACTTTTAAGTATTATAGTCTTTTATGAAATGCGGTTCACAGACTGCGAATGATCATTTATACAGATAGAACAGCAGAAGGGGAGAGCACGGGGCTCGGATAAAGGAAATTTTGCAGGCGAATCATTCGTATGTTAAGAATGTGGGTTCAATTTCTTAGAACTGCAATCTGCTGCAAGTCTCTTGACCATTTGAAGCTAAAGACTTTGAAACAATCATTTTGCTGCAATAAACTGGAAAAAAAAAAAATCATTGATAGGAAGACTCCTTTGTCATCTTTTTCATTTTCCTGGCAGTAATGGCTTCCTTTTCTGTTGTGCTAATCAACTATACTTTCATGTAAAAAAAGAAAAAACTGCTGTGCTTCAGCTTCAAGGTTCCCATTTCTGGAGATCTTGATCTGAAGGGACATTTTGTTTCCTTATCATCTCCTCCTGCTGTGGTAAACCTTCCTCATTCGGATTAATTTGTGCGTCTTGGTCAGTTTCTTTGCCCCACAACAGCATATAAAGACCAAAGATTACTATAACTCCACCAACAATGCTGAAAACAAGAAAGTTTGAGTTTTTTTCAGAAACATGTCAAGATGGAATTATAATTGTATGAACATTAGAGCCGCAGCAGAGGACAGTAGGGTTGATGTTTCTTTCACTAACCTGCCTGCATATAGCTTTTCTCCAAGAGCAAAATAGGCCAGAACAGCCACCAACAGAGTTGACAGTGGATTAAACATCGTCACGAAAACTGGTCCTTTTTGTTCAGTGCACCATAGTTGGATGAAGGTTATTATACCAGAAATCACTACCCCCTGAGACATTTCAGAAGTTAGATAAATTGAAAAATGCAGAACTTATCGAGTTCATTTCAAAATCCTGGATAAATTTAGCCTAACTTACTCCATATACGGTAGACCAGAAATCAATGTTGAATCCAATTGTCCAAGCAGCTCTTTTGTGCTGTACAATAACTGTGTAAACTGCAGATTGAGCTGCTCCAACAAAATTCATCCATGCAGTCAGAGACAACTGTGCTGGATATCTTTTCAACGTATAAGCCTGCAAAAACATTCAATAATAATTGATTATCCTGCCATGATTGGCAGAGGATGTTTCAAATGTATGAAAGTTAGAATCATAATCAACAAGACTTAAAACTATCAACCTGCATTATGTACCATATGGACCATGTTATGCAGCTTGTTACAGTTAGAACTGAGCCTTTCAACCAATCTTCTTGAATTACAGAGTTTCCTTTCAGATTGATTAGAGGGCTCCATGGATTCTTCAGTATAGGTCCTTTGTACAATGTCATGGTCATGACACCAGCCAAGGAAACCAAGGTCCCCAAGACTTTCGCAATTCCCCGAGGGTTACGAAGATCAATCACCTCCAGCCTGCAGCCAAAAGTTCATTCCTTTGCTTTGCATTCATGAAAAAAAATCCCATTTTTTCTTTTGTGTTTTATTTATGTGCACTTTCAAAGCTTTCCTAGAATACCTGAGTATGACTGCAAGAACAAAAGTCAGGGAAGCTATGGTGTTGACCATTGATGCTAGAAACGTTGGAGATGTAAACCTCAAGCTTGCAAAGTACATATTCAGGGTCAAACCAACTCTGAGATCAAATGATTCAGTGAGATGAGATTTGATCCAAAAACTCATGGATACTATGTTGAATGTAAACATTTAAAATCTTACCCAAGAAGCGAAAGAACGAAGATCTCCAGGAACAAAGCCAGTGTCATCTTTGGCCTAATTTTTCTGCAAGACAATATTGCTTCATCAGTGATCATCAAAGGCGTGTAAGCAAAAGGGCTGAATAAATTATAGAATGCAACATTGATTAATGCACCTTTCAAGAAAATAAGCAAAGGGCAGAATCACAAATCCAGCTACTATGTGTCTGTAAGTTATGTAAACATGAGGATTCATGCCATGGTCGAAGGAAGCCTCTGTGATGAAATACAGAAAAGTATAGCCAATCTGTGCTAAAACCATAAGAATATGGGGCTGGAAACGCCGGAAACAGCCCGGTAAAGACGACTTCTTCATCGCCATAGCCATGGTTCTGTTTTACTCCAAATACAAATTGGGAAATTCTCCTACGTTTGTAACTAGCTAATATAGAGAGAATGACTGGAGAATCAGGTTTGGATTCTCATTTTGGATGTTGGAGGTATGGAGAGTATGGTATCATGTTCCTGATTATATTATATCAGCATTGATAACCTTTTTAGTATCTTTTTCAATATCAAATTTAAAGAACAGAATAGATAGTGGAAACAAAAAACTCTTCAAATCAACTTTGTGTTATTTATTTATTTATTTTTAACAAACAGTCCCACAAGCTCCAGTGAACAAGACGGACCGGCGAAATTGAGTATTCTTTTATTAATAAAAAATAAATGAATACAACTGGCAGTGCATACACATAACCCTACCCACATACTATCTAAACAG
Organism: Knoxia roxburghii; assembly: GCA_030378225.1. Classification (NCBI taxonomy): domain Eukaryota; kingdom Viridiplantae; phylum Streptophyta; class Magnoliopsida; order Gentianales; family Rubiaceae; genus Knoxia; species Knoxia roxburghii. The sequence continues at coordinate 5,025,688 of CM059420.1, read as the reverse complement.
TCACCAATACTCCATGAGGAGCAATATGTTACATAAAGCTAAACAAGCACCAATAATCCCGTAGATAAACCAACTTTGTGTTATTTAAGCTAAAACTTATGAAAGTCCCAACATTTTTGCATCATTACAGAAACATAGACGTATAATCCGAACTTCTTTTGCGTGACAAAAGATGTAAACATTAGCAATATAAAGCGCAATTACTAAATGTGGCTAGTGTTATGAAATCTTGTTAAGGGTAACTATCAAATGTTTAAGGCACAGTCAAAAGGCATTAGGTTGTTCTTAAATCAGCCACTCACCTCTCTTTAATCAAATGTTTAGTGTTCAAATCTTATTTTAATCAATAATTAAGTCATATAAATGAAATAGGGAAATAATATTTAGGCACTAGCTTGGAATTTAATAAGGGACAAGATCAATCAAATCAATGATCTAAAATTGGTAGCATTCCCTGAATGATTAGCTTAGCTTCTTTTCATGCATTATGGAACACTTGAGCAATTCCATATGCAAGAATGGCAAAAAATGCAACTTTCCATTTTACAGCATATCTCAACACGCACTTTCTTGATGATAAGATCCTTACCGTGAACGAATAAATGGGTCTTCATGGAATTCATAATTGTTTTCAGGACCTGCAAGTTTTGTTCTAATTTTGACATCTTCAATTATCTTTTATGAATATTATTTTCACGTATAGGGTAATAGTTTGATATGCCGGTTTGGGAAGGCGGAATGGAATCATTTCCAAATCTTATAATTTTTGTTTATCATTACTAAATATTTGGGAAACCGCAAACCCGATTCCCTTAGTTTTATTCATTAATTTCAAAAGAGCCCCTCAAAATTGTACCACAAATATGTTATGCGACCAAATGCACACTTAACGCAATTGTTGCATAACCAAATGCCGCATGACCAACAATTTGCAAAATTGTTTTGGCATATCAATTATATCATGGATACAAATTAACAAGTTACAAAATTTTTTTGACATAATAAATTATAAATCATGGATTGTTTTGACCAATAGTTGTGGCGTCTAAAAATAATTGCAAAATTATGGATTAATCGTAAAAAATGAATTTCCAAATGAATTTTTTAGGGGGCATTTAGTAAAAAAGTCGGGAATCAGAATTGAAATAGTTATGATAGAAATAAGAATGAGTATAGATTTAGTTGTTTGGAATCATTATTATTTTTTATGTTTGGTTTGACGAAAAAAATAGAATCGAAATAATATATAATTATAATATATATAAATATAATATAATAATATATATTATAAAATTAATACTTTATTTTTATTAATTTCCCGATTATATGCGCGGAGTAAAACTCACCCCCTCCCCCGGGTTTCATGAACCCATAAAAATGAGTTTAAAATCGATGAACCCATAGAAATGAGTTTAAAATCGATTCCAGCCCATCAAACAGACAGGTGCAATTGGTTTTAAATTCATTTCAAACCCATAGAAGGGTTGAAACAAACAGCCCCTTTATCATTGATTATGCCAAATTTGATTTTTTTAATGACAATTAATTATCCTAAACATATTGAATCTAAAAAAATGAACGACCAAAATTATAAATTGCAACTTTTATTAAAATTTGAAGTTTTGTACCTAAATTTGGGTTTGGCGAAATTGGTATTATTAAACTTATTTTTTCAACAAATTCAATATAAAAAAAATGATACTGATTTTTAAATCTAACCTATAAACAAGAATGACCAAACTCATATCGATTTTCACACATATCAAACTGATACTCATAGTGATTCCCAACATATATACTAAACAACACCTTTATATGTATAGTTCCCATTTATGCGATGCACAAATAATATTTTTATATTTACCTCAATAATAATAATGTAAATTTTGGAGTGGAGGAGACTGATTTTTTGCTTCATCACTAGATTATTAAGTAAAACAACCTCCATTATTGCATATGCTAATTTGCGTCAGAATGCACCACCAAAGCACCATGTCCACAAGTTTAAACCCTTTTCTCTCAATCTTCATTACTTTAAAAAGAAAACTTGGAGTGTATTCTTTTGTGCATCATTTTCAGGATTGATAACCTCATGCTTTCTGCTGTAGCAACTACAAAATACTGAAAAATACCAAATACCAGCTTAAATTTATATGCAGTCTGGTGATAAAGACAATCAACTGTTAATTGTATCAGACAAATAATTGGTTATTTGTTCCACGAGCTGCACAGAACGCAGTATGCTACTTCCCTCAGTTTTTACTTAAGACGAACACAGAAGCTTTATGTTTTTGTAACATAGGATAAGTGAATGATGACAGAGATTTCCATATAATACTCGGGTCTCATAGCTGGAGTCGTATTTATTATAATAACGTTACAAGTAACAAGTGATACAGATGATCTATTGGATACAGTCGTCAATGCTGGAAAATCGGGTAGTTTAATAACGTTGTGGGTCGCATCAGATTGGTTAATTTCAGGGATTTCTGTCGGCTAATCAGTCAATAAGAAGCAGGATGTTCGCAGTTACTCTTCTTGCTGGAAATACACACTTCAAATTGTACAGTATCAAAAAAAGTTGTGCAACAGACAAAAAGATGATATGCAATTTCTGGTGGATTCATATTCATTAGTGGAAAGATGAAAACCTCATTGCCACAATATTTTGGCATCTTTGGGGGCCATTTGGCTTTTGATCAAATGAGAATAATGGAGGATTGTTGTAGTGATGCCCTGTTGCTATTCTCGTGAGCTGTTTCTATTATTCACTCAGCCAGAAATCCCATTTGCGACCTTCTCCACAATGTTTTACTTTAATAAACACGACTATTTTTTCCTTTCCGAGATGGTACTTAGATTTGGAACCAAGAGTATAAAGGTCTGATGTTATTCCTTTTTTCATACTCACAGGGGAGGAATGTAAAATGATTCCTTCTGCAACCACTTCCCTCAAGAACAAAAATCCCACTTTTAAATCCAAACCACTTGACTTTATCCACCACATTATATTTGTTTAGTAAGAATTTGGGAATCTTAAAAAGCAGAGTTATCTGTTAAGTTGGTATCAATTCAATTTTGCTGGTGTAGTTGAAGCAAGATTTCACATGAAATGCAGAATCTTTAGCAAAAGAAAAGCCAAGAACCACAGAAAATCTCATCAGCATGAGATGAGAGAATTACAATTTTCAGTCCTTTGTTTGAATCAACCCCATGATTTTTTTTTGCAAAAAATTGTCTTTTGACTACACGCACTGAGGGTGTTCTGATTCCTGAATGCTAATAAAACCACTGTCGTGTATGGTAATTTGAGTCAGAAAACACACACACACACACACTAAAGCACCATATCCACGAGGGTTGTATTGTTCTGTTCTCAACTCTCAAACAAAATATGGAGTGGCTTCCAAGTGGTTTCTAATCTTGGTTAGTTCACTGCATCCATCTGCGTTTTCATTGCTGATTTCAATCAAGATTTCTACTGTTTGCAAACTATGGTCAATACTCAAGAGCCATGTCTGAAAGTTAAGAAATTTATTTCTAATGTAAGTTGTTTCATGTGAAGATGCCAAATTTCTCCATGCTAGGATTATACAACCTTAAAATATCAAAATGTAGTACTAGGTGTTTAAACCTCTCTGAAGAGACTTAGAAGGTGTTTATGACAGTCAAATTGAACTGGACCTTCTCTTTAGGTAACCTCAAACTAGTTAAGAAATCACAAAGGTTTTTGAATCTTTGTATGCTGATTCAAAATGTAGACAAGGAGTTGACAACAAACAAACAGCCCCCCAAATGACATGTACTCACTTTCAGCCTGATATTTCAAAAACCTTTGACATTCACTCTTTCATTGCAAATTTCACTACAATAAAATCCACTTGTTGTAATTCGAAACAACGCAGGAAAATGCTGACGTAAATTTTGTGAACCATGTACTATTTGCTGAAGAAAAATGCTGCTCCCTTAGAAAAACAATGTCGTAGGAGTTGCAAGAGAATTACAGATGACAGATAATGGCAAACTTATTGTGGTAGGCAGTTGGTTTCAGATCTTCATACTGCGAAGACGAGACTTATCAATTGTCCTTGCAAAGAAGTTTCTGATGTATTCCCGAACTGTGAATTCCTTATAGAGCCCCGGACTATCTTCTGATACCAGTTCTTTGATTGGACCGTATGCATATGTAGGATCAGGATTACCAACAAAGAAACAAGCTGCAGAAATTCTAGGTCCATTGTGGTTTGCAACCACTCGGTGCTCTACACTCTTATACTTATCATTCGAGACAATCTGGAAACCAAAAATGTGCATTTCAGGTCATTGTTAAAGCGACCATGATCCAGTAGAAATTTGCTTATACATACCTGAAGAAGATCAGCAATGTTAACTACCAAACTTCCTTGGATTGGTGGCACATCAATCCAGTGGTTATCGTGCAGGACTTGGAGGCCACCGATTTGATCTTGCAGGAGAATTGTAAGGAATGCAGGATCAGTGTGCCTATTCACTCCCATAGTTAGCTCTGGCTGTGGACATGCTGGATAGTAGTGGTAAACGAAAGTTCGCGCCATTGCGCATCCCATCCTGTTTAGCCTGTCATGTTCTAGGCCAAGAGCTTGTGACAGCAGCTCAAACAGGGTTTCCCCCAGCTTAGTTACATACTTTGTGTAATCAATTGCCTCATTTCTGCCATTTTGTGATTGAAAAAAAAGGGAACTTTGTAGATTTTGATGAAGAAATTGAAAGTCAGAGTCAGCATGTATGAACAAGTTACCTGCAAACCTCTGGCAATTCATCAGGTTCAAATTCATGAGAAGAAATCAAACTGATGGTCAAAGTGTCTCTCCAGTTAGCAGCTTTGGATTGATACAGATCAAGATTGCTATCATACCGTACTTTTCTCGTCCGATCACGAGTATAATACTCTTTCTTCAGCTCAGCATCCTGTTCATGAACCTTCCTAGTTCCATCAATCATTCCATCCAAGACACTTGCTGGAATCCCATGATTTACCAGTTGGAAGAATCCCCATTCCTCAGATGCCCGCCTTATTTCGTCTACTATAGTTTTGCGTTGATCATCATTTACTATGCCGCTGAAATCTATTACAGGAACTTTCACCTGGGAATGACCGTAGTTTAAGTCCTGGACTAGCTCATCCAATGGCCGAATGAAGATTTTCGGAAGAGTAGTAATGCCGGCATCAAGAAGTCCTTTGACTCCAGCTTTTGTATCATCAAAAGCCTTGAGCTCTTTCATGCGATCATCCTGAGCTGATTCGTTCTCTTTGTCATGATAGCTATCCATGTTTCAATCCAGAATAGAAAGATGTCAAATTTCTTTCGCTTATAAGCAAAAATTCCATGGTTCTCTGCAGCTATTTATACAAATATATTGTTCAACGTCTTACCAATTCTAGTATGAAATGTGAACTCAATCAACCAGTGGGCAAATTTACTAACAATTAGTACTTGGGTGATTAACTGAGGCAGCTTTCATGTCAGGAAGTCTTTGGCATTTTTTCAATTTCCAGAATATTGAAGTGTTTCTGTAACATCTAGAATAGAAAATTCCTCGGGCATTAAGACTTGAGAGATCTTAGCCAAATCTTTGGCAGCTACATTATAAAATCACATGATTGATCTTACACGCAAAGAAAGCGGTAACTGTCAAAGTGTGAACTTAGTTACCATTTCAAACCCAAGACACAGCATTCCAGGAAGTTTACCCAAGCAAGCAATGCTAGTTCCAAATTACTAGCCTATTCTCTGACATATATTACTACAAAAAATAAGTATTTGTTTGAAGCTACTTCATCATCCAACCCGCCTGAAATGAAGGTGTAAAATGTTCTAGTTCAATCCCTACTTGCATTACTCTCTAGTGTACAAAGTAAATGGCAACTTTGTTATTCCCATTGATGATTTCCAAGTTATATTACATACCTGCAAAGCAAAAATTACATATAACATCACATTTGGCATAGCATGGCTGATCTGGAGTTTTGAGTCCTTCTTGATGTTGCAGGCTTATATCCTGAAATAGTCAAGGCCGGATTTATCAATGGATCTTGCAAAGAACTGGCTGATATATTCTGGGATTGTAAATTCCTTGTAAATTGCAGGGTTTTCTTCTGATATCAACTCTTTGGCAGGACCATAGGTCACAGCAGGGACAGCCACACCAATGAAAAAACAAGCCACTGAAATTCTGGGTCCTATTTTGTTGGCAATCACTCTGTGCTCCACACTCTTAAACTTGTCATTAGACACAATCTGGAGAAGATCTGCTATGTTAACTACTAAACCTCCTGGGATGGGTGGCACATCTGTCCACTGATTTTTATGAAGGCATTGCAGACCCCCTATTTGATCTTGTAAGAGAATTGTGAGGAAAGCAGGATCTGTGTGCCTGTTTACTCCCAATGTCAGTTCTGGCTCTGGGCATGCTGGATAGTAGTGACATACAAATGTTCGTCCCGTTGCGCAATTCATGTCTTTCAGATTCTCCAGTTTTAGGCCAAGGGCTTCAGACAGAAGCTCAAATAAGGTTTCTCCCAGCTTGGTTATGCGCTCTATATAGTCAAATGCTGCTGTTCTGTCAAATGTTGGGGGAAACCATTAGCCAAGCTCCTTGGAATCAAAGTCAACTTTACAAATTTCTGTGACTTACCTGCAAATCTCTGGCAGTTCGTTAGGTTCGACTTGACCAGAAAACAGCAGATTGATGGTCAAAGTGTCCCTCCAGTTTGCAGCTCGGGACTGGTACAGATCAATGTTGCTGTCATATCTCACCTTTCTCGTCCGATCACGTGAGTAGAACTCTTTCTTCAGCTCAGCATCTTGTTCATGGAACGTTCGAGTTCCATCTATCATTCCATCCAAGATGCTTGCCGGAATTCCATGATTCACAACTTGGAAAAATCCCCATTCCTCTGATGCTTGCCTTAGCTGATCTACAATAATCTTATGTTGATCATCACTTCTTAGGCCACTGAGGTCTATCACTGGAACTTGTTCCTTTGAATAACCATGATTGAAGTCTTCCACCAATTCATCCGGAGGTCGAACAAAGATTTTGGGGAGGCTAGTGATTCCTGCATCGATTAGCCCTTTAACCCCAGCTTTTGTATCATCAAAAGCCTTCAGATCTTTCAGGCGATCAGCATCTATAGAACTTGAGTCAGCCATTCTCAGACAATCAAAACTACAAGTTGCAGTCACTTATATTTGTATTTTAAGTATACCATGTGAAAGGTACAACTTTATCACCAAAACTAAGACATTTCACTACAATATCTCCAGTTGGCAGACTATTGACCATTGGATCAGATGGGATTAGTTTATATTATAACTGTAATAATTGAACATGGATGGCCAAACTTGACCAAATCAAATAGGTTTATTGAGTTACTACCATTTAATTCAGCTGCTTATCCATATTTCCACAAAATCAATCAGATAAATGGCCATTTAGACATCCAAAGAAAATGATAGATGATCAAAGTTGATACTAGAAGCTCAACGACCATGTTTACATTATTTGTCATTTCTTAAGTAAACTAATTGATGTTGCAGTATACACAAATATGCGCATCAAATTCCAGTCACAATGCACACTTTTTCTGACAGGATTCATAACATCTCATACTTATATTACAGAACTTAGACAGAATATAACTTGAACTGGAATCTTAATGGTTTTGGATGACAAAGCAAACCTCTCATATAGATGGTAAGCAAATTTTAGCCCATGTTAGGTATCATATTAACTTGAAAGGTTGAAGCGCGGAAACTCCATCCAGTCCCTTCGAATGATAGTGTATAGCAAAGTCCTTTACTGTTGTCTCTCTGTACAAAGGAGGATTATCTTGTGACAGCAAGGCCTTGATTGGTCCATACATTCGGGTTGATGGGTACAGATATGGAGTGAAAAAGCAAGCTACAGATACCCTTGGCCCGGCAAAGTTTGCACGGACACGATGCTCCACACTTATGAACTGATCATTAGATATAAGCTGCAAAAAAGAACATCCATAAGCAGAAAACTGACCATTAGACATTCTTGAAACAGTATCAACATTATGGTTGCAGCATGTAAAATGGAAGAACAGCAATTTCAGGAAACAGACAAAATGTGTCATGTGATGAATTCAAGAACTTAACAAGCATTACACTACCTCTATGGCTCTATTCAATAATATATGTTTTGTTTGTAATACCGTTTAATTATACGATGATCGAAGGCATAATACCTGCAAAAGATCCCCAATATTAACTACTAAAGCTCCTGGGATAGGAGGGATATTCACCCATTGTTTCTGATGAAGTATTTGAAGTCCTCCAATTTGATCTTGGAGCAAGATAGTAAGAAAATCAGGATCAGAGTGTTTGTTAGCGCCTATAGTCAGTTCAGGTTCCGGACAAGCTGGGTAATAGTGAGACAACACTGCCAGCCCTTTAGCACAATCCATATCTATGAGGTGATCAGGTTTGAGCCCAAGTGCCTCCGACAACAACCCGAAAAGAGTAGTCCCAACTTTTTTTAGTTGCTCAGTGTACTCCATTACAATATCCCTAACCATCAAATTCACAATTTCAAAACTAGAAAAAGTACATATGTTGCAAATTCATCAGCACAATTTGTTTTGTCAACAAGGTGAAGAAGCAAAAAAGGTAATCCTCTAGGCCCTTTACTACTCTACTGAATTCTTCATTTCAATACTTCAAAACATTGAAAAAGCGAGATACTTTAGCCCCAATGCCTCAGTTGTTGATGTTACCCTTGCAAGAACGCTGAGATGAGAAGAAATTCACTTCTCCAAATACGCAGATTTCACCAAACTTTCCTCTTAATTCAATTTCAGCTAATTTATCAACTTGGGCACTCTTTCATTAACCAGAATTACATTTTCAACGCAAGAATCAGTACCTAAACTCGTGAAAAATACATAAAAGAGAGTAGTATCAGTACCTGCACACCTCAGGCAATTCAGAAGGATCAACGGGCGCAGGACCCATAACACAAATCATAGTGTCTCGCCAATTAGCGAACCTGGACTTGTACAAATCGAAATTACTCGTATACGTTACCTTCCTCCCGCTAGTCTCTCGTGTGTAGAAAACTTTCTTCTCCTCCTGCGGTAGCTCGTGAAAAGCACGAGCCTTTCTCAACATTTCGTCCAACACCTCCAGGGGAATTCCATGGTTTACCACCTGGAAGAACCCAATTGATCCGGCTGCTCTCTTCACCTTCTCAACAACATCCTCTCGCCTGCCGGCAAGGTCCACCACCGGAATTTCCATCTGGGTTTCGGATTCTGGGTAGTCTCTGGCAACATCATCAGTGGGCCGGATGAAAATTTTTGGGATTCTTGAAATTCCAGCATCCACGAGGCCTTTAACTCCGGCTTGTGTCTTATCAAAGGCTTTGAGCTCTTGTAATCTTTTTTCAATTCCCAGTTGCAGTTCAGCTTCCATTAATGCTTTATGAAGACTTGGAGCAGATACTCTAATGGCCGCTTTTAACTTAGAAAATTCTCTTCAACTTACTTGTCCTTTTGTGTGGATCACTTACCATTACGCATGAATCAATCGTTCTCTGATATTGGACTTTGTTCCATTTCGTCCCTTAAATTTAAATTTTATATAATATTTAAATTTTATTTAATAAAATTTAACAAAATCAGCACATGTATGTTTATCAATGCCAGGTCATTAAAGATGACAAAACTACAATTTTTTAAAATTTAAAAACAAAATCAAACGAAACACTCAAGTCAAATAATGATTCAAGTGATTAGTTCAAACCTTTTATTTTCACCATTTTAGATAAAATGGTTGCAATTAAATAAACTGGAATCAATTGTAACATCCAATTGAAATGATATGGCATCTGGAGTTGTTGGAGTCCTTTATGATGCCTGATCTTGAAAAACTCGTCTCGTTGCTTTGTTGTAGTCCAAAATGTTGTTTATTCATTCTCTTTGTTGCATTACCAACCCAGTATGGTTGACCTCTTCATCATATTAAGAATGCATCTGCTAATGACAATCTTCAAGAGAGCTCTTCTAAAATGCATCTGTGTTATGCCTACCAAAGGTTATATATGTAGTGTTTTGAACTGGAAGATTAGAGAATCAACTGGTTAGGGAGATGTAATATTAACTTTGAGTGATATTGGTGTTATTTTACTTGACGTAACATTTAAGTTAAGAGTATTCGTCTCCCATCAACAGTTTGACAGATTTCAAGTGCTCTGTTTGTAGCTGTCAGAAATTCATTGGATATGCTAGGCTTGTTTTGAATTTGTTCTTAAATTGAAAATACGGTGACTTGGAAACAAATTTGATCCAAAACCTAAAACCACAAATCACAAATAGTTGCAGAAGTGGAAATCACTAATAACATCACCATTAGCTTATTATGTTTGATCTGGGGTTGGATGTTGCAGGGCTCAGATCTTGAAATAGTCTAGAGTGGATACATCCATGGACTTTGCAAGGAATTGGGTTATATATTCTGCGACTGTACATTCCCTGTAAATTGGAGGATTTTCTTCAGATATCAACTCCTTGGCAGGACCATAGGTCATTCCTGGGACATCAGCACCGTTGAAAAAGCATGCCACTGAAATTCTTGGTCCTGTTTTGTTAGAAATCACTCTGTGCTCTGCACTCTTAAACTTGTCGTTCGATACTATCTGACCAACATTGTTCGATTTGACACTATTATTTTCTATGAAACACAATTATCAAACTCTTTAAGATAATGGAATAGGCTATGTTACTAACCTGGAGCATATCTCCAATGTTAACTATTAAACCTCCTGGGATGGGTGGCACTTGGGTCCATTGATTGTTATGCAGGCATTCCAGGCCTCCAATTTGATTCTGCAAAAGAATGGTGATGAAACCAGGATCCGTGTGCCTCTTTATTCCCAAAGTTAGTTCTGGCTCTGGGCATGCTGGATAGTAATGGCAAACAATTACGCGGGGCGCACAATTCATGTCTTTAAGATTTTGTAATTTTAAGCCAAGGGCTTCAGAGAGAAGCTCAAATAAGGTTTCTCCCAGCTTGGTTACATGCGCTATATACTCAATTGCTGCTGTTCTGTCATATGATAAAACAACGTAGTAAAATTTTTAGTAGGGATGGAATGCAGAAACCATAAATGTGGGAGGAAAGCATTCAACAAGTTCCTTGGCAATCAAAGTCAAGTATTGAAATATCTCTTAACTTGCCTGCAAATCTCTGGCAGTTCATTAGGTTGGAGTTTATCAGAAAGCGTGAGATCGATGGTCATAGTGTCCCTCCAATCAGCAGTTGGGGACTGATACAGATCAACATTGCTCTGATATTTGACCGTTCTCCTTTCGCGTGAATACAAGTCTTTCTTCAGCTCAGCATCTTGTTCATGGAACTTGCGAATTCCATCCATCATTCCATCCAACATGGTTGCCGGAATTCCATGATTCACAGCTTGGAAAAATCCCCATTCTTCCGATGCTCGCCTTAACTGATCTACAATAACAGTGTGTTGATCAGCATTCCCTATGCCACCAAGGTCTATCACTGGAATTTGCTCCATGGAATAACCAAACTTCAAGTCCTCCAATAGGTCCTTAGGTGGCCGAACGAAGATTTTGGGAAGGCTAGTGATTCCAGAATCAATTAGCCCTTTGACTCCAGTTTTTGTGTCATCAAAAGCCTTGAGATCTTTAAGGCGATCACCATCTATACTTCTTCTTGATTCATCCATTCTTAGATGATCAAGACTTCAAGTTGCAGTCTCTTATATTTGTATAAATAGACCATGTGAAAGGTACTCCTTCATCTACAAGACTCTGACATTTAATGTTTTCTTATGCGTTGGATAACTAAAAAATTCAATGATTAGATGAGATGGGATTAGTTCAGATTATATAACAATTTTAATGTCCAATTGGCAGAGAAAATTGACGATTTATTTTGGCAGCTTATGAATGGAATAAATGAACATGGATGGTCAAACATAACCCAATCAAAAAGGATACGATTTTGATTTATCTGATTTAGTTAATGGGTTTATGGATCAATGCTGATTGATTATGGGTAAGTTAGTACCATTTAATTCAGCTGTTGGTCCATATTTATCAGAAAAATGGCCATCCAGCTAAATGATTAATGGGTGAATGATTCTTTGGCAGCTGATGATCCTCTTCCTAATCCTGATCGATATCACCGTTTGGTTGGTCGTTTCATCAATCTTGCTGTCACCAAACCCAAATTGTCTTACTGTATGCATAACCTAGCCCAGTTCATGCAACATCATGTTTCGACTCATTGGGATGCTTGTAACGACCCCAAAAACGGTCATTCTACCTGAATCAGCATACAAAGCTCGATTTGACTTTTCCAAAATAAATTAACCTGTTTAACATCAAATTCGTAACAACTAAACCCACAATCATTATTATCTTGCTACATTTGCTTTAAACAAGTTTAAATCAAAAAGTACTTAAGTACGTTACATACGAGTTCTAGTTTTAAATTCAATTCCTTAGTTCGCAACTTCGAACACCTTTCGCAGGCGGCGCCAGGTAAGCTAAAAGAGAATCCTCACTGAGTATGCCTAGCATGCTTATTTAGTTACGTGTGTTTTCCAGGAATAAGTCCGGAGCGAGCCTAGGGGGAAGCTGGGTTGGTTTATGGGTTTGAAGGAAGGTGTTCGAAGCTGCGAACTAGGGACACTCTAAATTTAAAAGTATGGAGGTTAAAACCAACACAAATTTCAGTCAAAAGCATTATTGATCGAAGAAAATCTGGAGCTTTAAAGTTGGTTTCTCGACCATGGATTTCTTGAAAGTAAAATTCAGCGGCAACCAACTGTTTCGAAAACTAATTTCAGGAAGGATCTAAAATTCATTTTCACAGACCACGGGAACCATATCAAACCTTGGTATAAAGGGTTGAAATGCATATAAAGAGGTTACAAAAAAAATGGATGAGACGGATGAATTCTAGTTGTTCTATAATGCTTTTAGAAACTGGAAGTGGTGCAGCAGAAATCCAAAAGCTTTGGCTATGAATTTTAGTTGAGATTTTTCTTTGTTCCTTGGTTACAAATTTACTTGGATTTTGGTTTCCAAATTGGCTGGAGAGATATAAAATGTGCACAATCATATCTAAGAGTGGATTTGATGCCCAATTAAGGATAGAATGATGATTGAAGGCTCAGGGCTTTAAAACAAAAGTTGGGGCTTCAGGTTGAACATGTAAAACAGGAATAGAGGGAAAATAGAAGCAAAGATGACTGGAATTTTTAACCTAAGTTTCCTTTTTAAACTCACAATGTTAAGCTTATGTTTTAGTGTCCATTTACGTAACTTGGTTGATTAGATTTGTTTGGTTTTATTGGTATTTATACAACAAAGATTTACTAATGACAAGTATTTCGCTAAGTTAACGATTATTACGATTATAACTATTAGTGAATTACTCATATGACCAGCAATATGTTCATTTTAGCACACCCTAAGAACTATGTGTTATGATTATGTTAGTTAAGAAAATTTAGGACCCCTAGTAGCCGAATGGTAGAAATTCTACCCCTTAATTACTAGGAGCCGCAGCTATCTTCTGCCAAACCATGACCCACAGTGGCTAAGGGTAGAACATCTCCACATAGCCACCGTAAGTCATGAAAAGTAGAGGAATAGTCGCAGCCTCTCATGACAGAGCTGCATAATTGCTGCCCTGCCTCTTGAGAGGTCCACCTGATTGTTTATAATATAAGCAAACAAACCAAAAGCAACCAAATCAAATTACTACAGAGATAGTAATAACTAAACCTTACATACAACATCTCAAAAGCTACATGGTCCCTAGACATATATGATCTATGTGATGTTTTCACATCACAAGTCTACCCAACACCATAACATATATGCATTACACAAAGAAACTTAAACCAATGAAATTTGGATTAAGTGCACAACTCACAGGCGAGAGGTTCTAACCTAGCAAGACACCTATTTACTACCCAATACATATTTCCACTGATTAAAGCTTATTGATGTCTTTTAGGTTATTAACCTACTGCTCTGATACCAATTGTAACGACCCCAAAAACGGTCATTCTACCTGAATCAGCATACAAAGCTCGATTTGACTTTTCCAAAATAAATTAACCTGTTTAACATCAAATTCGTAACAACTAAACCCAAAATCATTATTATCTTGCTACATTTGCTTTAAACAAGTTTAAATCAAAAAGTACTTAAGTACATTACATACGAGTTCTAGTTTTAAATTCAATTCCTTAGTTCGCAACTTCGAACACCTTCCTTCAAACCCATATACCAACCCAGCTTCCCCCTAGGCTCGCTCCGGACTTATTCCTGGAAAACACACGTAACTAAATAAGCATGCTAGGCACACTCAGGGAGGATTCTCTTTTAGCTTACCTGGCGCCGCCTGCGCTGGAAGGAGGGTCAAATAGATAAGCACACAAACAACAAACCCACAAACATATACAAGAACCATCGATAACATGACCACATAATTAGGCATCAAAACGGTAAAGCATTTAAACATGCTAACAAGAAACGTCAACTAACCAAATAATGTGCAACAACTTAAATAAAACCAACCTGAATCCTAGAGAGGTATAGGTCATCGCAACCAATGTCCTCCCTAGGATATTTCTGTACCAACCAACGGAAACGGGCATCCCACCCGCTATCAACCGAGCCACCAATATCCACCGAGCCACCAAAGGTACCCCGGGCCATACCTGTCCTACGTACTAAGCCTCAGTCCGGCCCCTACCTAGTAGGTCGGCGCGAAAAGGGCGGGGCCCCCAAAAGATGCAAACACAACAAATGTGCGGAAATAACACCCATCAACCATCATGCTAAACATCCAAAGTCGTAAATACCACACATAATTCATTCATGTCTCACAACCAAGTACTAAGCCAAAGGGAGTGAGATTCCTCTCGGGGTCGCGAAACACGAGGCGATTCCCACGTCCTTTTGACCTAAACTTGATCCCAAGGCACATGCGAATCCATTTTTATTACTTAGATTTATTTACCTAGCTTCCTATATGATTTCTAGACTCTTAAGCTCATGTAGATATGTATAGTATTAACTTACTGTTCTTTATCTTTCCAATTCAATAATATCCGAGTCATGCTTAGTAATCCAACCTCTAGTCATATAACTTAACTAGCCTATTATTTGTCCTAAATACTATTCTGCCCAATTTCTAACTAATTTATCCTTCTAATTTTTTTCTAGTTAACCTATCTTCGAGTGACCTAGACTTACTTATTTGTTACCTTTGTCTTTTGAACCTTATCTATTAACATTAGGTGCACAACCTACAATATTATCACATGCATAACTAGATTAAGAATCACAACATCAATTAAACAATAATAAGCCATGCATTCACATTATTAATCCAAAAGTAAGTTTCTTTTAATTAAAGTGATCAAAGCTTAAGATTTACCATTTTTCTAGTGACTGGAAGTCAAACCAAATATGGGTCACCAGCAGTTGTGTTGAATGGAGACGTCAGTAGTGCCCACAGTGGTGATGGACGGCGAATCCGGCAGCAGTGATTATTTTTCGGTGAGAGCCAATTGACCGCCAAATGAGAGAACAAGCAGTGGGTTTTATAGCTCTTGGGTAGAGGCGTCCATTCGAGGTGGTTTCCGTCCAAGTAGACGCTGGAAGAGGCTGAATCGCGACGAAAACAGCGGTGGCGGAGCTTGACGGGGAGAGAGAAAAAACGAGGAGAGGAGGTGTTTAAGTGGTGGGTTTTGTTCCCTGGAGGGTGGGGTTTCTTTTCGGGGGTTCGGATGGCCAAAAGGAAGACCTGCTGGCTGGAAGTGGTGGCGACCGAAGGAAACCGGCGAAGGTGAGCTGCTCACGGGCTGATAGAGGAAGAAGAGAACGGAAAAAAAAAAAAAGAAAAAGGGCTGCTGGAATTTTTGTTTTAAAAAGAATAGGAACTAAGTTTAGTCTTTAGGAATCTATGATTTAGTCCCTAGATTCTTAGGTTCTTTTTAAATTACACCTCAAAATTCCTAATTCCCTTGATTAAGTTCTTTTCTCCCATTTAGCCACTTAAATGTTTTCTTTTAAATCACTTAATTCCTACTTAACTCTTAATAATCACGTGAAAGGGATCGCATGTTCTTCCAGGGGTGTTACAATGCTACTCTTCGAGTTGTTCGATATTTGAAGGGAAATCCAGGGCAATGTATTCTTCTTCGCTCTGATAGTGATTTGCAATTATACGCTTAGTGTGAATTTGATTGGGCCAGCTGTCCCCTCACCGTCCCTTACAGACTAGTTCATTCAACTTGGTCACTCTCTTATTTCCTAGTGCACCAAGAAACAATAGACTGTTTATCGCTCCTCTTTCGAGGGTGAGTATGGGGCCATGACTTTCACAACTTGTGAACTTAAGTGGTTGAAATGTTTACTTCACAGCCTTGGGGTGGAAATTCTCAACCCATGCGCCTCTAATATGACAATCAAGTACACAGAGATTGATTGTAATTTCCTTCATGATGATCTGGTTCAAGGTGTTATTGTTCCAGACTGTTGATGATATTGGCCCAATCTGGCCCATGTCCACTCAGCCTGGTTTCTGAGATAGGCCCGTTGCACTCAGCCCAGTAACCCAGCTGGCCCAATCTCTTCCTTATACTTATACCCAGACATTGCCTTAGGGTTAGGGTAGCGGTCATTTGGTTTTCTTGTAAGCCGCAGCCGTTCTCTCGTTTCCTCTGGTCTTTGTGACCTTTCCGTTTCAGAAGCAACTAGGGTTTCCCCCTTTCTGTTGGGTGGACTTTCGCTGCTGTGCTTCTCTCTATTAGGAGTAAGGATTAGTTCCTGCTTCTTGTGTTGAGGTAGAGAAGAAGAGGAGAAGAGCCGCTGTTGGAGGACTGGGCTGAAGTGTTCGAATAGTCAATCTTTCCATGGTGGTTACAGCGTAGAGGATACTCCTTAGTGGAGCTTGTGGAGGCCGGAGATCTGAGCTGACGCTGGTGGTGCGAAAATCTGACCGGAGCCGGACTGGAGAAGACGAAGAGGTAAGACAGAAGTGGTGATAGAGGAGCGATCCGTTTTACCAACACAGACTATGTTCCATATTGAGATAAGCTGACAGATATTCTCGCTAAAGCCAGTAAACGTCAGTTTGACGGTTTTTTGGCCAAGTTGAGCATTCTGTAGCCAATCAGGGCAATCTTGGTAACCTATAACTATGGCTAGTTGACCATCTATAAATTAAGGAGAATATAGAGTTCAAATATTCTTTTCTTGTTCAAAATGTTATGGCATCTGGAGTTGTTGTAGTCCTTTGTGAAGACACAGCTTCCGATCTTGAAAAACTGTCTTGTTGCTTTGTTGCTATGTTTTCAGGGGTATTGCACTGTTCTCTATAACACCTTTCTTCAGTGGCCAAACTGTTATTTATTAGTTTTTGCTGCATCATATTAAGAATGCATCTCTCAGGCCCATCTTCAAGAGAAAGTAGATATGGAGCATCTCATAATTCTGCTGCTCAATGGAAGTATGGTTTCGGACAGGTTTTTATTTTTAAACACAATTTTATTCATAATTTTTTAAAAAGGAAAAGGATAAAAGGGCGAAAGCCCCTACTGTAAGTTCCAATTACGAAATCAGACTGCACCCTATTGAAAGAATTAAAAACAGCCATCACGAAAGCGGCAAGCGGTGAGAGCGCACCGATCGACGCGTAGGTACAAGCGATGAGCCCTTAAAATCCTTTTTGACCAGTTCAATAAACATTGAATAACTTAAGAAATATGCATAGGTATAGATGATAGTTCGAATTTGTTTGAAAATATAAAAATGAGTCTTGGAAACAAATTGATCCAAAACGTAAACCACAAAACACAAATAGTTGCAGAAGTGGAAATTACAAATAACATCACCATTGGCTTATTATGTTTGATCTGTATGGGGTTGTATGTTGCAGGGCTCAGATCTTGAAATAGTCGATGGTGGATACATCAATGGACTTTGCAAGATATTGGGTAATATATTCAGCGACTGTAAATTCCTTGTAAATTGGAGGATTTTCTTCAGATATCAACTCCTTGGCAGGACCATAGGTCATTCCTGGGACATCAGCACCGTTGAAAAAGCATGCCACTGAAATTCTTGGTCCTGTTTTGTTAGAGATCACTCTGTGCTCTGCACTCTTAAACTTGTCGTTCAATACCATCTGCGACATTGTTGGATTTCACACAATTATTTTTCTAGGAAACACAAGTATGAAACTTTTGAAGATTATAGAATAGTTTATGTGACTAACCTGGAGCATATCTCCAACGTTAACTATTAGCCCTCCTGGGATAGCTGGCACGTCGGTCCATTGATTGTTATGCAGGCATTGCAAGCCCCCAATTTGATCCTGTAAAAGAATGGTGATGAAGCCAATATCCTTGTGCCTCTTTATTCCCAAAGTTAGTTCTGGATCTGGGCATGATGGATAGTAATGGCAAAGAAGCAACTGTAGCCCGCAATTCATGTCTTTCAGATTCTGTAATTTCAAGCCAAGGGCTTCAGACAGAAGCTCAAATAAGGTTTCTCCCAGCTTGGTTACATGGGCTATATAGTCAATTGTTGTTGTTCTGTCATATGATAGAACAATATAAGAAAATTTCTAGTTGGGACGGGATGTAGAAACCATAAATGTGGGAGGAAAACATTCAACAAATTCCTTGGAAATCAAAGTCAAGTATTGAAATATCTCTTAACTTGCCTGCAAATCTCTGGCAGTTCATTTGGTTCCAGTTTATCAGAAGGCGAGAGATCGATGGCCATAGTGTCCTTCCAATCAGCAGCTGGGGACAGATACAGATCAATGTTGCTAATATATTTCACCTTTCTCCTTTCGCGCGAATACAAGTCTTTCTTCAGCTCAGCATCTTGTTCATGGAACTTGCGAATTCCATCTATCATTCCATCCAACATGCTTGCCGGAATTCCATGATTCACAACTTGGAAAAATTCCCATTCTTCCGATGCTCGCCTTAGCTGATCCACAATAACAGTGTGTTGATCAGCATTTCCTATGCCACCAAGATCTATCACTGGAACTTGTTCCTTGGAATAACCAAACTTCAAGTCCTCCAATAGCTCCAATAGCTCCGCGTGAAAGGTACTATGTCACCACCATGACTGACATTTAATGCTTTCTTATGTGTTGTATAACTAAAAAATTCAATAATTAGATGAGATGGGATTGGTTTAGATATTACCATTAACCCAATTCAAAGAATGATATCCGGCTAAATGATTAATGGTTGGCACAACTCAATAATTGATTGGAAGTAACCCTATAAAAGTTCAACGATCGACAAGAGATCTTGAGTTCGAGTCATTTAAGTTTCGAACTCCTTCTTTGTACCACAAGAATAAAAAGTTCAATGATCATTGTTCAAATAATTTGTAATTTCTAGATGAAAACTCAGTTTGCAAACAGAAGGATACAAAAATGCAACTTGAAATTCCACTGTCATAATCTCCACATTATCTACAAGGTATATAGGATGATCTCGTACAGAATGCAACTTAAACTGAAATCTTAATAGTTTCTTATAGCAAAGCAAACCTCGTATATGGGGGAAATGGTTTCAGCTCATGTTTGGTATCATCTTAACTTGAAATGTAGAAGTGAAGAAACACCATCCAGTCCCTTTGAATCATAGTGAGCAACAAAGTCCTTTACTGTTGTCTCTCTATACAAAGGAGGATTATCTTTCGACAGCAAGTCCTTGATCGGTCCATACATTCGTGTTGACGGGTACAAATGTGGAGTGAAAAAGCAAGCTATGGAAACTCTTGGCCCGGCCAAGTTTGCGCGGACACGATGCTCCACACTTATGAACTGATCATTAGATATAAGCTGCCAAAAACAACATCCATAAGCAGAAATCTGACCATCAGACTGACATTCTTGAAAACGATATTTCAAACTAGACTCAGATTAGCAAAAACTGACCATCATACCTGTAAGAGATCCCCAATGTTGACAACTAAAGCACCTGCAATAGGAGGAACATTCACCCATTGGTTCTGATGAACTACTTGAAGTCCTCCAATTTGATCTTGGAGCAAAATAGTAAGAAAATCAGGATCAGAGTGTTTGCTAGTGCCCATAGTCAGTTCAGCCTCTGGACAAACTGGATAATAGTGAAACAACACTGCCTGCCCTTTAGCACAATCCATACCTATGAGGTGATCAGGTTTGAGCCCAAGTGCCTCCGACAACAATCCGAAAAGAGTAGTCCCAACTTTTTTTAGCTGCTCAGTGTACTCCATTGTTACATCCCTGCCCATAAAACTCACAAAAACTTAGTATTGGTTGTCAACAATTTGAAGAAGCACTCAATCAAGCCCAGTGAAGAAGAAGAATACATGAACAAAGAGCAGCATTACTAGTACCAACCTGCACACTTCAGGCAATTCAGAAGGATCAAGAGGTTCAGGTCCCATAACGCAAAACATGGTATCTCTCCAATTAGCAAACCTAGACTTGTACAAATCGAAGTTGCTAGTATAAGTTACCTTCCTCCCACTAGGGCCCCTTGTGTAGAACACTCGCTTCTCCTCCTGCGGTAACTCGTGAAAAGCACGAGCCTTTCTCAACACTTCCTCCAACACCTCCAGGGGTATTCCATGGTTTACCACCTGGAAGAACCCCATGGATCCGGCTGCCTTCTTCACCTTCTCAACAACCTCCTCCCGCCTTCCGGCCAGGTCCAGCACCGGAATTTCTATCTGGGTTTCAGATTCTGGGTAGTCTCTGGCGACTTCATCTGTCGGCCGGATGAAAATTCTTGGAATTCGAGAAATTCCAGCATCCACAAGGCCTTTAACTCCTGCTTGGGTGTCATCAAAGGCTTTGAGCTCTGCGACTCTATCTTCCGTTCCCATTTGCCGTTCAGCTGCAATTACCTAGGACGCTTGGACAGGATAATACCAAATTGGATAACTGATAAATACTGGCCGCTGTAATTTATGAAGGTTAACTTCTTCTCACTTGTGTGAAATTCTGTTGAAGGTGACGTTCCCACTATAATCACACTTTTGAAAGAGCAACTCAAGGCCGCACGATTTCACTCACCTTACTAGTCAAAAGCGTAAGAGATGGAGGAATGAAACTCACGCCTTCTACGAAGAAATAGTTAGAGTCAATCCAGTATCTTTCCAGGAGGTTCTCCTGGCTAGTGTTCCAGAAATTTTATTGAACAGGGGAAAACATTAAGAATACTGAAAAGAACATCTTTTGTTTTGACTTACCTCTATCGGTGGTGTGGCGCTCTATGTGTACATCTTCATTGATTGTGAATGTGGACGGTTCCCGCCTTTCTTCTGGGGAGTCTGGCTATGGTTTTTTGTCGCGTACTGAGCAAATAATTTTTTTAATTTGGTGAGGCTTGCTCGATTGATAATTCGGTATCATCACAGCGTGCCAAAGTTCTTGGCCTTCTTGCAGCAACTAGATTTTGTGCATTCAGGAGTCTGAGAGGCCTCCAATTCTTCATAGATAACAAGTTTTTGGTTTCTAGGGTTGATAAAGGTGAGGGTTTTCTGTGGACTGAATATTTTGCCTTGAGAGAGATTGTTGATTTCATGCGAGCTTCTTAACCTGTTCAATGCCATATCTACAGAGAAGGCAATATGCCAGCAAACTACTTGGAAAAGATGGGTTCTGCAGGTCTTTCGGTCTCTTGCCTCACACTTCCCAATGATTTCATGACACGTTGGTCCATATCTAAAAATGTTAGCCTATGTTAGTTTGGGCTAAACCAAGGAAAGGATGGCATAAAAGAGACACACTTGAGCGAATCAAGGCCTAACAAGCTCTCCAAAAACATATTCCAAGTGTCTTGAAGAAAATCCAAGAGAGTTCAATAATGGTTCCACTAGATGGACCAAAATATAAAAAGAAAGTTAGCCAGCCTTTTATTTCTATGTTTATTTTCAGCCCATATCTTTAGTTGTTAAACTCTTATTTTCGGCCATTAAATATGTTTACTAGGCCTTGAATAATTTTGGCTCAATGTTTAGGCCTTAGTTTAATTTGATTGTAACAAATAAACTAGCCCACTCAAGGGAGGAATGAAGGAGTCTAGAGGGTTGAAATTTCGGTCAAAGCATACTTCTAAAAAGCTGAAGGAATTCAAGAATGATTTAGAAGAATGAAGACTCCCTCCTTATCAAGCAATTCGGCCAAGGGAAGGTTTAGAAGCTTCCATTGAAGACATCTAGTCCAAGAAGGAGTTTTTCAACTAGGAGTCTCTAAAATGCTGAACTCTTTATTTCCAACAAAGATTTAATCAAACAAGAACTCTTTCTCACTCGAAAAGGTTCTCAAGGAAGAGCAAATAAAGGAGAACGAGATCAGGTCAAGACTTAATCAAACAAGCACTCTTAAAATATTATATAAGGTTCAAAAAAGACAAGAGAGAAACCCTATTTAGGATCGGCCAAAACATATTTTTCAAGTGTTTTATTACTTGAATAAGTGTTGAATTATCTTGTAAAGAGTTTGAGTTTGAATTAGGATTAATTAGAGCTTATGTGTAGACTTATCACGGAGGCTAGAAAACTCACTCACACCTCCTCCTACAAATAGCAAAGAGTGGCCCGCCATTTTACTTCATGTTTTGATTGGAATAAACTTTGAGTTTTCTCTCCTTTAAAACATCACGACTAGGAGGGTTGGGGATGAGCTGTACACTGCTACCTTTGGATTTTTTAAATGGTTTTAAGTAAAGAGTTTCGAATTCTTTTATATCCCAAATCGAGATGGGATCATAATTTAAGAACCAAAAATGTAATATTTCCCACAAAATAAACATTAGAGTTTAACGGAAGTAAGAGCATAAAATGTAAAGGAACAGGCAATACAGTACATTATATTATTACTCAATAAAGGAATTGTCGGCGGAGGCAACTCAATAATAGACAAACAAGGACGTGGGTGCCCGTAATCAGCCAGGGGTTCTCTCGTCGCTGGTGGGCTGGAGCAGGGAAATAATTTTGATCACATGAAAGCTGAAAAGAGCATCTTTTATTTGGATCCAACAGCGCTGCTCAAGTCTAAATATGTGGCTGACATCTTAGAAATATGGCATGGAGGTATCGATGAAACACTTTCACAGCTTGAACTGTAGTAATGGAGGATTGACATCATTGTTTATCAGATTTGCGTAGTGGTGTGCTATGTAATCTTTTAAGGTTGTCTCCTTGTATATTGCGGGATCTTCTTCCGACAGCAACTCCCTTATTGGCCCAAATAGTTTTGATGCAACTGCTTCACTAGCCATAGGCCTCATGAAGCTAGCCATTGAAATTCTTGGACCAATTGTTTTGGAAAGGACTCTGTGCTTCATGCTTTTGAATTTGTCATTTGAGATGAGCTGCGTAAAATCAAGTTTCCATTAAAGATTATGCATCATTTTAACTGTTTTAGTTTCTTTAACTAATCAAAATCAAAACAATGTTCAATAAAAATGTTAAAACTTGTTGACAGTCACGTTGTACCTGCAGCATGTCTCCCAAGTTAATTACTAGTGCTCCAGGCAAGGGAGTGACATCAATCCATTCATTCTTGTGAAGCACTTGAAGACCACCTGTTTGATCTTGTAGAAGCATATTCAGGAAAGCAACATCTGTATGGCTAATGGCACCTAGAGTTAAATCAGGTTCAGGACAAGGTGGGTAATAGTGTGCGATGAAGTAAATTCCGTCAGCGCAGCCAATCTCTTTGAGGTGATTTGTTTCAAGTCCAAGAGCCTCAGAGAGTAAACCAAACAAACTGTTCCCTAAAGTTGTTATGAAACTTGTGTACTCAAGCAATGGAGTTCTGCAAGTTCGATTTCAGTTCGAATTAATCTGGCAGTCAGATAGATTGGATAAAAAAGAATGAACATCTGAAAGATTATCAAATTGTTTTACATACCTGAATTCTTCTGGCACGTCTTCAAGGCTAGGTGGGAGATGATCCATTACACAAGAAACAGAATCATGCCATGTCACAGCTCTTTTCAATTTAGATTCATCAAAAGTGCCATTGTTGTATTTGAATGTTCGTTTTGGATCACTTGTACAATATGGTGTTTTCTTGTCTGCATCTTGCTCATGGAAAATACCAACTGCATCGGTCATTTTGTCCATCACACTGACTGGAATTCCATGGTTAATAACCTGAAAGAATCCCCAATTCTCACAGGCGTCGCGGATGCTATCAACAACATCCGAGCGTGAAGCTGCATCCTGGTTGATGACTGATCCAATATCTATCACAGGAATGCAAAGCTGGGGATTTCCAGGACCTGGAATATCCTCCGGCTTTTCAAAATTGTGGAAGAAAATCTGCGGTACCTTTTCCACACCTGAATCAACAAGACCCTTTACGCCAGTTTTTGAATCAAAAAAAGCTCTGAACTCTGATTCTCTATCAGAATCATTAGGAGTAACCAGAGCTTGAGCATCTCCAGAGTCAGTGGCCACCATTTTCTTTGCTCAACAGAGATGGAAAGTCAACCTAGGACTTGCTCAACGTTTCATGAAGCAGCAAAAGGGCCAACCGCTCAGTATTTTATTGAAAATTGATCTATTAAATAAATAGTTTGGGTTGCGTATCGTTCAGTGCTAGCGCAGAATGCAGATGCCTCTGACCTGTCCAAAGTCACCATTATCGGAGGTTAAGCCAAATATATTACTCCTCGCATGGCGTTTTCTTTTATTTTTGTTTTTTGTTTACTGAAAGGTACTGGTCAAATCGTGTATGCGGGAACAGGCCAACTGTACAAGGGGCGAAAGCTCCCCTTACCCTACTGAAAATTCGGATGCATGTGGACCATAAACAGAACTTATAATTATGATGGATTAATATTGTAATCTAATTTTAATTGCAGAATTCAAGAAGATCTTCAGAGATTATTGGACTTGGAGCTGTACTCCATAGTTTCCCTCCAATTGGTTCTTGGTCCTTGATACGGATCAAAATTGCCAATAAACCTAAAACATTTCTTGGGATTGCATGAAGACTCATAGAGATAAGTGTTAGAGATAAAAAAATCTTCTAATAATTAGGACTCTGATTGATTGTATTTTTATTGTACCACAAATCACGTCACATAATTCTGGAATCTTACTAGATAAGGTTAGTCATATCAATTGTATATATACTCTTGTAAGTATCAATCAATATCAACTTATTCCAATCTTTTATGGTATCGTAGGCTGTAGATAATATTCTCCTCTAGAAACCCAAATCTTCCAATCGTCCTCTTCAATGGCCGATGATTCTTCTATCAACTCACCTTCTATCTCTAATTTTCAACCAACCTCTGTTACTTCAATGCCTCAAACAAGTTCGAGCGTACCTACTAGTAACCTCATATCTCTCAGCGCCTCCTCACGAATACCTTTCAAGTTGGCTAAAGATGGTGCTAATTATCATCATGGAAATCACAAATGTCTAACCTTCTCTTTGGCTAACTGGATTCCCTTATGTCGAAACGGCAAGATAGACGTGTTCTTCTTGGCATTCAAACCACAGTTCATAGTACTATATGCCCTACTATTAACAACAGTTCTACCTCTGAAGAAGCCTGGAAGAAGCTTCACTCCATATTTGCAAATCGGTCTCATACACGTATGATGTCGACACTGTGATCACTGATGAACACAAAAAAGGATGGCAAATCTGTCGCAGTCTATATGAATTAGATTAAAGCCCTGGCAGATGATCTGGCTGTCATGGGTCGTCCCCTCTCTGAAAAACAATTGATCTCCTATGCCCTAGGAGGATTAGCAGATGAATATAAGGAGCTTGCCGGGGCAATTCGCGTTCGTGATTCTCCAATAAGCTTTGAAGATCTCTATGGTAAGCTCCATGATGAGGAGATTGTTCACAATCGTGGAACATCACCCAAAGATGAAGATGACACTCAGATTGTTGTGAATTTTGCTCAGAGAGAAAATGGCCTCGTGGTAGGCGTGGTGGTCGTGGTTTCCTGGGCGGTCGCAGCAACAATCTTGGCTATTCTAGAATGAATTCCAATCCTGTCAGAGAGTTTGAAATTAATGATGAGATTTTCTGCGAATTTAGGGCAATTAAGATGAATTGCGGGGTTTAATGGACTGTTTTTGCACTTACAGGAAGACGTTTAGAGCAAAATAGGCGATTTTAAGTGATTCTTGGAAGAATTGGAAACTGAAAAGAAGAGAATATATTTGGGCTGGATTATGAAAATTAAGAAGGTAGATGTAATGCCCTGGGAAAGTTTTTATTAATGAAACAGAAATTCAGAGTTCAGATTCATAGGAAGAAGAAGAAATTCAGCAGCAGAAGGGAAAAGTTCAGAGATGAGTACAAATCAATCAACAAAACTCCAGAATATACCTCCTTCCTACTCCCGCCCAGCTGCAACAAAGCACAACATGTGAACAAATTCCCTCCAAGAAAACTACTAAAGCAGACAACTGAAACTTCTTCATAAGATCCTAAAGGAAAATCAATAGGTGCAGCTCCAAATAATGCCTCATAAGGAGTCATTTTGAGACTCATATAGTAGCAAGTGTTGTACCACCTCTCCGCCATTGCCAACCAACAGCTCCAGTTTGATGGATGGTCACCAGTGAAGCACCTCAGGTAATTCTCCAAGCACTGATCCAGGCGTTCCGTTTGTCCATCGGACTGAGGATGGTAAGCTGTAGAATAGTGCAATTTGACCCCCAACATCTTAAATAGAGCATTCCAGAAATGACTTGTAAAGATTTTGTCCCTGTCTGATATTATAGTTTCTGGTAAGCCATGGAGCTTGTAAATTTCTTGTAAGAACAACTCTGCCACTTCTGACGCTCCAAAGGGATGTGCTAAGGGAAAGAATCTACCAAACTTGGTCAATCTATCCACTACCACCAGAATTGCTGTGTAACCTTTAGACTCAGGTAACTTCTCTATGAAGTCCATTGAGATGTGTTTCCAGTCAGCTTGTGGAACTGGAATAGGGCTCAATAATCCGGGATAGGGCACATGCTCATTCTTGTTCCTTTGGCAGACTTCACATTTCCTTACAAAGTCTTCTACATCCCCTTTCATGTTAGGCCAGAAAAATAAAACCTTAAGTCTGCGCCAAGATGCCTTCTGGCCTGAGTGTCCACCTATTGGAGATGAATGAATGTTTTTCAATCAGTAATTCCCTTACTCCTTTAGCTTTCCCCACATAAACTTTGTTACCTTTCCTCAACAGCCCTTTGTCATAACTCCAATCAGTCATGGTTCCATCCTGTAACAAGATCTTAGCTTTATTCTCCTGAGCCAGGTCATCATCTATATAGCTATCTTGTACTTGTTGCATCCACTGAGGGTAAACTGAAGATATGGCATAGCACTGCATAGTCTCACCCCCTTTTTCAGCTTCCGAAAACATTCTTGACAGGGCATCAGCTACCTTGTTCTCTGATCCTTGCTTAAACTGTATTGAGTAATCCAATCCTACCAACTTTGTAAGCCATTTATGCTGCAAGGGATTATTCAGTCTTTGCTCCAGTAGGTACTTCAGGGCCTGATGATCAGTTCTGATTACAAATGAATGGCCAATCAGATAATGCCGCCACTTCTGGACTGCCAATACCACAGCAAACAGTTTTTTTTTCATAAACTGACAACCCCCTATTTCTTGGAGAGAATGCCCTACTGAGGAATGCTATAGGCTGGCCCTCCTGCATCAAAACAACTCCCATGCCTATTAAGCTTGCATCAGTTTCCAAGACAAAAACCTTACTGAAATCAGGCAGCCTTAATACAGGTGCTGAAGTAATTGCCTTTTTCAAATTTTGAAATGCTGCGATAGCTTCGTCTGACCAGCAAAAAGCATCCTTTTTCAACAAATTAGTCAAAGGCTTGGCTAGTATTCCATAATTCTTTATAAACCTCTTGTAATAACCAGACAGTCCCAAGAAACCCCTCAGCTCTTGGACATTAACTGGTGTCTGCCAATCTCGGATACAACTAATCTTATCTTCATCCATTTCCACTCCATTTCCAGTTTTTGAATCAAAAAATGCTCTCAACTCTGATTCTAGATCAGAATCATGAGGAGGAATCAGAGCTTGAGCATCTCCAGAGTCAGTTGCCACAATTTTATTTGCTCAACAGAGATGGAAAGTCCAACCCATTTCTTGTGAGTTTAGAAGCAGCACCAGGGCCAACCACTCATTTATTGAAAATTGTTTCAATAAATAAATAGTTTAGTTGCGTTTCTTTCAGTGCTAGCGCAGAATGCAGATGCGTATAACCTGTCCAAAGTCACCATTATCGGATTTTGTGCTGGTTAAGCCAAATATATTACTCCTCGCATGGCGTTTTCTTTTATTTTTGTTTTTTGTTTACTTAAAGGTTCTGGCCAAATCGTGTATGCGGAAAATTGGGATGCATGTGGACCATAACAAAACTTATAATTGTGAAGGATTAATATTGTAATCTAATTTTACTTGCAGAGTTGAAGTAGATCTTCAGAGACTTGGAGCTGTACTCCATAGTTCCCCTCCAATTAGTTTTTGGTCCTTGATACTGATCAAGATTGCCCATAAACCTAAAACTTTTCTTGGGATCCATGAAGACTAATGCTTCTTCACTTAGGTATCCAGCTCTTTGAATTTGCGTACTCCATCAACAATTTCCCTGGCCTAAGACTCTGTGCTTCATCCTTTTGAATTTGTCATTTGTCATGAGCTGCAAAAAGGGTGGAAGTCAAAATCAAGTTTCCAGTTTCTTTAACTAGTCAAGAACGAAACATCATTCGAAAAAAATGTTAAGTCGTTGGTAGCAGCAGCATGTCTCCAAAGTTAACTAAAGCTCCAGGCAAGGCAAGGTAGTGACATCAACCCATTTCCATTTTATGGAAAACTTTGAAGGCCACCTGTTTGATATTGCAGAAGCATATTCAGGAAATCAGTATCTGTGTGACTAATGGTACCTATAGGCAATTCTGGTTCCGGACAAGGTGGGTAATAGTGTCCAATGAAGTAAATCGAATCAGCACAGCCCATCTCTTTGAGATGATTCTTGTCAAGTCCCAGAGCCTCAGAGAACAGCCCAAATAAGGTATCCCCTAATGTTGTAATACTAACATGTAATACAGATGAGATGTCAACGACGAAATACAGAAATGTGCTGTTTTTTCTTGTGCAAATTTTGTCCACGGTACTTAGCAATGGGAGTACAATGTAGGATTTGCTGAAACAGAGAATTTACCATTCGGCAAGAACATAACCTCACATTTTCTAGGGATGGAAAACAGGCAATAGTGGTAAATCCTCACATTTCCATAGTGAAAGACCTCAGAAACAAGGAAAGAGGTAAACAGATTGATGATCAAAGGTTTCTTATACCACTTTCACCTATGCATACACCTACACAACAATGGCTCCCCAAATAAGTGATGCTGAGATTTTTTACATCCGAGTTATTGAATTTTGACTAGAAGCAGCAAATTTAGAATCTACCATAAAGAGGATGTTTAGGTTGGTACCAAACAATCATGCTCCCTTCTGTTTCTGACATGATTCTCTAATTCTGCAACCTAAAATGTGACAATGGCAATTCTCCACCCAGCCCTTTCTTGTAGTAAACTGCCAGATAGTCCTTTACTGTCGTCTCCCGGTAAATTTGAGGATTTTCTTCAGACAATATCTCCTTTATTGGGCCATACACTCTGTCTTCTCTCTTATCTCCAAAATGTGTTCTGAAAAAACTTGCCACTGAAATCCTTGGTCCAACTGTTTTTGCTATTACTCTATGGTTCAGACTCTTGAACTTGTCATTACTGATTAGCTGAGCAAGGAAACAAGACAAAAAATGAATGATCGAAGCCAGCTATAGGCCAAGCGTGTATAATCATTTACTTATAAGAGTAACTTAACATAATTTTGTTAGGGTTTTAGTAATAAATATGAAAAATGTGTTAACCTATTACAGGAGAAACAATACAGAAGATCTAAATCGCAATTACAGCGAAACTTGCCTGTAGAAGATCTGCAATGTTGACAAGCACAGCTCCATGCAAGGGAGGGACATCAACCCATTGATTTTGATGAAGGATTTGAAGGCCACCGATCTGGTCTTGAATAAGCAGAGTCAGAAAGCCACTGTCTGTGTGACTGCTAGTGCCAACCGTTAATTCAGGCTCAGGGCACGCCGGATAGTAGTGTCCAAGGAGGAAAAGCCCCTCAGCACAGCCAATGTCTTCCAGATAACTGGACTTGAGACCAAGTGCTTCAGACAGGAGTTCAAATAGGATGACTCCAAGTTTGGTTATATGTTGTGAATATTCCAGCAGTATTTCTCTGCAAGAAAACATAAATTAACAGGAAGAAGAATACTTGGCCATCAAACAAATCTCTAGATATCTTAACTAGGACAAAAAATCATCTTAATTAGTGTCTCAAGATTGGAAACTTATCTTAACTAGCTAGGACAGTATTTAACTCATCTACAACATCGATCCCAGATGAATTTCTTCCTCTTCCAGGATTTATCAAGGATCAGTTAATCCAGGGGAACAGGAAATCGTGTATCAACTGTAGCTAAGAACACTATAATACAGAAAAATCCCTTTGGCCAAAAAGCAAAACTTTATGATTATTAAGTAGCAGTTTCAGGGGATTTTACCTGCAGACTGCTGGCAATTCTTCAGGGTTTGGCGGATCAGGAGCCAGTATGCAAGATATAGTATCCCTCCAATTAGCAGCTTGACTTTGATACAGATCAAAGTTGGAATTGTAATAAAATCTTTTAGTCACATCTCGAGAATAATACTGCTTCTTCAGCTCAGCATCTTGTTCATGAAACCTTTTAACACCATCAATCATTTCGCCCAATACACGCACAGGAATCTCATGGTTAACAATCTGAAAAAAACCCCAACTCTCACAAGCATCTCTGAGTTGACTGATGATTTCGCCACGGCGATCTGGGCTTTCTCTGATTCCTCCAAAGTCAATTATGGGAACATTCAATTGACTACTGATGGTACTTCCATTAATGCTTGAAGGCTTAGGTTGTGGATGAAGAAATATTCTTGGTATTTTTTCTAACTGCAAGGCATCTACAAGCCCTTTAACTCCACCTTTTGTATCATCAAACTCCTTCAGTTCCCTTCTCCGGTCGTAATCTTCCATTGCTTCTGCAACAACTTCTGCCTGAACCATAGTTCAAGAGACAAGATAGCTGAGACTCAAGAACTGCTAGTTAGAATGCAATTCTACTGAAAGAGCCCTCTTTCTTGTAAAACTTTGCAGTATTTTTAGACTTCAGGCTATATAATTAAGTTCTGAGGGAAATTTGAGGCTGTAGTCGCTTCGGGGGTTTGATTTAATGATGAAAATAAAAAGGAAGTTTGACAAGTCGACAGGGAAAGTGATGTAGCTATTTGGCGGGGAATGGAGTCATAGAGTGGATATTTTTCTTGGCATTACTGGTGATCAGGGATGGCAGTTGGGGACCGCAAATCACCCGCCACCATCGGATATCATCCCATTCCCCGTCCGGTGGCGGAATCAGATATTCAAAGTGATGGGCTCAATTAATAATTCTTTTTGTCATATTAAAATTTAACACCCCCTTGAAATTTAACTGCTTGTTAGTATTCATCAATACACACTTATAATTTACAATTAATTATGAATTGAAAAAAAACCCTAAATCTAAATTAGTAAAAAGAAAATGGTCAAAGCTCTCACCGTGTTGCACATAGTTTCGGTGTTGCACATAGTTGGACACGGCGCCGGAAGGAGGATGGAAAGCTGAGGAGCTAGGCGGAACCGGGAGGAGGAGGAGTTGGAGGCTGTGCTGCTGAAAACGAAGAGGAGGTTCGAGCGGTGTGGAGTGCTGCAGTTATGTCAAATCCCAGATTCTCTCTCTCCTCACGCGCCTCTTGTTTTTTTTTTTTTTTTTTTTTTTATGACAAATGTCATTTCACATCAACTTTTGATGTCAAATGGTATTTGACATCAATTGTTATGTTTGATGTCAAATGATATTATGATAAATTCTGTTTTCAATATGTGATGTTATATCATATAGTTTGATGTCAAATGACATCAACTTTTGATATCAAATGTCATTTTACATCAATTATTATATTTGATGTCAAATGACATTATGATGAATTCTGATGTTAAATCTCATTTTTTAATGTCATTTCGATTAATTTTATTTAGTCTGGTAGTATGTTGGTTTTACATCAAGGGATGCATGTATACAACGAACTCGAAACTGCAAAAAGGAGATTTATTGATGGTAATTATTCGAATGCTTTACATCAAAAACACAATTTACATCACGATTTTACCTCACAGCATTTTACATCGCGATTTTCGGAATTAATTCTTCAATTCCAATTTAACATCAGATTTTTGACTGTAAAAAAACAGATTTAACATCAGTGCTCGTTTAAAATATATGATACCTGCACCATTTCACATGAAAAAACAGCATTTAACATTAGTACCACCATTTGACATCAAAAAACAACATCTGACATTAAAAAATAGCATTTAACATTAAAAAATAGCATTTAATAGTCATTTCACATCACAAATCAGCATTTGACATCAGAACCGTTATTTAACATCACAAAACAGCATTTGACATCAAAACAACTATTTTACATCACAAACCAGCATTTTATATCAGAATCACCATTTTGTATCACAAACCAGCATTTGACATAAAAAAAAAGCATTTAACATTAGTACCACCATTTGACATAAAAAAAATTGCATTTAACATCAGTGCCACCATTTGACATAAAAAACAGCATTTAACATCAGTACCACCATTTGATATCAAAAACATCATTTAATATTGTACCACCATTTTACATAAAAAAAATATACGATTTTACATCAAAAATATACATTTTTGCTCAAACCCTAGTTTTCCTTTTATTTTTTCCACTTTCCAGCCACAAGCCCCTCTCCATTTTCCAGATTTGTCCGCCGCTGTCACCACCGCCGCAAGTCGCCTCTTCTTTGACTCATTTTCATTCAAATACGTACAAAAATGGTGGAATAAGGGATGAGTTTTGAAACTTAAGAGGTGGGGAGTATTTTGGCGGTGAGAGATCTTGAAAACTCGGGCTGGAATGGCCGGAATCGGCGGCGAGAGAAGAGAGATAAAAGAGGGTGGTTGGAGAAGGGGAGAGAGAAAGAGAGAAGGATTAGGGTTTGAGGAGAGAGAGAATGGGTGTTTATAACTTGCACCTGCTTGTAAACACGCGCCAATTTTCAGCCAAAATTTTCCTTTTTTTTTAGGCATAGGTGTACACCCGCATACTACTAGTAGTATAGTATAAGAACTGATGATTTTGTATAATATTATTAAGACTTTGCATATTTATATATTTATGTTTCTAACTTTATTATATTTGAAAAAGAGGACATATTTGTACCCAAAAAAAAAAAGGACATACTAACTACAAACTATATATATTTTTGGTGCAATGATGGAGGTCTAATGCCTATTCTAACTCTGTAGCTACTGCATTGCTTGAGCTACTCCTTGCGCATCTAACACTAGCCAACGACGGACTATGTCCGGTGGTTCTTTCAGTCTTGAGAATCCTCTTGGTTGTTTAGATGCTAAGGTCGCGAGATAGTCCACTGCTCTGTTGGCCTCTCGCCAAACATGCCTAACCTGAACTTCCCAATCTCTCTGTAAAAGTCCCTGAATACTCTTATCAAATTCCCTTGTTCGTCGTTCATCTCTGCTGACTTGGTCATCAATTGGACAGCCTCCAAGCAATCTGATTCCAGTTCAATATTCCGGCAACCCACTTCCCACGCAACTTGTAATCCTTTAAACACTCCCCAAAGTTCGGCTTGCAACACCGAACAAATACCCAAGTTCCATATGAATCCCAACATCCATTCGCCTCTGTCATTCTGTAGTAAACCTCCCGCTGCTGTCGTACCTAAGCCCGACACTGATGCGTCGACATTCAGTTTTATACCTGCACCCATAGGTGTTCTTCATCTGGTATTCCTTGGCTCACGGATCAAGGTCATCAAGACAACGTTCTTTGCCACTTTGCAGGCCACACTAACGGTTTCTAATCTGAGAAGAATGTCCTTCGCAATATGTTTTGCCTGCCTCTTCTCACCGCAGAATATCCAAGCATTTCATTCAATCCACAGCCTCCATAAAGCCAAGCCGAAGGTACAGTTCCAACTTTGCGTCTCGCTTCCTCCTCCTGCCAAGTTCAGGCGCATCCACCGGTGAAGATCTTTGGTTCCTGCTGCCTTCATCGACTGTCCAGCCAATAAAAAGTTCTATACCTGAGCCGCTCTTAGGCATTCACGGAGGATGTGTAGCAATGTTTCTTCCTCAGTCCCACACAAATCGCATCTGGGCGAGCTATGTAGATGGCATCAGAATCGTTCCTTATTAGTCATTACTCTGCCCTTCGCCATTAACCACAACGTTTGATGCACTCGTTGGGGTCCCTACCATGCCCAGATCTTTTTTCCATAAATCAACCCCTTCCTCTTCAGGATTTTTGCTCAAAAAGTGGTACGCTTCCCTCGTGGAGAACTTTCCATTTAGGGATGAGACCCACATAAGTTTATCTTCCCCTGTTGTTTGTTCCAGTGGGAAAACTGCAGGTATAATATCTAATATGTGGGTGGGTAATAAAGACCCGAAGAGTTCTAGTTCCACGATCCATCACCTTGCACAAACGCTATTGCAGGAAGGCTCTGTTGGTCTTCTGGGATTTCCGCCAAAGCTAGATCCTCTAATGAAGACAAGGTTGGAAGCCACTGATCCTTCCAGAACCTTACCCTCTGCTTGTTCTGAAGTTCCCACATTAAACCGTTTCTAACATAATTCAAGACTTTTCCTATAGCTCCAATGACAGCTGAGCCTTTAGGGAGTGTGGCTCTACCTAAAAGTTCTGTTTGCTTTAATCCATACTTAGCCATCAAAATTCTGACCCACAAATCATTTGGTTTGGTTAAAAGACCCCATCCAAGCTTCATAAGCATCGCTTCATTCATTCGACGCTGACATTTAAACCCAAGACCACCCAACCTCTTTGGTAAGCATAAAAGTTCCCAACTTACAAGACTTGGCTTAACCTTATTTCCGTCGCTTCCCCAAACAAAATTTCGGCATCTCTTTTCTAGTCCCTCACAAATGTGATTTGGGAACCATACTGACTGCATTGCATTAGTAGGCAAAGCACTCAACACCGATTACACAAGTGTAACTCTTCCTGCCATTGATAACGACGACGCTTTCCAGCCTGCCAATTTACTCTCAGCTTTTTCCAAAATTCGACCATAAGTTGTTTGGGTCACCCTTCCATGTAGAACTGGTATCTCAAGATAATCCCCAAGGTCCGAAACTTATTGGTAACCCATGGTATTGGCTATGGCTCGTCTCCCTTCCGGACTCACATTATTAGAAAAAAAGATCCTAGTTTTTGCTTCACTTACCTAAGTCCGGATTGGTCACAAAAGTTTCTCAGAACCATTCTCACCACCTCTCCCTGTGGCACTGTTGCTTCTGCAAAAAGTAAAAGGCCATCAGCAAACATTAAGTAAGGGACGTGAATCTTACCTCTTCTCACGTGGATCGGTCTCTATAAGCCTTCCTCCACTCTCTTGTTAATAAGATGTGTGAAACGTTCCATACAGAGGCCAAACAGGTACAGGAAAAGAGAATCGCCCTGTCTAACCCCCCTTGTTAGTGCAAATTCCTCGCACGGGCTGTCATTCCAAAGTAGTTGCATTGTTGACGTCTCCACGCAGAGCATGACACTGTCTACAAACTTCTTGGGGCAACCTGTTAATATCAACGTTTCCCTAAGGAACTTCCAACTCAGGTAGTCGTACGCTTTCTCAAGATCCACCTTTATCACCATGAAACCCGTCATTCCCGTCTTCTTTGGCATTGTATGGATCAGTTCCTGCGTAATAACAACATTATCAGTAATCTATCTACTGGGAATAAAACTTACCAAAGCCGGCCCTACTATCTGAGGGAGTATGGACTGCAATCTTTTCACTAGAACCTTGGTTACTAATTTGTAGATCACATTCAGCAGACTTATTGGTCTAAATTCCTTCAATCTCCGTGGCTGTTCCACCTTAGGGATCAGAACTATCAATGTTTTATTCAATCCCTCGGGCATAAATCCATCATCCATAATATGCCTCACAGTACTCAAAACCACTACCTCTACTATATTCCATTGGCTATGAAAAAAAAAAAGCGTGCAAGCCATCCACACCCAGTGCCTTAAGGGGGTGCATTGATTTGAGAGCTTTGACTACTTCTTCTTTCCTTAAATCTGCTGCCAACTGATTCCAACTCGACTCCTCCACTACTGGAAAGTTTGCATCACCACTCTCCCCTCTCACCCCCATCCCCGGTCACTATAAATTTGCTTGAAAAAGTCCATAGCCATACCTTTTAGCACCTCAGAATCTGAAAACCACTCACCCTTCTCATCTTGCAGTCTTACTATCTTATTTCTTCTCATTCGAATCTTAACCATCCTATGAAAAAATGATGTATTCCTGTCGCCAAAAAGACTCCAATCTCTATGTGACTTTTGTAACATTAACAACTCCTCTTGTAGCATGATCTCTTTAAGTTCCATTGTAAACTGAGCTTTCATCTCCTTTAGCCTAACCGATGAATATTTTTTTAACTCACGTTGAACCCCAGCCAATCTAGCCAACAGCTTCTTTTTTTACAAACACATTCCCAAACACCTTGTGGTTCCACTCTTTGGCTCTAGACTCTATACTCAAACCTCTTCCAATTCTCCTTGTAACTTTTGTCCGTCTCCCAACATTCCTCCACCGACTTCTCAAACTCCGGGTGCGTGAGCCAAAACGCCACAAATATGAAAGGCTTCGAACCCTTTTCATCTCTACACCTATGAGACAAAAAGTCCACAGCAATGGGTATATGATCTAAATTAATTCTCGGTAGATGCCGCACAAACCCATTTGGAAACTGCTCAGCCCACTCATCATTACACACAAATCTGTCAAGCTTCTCTTCCACTCGCCACTTGCTACCTTCCCGAATCCAAGTGAACCTCGTCCCGTCAGTCGGTACCTCAATCAGCTGATTCCTAAACATCCAATCCACAAAGTCTTTACATATACTATCACTTCTTACTGAACCACCCTGTTTCTCACAAGACCTTCCTTTCGCTTTGAGGGGGAATCGCATACACCACTGTCTGAAAAATTTTCTTTTCTCCTTTCCTCACCTCCGAGTGGATAAACTGTCTGTGATAGTGTAGGATTTTCAACTCTACTTTCTGTTTCCATAATAACCAAATGCCTCCTGCAAAACCGATAGCTTCAATCCGGCAAGAGCGCTCAAAGTCACTCTTCCAAATAAAATTATCAGCCTTCTCCCCACTGATCAGTGGTTCTAAAATCCCCACAATATCCTGAGAGAACTGATTTACTAGAGTGGAGAAAGTCCTCCTAAACTCCGGCGAACCTGCCCCCTGGACATTCCAAGAAAAAAAATATTAAAAATAAAATATAAAAAGTAACACACACTCAATAAAAATATAAACGACAAAGACAGAAAAATGATCCCCGCCTAAAAGGTGGCTGGGACCACTGTACCCAAATGCTCTTCCATAATTTCATCGAGGTGAGTGATGCCCAACTCTAGCGAAGTCCTGACACCCTCCTCCTCCTCCTCAACCTCGTCTGGTGGTCTGGTCCCGGACCCATGTACACCCCGGCTAGTCCCCTTCACTAATGGACCACCCCGATTCTCTGAACGTGATGCCTCCTTATTTGGAATTATCTTGGCTTTAAATACCCTATGATGTCTTGGTTCTAAAGCCGAGTTAATTTCCACAACCTCCCCAACTTCAGCACCAGAAAACTGCCCAAAAATTCCCTGGAAAGTTTTCCCCCCAACAGCCACGTTCCCACTCATTTTTCCTCCAAACAAAGATCACCCTCCCCTTTGGACACTTCCTTATTTTTTTCAACCCAGCTGGAACCCCCATGCGTCTTTGCCACCCCATTATTTCCCCTGTTTACTTTAGTTTGCTTGTTCTTTTTATCCTTAGCCTTGCTCGTATCCAGCAACCCACTCCTACGCCCCACATCCCCCTCAACAAAACTACCCATATTTTCCCTAGTTTTTTCCCATCCCTCGGCAGCTCCGCCCCCACCTGTCTGGTCTCAGATTCATTAATTTCCAGTGCAGCAAA
Source organism: Knoxia roxburghii (assembly GCA_030378225.1). Classification (NCBI taxonomy): domain Eukaryota; kingdom Viridiplantae; phylum Streptophyta; class Magnoliopsida; order Gentianales; family Rubiaceae; genus Knoxia; species Knoxia roxburghii. Next base: position 4,987,366 of record CM059420.1, on the reverse strand, counting down.
CCTTGAACCAACCACTTCCACTCGCCTTTGGTTTATGTTCTGATTGGAGTTTCCTCTCTGACCTCCCCTTGGTATTGTTGGGATCGGAGGAATAATTTTCAAAATTTACGCAGCGGATTCATGCCAATTCCAATTTTATTGTTTTAATAATCATACGTTCAAAGCTTCTAAAGCTTACCCTCATAGCGTAATCGATTGTCGCGTCTGGATCCTTGTTTGATGTTGGTCCAAACCTTCTGCTCCGGTTACGTTTGTCACCACCAAAATCCTTCCTTGAAGGACTCTCTACTTTCAAGCACGAAAGCCTTTGTAGATTCAGTGCTAGCCGTTTTCTGCCTACAGAGAGAATTGAGATTTTGTGTATATTTTTGCTTGTTCTATTTTTCTGAATGAAATCATCATCTTTTTCTACAATAATATCCCTAAGATATTTGTAGAATCAAAGTTTCCAAAATCAGTATTGTAATCAATCAATTATTACTTAACTGATTTAATCAGATTCAAATCAGTATTATTACCAAAAATCATTTTACTGATTCCAAATCAGTATTAAATAATATTTATTGATTCCAAATCAGTATTAAATAATACCTTAATGATTTGGGTTATACACCAAGCCCATGGATCACCCATGACCCATGTATTAGGCTGATGGATCAAGAACCTCAATTGTAATTAGGTTCTTTGATTTATCATTGTTCTCATGTAATTAATTAACTCTTAATTAATACCACGGAACCTTTCAATAATATTTAATTAAACCATTTAATTAAATCTTATTTATTTAAGTATAACAATTATACTTATTGTAGGCAAGAATACTTATTTTGCATCATCGAACTTTCTTATGTACGATCCTGTAGGCCCATTCTAAATTGGCAATGGATAACTCAATCTTATTTATTAATCCATAAGTCATTAGTGGTCTCTAGCAAGACATAATGACTATCCAATTCAGAATGGAGGGTCGAATGGTGATTCAACACAACCTTTCCGAGCAAAATGCGTACGATCCTCTACATTGATATCCCTTTAGCATAAGGCATGGAACCATCATCCTTATATAGCTAAATGTTTACTTGATCTCTTAGTGACACTGATTATATTCGAGCAAATGATAACAGTTACCATTTCTCGGGCACGGCCATGCACTTCTCAGTTCACAATCAAGTGGGCAAGATATCATCTCTCATTTAAGAGAGACTTGTAGTCTCATCACTTCACCTACATACCTTAGCGTGACTCATATTGTACCCAATCATACCCGTACTTGGCAACCTGTTACGGCCCCGTTAGGCGTATATCAAAGCACACTACAATTCACCTACGACTATGCAGTGATTTCTGGTCTAAGGATCCTCGTACGAGTACTCCTCAAAAGAATCACTCATGATCTAAAAGTCCATTGAGTGTTTCTTTTGGCGGATCGATTTCATGAAATTAAATATGCACAAGAATATTATTATCATGAAATTAACTCATTTGATAAATTATCAAACAGATGACAAATGTCTAAATTACATAAATAGCCTTCAAAAGGGCATACACCAACAATCTCCCACTTGCCCTTTGAAGGGCTATGTCCTAAACATTTTAAGACCAAACTCTGTTACATGTCTCTCAAACTTTGACTGTGGTAGAGCTTTTGTGAGAGGATCTGCTACATTGTCGCCTGATCCTATTTTTAACACTTTCACATCTCATCGACCGATGATCTCTTAGATAAGGTGAAACCTTCTGAGTATGTGTTTGGTTTTCTTGTGTGACCGAGGCTCCTTAGCTTGTGCGATGGCCCCGTTGCTATCACAAAATAGTTCTATCAGATCTTGGATACTTGGTATCACTCCGATGTCCGATACGAACTTCCTCAACCAAATAGCTTCCTTTGCAGCATCTGATGCAGCAATGTACTCAGATTCTGTTGTAGAGTCGGTTGTGGTATCTTACTTTGAGCTTTTCCAACTCACTGCATCGCCATTCAGGCTAAACACATAACCTGACTGTGACTTCATGTCATCTTGATCTATTTGGAAAGCAGCATTGGCGTAACCTTGAATGATGAGCTGTTCTTGTCCTCCATACACTAGCACCAATCCTTTAATTCTTCTTAAGTACTTTAGGATCAATGAGCCATTCCTGGATCTTGTTGATATCTGCTAGTCATGCTTAGTGCATGTGCGACATCCGGACGGGTGCACAATATGGCATACATTATAGATCCTATAGTCGAAGCATGTGGGACTCTACTCATTAGGTATCCCTCTCCCCCTCGGTTGAACCTACACCCACAGCCAAAAGGGTTCACTCTCCGTCGATCCCCTGCCTTTCTTCATCACCTACTCATCTCCGAGCCCCTTTTCCTCCATGTTCCTAAAACAATCCTCTTTTACATGTCCAAACCTACCACATCCATAAAAAAAAGCCGGCATACTTTTGTATTCTACCCTCTGATCCTCCCCATTCAGTTCAAACACCAGACATATAGGCTTAGATAAATCCAGCCGTATGCTTACCTCGCATCCATGACGCGGTCTGATGATCAATCTTAAGTACTTGTCCAACCACCTCACCCAATCTTTTGAAGGCATGCGGATCATATAGATGAACAGGCAGACCCGGAAGGCGAATCCATACCACCATAGATGATACCTGATTCGCCAACGATTTAAAGCTTGCGGTCCACTATTCCACATGGAGATAGTGACCCATAACTACGTACGGACCCCAGTTAAAACATTGATAACATCAGCTTCATTTTTCAGGTGCACCAAAAAATAATCATTCTCTAAGTCCATCAACTCGCAACCCGTCATGCACGGCCACAAGCTTAAGAGTTTATGATATAAACTGGCAAAAGAAATCGCTCGCCCCATTACCTTCACAACCAGTGAGTGTTGTCAAGCCACCATCAAACGCTTTTGAAAAGAATCTGACACCACAACTGAAGGTTTTGGCTTGCTCAAATCCACTATAATTGCATAATCCTCGACCGGATCATGCCCACCCAACCCACCTTCTGCTGCAAAAACCTTCTCCAAATCCACATGGGGCCTTGATCGACTCAGAGCGTCCCGAAAGCTAGTACCACCGCTCGTTTTATTCACTGTCCCCACCCTAGGGGACGGACCAACTGTTTCCTTCTGCGACAGATTTTTGACCTCATCCGCTCTCCGACGGTTGGAGAACCAGCCATCCACTCCTTTCACAATCACCTCCAATTGGCTGGGAGGGATTTGGCATGTGTTAGCGTTGGGTGGTTCCTCCGCCGCTGCAGCTGGCCCGCCGTCCTCAACCATGGCAGTAGGGCAAACGTGAGAATCTTCCTGATTTTTCGGAGCACCGTTGGACTTTTTTTAATTTTTTTACAAACTATATTTTCTTTATACTTAAATTAATTTTTAAAACATCAAAATATTAATTTAGAATTTTTTTGTCATGTACTAATTTAGAATGTTTAGTGTTGAAATAGTTTAAGAAGTAATTTTATGCACGTTTACAGCAATTTAGCATAATTTCCTCCTCCTTAATTTATGCTTTTGTGAAAAAAAAATTAAAGTATAATTTTATGTTTGGGTTATCATTACTTGATTTTCATTCTCAATCTTTTATTTTTTCAAAAAAAATCCAATTGATACCAAAATTAAATGCAACTCCATATCAAGTACAGTGAATTTTATTTCCATATCAACTCGACAATTACCGCAAATTATATGGTACCCTAAGGCATATACCATTATGCCCCTATTTATTTTTTAGGTAAATTTTTAATAAATTTAATATTTTTTAGAAACTTTTCTCAAGATTCATTCACTCTCCACATATTATTGTGTGTTGCACAAACTCTTTCATAATTATGGTTAATCTTTATTGATTGAAAGATAATTATATTACCTAAAATTTAATATTCTTGCATTAAATAAGGGAAACATAAATATGTTGAAGATTTTGTTCTATATTTAAGATATCAATTAACATATTATAACTATATAAACTTTCTTTTATTAAAAGATGCTTATAGTGTTTATCGATGATGAGCTTGAATTTCTTAATCATATTTCGTGCTAATTTAGGTCGATTAGGATGTATGGCGGAGTCTAATGGGCTGTTTTGGCACTTGTAGGGGGGAGTTTCATTTGGAGGAGAACATGTTATTTTGGATGAAATTTGAAAGAATTGGAAGTTGTGTGAAAGAAAGGCGAGTTGGACCGAAATGAAGACAAAGAAAATTGAGCTTTTATTAAGACCTAGAATTCAATTATGTTATAAGAGATTTTCTTAATTAATTAGCAGGTGGGCTTTAATTATTTATTGTGGGGTTTTTATTTGGCAACAAAAGTTTGTGGACCTAGGACTAGAGAAGGTTGCTTCATTAGGTTTGGCTATAGCTTTCAGCACCTGAATTGCTATTTGTATAACAAAATTACTACTTGTATAACAAAAAATATCTAAAATACCCTTGGTATGAAAAAAAGAGCAATTTGTTGGTAAATTTGGGTAAAAAACGCTGCAAATTACGAAATTAAAGGGCAAAAAACATAAAATCGGTATGAAAATAAACTCAAAAAATGCTAAACCATCACGTTAGTATGGAACATAAACGTTAAAATGCAGCGTTTAAAGTATAAAAAAAATGCTAAAACGTAGCGAAACATGAGTCAAATAACGCTAAAACGTAGCGATGGGATGAGTCCCAAACGCTAAAGTGTAGCGAGAAATGATGTCTCCCTCGTTAAAATGTAGCGTTATTAACGTTACGGGTTAAAAAAACGATTGCGAATGAAAAATGCCGCAGAATCCATATTTTGGGCAGATCAAACGCAAGAACTTTAGAAAAAAAATGAAAAATGTTTACACAATTCGGTAGAAATTATCGAAATGGACGCGGGTGGTACTGAATCTTCCAGAGGTCATGGCGCGGGCAAATGTTCAATCTATATTCGGGTAAAAATTCCTTCAACATTTTAATCTTTTTTCAAATTGATTTCGCATATTTTTTGAACGCTGAATATGCTGAATATTAGTTAGAAAACGCTGTTGTTCAGCTTTTGGTTTGCTATGAAACGCTGAATTGTGATGTTTTAGGGGCTGTGCAACACTAATATGGTGCGTTTTGTTATGCTGTAAACGTTTTTTGGCCGAATTTCATAGGAACATAAACGCTGGTTTGAAGCGATTGGTGTTTCCGTTGCGTGAAAACGCATTGGATCTGCATTTGACTTGGAGTCAAACGTTGATAAGTAGCGTTTGACTCTAAGTCAAACGTTAAATTGTAGCATTTGACCATCGGTCAAACGCTACAAATTAATGTTTTATATGTATTTTTAGTATTTATGTAATATAAAATGTTTGTGTATTAATATATGTGAGTTAAATTTTTTTCTGGGACGAAAATTTTGAGGACTCACTTCGGTCAATAATTTGGTAGAGGTCAGCCCTTGGGTTTTGAGAAAAAATCTGGGGAGAATTCCTTCTTGGGGGATGCAATTTTGAGTGCGTAGCTTTGGGGACTTGAGCGGCTGCGCGGCGACTACATTTAGTACTCAGTTTACTCCTTTGCTTTGAATTGAATTCATGAAATACAATTTTTATATAATTTTTAGTATTTCAATTATGAGTAGGTAATTTTTTTAGTTTAGTCAAGGGAATTAAACCCTTTGGTGTTGATTTAATTATGAGATCGAATTATTTTTAATATCAATTTATTCATGGTTTTTTATTTATTCTCATGTTTTATCTTGCGGATTATTTGACACTGTTTGGATCGCTAGTAGCATGCAAACTTTCTTAGGTAGTCTAATTAACTCGAATATACGAGGTTCGGTATTTCTAAGAGTTCAATACAACTAATCACGTGATACATAGGTTAGCGTGTTGAAGAGAATAAATAATCAATTGTAATTGAACAAAGTTGCTTAATTGTAATTGAATTGGGTCCTTGACTATCATGATCTAGGTTTTAAGAGGTTCCAGAATTGGTCATTAATTATAGATGCAAATAACAGAGGTTCCTTAATTACTGGCTTAAATTAATATGACTGAATTGTTAGGTGATTCCAACAATGAAAACCAGTGTAACCATTAATTAATTGATAAATTCTTACATCGACGTGATACAATTCCTTTGACTAGAGGTTTTTTCCAAATTTGATTTAATAAATCTGTTTAATTTCCAGTCATTTATTTTAATTGAATTTTAGTTATTAATTTTAATTCAACCCCCCCTTTTGGTTACGTACTTTTAACTGAGTTGATTTCACTTCGGTGCTCCCTGCGGAGACGATCCTACTCGCTCTGTGCTACATAAAAAAAAAAAACTATATAGTAGATTTTATTTTTGATTGGTCTGACAACCCATCAATTGATTTTGATTTTATTTTCATAAAAAATAATGCCTGACGAACACTAATCTAATTATCTGAATTTTTCAAACGATAAAGCAGAAACAAATAGTGTTCATCAATTTTGAATATGATTTCATCAAAAACTATACTCTAACTCATTTAATAAATTACTGAACCCTAACATTCTATATAATAACTAAACCCTAACCCCTTTCGATGAAACAATGAACCCTAACATTATTTATAAATAATAAACCCTCATATTTTCGTTTAAAACCAATACCCTAACCCTTTTGATTAAAATCTAAACCCTAATTCTTAAATAACTAAACCCTAACCCCTAAAACCCTAAACCCTAATCCTAATCCCAAATCCTTAAACCTTAAACCCTAAATCCTAAACTTCAAAAGGTTAGAATTCAGTTATTCATCAAATGGGTTAGAAATTTAGTTATTATATAAATGGTTAGGGTTCAGTTATTCATCAAATGGGTTAGGTGTTTCATTAAAGGGGTTAGGGGTTAGTTATTATATAAAAGCTTATGGTTCAGTTATTCATCAAATAGGTTAAAGGTTTAGTTATTCTATATAAGGTTAGCATTCGGTTATTTATCAAATGGGTTAGGGGTTTTCATCAAATGGGTTAGGTTTTAGTTATTATATAAAAAGTTAGGGTTCAATTGTTCACCAAATAAACTAGGGGTTTAGTTATTATATAAATGGGTAGGGTTCGGTTGTTCATCAAATAGGTTAGAGGTTTAGTTATTATATATATGGTTAGGGTTCGATTATTCATTAAATGGGTTAGCTGTTTTCATCAAACGGGTTAGGATATCCATTAATTTTGAATATGATTTCAACAAAAACTATACCCTGACACATTTGATGAATAACTGAACCCTAACCTTCTATATAATAAATAAACCCTAACCCTTTTTGATGAAATACTGAACCCTAATATTTCATTAAAAAAATAAATCCTAAACCCCAAACCCTAAACCTATACCCTAACCCTTTTGATTAAAATCTAAACCCTTACCCTTTAATAACTAAACCCTAAACCCTAATCCATATGCCCTAAACCCTAAACTATAACCTAACCCTTTTGATTAAAATCTAAACCCTTACTCTTAAATAACTAAACCCTAACCCTTAAATAACTGAACCATAACCCCTAAAACCCTAATCCCTAATCCATAAACCCTAATCCCATATCCCTAAAACTTAAACCCTAAACCCTAAACTTCAAAGGTTAGGGTTCAGTTATTTATCAAATGAGTTAGGGGTTTGGTTATTGTATAAATAGTTAGGGTTCGGCTATTCATCAAATGGGTTAGGTGTTTTCATCAAATAGGTTAGGGTTAGGGGTTTTCATTAAATGAGTTAGGGTTTAGTTATTATATAAAAGGTTAAGGTTCAGTTATTCATCAAATCGATTAGGGGTTTAGTTACTATATAAATTGTCATGGTTCAGTTATTCATCAAATGTGTTAGGTGTTTTCATCAAATGAGTTATGGGTTAGTTATTATATAAAATGTTAGGGTTCGGTTATTCATCAAATAGGTGGGGGGTTTAGTTATTATATATAAGGTTAGGGTTCGTTATTCATCAAATGGGTTAGGGGTTTTCATCAAATGAATTAGGATTTAATAATTATATAATAATTATATAAAAGGTTAGGATTCAGTTATTCATCAAATGGGTTAGAAGTTTAGTTATTATATAAATTGTTAGGGTTTGGTTATTCATCAAATAGGTTAGGGGTTTAGTTATTATAAAATGGTTAGGATTGCGTTATTCATCAAATGGGTTTGGGGTTTAGTTATTATATAAAAGGTTATAGTTCGGTTATTCATCAAATGCGTTAGGAATTTTCGTCAAATGGGTTAGGGTTTAGTTATTATATAAAAGATTAAAATTGAATTATTCATCAAATGATTTATTCATCAAATGGGTTAGGGGTTTAATTATTATATATAATGTTAGGGTTCAGTTATTCATCAAATGGGTTATGGGTTATTATATAAAAGGTTAGGGTTCATTGTTTCATCAAATAGGTTAGGGTTTAGATTTTAATCGAAAAGGTTAGTGTTCAGTTTTTTAATCGAAAAGGTTAAGTTTCAGTGTTTCATCAAAAATGGTATTTCATAAAAAAAAGTTAGTGTTCAGTGTTTCATCAAAAAGGTTAGGGTTCAATTTTTTAATTGAAAATGTTAGGGTTCAGTGTTTCATAAAAAGTGTTAGGGTTTAGATTTTAATCGAATAGGTTAGGGTTCAAAATTTTAATCCAAAATGTTAGAGTTTGTGTATCATAAAAAATGTTAGGGTTTAGATTTTAATCAAAAAACTTAGGGTTCATCGTTCCATTCAAAATGTTAGGGTTTAGATTTTTAATTGAAAATGTTAGAGTTAATTTTTTTAATTGAAAATGTCATGGTTGAGATTTTCATAAAAAATGTCAAGGTTCAATTTTTTAATCGAAAAGGTTAGGATTCAGTGTTTCATCAAAAAGGTTAGGGTTCAGTGCTTCATAAAAAAGGTTAGGGTTCAGTTTTTTAATTGAAAATATTAGGGTTTAGCGTTTCATCAAAAAGGTTATGGTTTAGCGTGTCATCAAAAAGGTTAGGGTTTAGATTTCAATCGAAACTGTTAGGGTTTAGTTTTTTAATCGAAAATGTTAGGGTTCAGTGTTTCATAAAACATGTTAGTGTTCAGCTTTTTTAATTAAAAATGTAAGGGTTCAGCGTTTCATCAAGAATGTTAGGATTCAATTTTTTAATCGAAAATGTTAGGGTTCAGCGTTTTATTAAAAAAGTTAGAGGTCAGCGTTTCATCAAAAAGGTTAGTGGTTTAGATTTTTAATGGAAAATGTTAGGGTTCAGCGTTTCATAAAAAATATTAGGTTCAGATTTTTAACCGAAAATGGTAGGGTTCAACGTTTCATCAAAAAGTTTAGGGTTCAGTTTTTTAATCGAAAATGTTAGTGTTCAAGGTTATGGTGCAATTTTTTAATTGAAAGGTTGCGGTTCATCGTTTGATAAAAAATGTAGGGTTCAGTGTTTTATCAAAAAGATTAGGGTTCGGGTATTCATCAAATGCGTTATGGGTTTTCATCAAATAGGTTAGGGTTTAGTTATTATATAGAAGGTTAGGGTTCGATTATTTATCAAATGGGTTAGGTGTTTTCATAAAATGGGTTAGGGGTTAGTTATTATATAAAATGTTAGGGACACTTATTCATCAAATGAGTTAGGGGTTTGCTTATTATATATAAGGTTAGAGTTCGGTTATTCATCAAATAGGTTAGGGGTTTTCATCAAATGGGTTAGAGTTTAGTTAGTATATAAAAAGTTAGGGCTCAGTTATTCATCAAATAGTAAGGTTAGGGTTCGATTATTCATCAAATGGGTTAGGAGTTTTCATCAAATGCGTTAGCATTTAGTTATTATATCAAAGGTTATGGTTCTGTTATTCATCAAACGGATTGGGGGTTTAGTTATTACATAAATTGTTAAGGTTCAGTTATTCATCAAATGAGTTAGGGTTTAGTTATTATATAAAAGTTAGGTTCAATTATTCATCAAATGGGTAAGGGTTAGTTATTATATAAAATGTTAGGATTCAGTTATTCATCAAATGGGTTAGGAGTTTTCGTCAAATAGGTTAGGGGTTAGTTATTATATAAAAAGTTATAGTTCAGTTTTTTCATCAAATGAGTATGAGATTTTCATCAAATAGGTTAGGAGTTATTTATTATATAAAATATTAGATTTAATTATTTATCAAATGGGTTAGGGTTTTCATCAAATAGGTTAGAGTTTAGTTTTTTTTTTTTTTTTTAATTAACAGTCCATAAACATGGACAGATGGGCTTAACCCTTGCATTAGATTGAAAAGGATTACAAAAGCAGAGTGTCTGGCCTCATGCAATTTCTAGCCCTGTACAAAGGAACAAAAGAACGCCCGCCCAGCGTCAAAAAGGGGAAGGTTACTTCTATGAACTACACTGCTATTCTCCAGACTATCTGATTCATACATCACATCGCAAATGCATCCAAGGCCACCTGAGATAATCATCATCAGATTAGATGTCGAAAACTACATGGAACTCTTCATGTACAGCTTAAAAAGGAGCTTGGTAGCAGAGACAGTGGGGACTTCTTCACCAAAGGTGCCAAAAAATTATATTAAAGGAGCCGATGGAGCCACCATGTTCGAAAAGTAATGGTGCTGCATAAGTTGCAGCGGGCCTCTAAAATTGGTGATGTTTATGTTTTTTTGTAAAAGTAGAGAATGATTTTTTATATAAATTTTAAAATTGATTCGGTTATTTATGGATAGATTTTGGAATAATTTTTTTTTTAATTTTAAAGATTGATTTAGTTATTTTTTTTATAGATTTTGCTTCAATTTTTTTTATCATATTTTCATTATTTCCACAATTCAAATAGTGTGCACTCCACTCACTCAATTTTTACCTTTTTCTTTTTTTTTTTATTTAAGTTAAGGATAGGGTAGTATATACCAATTGGAAAATTACACATATACGAAAGGAATAAAAATGGCAATTCTCGCAAATTATAACTTTCATAAAATAAAAAATTCTATATTATGCAAATAAAATTATTTCTACTGAATATTGGTGGTAAATATGAAACACAAAATGATCACTAATCATTTTGTAATTCAAGAAAGATATTTTCTCTGATTTTTGTAGGTAAGAAATTTTGTTAGATGGTCATTTTAGATTTTTAATAGGGTTAATATCAAAAAAAAACCCTAACATTTACTTATAAATCAAACACACTTTTTACCTTTTAAAAATATCAAAAACCCCAATTTACTAATTAAACTTTATGAAATGACTAAAAAGTATACCATTCTAATAAAAGAAAAAGTCAAAATTTAAAAAATACTCCTGCGCCATTGGCTTTGTTCCTCATGGTTAGCCCTAACCTCTGTTTCACCCTCCTCCTCTCCCCCTTGGGAAAAACTACTCCAAACCCAACTGCTTGGATCCTCATCCTGCCTTCTTGATCCACTACTTCTACCGCACCGTCAATTCTTCTTCCACTGCGCGGAAAAACGCTGCTGGGTTTCCGGTTAGCATTGTCATGACCACTTTTTTTTCTTTTTTTTTTTTTTTGATGTTATGAAAGACAATTGAAGTTTCATCCATTCAAGATTCTACAATTATAAAAGGATCTTCTCTCCTGTAGGAATGGTGATCAGATCATTCTGTTTGCTAATAGAATAGGTCATGTCACAAACAAATGAGTCTTCCAATTGCAAAATAGAGGATATCTAACTTATTATGATAAGAGCAAACCATTCTGGATTCTGTTCTGGCTGTTCAATAGGCCCCAACTCTATCGCGGGGGATCATAAGCAATTCGGATCCATGTTTTAGAAAGACATTGCCTGCACTCTGGTGAGGATTGATTCCCAGGCCATCATTAGTGATGATGGCACTGGTTTGTGGAGGAACTTTGAATTTTTCCGCTGCGAATTTCAGAACATCAGTAAACGGGGCAGCTTCAGAAATGCTAAATACTTTGAAGGGAAGCTTTGGATCGGAAGTTAGAGTAACTTTGAAGGATACTTGACCACCGGCACTACCGCTCGCCATCGCTTCCGCCGCCTATGGAAGGAGATGAAATTTTGTGGGGGCGTGGAATTTGGTTCGGTTCTTTTGCCTTTCTTTTCAATCTCTTGAATGCTTATTTGCAGGTGAGATGGGTCTCTCATTACGCTGACTTGGAACAAGGGGAGGGTTGGAATAGGAAGTTGTTCTGGTGGCGATTCCCCGGCGGACTGGCGGTGCCCGCGGTTGGCATGAGGGTGAGCGTGAGATCGGATTATGTTTTATTAAGGATAAATTTGTCTAAAATATTTATATTTTAATTAAAAATATCAATATAATAATTATTTAGTTAGTTGGAGGGTCTTTGATATTTCTCAAACGTGAGGAGGGTGATTGATTAATAAGTAAAATTTAGGGGATTTTTTTATATTAATCCTTTTTAATATAATATATCTAAGGCTGCGGTAGAGTTAAAAAAATATAAAAAAATTATATTTAAAAAATTATAAATAATAATATCTTTTAAATTAAATAATAATTAATACCTTAACATGCTCATCATTTGTTTGAGGTTTCAAACTCATGTAGCATCACATGAGTGTAAACATTTCCAGGACTAATAATAGTCGAAGGAAAATTCCGATGATTCACCGCATCGGGGAATCCCTGCGTCTCAAAACTATACGCCGAATGAGGTTGATATACGTATCCATCTTTTCCGGTGACATTGATCACGAAATTAGCCGTGTAAAACTGCATGGCCGGAGCACTCGTCCATATCTTCATCCCAATTCCCGTCTTCTTACTATGCACTTTTACAGCCACCGACATCTCGTCGCCGCTGCCGCCACCACCGACCTTCCCTTCACAGTTACTCAGAACATAATTGATATCGTAACCGTTAGGAAAGAGTCCTTCTATCCGGCTTCCAATCATGTGGGTTTCCCGGAAATCGTACGCCGTGCCGTTGACTGATCTGATTTCTCCGGTGGGGATGAGCCGGTCGTTCACTGGGGTGAAGTCGGAAGCGAATATTTGAACGTGATCGGAGAGAACATTGCCGCTGTTATGGCCGCCGAGATTCCAGTAATTGTGGATGGCTAAATTCACCGGAGTGGCCTTGTTCAGAGCTTCTGCCGCCATTATAATGCTTAGCTTGTAGGGCTCCAGCAGAGCATAAGTGACCGTGACGAAGAGATTTCCGGGGAACCCTTCTTCACCGTCGTAACTGTAATAGCTAAAAACGATGAATGGATTCGATTCATCGTTCACGTACTCCATCACATCCCAATTAACGAAGCTCAATCCTATACTTCCACCTTAATTTATTCGAACAAGAATTCATTAAAAATTAAATACATAAAATTAACAAATTTATCCTAGTTAAGCCACAGAGAAAATGCTATAGAAGAATAACCATGAATCGTGTTGGGTTTTTCATTGGGATCGAGTTTATATTGGACGCCATTGAGGTAGAATTTAGCACCACCGATCCGATTTGCAACCCGGCCAAGCATAGCTCCAAAGTATCTTGTATCATTCTAAGGAAAAACATGAGCAGTTTACAAATTTTTCATGGATATTCCAAGGAAATTAAAACAACTTTCTTTATGTTTTTTTGTAAGATTTAAGGATGTTTCTACAAATTAAATATAAGGTTGTTTCTAATTATTAAGGATCAAGAATGGAACTCACCAAATAATCCTTAATGCAGTCGTACCCAAGAACAACATCTACCGTGTTTCCTGATCAAACAAAAAACTATGCATATTAGTACTTGAATCTAGATTTAATTGTTACTAGTAATTCTATAGAAAATTGTCTGAAATAAGATATAATTTTTTATTTTTAAAGTGATAATTTTTAAAAAAAATTATTATTCTTTCCACAAAGTGAAAAGAGTAGAATTCATAAAGCACATGACGGCAGTACACAGTGGCGAGAGAGAGCGCTCGTCCCCCAAAACCGTTAGAATTTTCCTAGTAAAATTATTCCGACCGAGTTGCGACTGATGTCCGCATTTCATTCTGCTGTAATTCCGTCCTTCGAAAATTTAAAGCGTACATTTTCCCTGATAAATCATGATGATAGATACATGAAAATGAATAAGTGAAACGCACCGTTTTGGTCAGGGAGAAGCACGGAGATGATTCGAGCCCCGAAATTGGTGACCTTAAGCTCAAAATCCCCTCTTTTGAGGTTATAAATCCCAATCTCATGACCGTTATGCCCTTTGACGGAATTAGCGACAAAAGCAACCGTGACAATCAGACATACAGCAAACAAAGAAAAGTTGGACATTTTCAACTTCATGAAGAACTAGCTGGTTAGCTTCGAGGAAGAATGGATATATTTAGGAATTTGCATGGAAATGGCTTTATATAGATCGAGTTGCCGATTCCTAAGCTAGTTTCACAACCGGCCGGCGGCAATTAATTAAATAAATATTATTATTATTTATGGTTGCTCTTTTATTAGTTATCGCCCATTCTTTCTAAAATTGTCCCCCTTTAATTAGGTCCAAAAGGGAATGGATAAGAAATTTGAAGGAGGGGTAGAGATTTGGTTAAAGTACAATTTTAGATAGAAAGGGCGATGAATAATAAAAATGACAAAATTTACTTTTGGTCCTTTAATTATAACCTCATCCAAACTTAGTCCCCAAGAATTTGTATGTTTCAAAATTAGTCATTTCCTTTATATTTTAAATCTCTTCTTACTTATCGCCCCTTCTTTTCTTATTTTGCATCACTCTTTTCAAAATTGTCCTTATTTTCTTATTTATCGCCTGCTTTTTTTATTCACCGTTTCCTATTCTCCGTATGTCCTTTTGTCCTCGCCGCCAGACAGCTGATATCTCGCGCAGTCGATCTCATCACCGTCGTCGCTTATTCTTCTTCTCTCTATCTCCCGATCGGGTGATGAGCGCCCTCAAAATTCTGATCGGGAGATAAGGAAAAGAAAAAGAAGCGGCAATGGTGATGAGATCGGCGGCGGAATATTTGCGGTGAAGACGGGAGTCTGGCGGCGGAGCCCGACAGTGAAGATGGGGAGTCTGATCGGCGGCGGAATATTTGCAAGGAAAGAATGACGGGCAAAGAATATAAGACAATGAATAAAAAAAGTAGGGCGATAAATAAGAAAATAAAGAGAATTTTGAAAACAATGATGAAATTTTTTTTAAACAAAAAAAAAAGCGATAAATAAGAAATTATTTAAAATATAAAGAAAAATGACTAATTTTGGAACATACCAACTCTTAGGACTAAATTTGGATAGGATTATAACTAAAGGATCGAAAATAGATTTTGTCCTAACAAAAAGGATGCTGTAAATAATAACTTAAATTACGCTAATTCCACGACCGGCCGGCGGCACATGAATTAAACTAACTGCTTGTACCCACCCTGTATTCATAATTTGCTGCTGCCTTTGTTTTTTTTCTTCGACAGCAAGATTTGATTTGGTTTATATTTTGCTACATATTCAATGATATGTTCTTTAAGTTATATTCAATGATTTGATTTAATTTATATTTTGGCGCCAGCATGATTCTTTAAGTTATATTCTTTGACTTAAGTTATATTCTTTGACGTAAACTGATAGATGTCAATAAGACAAATAAAAAATAAAGAATATTAACTTAATTTATTTATTTCCAAAAAAAAAAGAAAAACAAGGAGGTGGGGAAGATTTTTTAAAAATGTAAAAAAAGAAAATCTATTTAAAATTACATAAGAATATATATTTAGACAAAATACGACATATTATTTATAGTTTCAAATCAGAGAGTGAAACAAAAACTTATTATCTGGTGCATATTGTTGTTGAACTTTGTATTTCACAAATCTAATAGATATATGGTAACATTTTGTCCCACATTAGTATATAATTTTTTTAAAAAAATAAAGATATATTAATTTACTGAAAAATGTCCAACAACGATTGACAAAAGGAAAATACAGCCAAAGAAATACAACTTACAAGTATAAACGTTATTGTTGTTGTGTTTACTACAGATAAACTTATATAGATCTACCATATCAAACGGTGAATATACCATACCACGTGTCGAAATTTTAATCCCAATATTAGTATATAATTTTTTTAAAAAAATAAAGATATATTAATTTACTGAAAAATATCCAACAACGATTGACAAAAAGAAAATACAGCCAAAGAAATACAACTTACAAGTATAAACGTTATTGTTGTTGTGTTTACTACAGATAAACTTATATAGATCTACCATATCAAACGGTAAATATATCATACCACGTGTCGAAATTTTAATCCCAACAAGGATACATCACTAATTT
Organism: Knoxia roxburghii; assembly: GCA_030378225.1. Lineage (NCBI taxonomy): Eukaryota > Viridiplantae > Streptophyta > Magnoliopsida > Gentianales > Rubiaceae > Knoxia > Knoxia roxburghii. The sequence goes on along the minus strand of CM059420.1, from coordinate 4,971,122 downwards.
CTTGATAAAATTTCCAAACCATAAATCTAATACTTAGATCTATGATGACTGAATCTTCTTGGACCAAACTAGCGAACATCATCAACGCCGCTATCACGCTAACAAATTTCACCAACAAAATTGTCGTCATAACAACGAACACCATCAATAAAAACTCTACCAGTATATCTAAATCTACTGAAGGAATAATTCTCTACTAGTAGATCTGAATCTACTGAATGAACAATAAAATAAATATTGGGGTTAATCCTTTTATTGGATGAAGAAACTAAAAACAAGAAAACGAAAGTTTACTACAAATTTATTTCTCTCATCCTCCCATGATGAGAAGTTGGGAGAAGAAATATTTGTTTGAATGTGGAGTTTGGGAGAGAAGAGACGACATCTATGACAGATAAGAGTATACAATTTTTGAGTGAATTATATATAATTTATAGTATGATAAATTAGTAATAATTTGGGTTAATTATTTTTGTTAAATAGGTCAATTATTAATAAAATGAACTCCCAAAATTTTTCACTTGCAATAGAGAGAATATTAAGCTGCTCTAACGTGTGGTTTTAGACTTGTGTGATTTTTTATCCCTCATGAAATTAATGATATTTCTTTTATTTCAAAATATAAATAATTTTTTATATTAATCATGATAAAAAAATTATTTATTTTTTGCAATGGACGAGGAGTACAACGAAACATACAATTGTTGTTTAAGATCGTCAAATTGCAGTCTCATTTCCTTTAAAATAAATTTCGTCTGTACGCGTTATAGCCGAAAGGAATCAGAATTCCAAAACAGAACAGAAAAGAAAAACAAAAAAAAAAAAAACATCAGAATTCCAAAATTAAAATATTAATATAAATACTGTACGAATATATTCATCAAACGGAAAACAAGTGGCTGATTTCTATAATTTAATGGTTTCTTTACACAAATTTTAAAAGGGGAAAGAAACAAAATTGGCAGCTTTTCGATTTTGTATTTACTCTGAATAGAAATATATTATTGTCCGATAGAAAGTTTCTTCATCTCCCTCGAATAATTGCCCCGAATAATAATTAATTCGAACAAAAATTAATGAAATAAATTGCTTTGCCTCGTGTATCCACCATGCAGCAACAAAATTTTTTTTATTTTTTTTCATACATAGAAAGTTTCAGGTTTAAGAAGCACCTTATTTACAAAATTTGTTAATTTCTGCCATACTAATATTTTTATAGATAGAGGAGAGAAAGCATGCCAATTGGCTGAATATTTCCTAATTTAACCATTTTATTTTATCTGCTAGCCCATTATATCTTCTATGATATATTTGAAATGCACCTCCAATTACAGTGTAATCTTGGAGAAATTATACCATTTACCCAATGTTAAAATTGAATGTTACATCCACTTGTCATTATTAGTTTATTTTCAAATATAATAATATATATATATATATGGTATAGTTTCTTGAGTTCTCTGAGGACTGATATAGCATTTTTCTTCTTGTAGCCTCCTCATAAACTTTATTACCTCCTTGCTATTAGGGGGTGTAAATCGGCCGGTTTGGCCGGTTTGAAGGCCAAAGTACCGGCCAAACCAATAACTACGGTTTGACAAATTTTCAAACTAAGTCGGCCAAATAAATATGCCAAATCAAGTCGGCCAAACCATATTTAGACGGTTTGGTTCGGCCGGTTTGGACGGTTTCAAACAAATTTACGTTTTATTTCAAAAAAAAACAAGTACACACAAATACAATAACTGGAGCTTCTATATTTTGTAAAACATTAATGGAAACTATCATTTGAAAGTGGTAACTACCCAGCCAGTCAATGAAAATATATCCGAATATAGACTATCAAAAGGGGATTTATGGATCGTATCATAAAAATGAAAAATTATGTCCAATTTGAATCGATCTCAGGCGATCCTCCATTACTGCTACTTTGAGCAGTAATGACTAGGGATGACAGGATTCGAACCCGTGACATTTTGTACCCAAAACAAGACTTCACAAAAATAATTGATTTCTTTTATATTCTTTATCTGATATCTACTGTTGATCTGATGTCTAGTATTCGCTGATCTGATGTCTATATAATTCTGATGTGATCTCCCTTGTTAAGTATGTTTTAGTTCTAGTGTATGATTTCTTTTATATTCTTGATCTGATATCTATTGTCTGTTGATCTGATGTCAAGTATTAGCTGATCTGATGTCTATATAATTCTGATGTGATCTCCCTTGTTAAGTATATTTTAGTTCTACTGTATGATTTCTTTTATATTCTTGATCTGATATTTATTGTCTGTTGATCTGATGTCAAGTATTCGCTGATCTGATGTCTATATAATCTTGATGTGATCTCCCTTGTTAAGTATGTTTTAGTTCTACTGTATGATTTCTTTTATATTCTTGATCTGATATCTATTGTCTGTTGATCTGATGTCAAGTATTCGCTGATATTATGTCTATATAATCCTGATGTGATCTCCCTTGTTAAGTATGTTTTAATTCTACTGTATGATTTCTTTTATATTCTTGATCTGATATCTATTATCTGCTGATCTGATGTCAAGTATTCGCTGATCTAATGTCTATATAATCCTGATCTGATCTCCCTTGTTAAGTATGTTTTAGTTCTACTGTATGATTTCTTTTATATTCTTGATCTGATATCTATTGTCTGTTGATCTGATGTCATATATTCGCTGATCTGATGTCTATATAATCCTGATCTGATCTCCCTTGTTAAGTATGTTTTAGTTCTACTGTATGATTTCTTTTATATTCTTGATCTGATATATATAGTCTTTTGATCTAATGTCAAGTATTCGCTGATCTGATGTCTATATAATCCTGATGTGATCTCCCTTGTTAAGTATATTTTAGTTCTACTGTATGATTTCTTTTATATTCTTGATCTGATATCTATAGTCTTTTGATCTGATATCTAGTATTCGCTGATCTGATGTCTATATAATCCTGATTTGATCTCCCTTGTTAAGTATGTTTTAGTTCTACTGTATGATTTCTTTTATATTCTTGATCTGATATCTATAGTCTGTTGACAGAAAGGAAGGAATTAATTAAATATATTTATTATATATATTAAATTAAAAACGACCGGTCCGGCCGAAGTGGCCGATTTTATTATTGAAACCATCGGCCGAACCATATCTATCGATTTGAAAATTTTTAAACTGATCGAACCGTATATATATTTTGAGACCGGCCAAACCGATAAAACTTGACTAGTTTGGCCGGTTTGGTCAGTTTCGGCCAAACCACTTTCACCCCTACTTGCTATCCATTCTAAATAATTGTTTTTTCCCTAGAAATCAAACATGCTCTTCGAAAAGCAACCCTGTATATTTCATTTCATATCTCATCGCCCATATATAATAAGTTTGATTCATTCATTGGTAGTTACCGAATCTCATTTATGTTTGTTCTAAATTGATTCCTAAAGTAGCTTTCCTAAATTCAGGATTTAATCAATGTTGTCAAATTTGAACTGGGCAATTTCTAGCTCAAAGTCCAATTTCATTCATAAGTTAAATTTTATAAAACAGTAATCACTCGAATGCGCACTCAAAACTAATGAATTCTTATAGAAGAAAATCCTTAATTAAGAACAGGATTATGCGTAAAGATGATGTAGGTTTCTGGAAAGAGCGTTCGCAGCTGATTGAGCAAATAGTCGATGAAACACTTTGATTTAGTAGATAGGAGATCTGTTCTGAACGACAAAACACGTCAAATACCGAGAGACATATTCATATAAAATCCCTTAGTTATTTATATCACTCTCACCTAATTAAAATTTTCATATTACATATATAAGTACATGAAATTCGGCATACTTCTATAAACACATCTGTCAGAGATTTTGCCACTAGCCAGCTCTAGGGGCAAAGCGTATAGTATGGCGAGGGAGAGCGTCCACCTCTGGAACCGATTGAAATTTTTTATAGTAGGGTTATTTTGGTCATACTCCGGTCGATATCCGCCTTCTATGCCATTGCAATTTCGCCTCTCGAAAATTTAAAATATGCGTCCTGACCAGCTCACTCACAATGACCATAGTAAGGATAAGGACGCTGTATTTTTTTGTAAATCTATATTTTTCAGGGCTGGATCTTACATGCATGGAATAATCCATCCGCCTGTTGGCTGCTTACAGTTGCATCAACCTGAAACGTGACAGAAGTGGGGTTTTACTGTCGTCTAGGCCTTCAGTGTAACGCTGCGAGACATACTCTTTAACAGTGGTTGCTCTGTAGAGCGGTGGATTTTCCTCTGATAGCAACTCCTTGATTGGTTCATACACCCTCTGTTTACTGTCTTCTTGGTCCAGATGTGTGCGGAAGAAACTCGCCACTGAAATTCTTGGCCCGATATTTTTGGCCACCACTCTGTGGTACACGCTTTTGAACTTGTCGTTGCTGATCAACTGCATTTTGAAAAATGATATATATAGTTCTTCAGGGAAGTGGGATTTTGAACCAAAACCCAGAAAATTCAGACAGATCAGTGTTGAATTCATGAGATGTTTTAAAGGAAAAAAGAGAAAGAAAATCATAAAGATGGAAGTGGTACATAACCCCATGTGGGATTTGCTTTTCAAAAGTATAATATAAGAACTCGCCTGTAAAAGGTCAGCAATGTTTACAATTAAAGCTCCAGGGATGTAGGGAACATCAATCCAGCGATTTTCATGGAGGACCTGGAGGCCACCGATTTGGTCCTGTAAAACTAAAGTTAAGAAGCCTGCATCTGTGTGGCCACGAAGGCCTAAAGTCTTGTTTGGTTCAGGACAGGCAGGGTAATAGTGACTTAGAATCAAGAGCCCCTCGTTGCAACCCATATTATTCAGGTGGTTTGAGTTCAGACCAAGAGCTTCAGACAGCAACTCGAGCATGGAGTTCCCCAAATTTTTTACGCATTCCGCGAACTCAATCATAATGTCCCTGCATATTGAAACAGAATAATTCTTATGCATTCCCCAAACTACCTTAAACCTTGTTCAGAATCTTAGAATCAGAACAGTAGCCCTAATAAAAACCCAAGATCTCACAATCTCCCAGATAACCTGTAAATTTCCAAAGCCTCATTCATAATTATTGATGAAGTATTCATATTATAGAATAACATTATCAATTTATCTTAATTTATGCTAATAACCTTAAACATCTCACGACAGACTCTCTATAATCAAATTACCCAATGCATTCAAATTTCTAACTTCAGATTTCATACTACCAAATGGAAAAGTTGCTAAAATTTGTGTCATTTAGTACCTGCATATTTGGGGAAATTCTTCAGGCTGAGGGGGATCAGGGGCCATAATAACATAAATTGTATCCCTCCAGGAAGCAGCCGATGCTTGGTACAGATCAAAATTGGAGTTGAATATTACTTTTTTCTTTAACTCCCGGCTGTAGTACTGTTGCTTCACCTCAGAATCCTGCTCGTGAAACAGGCGCGCCCCCTCAATCATTTTCTCCAGCACACTTTCCGGGATACCATGATTCACAATCTGGAAGAATCCCCAATTTTCAGAAGCATTCTTTATCTGGGCAATCACCTGGGCTCGGGTGGCTGCATCTTTTGCTAGTCCCTGAAGGTTTATCACCGGAATACTGAGGTGAGGCGGGCCTGATGAAATTGATTCTATTGTGGGTTCTTCTTCTAGATCCTCATGCACAAATATTTGTGGGATTCTTGTGATTCCGGCATCTAATAGCCCTTTTACCCCGGTTTTCCGATCGTCGAAGGCTTGAATCTCACGTTTCCTATCACACTCAGGCACGGTTTCGTCCTGGGTAGATGATGCCACCATTTTTCTTGGATTTAGGTGAATCTCATAACCTGTGGAGTATGCAAACGATCAATTTATTTATTTATGTGGACGGTGGGATGCTCAGTGTGTGTCGTAATGAAATTGAATTCTGTCTTGTAGTCAATAATTTGATAGCAAAAATGCATGGTATGTGATACGATCCAGATGTCCTCACTCAAACTTAAATATGCGTGTCAAGAAGAGCCCAACCATGAAGCTTACATACTTGGGACAAATCATAAGCATCAAGCCCAATTTGAAAGCATGAGATCAAGTTCAAAAGCAATTGGGCCACACAAGTTTGAAGAGTCCATTAAGGAAACTTGTTTGGGCAAGACAAAAATAATAAAACTCAACAAGTTCACAAAGGACTTGTTCAAAGTTCCTTGGATCATTTTCAAAGGCCTTTACTTTATTTTCTTGCCAAGAATAATTTCATCCCACTCATTTTATTTGTAATTTGGCCATTGCTTATTTTATTGGCCTGAAATAAATTAGGCCTAAGTGTTAGGTCTTGTCTTAGTTAGGCCTTAATAAGAATATTAGTTGTATTAGGAGTAGGCCAAATAAATAAGGTGAAGCCCAGCCCACGAAGACATTGGAAGGCTACAAGAAACTTCTAGAAGATTCAATAAAGGAATAAGTAATCAGCCTTAATTCTTCAAAAAGAAAACAAGGCAGATTGAAGAATGATTAGGCAGATTGAAGGAAGATTAAGGATGATTGAAGATTCTATCATAAATGTAGGCTAGGGTTTTGTAACCTAAAGGCTCACTTCTACTCCTATAAATAGAGGAGAAGTTCAACCTTTGTAGGCATGATTTGAATAGAAGAAATTGAGTTCTCTCATTTTGAATCATCCCTCTTAGCATTTATCAAAAGCTAGGGTAGTTAGCTTTTGTGGTTGCCTCCTTAGGCTCTTCCTTTCGAAGGCCTCATCCCACTACCACCATATTTTCACACTTTGAGAATAGCACTAGATTAGGGACCTTGATCCTTCATACAATACTTTGCTATCATCCAAATCCGAGCCTCCATATAAGCCTTCATACAAACAAACCTCTGCCGGATTTTGATAGTTTGGAAGGATCACAACATTTGGTATCAGAGCCAAAGTGCTGCTCTCAAAGGTAAGAGTTGTTGTAACACCTTGTGGAAGGAATGATCCTTCTCCTTCTCCAAGTTGTTACAATCAACATTCTAAAATCGAAAAGGTTGAAGAAATCGGTTCTATAGCCGAATTTTCTCACCTTTGAATTCGAGAAATTCTCTTATTTCAATTTTGTTCATATTGTTCATTTTAATTCTTATTATTAATTTTTGTCATTTTTTTTCTTGTTCATAATTGTTATGATCTGTCTCCTTTCATTGGCAAAGTTTGAAGAGATCGGATCTACTATATCCGTTTCTCTCACTTTGATCCAAATATCAAATTTCTTGTGTATATCATAAATTTATTTTATTATTATTGTTCTTACTTTGTCGATTGATCTTACTTTGTGTATATCATAATTTTGGCAAGTAATTCCATTGGTTAAGAAAAGAATAAAATGGGCAACATACTTGTGCAAATTAATTTTGGAATAAATCTGAACTTTTAGTATAAATTATCATTCCTTTTTTGTGATTATCTATTTTCCTTCTTCGTGTGATTATCTTTCCATCCACACCTAGTTTAATAAAAAAAAAAAAAAGTTAATCATTGAAAAGGGAAAATTCGTTGGTTTTAAGTCACCTAGTATGACTAAAGTTGAATTTGGTGATTTCTTTCCAAAAAAAGTTAGTAACACTTTGAGATTATTTGTTATCGTACCTATTCTGTGATCGTGTTACTACCATAAAACTCCCTAATTGTGGTATGTCTTACTTGAATTAAACTTTTGAATAATTTTTTTTGTATTTCTACTAACTTTTTCCTTTGGTTTTTGTATAACTTGTTTAAACCACCTAAGATAGGGTAGGGTTGCACTTGAAAAAAGTGTCTCCTTAAAAAAGTGTAAAGGCCAAAGGCTAAAAAAAAAAAAAAAAAAAAAAAAAACACATAAGCGCTCAAATAGATTTTGTGCAAAGGTCAAAGGCCAAGAAAAGAGCATATAAGCACTTAAACAACTTTTGTGCGGCTCAAAATTTAAAAGGAGTTCTTGTGCAAAGTAAAAGAAAACCCTTAGGTGAAAGTGTAAGCTTGCTTATACTCTAACCAAAGGAGAAGTTTTTCGGAAGTACCTAAGAGGTTGTTCAAAGGGTTTTCAACATTAGGCGCCATATTAGAAAAGAGATAATAATGGGAAATAACAAGGGCCATAGAGTCTTGGTATTATAACTCATTTTTCTCCTAACTTTGCAGATTGATAACCAAACAACCAAGGAAGTACCAAGAGGCTTAAGGCCAACAAGTTTTCCTCAAAGCTAGGCCATAAAATCATAACACTAAGCACTCACGAAAGCACAAGCATTCATAAGTGTTGTTTTATTTTTTTTAATTTTTTTCTTCTCTCTTTTATCTTTACTCTGCACCTATTTCCTTTACCTATGTCTTACCTCAACCTAAGATTCTTTGTGCATATTTCTGAGTAGTTGAAAATTTTGAGAATATTTTTTTTACTTTTTACTTAAGATTAGGTGTGATCTAACCCTAAGGGAGAAAATCTTCTTTCTACCCAAATCTTTTTGTCTCCTTGATAGCAATGGATTCTAATGAGCAAGAAAGGATTCTAAGGTCAGCGCTCAGAGAAAGGTTTAAAGGGTATGATAGCAAGCTAGCTCACCTGCGAGCCCAGCTAGGCCACTTGAGGAACCAAAGACAAAAAAACCCTACCCTAAGAATCCCAACATCCAATGAGCATCTTCCTCTGGCTAAGCAAGAAGAGATACATTCTCCTCATGGTGCACGACTCACCTCATTGTCCACGCACCAATATTCGAGAAATAAGGTAAACCCTTCCACTTGTGATGAAATTAAAAGAGTACTTCACTCTCAAGGCAAGTTGGAAGAAGATGTTGAGCAAGGAACTAATACTTTTCATACAAAAGGTAAAGTGGGGAAGGCTATTTGCTTGATTAATATTGATAGTGGTAGTTGGACAAACATTGCTTCTAATTACCTTGTAGATAATTTGAATCTTGCTACTTTTCCTCATCCCAAACCTTACACGTTGACATGGCTCAACAATTTAGGTGAAGTTGTTATTGAAAGACAATGTAAGTTATCATTCTCTATAGGTAGGTACCAAGGAGAAGTGATGTGTGATGTAGCTCCCATGGATGCCGCACACATTATCCTAGGCCAACCATGGATGCGTGACAACGAAGCAAAGTATAATGGCTTCACCAATAGGTATCAATTATGTTCTCATGGTCAGAAATTTGCACTTAATCCTCTTTCTAGGGAACAAGTGTCTCAAGCAAATAAAGAAATGCATGAAGCAAGAGAACGAAGGAAAATGATACAAGAAGAGAAAGAGAACAAAGATATACCTAAGCTAGCCAAGCTTACTCTCTTAAAAGAGGCCACGAGTTCCACTCCCATGATTCTGCCACTTCGGCAGAGTTTGAATAGCTTACCTAAAGTTCTAATATCCACACAAAAGTTAGTAAAATCTAAGATTAGTTCCATATATGATTCACTAACATGTTTTACTATTTTTGTGCAGGTTTTTAGAACTCAAGATTTGACAAGGACTAGAATGCCCATGGCATACATAGTGGAATTAAGTCCACACTTTGTCAAAGTAAAAGAGTTTGGAACTATGAATCGTCTCATAATTACTAATCCTTCGTCTTGTTTTGATGCAGGTTCTAAAGCTTTGAGGACAAAGCTTCGTAAAGAAGGGGAGGATGATACGATCCAGATGTCCTCACTCAAACTTAAATATGCGTGTCAAGAAGAGCCCAACCATGAAGCTTACATACTTGGGACAAATCATAAGCATCAAGCCCAATTTGAAAGCATGAGATCAAGTTCAAAAGCAATTGGGCCACACAAGTTTGAAGAGTCCATTAAGGAAACTTGTTTGGGCAAGACAAAAACAATAAAACTCAACAAGTTCACAAAGGACTTGTTCAAAGTTCCTTGGATCATTTTCAAAGGCCTTTACTTTATTTTCTTGCCAAGAATAATTTCATCCCACTCATTTTATTTGTAATTTGGCCATTGCTTATTTTATTGGCCTAAAATAAATTAGGCCTAAGTGTTATGTCTTGTCTTAGTTAGGCCTTAATAAGAATATTAGTTGTATTAGGAGTAGGCCAAATAAATAAGGTGAAGCCCAGCCCACGAAGACATTGGAAGGCTACAAGAAACTTCTAGAAGATTCAATAAAGGAATAAGTAATCAGCCTTAATTCTTCAAAAAGAAAACAAGGCAGATTGAAGAATGATTAGGCAGATTGAAGGAAGATTAAGGATGATTGAAGATTCTATCATAAATGTAGGCTAGGGTTTTGTAACCTAAAGGCTCACTCCTACTCCTATAAATAGAGGAGAAGTTCAACCTTTGTAGGCATGATTTGAATAGAAGAAATTGAGTTCTCTCATTTTGAATCATCCCTCTTAGCATTTATCAAAAGCTAGGGTAGTTAGCTTTTGTGGTTGCCTCCTTAGGCTCTTCCTTTCGAAGGCCTCATCCCACTACCACCATATTTTCACACTTTGAGAATAGCACTAGATTAGGGACCTTGATCCTTCATACAATACTTTGCTATCATCCAAATCCGAGCCTCCATATAAGCCTTCATACAAACAAACCTCTGCCGGATTTTGATAGTTTGGAAGGATCACAACAGTATGGGACATTGGTGAATTGTCAATCTGAGAAAAAGAATCTCTTAATTAATTAATTTCAACAAAAATAAAAAAAAAAAAATATTTCTTCTGCTTCATTTTGCAAGAATCACTACATTTTCACTCATTGTTGATGAATATTTCACGTTAACATTCTTTAGTATGTTCCTCCATCCCCTTTAACCGCCGATTCCACGAGTAGTGTCACTGCGCACGAACAGACAAAATATATTGTATCATTAAGAATAGGTATTTCTAGTAGTATATATGCAATAGAAATAACTTATTTAATATATTAACTTTCTGAATTTTTTTATTTTTTCCTAATTAATACTCTTCCATCATTTGTCAAAATAGTACATTGCACTATCATCCTAGCTATACAATATAACAATTGCACCAAACCGTCTTACAATATAACAACTCTTAAATTTGGTTACCTTAAAAATAAGGAATGAGTAAATAGCCTCTCTAGAAGACTTCTAGAGAAAGAAAATTTGGGAAATATTCACTAGAAATTATTAAGAGTTTTTTTTAGAGAATTATATATAGTTGTAACCCCTGTGATAAGTTTAGAAAAATGTTAGAACTTTTAAAACGTTTTGGAAAAGATCAGAACGATCTGGAACCGTTAGATGTACAAAATGTCTTTATGTCTGTGCCAAAATTGCACCACGCTACATGCCGCATCACGGATTTGTCAAGTAGGAATTTTTTTTTTCTTCCAAATTTAGAATTTTATGTGATTGTGTAATTGTATTTAATTTTGAATTTATGAAATGTTGAGAAGTTGGTGGATATCATTGATAATATTATCAGCCCGTTTGTCTGTGTTTCCCAAACTAGTTAATTGATCCAAAAATTTTGGATTAATTATAAAAAAAAAAAAAAAAAAGACGAACTTTTCTGCACAATTTTGTAACTTATGCGTTCTTAATCACTATTACCACTAGTCATTGAACAAATTCCAAACTAATCGATCTTCTACTGTACCATGATTAATCGTTTCCACCAAATTTACATCAACAACAAAGAAACAAACTTCAAGCAAACACATGCAAGTGCAAATAACGGAATTATTGGTAAAATAGTTTATGCAATAAACTTAGTATTATCATAGTATAAAGTTGACTTAACGATGTTTCGTCTTGAAAAAAGAAATTTTATAATTACTCCTTATCAAAGAGTGTGCAATATGAATTAGGAAGGCCCTGATGAAATGGGATATTCTAGTCCATGATCATCGGCCACCCGAAAGAATCCTGTTTTGCAAGTTGAATTTTAGAGCTTGAAATGCAGCAAAGCTGAAGTGCCATCGAGCCCTTTGGCTCGGTAGTAGTCTGTATATTCTTTCACTGTATTTTCTCGGTAATAACTCCTTGATTGGTCCGTAAAGCTTTCCAGTTGGCATTGTGATAATCAGGCTGCAATACACATCACAGAGAATTCGGTTTTCCGGGAAATGACAAATCACATTGATATCGACCGCCATATTGTAAGAGATGCCTACAAAGAAGGTTTTATTGTTCCCTTGCATGTTTTCTCTTCTGAGCCGTTAGCTGCTGTTTCTCACGCTGAAGATGGAGGTTCAGTTCATGCTTGCTTGCTGCATGAAGGTTCAGGACTGACATGTTGGAAGTCTGATCTAGAGGGGTTCACTAGCAGTGTGGAGGTACCAGTAGGAAGTTGCAATACTTCAGTGAATGAGGAAATCAAGCCAATGCAACTTGCAGCAAGTTTCAGTTAGTTATGCTAACTGGAGTTGGTTAGATTTAAAGGGACAAGTAGTTTATTCAAATTCATTCATTTTTTATAGAATTGTCATGTACATAGATCACGAGTTAGTCAAAATAATTTAATCTTTATTCAGACGATTGTACAACATGTGTATAAATACATTCTCAGCTGGAAATCAATACAACAGATTTACAGTTTTCCTACAAAGCTTCTAGAACATATTTCTTCTTCTTCTTCATTCTGCTTCGGTTTTCTCCTTGAGTTTTGTTCTTCATGTGTTTGATCTTTTGCTGAATTTGATTATGATGTGTTGAATTTGATCTCGATCATCTGAAATCTGACAATAACCCAAGCCATCACATATTTATTGGATTTTTATGTGCTTGTTTGGAAGTCAAAATTTCAAAATTCATCAGTAGCATTAAATTGATATGCTTGCATTTTTCTACATAATGATGGTCTCAGATCTTTAAAAAGAAAAAAAATGAAAATGAAATCCCATGTATAATGAGTCGGTTGATGATCTGCATAGGTTATGGTCTGCGTGCCATCTATTTAAGAGATTCTTTGTCTGAGATTGACAATTCACCAATACCATGCATTTTTGCTATCAAATTATTGAGAAAGAAGTGACAAAGACAGAATTCAATTTCATCACGACACACACTGAGCCTCACACCATCCACACAAATAAAGATGGTTGATCGTTTGCATACTCCACAGTTGATGAGATTCACCAAAATCCAAGAAAAATGATGGCATCATCTACCCAGAACGAAACCATGCCTGAGTGTGATCGGAAACGTGAGATTCAAGCCTTCGACGATCGGAAAACCGGGGTAAAAGGGCTATTAGATGCCGGAATCACAAGAATCCCACAAATATTTGTGCATGAGGATCTACAAGAAGAAGAACCCACAACAGAACCAATTTCATCAGGCCCGCCTCACCTCAGTATTCCGGTGATAAACCTTCAGGGACTAGCAAAAGATGCAGCCACCCGAGCCGAGGTAATTGCCCAGCTAAAGAGTGCTTCTGAAAATTGGGGATTCTTCCAGATTGTGAATCATGGTATCCCGGAAAGTGTGCTGGAGAAAATGATTGAGGGGGCGCGCCTGTTTCACGAGCAGGATTCTGAGGTGAAGCAGCAGTACTACAGCCGGGAGTTAAAGAAAAAAGTAATATTCAACTCCAATTTTGATCTGTACCAAGCATCGGCTGCTTCCTGGAGGGATACAATTTATTTTAATATGGCCCCTGATCCCCCTAAGCCTGAAGAATTTCCCCAAGTGTGCAGGTACTAAATCAGACAAATTTTCCCAACTTTGAATGCATTGGTAATTTGATTATAGAGAGTTTGTTCGTGAGATGTTTAAGGTTATTCGCATAAATTAAGATAAACTGATAATGTTATTCTAAAATATGAATGCTTCATCAATAATCAAGAATCAGGCTTTGGAAATTTACAGGTTATCTGGGAGATTGTGAGATCTTGGGTTTTTATTAGGGCTACTGTTGGATTTTCCTTCTGATTCTGAGATTCTAAACAAGGTTTAAGGTAGTTCGGGAGATGCATAAGAATTAACTCTGTTTGAATATTCAGGGACATTATGATTGAGTTCTCGGAATGCATAAAAAATTTGGGGAACTCCATGTTCGAGTTGCTGTCTGAAGCTCTTGGTCTTAACTCAAATCACCTGAATAATATGGGTTGTAACGATGGGCTCGTCATTCTAAGTCACTATTACCCTGCCTGTCCTGAACCAAACAAGACTCTAGGCCTTCGTGGCCACTCAGATGCAGCCTTCTTAACTCTACTTTTACAGGACCAAATCGGTGGCCTCCAGATCCTCCTTGAAAATCGCTGGATTGATGTTCCCTACATCCCTGGAGCTTTTATTGTAAACATTGGTGACCTTTTACAGGCCAGTTCTTATATTATACTTATGAAAACCAAATCCCACATAGGATTTGTCTCATTTTATGAATTCAACACTGATCTGTCTCAATTTTCTCTCAAATGCAGTTGATCAGCAACGACAAGTTCAAAAGTGTGTACCACAGAGTGGTGGCCAAAAATATCGGGCCAAGAATATCAGTGCCGAGTTTTTTCCGCACACATCCGGATCAAGAAGACAGTAAACAGAGGGTGTATGAACCAATCAAGGAGTTGCTATCAGATGAAAATCCACCACTCTACAGAGCAACCACTGTTAATGAGTTTGTCTCACAGCGTTACAGTGAAGGACTAACCCCACTTCTGTCACGTTTCAGGTTGATGCAAGTGTAAGCAGCCAGCTAATAGGCGGATGGATTATTCCGTCCATGCAAGATCCAACCCTGAAAAATATGGATTTACAAAAATACAGCAGTCTTTATCCCTACTATGATGATCATTGTGTGTAAGATGTATGAGCTGGCTAGTGGCAAAGTCTCTAAAAGATGTGTTTATAGAAGTATGCGGAACTTAATGTAATTATATGTAATATCAAAATTTTAGTTTAAGGGTGATATAAATAGTTAACTAAGGGATTACATTAGGAAGCAATTTAGAACAAACATAGATGAGATTCGGCAACTACCACCGGATCATCTGCCACCCCATAGAATCCTGTTTTGCAAGTTGAATTTTAGAGCTTGAAATGCAGCAAAGCAGAAGTGCCATCAAGTCCTTTGGCTCGGTAGTAGTCTGTATATTCTTTCACTGTAGTTTCTCGATATTTTGGTGGATTTTCTTCGGACAATAACTCCTTGATTGGTCCGTAAAGCTTCCCAGTTGGAACTGGACCTGTGTAGAAGAAGCTCGCCACTGAAATTCTCGGACCAGCACGGTTTGCCAGTACTCTATGTTCCACGCTTTTATACTTGTCATTGGTTATTAGCTGAAAATCACGAATCCCACCTTAACCAAAACAACAGTACTACTAGGAAAAAATGTTTACTGAAGATAATCGTGGAGAGCCCAACAAAAACAGCATAATAATTTGGTAACATTTATCAAGAAAAAGAGAATTTACCTGTAGGAGATCTCCAATGTTGATGACTAAAGCTCCAGGGGTGGGAGGAACATCAACCCATTGATTCTGATGAAGTACTTGGAGGCCACCTAAATGGTCTTGAAGAAGGACTGTGATGAAATCATTGTCTGAATGGTTTGTGGTGCCTACGGTAAGCTCTGGTTCTGGGCATTCCGGATAGTAATGGCAAATAGCAGCGAGCCCCTCTTCACAATCAAGCTCTTTGAGATAGCTCCGATGAAGTCCAAGACCCTCTGACAGCAACTCCAGCAACAAACTTCCCAAATTCATCACTTCCTTGCAGTAATCTATCAATATTTTGCTGCCAAAATTCAGGAAAATAGTCGTGAATCAGAAGGCTATGATCCATCAGGGTGCAAAAAAGACAATGGAAATTGAAGAACCTGAAAGCCTCAGGCAATTCTTCTGGTTCTGGGATATTAGGAGCCATGACACAGAAAATTGAATCCCTCCAGTTTGCTGCTGCTGCTTTGTACAGGTCAAAGTTGGAGTTGTAAACTACCCTTTTTGTAGAATCCCTTGTATACCATTGTTTCTTCAATTCGTTATCTTGCTCAAAGAATCTGCCAACACCTTGAATCATTGCCTCAAGAACACCGCCCTGAATCCCATGATTTATTATTTGGAAAAAACCCCATGTTTCTGCTGCATCTCTTACCTTATCAACTATCTCTTTGCGCCTGAATGGATTTGTATGAATACCGTCCAGGTCAATAATTGGAAACTTGATTGCTCCTTTGTCACCATTCGAACTCTGGCTTTCCAAGCTGCCCTTTTGGTGAATGAAGATCCGAGGCACTTTAGTGATTCCACCATCAATAAGACCTTTAACACCAGCTTTGGTTTCATCAAATGCTTTTACTTCACTCTTTCGATCATATTGAGGTTCCTCTGAAGCCGCCTCTGTTTCTTCTTCTTTCCTGGATGCTACCATTATTCTTCTCTTTTCTTTCCTTTTGGGCTTTCTGGGAAAGTGGCTGCTCTGGTTGTTCAACTATAATTACCTTCAAACTGCAATCCAGTACCCTTAGCTTTTGTTTGATGTTCTTGAGTGAGGCAGACGTGTCATCATAAGCTAGGAACCACATGTTGGTCCGAAAGTGCTACAATTTGGATGGGGCCAAATTGGGGGCGAATATCGCGAAATTCGACCGAAATAACCCCACTAAAAAAATTTTTGGCTATTTTAGGGGTGGCACCATCCGAAACCCTAGTGTAATTCCGTCCCTGCTTCCATTACTCCCTCGGTCCAAAAAAAAAAAAAATTATTCTTTTTATTTATATTTATTTGATTGTGTAGGTTTTTTAGACATTAAAAAAGATAAAATCTCTCAACTTACTCTTTTTAATTTAACAACAATTACTTATCATATCATTTTCACTTGACAGTAATTACCTACACAAATAAGTATACACAATAATTACAACATAACAGGTGAAAAATTTACTGCTATGCTTTTCACTTCAATATCTCCACAAGCAAGAACTATTTTTAATAATATCAGCCCAACTCAATTATTGATACTGTTTGTCTTTTTGCCTTAGTAAACAAGTCAATCATTCTGTAGTTGAAGCACTTGACTGCAAACAACAATCCAAAAAGATATACTCCCAAAAACAGGACTACAATTTTTGGGATTGAGGTAATGCTTAAGGTTTTTGACCATAATCTAGAGCCTGAAATGTGAGAGAGCAGAAGTTCCATCAAGCCCTTTGTTGTTAAAGTAGCTCAAATAATCTTTCACAGTAGTTGCCCTGTACTTTGCAGGATTGTCTTCACTCAGAACCTCTTCAATCGGTCCATACACCTTTGCAGTTGGCAATATGTCAAAGTTTCTGAAGAAGCATGCCAGGGATACTCTTGCTCCAACATCATTTGCCAAAACTCTGTGCTCTACACTGATAAATTTGTCATTTGATATGAGCTGAAAGCACGAGAAAACAGAAAGTCAGAACTCCACCATATATATCTGTCCATATTCTTAAGTCAGATTCTAAAACATGCCTGAAGAAGATCTCCAATGTTCACTGTAAAAGCTCCAGGCAGTGGTGAGACTCCAACCCACTGGTTTTCATGCAGAACTTGAAGCCCCCCGATGTGATCCTGTAGAAGCACGGTGAGGAAGCCCGGATCGGTGTGCTTGCTAGTGCCTAATGTCAGTTCTGGCTGAGGGCATGCAGGATAATAATGGCACAAAGCAGCAAGTCCCTCGCTACATCCGATGTTATTAAGGTAGTTTGGATCAAGTCCAAGAGCCTCTGATAGTAGTTCAAACAAAGTTGTTCCCAGTTTCTGTACTTCTTCTGAGAACTTTATCAAAATCTCTCTGCAACACAAAGGGAAAAACCTCAAATTCACAAAGCTAAAAGCTCTGATATTCATAACTAGTCCTGGAATGTTTTCATAAACTATTGGTTAGTTAAAACCTTCAAGCAATTTTGTTTCAAGGAAATATACCTGCAAGCCTGGGGCAATTCCTGTGGATTTGGTGGATCTGGAGCCATAACACAATAAATAGTATCCCTCCAATTAGCAGCTGGGGTACTAAATAGATCAAAATTGCTATTGTAGACAACCCTTCTCTTGACATCTCTTGTGTACCATTCTTTTCTAACCTCAAGATCTTGATCAAAGAACCTGTGAACTCCAGCTATCATTTCATCTAGAATATTATTGGGAATTCCATGATTCACCACCTGGAAAAAGCCCCATTTCTCGGATGCGTAGCGAACTTTGTTCACTATATCTCTGTGCAAGATTGGTCCTTTTCGAATGCCATCAAGATCTATCACTGGAAACTGATCATGCTGGAGCTCCATGGATTCCGATTCTTTCGCGATAATATCGTCAGACGGATGAATAAAGATTCTGGGCACTTTAGTTATACCTGAATCTGCAAGTCCTTTGACACCAGCCTTGGTATCATCAAAAGCATGGAGTTGTCTAGTTCGATCATAGTTTTTACTATCCTCCATTTTTAATCATAAAGATGAAGGTTCAGTTCAAGAGAGTATCAAGAAGTTTGTTAGTTCACGATAGCCCATGAATGATTCAACAAGTAATTAAGGCACAGAGGTAGGTGGGAATTTGAGTGATCATTGTCGCATCCCATTCATTAATAATGAAATTGAATATGCGGTTCTGATTCGGCCATGCATCGATGGAGACTCCAAGTGATTAAACAAACACGATGTCTAGAAATCAAAGATGGCATATATGCCAAAAATGAATAACTTTCTTGGTTGCTCTGACAAGGCCAGCATCATCACTGTAAACTACCGAATCAATTATTGAACAACATAATGACCTCAAGGTAAAAAGTGAAAATAAAAATAACATAATGACCTGAGTGAATCATATCCATTTTCAGATGATGAAACTCAGCAATCAGTACAAAAAATGAACCTTTTTATGACTATGATCCCACCAAGACGAACATTTCAACATTAAAGCCTGAAATCTGCCAAGGCAGGAGATCTTCCAAGTCCTTTGGCATTATAGTGAAGTGAATAGTCTCTCACTGTCGTCTCGCGATATACCGGTGGATTCTCTTCTGATAATAGCTCCTTAATCGGTCCATATATCTTTGAAAATGGTGCCAAGCCTGTGGTAAGAAAGCATGCAACTGAAACTCTTGGACCAACATGATTTGCCAATACTCTATGTTGACTGCTCTTGAACTTGTCATTTGATATCAGCTGTCATTTTACAAGGAAATCAGATCAGTTAGTTAGCATAAATCCCTGATTCCTGAATCCAGAGATTTGAAAAGAAGGGAATTCTGAAATTGGCCAAACCAGGTTACCAAATCAGAGTATATATTGATTCAGTTTTATGACTTGGGACTAATCTGAAAATACTATGATTCAACATCTTACAAATGTTCGCTATTGAACAAAATCATCAACAGAAACTTGCCTGTAAAAGATCTCCAACGTTGATTACCAGAGCCCCCGGCACAGGAGGAACATCAACCCATTGATTCTCATATAGAACTTGAAGTCCTCCTACATGATCCTGCAGTAGTACTGTGAGGAAATCATAGTCAGAATGTCTGGTAGCTCCCAAGGTAACTTCGGGTTCGGGACATGGAGGATAACAATGGTAAAGTACAGCAAGACCCTCTGAGCATCCCATATCATTTAAGTGACTTGGATTGAGCCCAAGTGCCTCAGAAAGTAGTTCAAATAGAGAACGAGCTAACTTCATCACATGTTCTGCATACTTCATCAAAATGTCTCTGCAATTGTACACCATATAAGGTGTCAGAAAATCAATCAAATCATATGGGCATCCAGCCCTGTTTCAGTATTACAAACAAGACTATTTTTTCGGGGACGGGGGAGTAATATAATACCTGCAAGCGTCAGGTAATTCATCTGGATTAGGAGGCCTTGGAGCCATATTCACATAGCTGGTATCCCTCCAATTAGCATGCGGGGCGCTATACAAATCAAAGTTGCTGTTATACACAACTGTCTTCGAACCATCCCTAGTATAGTACTGTTTCTTGATTTCATTATCTTGATCATAGAATCTCCTTGTTCCATCCAACATTTCATCCAAAATCTGAAGTGGGATGCTATGGTTGACTACCTGGAAGAAACCCGATTTCTCAGATGCACCTCTAACTATGTCAACCACCTGTTTTCGCCGAACTGGATCTCCATCAACTGCATCAAGGTCAACCACTGGAATACTATAGTCAACCTTAGTTGAATCAGATGAGTTGACACAGTTATCAGGCAGGCAATGGAAGATCCTGGGTACTTCAGTGATTCCTGCATCGGTAAGCCCTTTAACACCAGCTTTGGTTTCGTCAAAAGCCTTAATTTCACTGGTTCTGTCGTAATCCTGCTCACCTCCAGCTCCAGTTGCAGTAGCATGAACTTCAGATTGGCTGGCGGCCACCATTTTTCTTCTTTCTTTTCAGGCAAATTAGAGCTCAGAATGAGGACAATTCATGAAGAGGGCCACACCACAACCACAAATCTTTTTTCTGGTCACATCATGGTGGATTGATAAAATACACCCATACTCAGCACTACTAGAAAGCAACTGTGACTATAAAATACTCATTTAGCCAATTATCTAAGATGCACAAGTGTACAAACACACGCCATCATTCTGCTATACTTTGGGCGACATTTTTGACTTCGCCATTCTCTTAAAGTTTAAGAAAGTTAAAGGAAGTTAAAGATCAGTTTTTCATTGACCGGGTGATGGTTTATTTCGAGAAGACAGCAATATGTTAGTAATATTTAGAATGGTTGGTTCCAATTTCTTTGTGCGCTCATCTACCCAGCAAACGCAGACTTTAAATTTTTAAAATAAAATTACACGACATTAAGGATAGATATCGATCAAAATTTTGATCAGAATAATTCTATTATTAATAATTTTAACTATTTCGGGAGCCTCTCCCTTGTCGCCGTGCGGTGCCGTCCCTCCCACCATCCCCCAGCCCCCTAACGTGTGAATCTCACTCTTGTGTAAGAAATATCAAGAATTCTCAATTCTTCAATGACGAACAAACTGGTCAAACAGACAGGTGACGTGTCCTACAGGACTAAACCCATCAAACATAAGATACAAAGGCATAAAATCCTCCCTCATAGTTAGATGCTCGGGCTCCAAAAAAAATAAAAACATAGCAACGGCCAACCTTTCAAGATAGTTAGCTTTTCTGTTTTTGTACTTTTGCTTTTGGATTCAGCGGCTAAATTTCAGAATGATAATTTAATAACGTTGACGACGGCAAACCAATATATACTGTATGAATAAATCTATTCACTCGAAAACAAAAGTACGCAACTTAATGCACCCCAATAATGCGCAAACCTCTGAGAAACTGAAGCCAACAAAAACTGAGAAAGTGATAATAACGCTAACAGCTCCATGTGAACTCAAATTTTGTGAATTTCATCAGATGATGTTCATAAAATTCCAATCTCAAAAATAACCTAAAGGCCAAGATAAGGCGAAATGGGAAAAAAAAAAAAAGTTGAGTGTAGACAAAAGTAAGGCTGCAAAACTACATTCTAATCAAACGGTTTCGATCACCATTGAAGCTCGACAGCTTCATAACAGGTGTGTCTCATTCATCAACCAAAACTGGATTCCGGAAACCCTTCTCAAACTGTTTTTGTTTTGGGAGCCTTCTTCTTCAATGCTCTCCTGGGCATTGAGTTTTTCATGCCAATGAAGAAGAGCAATGCTCCCAGCAAAGCCAAGTTCTGACCAGAAATAAACATTTAGTCAGATGAAGCTTATTTTCCAGCTAGTATTTAGTACCAAAACTACCCCATTAACACCAATATTGACATAACAAGATTCATGGCTTCAAAACATGCAAATGACTAACCTCGGTAAACTTGACAAATAGTTGGGCAAACTCTTTCTTGTCAGTATCATAGTTGTAGAAATCATACAATATAGGAGTGGCAATTGCCTGATGCAAAAGCTGCAAGCAAAAAAGGACAATATTTGGTGAGAAGAACATAATTGCCCTTGAAAATGAAGTATTCAGAGCAAGTTCAGTTACAAACCAGGAGATAAGCTCCAAGAGAGCTGCCAAGGAGGAAGAAAAGGCTCCCAACGCCCTTCAGGACTATAGCACCCAAAACTAAGAATTTAACCTGTGGGCAAAAATTTTCCACATTAGTTAAGATCAAAAACCAAGAAACATTCTCATAGAACAAGAAACAATCTCAAATGATACTTACTTCTACATCAGGAAATTCAAGACCAGTTTGAGTAGTAAAATGCTTTGAGAAAGTTCTGAGCTTTGGAGTCAGAGTCTTTGCTGCAAGCCCACCATCAACACCGAATCCACTAAACCTGGAGAGACAAATGATAGCACAAAAAACATAGGCCATTATTGATCAATTTATGTATTACTTTTAAACAAATTATCGGGAAAAAAAACAGTAAATCAATGTTTAAAAAAAAATACAAAATCTAAACTGCACAGAACAATGTAATAGGAAATCTACAGATCAGATCACAACACTAAAGAAGGAAAAAAAAAAAATGCTCTTAGAAGCAAGACGAAAGCAGCAAGTGCAGATGGAAATTAACTCAAGAACAATTGATCTCTAAGCACCCAATTTTCACTAAAGGCATATAAAAACTAGCACGGTACAAGGACGAAAACTAAGCTGCAAGTTCAATAAAGCTCCTCGCAAAATCCCAAACTTTCAATTTTGAAGACTTCAAATGCTGAAAACCCAAAATATCTGGTGTTCTGAACTCACTTAACGAATAAAAAATTCTCCTTCAAGCATTTTCACTTCGATACAAAACCAAGACATCAAAAATCAGACCGAAAGTAACATATTTATATTTTGCCCTCTGAAAATGATACTAGTCTCAAATTCTACGTAAACTAACAAAAACCAGTAACCGTTTATTCTTCAAAGGGGAAAATCACCAAACTAGAACTTTAAACTCAGTTGCAATTTTTTTGGCACAACCTTTATGAGCAGATCCACTACAACGTCAGCGAAAATAACGAAGAATCGAACCACATGAAAACGAAAAGACAGAATTGCAAAAAGTTCAAAAACATCAATTTTGAAGTTCCCAAGTATGCAAAACTGTTGCTTTGCGTATGACGAAGGAAAAAACTGAAAAAAAAAATAGAAAGAAACAGAGCAGATCTGATAGAAAGAAAGGACTTGTCATTAAATAGAGAGAAAATTTTTACTCTTGGTAAGCGGCAAAGACGAAAATGGAGACGAAAAGAATCCTTCCCAGCAAAGAAATCAAAGCCATTGTTGTTTATGCTGCTACCGACAGCCTCCCCAAAATTTTTCCTCCCTGTCTCTCTCTCTCTCTAAACTGCAACTTTCTCTCTCTAGAAATGTGAGACGAAAAATGGACAGACCGAGGATTCAAATCCTAGTTTGTTTTGGAGGAATGGAATTTGTCTTGGACTCGACGTTGTCTTGACAGTCCGACTAGTTTTTTTTTATCTTTTTTATCGTGTTTCTAAAGCTGAGACCCGCAGGAGTCGTGGTTTCGTGTTCACGCTTTCTCTTTGTTTTGAATTTTTTTTACTGTGGATTATATTTTGGAAATTCCTCCAATTAAATTTTTATTTTGCCGCCTTTTTAACCTCGTTCCGCGTGTTCTATGCCTATATCCATTGTCTGATGCTAAAGTTCTTGCTAGGGAGGAATATGCAATGAAATTGCCAAGTGCGACAATTATTTTCAGTGCAAAATAAATAATATTAATTTTCATTTTATTTATTACAAAATGTCTTTTTTTTTCTTACTTCAAAACTATAATTTTATCATTAATAGGAATTACATCTCAATTATTAGACAAAATCACTAAAGCTAAAACTGTCATTTAATTATTATAAAATCAATAAATTTATGGTACGTTTTGACTACCGAAAAATCAAAATGAAACAATCTTCATTTGATTAATTGAATATTCATTAACGTAATTTGATTGTTTTTTTACTTGTTTGACATTTGTTTGATTTTTTTGTATTAAAAGATAATTATATATATATATATAATTATTCTAACAAATAATCAAATTATTCCAAATGAATTAACAAATAAATCTAGTGCTAGTATTAATCTGACTTTATTTTATTAAAAAAAATAACCATCAGAATCATTTATCGATTATTCCATTCTCATTCTCACGCGTCAAACTCACCTTAAACTCCTATCATTTCATCAATTCGAGGTTTGTCAACAAAAATATTTAAAGTAACTCAAATTTTCTTTGAATTATTTACATCCCACATCATATTTTAATAAATTGAAATTTTCATTTTTAGTATTGCAATAACTTGAAAATCAGGGTAATGAAAATTTCATACCATTATTTATTTATTGTGAGAGGGGCAGAGTTGGAATATAATGTGTCGGTCTGTTGCGGAGAACACGTCCTGCAACCAATCAAAATTCTACACGCATTGAAAAGTGATCGGAGCTTAATGACGTGGAAAACTTTTTGCTGAGTAGGAATCAGAATCTCTAGTAGGAAGAAGGCAACTCTTTAAATTAAAGATCTCCTATCAATTTTTACCAAACAATTACTTGAAGGGTAAGGCAATTTTTTACCATGAAGATTTCCCATTTACCAACAATCACATCAACTGTAGATTTTTTTTTTCATGTGGTAAAAATATTGACTTAATTTGTCCTATTATTTATGTAAGATATTTTAAGGAATGAGTAAATGTTTTTATAAAAAAATTTATAATTTTAATATCGGTTATTATAAAATATTTTTATAATTAAATAATTTTTATATTTTTTCTTTACAATAATAAGAAAAAGATTGCCCCGATGACAAGCAATTCTAAAGAACTTTTTTATGTTTATTTATTTATTTGTGTGCTTCACTTTATTCGTGGCAATAATTTATAGTAATGTCAGGGAATCACATGTTAACCCTATCACCCAAATGGGAGATGGGATGGCAAGGATCAGATCTTACAACTACTAATCCATCCTAAATTATTTCTCTCAATATTTGTAAAATAATACTAAGAAGGAATTTTCTTTAAAAAAGAAAAAAGACAGAAGGAATAATTAATAAGTACTATAGTATTCATGCGTTGTTCATCACAGATTCACAATAATAATCTGATTCATCTAATTTATAAAATGGTTTAAGTTATATTTATTCTTTTGTAATTTTATTTATTTATTTATCTATAAAGAAAAAAGACCGTATGTATCACTTCAAGACAGATTTCACAGAGACAAAAGGGGTTCATAGTGCTAGAAACTATGACTGACAATTGCTGACACGACACGATAACCCGATACGAACACGACACGAAAAAAAGCGGGTTAGGGTTGAGATTTTAGACACGTATAATAAACGGGTTGAGTTTGGGTCAATACGTTTAAATAGCGGGTCGGGTTTGGGTCCATACGACGGGCTGGCGGGTTGACACGTGAACTCGTTAAGAAAATATTTTTTTAAAAATTAAATTTTATAACCTTAATAATTAAGGAAACTTTCAAATTTTCAAATTAAAAATTCAACACGACTTCCTATGGTGATATTTTGTTATTTAAATTTTCTAATTGTAATTATCTTTGTATTTTATTTATTTTGATTGGATTGAATTGGATTTTGGTTGTATTAGGAAGAATTTAAATTGATGAAATTTAGGTTGATGTCATGTATAAGAATGTTATGGTTAAATTTAAATTGATAGATTTGAATTTGATAGATTCAAATTTTAGATGATGTTATTTTAAATAAACATGTATTGTTTTACTCTCATTGACAAATTCAGTCCCTTTTTTCTGTGGCTAAAACTTGGACCGAAAAATTACCTATCAACAATTAAATGGGTTACGCGTGTTAGGTTCGGATCGACACGATTATAAACAGGTCGGGTTAGGGTTGGAGTTTTCGATACGATTAATTAAATGGGTTAGGTTTGGATTGGGGGTTTCTCGACACGCCAACACGTCAACCCGAACACGATAACACGAACACGACACGAATTGCAACCCTAAAAACTGACTCAGTTCGAGTCCTAAGAGTTCGGTGAAGGGGTAAGCAAGTGAAAAATTTGTGTTTAAGAATGTAGTCTTTTATCGTAAAAATGTAGTCTCTCTAGTATATATTGCAGCCTCCCCCGGTCAAGGGTGGCTTTTGAGCTGATTTTGTATAGGGGCTGGTAGCATAAACAATGCCTCTGTGTAATCCTTTTAACGGAAGGGTTCAACCCACCGATCTTTGGTCCCTCGATTATAGACTATTTGTTAAAAAAAAAAAAAATTGCAATCTAAACTAATTTGTAACTATATATCATACATAAATTACGCCTGACGTCATGGTCAAACCAACACGAATCTTGTCCCGTGATTTCCTTAACCTCTTTCTCCCCATTCTTCCTTGAGAGCCATTGAACCTTGTAGTGAATTACTTACTGCTAATATTGAATCCTAACTAAAAATATTAATTTCATTAAATTTTTAATTTTACCCCTTTACTATATTTCTTAATTTATCATAATTTCTCTATATTTGTAGTATGTATAAATCAAATTTTATGAAATTTTATTTTGAATTTGACATTTTCTTTCACTTTAAAATTAATATCAATTATATTAGAACACAGTGACGTGATATTGAAGTTTATTATACAATACCTTTAACTTTCTGTAATTTTTACAAGGGTGTTAGATGCATGTTCGCAGGTGATCATTAACGTATATTTAGAACCTCTCTTCTTGTTCTTATTTGCCTTTTTTTTTTTTGTTAGCTCGTAGGATTAGATTTTAATGGTTTAAAAACTAAAAATTTATTTGTGTATTGGCTGAATTTGAGTAATTATATGTGCGTGCGACTATTTGTGCCAGTTTTTATGTGAGAAAGCAGGGGAATTTGTGAGAGGCCAATTGTGTGATGGTATTAGTTACTAAAACGGTCGCACAAGTTTGGACAAAAACATTTGATCTTGTGCTAAATTATTTTTGCGATCATTTTGATCTCGTGTACTAAATAGACAATTATGTTTATTACTTCTTTTCGGTAGTAGTTTGGTCCAATTCAAGAGTTGTGACTGTTGCGTTTTATTCGTTTAGCTATCGACAAGTTTTTACAGGTGTTTGCATGTATAATAAATCTTGTTGTGCAAATTTAAATACATAATATCAACTAAAAGCATCTCTAATCATATACTTAAAAATACAGTACAATTTACTTTAAAATACGATATTCTACAATAAATGCATTCCAACCCAATAACTCTATCTTCTACTTAAAAATAATTTTTTATTCAATCTTGTTTTTATAATGAGCCAAAACACATAAAGAGAAGTAAAATAGAGTAATAAAAAAAATTTTAAAACTGTTAGGACCCCATGAATAGGGATAGAGTTGCTTCTTCTCTTACTCTACATTTACAGTGAGAGAATAAGTCCCTCTAAAATGCAGTAACATTTAGAGTATGTATTGGAGAAATAGTATACTCTAAAATTGAGTAAAACTAGGTTTACAGTACCCATTAGAATACTCTAAATCATTAGATTCTTTAGATTCAAACTAAGAAATTGCAACTTATTTCAAACTAGATTAGTCATTGTAAGGATTTGCCATCAAACTTTATATCTTCTCATGCTACTGTATTTCTTGTTAAAGGTGATAAGGATAATCTACTTAGTAAAATTCATAGTTTACTTAGTGTAGAAGAGGATTCCAAAACCCATAGAGAAGCTATGCTCTAGAGATGTTACATCTTACCAAGGAGCAATGATGAAATGAATTCTATAATATTTAATAAAAACTTAAGTTCTTGATGATGTGTCATAAAGTTTGTTATAAGTGGATGTTGCATTTTGATACTTATGTAATTATATAGCTAAAATTTATTTTATAAGAAGGATGTTAGCTTTAACATCTTATGACTTGCTTCTCCACTAAATAAATGAATGTGAAGACGGCTTTCTTAAAATTGAAAGCTTTGTGCTTATGAGAAATGAAAAGAAAGTGTGCAAACTAATTGAATCGTTTGTATATATTTAAATAAACTCCTAAATCGTGACATGAAAATTTTAAATATATTTTTACTCTCACATGATTTTAAATATTATGACGTATTTATACTAGAACGTAAAGAGTATACTCTGATTATTTGCCTTGATGTTAATGACATGTTGATTGTTAGAACTATTTTTCAAAGTGACATTGATACAAAAAATAGTTATTTTTTAGTTCAAAACAAATATTTTGGTGAAGTAAAAACTATTTTAGTATTGAAATGAAAAAATATACGTGTTAAATAATTAAGTGATAATTAAAAATAGAGAGTTGACCGAAATGACCATTAAATACTTTTCGAGAAATTTTCTCCAAATCACTAATATGGATATCAAAATCGTAAGTATTATTAGCATGTAGATTCTAGATCCATTTTCTTGTACGCGGGGACAAAAGAATCACGAGGTCCTTGGAGACAAGACAGGATCCGGAGTTTTCCTCTCCAATGGCTGATTGGTTCATTCTCTTCGGCTGAGCTGATCTGCTAATCAGTTATGAAGAAAAAAAAAAGAAGAACGGAATAAAAAAATAATTAAAAAAAGTGAGATTTTTTTATTCTTTCTCATATATTATATATATTT
Organism: Knoxia roxburghii; assembly: GCA_030378225.1. Lineage (NCBI taxonomy): Eukaryota > Viridiplantae > Streptophyta > Magnoliopsida > Gentianales > Rubiaceae > Knoxia > Knoxia roxburghii. Next base: position 4,942,621 of record CM059420.1, on the reverse strand, counting down.
TAGCTCTGATTATGATATATTTATATAATATATTTTTATATGAATAATAGTGTCATATATTAAATTAAAATAGTATAATCGACATTATATTTTATTTTTAGACCGTGTAGCATGTCATAAGCAAATGCAAGTGGCAACTGCAGAAATACTTTCTTTAGTCAAATTTAACCTTTTCGCAGCCAATTAACAACGTTCAGTATTAGGCTCCGTTTGATAAAACTTAATCTGAGGTCTGAGGTCTGAAGTCTGAATTCTGAAGTCTGAATCCATTAAGTTAGTTCTGTTTGATAAAATTAGAAAATATGTCTGAATCTGAAGTCTGAAATCTGAAAACTAAATTATGAAGTATGAATTATAAAATAAGTTTATAAAATTAAATATATTTAAATTTTAAATTAAATCACCTTATTTTTTAAAAAATGTTAGAAACATATTTTTTTAATATATAACATAATTTTTAAGATGTGTAATTTTTCACATAATAATGTGAAATTCTACTAATAAAAATATTTTTAAAACTTTTAATAATAAATTAGAATGTTATTATTATTTTTAAACTAAAATATTAATTAAATAAATATCACATATTAATTAAAATTATAAAAAAAATAAAAATCCATGTCATAAATATATTTTTTATTTATTTAAATGATAAAATATTTTTTAAAAAAATATTTAATAAAATAAAAATTATTTAAAGAAAAAACTAAAAAGAATAATAAATATTGAAAATAAGAAAAAATTTGCAAGCAATTCAGTTCAGCAATAAGTGATTCACCAATCACTTATTTTTAGGTTAACAATTGTACTTGCAATTCAGACCCACTTAATCTCTTACGACTTTGAATTATAGTTATCAAACACACTTAATTATTAAGTACTTAATAAAAAAGTTCTTAATTAATTAAGTCAGAAACAAGTTGAGTTATCAAACACCCTTAATCAATTAAGTACTTAATCTATTTAGAATAAGTACTTAGTTTATCAAACAGACCCTTAGTCTGTATTCACTTAATCTGAACGCTTACTATTACAATTGGCAATTGTTAATTTATTACTAAACAATGAAATACCAATATGAAAAAAAAAAAAAGAGGATCGTCCTTTTAAAAGAATTTATCATTTGAATTGTTCTTGAATTTTGACATTTTTTTATACTTCATTTTTCATTTTTTTTGTAAAATAATACATATATTTTGTCGTAATTTTAATTGGTCCAAGTTTAAAGAGAGAAAGAGGGAGACAAAATAAAATGGGATTTGATGAGAAAATGACTTTCACTTTTTTCTACAAACTTTTGAATAAAAAAATGAATATTTTTATATTATTTGATACATTTTTTATATTTCACTTGAACTTTATATATATATATATATATAAAAGGGATTAAAGCAACTAGGTTATAATTCTCTTTTAAAATGGTGAGAAGTTCAAAAGTCACATAGAAACGTCAAAAAATAACGAGAGACATTGCAGTTCAATTCTGACCAAATATTGATTCCTAATTTCTTTTGAACATTTTAGTCTAAATCAAACATAATTAAATTTATACCTCGGTGACTCAGTCAGCCCCCCCCCCCCACCCCACCATTAATATTAATTTTTTTAATAGAAAAAACTCATCACTCCTCACACATTACACCGTCATCAATCCCAATCGTCAGTACCTAGTATTCATCGTTGACGGCTATAATAATTAAAGTAGTATTAACAAATTAATGTAATTTTAAAATTTAAAATTAACAAGTGAAAAATATTTACTATTTTATTTTAATAAAAAAATTCCTATGAAATTTAGTAATATGTGAAAAATTCTCATTGAAGTTTAGGAAATATGAAAAAATTCATTAATTTGTCAGTTAACCATTATGCTAATAGTTTTATGTCAGAAAATAATGTGTATAATTTTGGTTTGATTTTGTGAATTTATAAAAGTTATTCAAATGATTACTTTTTAATAAAAATTTTAGAGTAATTTTAGTGAATGTGTAAATTATTTAAACACTTATTTTTTAATTAAAATTATACATGTAAAGTAATTTTCTAGTACAAAATCCATATGATAGTTGATTGATAAATTAATGAGATTTTTTTATATTTTCTAAATTTTAAAGAGGTGTTTGGTATAGTTTTTAATTTTAATATTAACCCTAACAAAATTTCATGATTTTGGGAAAGATAGAATACAATAAATGCATTATTGTTAAGTTTCAAAGCTTAAAGAGTGCGAATTTTATAGTTTTGAAAGATTGAAACTAAATTTGCTACTAATATGAATTGAATTGGTCTGTTAAAAGGGCTAACGTGAAAAAGATCAAAATATTAAGGACTAAATTTAGTAAGTTGAAAAGAATAGGAGGCAATTTCACTATAGAAGAAAAGATTAGGGGACCGAAAAGGCGAATTTCTCCTTCTTCACTCCCAGATGGAACGTTGCAAATTACAATGAATCCCCTTGAAAAAACAACAGTCCCACAGTAATAGCAGGGAGCAGTGTTCGGCATCCCCACCAATAAAACATCACCAATTCATCAATCCCACCAAGTCCTCAGTCCACCAACCACAACTCCGGCAAATTTTGCTTCCCAAGTTCACCCCAAACCAAGAAGGAACTAGCCCAGATTTGCTCTCTCTTCTCTGTTGTTACTTTGTTTGGTTTGGAGAACCAAATTCTTAGAACAAATTTAGCTGAAAGAACAAAAGGGTCAGCCAGCAATCATGGGTTTTGTTTCTTTTCTGGGAAGACTTCTCTTTGTCTCTCTTTTCATCATTTCCGCTCGGCAAGCGTAAGTAGTATTTTGAATCCGAGGTTTCCCTGTATTTTCTTTCCAAAATTTTCTGGTTTTAGATCTGTTGCAGAATTGAGATTTTAGTAAGTTTAAGTAGTATCTTTGTTTCCCATCTGGTATATTTCTTTTATGTATTGTTAGATCCAGCTTCTGATGAATTACTGGCTTCGTTGTTGTTTCTTTTTTTTTTTGGGTATGCTCTTATAGATGTCTGTTCTGTTCGTGCAAATTGTGCCCATTTACGGACTCCGATTTTGCATGTTTTTCTATATACAAAAACGAACAAGTGTGATGATTCTAGAAATTGATTCATTTCGAAGTAATGTTAGGCTTTTTTTTATTATTTTATTTCGTTGTTTACTTGGTTTCCACATTAAGGTGGACAACATTGATTTGGGCTCGAAAGTTTTGTGCTTGTTGCTTAGCAGTTACTCCTGGTGGAGATAACAATTAGAGAAATGTTGGCACTTGTTCGCCATTAAGGCTAGGGAACAAAACCCTGTTCTTTTGTGAATCTTTTCCTTTGTTTATCTCTTTAGTTCGGTCTTGTTCAAGTTCTCTTTTCGTTGGTACACTTTTAAAGGCAATGTGAAAAGGCTGGTTTGGAATTCTTTGCTGGAAAATGCTATCTATTGTAGAACTAGTGTTTTGAATTTAGGCAATGAAATGGAGTTCTCTGTTCCAGCTTTGCAATGTCTATCTGATGGCTGACTTTACACTGGGGAAACTATGACACCACAATGTGATGCTTTGCTTGACTTGGATTTGAATCCTGTGACATTATCAAAAAATAGTGCCATGGGATAGGTTTTTTTGTTTCTAATACACAAAGAATTAATGAATGCATCGTGGTTGTTTTTCCTAATTAGTGGTGTTTGTCTCTTTAATTACTTTCCCCTTAATACTAGTACTACATTTATGGCTGGTGCATTTGTCATGTTGTGGCTACCCTAAGAAACTTTATCTTGGCATATGTTTTCACACTCAATTCAGACATTTTTACTGAATTTTGGTGCTTGGTAAAAATGGAGAAATGAAGGTTGCAATGGGAATGGTAATAGTGGGAATTGAGAATAAATAAACTTTCATTCCCCTAATATTGAGAGGTATAAGCCATTCCCCTGATGTGGGATATGAAAGCACTCGAAAGAACTATTCTTCCCTATCAATTATCACTTTTTATGTCATTTCCATTCATTTTCCTCAAAACCCATCGCTTCTCATTTAGTTGATATAAATGCTTGTTTTGAAGATTTTATTGGTGTATCATTATTGTTTGTGTTTTTACAGGTACAACGAATTTAACGATCCTGACGGAGGGACGGCAGCAAAGGATTGGGCTCCAAAAGTGTCATTTCTTCAGAAATTTCTAAACTCCAAGTTAGGGGAAGGGGTTTACAATCTCGATGTAAGAATACGATTCTGGTTTCCTGTCTTGCTTGTGATTTCAGATGACATCTTTTTATTGTCCTGCATGTTGTTAACAATGCAAGTCTGTTGTCCTCTATTCAGGTTAAGCATTTTGTCATCTCCTCCATTGTTTTCAAGGTGTTGGGATGCTTCCTATTTGTTTTTGGTAGCTCGGCGGGTGCTTTCCTACTGGTTTGTACTTCCATTTCTCACACTCAATTTACTCTGGCAATTTTGTGGTTTTATCAGTTGGTGACAATTAAGCAGTGATCAAATTTTAGACTTCCTTCCTTACCTGAGCAAATTTCAAACTGCAGATGATCTACTTGCTGTGTACCACTCCACTTTTCTATGACTTCTACAACTATGAATCCGGTAGCTCAGAATTTTTGCAACTTCAACAGGGTTTTGTGCAGGTTCATTTTCTCCCTGTTTTGATATACTTTATGATGCGTTCTCTTAACCATTGATTAAATATAAGATTATTTCTATGGCAGCGGGTGGCACTCTTTGGTGCATTGCTTTTCTTTGTAGGAATGAAGAACTCCATTTCGCGTAAGCAGCAGAAGAGAAAGGCCCCCAAAGCAAAGGCAGCTTAGGAAGGGGGGGCATCTCTGAGGAGTTTCCTCAGAAGATTAGGCTGTTCAAAGGGTGCTAGAACCCTGTGTTTCTGAGCAGATTAGCCAGTTCAAGTCAGCCTTTTTACACTGGATATTATTTATCTTGGGGGTTTTTGAGTTAGCTTCTTTGATCTTCCATTGTAATTTGCCGTATCCTAATTTTGGATATAAATCTAACTAGATTCATTACTGAGAACCACCCCCTTTCAAGGGTGAGATATTATTGTAAGTTCAGAATGTCATGAATCGTGGAACTTGAAAATTTTCCTAGTTTTGTTAGTGAAGATGGGAAAATCTGTGTTGAAACTTACTGATCTGTTCCAGAACCATTTCTGAGTGCAATCTGAGCTATCCCACCAAAATGATGGTTCTTTCTCCATATAATGATCCCTTTTTTTAGACTGAAACAAATGGGAGAGTTCATTGTTCATTCCCAAAAGGGCAAAAAATTTTAAAAAGAAACAATGATTTGATCAGATCATCAAAATTATGCTTTCAAAGGATGTACCAATTGATTCATTGGAAGGATTTCTTGATTACCAACTCTATTTATTATCTTATTTGTTGAGATCAATTATTTTTCAAAATTAGTTTTTGATAAAAACATGATTTGTACGGTAAAACATCAAGGTTGTTAGCGTAAAGAAAAAAACTGAAGAATAATAAAAATTGTAAGTTCTATCTATTAGATTTTTATGTAATATCTTAAGAAATAGAAGAATTTTTTTTTAAAAAAAGTATTTTAAAATTTTAGTTATAAATTATTAAATATGATAAACATTAAAGGGATATAGGAGAGGTAAATATCTTTTTGTTATTATATGTCCCGTCCTGGATGCTCTAAGAATGTCTAGGAAAAGGAAATTTAGATTAAAAAAAGTTTAAAAATATAGGAAAAGAAAATCATTTTCACAAATATTTGGAAAAAAAAAAAAAAAACGTAAAAGACTATTAAAGCCAATATTTTGTAACTGTAAGAATTCAAGAAGTCCCAAGGCATCATGATGTAATTTTAGCAGGAAAACTGAAAACCCACCGGAGGAAGAACTCGTTTCACCAAGTTAGAGGGTGCCCTCCTGTCTTTCTTCCTCATGGTATGCTCTCACTTCCACACTAACACGCAGGCACAGCTACTTTTCTACTGTATTCTGCAATGGAAACAATATAGAGTTTTGATCTTTGGTACGAAAATTTGCAGGATTATCTGAAAACTATAGTCCCTTCTCAATTCCTTGCTGAGCGTGGCTCCAATCTTGTTGTCATCAATCCAGGTCCTTCTACCTTGTTGTTGCCTATCTTTTTGTGTTTGTTTCAGTTTTCTTCGTGCAAAATTTTGTGGGCTTTTTTATTTTTTTCTTTTTTGGCTGTAATTGTGAACTTAGATTGATGTGTGATTTGGGATTCTCGAATTGTTTAGGTTCTGCCAATGTGAGAATCGGATTGGCTCAACAAGACACCCCTTTGAACGTTCCTCACTGTATAGCTAGAAAAACCACTGGGACCAACAAATTCACTAAGAAAAATGTTCAAGACCAGGTCCATTTTACGATTTTGATTGATATAACTATCCGCTAATTCACTGCTCATATTGGCTACCGCATGCTTATATTCATTGGTGCTTAAAAGGCTTGAAAAAGCCGTTTTTTGGGTTCGTTGCTGAGAGGAAAGTCTTTTTTTTTTTTGGCTCTTTGTGCGTATGCACTTTAGGCCCTTAATTCTCAGATTACTACAGCACAACATATGGAACGGGAGAAAGCATATGATGTTGTAAGTCAAAAGACTAATTGATTTTGTTGAGTGTCGATTATATTTCATCTTAATGTGAAAATGGTACTTTTTCCCCCTTTTGGTCTAGATTGCATCACTGATGAAGATCCCTTTCTTGGATGAGGAGGTTACAAATAATGCATACCCTCGAAAGGTAAATTTGGTCTCCCTGATCTTTTTTGTACCAAGCACGAGAAAGTGGCAGGGGGTTTCTCTTGCATTATCTACCTTGTAGCTAAGTTGAATTATCTACATATATTGATTATCTAGTTAGAATTTCGGAACTATGTGAATCTCACTTTACTACCTGCAATTATGGCTGGTTCAGGCATGATATATTACCCGAATAACTCTGGTTACGTCTATATGAATGTCCTATGCATGCATACATCAGAAATTAATAGGACTATTATGCAGATGGGTCGCGTTGATGCATATCCTCCACAAACTACTAAGAAAGATATGCCCTTCGCTTGGACCGATGTATTTGAGAAGACTACCAATTCATCCTCTACATCAGGTAAAACACCCGCCTGGGAGGTTGTGGTTAATAAGGTTTTCTGGCAGTCAAAAATCCTCCGACATCCCCCCCCCCCCCCCCCCCCCCCCCCCGCTTTTGTGCAATGGACAAAGAAAATTACTCATTTTGTGATGGACATAATATTTTCTAATCTCCAATGTTGATGTTGTAGAGTTGTATAATTTAACAGATCCCCCACAAGATAAAGAACAAGCTAGTGATTTACAGAAGGAAGGTAATAGTACTGATGGGGAGCCTGATTCAAGCGAAACAAAATATAGAGAGTATATATGTGGTGAGGAAGCTCTGAGAATATCTCCATCCAAACCATATTGCTTACGACGCCCTATACGCAGAGGTCATCTTAACATCTCTCAACATTATCCTGCACAGCAGGTACACTCTTGACAGTATAGATTTAAAAATTTTATCTAGCATCGTTCAAGCAAATGAGAGCAAGATTGCACATCCTTGCATATTTGTGAGCCATCTTCTGTCCTCTTTTACCTAGTTTTTGTTACTCTTGTTTTTTGACAGGTATTAGAAGACTTGCATGTTATTTGGGATTGGATTCTGACAGAAAAATTGCATATCCAACAGAATGAGAGGACTATGTTTGCTTGCGTTCTTGTTCTTCCTGAGACATTTGACAATCGTGGTAACTGTGTGCTAGAAATATCCTTGCCCAGTTTCAATTTTAGTCAACTTACTAATTGTGATTCCTCACCTTACTATATAACTGAATTTTGAACGTTGGTGGCTGTTGTTAGTAGCTTCCTCTTAATAATGGGTATAGATAGCATCAAAACGCGGCATAACAATTATAGTTCTATACAGCTTAATCTTCAAGTTGAGAGCTCCTGAGTAGTCTACGTGGTTATGTGTACCTGCGTGATATATCTGTCTGCCTCATGGGAAATTCATTGTTATTAATTCTGACCACCTTAACTATTTGTATCCTTTTCTTGAGCAGAAATAAAGGAGATGCTCTCCATTGTTTTACGAGATTTGCGCTTCAGCTCAGCAGTGGTTCATCAGGTGGGTATATTTCTGCAGCCCAAACCTTTTGGATATTTGTCATGTACCGGATATAATCATTGGAGTCTCTCTTTAAATTCTTTATCATGGTATGGCTTATATTGAATTCTTTGCATCAGGAGGGTCTTGCTGCAGCTTTTGGAAATGGTCTATCTACAGCATGTATTGTAAATTTGGGTGCTCAGGTGACATCAGTTATCTGTGTTGAGGTACATTTCAAATTTTTCTTCAGTTAAGTGTTTCTTCAATCTGTTCCCCCTTCTTGTCTCTGAATCTATAACTAAATTTGGTTGTTTGTATAATTTGGAAAATTTTGATTTATTTTGTATAGTTTCACTTCTCGTGGAAATTACCCCAAGGGCTGGGGTAGTTGCGTCATACTATTGCTTGAGAAAATTGAGTTTGCTTCAGTAATCCAAAATACACTATCCTGGTCTGTCTTCATGTTCAGGATGGAGCAGTCCTACCTACAACACAAATAACATTAAGATATGGTGGAGAGGTGAGAAATTTTTTTTTTTCACTTCATTGTATTTTCACTAGTATGTAAGCAAATTTTCATTTTAGAGGTTCATTTGGCATATTTTATCCTTTGACATTTCTCTAGCTGGCACAAAATTTATGCTTATGCATATTAGAGTTAAGCTTTGAAATTTAATGTCTTTACATTAGTTGTAAACAATAAAATCACACATATGCATGGTCATGGATCAATGCTTCCATAGTTTGTGGACAGCAAATTGTGATTTGGTGACAAACTGCTTCAGGATATATCAAGATGCCTTCTTTGGACTCAGAGGCATCATCAAACGTGGCCTCCAGTTCGGACTGATGCATTGACAAAGCCTGTTGATTTGTTAATGCTTAATAGACTTAGAGAGTCCCATTGCACAATCAGAGTGAGTAACTTGATTTCAACTATTCATGATAGTTTTGTTGCTTAGTGCCAATATGAGAGAGAGCTTTGCATTCGATTGTTTAACCTCTCTTTTGGTCAGGGTTTCTTTAGTTTGATTGTTATCCATACTTGTTGAAATACTATGAATTTTATATAAAGCATCGTCAATGCCTTCCGCGTCAAACTTTTTATTTATGTCCTGTTCAGCAACATCTTTTATCTGGTATGCTGTTCTCTCAGTCATAAATGTTTAATCCCCATTTACACTGAGGCTTTTGTTGCAATTCTACCGATGAATGTCTTGGAGTCCTGCTACTGTTCGTCAGCAAGAATGCTTTTAGTTATGTCTTCTGTTGATATTCTCCGTCCGGATGAGTCACTAGTTAGTATTTCTTGGAAGTTGGTGCTTTCTGCATTTAATATGTGCAGGATCATAGTGGTTCTCTAGCGATTACTGTCTAGAAGTTCATTGTTGCCACTTCTACCGACGTTTATATATTTATTCATCTTATCCCCGTAGAAAGTGTGGGTTATATCGCAACTTCCTTTGATAGTTTTTTAAAGTTGGTTTTAATAATAAAACTTACCCATTTTCATTTTTTTAATGTGGGTCAAGACTCTATGAGATTGTTTGTATGGCATGTTTCTTAGACTGACAGGTTTGTTCTATGCATTCAGGAAGGAGAAGTTGAAAGTGTTGCAGTAGTTCATTCATACGAAGATGGCATGCCAGCTGGTTCTCATAAGACGAGGCTGACAGCCTTGAATGTATGCCTCTGATTATCAATATTCATTAATTATTTGCTTTCATGATGTTGTATTTGTTACCAAAGCTTATTGTATGGACTATGGAGTTTAATATTACGGCTTTAAACATGAGCAGATAGAAACTAGGGCTGAGATGGGGCTAAAATGTACCTGAGTTTCAGCTGATACAACTGCTAATTTAAGTTGAACTATAAACCAAGTACCAGTTGGCTGTGATTAACTAGTTGGTGATTTTGGCCTATTTTTTATGCCAATCACTTCCGCATAAAGGTTAATGTGCATTCTGTTTATCTTGTATTCAATTAAGTTTGCTAGTTGTGATATTATACTTGTAGTTGAGATCTCTGGTTCATATAGGTTTGTAGATTTTTATGCATATGAGAATCAGACATTGCCCATATGTTAAGGGCTTTTGTTTCTTGTCTTCATTTTTTTCCAACCCTCTTTTTCTTGCTTTGGCCTTCCTTTTTTTTTTTTTTCTTTTATTTTTAGACAAAAGAATGGCGCTGGCATTGGATGTCTTATCTATGGCAGTATGTGCTCAACAAAAAGGTTCCACGCAGTATTCTGAAAGTAGAAGAACATTTTTGTGATGTATGGGATTCTCATGGTTAAGTTGGTGGAAAATATCTTGTTCATTATCTTTAAATGCAAGAGGTTTACATGTAAATTCAATAAATATGATGTGTAACTAACCAGATACTTCTGCTGGCTCTCCTTATGTAAAATGTTAAATCATCTTATCGACCTCACTGGTGATTTGGGGTCAAAATTTCTATCTTGTGTTATGTATTTGGGAACTGATAGTCATTTAATTGGTTTTTGTTAGTTGTTTACTGTCGTCTCCTGTAGATTATTATTGCATGTCAATAAAATCTTTATCTTGTGTTTTATGATGGTTTTAAACAGGTTCCACCAATGGGTTTATTCTATCCAATGCTTTTGGTTCCAGATGTTTATCCTCCACCACCACGTACATGGTCAATGATATTTCTAAATTCTTATTAATTTATTCGACATATAACTCTTGGAACTTCTGTCCAACTTGGCATTATGGTTATCTTTTTTCACTAGGTTCAAAGATCATGACGACATGCTGGAAGAGACGTGGCATACTGAAGGCTTTTTTCCTGGAAGCACTACATTTCCCATGTGGGAGAGCTATCCAATATTTCATGCAAGGCCAAGAAAGGAGGATAATATCGGTCTTGCAGAAGCTATAACAAAGAGCATTCTCTCAACAGGTGGATATATTGTTTAGTTTTTCTCCATTAGAATAAAGTTAAATGAACTCTTGCCTTACCTCTTGTAAATTTGCTTTAAGCAGGGCGTATTGATTTGCAGAGGAAATTGTTTTGTAGCATGCAACTGGCAAGTCCTAACCTATTTTCTAATTTCAATCATGCGTCACCTACAATATCTTTGTAGATTGAAAAATTGTACATGGTTCAATGATACAGATTGGTGGAGTAGCTTGGACTGAAGGTCTTATTCCAGCTGTGGAGGAGAGGTTCGCTTTAGTCCTAAAACCCTCATTATATATGTATATAATATACACTCACAAAAGGTTTCTCCTCAGTAATTTTGAAACAATGTTGACATGAATCTCAAAAAGAATAGAGGAGCAGAGAGAACAACTGAAAGTTTTAGTGAAAAATTGTTCCATATTTGCCGGCTGAAATTTATGCAGGCTATCATATATCTTTCACACATATATCCCAACAAAATGGTCATATGGTTGAATTTAGAATAACGCCCTGGCATCTGTAGTATGTCCTAAAACTTTTTCTTTCTGTTGATAGTTTGGAATAAAATTCAAATGTAAATTTTTTTCTTGGACAACCTTCAGCAAAGTGGAGGGTTACAAAGCTTTTTGGAAATACTAGTGAGTGTCAGCACCGAGACAGAGATTGGTAGGCTCGGTTTAATTGCCCGTTACATAATCCATAAAAAGGGCAGAGCTATAAGATGACAGAATATGAAGCAGCACTACACTTTTTTTTTAACTAGTTCAGCCAGGTTATCCTAATGTGCAAATTTAGGTTTTCTGGAATCATATTTTTTCAAAATAAATAGTTTACTGCCTTAGTTCTGAATCTTCGGATTTTATATTCTGAATTGAGAATATAACTAAAAGGAATGTTCTCAGTAATTTCTTATGATATGGCTTCGATATGCATGTCGATACGGACATTTTCCTTTTCATTCAATGGCAAAGGCCTTATTAATTTGTACCACCTCACTTATATTCTTCATTTTGCAGGGTTTTACATGCAATTCCTCCAAATGAAGCCATTGATACTGTGGAAGTGAGTGCGAGAATTTTTAAGTTCCACTGGTTCATACATAAAACAAAATCCGTGGTTCTTTTGATATTGCTATGTAATCCTTCTCCAAAGAAATTCATCTCGCATGTGGTTGTTGAAGCCTATTATGATTTAAGTCAATATCCATTTGATTTATTCGGAGTGCTAATTTATGCCCTACCTGATCTGCACAGTTTGTCATTGTTTGGCCTTGAGATTCATTTCTATGCTTTGGTCAGATTTTTAATGTTTAATTATTTAAGTTTTTATAAATTCTTCCTGTCATTGACATAACCATATTGTGTGCATATTTAGGTTTTGCGTTCCAGGACAAATCCAACCTTTGTGTCATGGAAAGGAGGAGCAGTAAGTATCTATTTTGGTATTAGCTTTGCTTTTCTGGAAATCATTTTTATTGTTACTTTCTCTGATCCTGGTATCAAGGTCAATTAATTTGGTCTAAATATGTTGTGGTTATTTTTGTTTTGGCCTAAATGTGTTGTGCAATTATGAAGTTGAGAGACAAGTGCCAAAATGTATAGTAAAGAGCTGATTTCATGTTTTGTTCCATGAATCTTGCAGTTATCAAAATCAAGGTACCTACAAAAGCTCTATGGATACAGGAAACTAAGTTGTTTCTTTTGCTATTCTCTGCAGATACTCGGTGTTCTTGATTTTAGTCGGGATGCCTGGATACATCGGGAGGACTGGATCCGAAGCGGGATTCACGTTGGTAGTGGTAGGAAGTACAAGGATTCTTATTATCTCCAGGCACAAGCGATGTGTTACATAAATTCATGAAAGATGGTAAGCACCCTTGGTTGCGGTTTATGTTTTCTTCTCCATTCATCTAAAAACAGAAGGGGTTATAAGAAGCTTTCCTCTTCCATATCTTGTTCTCAAAAGAGTGTATAAGAAGTTGCAGAACTGCATACTGTATATTAATTCTTCAGCGTTGCACCTTTCTAGTTGACAGTTTGAGCTATTTTCATGAACTCCTCACTCCTTGGATGAGCTTGAAATTTGTTTCTGACTATTTATCTTCTAAATCCACATGATATGGTAATCGTTTTCCTTACGTCGTCATTACCTGATTGACTGCAGGACTGTTCCTTGATTCCCCAACTTTCTAGCTCCCTCCCAGCTTTGCAAATGGGGTAGTTGCAACGTTTGAAACTGTGAATATCGGCACCTGAGAAGTACAGAAGGTTTTGGATTCTTGGCCGTGGCACAGAAAAGTTCAAACTGAGGTATACCTGGCCATGAAGAACATGGCAGTTTTTGCATGAACAAGAAACCCTTTGTTGAAAACATGGGATTCCAGTCCTGACTAATCTAAACTAGTTTGAGTTGGCTTGAGGAGTTTGTGAAATTGATCCAATTTTCCTTGGATTCTAAGCATCCTCAAACCTTTCTCCTTGAGTTTGATTGTTACTAGAATACTGATCGAATGTAGTAATGGAACAAATTCTCATATTGGAAGGATTATATGTAGCTCTGTGATTGAGCAGTTTTTTCCTCTTATCAGAGTCGGAGTCCCACATTGGAAGTTGGAGGAAATAGCGAGCTAAGCAGAGGGTATAAATGGAAGCTGGTGGCTTCTTTTGCGGCTTAAAAGGGTCGGTTGGCTAAATATGCCACTCTTGCCCACGTTTGGTAAGAGCTGTATGGATATCAAGACATATGGCCGACATAATTTGTGGAGCTCTATAGGGTTGGCCCGCTTTGGTCGACCCTCAAAAATACCCTTTTCTTGGAGGGGAAAATTAAAAAAAAAAAAAAAATGCTCGAATTAGAAAGTTTTTGTTTTCTTTGTCTCGATTATTTCACAGAAAACTAAAATATGAAATTTTTTTAAAAAATGCATCTTTATTATCCTCTTCTTTTTTTTTTTTTTCCCTATATTTTCCATTCCCCAGTTCGCCAAAACTCACCGCTCTTTTAAAATATATCGAAATATAAAATCGTTTAGATATTAGTTGATTATACTTCATTCAGATCATCTATAATTCCTATAATTGTTTCTTTGTTGTTTTATAAAAATGATTTTCTTTAAACAATGTAGAACTTGGTCGAATTTTTTGTTTTAAGAATTTTTAAAAACAGCTGGACCCTTCCCCTTCTTTAAACTTTACAACCACAAAAATTCCACGGAAACTCCAAAAATTTACTATTTATATTACAAAGCATGACGTATCGTGAAATTAATCGTAATTTCAAAATTCCTTGTGCATCAAGCGAAAGAAAATCTTTAAGCGTATAATTAAATTTTCAATCAAATTAAAATTAATAGATAATTCTTTTTAATCACATACTGATCAAAAAATTGACAACTGAGTTACCTTATCGCATTAAATAACCGATCGTAGCTCTTAACTTCCCCATCATCCGAATAATTTCAGTCCATGTAAAAATATACCTCCAATCCATTGAAAGAGCCCCATTAATCACACACCACCAAAAGATTATCAGACATACTTGGAATCCTTGTACATTTAGACCCTTACAATAATGAATACCATAAAGAACCGTTTGAATTTTAGCTGCTATCACTGAACCACCTCCAAAACTTAATCTAATTTATTAAATGAAATATATATTGAATTAAAATATTGTTTAAGGTGACATATGAGAGGAATCAATAGGATGAGTTAAACAATCATACCAAATTGGAATTGACAGGGCAACTTAAGAATCCCATTTAACGTTAAAATCAGATTAGGACATTAAGGCGTATTGGTTGCAAGAAAGTATTCCGTCCACGTAAAATCAAAAGTCCTTTTACCTATTTTATACATATTAAAAAAATAAGTATTTAATATATGACTTTTTAAATAGTTTTTTCATGTTCTTATTTAATTAAATTACTCCATTATCTCATCCCTATATTGCTGCTATTTTCACTCAGAAAAAAAAAAAAAAAAACATTATCCGGCGTTTCTCTAATTTGTTTTACGGGCGTGAGCTTTTTGTCTAATTTGTTTAATCTCTATTAAAATAGTTAATTTAAAAAAAAAAAATTATGAGCAAACAATTTCTATCTGATCTGTTCGATCTTTCAAATAAGCTACTTGCTTGCTTGGTCTATTTCATTACTAACTTATTAGTACAAGAAACCGAATATTCAATTGAACTAAACTCTTCTGTGATTCCTTTCTCTTTCATGATAACAAAGGAAGAAGAAGAAGGAGAAGAAGGAATGCTTAAAGATTCGATATTTATTACTAACAAAAATAATTAAAAAAAAAAAAAGTCAACCTAACAGAAACTACAAATATTGCCCCCATAAAATGAGTAAATAAAATTCGAGTCCTGTGTTCAGGCCCAAAATTGTTGTAACACCTTGAACAAGTTTCATAATCTTATACTCCATTGATATTATAGAGAATCAATAGTTATGAGTCAATTTAAGTTCCAACGACAATGGTAATTCTTCTTTCCTGTTCAAAGTCGAGAAGGCAAAACTTTTACATCTTTCAATCCCAATATTCCACAGAGCTCAGGATACAATGCCTTCCTAATTTCTGCATAAACCTTACCTTCCCATTTCTTCTTAGCCAATTCCTCTCCCAATTTGACAGCCGCGGCCACCGCCTCTTCCCCACTCCCATGTACCGAGTCAACTATTCCCATTGCCAGCGCATCATTCCCCCGCAACTTTGCAGCCCTTAATAGCAATGCTCGACGAGTCGAGGGAGAGCCAAGCTTTGATCTAAATGCAGCTGTGAAATAATCTGGCAAAGTCATTCCTAAATCTAGTTCACTCATGTATAATACGCCTTTGTCTGACCTCATTGTAATGTAATCGTGGCTCATTGCTAGCAATAAACCAGCTGCAGCCGCATGGCCTGTCACGGCAGCAATTGTTGGCATGGGCAGGGATATAAAATCAGCCACCAATGGCTTGAAAATAGCCACCATGTTTGAAAGCCGATCTATAGCTCCTTCAGCTGAACCAGCAGCTTGAGCATACCTAATATACCACAAGGTATGTAATGCACTTGTGTAATTCAATCCTGATAGAAATTTAATACTACAGCAACTTAATGATCAAACTAATAGAAGCACAAGGGAAGCACACTAATACAATAAGTACTACTCAAGAAACTCAAAGTTGAGTCAATTGTCATCAAGAGCATCGATAGATGATGCATTTAAGTAGAGACAGTACACAAACATGTATTCTTTCATGTCTTTCGAAGTATTCTAGAACCATTTCACATGACAGCACAAATTATCAAGTAACTGCTTCTAGTTCCAGAGTAAAAGTACTAATAATGTAAGGAACAGAAATTGTAACTATCAAATATTTGGAGCATCCTTAACCAAAAATATTGCCAAAGAATCAATCACAGACAGCCGAAAATAACCAAGTGCAATATTGTATTAACATGCAAGTAAAATTCAGTTTCAACATAAAAAGATATACACAGAAGTTCTACTAATAGCCTTTTTCTTCCTGTCTTTCTTTGTTGCCAAATTTTCATAAGTTATGAAATAATCATGAAATGAGATAGTGAAAAATATTAAGTTTAGATACATACTAAAATAATGAACCTGTATCATTTGATCTTCATGCTTAAGGTAAGGATATAATAGAAGTCCAAAATCATGTAATCATCCAAACAGAGGTTTAAAGAAAAGAACAATAATTCTACAAGAATCTAGGAATTAATTCTGTTCGCCATAACTACCAAACAGGCATAACTTAACACCGAATTGAACACCGCCAGTAGCAAAGAAATTGACAACAAATACATAACAAATAAAAAAAAAACCAAAAATTCATTAAACCAGATTCATAGCTTTGTTCGACATCATAAAAGATAAATACCTGAGGTCAAAGCCGTTAGAGAAGAACTTGCCGTGAGCGGAGGTGATGAGAACAGATCCTCTGGTCGCTTGGGACTTGACTTCAGCTAAAGCCGACCTGATGGAGCCGATGAGAGTGGGGTGCAAACGGTGCTCATCTTCACCGGTCAACGTCAGATAGAAAATATTGCCCCGCTTATCCAACGTGCACATGGCCTCGGATGATGACTTGATAGGTCGCCGGCCGGCAGATCTCTAAGGTGATTAAAATCTGTATTGGACCGCGTTGGGAAGTGTGTGGGGATAGAATATCTGATGGAACGGTGTCGTTATTTATGAATGAGTGAATTTTAAAAACCGTCATCATACTTTGATAAAATATAAATTTTAGTCACTAACTTTTAAAAATTCAAAAAAGGTTATTAACTTTTGCATTTGAATTTTGATTTTGGTCATTCCGTCCATATTATCCGTGAAGCCCACTAACGGACCAAAATTTTGAGGGTATTTCTATCCAATCATACCCAAAAAACCCATGTGCTTCCTTTTAAATTTTAAAAAGAGTGAATTGTAAAAAAGGTCATCATACTTTGGTAAAGTTTAGGTTTTGGTCACTAACTTTTAAATATTCAAAAAAGGTCACTAACTTTAGCATTTGAATTTTAGTTTTGGTCATTCCGTTAGAATGAACCGTTAAGTCCACTAACAATCCTATATTTGGAGGGTATTTTTGTCCATTCATTAATGCTGTACACAAGCTGCTCGCGCTACAGTAACGCGCTACAGTTATTTAACGCGCTACAGTAACGGTTCATTCTAACGGAATGACCAAAACTAAAATTCAAATGCTAAAGTTAGTGACCTTTTTTGAATATTTAAAAGTTAGTGACCAAAATCTAAACTTTACCAAAGTATGATGACATTTTTTACAATTCACTCTTTTAAAAAAGTCATCATACTTTGATAAAGTTTAGGTTTTAGTCACTAACTTTTAAAAATTCAAAAAAGGTCACTAACTTTTGCATTTGAATTTTGGTTTTGGTCATTCCGTCCATATTATCCGTGAAGCCCACTAACGGACCAAAATTTTGAGGGTATTTCTGTCCAATCATATCCAAAAAACCCATGTGCTTCCTTTTTTTTTTTTTTTTTTACTATTTCACTTTCTTTCCCTCGCCCTCCCCTCTTTTTTTTTTTTTTTTTTCGTATTCATCTTTCTTCTCCAGCCACCCTGCCACCTTTCTTGCCGGAAACAACAAAACCAATCACCATTTTCCCAGAAACGTCTACATCCATGCATGTGAATTTAAGCCGATTTTTTTCACATAGACGGATGTGAAAAAAATCGACTTAAATTCATATGTATGGATGTAGACGTTTCTGGACGTTTCTGGGAGAATAGTGATGGGTTTTGTTGTTTCCGGCAAGAAGGGTGGTAGGGTGGCTGGAGAAGAAAGATGAATACGAAAAAAAAAAAAAAAAAAAAAAGGGGAGGGTGAGGGGAAGAAAGATAAATAGTAAAAAAAAAAAAGGAAGCACATGGATTTTTTGGGTATGATTGGACAGAAATACCCTCCAAATTTTGGTCCGTTAGTGGGCTTCACGGATAATATAGACGGAATGACCAAAATCAAAATTCAAATGCAAAAGTTAGTGACCTTTTTTGAATTTTTAAAAGTTAGTGACCAAAACCTAAACTTTATCAAAGTATGATGACTTTTTTTAAAATTCAAAAGGAAGCACATGGATTTTTTGGGTATGATTGGACGGAAATACCCCAAAATTTTGGTCCGTTAGTGGGTTTCACGGATAAT
This sequence comes from Knoxia roxburghii, assembly GCA_030378225.1. NCBI lineage: Eukaryota > Viridiplantae > Streptophyta > Magnoliopsida > Gentianales > Rubiaceae > Knoxia > Knoxia roxburghii. The sequence continues at coordinate 4,923,879 of CM059420.1, read as the reverse complement.
ATGGACGGAATGACCAAAACCAAAATTCAAATGCAAAAGTTATTGACCTTTTTTAAATTTTTAAAAATTAATGACCAAAACCTAAATTTTATGAAAGTATGATGACTTTTTTAAAATTCACTCTTTATTGATGATTGATATGTCTTTCATTCTGTTGGTAAGGAAGGTCCCAATATATTCTTAGGCAAGCGGTTGACAATGAACGTCTCAATTTTTTATGCTCAAACAAATTTTTATAAATTCAAAATCTCATTTTGTGTCCATTATTACTTTTTTTTTTTTTTAAGACATTATTAAATACTGACTTTTTTTATTTACCACACTATGGTATATCTTTATTTATTAATAAAAGGGAAGACAAAATGATAAATTAGAGACCACAAATAAAGAAAAAAAAAAGATATTTAATAGTCATATTTTTAAAAAGAGTTAATATAAAAACTCTCTTGAAATTTAATAATATATTAAACACTAATTGGCCGCATTTGGTGTGCATTTTTTTTAAAACGCATGCTTGGGTTTTTTTTGGACGCCTCTTTTTTTTTCTTCTTTCGTGAGCTGGGGGTGTTTATTTCTTTTTAATTCAAATTTTTTTTTAAAAATAAAATCTTACATCATATATATTTTTTATTTTTTTCATTATAAAATTTACAATAACTAACTAATAGTTCAATTTTGCTTAAAAAAAAAAAAAACCTAATAGTTCAATTTTGTATTGGCATGTATCAAAAATTTATTAATTATTAATTTTATTGCATACTAATAATTTTATTTGTTTCATTATTTAAGTCTATAAGATGATATAAGTATTTGAGGATCAAACCCTAGCATCGTCTGTTCTCCTCTCTTCTTTTCCAAACATAACATTCAAAAAATATTTATTCTCCCATCTTCTCATCATGGGAGGATGAGAGAAATAAATTTGTTACCCATTTTTATTTTCTTATTTTTAATTACGTCGTCTAATAAAGCGGGATTATCCCAAATCTTTCTTTTTTTTTTTTTTTCCTTCAGTAGATTCAAATCTACTGGTAGTGTATTTGTTTCGACTTCATTGATGTTGTTCGTTGTTATGTCGGTAATTTCGTTGGTGAAATTCGTTAGATTAATAACGGCATCGTTGACGATATTCGCTAGTTTGGTCCAAAAATATTCAGTCATCATAGATATAAGTTTTCATTAGAAAATTAGTGATGTATTATTATTCAGATTAAAATTTCGGCATGTGGTATATTCACCGCTTAATAGGGTAGATCTATATAGGTTTATCCGTAATAAACACAATAATGACGGTTATACTGGTAATTTGTGTTTCTTTGATTGTATCTTCCTTTTGTCAATCGTTGCTGAACGTTTTTCAATAAATTAATATATATCTTTTATTTCAAAAAAAAAAAAATCTATAAGATGGAGAAAGTAACACTTATAATAAATTATTTTATTCATTTCATAAAATGACACTCTTATTATGATTTAGGCCTTTTAAAGATCCCGAACTAACCCTGAACGGTCGGCTCAATATATATTATTTCAAATTCTTTCTCTCATTTAATCTTAATATTCTTTTTCTGTTTTAGTATTAAGATAACATCACTAGTATTAATCAAATATTTTCTTATTTTATTTTGAAAGACAATTATGTATTTTCTTACCTCATTTTAAAAGATAGTTATAAATCAAATCTTTTTTTTTTACAAATTATAAATCAAATCTTTAATTATATATATATTATATCACTTGATAATATATATATTTTTGGTACAAATTTTCTTACCTCATTTACCTCCCATGTGGTTTGATGAAACTATTAATTGCCCCCGAGATTTCTGACAACTATCAATACCCCTTGACCAAAGTCAAACATAAAAAAATATCAAAAAAGGAAAAAATTGACGATATTTATCAAAATAAAATTGTGAAATGATATTAATTTTATCTTTTAATACAATAGGAATGTATACGTCAGCATTTTTGCTCATTTTTTTCGTCGATCAAATGTCTAAATGTTATTAATTTGAATAGTCAAAGGGTATACGTTATTTTCAAAACCTAAGGGGTGTATTGATAGTTTCACAGGTAAATATAATTCACCCAAATTTTTTATGAAAGAGTAATTCACCCTAAAAATATTATGAAAACGTCTATAATTATAAGAATTTGAGGACATCTAGGATATCTCTAAACTGAAATTTAATAATTTTTTACACAAATTGTAAGGACGTGTTTGAGCAAAGGATTTGTGACTTCCGAAGCCAATCTCTTGACTAAAAGCCAATATTCTTTCCCCTGGGCTAATGATTTCTCAACCATTATGTGAAAAAGACATTTTGTATCGGTTGTTAAATTCCGAGAATTAGATTAGGATAAGCGGTATTATTGAACCAGACAAAACAATAAGCAATGAAACCAAAGACGGATAAAACTCCTAAACTATAAGATAAGTAAGCCTCTCAAGATCATACAAGCGAGTGCCGAGCCCACGCGAAAGGTTTGGTTAAAATATGCCAGATTCCGCCCAGTATACAAATGGAATCTAACTATATATATGTCCTCCCATTATATCCTCTAAATCGTCCACACTAACAATCCATCATTCCCCCCAAAGGGCGATTTTAGTAAATATCCAAATAGTACACCTGGGCTAAGGGTCAAGTTGGTAATTTTTCTTACATCCCCCCTCCCGGAGCCCAGGCATCATACACGCCCCCAAAATATAGAGCCTTGAATACTAGAAGAAAAACACCTAAATCTAACAAGATTAAGTGAATACCTAAAATTGTGGTCATTTTATTTCTATCTTTCCATACATAAGCGAAGAATGAAAAAGATTCTTCAAGCGTCTCAGGACTCAGAAGGTCGCGTCTCAGGACCCAGAAGGGGATGTTATACATAATTAAGGAAGTGTTGTGTTCTACACTTTTATTACTAGACTAACAATAAACGTATCAAAACAAGAAAGAAAAAAAAAAGAATAATAAGATTTCATCTTCGGGATCTAGTTACGATTCACTATTTACCAGAGAATTTAGGGCAAATTATACCGTACACTTACCGGGCACCTAGAACATTAATAAAAAGAATATTTTATCATTTAATGTGATGGCCTTCTCTGAATGTTCATTATTTTTTATTAGCCAATATTATCTATAATTTGTCAAATGACACATTCCAATATAATTTTACTATTACTCTATAAAGATTAAGAATTTAGTCGTATGGCCAATTTATAATGTGTGGATGAGTGTTGAATTTTGTCACGTTGAAACAATTAAAGAATTGTTGCCTTTTAGTGGTTGTATTTTTTTTTTTTTTTGGTACAATTTAGTTGTTGGATATTAATTCTATGATATTTCCGTCTAGAATGAGAGAATACATAGTTAATTAATGGAGAGTCTATATTTTTTTAATTTTAGTATATTTCTTCTTAATTATGGTATTCCTCTTTCTAAGTTTTCATTAGTATTGAATTGATGACTTCCCATTTTATATTTTTAAATTCGTAACATCTGTAATTCACATTGATTTCAATTAGAAACGTCCTATTTAAAGTTTTAATGAGTTTAATTTGAAAAACTTTGCTCTAAGCGCGGGGAAAAGAAGTAACCGAAGGTTTACTACTCTCTCTCTCTTAAAATTATAGACGTATTCATAATATTTTTATAATATTAATAGCCCATTTATAACCTGTCAAGAAATTAAAAAAAAATTAATACAGTGATATATACATACAATATATATATATAATCTACAACAACAAAGATTTGATTTATAACTATCTTTTAAAATGAGGAAGAAAATATATAAATAAAATTTGTAATATCTTTTAAAATAAAATAAGAAAAGATTTGATTAATACTGGTGATGTAATCTTAATATTAAAACAGAAAAAGAATATTAAGATTAAACAAAGAAAGAATTCCAAATGGGCTCTTCATACTTTAAAAATATTATGAAGAGGATTTAAAAAAAAAAAAAAAAGTAGTGTTATATCGCGCCCCTTTTTGTTATTGGATGCTCTCTTTTTTTCTAAAAAAACATTCTAGTTTGTTAAGTATCACCCCCTTCATTCTTATTTCTCGCCCCCCTTAATGTTTATCTTCCGCCCCTCCTATTATTACCTAATTACTCTTAATTAATTTACGAAAAATTTTATAAATTTTCTTTTTAATCTACCAAAAATTTATAAAAATTATTATTAAAGTAGCATAAATGAGCAAAATTATAAATAAATTTTTTTTGATATTTTTAGTAAATTGATTAATGGTATTTAGGTAATTTAATATATTTTTATATTTAAATATTATAGTTGATATTTCTTAATTTGTCAAGGATAATTTAAGTATAAAAGGGGTGTAAAATAACAAAATAGGAGCGCAAAATAGGCCTTCACACAAAAAAAATATAAACTTTTAGTAACCTCTTTTCTCGTAATTAGAGCAAGATTTTTAAATTGAGCCCATAAAAAATTAAAATAGAATTGTTGTTTTACGTTTCTAATTGAAATCAATGCCAATCACAAACGTTACAAATTTAAAGATATAAAAATAAGAAGTCATCAGAGTAATATTAATGAAACCTTAAAAGGAGGAAGACCATAATTAATTAAGAAGAAATGTCCTAAAATAACAAATATTGACTCTCCATTACAATCGGACAACTAAAACACAACTTTTTTTTTTTTAAGATAAGGTAACAATTTTTTAATTGTTTTAATGTGTCAAAATCCAATACTTATTCACACTTTATAAATTGGCTATAGGACTAAACTCTCAGGTAAATAGTGAATTGTAATTAGACCCAAAAGATGAAATCTTATTATTATTATTATTATTTTCCTGTTTTGATAAGTTTGTTGTTGGTCTCATCAACTAGTTTTGCAAGTGCTAATCTAGTGATAAAAGTGTGTAAGAATACAACACTTCCTGAGTTATGTATATCATCCCTCCAATCTGATCCTCGGAGTGTAACAGACGATGGAAAAGTCCTTTTCCGCATAATGGTTGAGAAAGCATTAGCCAAGGGGACAAAAGATTTGCTTTTAGTTAAGAGATTGGCTTCACAAGCCACCGATCCTATGCTTAAACACGTTCTCGCAACTTGTGTTGAAAGTTATGAAATTTCAGTCCTTAGAGATATCCCAGATGTCCTCCAATCCTTGAATGCTAATGATTTGTGGGCAGCATCCATTTCAATCGGTATGGCTGAGGATGGCGTGATAGACTGTGACGATGCATTCAACGAGAAACCAGAACTTAAATCGCCATTGATCGCTGTAAATAAGTACTATGAGAATCTCTGTTTAATAGCTTTACAAATTGTATTACAATTTACATAAATGCTCTCTCTTTGAATCTCCATTCATGGTCGTGACTTAATTGTTATATTATAATTATATAGAGTGGTTGAATGGAGTTAGAAATGCCTTTAAAAATTTTATAAAGTTATAATAAAATTAAGGAGAAATGCTAAAATGGTCTTTATAGTATGATTTAGTGTCAAATTTAGTCCTAAATATTTGGTAATCGACAAATTTAGTCTTCAATGTTTATATATAAGCACATTTAGTCCAATTAGCATCTTCTAGCACATGTGACATACACGTGGTATCCACGTGACACAATTATTAAAAATTCAAAAAAAAAAATTTAGAATGACAAATTTAGTCCTAAAGTTTTTGAAAGTATCAAATTTAGTTCTAAAATTTTTGAAAATATCAAATTTAGTCTAAACGTTTGAAAGTATCAACTTTAGTCTAATTAAAATTTTTTTGCATGCACTTAATATTCTCTCCCAAACTATTAGTTAGCGATTATTTTATAATTATTTAACAAATAATTATTTTTCAAATCCTAAACTCTAAACCCACCCTAATAAAAATGAGTCAAACAGTGTCAAAATCGATCGATCTAATGTCAAATAGGAAAAATTATTTAATTTTACATTGATATAAATAAAAATAAATTTAAAACTAAAAATTTTTGGTAAATGATTTAAATTTTTTAACTGACATTGATATATTTTTTAATTTTTTAAACTCAAAAAATTATTTTTATAAACTGAAAAAGTTTAAAATTTTTAATTTTTTTAAAATTTAATACTAAAAAATACCAAAATGCTTAATTTTTTCATTTATATCAATGTAAAATCAATTTTTTTATAATATTGATTATTTGACAGTGAATCGATCGATTTTGACTTTGGTTGACTCGTTTTAATCATGGTAGGTTTATGTTTTAGGTTTTAAAAAATAATTTAAAATAATCGCTAAATAGTGATTTGTGATAAGTTATCGTTAAGTGAATGCAAAATTTTTTTAATTAAACTAAAGTTGATACTTTTAGAAAATTTTAGAATTAAATTTGATATTTTCATAAATTTTTAAGATTAAATTTGACACTTTTAAAAACTTTTAGGACTAGTCATTCTTTTTTTTTTTGAATTTTTAATAATTGTGCCATGTGGATGCCACGTGGCGGCTACATGGATGACACGTGTATGCCACATGTGCTAGTAAATATTAATTGGTTTACCTGTGTTCAATATAGAAACATTGATAACTAAATTTATCAACTACTAAATGTTTAGGACTAAATTTAACACAAAATCATACTATAGGGATCATTCCTGCATTTATCCCTAAAATTAAATAGTTTTTGCGGTGCTACACCTGACTTGTTTGTTAGGTGCTTTGTCATTATTTTTAACAAATCACTATCCCATTTACTCTCTGTTTCTCTCATGTTATCCACTTTACATACATGGAGGGATGATATGGGAAAATTTGTAATTTTGGTTCATCATTTATGATAATTTTTTTTTTTTTTTTATCGAGAAGGGATTGGTCCCTCAAAAATACATAATGGCTTGTGATCTCTTTCAGATCTTTTTTTTATGGGAGTGTGTATGGTGTATATTGACCAGTTTGACTTTTGGAAAATAAACTAAATCAATACCTACAGTTTATAAAAATTTTACTCTAAATTGACCAAATAAATGTGCTAATTTAAACCGACCAAACCACATTTTAACAGTTTGGTTTAGCCGATTTGTACATTAACATATTCTAAAGTTCAAAATTCAAAATCAAAAGTATATAAACTATACTAAAAACATAAGATTCGTACTTATTATACATCTGAAACTTTAAACATAATAAAAAAGAATTGAGTTTCACACTATGGTTCATTATTACCTTTTTTTTTAAGACATTATTAAATACTGACTTTTTTTTATTTACCACACTATGGTATATCTTTATTTATTAATAAAAGGGAAGACAAAATGATAAATTAGAGACCACAAATAAAGAAAAAAAAGATATTTAATAGTCATATTTTTAAAAAGAGTTAATATAAAAACTCTCTTGAAATTTAATAATATATTAAACACTAATTGGCCGCATTTGGTGTGCATTTTTTTTTTAAAACGCATGCTTGGGTTTTTTTTGGACGCCTCTTTTTTTTTCTTCTTTCGTGAGCTGGGGGTGTTTATTTCTTTTTAATTCAAAATTTTTTTAAAAAATAAAATCTTACATCATATATATTTTTTATTTTTTTCATTATAAAATTTACAATAACTAACTAATAGTTCAATTTTGCTTAAAAAAAAAACCTAATAGTTCAATTTTGTAGTGGCATGTATAAAAAATTTATTAATTATTAATTTTATTGCATACTAATAATTTTATTTGTTTCATTATTTAAGTCTATAAGATGATATAAGTATTTGAGGATCAAACCCTAGCATCGTCGGTTCTCCTTTCTTCTTTTCCAAACATAACCTTCAAAAAATATTTATTCCCCCATCTTCTCATCATGGGAGGATGAGAGAAATAAATTTGTTATCCATTTTCGTTTTTTTGTTTTTAATTCCGTCGTCTAATAAAGGGGGATTATCCAAAATCTTTTTTTTTTTTTTTTGTCCTTCAGTAGATTCAAATCTACTGGTAGTGTATTGGTTGCGACTTCATTGATGTTGTTCGTTGTTATGACGGTAATTTCGTTGGTGAAGTTCGTTAGATTAATAACGGCATCGTTGACGATATTCGCTAGTTTGGTCCAAAAAGATTCGGTCATCATAGATATAAGTTTTCATTAGAAAATTAGTGATGTATTATTGTTCAGATTAAAATTTCGGCATGTGGTATATTCACCGCTTAATAGGGTAGATCTATATAGGTTTATCCGTAATAAACACAATAATGACGATTATACTGGTAATTTGTGTTTCTTTGATTGTATCTTCCTTTTGTCAATCGTTGCTGAACTTTTTCAATAAATTAATATATATCTTTTATTTCAAAAAAAAAATCTATAAGATGGAGAAAGTAACACTTATAATAAATTATTTTATTCATTTCATAAAATGACACTCTTCTTATGATTTAGGCCTTTTAAAGATCCCGAACTAACCCTGAACGGTCGGCTCAATATATATTATTTCAAATTCTTTCTCTCATTTAATCTTAATATTCTTTTTCTGTTTTAGTATTAAGATAACATCACTAGTATTAATCAAATATTTTCTTATTTTATTTTGAAAGACAATTATGTATTTTCTTACCTCATTTTAAAAGATAGTTATAAATCAAATCTTTTTTTTTTTTTACAAATTATAAATCAAATCTTTAATTATATATATATATTATATCACTTGATAATATATATATTTTTGGTACAAATTTTCTTACCTCATTTACCTCCCATGTGGTTTGGTGAAACTATTAATTGCCCCGAGATTTATCAATACCCCTTGACCAAAGTCAAACATAAGAAAATGTCAAAAAAGGAAAAAATTGACGATATTTATCAAAATAAAATTGTGAAATGATATTAATTTTATCTTTTAACACAATAAGAATGTATACGTCAGCATTTTTGCTTATTTTTTTCGTCGATCAAATGTCTAAATGTTATTAATTTGAATAGTCAAACGGTATACGTTATTTTCAAAATCTAAGGGGTGTATTGATAGTTTCACAGGTAAATGTAATTCACCCAAATTTTTTATGAAAGAGTAATTCACCCTAAAAATATTATGAAAACGTCTATAATTATAAGAATTTGAGGACATCTAGGATATCTCTTTTTTTTTTTTTTAACAAAAACAGTCAACAGTCAGAAGACTGAAGACCGGTGGGCATTCACCCTTCCATATCATAAAGAAAGTTTACAAAGATTACACGAAGTGTGAATTTACATCCCCTATGCAAAACACTGAAACTAAAATCACCCATTTCAAACTAGGGGAGTTTGCTTAAGTTAGTAGCTACTCAAAAGGTTCTGCAGTCTAACTTTTTACATGATTCTTAAATCTGAGACAGAGTCTGCATCCAAACATATGAGCCCTTTCAGCTTTTGAGGCATAAGTGAAGTTGTAGTGTAGGCAATCGCATTTCCATTTGACCATTGTCTTGCCAAAAAGTCAGCCGGCTTGTTGCCTTCTCTATAAATGTGTTTGATCTCTGAAGAGGATTGGATGATGAAATTACAAATCTCCTTCAAGGAAAAGTATTCCTTCCAAAAAAAATCTTTTCTCTTGTTTATCATAGCTGCAAGTGAGAGGTTATCCGTGAGTATTGTGACATTTCTTAAGTTCCTCCATTTGCAATATCTTGTTGCTTCTAGAATGGCTCTGATTTCAGACTGCACAGAGGAGGACACACTCAAAACATTAGCTTCGCAATAGAGAAAGCTCCCTGAACTTCTACGCACAATAAAATCATAGCCTCCACTTTCACCAGAACAAGAGCCATCAACATTAATCACCACTGGTTTGGTACAAAAGGCCTTCCATGTTATCCTTTTCAGCCGTCGCGTGCGGTTAGAAAGTTTTGAAGAAATTCCAGCAATTTGGAGAGTTTCAGTCCTCAATAATGCAGCCAGATTCTCTAAGTTCGGCCTCTTCCCTTCATGATAATAACTGTTCTTAAACTTCCAAATCAGCCATAGCAGCAAGTAAGCAGCAGGTTTCCAAGGATTTGACAGAGGGACCTTCTGCCAACGTTCCAGCACATTCCAACCTCTCTCCCTGGTCAATCCGAGACCAGCTGAAGCTAATAGAGAATCCCAAAAAGTTATGATTTTTGGGCACTCAAAGAAGCAGTGCTTGATTGATTCCGAATTTTCCAAGCAGAAACAACATATGGAGGGAAGGATGTAATAATTACCAAATCTGCTAATAATCTCAGGGGACGCGATGAAACCATTGAAGAGCTTCCATAAAAACATGGATATTTTGGGAGGGATTTGAGCACTCCAAAATTGAGCAACGTTTTGAACCTCCTCTCTGTTCTGACTGAAACTTTTATATGCTGATGAGATAGAGAACTTACCCGTTGGAGTGGGGGTCCAGAAGCGGATGTCTACAGAATCGCAAAAGACCAGTTGCATGTTCCTGAGCCTGTTCAGGACCGAATCCTCCAGTACTCCAGTGTAGCTTTCTAAGTAGCATTCTTTATTTTTGTAGAACTCCTGGACCGAAAGATCAGGATTGGCCGGAAGTTGTGGACTTTTCCAGATCACCCCCAGGTCACTCCAATTATCTGTCCAAAACGAGGACAAGCCATCCTGGATAATTGTCTTTGAGAAGGCAGCAAATTTTGGTGATAGCTTCTAAATGCGTCTCCATGATGTTTTCATCCTTGCAGAAGGAGAGAGTGAGGCCATGAAATTAGCCCAAAGACCTTCTTGGTTCTTCCATTTCCACCAAATTTTAGCCTGTAAACTCTCCACCATTGTTGGAAGATGCCTTATGCCCAACCCATTTTGATTGATTGGGAAAGTGAGCCTTTTTCACGAACACCAATGCTTTCTGTAATTTCCATCTTGCGTCTCCCATAGGAATCTTTGGCACTTCATTTCAATCTTACTTATAACTGTTTTGGGAATCCAAAACTCCGTAGCTATGTGAATCGGCAATGAGAGAATGACCGATTTGATAAGTTGAAGCCTACCTGCTTGGGACAGTAGTTTATTCTTCCAACTTGTGAGTTTAGCTTCAATTCCATCCAGTAGCTGATTGAAATATGTTGCCCTCGATCTCCCTCGGAAGATATTAACCCCTAAATAAGGAAAAGGTAAGGAAGATTCCTGCATGTTCAAGGATCTAAGAATTCTTCTTTTCCTTGGAGTTGAACAGTATTTCGGGAAGATAATTGCAGTCTTGGAGAGATTTATTTTTTGCCCTGATCCTGCTTCATATAGTTCCAGAAAATTTCTTAATGCTTTGAGTGAGGAAGAAGCGCCCCGAGTGAAAATCATGGTATCATCCGCAAAGCTCAAGTGGGAGATGATTTTGGACCCAGGAGGAGTGTAATAGTGCCCAATATTACCCTCTTCAGTTCTTCTTTTAAGCCCTCTTGAAAGAGCTTCAGCCGCTATTATGAAGAGCAAAGGTGAGAGAGGATCACCTTGCTTTAGACCCCTTGTGGATTTGAAGAAACCCTCCGGAGAACCATTTAGCAAAATTGAAAACCAACTTCCTTTAAGGATATTTAAAACCATCAAGATAAAGAGTCTTGGGAAGCCAAACCTCATAAGAATGTTTTCCAGGAATTCCCAATCCACCCTGTCAAAAGCTTTTTCCATGTCAAGCTTAATAATCAAGTTAATCCCCGCTGCCCTATTTTCCATGAATTGGGTCATATCCTGCGCCAAGAGAATGTTGTCATGGATGCTTCTTTCACTCATGAAACCAGTTTGCTCAGCTGAGGTAATTTTTGGAAGAACTCTTTGAATCCGATTCTTCAAGATCGAAGAGAATACTTTGCTTGCGAAGTTACAGAGACTAATCGGTCTGAAGTCCGCAAATATTGTGATCTCATTCTTTTTGGGAATGAGGGAGATGAATGCGCAACCTAGACCTCTCGGGATGGGTACACCGTTCATAAACTCTTTGCATGCTGAAGTAAGGTCTTCATTAATTATTCTCCAAGCGGCTCTGTAGAATTGTCCAGTGAAACCATCTGGACCAGGAGCACTATCTTCAGAGAGATAAAAAACTGCCTTTTTCACTTCATCATCTTCCAGGGGCTTTATAAGGTATTCTCTATCATTTCTGTCTAAAATTTCTGGGATATCCTTCAGCAACACTGCGATAATTCTTTGAGCTGGCCGTCCTTCTGAGGAGAGAGGTTTGCTGAAGAAAGAGACTGCTTGATTGGCGATGAAACTGCTATCCGTTGTCCAGTTTTCTCCTATCTTAATTTTGTTTATTGACTGGCGGATTTTACGGTCCTTGATTACCGCATGAAAGAAGGCTGAATTCCTGTCTCCCTCTTTGAGCCATTTGATCTTAGATCTTTGCATCATAAAGTCCTCTTGCTCTTTTAAACTCTGAAAGTATTTCGCTTGTGCTTTTGACCAATCTTCCTGAGTTGAATCATTGGGTCTGACTTGAAACTCTAACTCCTTTTTAGCCATATTGTCTTCGCTTTCTTTTAGATTCTTGAAGACATCTCCAAAGCACCCTTTGTTCCAGACTTTCAGCTCTAGTTTCAAACGGTTTAGCTTGGTCCAAAAAGCATGCATTCCACAACCAAGCACAGGCTTCTTCCAATTCTCTTCCACCATTTTCAGAAAACCTTGCCTTCTCAGCCACATGCTTTGGAACCGAAAAGGCTTTGGGCCAGAGAATGCTTGCAATTTACCTTGATAGAGTACCGGGCAGTTCCGAGCTTGCTTTGGAAAGATTGTGAACAATGGAAGTTTGGAACAGCTCCATCCACTCTTTTGAAAATAAAAGTCTGTCAAGTTTCTTTAAAACATGACCTGTTGATCTCCTTCCACTCCATGTATATTTGTAACCGATGGCTGGTAATTCCTCAAGTTCCGCACCATATATAAAAGAATTAAACTCTTAAATCGGGCCATTGACTGGATTTGCAGCTCCCTTGTATTCATCCATAATTCTGATGACATTCCAATCCCCACCTACAGCCCACGGGAATCCTTTGTTAGAATTTCCAAAATCTAGCAGTTCATCCCAGAGCCCCCTTCTTTTCACATAGCTAGTACTCCCATAAACCCAACTAAAGTACACAGGACATGGCAGCAGAGGGTGATCTAACTTGGAACCAATCATTTGGTCAGACATACTCAGGATACTAATACTAACAGACTTTTTATACAAAATCCAGATTTTCCCATTCTGATTAGACACTGCAAAGTCAAATCTTAATTTTCTAGCAAAATCCATCAGTCTACTGGCATTCACAAAAGGTTCAATTATACACAATACAGTAATATTATACCTAGAACAAAGCAATTTAATCCTCCTTAGGGATGCCAAATTGGCAATCCCCCGGATATTCCAGATTATGTGCGTTAACATTTAAATGAGAGAGGGCCACGAACCTGGCGGTCGTGGCGTTGCTCCATGCGTTTTGATATCCTGGGATTGGGGATTTTATTTCCCTTGGGTGGCCTGCCCCTTTTCTTACGTCTGACAGGGATGAATTCCTCTTCCTCCACTAGTAGGGAGTCATCCATCGATTGGTCTGAGTAGGCTTCGATGTCTGACTCACTTCGTTGTGCTGCAATGTCCACTACAAAATCCTTGAGGTTTTTTGAAACTGAGGTAGACATTGGAAGACTTTGCTGCGAACTGACCGTTACCACTTTAAGTTCCAGTGCTGAATTGATATCCTCTGCCAATTTTCGGATTTCATGGATGTCCACATTGGTTGCCTCTTCAACTGGGCAACTTAACAAATCACCTTCATCAATTTCCTCCCGTGAATTTCCTGGTTCTTCTCTGCTTTTTGTAATCAAACTTGTTTCACCGCTAGCTAAGACAGATACTGAAGTGATTACCGTTTCAGGTTCCTCCAAAATCTTTTGGATGGGTGTTGAGCCTTCAACAATACTCTGAATTGGATTCTGTTCAAGAAATTGCTTTGAGGTGGAGCTAATGGGAATTAGAGCCTTCTCATTCGAAGCTATCCCAGATGAGCCCGCTTCATCACCCTTTTGGCCATTGTGAGTTTTTTCACCTCGGCCCGTGATAGGCCCTTCCTTTGCGACTTCCGTCATTTTACCTTTTTCCGTTGGGTTCCTCCCTACCTTGCAGCTGAGTTCATCATGCCCAATTTCCCGACATTTGAGCCAATACTTCGGAACGTGCTCATAAGAGAATAGTTGCTCATGATACATTCCATTTTCTCCAATGTGCACCGATTTCGGTAATGGTTGAAGCAAGTTAACCTCTGCACAGAATCTGGCCACAGAAGGCCTAGATTGATTCGAGGTAGGAGAGACTATTTGAAGCGGCTTACCTACCACCTTCGCCATGGAGCATATTGATTCCGCCGAAAGATATTGAAGGGGTAGGTCGTAGAGTGAGACCCAAACTGGAGCAATCGGTGGATCTTCTTCGAATTTAAAATCTGGCGTCCATTTTAGAACTCTCATATAATGGCCACCAACATTCCATGTGGCCCTAAGCCAGCACCGCTGATAGTCTTCATCCTTGTGAAAACGTATCCATACGTGCCTCTGATTCAGTAATCCTACCTCGAAGCCGCCGGAGAATCCCATTAAATTCAATTCCTTTCTGATTTCTTGCATTTTTGGCCTCCCGTATGCGAACTTCCCGATTAAGCTTAACCTATGTGGAGCTATTAATTGCTCAAACTCCGCTTTGGTATACTCGATGAAGTAAGCACCATCTCTGAGCTCTGGATCTTTGGGCGAAACAGGGGAGAGACGTGAGGGGTCTGAGAATAATGAGGAAAAGGTTCGATATTTAGCTTGGGGAGGGTGAGGGTCAACTTGGCCGGACAGCGAGGCCATGCCCGGCCAAGAAGACTTTGAACTTTGAACTAAGAAACTTGAGTTTAGCTGCTTAGCTAATAAAAATCCAATCCCGAGAATAGAACTCCATCGTTCTCCAATTCACCAAAGAGTAAAAGTTGCTTAAATCTTAGGATATCTCTAAACTAAAATTTAATAATTTTTTACACAAATTGTAAGGACGTGTTTGAGCAAAGGATTTGTGACTTCCGAAGCCAATCTCTTGACTAAAAGCCAATATTCTTTCCCCTGGGCTAATGATTTCTCAACCATTATGTGAAAAAGACATTTTGTATCGGTTGTTACATTCCGAGAATTAGATTAGGATAAGCGGTATTATTGAACCAGACAAAGCAACAAGCAATGAAACCAAAGACGGATAAAACCCCTAAACTATAAGATAAGTAAGCCTCTCAAGATCATACAAGCGAGTGCCGAGCCCACGCGAAAGGTTTGGTTAAAATATGCCAGATTCCGCCCAGTATACAAATGGAACCTTACCATATATATATGTCCTCCCATTATATCTTCTAAATCGTACACACTAACAATCCATCCTTCCCCCTAACAATCCATCCTTCCCCCCAAAGGGCGATTTTAGTAAATATCCAAATAGTATACCTGGGCTAAGGGTGAAGTTGGTAATTTTTCTTACATCCCCCTCCCGGAGCCCAGGTATCATACACGCCCCCAAAATATAGAGCCTTGAATACTAGAAGAAAAGCACCTAAATCTAACAAGATTAAGTGAATACCTAAAATTGTGGTCATTTTATTTCTATCTTTCCATACATAACCGAAGAATGAAAAAGATTCTTCAAGCGTCTCAGGACCCAGAAGGGGATGTTATACATAATTAAGGAAGTGTTGTGTTCTACACTTTTATTACTAGACTAACAATAAACGTATCAAAACAAGAAAGAAAAAAAAAAGAATAATAAGATTTCATCTTCGGGATCTAGTTACGATTCACTATTTACCAGAGAATTTAGGGCAAATTATACCGTACACTTACCGGGCACCTAGAACATTAATAAAAAGAATATTTTATCATTTAATGTGATGACCTTCTCTGAATGTTCATTATTTTTTTCATTAGCCAATATTATGTGTAATTTGTCAAATGACACATTCCAATATAATTTTACTCTATAACGATTAAGAATTTAGTCGTATGGCCAATTTATAATGTGTGGATGAGTGTTGAATTTTGTCACGTTGAAACAATTAAAGAATTGTTGCCTTTTAGTGGTTGTATTTTTTTTTTTTTTTGGGTACAATTTAGTTGTTGGATATTAATTCTATGATATTTCCGTCTAGAATGAGAGAATACATAGTTAATTAATGGAGAGTCAATATTTTTTTAATTTTAGTATATTTCTTCTTAATTATGGTATTCCTCTTTCTAAGTTTTCATTAATATTGAATTGATGACTTCCCATTTTATATTTTTAAATTCGTAACATCTGTAATTCACATTGATTTCAATTAGAAACGTCCTATTTAAAGTTTTAATGAGTTTAATTTGAAAAACTTTGCACTAAGCGCGGGGAAAAGAAGTAACCGAAGGTTTACTACTCTCTCTCTCTTAAAATTATAGACGTATTCATAATATTTTTATAATATTAATAGCCCATTTATAACCTGTCAAGAAATTAA
This sequence comes from Knoxia roxburghii, assembly GCA_030378225.1. Taxonomy (NCBI): domain Eukaryota; kingdom Viridiplantae; phylum Streptophyta; class Magnoliopsida; order Gentianales; family Rubiaceae; genus Knoxia; species Knoxia roxburghii. Next base: position 4,907,429 of record CM059420.1, on the reverse strand, counting down.
AAAAAAATTAATACAGTGATATATACATACAATATATATATATATATAATCTACAACAACAAAGATTTGATTTATAACTATCTTTTAAAATGAGGAAGAAAATATATAAATAAAATTTGTAATATCTTTTAAAATAAAATAAGAAAAGATTTGATTAATACTGGTGATGTAATCTTAATATTAAAACAGAAAAAGAATATTAAGATTAAAACAAAGAAAGAATTCCAAATGGGCTCTTCATACTTTAAAAATATTATGAGGAGGACTTAAAAAAAAAAATAGTGTTATATCGCACCCCCCTTTTTGTTATTGGACGCTCTCCTTTTTTCCAAAAAAATTCTCTAGTTTGTTAAGTATCACCCCCTTCATTTTTATTTCTCGCCCCTCTTAATGTTTATCTTCCGCCCCTCCTATTATTACCTAATTGCTCTTAATTAATTTACGAAAAATTTTATAAGTTTCTTTTTAATCTACCAAAAATTTATAAAAATTATGATTAAAGTAGCATAAATGAGCAAAATTATAAATAATTTTTTTTGGACATTTTTAGTAAATTGATTAAGGGTATTTAGGTAATTTAATATATTTTTATATTTAAATATTATAGTTGATATTTCTTAATTTGTCAAGGATAATTTAAGAATAAAAGGGACGCGAAATAACAAAATAGGAGCGCAAAATAGGCCTTCACAAAAAAAAAAAAATGATAAACTTTTAGTAACCTCTTTTCTCGTAATTAGAGCAAGATTTTTAAATTGAGCCCATAAAAAATTAAAATAGAATTGTTGTTTTACGTATCTAATTGAAATCAATGCCAATCACAAACGTTACAAATTTAAGGATATAAAAATAAGAAGTCATCAGAGTAATATTAATGAAACCTTAAAAGGAGGAAGACCATAATTAATTAAGAAGAAATGTCCTAAAAATAACAAATATTGACTCTCCATTACAATCGGACCACTAAAACGCAACTTTTTTTTTTTTTTTTGAAGATAAGGTAACAATTTTTTAATTGTTTTAATGTGTCAAAATCCAATACTTATTCACACTTTATAAATTGGCCATAGGACTAAACTCTCAGGTAAATAGTGAATTGTAATTAGACCCAAAAGATGAAATCTTATTATTATTATTATTATTTTTTTTTTCCTGTTTTGATAAGTTTGTTGTTGGTCTCATCAACTAGTTTTGCAAGTGCTAATCTAGTGCTAAAAGTGTGTAAGAATACAACACTTCCTGAGTTATGTATATCATCCCTCCAATCTGATCCTCGGAGTGTAACAGACGATGGAAAAGTCCTTTTCCGCATAATGGTTGAGAAAGCATTAGCCAAGGGGACAAAAGATTTGCTTTTAGTTAAGAGATGGCTTCACAAGCCACCGATCCTATGCTTAAACACGTTCTCGCAACTTGTGTTGAAAGTTATGAAGTTTCAGTCCTTAGAGATATCCCAGATGTCCTCCAATCCTTGAATGCTAATGATTTGTGGGCAGCATCCATTTCAATCGGTATGGCTGAGGATGATGTGATAGACTGTGACGATGCATTCAACGAGAAACCAGAACTTAAATCGCCATTGATCGCCGTAAATAAGTACTATGAGAATCTTTGTTTAATAGCTTTACAAATTGTATTACAATTTACATAAATGCTCTCTCTTTGAATCTCCATTCATGGTCGTGACTTAATTGTTATATTATAATTATATAGAGTGGTTGAATGGAGTTAGAAATGCCTTTAAAAATTTTATAAAGTTATAATAAAATTAAGGAGAAATGCTAAAATGGTCTTTATAGTATGATTTAGTGTCAAATTTAGTCCTAAATGTTTGGTAATCGACAAATTTAGTCGTCAATGTTTATATATAAGCACATTTAGTCCAATTAGCATCTTCTAGCACATGTGACATACACGTGGTATCCACGTGACACAATTATTAAAAATTCAAAAAAAAAATTTAGAATGACAAATTTAGTCCTAAAGTTTCTGAAAGTATCAAATTTAGTTCTAAAATTTTTAAAAATATCAAATTTAGTCTAAACATTTGAAAATATCAACTTTAGTCTAATTAAAATTTTTTTGCATGCACTTAATAGTCTCTCCCAAACTATTAGTTAGCGATTATTTTATAATTATTTAACAAATAATTATTTTTCAAATCCTAAACTCTAAACCCACCCTAATAAAAATGAGTCAAACAGTGTCAAAATCGATCGATCTAATGTCAAATAGGAAAAATTATTTAATTTTACATTGATATAAATAAAAATAAATTTAAAACTAAAAATTTTTGGTAAATGATTTAAATTTTTTAACTGACATTGATATATTTTTTAATTTTTTAAACTCAAAAAATTATTTTATAAACTGAAAAAGTTTAAAATTTTTAATTTTTTTTAAAATTTAATACTAAAAAATACCAAAATGCTTAATTTTTTCATTTATATCAATGTAAAATCAATTTTTTTTTATAATATTGATTATTTGACAGTGAATCGATCGATTTTGACTTTGGTTGACTCGTTTTAATCATGGTAGGTTTATGTTTTAGGTTTTAAAAAATAATTTAAAATAATCGCTAAATAGTGATTTGTGATAAGTTATCGTTAAGTGAATGCAAAATTTTTTTAATTAAACTAAAGTTGATACTTTTAGAAAATTTTAGAATTAAATTTGATATTTTCATAAATTTTTAAGATTAAATTTGACACTTTTAAAAACTTTTAGGACTAGTCATTCTTTTTTTTTTTTTGAATTTTTAATAATTGTGCCATGTGGATGCCACGTGGCGGCTACATGGATGACACATGTATGCCACATGTGCTAGTAAATATTAATTGGTTTACCTGTGTTCAATATAGAAACATTGATAACTAAATTTATCAACTACTAAATGTTTAGGACTAAATTTAACACAAAATCATACTATAGGGATCATTCCTGCATTTCTCCCTAAAATTAAATAGTTTTTGCGGTGCTACACCTGACTTGTTTGTTAGGTGCTTTGTCATTATTTTTAACAAATCACTATCCCATTTACTCTCTGTTTCTCTCATGTTATCCACTTTACATACATGGAGGGATGATATGGGAAAATTTGTAATTTTGATTCATCATTTATGATAATTTTTTTTTTTATCGAGAAGGGATTGGTCCCTCAAAAATACATAATGGCTTGTGATCTCTTTCAGATCTTTTTTTATGGGAGTGTGTGGTGTATATTGACCGGTTTGACTTTTGGAAAATAAACTAAATTAATACCTACAGTTTAAAAAAATTTTACTCTAAATTGGCCAAATAAATGTGCTAATTTAAACCGGCCAAACCACATTTTAACAGTTTGGTTTAGCCGATTTGTACATTAGCATATTCTAAAGTTCAAAATTCAAAATCAAAAGTATATAAACTATACTAAAAACATAAGATTCGTACTTACTATACATCTGAAACTTTAAACATAATAAAAAAGAATTGAGTTTCACACTATGATTCATTATTACCTTTTTTTTTTAAGACATTATTAAATACTGACTTTTTTTTTATTTACCACACTATGGTATATCTTTATCTATTAATAAAAGGGAAGACAAAATGATAAATTAGAGACCACAAATAAAGAAAAAAAAGATATTTAATAGTCATATTTTTAAAAAGAGTTAATATAAAAACTCTCTTGAAATTTAATAATATATTAAACACTAATTGGCCGCATTTGGTGTGCATTTTTTTTTAAAACGCATGCTTGGGTTTTTTTTGGACGCCTCTTTTTTTTTCTTCTTTCGTGAGCTGGGGGTGTTTATTTCTTTTTAATTCAAAATTTTTTTAAAAAATAAAATCTTACATCATATATATTTTTTATTTTTTTCATTATAAAATTTACAATAACTAACTAATAGTTCAATTTTGCTTGAAAAAAAACCTAATAGTTCAATTTTGTATTGGCATGTATAAAAAATTTATTAATTATTAATTTTATTGCATACTAATAATTTTATTTGTTTCATTATTTAAGTCTATAAGATGATATAAGTATTTGAGGATCAAACCCTAGCATCGTCGGTTCTCCTCTCTTCTTTTCCAAACATAACCTTCAAAAAATATTTATTCCCCCATCTTCTCATCATGGGAGGATGAGAGAAATAAATTTGTTATCCATTTTCGTTTTCTTGTTTTTAATTCCGTCGTCTAATAAAGGGAGATTATCCAAAATCTTTCTTTTTTTTTGTCTTTCAGTAGATTCAAATCTACTGGTAGTGTATTGGTTGCGACTTCATCGATGTTGTTCGTTGTTATGACGGTAATTTCGTTGGTGAAGTTCGTTAGATTAATAACGGCATCGTTGACGATATTCGCTAGTTTGGTCCAAAAAGATTCGGTCATCATAGATATAAGTTTTCATTAGAAAATTAGTGATGTATTATTGTTCAGATTAAAATTTTGGCATGTGGTATATTCACTGCTTAATATGGTAGATCTATATAGGTTTATCCGTAATAAACACAATAATGACGGTTATACTGGTAATTTGTGTTTCTTTGATTGTATCTTCCTTTTGTCAATCGTTGCTGAACTTTTTCAATAAATTAATATATATCTTTTATTTCAAAAAAAAAATCTATAAGATGGAGAAAGTAACACTTATAATAAATTATTTTATTCATTTCATAAAATGACACTCTTATTATGATTTAGGCCTTTTAAAGATCCCGAACTAACCCTGAACGGTCGGCTCAATATATATTATTTCAAATTCTTTCTCTCATTTAATCTTAATATTCTTTTTCTGTTTTAGTATTAAGATAACATCACTAGTATTAATCAAATATTTTCTTATTTTATTTTGAAAGACAATTATGTATTTTCTTACCTCATTTTAAAAGATAGTTATAAATCAAATCTTTTTTTTTTACAAATTATAAATCAAATCTTTAATTATATATATATATATTATATCACTTGATAATATATATATTTTTGGTACAAATTTTCTTACCTCATTTACCTCCCATATGGTTTGGTGAAACTATTAATTGCCCCGAGATTTCTGACAACTATCAATACCCCTTGACCAAAGTCAAACATAAGAAAATGTCAAAAAAGGAAAAAATTGACGATATTTATCAAAATAAAATTGTGAAATGATATTAATTTTATCTTTTAACACAATAAGAATGTATACGTCTGCATTTTTGCTCATTTTTTTCGTCGATCAAATGTCTAAATGTTATTAATTTGAATAGTCAAAGGGTATACGTTATTTTCAAAACCTAAGGGGTGTATTGATAGTTTCACAGGTAAATGTAATTCACCCAAATTTTTTTATGAAATAGTAATTCACCCTAAAAATATTATGAAAACGTCTATAATTATAAGAATTTGAGGACATCTAGGATATCTCTTTTTTTTTTTTTAACAAAAACAGTCAACAGTCAGAAGACAGAAAACCGATGGGCATTCACCCTTCCATATCATAAAGAAAGTTTACAAAGATTACACGAAGTGTGAATTTACATCCCCTATGCAAAACACTGAAACTAAAATCACCCATTTCAAACTAGGAGAGTTTGCTTAAGTTAGTAGCTACTCAAAAGGTTCTGCAGTCTAACTTTTTACATGATTCTTAAATTTGGGACAGAGTCTGTATCCAAACATATGAGCCCTTTCAGCTTTTGAGGCATAAGTGAAGTTGTAGTGTAGGCAATTGCATTTCCATTTGACCATTGTCTTGCCAAAAAGTCAGCCGGCTTGTTGCCTTCTCTATAAATGTGTTTGATCTCTGAAGAAGATTGGATGATGAAATTACAAATCTCCTTCAAGGAAAGTATTCCTTCCAAAAAAAATCTTTTCTCTTGTTTATCATAGCTGCAAGTGAGAGGTTGTCCGTGAGTATTGTGACATTTCTTAAGTTCCTCCATTTGCAATATCTTGTTGCTTCTAGAATGACTCTGATTTCAGACTGCATAGAGGAGGACACACTCAAAACATTAGCTTCGCAATAGAGAAAGCTCCCTGAACTTCTACGCACAATAAAACCATAGCCTCCACTTTCACCAGAACAAGAGCCATCAATATTAATCAACACTGGTTTGGTACAAAAGGCCTTCCATGTTATCCTTTTCAGCCGTCGCGTGCGGTTAGAAAGTTTTGAAGAAATTCCAGCAATTTGGAGAGTTTCAGTCCTCAATAATGCAGCCAGATTCTCTAAGTTCGGCCTCTTCCCTTCATGATAATAACTGTTCTTAAACTTCCAAATCAGCCATAGCAGCAAGTAAGCAGCAGGTTTCCAAGGATTTGACAGAGGGACCTTCTGCCAACGTTCCAGCACATCCCAACCTCTCTCCCTGGTCAATCCGAGACCAGCTGAAGCTAATAGAGAATCCCAAAAAGTTATGATTTTTGGGCACTCAAAGAAGCAGTGCTTGATTTATTCCGAATTTTCCAAGCAGAAACAACATATGGAGGGAAGGATGTAATAATTACCAAATCTGCTAATAATCTCAGGGGACGCGATGAAACCATTGAAGAGCTTCCATAAAAACATGGATATTTTGGGAGGGATTTGAGCACTCCAAAATTGAGCAACGTTTTGAACCTCCTCTCTGTTCTGACTGAAACTTTTATATGCTGATGAGATAGAGAACTTACCCGTTGGAGTGGGGGTCCAGAAGCGGATGTCTGTAGAATCGCAAAAGACCAGTTGCATGTTCCTGAGCCTGTTCAGGACCGAATCCTCCAGTACTCCAGTGTAGCTTTCTAAGTAGCATTCTTTATTTTTGTAGAACTCCTGGACCGAAAGATCAGGATTGGCCGGAAGTTGCGGAGTTTTCCAGATCACCCCCAGGTCACTCCAATTATCTGTCCAAAACGAGGACAAGCTATCCTGGATAATTGTCTTTGAGAAGGCAGCAAATTTTGGTGATAGCTTACAAATGCATCTCCATGATGTTTTCATCCTTGCAGAAGGAGAGAGTGAGGCCATGAAATTAGCCCAAAGACTTTCTTGGTTCTTCCATTTCCACCAAATTTTAGCCTGTAAACTCTCCACCATTGTTGGAAGATGCCTTATGCCCAACCCATTTTGATTGATTGGGAAAGTGAGCCTTTTTCACGAACACCAATGCTTTCTGTAATTTCCATCTTGCGTCTCCCATAGGAATCTTTGGCACTTCATTTCAATCTTACTTATAACTGTTTTGGGAATCCAAAACCCCGCAGCTATGTGAATCGGCATTGAGAGAATGAACGATTTGATAAGTTGAAGCCTACCTGCTTGGGACAGTAGTTTATTCTTCCAACTTGTGAGTTTAGCTTCAATTCCATCCAGTAGCTGATTGAAATATGTTGCCCTCGATCTCCCTCGGAAGATATTAACCCCTAAATAAGGAAAAGGTAAGGAAGATTCCTGCATGTTCAAGGATCTAAGAATTCTTCTTTTCCTTGGAGTTAAACAGTATTTCGGGAAGATAATTGCAGTCTTGGAGAGATTTATTTTTTGCCCTGATCCTGATTCATATAGTTCCAGAAAATTTCTTAATTCTTTGAGTGAGGAAGAAGCGCCCCGAGTGAAAATCATGGTATCATCCGCAAAGCTCAAGTGGGAGATGATTTTGGACCCAGGAGGAGTGTAATAGTGCCCAATATTACCCTCTTCAGTTCTTCTTTTAAGCCCTCTTGAAAGAGCTTCAGCCGCTATTGTGAAGAGCAAAGGTGAGAGAGGATCACCTTGCTTTAGACCCCTTGTGGATTTGAAGAAACCCTCCGAAGAACCATTTAGCAAAATTGAAAACCAACTTCCTTTAAGGATATTTAAAACCATCAAGATAAAGAGTCTTGGGAAGCCAAACCTCATAAGAATGTTTTCCAGGAATTCCCAATCCACCCTGTCAAAAGCTTTTTCCATGTCAAGCTTAATAATCAAGTTAATCCCCGCTGCCCTATTTTCCATGAATTGGGTCATATCCTGCGCCAAGAGAATGTTGTCATGGATGCTTCTTTCACTCATGAAACCAGTTTGCTCAGCTGAGGTAATTTTTGGAAGAACTCTTTGAATCCGATTCTTCAAGATCGAAGAGAATACTTTGCTTGCGAAGTTACAGAGACTAATCGGTCTGAAGTCCGCAAATATTGTGATCTCATTCTTTTTGGGAATGAGGGAGATGAATGCGCAACCTAGACCTCTCGGGATGGGTACACCGTTCATAAACTCTTTGCATGCTGAAGTAAAGTCTTCATTAATTATTCTCCAAGCGGCTCTGTAGAATTGTCCAGTGAAACCATCTGGACCAGGAGCACTATCTTCAGAGAGATCAAAAACTGCCTTTTTCACTTCATCATCTTCCAGGGGCTTTATAAGGTATTCTCTATCATTTCTGTCTAAAATTTCTGGGATATCCTTCAGCAACGCTGCGATAATTCTTTGAGCTGTCCGTCCTTCTGAGGAGAGAAGTTTGCTGAAGAAAGAGACTGCTTGATTGGCGATGAAATTGCTATCCGTTGTCCATTTTTCTCCTATCTTAATTTTGTTTATTGACAGGCGGATTTTACGGTCCTTGATTACCGCATGAAAGAAGGCTGAATTCCTGTCTCCCTCTTTGAGCCATTTGATCTTAGATCTTTGCATCATAAAGTCCTCTTGCTCTTTTAAACTCTGAAAGTATTTCGCTTGTGCTTTTGACCAATCTTCCTGAGTTGAATCATTGGGTCTGGCTTGAAACTCTAACTCCTTTTTAGCCATATTGTCTTCGCTTTCTTTTAGATTCTTGAAGACATCTCCAAAGCACCCTTTGTTCCAGACTTTCAGCTCTAGTTTCAAACGGTTTAGCTTGGTCCAAAAAGCATGCATTCCACAACCAAGCACAGGCTTCTTCCAATTCTCTTCCACCATTTTCAGAAAACCTTGCCTTCTCAGCCACATGCTTTGGAACCAAAAAGGCTTTGGGCCAGAGAATGCTTGCAATTTACCTTGATAGAGTACCGGGCAGTGATCCGAGCTTGCTTTGGAAAGATTGTGAACAATGGAAGTTTGGAACAGCTCCATCCACTCTTTTGAAAATAAAAGTCTGTCAAGTTTCTTTAAAACATGACCTGTTGATCTCCTTCCACTCCATGTATATTTGTAACCGATGGCTGGTAATTCCTCAAGTTCCGCACCATATATAAAAGAATTAAACTCTTAAATCGGGCCATTGACTGGATTTGCAGCTCCCTTGTATTCATCCATAATTCTGATGACATTCCAATCCCCACCTACAGCCCACGGGAATCCTTTGTTAGAATTTCCAAAATCTAGCAGTTTATCCCAGAGCCCCCTTCTTTTCACATAGCTAGTACTCCCATAAACCCAACTAAAGTACACAGGACATGGCAGCAGAGGGTGATCTAACTTGGAACCAATCATTTGGTCAGACATACTCAGGATACTAATACTAACAGACTTTTTATACAAAATCCAGATTTTCCCATTCTGATTAGACACTGCAAAGTCAAATCTTAATTTTCTAGCAAAATCCATCAGTCTACTGGCATTCACAAAAGGTTCAATTATACACAATACAGTAATATTATACCTAGAACAAAGCAATTTAATCCTCCTTAGGGATGCCAAATTGGCAATCCCCCGGATATTCCAGATTATGTGCGTTAACATTTAAATGAGAGAGGGCCACGAACCTGGCGGTCGTGGCGTTGCTCCATGCGTTTTGATATCCTGGGATTGGGGATTTTATTTCCCTTGGGTGGCCTGCCCCTTTTCTTACGTCTGACAGGGATGAATTCCTCTTCCTCCACTAGTAGGGAGTCATCCATCGATTGGTCTGAGTAGGCTTCGATGTCTGACTCACTTCGTTGTGCTGCAATGTCCACTACAAAATCCTTGAGGTTTTTTGAAACTGAGGTAGACCTTGAAAGCCTTTGCTGCGAACTGACCGTTACCACTTTAAGTTCCAGTGCTGAATTGATATCCTCTGCCAATTTTCGGATTTCATGGATGTCCACATTGGTTGCCTCTTCAACTGGGCAACTTAACAAATCACCTTCATCAATTTCCTCCCGTGAATTTCCTGGTTCTTCTCTGCTTTTTGTAATCAAACTTGTTTCACCGCTAGCTAAGACAGATACTGAAGTGATTACCGTTTCAGGTTCCTCCAAAATCTTTTGGATGGGTGTTGAGCCTTCAACAATACTCTGAATTGGATTCTGTTCAAGAAATTGCTTTGAGGTGGAGCTAATGGGAATTAGAGCCTTCTCATTCGAAGCTATCCCAGATGAGCCCGCTTCATCACCCTTTTGGACATTGTGAGTTTTTTCACCTCGGCCCGTGATAGCCCCTTCCTTTGCGACTTCCGTCATTTTACCTTTTTCCGTTGGGTTCCTCCCTACCTTGCAGCTGAGTTCATCATGCCCAATTTTCCGACATTTGAGCCAATACTTCGGAACGTGCTCATAAGAGAATAGTTGCTCATGATACCTTCCATTTTCTCCAATGTGCACCGATTTCGGTAATGGTTGAAGCAAGTTAACCTCTGCACAGAATCTGGCCACACAAGGCCTAGATTGATTCGAGGTAGGAGAGACTATTTGAAGCGGCTTACCTACCACTTTCGCCATGGAGCATGTTGATTCCGCCGAAAGATATTGAAGGGGTAGGTCGTAGAGTGAGACCCAAACTGGAGCAATCGGTGGATCTTCTTCGAATTTAAAATCTGGCGTCCATTTTAGAACTCTCATATAGTGGCCACCAACATTCCATGTGGCCCTAAGCCAGCACCGCTGATAGTCTTCATCCTTGTGAAAACGTATCCATACGTGCCTCTGATTCAGTAATCCTACCTCGAAGCCGCCGGAGAATCCCATTAAATTCAATTACTTCAATTACTTTATGATTTCTTGCATTTTTGGCCTCCCGTATGCGAACTTCCCGTTTAAGCTTAACCTATGTGGAGCTATTAATTGCTCAAACTCCGCTTTGGTATACTCGATGAAGTAAGCACCATCTCTGAGCTCTGGATCTTTGGGCGGAACAGGGGAGAGACGTGAGGGGTCTGAGAATAATGAGGAAAAGGTTCGATATTTAGCTTGGGGAGGGTGAGGGTCAACTTGGCCGGACAGCGAGGCCATGCCCGGCCAAGAAGACTTTGAACTTTGAACTAAGAAACTTGAGTTTAGCTGCTTAGCTAATAAAAATCCAATCCCGGGAATAGAACTCCATCGTTCTCCAATTCACCAAAGAGTAAAAGTTGCTTAAATCTTAGGATATCTCTAAACTGAAATTTAATAATTTTTTACACAAATTGTAAGGACGTGTTTGAGCAAAGGATTTGTGACTTCCGAAGCCAATCTCTTGACTAAAAGCCAATATTCTTTCCCCTGGGCTAATGATTTCTCAACCATTATGTGAAAAAGACATTTTGTATCGGTTATTACATTCCGAGAATTAGATTAGGATAAGCGGTATTATTGAACCAGACAAAGCAACAAGCAATGAAACCAAAGACGGATAAAACCCCTAAACTATAAGATAAGTAAGCCTCTCAAGATCATACAAGCGAGTGCCGAGCCCACGCGAAAGGTTTGGTTAAAATATGTCAGATTCCGCCCAGTATACAAATGGAACCTTACCATATATATATATGTCCTCCCATTATATCTTCTAAATCGTCCACACTAACAATCCATCCCTTCCCCCTAACAATCCATCCTTCCCCCCAAAGGGCGAGTTTAGTAAATATCCAAATAGTATACCTGGGCTAAGGGTGAAGTTGGTAATTTTTCTTACATCCCCCTCCCGGAGCCCAGGTATCATACACGCCCCCAAAATATAGAGCCTTGAATACTAGAAGAAAAGCACCTAAATCTAACAAGATTAAGTGAATACCTAAAATTGTGGTCATTTTATTTCTATCTTTCCATACATAACCGAAGAATGAAAAAGATTCTTCAAGCGTCTCAGGACCCAGAAGGGGATGTTATACATAATTAAGGAAGTGTTGTGTTCTACACTTTTATTACTAGACTAACAATAAACGTATCAAAACAAGAAAGAAAAAAAAAAGAATAATAAGATTTCATCTTCGGGATCTAGTTACGATTCACTATTTACCAGAGAATTTAGGGCAAATTATACCGTACACTTACCGGGCACCTAGAACATTAATAAAAAGAATATTTTATCATTTAATGTGATGACCTTCTCTGAATGTTCATTATTTTTTTCATTAGCCAATATTATGTGTAATTTGTCAAATGACACATTCCAATATAATTTTACTCTATAACGATTAAGAATTTAGTCGTATGGCCAATTTATAATGTGTGGATGAGTGTTGAATTTTGTCACGTTGAAACAATTAAAGAATTGTTGCCTTTTAGTGGTTGTATTTTTTTTTTTTTTTTGGGTACAATTTAGTTGTTGGATATTAATTCTATGATATTTCCGTCTAGAATGAGAGAATACATAGTTAATTAATGGAGAGTCAATATTTTTTTAATTTTAGTATATTTCTTCTTAATTATGGTATTCCTCTTTCTAAGTTTTCATTAATATTGAATTGATGACTTCCCATTTTATATTTTTAAATTCGTAACATCTGTAATTCACATTGATTTCAATTAGAAACGTCCTATTTAAAGTTTTAATGAGTTTAATTTGAAAAACTTTGCACTAAGCGCGGGGAAAAGAAGTAACCGAAGGTTTACTACTCTCTCTCTCTTAAAATTATAGACGTATTCATAATATTTTTATAATATTAATAGCCCATTTATAACCTGTCAAGAAATTAAAAAAAAATTAATACAGTGATATATACATACAATATATATATATATAATCTACAACAACAAAGATTTGATTTATAACTATCTTTTAAAATGAGGAAGAAAATATATAAATAAAATTTGTAATATCTTTTAAAATAAAATAAGAAAAGATTTGATTAATACTGGTGATGTAATCTTAATATTAAAACAGAAAAAGAATATTAAGATTAAAACAAAGAAAGAATTCCAAATGGGCTCTTCATACTTTAAAAATATTATGAGGAGGACTTAAAAAAAAAAAATAGTGTTATATCGCACCCCCCTTTTTGTTATTGGACGCTCTCCTTTTTTCCAAAAAAATTCTCTAGTTTGTTAAGTATCACCCCCTTCATTTTTATTTCTCGCCCCTCTTAATGTTTATCTTCCGTCCCTCCTATTATTACCTAATTGCTCTTAATTAATTTACGAAAAATTTTATAAGTTTCTTTTTAATCTACCAAAAATTTATAAAAATTATGATTAAAGTAGCATAAATGAGCAAAATTATAAATAATTTTTTTTGGACATTTTTAGTAAATTGATTAAGGGTATTTAGGTAATTTAATATATTTTTATATTTAAATATTATAGTTGATATTTCTTAATTTGTCAAGGATAATTTAAGAATAAAAGGGACGCGAAATAACAAAATAGGAGCGCAAAATAGGCCTTCACAAAAAAAAAAAAATGATAAACTTTTAGTAACCTCTTTTCTCGTAATTAGAGCAAGATTTTTAAATTGAGCCCATAAAAAATTAAAATAGAATTGTTGTTTTACGTATCTAATTGAAATCAATGCCAATCACAAACGTTACAAATTTAAAGATATAAAAATAAGAAGTCATCAGAGTAATATTAATGAAACCTTAAAAGGAGGAAGACCATAATTAATTAAGAAGAAATGTCCTAAAAATAACAAATATTGACTCTCCATTACAATCGGACCACTAAAACGCAACTTTTTTTTTTTTTTTTTGAAGATAAGGTAACAATTTTTTAATTGTTTTAATGTGTCAAAATCCAATACTTATTCACACTTTATAAATTGGCCATAGGACTAAACTCTCAGGTAAATAGTGAATTGTAATTAGACCCAAAAGATGAAATCTTATTATTATTATTATTATTTTCCTGTTTTGATAAGTTTGTTGTTGGTCTCATCAACTAGTTTTGCAAGTGCTAATCTAGTGATAAAAGTGTGTAAGAATACAACACTTCCTGAGTTATGTATATCATCCCTCCAATCTGATCCTCGGAGTGTAACAGACGATGGAAAAGTCCTTTTCCGCATAATGGTTGAGAAAGCATTAGCCAAGGGGACAAAAGATTTGCTTTTAGTTAAGAGATTGGCTTCACAAGCCACCGATCCTATGCTTAAACACGTTCTCGCAACTTGTGTTGAAAGTTATGAAATTTCAGTCCTTAGAGATATCCCAGATGTCCTCCAATCCTTGAATGCTAATGATTTGTGGGCAGCATCCATTTCAATCGGTATGGCTGAGGATGGCGTGATAGACTGTGACGATGCATTCAACGAGAAACCAGAACTTAAATCGCCATTGATCGCTGTAAATAAGTACTATGAGAATCTCTGTTTAATAGCTTTACAAATTGTATTACAATTTACATAAATGCTCTCTCTTTGAATCTCCATTCATGGTCGTGACTTAATTGTTATATTATAATTATATAGAGTGGTTGAATGGAGTTAGAAATGCCTTTAAAAATTTTATAAAGTTATAATAAAATTAAGGAGAAATGCTAAAATGGTCTTTATAGTATGATTTAGTGTCAAATTTAGTCCTAAATATTTGGTAATCGACAAATTTAGTCTTCAATGTTTATATATAAGCACATTTAGTCCAATTAGCATCTTCTAGCACATGTGACATACACGTGGTATCCACGTGACACAATTATTAAAAATTCAAAAAAAAATTTAGAATGACAAATTTAGTCATAAAGTTTTTGAAAGTATCAAATTTAGTTCTAAAATTTTTGGAAATATCAAATTTAGTCTAAACGTTTGAAAGTATCAACTTTAGTCTAATTAAAATTTTTTTGCATGCACTTAATAGTCTCTCCCAAACTATTAGTTAGCGATTATTTTATAATTATTTAACAAATAATTATTTTTCAAATCCTAAACTCTAAACCCACCCTAATAAAAATGAGTCAAACAGTGTCAAAATCGATCGATCTAATGTCAAATAGGAAAAATTATTTAATTTTACATTGATATAAATAAAAATAAATTTAAAACTAAAAATTTTTGGTAAATGATTTAAATTTTTTAACTGACATTGATATATTTTTTAATTTTTTAAACTCAAAAAATTATTTTTATAAACTGAAAAAGTTTAAAATTTTTAATTTTTTTAAAATTTAATACTAAAAAATACCAAAATGCTTAATTTTTTCATTTATATCAATGTAAAATCAATTTTTTTATAATATTGATTATTTGACAGTGAATCGATCGATTTTGACTTTGGTTGACTCGTTTTAATCATGGTAGGTTTATGTTTTAGGTTTTAAAAAATAATTTAAAATAATCGCTAAATAGTGATTTGTGATAAGTTATCGTTAAGTGAATGCAAAATTTTTTTAATTAAACTAAAGTTGATACTTTTAGAAAATTTTAGAATTAAATTTGATATTTTCATAAATTTTTAAGATTAAATTTGATACTTTTAAAAACTTTTAGGACTAGTCATTTCTTTTTTTTTTTTGAATTTTTAATAATTGTGCCACGTGGATGCCACGTGGTGGCTACATGGATGACACGTGTATGCCACATGTGCTAGTAAATATTAATTGGTTTACCTGTGTTCAATATAAAAACATTGATAACTAAATTTATCAACTACTAAATATTTAGGACTAAATTTAACACAAAATCATACTATAGGGATCATTCCTGCATTTCTCCCTAAAATTAAATAGTTTTTGCGGTGCTACACCTGACTTGTTTGTTAGGTGCTTTGTCATTATTTTTAACAAATCACTATCCCATTTACTCTCTGTTTCTCTCATGTTATCCACATTACATACATGGAGGGATGATATGGGAAAATTTGTAATTTTGGTTCATCATTTATGATATTTTTTTTTTTTTTTTTATCGAGAAGGGATTGGTCCCTCAAAAATACATAATGGCTTGTGATCTCTTTCAGATCTTTTTTTTATGGGAGTGTGTATGGTGTATATTGACCAGTTTGACTTTTGGAAAATAAACTAAATCAATACCTACAGTTTATAAAAATTTTACTCTAAATTGACCAAATAAATGTGCTAATTTAAACCGACCAAACCACATTTTAACAGTTTGGTTTAGCCGATTTGTACATTAACATATTCTAAAGTTCAAAATTCAAAATCAAAAGTATATAAACTATACTAAAAACATAAGATTCGTACTTATTATACATCTGAAACTTTAAACATAATAAAAAAGAATTGAGTTTCACACTATGGTTCATTATTACCTTTTTTTTTAAGACATTATTAAATACTGACTTTTTTTTATTTACCACACTATGGTATATCTTTATTTATTAATAAAAGGGAAGACAAAATGATAAATTAGAGACCACAAATAAAGAAAAAAAAGATATTTAATAGTCATATTTTTAAAAAGAGTTAATATAAAAACTCTCTTGAAATTTAATAATATATTAAACACTAATTGGCCGCATTTGGTGTGCATTTTTTTTTTAAAACGCATGCTTGGGTTTTTTTTGGACGCCTCTTTTTTTTTCTTCTTTCGTGAGCTGGGGGTGTTTATTTCTTTTTAATTCAAAATTTTTTTAAAAAATAAAATCTTACATCATATATATTTTTTATTTTTTTCATTATAAAATTTACAATAACTAACTAATAGTTCAATTTTGCTTAAAAAAAAAACCTAATAGTTCAATTTTGTATTGGCATGTATAAAAAATTTATTAATTATTAATTTTATTGCATACTAATAATTTTATTTGTTTCATTATTTAAGTCTATAAGATGATATAAGTATTTGAGGATCAAACCCTAGCATCGTCGGTTCTCCTCTCTTCTTTTCCAAACATAACCTTCAAAAAATATTTATTCCCCCATCTTCTCATCATGGGAGGATGAGAGAAATAAATTTGTTATCCATTTTCGTTTTCTTGTTTTTAATTCCGTCGTCTAATAAAGGGGGATTATCCAAAATCTTTTTTTTTTTTTTGTCCTTCAGTAGATTCAAATCTACTGGTAGTGTATTGGTTGCGACTTCATTGATGTTGTTCGTTGTTATGACGGTAATTTCGTTGGTGAAGTTCGTTAGATTAATAACGGCATCGTTGACGATATTCGCTAGTTTGGTCCAAAAAGATTCGGTCATCATAGATATAAGTTTTCATTAGAAAATTAGTGATGTATTATTGTTCAGATTAAAATTTCGGCATGTGGTATATTCACCGCTTAATAGGGTAGATCTATATAGGTTTATCCGTAATAAACACAATAATGACGATTATACTGGTAATTTGTGTTTCTTTGATTGTATCTTCCTTTTGTCAATCGTTGCTGAACTTTTTCAATAAATTAATATATATCTTTTATTTCAAAAAAAAAATCTATAAGATGGAGAAAGTAACACTTATAATAAATTATTTTATTCATTTCATAAAATGACACTCTTCTTATGATTTAGGCCTTTTAAAGATCCCGAACTAACCCTGAACGGTCGGCTCAATATATATTATTTCAAATTCTTTCTCTCATTTAATCTTAATATTCTTTTTCTGTTTTAGTATTAAGATAACATCACTAGTATTAATCAAATATTTTCTTATTTTATTTTGAAAGACAATTATGTATTTTCTTACCTCATTTTAAAAGATAGTTATAAATCAAATCTTTTTTTTTTTACAAATTATAAATCAAATCTTTAATTATATATATATTATATCACTTGATAATATATATATTTTTGGTACAAATTTTCTTACCTCATTTACCTCCCATGTGGTTTGGTGAAACTATTAATTGCCCCGAGATTTATCAATACCCCTTGACCAAAGTCAAACATAAGAAAATGTCAAAAAAGGAAAAAATTGACGATATTTATCAAAATAAAATTGTGAAATGATATTAATTTTATCTTTTAACACAATAAGAATGTATACGTCTGCATTTTTGCTCATTTTTTTCGTCGATCAAATGTCTAAATGTTATTAATTTGAATAGTCAAACGGTATACGTTATTTTCAAAATCTAAGGGGTGTATTGATAGTTTCACAGGTAAATGTAATTCACCCAAATTTTTTATGAAAGAGTAATTCACCCTAAAAATATTATGAAAACGTCTATAATTATAAGAATTTGAGGACATCTAGGATATCTCTTTTTTTTTTTTTAACAAAAACAGTCAACAGTCAGAAGACTGAAGACCGGTGGGCATTCACCCTTCCATATCATAAAGAAAGTTTACAAAGATTACACGAAGTGTGAATTTACATCCCCTATGCAAAACACTGAAACTAAAATCACCCATTTCAAACTAGGGGAGTTTGCTTAAGTTAGTAGCTACTCAAAAGGTTCTGCAGTCTAACTTTTTACATGATTCTTAATTCTGGGACAGAGTCTGCATCCAAACATATGAGCCCTTTCAGCTTTTGAGGCATAAGTGAAGTTGTAGTGTAGGCAATTGCATTTCCATTTGACCATTGTCTTGCCAAAAAGTCAGCCGGCTTGTTGCCTTCTCTATAAATGTGTTTGATCTCTGAAGAAGATTGGATGATGAAATTACAAATCTCCTTCAAGGAAAAGTATTCCTTCCAAAAAAAATCTTTTCTCTTGTTTATCATAGCTGCAAGTGAGAGGTTATCCGTGAGTATTGTGACATTTCTTAAGTTCCTCCATTTGCAATATCTTGTTGCTTCTAGAATGGCTCTGATTTCAGACTGCACAGAGGAGGACACACTCAAAACATTAGCTTCGCAATAGAGAAATCTCCCTGAACTTCTACGCACAATAAAATCATAGCCTCCACTTTCACCAGAACAAGAGCCATCAACATTAATCACCACTGGTTTGGTACAAAAGGCCTTCCATGTTATCCTTTTCAGCCGTCGCGTGCGGTTAGAAAGTTTTGAAGAAATTCCAGCAATTTGGAGAGTTTCAGTCCTCAATAATGCAGCCAGATTCTCTAAGTTCGGCCTCTTCCCTTCATGATAATAACTGTTCTTAAACTTCCAAATCAGCCATAGCAGCAAGTAAGCAGCAGGTTTCAAGGATTTGACAGAGGGACCTTCTGCCAACGTTCCAGCACATTCCAACCTCTCTCCCTGGTCAATCCGAGACCAGCTGAAGCTAATAGAGAATCCCAAAAAGTTATGATTTTTGGGCACTCAAAGAAGCAGTGCTTGATTGATTCCGAATTTTCCAAGCAGAAACAACATATGGAGGGAAGGATGTAATAATTACCAAATCTGCTAATAATCTCAGGGGACGCGATGAAACCATTGAAGAGCTTCCATAAAAACATGGATATTTTGGGAGGGATTTGAGCACTCCAAAATTGAGCAACGTTTTGAACCTCCTCTCTGTTCTGACTGAAACTTTTATATGCTGATGAGATAGAGAACTTACCCGTTGGAGTGGGGGTCCAGAAGCGGATGTCTGCAGAATCGCAAAAGACCAGTTGCATGTTCCTGAGCCTGTTCAGGACCGAATCCTCCAGTACTCCAGTGTAGCTTTCTAAGTAGCATTCTTTAATTTTGTAGAACTCCTGGACCGAAAGATCAGGATTGGCCGGAAGTTGTGGACTTTTCCAGATCACCCCCCGGTCACTCCAATTATCTGTCCAAAACGAGGACAAGCCATCCTGGATAATTGTCTTTGAGAAGGCAGCAAATTTTGGTGATAGCTTCTAAATGCGTCTCCATGATGTTTTCATCCTTGCAGAAGGAGAGAGTGAGGCCATGAAATTAGCCCAAAGACCTTCTTGGTTCTTCCATTTCCACCAAATTTTAGCCTGTAAACTCTCCACCATTGTTGGAAGATGCCTTATGCCCAACCCATTTTGATTGATTGGGAAAGTGAGCCTTTTTCACGAACACCAATGCTTTCTGTAATTTCCATCTTGCGTCTCCCATAGGAATCTTTGGCACTTCATTTCAATCTTACTTATAACTGTTTTGGGAATCCAAAACCCCGCAGCTATGTGAATCGGCAATGAGAGAATGACCGATTTGATAAGTTGAAGCCTACCTGCTTGGGACAGTAGTTTATTCTTCCAACTTGTGAGTTTAGCTTCAATTCCATCCAGTAGCTGATTGAAATATGTTGCCCTCGATCTCCCTCGGAAGATATTAACCCCTAAATAAGGAAAAGGTAAGGAAGATTCCTGCATGTTCAAGGATCTAAGAATTCTTCTTTTCCTTGGAGTTGAACAGTATTTCGGGAAGATAATTGCAGTCTTGGAGAGATTTATTTTTTGCCCTGATCCTGCTTCATATAGTTCCAGAAAATTTCTTAATGCTTTGAGTGAGGAAGAAGCGCCCCGAGTGAAAATCATGGTATCATCCGCAAAGCTCAAGTGGGAGATGATTTTGGACCCAGGAGGAGTGTAATAGTGCCCAATATTACCCTCTTCAGTTCTTCTTTTAAGCCCTCTTGAAAGAGCTTCAGCCGCTATTATGAAGAGCAAAGGTGAGAGAGGATCACCTTGCTTTAGACCCCTTGTGGATTTGAAGAAACCCTCCGGAGAACCATTTAGCAAAATTGAAAACCAACTTCCTTTAAAGATATTTAAAACCATCAAGATAAAGAGTCTTGGGAAGCCAAACCTCATAAGAATGTTTTCCAGGAATTCCCAATCCACCCTGTCAAAAGCTTTTTCCATGTCAAGCTTAATAATCAAGTTAATCCCCGCTGCCCTATTTTCCATGAATTGGGTCATATCCTGCGCCAAGAGAATGTTGTCATGGATGCTTCTTTCACTCATGAAACCAGTTTGCTCAGCTGAGGTAATTTTTGGAAGAACTCTTTGAATCCGATTCTTCAAGATCGAAGAGAATACTTTGCTTGCGAAGTTACAGAGACTAATCGGTCTGAAGTCCGCAAATATTGTGATCTCATTCTTTTTGGGAATGAGGGAGATGAATGCGCAACCTAGACCTCTCGGGATGGGTACACCGTTCATAAACTCTTTGCATGCTGAAGTAAGGTCTTCATTAATTATTCTCCAAGCGGCTCTGTAGAATTGTCCAGTGAAACCATCTGGACCAGGAGCACTATCTTCAGAGAGATAAAAAACTGCCTTTTTCACTTCATCATCTTCCAGGGGCTTTATAAGGTATTCTCTATCATTTCTGTCTAAAATTTCTGGGATATCCTTCAGCAACACTGCGATAATTCTTTGAGCTGGCCGTCCTTCTGAGGAGAGAGGTTTGCTGAAGAAAGAGACTGCTTGATTGGCGATGAAACTGCTATCCGTTGTCCAGTTTTCTCCTATCTTAATTTTGTTTATTGACTGGCGGAATTTACGGTCCTTGATTACCGCATGAAAGAAGGCTGAATTCCTGTCTCCCTCTTTGAGCCATTTGATCTTAGATCTTTGCATCATATAGTCCTCTTGCTCTTTTAAACTCTGAAAGTATTTCGCTTGTGCTTTTGACCAATCTTCCTGAGTTGAATCATTGGGTCTGACTTGAAACTCTAACTCCTTTTTAGCCATATTGTCTTCGCTTTCTTTTAGATTCTTGAAGACATCTCCAAAGCACCCTTTGTTCCAGACTTTCAGCTCTAGTTTCAAACGGTTTAGCTTGGTCTAAAAAGCATGCATTCCACAACCAAGCACAGGCTTCTTCCAATTCTCTTCCACCATTTTCAGAAAACCTTGCCTTCTCAGCCACATGCTTTGGAACCGAAAAGGCTTTGGGCCAGAGAATGCTTGCAATTTACCTTGATAGAGTACCGGGCAGTGATCCGAGCTTGCTTTGGAAAGATTGTGAACAATGGAAGTTTGGAACAGCTCCATCCACTCTTTTGAAAATAAAAGTCTGTCAAGTTTCTTTAAAACATGACCTGTTGATCTCCTTCCACTCCATGTATATTTGTAACCGATGGCTGGTAATTCCTCAAGTTCCGCACCATATATAAAAGAATTAAACTCTTAAATCGGGCCATTGACTGGATTTGCAGCTCCCTTGTATTCATCCATAATTCTGATGACATTCCAATCCCCACCTACAGCCCACGGGAATCCTTTGTTAGAATTTCCAAAATCTAGCAGTTCATCCCAGAGCCCCCTTCTTTTCACATAGCTAGTACTCCCATAAACCCAACTAAAGTACACAGGACATGGCAGCAGAGGGTGATCTAACTTGGAACCAATCATTTGGTCAGACATACTCAGGATACTAATACTAACAGACTTTTTATACAAAATCCAGATTTTCCCATTCTGATTAGACACTGCAAAGTCAAATCTTAATTTTCTAGCAAAATCCATCAGTCTACTGGCATTCACAAAAGGTTCAATTATACACAATACAGTAATATTATACCTAGAACAAAGCAATTTAATCCTCCTTAGGGATGCCAAATTGGCAATCCCCCGGATATTCCAGATTATGTGCGTTAACATTTAAATGAGAGAGGGCCACGAACCTGGCGGTCGTGGCGTTGCTCCATGCGTTTTGATATCCTGGGATTGGGGATTTTATTTCCCTTGGGTGGCCTGCCCCTTTTCTTACGTCTGACAGGGATGAATTCCTCTTCCTCCACTAGTAGGGAGTCATCCATCGATTGGTCTGAGTAGGCTTCGATGTCTGACTCACTTCGTTGTGCTGCAATGTCCACTACAAAATCCTTGAGGTTTTTTGAAACTGAGGTAGACATTGGAAGCCTTTGCTGCGAACTGACCGTTACCACTTTAAGTTCCAGTGCTGAATTGATATCCTCTACCAATTTTCGGATTTCATGGATGTCCACATTGGTTGCCTCTTCAACTGGGCAACTTAACAAATCACCTTCATCAATTTCCTCCCGTGAATTTCCTGGTTCTTCTCTGCTTTTTGTAATCAAACTTGTTTCACCGCTAGCTAAGACAGATACTGAAGTGATTATCGTTTCAGGTTCCTCCAAAATCTTTTGGATGGGTGTTGAGCCTTCAACAATACTCTGAATTGGATTCTGTTCAAGAAATTGCTTTGAGGTGGAGCTAATGGGAATTAGAGCCTTCTCATTCGAAGCTATCCCAGATGAGCCCGCTTCATCACCCTTTTGGCCATTGTGAGTTTTTTCACCTCGGCCCGTGATAGGCCCTTCCTTTGCGACTTCCGTCATTTTACCTTTTTCCGTTGGGTTCCTCCCTACCTTGCAGCTGAGTTCATCATGCCCAATTTCCCGACATTTGAGCCAATACTTCGGAACGTGCTCATAAGAGAATAGTTGCTCATGATACATTCCATTTTCTCCAATGTGCACCGATTTCGGTAATGGTTGAAGCAAGTTAACCTCTGCACAGAATCTGGCCACAGAAGGCCTAGATTGATTCGAGGTAGGAGAGACTATTTGAAGCGGCTTACCTACCACCTTCGCCATGGAGCATATTGATTCCGCCGAAAGATATTGAAGGGGTAGGTCGTAGAGTGAGACCCAAACTGGAGCAATCGGTGGATCTTCTTCGAATTTAAAATCTGGCGTCCATTTTAGAACTCTCATATAATGGCCACCAACATTCCATGTGGCCCTAAGCCAGCACCGCTGATAGTCTTCATCCTTGTGAAAACGTATCCATACGTGCCTCTGATTCAGTAATCCTACCTCGAAGCCGCCGGAGAATCCCATTAAATTCAATTCCTTTCTGATTTCTTGCATTTTTGGCCTCCCGTATGCGAACTTCCCGATTAAGCTTAACCTATGTGGAGCTATTAATTGCTCAAACTCCGCTTTGGTATACTCGATGAAGTAAGCACCATCTCTGAGCTCTGGATCTTTGGGCGGAACAGGGGAGAGACGTGAGGGGTCTGAGAATAATGAGGAAAAGGTTCGATATTTAGCTTGGGGAGGGTGAGGGTCAACTTGGCCGGACAGCGAGGCCATGCCCGGCCAAGAAGACTTTGAACTTTGAACTAAGAAACTTGAGTTTAGCTGCTTAGCTAATAAAAATCCAATCCCGAGAATAGAACTCCATCGTTCTCCAATTCACCAAAGAGTAAAAGTTGCTTAAATCTTAGGATATCTCTAAACTGAAATTTAATAATTTTTTACACAAATTGTAAGGACGTGTTTGAGCAAAGGATTTGTGACTTCCGAAGCCAATCTCTTGACTAAAAGCCAATATTCTTTCCCCTGGGCTAATGATTTCTCAACCATTATGTGAAAAAGACATTTTGTATCGGTTGTTACATTCCGAGAATTAGATTAGGATAAGCGGTATTATTGAACCAGACAAAGCAACAAGCAATGAAACCAAAGACGGATAAAACCCCTAAACTATAAGATAAGTAAGCCTCTCAAGATCATACAAGCGAGTGCCGAGCCCACGCGAAAGGTTTGGTTAAAATATGCCAGATTCCGCCCAGTATACAAATGGAACCTTACCATATATATATGTCCTCCCATTATATCTTCTAAATCGTACACACTAACAATCCATCCTTCCCCCTAACAATCCATCCTTCCCCCCAAAGGGCGATTTTAGTAAATATCCAAATAGTATACCTGGGCTAAGGGTAAATTTGGTAATTTTTCTTACATCCCCCTCCCGGAGCCCAGGTATCATACACGCCCCCAAAATATAGAGCCTTGAATACTAGAAGAAAAACACCTAAATCTAACAAGATTAAGTGAATACCTAAAATTGTGGTCATTTTATTTCTATCTTTCCATACATAACCGAAGAATGAAAAAGATTCTTCAAGCGTCTCAGGACCCAGAAGGGGATGTTATACATAATTAAGGAAGTGTTGTGTTCTACACTTTTATTACTAGACTAACAATAAACGTATCAAAACAAGAAAGAAAAAAAAAGAAGAATAATAATAAGATTTCATCTTCGGGATCTAGTTACGATTCACTATTTACCAGAGAATTTAGGGCAAATTATACCATACACTTACCGGGCACCTAGAACATTAATAAAAAGAATATTTTATCATTTAATGTGATGATCTTCTCTGAATGTTCATTATTTTTTTCATTAGCCAATATTATGTGTAATTTGTCAAATGACACATTCCAATATAATTTTACTCTATAACGATTAAGAATTTAGTCGTATGGCCAATTTATAATGTGTGGATGAGTGTTGAATTTTGTCACGTTGAAACAATTAAAGAATTGTTGCCTTTTAGTGGTTGTATTTTTTTTTTTTTTTTTGGTACAATTTAGTTGTTGGATATTAATTCTATGATATTTCCGTCTAGAATGAGAGAATACATAGTTAATTAATGGAGAGTCAATATTTTTTTAATTTTAGTATATTTCTTCTTAATTATGGTATTCCTCTTTCTAAGTTTTCATTAATATTGAATTGATGACTTCCCATTTTATATTTTTAAATTCGTAACATCTGTAATTCACATTGATTTCAATTAGAAACGTCCTATTTAAAGTTTTAATGAGTTTAATTTGAAAAACTTTGCACTAAGCGCGGGGAAAAGAAGTAACCGAAGGTTTACTACTCTCTCTCTCTTAAAATTATAGACGTATTCATAATATTTTTATAATATTAATAGCCCATTTATAACCTGTCAAGAAATTAAAAAAAAATTAATACAGTGATATATACATACAATATATATATATAATCTACAATAACAAAGATTTGATTTATAACTATCTTTTAAAATGAGGAAGAAAATATATAAATAAAATTTGTAATATCTTTTAAAATAAAATAAGAAAAGATTTGATTAATACTGGTGATGTAATCTTAATATTAAAACAGAAAAAGAATATTAAGATTAAAACAAAGAAAGAATTCCAAATGGGCTCTTCATACTTTAAAAATATTATGAGGAGGACTTAAAAAAAAAATAGTGTTATATCGCACCCCCCTTTTTGTTATTGGACGCTCTCTTTTTTTCCAAAAAAATTCTCTAGTTTGTTAAGTATCACCCCCTTCATTTTTATTTCTCGCCCCTCTTAATGTTTATCTTCCGCCCCTCCTATTATTACCTAATTGCTCTTAATTAATTTACGAAAAATTTTATAAGTTTCTTTTTAATCTACCAAAAATTTATAAAAATTATGATTAAAAAAGCATAAATGAGCAGAATTATAAATAATTTTTTTGGATATTTTTAGTAAATTGATTAAGGGTATTTAGGTAATTTAATATATTTTTATATTTAAATATTATAGTTGATATTTCTTAATTTGTCAAGGATAATTTAAGTATAAAAGGGACGTGAAATAACAAAATAGGAGCGCAAAATAGGCCTTCACAAAAAAAAAAATGATAAACTTTTAGTAACCTCTTTTCTCGTAATTAGAGCAAGATTTTTAAATTGAGCCCATAAAAAATTAAAATAGAATTGTTGTTTTACGTATCTAATTGAAATCAATGCCAATCACAAACGTTACAAATTTAAAGATATAAAAATAAGAAGTCATCAGAGTAATATTAATGAAACCTTAAAAGGAGGAAGACCATAATTAATTAAGAAGAAATGTCCTAAAAATAACAAATATTGACTCTCCATTACAATCGGACCACTAAAACGCAACTTTTTTTTTTTTTTTTTTTTTTGAAGATAAGGTAACAATTTTTTAATTGTTTTAATGTGTCAAAATCCAATACTTATTCACACTTTATAAATTGGCCATAGGACTAAACTCTCAGGTAAATAGTGAATTGTAATTAGACCCAAAAGATGAAATCTTATTATTATTATTTTTTTTTTTTTCCTGTTTTGATAAGTTTGTTGTTGGTCTCATCAACTAGTTTTGCAAGTGCTAATCTAGTGCTAAAAGTGTGTAAGAATACAACACTTCCTGAGTTATGTATATCATCCCTCCAATCTGATCCTCGGAGTGTAACAGACGATGGAAAAGTCCTTTTCCGCATAATGGTTGAGAAAGCATTAGCCAAGGGGACAAAAGATTTGCTTTTAGTTAAGAGATGGCTTCACAAGCCACCGATCCTATGCTTAAACACGTTCTCGCAACTTGTGTTGAAAGTTATGAAGTTTCAGTCCTTAGAGATATCCCAGATGTCCTCCAATCCTTGAATGCTAATGATTTGTGGGCAGCATCCATTTCAATCGGTATGGCTGAGGATGATGTGATAGACTGTGACGATGCATTCAACGAGAAACCAGAACTTAAATCGCCATTGATCGCCGTAAATAAGTACTATGAGAATCTTTGTTTAATAGCTTTACAAATTGTATTACAATTTACATAAATGCTCTCTCTTTGAATCTCCATTCATGGTCGTGACTTAATTGTTATATTATAATTATATAGAGTGGTTGAATGGAGTTAGAAATGCCTTTAAAAATTTTATAAAGTTATAATAAAATTAAGGAGAAATGCTAAAATGGTCTTTATAGTATGATTTAGTGTCAAATTTAGTCCTAAATGTTTGGTAATCGACAAATTTAGTCGTCAATGTTTATATATAAGCACATTTAGTCCAATTAGCATCTTCTAGCACATGTGACATACACGTGGTATCCACGTGACACAATTATTAAAAATTCAAAAAAAAATTTAGAATGACAAATTTAGTCCTAAAGTTTCTGAAAGTATCAAATTTAGTTCTAAAATTTTTAAAAATATCAAATTTAGTCTAAACATTTGAAAATATCAACTTTAGTCTAATTAAAATTTTTTTGCATGCACTTAATAGTCTCTCCCAAACTATTAGTTAGCGATTATTTTATAATTATTTAACAAATAATTATTTTTCAAATCCTAAACTCTAAACCCACCCTAATAAAAATGAGTCAAACAGTGTCAAAATCGATCGATCTAATGTCAAATAGGAAAAATTATTTAATTTTACATTGATATAAATAAAAATAAATTTAAAACTAAAAATTTTTGGTAAATGATTTAAATTTTTTAACTGACATTGATATATTTTTTAATTTTTTAAACTCAAAAAATTATTTTATAAACTGAAAAAGTTTAAAATTTTTAATTTTTTTAAAAATTTAATACTAAAAAATACCAAAATGCTTAATTTTTTCATTTATATCAATGTAAAATCAATTTTTTTTATAATATTGATTATTTGACAGTCGATTTTGACTTTGGTTGACTCGTTTTAATCATGGTAGGTTTATGTTTTAGGTTTTAAAAAATAATTTAAAATAATCGCTAAATAGTGATTTGTGATAAGTTATCGTTAAGTGAATGCAAAATTTTTTTAATTAAACTAAAGTTGATACTTTTAGAAAATTTTAGAATTAAATTTGATATTTTCATAAATTTTTAAGATTAAATTTGACACTTTTAAAAACTTTTAGGACTAGTCATTCTTTTTTTTTTTGAATTTTTAATAATTGTGCCATGTGGATGCCACGTGGCGGCTACATGGATGACACGTGTATGCCACATGTGCTAGTAAATATTAATTGGTTTACCTGTGTTCAATATAGAAACATTGATAACTAAATTTATCAACTACTAAATGTTTAGGACTAAATTTAACACAAAATCATACTATAGGGATCATTCCTGCATTTATCCCTAAAATTAAATAGTTTTTGCGGTGCTACACCTGACTTGTTTGTTAGGTGCTTTGTCATTATTTTTAACAAATCACTATCCCATTTACTCTCTGTTTCTCTCATGTTATCCACTTTACATACATGGAGGGATGATATGGGAAAATTTGTAATTTTGGTTCATCATTTATGATAATTTTTTTTTTTTTTTTATCGAGAAGGGATTGGTCCCTCAAAAATACATAATGGCTTGTGATCTCTTTCAGATCTTTTTTTTATGGGAGTGTGTATGGTGTATATTGACCAGTTTGACTTTTGGAAAATAAACTAAATCAATACCTACAGTTTATAAAAATTTTACTCTAAATTGACCAAATAAATGTGCTAATTTAAACCGACCAAACCACATTTTAACAGTTTGGTTTAGCCGATTTGTACATTAACATATTCTAAAGTTCAAAATTCAAAATCAAAAGTATATAAACTATACTAAAAACATAAGATTCGTACTTATTATACATCTGAAACTTTAAACATAATAAAAAAGAATTGAGTTTCACAATGAACGGAACTCAAAAATCAAATACCATAAAATAAAATTGTCCCAACGTGCTAATAAAAAATTTACTATGATGATTAAAAATTATGTAAACAAAGTTATGGTTTTCGAAAGTAATCTTCTCATCTTTCCACCAACACAAAAGTCCACTTTAAAATTAAAAACAAAAACATATAAACCATTATACATAAACCATTATATAAAAATATGAGTTGAAATGATTAATAAGATAAAATGAGAATATAAAATACAATTATCTCTTACACATTTTAACACTTTCTATCACTCGATATTATCTGTGTAAATGTTTAGATAATTGGCAAAATCTAAAATAAAAAAGAGAGTTATACTTTGTTAGTACTATTAATAAAATGTGTATTTAACTATTATATAAAGAACATTGAATTTTACAATTTTCATACTTTTCAATCACTTGTAAAGAATCTTATAGATCAATTGTCTATTGTGTTATTTAATTTAAAAAATTAAATTCTATATTTGATATTTATAATAAATTATATATTTATTTATATATAATAAGATACCGACCGGTTTCATTAATAAAACCGTCGGTCAAACTAATACTACGATTTAAAAAATTTTTAAACCACTAATCACAAGAGAAATCGGCCAAATTTGGTTGGGTTGGCAGATTTCATCGGTTTCAACCAAACCATCCCTCCCTAGAGTGATGCTAATGCTATTATAATGCGCACTTAGCTAAGAGGCATAGGTGGAGTGGGAATGATACTTGTCCTGAGCTCTGGAGATACTGTTTCAGTTTGGACTCCAAGCCATGGTAATTACTACTCAAGCATCAGAAGAGCTTCAGGCATATATACCAGCAGAAAAATATGTTCTCAATTATGATTCTTTTACAATCATTTATTAATAAAACTTTTCGCATTGCAAATGTTCATTTCTGAACCAATAATCACATGAAAGAAGAAGTCATGTTTTCACCCATTTTTCTCTTATCACAAGAATCCATCAGCCAGAATATAAAAAACTAGTTATTGGACTAATTAAAATTAAATACTTTTAATTATTTACTTTTGTAATCTATTTTTTATTATTTTGTAACTTTATTTTCAAAAGTCACTACCCATAATCCTATCGCATAAAAAGTGGCCAAAACCAGTAATAATTTTCCCCGAAGATTTTGGTAACCGATGGCGGAGCACTTGGCATCTATATTCGGAGGTGTAGACACCGAATGCTTCAGGCAAAAAGTTCTAGCAACGAACTCACAATGTATAATAAAACGGTGATGATCTTTTGCCAATTTCTAGAGCAATTTGAAACCAGAGTTTAGAGGTCGACGAGTTTGTAGTACTGCTTTCCGACAAAAGACGCCGGGGAGGGGGGTGGCTTGGCTAACTTTTTTTTTTTTTTTTTTTTTGGTGTGCATAAACTCTTATATTCTTTACTGCAGTAGAGTTTTGGAAACATCTCCATTGATTGTATACAAGCTCTGAAAACAGTACATCTACAATAATCCAAGGGACTGGGCCCATGTATCTTAGCAAGACTCAAATATTTTATGGTACTGCAGTCCGCATTCCTTTATCTTTCAATTAATTTCCAAAAGTAATGAGGCCATTTTTACAATCAGAATGGAATAGCAGCCACAAACACAAATATGCATACAGATGACAAACCACAAACACAATAAGAATTTCGAAGCCATCCAGAGCAGAACAAACTATTACAAGCAACTATTTTTTGATTACTACAGAAGATCTAGATAACTTGGTACAGTAGAGGGGATCCAAGTACTCCCATTTAAGAAGTTTCGAACCGTAAATTTAGATGCTTCGCTACGTTTAGTAATAATGGTTGTCCAATTCACCCTTCCAGTTGTATTAGCTAATGGTCCCTTGTTGTCGTAATCGCCAAAGTATGGATAACCAAGAGGTTTACCCTTCCACTTAATCCAACCATTTGCTTCAATCTGATCCATGTAGCTTTGAATGAAAACTACTCTGGAGAATTCCCTCCAGGGTCTGCCCAGGTAACATCTGATATGAGAGTTTCGCTGTTGTAGTTCATCAGTTTGTACCGTACAATTATGAAAGACAAACCCAGTCTTCCTTGCATCTACTCTTCCTTGGGCAGTGATAGTTATATACTGGTCTGGAAGAGGCTTCCGAACTCGGATAGTACAGTTTTGAAATACGACAGTAGAATCTCCGAAAATGAAATCAATTGTACCAGTGATTTTACAGTCTCGAAAAAACATGATTCCTTTTTGTGCATACAGGGTATCTTGGTACCCTATGAATTTGCACTGATAAAATGTTAAGAATCGAGCCCGTGCATATACTGCTATAGCTTGGTAGCCCATGGGTCCAGCTGTGTTCATAAAGGTGATGCCTTGGGCCATGAAACCGTCACCTAGTATTCCTATAAGTTGAGGAAAAATAGATAAGTTTAATATTCAACTTGGGAAATAAGTATAATTATAGTAGATGCTTACCAACTGTTGCTGTGTCTGTCAAAGAGAAGCCCGTTGCGTTGCTTCTGTTTCCAGATATTACTGTCGTGCCTTCACTAATAAGAACAATGTTGGTTTTCTCTCTTCCAATGATCAGGTTCTCATGGTAAACACCTGCTTTTATCTTTATGTATTGTTTTTGGATGCTGTAATTTGTAGTCGCTTTTATTGCATCAGCAATTGTTTGGAACGTACCTGATCCATCTTGTGCTACGATAGATGGATTAGGCCTTTCTTGACTACTTTGCATGCCGAGAAAAGCTATAACGATTGTAGTACAGAAAATGAGGGAGTTCAACAGTTGTTTGCACTCCATCGTTGCTTCACTGTTTCCTTTCTTCTTTTCTTTATAAGTGATTGGTGCAGGGAATGAAAATCTAAACACACAATATATGAATGGGTGATTGGTGCAGTAAACTAAAATTTAAACACACAATATACTGAATTGGAAGTGATGACACAATGATGATTTATATAGAAGATAAAAGTACTGCGGTGATGGATTTAAAGTTTCAAATCAGAAAAATACCATTCAATGTCACACAAATTTATAATTTTAATGATAATTGTTATATTATATTCATATTAGTGCATGCCCCTAATATATATATATATATATTGTGATAATTGAGATATAGACATCCATTAATATAATTGAGTATTATATTAGCATTTTATGTTACATTATTAATTAATATGTTTCTGGTCTTTCATTACTATTTTTTTACTATATTTTATGTTAAATAAAAATTTAAAATGCGTATTAAACTTTCTTTTTTATTATGAAACTTAATAATAAGTTTAGAGTGTTTTTAAACGCATCAGCAGCAGCAGAGCCTCTGAGCATCAACAACCTAAACCTAAACCTCTTCTTCGGTTTTCTTAAGCTAAAGATGGTCGGAGAACTTGGATGCTCCTACGCCGCTGTTGCAGCTACCGGAGTGACCATAATATGGGATTCAGCTTATTTGATTAGGCGTGGAGTTCCTTTTTTTGCAAGTTTCTCTATGTTATCCTTTTAGGAAAAAGAATTAGGAGGGTCCCTCGGCAGTGGTTAGAGATTTTTGTTCTGATTTGAAAGAGTCATGATTCAAGTTCAAATTTTTGATAGCTATGCTATGAAGGTGTTTAAAGATTTTTTTTGTTCATTTTGAGATCAGTTTTCTTACTTTCGTTGGTAATATTTGCTATTTGCTATAATACTTCAGTTATCCTTCCTATCCAATGACTTGTTTGCAACTTGTTAATCTAAATGCCATATGCCTAAAAAAAAAAAAAAGTTTAGAGTGTTTTCTTGAAAATTTAAAAGGTTGAAGTTACTCTTTTAGAAGATTAAACAAAATTAAAAATAGAAAAAACAAAACACAAAATTTGAAAATACTAAAAGAAATTAGAGTATTCAGGAAAAAGAAACAAAAGTTTGTTGAATGAATAAGACTACCTTGTGAAGTGAGATCAGCTGCAGTAACTCTTGATTTCGATAAGGGGTTTCTGCATATTGATGAGTATCCTCCAGATGCTAAGCTTTAGTAGTCTTTGGTGACTTTGAAAGAGGCATGCAGTTTGCTGATAATTCTTTGAGCAGAATTCCCCTATTGTTCAATCACATGCACGGTTTTTGCCTTATATTTTGGATGGCGTGCAGGCCAGGAAGAAAGAGCGACTTCTAAAAAGCAAAGTTAGGAGGTTAATCAATAAATGCATGTATTTTAAAAATAGTTGCAAAATAGTTGCAGACATGCATCAAAGAAACACGTATCTTTGAAATTAGTTTCGGATGAATGAATAATAATGTAAAATTGGTATTTAACCTAACATTTTCCCTTCATTATTTCCTCCAATTTAAAATAAATGTATGCTTCAAATCTCTTATTCTGTAAAATTGGGAGACATATCATCATTGAATTGGAAATAATTTAATGATATCTTGATATGATGTTTTGCTTCAAATGGAAAATATAAATTGGGTTAGTAACCCCAAAAACTGGGGCGGTAACCTTGTAATTTGACGAAATTACCTTCGGTTTTACTAATTACCGCCTTAGTTTATCGTCCCAATTTTTATTTATCGCCCCAATCTAATTTACTAATATAACCTTATAATATTATATTAATATAATAAAAATAATAAATTTAAAATTTTTGCTTAGAAATTTTTTACCCCAACCCAGGGACCCACCCTCTCCCCGTCACCCCCGGCGACGCCTCACTCGAAACCCTCCACCGCGCCCCTCCCGCCTTCCCCCAAATCGCCCCGGCGACCCCTCCCTCGAAAACCCTAACGATTCCACCCCCGGCGACGCTCACTCGAAACCCTCCACCGCGCCCCTCCCGCCTCCCCCCAAATCGCCCCGGCGACCCCGGTGATCCAAGGTTGAGTTCGTCCAGATCGTGACCAAGGATTGTGGTCGGTCTTTTATCGGTTGCCGGTGGTCGCGACCGCCGTCGTTGTGTTAGCCATGAGATAATTGTCTACGTGAATGCTTGATTGTTTTGAGACTGATATTACAAATTGCTTTATGTGCTACAACGTCTACATCCAGGCATGTCTACAACGTCTCCTAACACTAGCACCACGTCCGAAACAACTAGCACCACGTCCAAAAACGTCTACATCCATACATGTAAAATTAAACTGATTTTTTCACAAATACAACTAGAACCACGTCAAAAACAAATAGCACTACGTCCAGAAACGTCCTCATCCATGCGTGTGAATGTAAACTTTTTTTTTTTACAAAGTCAGTCCACCACGTCTCAGAACAACTAGAACCACGTCAAAAACAACTAGCACCACGTCCATAAACGTCTACATCCAGGCATGTCCACAACGTCTTCGCTGAGTCAACAACATCTTAGAACAACTGCCGCAACGTCCAAAAAACAACTGTCGCAACGTCTACATCCATGCATGTCTACAATGTCTCCTAACACTAGAACCACGTCCGAAACAACTAGCACCACGTCCAAAAACGTCTACATCCATACATGTAAAATCAAACTGATTTTTTCACAAATACAACTAGAACCACGTCAAAAACAAATAGCACTACGTCCAGAAACGTCCTCATCCTTGCGTGTGAATTTAACCTTTTTTTTTTCACAAAGTCAGTCCACCACGTCTCAGAACAACTAGAACCACGTCAAAAACAACTAGCACCACGTCCATAAACGTCTACATCTAGGCATGTCCACAACGTCTTCGCTGAGTCAACAACGTCTTAGAACAACTGCTGCAACGTCCAAAAAACAACTGTCGCAACGTCTACATCCAGGCATGTCTACAACGTCTCCTAACACTAGAACCATGTCCGAAACAACTAGCACCACGTCCAAAAACGTCTACATCCACGGGTGCTACAGTAAAGATTCAAAATTCACGGGTGCTACAGTAAAGATTCCAAATTAGACGTAAAGTATTGAATCTGGAATCTTTCAGAAATTTTTTTTTTCAACCTGGTGTAATGCAAAATTATTGAGTTGTGCATACTTATTTGGTGTGCGGCAAAATTGTTGTGTTGCTGGGTTGTGAAGGGTATCCTGTGATAAACAGCACCCAAAACATGTAGTCATATATGCTTAGCCTATGCACTGATTGTAATTTGTAGAAAAGTAATATTCCACCCAAAGAAAGAGCAGCATTTCACTTGGTTTTTAATATTCCACAGCCACATGAAATCAAATCATATCCATCCTAACCCAGCAAAAATGAAAATCCTCATTATCCATCCACGGGATGTTGCTGCTTTGTATTTTGGACGTAACAAGACATTGCAGGACGTTGCTGGACGTAGCTGCTTTGTATTTTCAGACGTTGCGGGACGTTGCTGGACGTAGCTGCTTTCTATTTTCAGACGTTGCTGGACGTTGCTGAACGTAGTTGGACGTGGTGCTAGTTTATGTGAAAAAATCAGTTTAATTTTACATGTATGGATGTAGACGTTTTTGGACGTGGTGCTAGTTGTTTCGGACGTGGTTCTAGTGTTAGGAGACGTTGTAGACATGCATGGATGTAGACGTTGCGACAGTTATTTTTTGGACGTTGCGGCAATTGTTCTAAGACGTTGTTGACTCAGCGAAGACGTTGTGGACATGCCTGGATGTAGACGTTTATGGACGTGGTGCTAGTTGTTTTTGACGTGGTTCTAGTTGTTCTGAGACGTGGTGGACTGACTTTGTAAAAAAAAAAAATTTACATTCACACGCATGGATGAGGATGTTTCTGGACGTAGTGCTATTTGTTTTTGACTTGGTTCTAGTTGTATTTGTGAAAAAATCAGTTTAATTTTACATGTATGGATGTAGACGTTTTTGGACGTGGTGTTAGTTGTTTCGGACGTGGTGCTAGTGTTAGGAGACGTTGTAGACATGCCTGGATGTAGACGTTGCAGCACATAAAGCAATTTGTAATATCAGTCTCAAAACAATCAAGCATTCACTTAGACAATTATCTCATGGCTAACACAATGACGGCGGTCGCGACCACCGGCAGCCGATAAAAGACCGACCACAATCCTTGGTCACGATCTGGACGAACTCAACCTTGGATCACCAAAAGAGATCAAACAAGGTGAGCCCGGATCAAGCACACCAAGGACGGCGATCGGACCTACTAACGGTCGGCTCCCGGAGGCAACCTTCGCGACCCAACGGCTTCGCGAAGTCGCGACCGTCGCTAACACCAACCCTCGGCGCTGAGAACTCCAAACATCGGCGGCACCTTCGCGACCGTTAACCTTCGCAACCTTCGCGACCTTCGCTCGGCGTCAACCTTGCCAACTTTCGCGACCTTCGCGACCGGCTAGTAGGGGGAGGGGTGGTGGAATCGTTAGGGTTTTCAAGGGACGGTTGGATTCGTACCTTCGCGACCGGTTCGGCGGCAACCTTGCCGACCTTCACGACCGACTAGGGTTTTGGTAGGGGGAGGGGTGGAATCGTTAGGGTTTTCGACGGAGGGTTCGCCGGGGCGATTTGGGGGAAGGCGGGAGGTGCGCGGTGGAGGGAAGGGTGAGTGACGGGGAGAGGGTGGGTCGCCGGGTTGGGGGATAAATTTTTTGAACCAAAATTTCTAGGAGGGTAATTTAGGTATTTTAGTATAATATAATTTAAATATTCATAAAGGTATTTAATGTATTGTTAAGGACATTATTGTCCAAACTGAGACGGTAACTGGGGCGGTAACTAGTAATATTTATTGGGTTATGGGTGCGAAGATATCTTGCATGAAGCTCCCCCAAACTTCCTTGGATGCATCCTTCTCCCTCTTTTTGCTTTGGAATCAGTGTGAAGAGAAGGATAAATTTCCTTGCAGCATGATTGAAGCTCCCCTAACCTCCTCCCTCTTTTTGCTCTGGAATCTGATGTAAAGCAATTTAAGAATAGGAAAACAAGTAGCAAGTAATTGAACTACCTCCTCCGCCATCTTGCTCATGGTGGCCTTTTGTGTTTTAGGAGGTTTTGAATAGGAATAGTTAATCAGGGGTTTTGTGCATAGACTCGGGGATAGTCAATCATGTTTGTAAAATTTTTGCTCATTCAATAGAAGGGATTCTCTCCCGCCGGTCCATATTCATGGACTGTTTAACTAAAATAATAATAATAATATTTTTCTCACATGCTAGGATCTCATCTTTGTACATATGGATGTTGTTTGATCACTACTGAAATGAAATTTTTCATTCACATTCTTGAATAACTCTAGATGATTGGATTCTATCATTCTTGCTCAACACATATGCATTTTAGAGGACATACGAGTTGACTATGATCTTACCAACTATTTATGAGAGTTCATTTAACCCTAACCTCTAAACACCCTCAAGCCAAAAAAGAAAATGAGTTGCATAGGATTGACGAGAGATTTATGGATTCTGTTTTGTGTTCCTTTTCCAATACTGCAGAGAGTGGCATTTATTCATTTTGTACTTGTATTTGATTCCATTCTTTGTTTCATTTACTACTGTTTACTCCTATTGCAACTATTCATCTCTTTTTACGTTTTCTTTTCATTGATATTTTGCCTACAAACCCTCCAAGTTTTGCATATTTATTGAGCTAAAGGCCTTAAGTTCTTCAAGGCCTCCAATTTTTTCACTAAAAAAAAATTCCCATCTTATATCTTTATTATAAGTAAATTCATCATATTCAATTAAGAAATGATGTATAGGCTTGTATTTATTACCTGACCTATAATACCATCTTTTAAAACGTAAAAATTGAACCTTTAATATTTCAATTGAAGACTAATTTTTTCATTAAAAAAATTCCTATCTTATATCAATTAACAAACACTTATGTGCTTGTCTTTCACGACTAATTTCTGATCAGTTCGTTAATTATTGTTATAAGTAAAATTTAACTATTTCATATTTCAATTGAAAATACCTCTTAAAGCTAAAAACGTATTTGTGAATGGACGGTGGATGATCTGATAGTTGAAGATGGATATC
Source organism: Knoxia roxburghii (assembly GCA_030378225.1). Classification (NCBI taxonomy): domain Eukaryota; kingdom Viridiplantae; phylum Streptophyta; class Magnoliopsida; order Gentianales; family Rubiaceae; genus Knoxia; species Knoxia roxburghii. The sequence continues at coordinate 4,869,467 of CM059420.1, read as the reverse complement.
TTCGGACACACTCATCTTGCAGCGGGATTCGGTTGCATTGGCTTTGTTTTTATTCAGAATGGGTAAAATAATAAATGTGATAAATATGGGAAACTAGTAAATTCTGTCACACTTCATGAATTGATTTTTTAATTCTGACTATGAAATTAATGGAAAAAATGTAATTTTAGTCTAATAAGTTTGGTCATTTCACTCTTTTGGTCCAATATGTTTAACCTTCGCTAAAAATACCCATTACGTTTACATTTTTAAGCTATTTTAATCTATTAACCTGCTACAACAGGTTTTTGTATTAGTCAAAGTAAGTCGAATGTAAAAATTGTTATTTTAAAAATGCTTAAATTCATTTTTGGTCATCCAAAATAAGAGTTATTCCAGTTTTAGTCCATCTTTTTATTTCGTCAACAATACTAGTCCCACTTAATTTTTTTTCACAATTATAGTTATTTTTTGACAAAAATACCCTTTGACTAATTCGTTGACGGTGCCGCCCCACCACCTCCACCCAGCCGTTGGGGGGCGGCGGCAGTGAGGTGGTGGTGGTGGGAGAGGGTTAATCGGTCGTTAATCAAAGGGTTAGTCAACCGTTAGTCAAATGATATTTTTGTAAAAAATGACTATAATTACAAAAAAAAAAAATTTAAGTATGATTAGTTTTGGTGACGAAATAAAAAGAGGGACTAAAATCGGAATAACTCGAATTATGGGGGGTCAAAAATGGATTTAATATTTTTAAATTGACTATTTTTACCTTTGACTTGCTTTGACTAATACAAAAACCTGTTGTAACAAGATAATGGATCAAAATCGCTTAAAAATGTAAACATAATAGGTAATTTTGGCAGAGGCCAAACATGTTGAACCAAAAAGGTGAAATGGCTAAACATGTTGGACCAAAATTGTATTTTTTCCTAAAATTAATTATTAAACGCCACGAGATTCTCAATTTCAACAGTAAATTTTTAAATATATATAATTTTGCTTTAATATATTTGGCGAATTTACTCTTTTAATCTAACATGTTTAGATCTCAAAAATACTCATTACGTTTGAAATTCTATATACTTTTAGTTCAACATATTTATTTTTTATGGACCAAAAGTATATAAAGTTTAAACGTAATGGATATTTTTAAAGAGTTTAACCATGTTGGACCAAAAAAGCAAATTCGACAAACATGTTGGACCAAAATTATATTTTTTCCATTCTTTTTCTATTTTAGTATTAAGATTACATAACTAGTATTAATCAAATCTTTTCTTATTTTATTTTGAAAGGTAATTATATATTTTCTTATTTCATTTAAAAGAATTATTAAAAAAAAATCTTTAGTTATTGTAGATATATATTTTTTGTATCACTTGATGTATAATGGTATCAATTTTTTTGAAAATTTCTTGACAATTAATAAATGTACTATTAATATCATAAAAATACTATGAAAATGTCTACAGTTTTAAGAAAGAAAGAGTGGTAGAGAAGAGCGATGTAGCTCAATAATAAGCACTCCCCATTTAAGAAAATAATTCTTAGAATTCTAGTTATCATGTATCAAAATTAAAGATATAAAAATGGGAAGTCATCAAAGCAATATCAATGAAACTTAAGAGGAGGAAGATCATAATTAAGAAGAAATGTCTTAAAATTTAAAATATTGGCTCTTCATTAATTAACTATGTATTCTCTCATTTTGGACAAGAAATATCATACAATTAATACCCAACCACTCATCCACACATTATGAATTGGCTCCGGTAAATAGTGAATCCTAACTAGATCCAAAGATGAAATTTTATTTTTTTATTTTATTTTATTTTTTTTTTTGATAAGTTTGTTGTTAGTCTCATCAACTAGTTTTGCGAGTGCTAATTTAGTGATAAAAGTGTGTAAAAATACAACCCTTCCTGAATTATATATATCATCCTTCCAATCTCATTTTCGGAATGTAACAACTGATGAAAAAGACCTTTTTCACATAATGGTTGAGAAATCATTAGCCCAGGGAAAAGAAGATTTGCTTTTAGTCAAGAGATTGGCTTCCTAAGCCACCAATCCTATGCTAAAACATGTCTTACAATTTGCGTAGAAAATTATGAAATTTCAATCAATAGAGATATCCCAGATGTCTTCAAATCGTTGGCTGCTAATGATATGGTGTCAGCATTTGTTTCTATCGGTATAGCTGAGGATAGCGTGATAGAGTGTGACGATGCATTCAATGAGAAGCCGGAACTTAAATTGCCATTGATGTAAACTAGTACTATGAGAATTTTTGTTTAGTAGCTTTACAAATTATATTACAATTTGCTTAAACAAATGCTCTCTTAGTCTTGCGCACGAACCTATGTCCGTGCACAACACTTTTGCGAAAGGTCTACGGCAATGAGCAATTGATTTCAGTGATAATCAAAGAGCACATATAGAAACATCAAGATATGAAGGGAGGTTAAACTTTTGGAATGACCGATCCACATCTGTTATCAAATTGGTTCAAGCCTGTCAAGAATTCAGGCTGCCAGATATCAGGAATGTATCCAAACTTTCAGTATTTAATGACAAAGCCCAGTAGCCCTTTAAACAATAACTAACAAAATGTTCAATCCTTAGAAGACACAAATCCAAAATCAGATTCAGATTCAGATTCACGCAAAAATTCGTAAAAATTAAACCTAAAAACAACCCACAAAAGATTTGGAGCTAAATTTTTTAAACGATGCAATAACAAGTCTCACCATGGAAGCCGGTGAGCTATGTCTTCGATTTCATCCTCTTCACCATGGAACATTATTTACTCATTTAGATACTTATATAAGGCAGACCCTTCTAAGAGGTGTTTCTTATTCAAGATTACAACATTGCAAAATGTAAAATGTAAAATGTATCCTCTCACTCAATCTATGCAAATCTTGAAAAAAAACTGTTCTCTTTCTAATTAGCACGAGATACTTAAAATGTTAGCATCATGTTTGAAAAGGGGAAGGAAGTCCAGCAATAGATTAATGAGACATATATCCATCTCTGATGCCATGTAATGATCTAGTAACTTCCTTCATGTCCATTCGATCTTTGGATGATCTTTGAGAGCATCCTAATCCAACCTTTAGAACAGAAATGACGCATTCTGCAATACCCATGTTATCAATTCGTATAGCACCATCACCCTCTCTTCCCTCAGAAGCTTGCATTGATCCTCCTATGAGTTGTTCTGCTTCTGTGGAAAGTAGTGAAGTTTCTGCAATTTTCCAAACTTGTTCGGGGAGTGCATTCTTAACGTACTCATGTAAATCCAGTCCATCCTTAAGTATGTCATCTGTTGGTCTCTTTCCTGTGAACATTTCGAGCAAGAGAATCCCGAAACTGTAGATATCACCTTGAGTGGAAACCTCTAACCCCATTGCATACTCTGAAATATTGTTTCTAATATATGTTAAAGCATAAAAAAAGACTCTCCATCCCATAATATACAACACAAATGATAAGTGGATGAGGTTCAGGATTGTTCCTTTAGGCTAAGTACCAATGTTTTAATTGTGTACTCCATTCAAGTTTCATTTTTGAATGATCATCATATTTGACACCAGAAATCAACACTAAATATATAGTATCAAAAGATTTACCTGGAGCTGCATAACCAATGGTTCCTTTTATTGCGAAAGCACTGCTGCTTGTAGGTATCTGTTGAGAGTTCTTAGTCATTTGAGGAAGTAGCCTTGCTAGTCCAAAATCACCCACATGAGCAGTAAGGTCATGATCAAGAAGAACATTACTCGGTTTTATATCGCAATGAGCAATGGTCAACTCAGAGTGGTTATGAAGGTAATCCAAAGCTGAAGCCACATCAATTGCAATATCAAGCCTCTGGATCAGGTTTAGACTTCTTGATTCTGCAATTCCAGAGGTCTCAGGATGCAGCCACGTATCAAGGCTTCCTTTTTCCATGAACTCGTAAACTAGAGCCTTGAAATCATTACCATTGGAATCAATACTGGAGCAGCAAGTTAAGAGAGAGAGTAGGTTTCTATGGCGAAGGTTAGACAATGCCTTGCATTCTGCCTTAAAGGTTTTAGATGCTCCATTCTTTTGAATGTTGAGAACCTTTATTGCAACAAGCCTGTCTCCATGATGTATTAACCTACCTTTGTAAACAAATCCAAAGCTTCCTGATCCAATCAAGTTGGACGAAGAAAATCCTTCTGTTGCCTGATAGAGATCATGATAAGAAATTCTTAAGGGCATGGCAAGATCTGACATTAGAGTAGATGACTCCTGCTTCCTATCCTTTTTTCGATACATGACCAAGTATAAAATGAATGGAACTGAAACCAGAAGTGCTGCAGCAATTGTGCATGTTGCTACAATGATAACAAAATGATGTCCTTTTTTCCTCCTTTTCACAAGGCATGGAGATAATCCAAGTTGAGGAACGCCTCCACAAAGTTTGCTATTGCCGACCAAGAAAATTTGGCTAACATTTGCAAAAACACCAGTAGTTGGTATCTCCCCCTCTAGATTATTGAATGAAAGGTTAAGATATGTCAAGAATGTAAGGTTCTGTAAACCTGAAGGTACTTGTCCAGTCAAATTATTGCTTGAAAGGTCAATATGTTGGATGGCCTTCAGAGAACCAAAATTTGGTGGAATTTCCCCTTGGAAAAAGTTTCCCTGCATATGCAGGTACTCCAATCCCGAACAATCAGCAAGAGTTGAAGGAATTTGACCAGAAAATTTGTTGGAAGAAATGTCAAATGCATTAAGATTTATCAAGTTTCCTACTTCTGAAGGTAGAGAACCACTGAATGAGTCTTGTGATAAGTCAAGTATCAGTAGTGAAGGTGAAAAAAGCATGCCAAAAGTAGATGCTGTGATGTTCTTGTTATGAGAAATGTCCAACTGTTTCAGATATCGGCAGTTTTGTAGGCTTCGAGATATATCACCTTGAAAGGCATTCTTAGACAAACCAAGAGCATATAAAGATGTAATATTGCAGAAATTCGATGGTATCTGTCCTGACAAAAGGTTTTGTGACAGACTCAAGACCTGTAAGTTTTCAAGTTCCAAAAGATCACTAGGAATGGCACCTGTGAAAGAGTTGTGTTGCAAGTCTATAATAATAAGATTGATAAGTTTTCCAAATCCAAAAGGCACTGGACCAGAAATGTGATTGAAGGCCATGAAAACTTTAGTGAGTTTAGATGAGAAATTACCAATTACATTTGGCAGTTTTCCTCCAAAGTTATTCTCATCAAGAGCAAGTATTGATAAATTGCTGCAATTTGTCAAAGATGCAACAAAATCCAAGTCTTGAGCAGAGTTATTACCTAAGAAATTTGTTTCAATGACAAACCACTCAAGATTTGGTAAATTTCCAAAGCCACTAGGAACTTGCCCTTGTAAATTATTTGAACTAACTTCCAGCCTCCTAAGTTTAGACATATTACTAAGTGAAGAAGGGATATTACCAGTAAACTTGTTTCCACCGAATTCTAACATTTGTAGATTCGGAAGTTTGAAGCCTATATCTGCTGGAATAGCCCCTTGGAACATATTAGATGTTGCTACAAAGAATGAGATTGCAGAGATATTATAAACCTCTGAGGGTATAACACCAGAAAATTGATTCATTCCAAGGCCTAAAAAAGACAACTTTGACATAAAACCAATCTCCTTTGGCAAACTTCCTTCCAAATGGTTATAGTTGAGAGATAATGTAGTCAAAGAAGAAAGGTTACCAAATGAGGGAGGAATATCGCCAGTGAAATTGTTTGTGTCCACAAAGAAAACCTCAAGCTGCTTCAAGGAGCCTAGCTCAGGAGGTATTTTACCTACTAACTGGTTCATGAACAAGCTGATCACTCTTAGCTCATGGCATTGGCTTAGATTAGCCGGAATTTCTCCGGTGATTGCATTGACCGACAAGTTAAGAGATTCTAACCTGGACAACCTTCCAACATTTTGTGTAATTTCTCCATGAAATCTGTTCTCATTGAGTTGAATGGACCTCATAAAACTTAGATTTCCAATGTAGGGAGAGATTGATCCAAACAAATTTTGACCTGTTAAATTTAACACGGTTACTCTTTGATGTTGTTTACTGCATGTAATCCCTTGCCATTTGCAGTGAAGCTGTGAGGCATTCCAGGAATTGAGCACCCCATATGGATCTTCAGATATCTGGCGCTTGAACTCTAGCAAAGACAATCGATCAGTCTCATTCCCCGATATCTCCGTGGCTGAAGAAGTTGCAGCCTTTAGAACCTTGGTGGACATTAGGAGCAGCAGCAGCAAGAATGGATTCAGTGAATGAAGTTCCATTCTTTTCTGAAGGGATAATACTATTTGGTGTGAAAGTTGAAAGTGTTTGGAGTTTGAAGATTCAGCAAAAGCAAAGGTATAGCAAGTGGCGCATGAAGCCATGTCTTTTAGTTCCTAAATGGAAGACAGCCAACCTGTCTGGGTTCCACACGTGAAAATCTCACTTCATAGAAGACAATAGATTAGAAGCTGAGGGTCAAATACAACGTCAAATGTTAACTAGGAAAATGGATACACTCTTCTTTTAACAATTTGTTTAAGGATATATTCATGTGTCACATAAAATTATTTAATTATATTTAATAAGATATAACATTTTATTTTTTTTATAAATACAATTTACATTGAAAAATCTATAATTATACATTTTTTTTATGTAATTACATTTTAGTTATAAATTACGTATAAATCATGTTAATTTAAATGGTTGGTATTTCCCCTCTGGATCATTCAATGAAAGATTAAAATGGGTCAAGTATGTAAGGTTTTATAAATTTGAAGGTACTTACCTACCACTTATTCATTCAAATTATTGTTCCAAGGATCATGGGTTTTATAAATTTGAAGGTACTTACCTACCACTTATTCATTCAAATTATTGTTCCAAGGATCATGGCCTTCAAAGAAGCAAATTTTGCTGAAATTTTCTCTTACAAAAAGTTTTCCTGTATATTCGAGTACTCTAATTTTGAACACTTTGCAAGAGATTGATGGAATTTGATGACCAAAAAATTATTGTAGGAAACATCAAATGTTTCAATAGTTGAATATATCAGTTTTTTTTTTTTTTTTTTTGTAAGCTTGGTAATTTTGTATACTTATAGAAGATAATATATTCGAGGGATAGTTAGCAACAAAATGAGTGTTACGATATTTTTTTTTTTTTTTTAGTAAAAAAAAAAGATGAAAGCCTAACATGTTCAGAATATAACGAATAAGTTACTCCTACAACATCATGTTTTAATCAACGATATTATGCAAATGCACGTATACGATATATCTATTTCTATCATTTGAATAAAATGTGCAATCTATAAAGTTGTAAAAAAGAATCAAAACGAGACGCAAAAAAAGTTCCATTTAGTCACTACACTGGAGAGGGAAACTGTTCCACTCACAAAAGCTGTGGCTGGAAAGTTGAGATGGCTCCCGGCACACTTCATCGGCGTCCGATTGCCACCGAACCCTCTTTCCTATCTGCATGGAGCAGTGTTTAGTTATGGTTACACAGCAGCTTTCGACCCGCAGGGACTGGAGGTGCCAATCCAGGAATGTCCCGAATGTCTTTGTTGTTTGGATTCACAATCTTCACAATAACTATTGCTATGACACCAATCACGATGAGGAAGAGCAAGGCCATAATACAATGATCAGTTGCAATCTGCGTACCAATTTCCTTCACCAATTGTGAAGCTTTCTTTATTGAGAAGCGATTGGAATCCAACTCATTAACAATCCCACTCATTTGTTTAGTCTGCGCCTTTAGAACTGTTGCTGTTTTAGTTCCAACATTTATAGTTTCATGGACAACCTTTTTTTTATCTCTCAATAATTTGATCAGTTTCATCCATCATCGAGTTTCCATGATCGACTAGTTGTTGATTCGTCATAGATGATGTGACAAAATTAACAGAGAAAATTTATGAAAAAGAAGAAAAAAGTGTGTTTTATACCAAAACCTTTTATAATTAGTATTCTTTTGATTAGGAAACTACTACAATAACAAACTCAAGTATAATTAGGAAATAACCTTCTACATATTTACAATTTTAATTTCCTAATCTCAATATGAAACTATCTATTCTGTCTTACTCATATCTTAATATTCTTCTATTTCTGAAATTTATTTGAGAGAGCTCAAAAAATATTAGAAATATCATAAATCTGTCGCATGGTCTTCGTTTTTTCTTTTTTTTTTTTAAGAATAGGGCAAAATTTCATATCACCAAGGTAGAATATGCGTCCAAGTAGAACTCGAAATTGTACCTTAAAATTATATAAATTCAAGTTTATTTCATACCTGCATCTATGGGCGGTGGTGGCGCCGCCTATGGAAAAGCTACGCGTTGTTTAGGAAAAAGACAAAAAAGGTCCAGGTTTGAAATTCAAACCCCAAATTATCCAAAAACCCCATTTTTAAAAGTACCAACTTTGCAAAAAAAAACCCAAAAAATTCCAAAGAAGCCTCATCCTTCTTACAGCCAAAAAAAAAAAAAAAAAAAAAAAAAAAAAAAAAAAAAAAAAAAAAAAGGTTCATATATGAAAAATTTTCCGCTCATATAATTCGAAATTATAACTACGTTACTGCTCATAAATCCCCACAGACAAGGTAAGATCGTTATATTTAATTACTCTATTATTAAAAATAAATAATAAAAAATAAAATATAGTGAACAGTATCGAAATTTACCCAACTCCCATCCTATACTAACTAAATCCACCCACCAGAACTCACTAAACAATTCCACAAGCTCTTCGCTTATGGAAGATATCCAAGCCATCTCTTAATTGTCGTACACTAAACGGAAAATCTCAACAATCTTCTACAATACATGAATTTCCCCCGAAATTCACCGCAAAAATCAATCAAAGATTCGAAAAATTAATCCCCGCATCCGTAATTCCACAATGCACGTAAAGGACCTCGAGTAAATAACCAAAACTTAAAAACAAAAAATAAGAAGCAATGTAGAAAATTAATATTATGGAAAATAAGGCCGGATTTGGAAAGTTTTACGATCAGATCGGGGGAAATTCAAGCTATCGGGTCGGTTGGATCGTGATCGAAATTGTTAGGGTTTGAATTAATTATTCTGTTTTCAAATCATTTTTTTTTCCAAAGAGAATCGATATATATCAGTTTAAAAGCTACTATTATTTGAAGAACTTTTTAGTAATATTTTATCCCTTGTTTTGCCAATCCAATTTGTGCTAATTGTTACAAAAATAATGATATATGTATATGAAAAAATTCAAACCAATTTTATGTATTTCATAATAAAAAATCAAACTAACAAATTATCTATACAAAGTCCACAATATCACACGCAAAGTAAAAAATAAAATTTTATTTTTTTGAACAGCAATAATGCGAGAATTAGTGCTTCTATCATCAACAGTTGAATAATTTTAAACAGTTTCCCTTTCCTTTACAAAAAAAAAAAAAAAAAAAAAAAATGTAGCAAGAATATTGTAAAGAAAATCAGAAGAAATAAATATAAGTAGCTCAAAATGTTAAGGCCACTCTATTTATCCGGTGGCACGTTTGCAATTCTACTGTAAAGTTACGGCATATTTGTCATTGAGCTGTAGATTATAAGATCAATTCAAAATGTGTCATCTAGACATAATAACTCATTTATTTTTAATTCAAAGTTAATAATTCAGTTACAACTTTAAAAAGAGAGTTACCTATATTTTCAAGTATAATTTAAATCTTAACTATAAATTATACAAATTATATGTTCGAGTGTAATATTATAAAAAATGAATCATTTTTAGAAAAGAAGTTGTGAAATTTTATTTAATGAGATAAAATAATAGTATTAATTAGGGTAAAGATAACTAATGCCAACTTTCTTTCTATTATTGGCGCCATTCACCCCCCATACTATATACCTACACTAAAAGAGTTTTTATTTTATTGTTTTTGTTTTTTCATTTGTTGGAACTTAAGTAAACAGTAGTAAATGCTTAAAAAAAAAAGAAGTAAAAAATAGTAAAAAGCAGTGGACGCTGCGCGAGTTTTTTACTCCGTTGTTTCGCGCCATTAAAAATTTACTGCAGCATGGAGGCAAATGTTGAAAAGAACCGCCAATTTTTTTAACGACGACTCCAAAGCCATTCGCGCCAAATTTCTTCCATCGTCCTTCTTATAATCCCCTCGAATTTCACCCCCTGCAAAATCCATTTTTCCAACCACGCAGCTCCTTTTCTTGTCAATCGAAAAGTTAACCTTCTTTCCAATTTTATTTATGTTTTGCTCTTGGCCCTTTTAATTTCAATCCGTTTTTATTGTGTAAAAAAAAGCTATGGAGATAGAGGGGATTAAAGCAGAGAATGAGAAGGAAACCAATATGGTCAAATCACTCAACGGGCCGGATACACCTGAATCGGAGCGTTCGAAATCCCTTTCTGGGTGCAACAGCACCGGAGAGTATGCCGCCGTTCATATTCCTGATAAAGCGCCCTGGCATTACTCTTCACCATCGGATGATGTGAAAAAAACTGTTACGGCCACTGGGGTTAGGATTTCCACCCAAATCAATGATGGAAATGGTGGGGAAACGAAAGGGTCTGTGCTTGTCGATGGGGATATCGTGAAAGCGCAAACAGGTACTGATTCTGAGTCTAATACGAGTGATACAGGAATTGAAAATGAAATGTCAAATGGGTTATTAGGAAAACTTGATTCGCCTTTTGATAATCCTTGTGTAGTTGAGAAAGGGGATAACTTTGAAATGTCCACGGTTAAAGAAAACCTGAACAATTCAGTGGTTCAAAAGAACCCCATTGTTATTGAAGGTGTAAAAGAAGAGAAATTGGAAGAATCTGAGAAAAATTGTTTTCGGTATGGCAGGTTCACTCTTGACAGTGTAGTTCCTAGTGGGCCGGTAGGGAGGTCAAGATTGAGTTTCGAAGAATGGCTTAAATTGCAGGAAAACAACCCCCCTCTGGTTAACGAAGAAAGTTCTCAAAAAGTGAAAAAATCCCAACTTGTTAGTGTAAAAGAGGAGCCTATCGTCAATGGTGATACTAGTAATGGCAGTATGTCCATTGTTAAACTGGAGGAGCCCAGCCGTGAAATCTCTGCAAACCCCAATATGTTAAATGAGTGTAAAAGTCTCGTGCCTAAGGTGGAAGAGATAACATGTGTTCAGCCATTGGCTGCTAGGTTAATCCCAGTAGATGAGTATAGGAGGATTCAAGTTGTTAGTGCCAATAAGCAGTCTTTGGGGATTCAGAAGCAAGCCAGGGTTGAGGATAATGTGCTTAGTACAGTTCTGATTGAGGATGGGGATTTCCCTGAAGAGCCAGACTGGTTGTTGGTTGGGAGAAACGTTGTCATGGGACTTTCGACCACTAAAGGGAGAAAAATTGAGAACAATGAGATCGTTCAAATCACTTTCCCTTCTGGGAAGATGTTGCATAGGTCTGGAATCGTTCGATTCTCCACCAAAAGAAATGGAGAGGTAATTGTTTTCCATTTTTCCAAATCATATTGCAACGTCTATTCATGTTTTGTAACTTATTGAAGTAATATCTACATATTTGTGAACTTTCTATGCTAGCAATGATTCAGCTTTTATACAATGTCTTTCCGTTTGTTTAAAACTTGATCAGATAGGACGTCTTCCAATGGAATGGTCAAAATGCCTCACTCCACTTGTAAGTTCTGAGAAAGTTAAGGTTCTTGGAAGGTGTATAGGTGCTCCTACAAATCTTCATTTGATGCAAGAAATTATGTTGTATGTAAGGTAAAACAAGATTTCCCTGTATTTCATTTACTCTGTTCTTTATTTTCCTGTAAAATTGAAGTACAAAATGCATTTTATTTGGCCCCTTATCGTGCATGAACATTTTTGCTCTTTTTCTTTTGCAGTTTCTACATTCACCATTCAGTCTTCACAGAGATTGAGACGTCTTCTTGGAAGCTTGAACCCTCCGACATCAATAGCACCATATATCCTCTTTTGACGCTGTTTAACTTGCTGAAGCTAAAGCCATTTCAGGAGGTATGTATGATAGGTTGCACCAAAAAATGAGTTTCTGATTATATCTCATTAACTTCTTTTGTATAGTTCTAATTTATGCATCCGCAAACAGGCTGAATTTACCCCAGAAGAACTGGATTCTAGGAAACGCTCACTAAGATTAGCAGTAAGTATAAATCTACTCGTTCTTTCTTCTTTATCATTGTTATTATTTATCATAATGAAAGAAATTTTATTAAATTTCTTGAAGTCATGCATCTCAGAATAGGTACTTGTTTTTGAAGTGGCGGGGTTTGCATTCCATATATTTAGACGTTATATTTTTCTGAACAAGAAAACTGTTCTACCACTCTATGTGCTTTTGCTTTTAAAATTGTCGCAGCGTAAAAAACCATCTGAGTTCATTGATAATGGACTTCATTCTCGTTCTCAGGATGACTTGGATGAAAGTATGTCATTGTTGCCCGCAACAAAAAGAAGAAAGGGTTGCCCACAACTTACGCAGCAGAATGGTGATGAGCAAGCAATTACGGAATCATCTGTAAACAAGCTTGTTGGCGCTGTAGATATGTATGATTTGAAGGTAGTGACACAGTAATGCTTAGCTTTTCATTCTTCAGAACTGAATAGTTCCTTAGGTGGTTTTGCTGTTCTACTCACCTTTCTAATTCGTTGCACTTGTGTAGGAGATGGAGCCACCGACTACCCTTACATGTGATCTAAGGCCTTATCAAAAGCAGGCCCTCTTTTGGATGACAGAATCAGAGAAGGGAGTAGATGCAGAAGAAGCAGAAAAAACTCTTCATCCTTGTTGGCGTGCATACCGCATATGTGATGAGTATGCTTTTTTTTCCCATGATTTGTAATGAATGAGAAGCTGCTCAAAAATGTAAAAGTATCAAATTCATCAAGTTTGGATTTTTTATACTGCACATGAACTTTCATTAACTTAACTCTTCAACAGGAGGGCTTCTGCAATCTATGTGAACATTTTCTCCGGGGAAGCCACTACTACACTTCCAACAGCAACACAAGCGGCTAGAGGAGGGGTATTTGCCACATTTGCTGATTTGTAGTTATAATTTTAGTTGTAGGGCTATCCTCTAATCTGTGAAATCCTACAATGCAGATTTTGGCAGATGCAATGGGGCTGGGGAAAACTGTGATGACAATTGCGTTAATCCTTGCCAGACGTGGCAGAGGTATCCCGGAGGATGAAGAACTCAACAAAGGTTGCATGGATGATACAGAATACATTAGAGAAAAGAGAAATGAATCTGACAAAAAGTTTGTGAGGAAACCCAAAGGTGGCACCCTCATTATTTGTCCTATGGCATTACTCGGCCAGTGGAAGGCGAGCTCCTTATCATGCTTGTGTGCCTTTTAATTAAATTTCTTGCATTGCACATCTCAATACTATCTTGCAAATACAGGAGAATAATGTCTGCTTATCAGGATATTATGTTTTCAAATGAACAGGATGAACTCGAACTACATTCAGTGCCAGATAGCCTTTCAGTTGCTGTTTTCTATGGTGGTGACAGAAGCACTGACCCAAGAGTAATTGCATCGCCCGATGTGATCTTGACGACATATGGTGTTCTGACGTCAGCTTACAAGAGTGTAAGCTGTTTAGTTTTGCTTCTATAACAAAATGAAAATTCACTTGCTATATTAGTTCTTCTATACTGCTGCTAGTCATTTTCTGCTAAGACAAAATGGTATTGATTACTAGCGCTTTGCTAATGTAACACAGGAAGGGGAGAGTAGCATTTTCAATAAGGTTGACTGGTACAGAGTGGTGCTAGATGAGGCTCATACTATCAAGTCCCCTAAGACTATAGCTGCCCAGGCAGCCTTCAGATTGTCCTCATACTGCAGGTGGTGTCTTACTGGCACCCCTCTTCAGGTTTGACAAACAGAGTTACTTGATAAAATCTGGAAGAAAATGTTTCCACTATTGTTTTCTTTTTATGTGCTGATTATACATTAGTTTTATAGCATGCACTTACTATTATCATCACTTGTTGCAGAATAAGTTGGAAGACCTTTATAGCTTACTTTGCTTCTTGCATGTAGAGCCATGGTGCAACTGGGCTTGGTATGCTTAAACAATACTAACTAGTAGCTACCCCATATTCTACCTTAAGCTTTACAGTTTACACTATTTTCTACATTGGTTTGTTGAGTGTCTGGATCACATTGAACCACATTTTTTCATCAAACTTGAATGGACAAATGACCTTGTTCCTTAACCTTTCCTTCTTCTTTTTTTTTTTTTTTTGTTTTTCTCCCCTTAATTTTGTATTGCCTCTGCAGGTGGCAAAAATTGATCCAAAAGCCATACGAGAGTGGTGATCCAAGAGGGATGAAATTAATCAAGGCTATTCTAAGACCACTCATGCTAAGGAGAACAAAGGAAACAAAAGACAAGGAAGGAAGGTGATTACTAGTAGTTGAATGTTCTTTCTCTTTGTAATTTGGGACTCCCCCACTGTAAGCTTATTGATAAATACTCTTTGCGTCTGAAACCAGGCCAATATTGGTGCTACCACCAACTGACATCAAAGTTATTGAGTGTGAACACTCAGAAGCTGAGCATGATTTTTATGATGCCCTATTTAAGAGATCTAAGGTAAGTTTTATGTGATCTTGTTGCAAATGAATATAGTTATCACATTGTTTCAAAGAACTGAAACCAGTTTTCTTGTAGTAGACTTGTTAAGTTTTTATAGGTCAGTGTTGTTGATATGGCCAATGCGCAAACTTTCATAACTTTTGCAATACGAACAGGTTCAATTTGATCAATTTGTGGCACAAGGCAAAGTTCTTCACAATTATGCAAATATTCTAGAGCTTCTTCTTCGACTAAGGCAGTGTTGCAACCACCCTTTTCTTGTCGCGAGGTGAGAAGACAGTCTTAGTCTCTATATCTTCGACCATGGCGAACACGCTGCTGTTTTTGTCTTCTAATATTTTTGAGTTCTCCAATATCTTCAGCCGTGGTGATACCCAAGAATATGCAGACCTGAACAAACTTGCCAGAAAGTTCCTTGAGGCTAATCCAGATTCTGCCACTCAGAAAGTACCCTCAAGAGCATATGTTGAAGAAATTGTGGAAGGCATCCGGAGAGGTGAAAATGCTGAGTGCCCCATATGCCTAGAGTCTGCAGATGACCCTGTGCTCACTCCATGTGCACATAGAATGTGTAGGGAGTGTCTTCTGTCAAGCTGGCGAACTCCAACCTCGGGTTCATGCCCTATCTGTAGGCAAGTGCTGAAGAAAACCGAGTTAATCACCTGTCCATCCGAGAGTCGGTTCAGAATCGACGTAGAGAAGAACTGGAAAGAATCTTCAAAGGTCTCAAGGCTCCTGGATTGCCTGGAACGCCTCAGACAGTCAGGCTCTGGTGAGAAAAGCATTGTCTTCAGCCAGTGGACATCTTTTCTTGATTTACTGGAGATTCCACTGAAAAGAAGAAAAATTGGTTTCTTGAGATACGATGGGAAGTTGTCCCAGAGACAAAGAGAAGTAGTTCTGAGGGAGTTCAATGAGACGGGGGAGAAAATGGTGAGTAGTTCTTGATTTCTGTTTCTTCAATTAAATCCCCTTGAATGTTGATACATAATAAAGGCAAAGTAAATCATGCTGATGAACTTGAAATGGTCTTCTGCAGGTGCTGTTAATGTCACTGAAAGCAGGTGGTGTAGGCCTGAATCTAACTGCAGCCTCTAATGTCTTTCTAATGGTAAATTCATCTGATCATACTCCGTCTCCTCTCTATCCTTTTGCCATTTTGCCAATCAAATTCTTGAGTCTAAAACTAAAACTCTTTCCAACCCCTCCAAAAATGAAGGATCCATGGTGGAATCCAGCAGTGGAGGAGCAAGCAATCATGAGAATCCACCGCATTGGTCAGAAGAGGACTGTTCGAGTCAGAAGATTCATTGTCAAGGTAACAAAAAAAAAAAAGCTTCCTTCTGGATTGTGTCCCTTGTGTTTCTTGTTTTGATGCCTTTACAAGTTCCTTTCAAGATTTGGGATTTTTCTAAAGTTTTCAAATCTTTGATGGGAAACCAGAGCCCACAGACATTTTTTTGACCAATTTTAAAGCACATAGCTTGATGCCAATTCACGTTAGTTTATTAAATTTCTTCATTTAGCTCAAAATCGTTGAATTTGTCCCTTACATGCAAAGTCATGTTTTGTTCATAAAACCAAGCTTTCATGGGCCATTTTAGACCTTTGCCAAATCAAAAAACGACCAAAAAGAAATGGTCAAAAATTCGATACTTGAATTCATCACCAAACAGCAATGTAACAAATTTGAAAAATATTCTCTGATGGCCATAAAAAATCTTCAATACTACCAAACCATAAAAAATCTTCAATACTACCAAAATTAAAGTCAAAATCACTTGTATATTCTTTTCTTCCTTCCCCTATTACTATATTCAATTTTTTGACAATTTAATTGACCATTACCAAATGATTTTTTGATGTGTAGGATACTGTGGAAGAAAGGCTGCAACAAGTCCAAGCTAGGAAACAAAGGATGATTGCTGGTGCCCTTACTGATGAAGAAGTCAGATCAGCAAGGCTTGAAGAACTCAAGATGCTTTTTCGCTGAAAAAAAAAAGATTAAATTAAGTAATTAATATTATGCTCAAATCATAAATTTGTAATATATTATAAGAAATCACGGCCCTTAGAAAAGGGATTTTATGTTGAATTATCTTTTTGAAATGGCCGAGTGTAATCGTAATAGTGGTTGGAGGTAGATTTTGGAGGAATTAGAGGGCTGTAAATGAAAATTTGTTATAAAATATTTAGTGGTTTAAGAAAAAAAGGGGCCATTTTGGTGATTTGATTCCTCTATGTTTTTTGCTCTGGCATATTTAGGTGAAGTTGGTCCATCCAACGTTAGTCCAACCCATATATTCCTTGTCAAAGTTAGTTCAGCTGCTGTATACATTTTTGACTGTCTAATTCCAAACCCTCCTATCCCATCAGAATGTTCAATCTTCGAATATTCTAGATGTTGTAATGACGATTCTAACCTCAGCATCTTCTCCTGTGCCAAGTTTTGACAATTATCCCTTCAAAGAAAATTTTGACAATAATTTGGGGGCCATTCATAAATTAAACATACTTTTGTTGACAATTGATTGTGGTGTCAAAATAGTTGTAGAAAGAATCAAAATGGAAGGTCGAGGTTTCATGCCTTAAAATAACCAAATCGGTTTTTTTTTAAACCTCTTGTTCTTATAGATTTTATAAAATTTATTTTTAACACAAAAATAAAACTTATTAATTTATTTTCGTGTGATTCGAATTCAAGAATTTTATGTTTTTAAGTGTCTCTTATAACTCAAATTCAATCATTATCGTAAATAAAGAGTACTAATTTGTCTTTATCGATATATTTTAATATAATAAATTAAATTATTATTAGGAGACAGATATAGAATTAATGTTGAAAAAGCTATATATGTTAAATATTGGGGGCCGGGACCAAAAAGGGCTTAGAAATTTAAGGTGTGGACTGAAAGAAATTGAAAAAATAGGTGTGTGGACTGAAATGAGCCTCTCGAATTTGTAAAATCTAAAACACTAATTAATTAAGAGTTTCGAATTTTACAAATTCGAATCAGTTGTAAAAGGTAAAAACGAAAAGAAAAACGGAAGCATAAATTCGGATTTCAAAACTCTGAATTTATTTTTCCTGAAATACTTCTTCAAGAGAATCCACCACGTCTCAGAACAACTAGCACCACGTAAAAAATAACTAGCACCACTTCCAGAAACGTCTACATTCATGTGTGTGAATTTAAATTGATTTTTTCACAAAGACGTACCACCACGTCAAAACAACTAGCACCACGTCCAGAAACGTCTACATTCATGTGTGTGAATTTAAACTGATTTTTTCACAAAGACAGTCTACCACGTCCCAGACAACTAGAACTACGTAGAAAAAACTAGCACCACGTCCAGCAACGTCTATATCCATTCATGTGAATTTGGACGTGGTGCTAGTTGTTCTGAGACGATGTGAGATGTTATTGTGAAAAAATCAGTTTAAATTCACATGTCTGGATGTAGACGTTTTTGGACGTGGTGCTAGTTGTTTTTGACGTGGTACTAGTTGTTCTGAGACGTTGTAGACTGTCTTTGTGAAAAAAATCAATTTAAATTCACATGCATGGATGTAGACCTTTTTTTACGTGGTGCTAGTTGTTCTGAGATGAGGTGAGATGTTTTGTGAAAAAATCAGTTTAAATTCACATGCATGGATGTAGACTTTTGGATGTGGTGCTTGTTTTTTAAGACGTGGAGCTAGTGGTTCTAAGACATTGTAGACTGTCTTTGTGAAAAAAATTAGTTTAAATTTACATGTATGGATGTAAACGTTTTTGGACGTGGTACTAGTTGTTCTGAGACGAGGTGAGATGTTTTGAGAAAAAATCAGTTTAAATTTATATGTCTAGATGTAGATTTTTTGGACGTGGTGCTAGTGTTTTGAGACGTGGTGGTAGTTGTTCTGAGATGTCTTTGTGAAAAAAAATAGTTTAAATTCACATGAATGGATGTAGACATTTTTGGTCGTGGTGCTAGTTGTTCTGAGACGAGTTGAGATGTTGTATGGCCATTTTATTTGTTTTATCTTATTACAACACCTACTTACAAGATCATGAATATTTCTAAGAGTTATATGGTCATTTTAATTGTTTTATCTTCACAAAACTCTTAGATCAGAGATCATGAACATTTCTAAGAGTTGAATGGTCATTTTATTTATTTTATCTCATTACAAGTCTTAGATATGAGATCATGATCATTTATAAGAATTGTATAGCTGTTTTATTTGTTTTATCTTATCAAAAAACTTAGATAAGAGATTATGAACATTTCGGTCCACCTCAGACGTTTTTGGAAGTGGTGTTAGTTGTTCTGAGACGAGGTGAGATGTTTTATGAAAAATCAGTTTAAATTCACATATCTGGATGTAGATGTTTTTTGACGTGGTGCTAGTTGTTTGAGACGTAGTAGACTGTCTTTGTGAAAAAAATCAGTTTAAATTCACATGCATAGATGTAGACGTTTTTGAAAGTGGTGCTAATTGTTCTGAGACGAGGTTAGATATTTTGTGAAAAAATCAGTTTAAATTCACATGTATGGATGTGGACGTTTTTGGACGTGGTGCTACGTTTTTTGAGACGTGGTGATAGTTGTTCTGAGACGAGTTGAGATGTTGTATGACCATTTTATTTGTTTTATCTTATTACAACACCTACTTACAAGACCATGAACATTTCTAAGAGTTTTATGGTCATTTTAATTGTTTTATCTTCACAAAACTCTTAGATCAGAGATCATGAACATTTCTAAGAGTTGAATAGTCATTTTATTTGTTTTATCTCATTACAAGTCTTAGATATGAGATCATGACCATTTATGAGAATTGTATAACCGTTGATTATGTGTAGTTGCATTGGTGATTTTGTTAGGTATTGATGTAAAGGTATATGTAATTGGAAGAATTGCTTATTTGATCCATCGAACATCAAATATCCGAATAATTGGAAGAATCGCTACTTGTTCTGAGACGTGGTAGATCGTCCTCAATATTCGGATTTTTAAAATTTGAAATTTGTTAATTTAATTAATTACCGTCATTAGTTTTTAATTAAAACAGATTTTCTCTTATTTTGGATTCTTAGAATTCGAATTATCTAAAATTCGAATTTTAAAAATCTGATAAGTAGACTCTATATGTTCATATTTTTAAATTTTTTCTCTTTTTAGTCTATACATTTATTTTGACCCCCCTTTTGGTAAAAAATTCTTAAATATTGTGGTAATAATGTTGAAAAGAATGGAAGAAAATAATGAGAAATTGGGGGACAGACAATGAAAGAGATGACAAGAGAAATGGACAAAAAGATACCCAAATATCCAACGTGCGCCTCTGACAATCACTTATGGTGAGCTTTTAAAGATTAGGGAGTACCACGTAAGTCTGATCCTGGCCGTCGGATTTGCATATCCATCTTTTACCAGAAAAGGGAAGCGTTATATCACTGCGGTGACACGTGGTGACAGCACAGTGGTTTGGAAGTGGGAGTTAACGGTCCGTTTGTGACGGATGAGAGGGGTGGCGCAAGCAAAAGGACAGTCAAACAGCAGTTATGGCTTATATAAGGGGGATTAAGTTTGGTCTTTGACGCAACGTTTGCCCTTTCGGTTGCAAAAGTGGTTGTGGCTTGTGATTTAGCTGAGTCGGTTGTTGGCTTGCTGGCTGGCTCTTTAGCTCTCAGCTTTTGGCTTGGCTAATTGGCTTCAATTTGCATAAACTAGTTTGTGATAAATTCAAAATATTAATTACTCTTTTTAAAAAAAAAAAAAAATCCCCATATCAACGGTTAATTTTCATTCGTCCTACAAATACGTTTCAAACTCACAAAATTGAATATCTTTAGTCTCTTATATATCACTCAAATTATTCAAAAAAATATTAATTTTATTTTGTCTTGAAATTAAAAGGATTGTGACAACAATAATTAAAAAATAGCATATTTGAGATGAGATAACACCAAATTTTGAAACTTTGTTATAAAAAATGTTATTAATTTTTAGGCTAATTTTTAAATGATTTATGTAAGTTTCTAAATTTTGTAATTAGGAAAAGCTTAACAATATTATCAGAGTAAATTTTAGTTATCATAACAAAATTTGCTTTTCTTTCCTATATTGAACACTTTTGTTAATTTTTCTTCTTTCTCATCCCTTCCAAAATTTGGTCATTTTTATGATTTACAGTTTTATTTTTGTATATTATGATCGATTTCCTCCAAACTTTTCATAATTACCCTCTCAAAATAATAAATTAATTAGTTACAAAATATTTGGATTATAGTGAACTATTAATTTTGAAAAATTTTATTTTAATTATGAAGGGGGGGGGGGTAAGAAATATTCAAAACATAAGAAGAGATATTGATATATTATTGCTGTGTTCGTAGCTAGGAGGGTGTCAAGCATCTATCTACTTGTTACTCCCTCTATTTCAAAATATAAGTCGTTTTTACCTATTAAGAAATCGGTCAAAATATAAGTCACTTATTTATTTCTAGGAAACAATCTATTGTTTTTACTCTATTACCCTTATTTAATTTACAATTTCATTGGGATTTATTTTTGTCATGACTATTTTAAGTTATAGCACTAATATCAAAAATGCATTAGATAGGAGTATAACAGGTTTAACCATTAAAAGTTATGAGACTTTTTAAAAATTAATTACAGTCTTAATATTTATGTTTTGGTCAAAACGATTTATATATTGAAATGGAGGGAATATCTACTTACTAAGATAATATTTTGATTGATAGGTTTTAGTAGTTAGACAAACCTGAAGATATGTGCACCTAAGTTGTGGTGTTTACTGTTCAGAACAAAGTTTCAACCTTTCCCATATTTAGCTAATCTAATATTTCTATTGTAAACTCCAGATGCCGCAATGGCCATGTATTTAGAACTCTTGCAAATTTATTCTTATTGTAACCACTAATTCTCTAGTATCTTGTAATTTTATAACATTTTAAAAATTCATATCAGCATATATAATTTCTTTTCTAGTAACAAATATTTGTTCAATGAAATAAATATTTCACACCTTAACTTTATTCGTGTATGCAATCCTGGCTCTCACCTCTTTTTCGGGAGGGGTTTTGCTTCGACATTCAACACAATATCAGAAGGAAATTTTGTTTTTTTTGGGGGGGGGGGGGGGGGAGGGAGGGAGTGGGTTGGTGAAGGCATTTCTTCTGTGAAATTGTCTGGTGATTACTTTTAGTTATTGTGTATTGGCTCTAAACTATGCTGCGGTCTCTTTTGTGACAATAGGAACTTTGTGGAGAAACCAAAATAGTTGTCACATGCAAGAATCAGCAAGAAATGTAAGCATGTGATCTGAATTTTTTTCTTACTTGGATTTGTTCAGTATTCATCCATCACTTGGATTTGTAATAAATTTTAGCAATTTAAACATTTCGCAACTAATTAATTTATTATTTTGAGAGGAAAATTACTAAAATTTTGGAAGAGATCGATCCTAATATACGAATATAAAAATGTAAATCATGAAAGTGAACAGATTTTAGAAAAGATAAGAAAGAAGAGAAAATAACAAACGTATTTGATCAGAGAATGATATTATAGCAAAAAAAACAAATTATACTTTGATAATTAAAAGTTCCTCTGACAATATTGTTGACCTTAGGAAGAACGGAAGAGTCCTCTTCTTTTCTCCTTAAGGCATCACTTCAAATTTGGGAATAAAAAGAACCCTTTCTTTGGCCCGTACAAATTTGAAAATTGGCAACAACTAAATTGGGCATAAAATAAAGATTTCATTTTCTTCTCTTTCTGACAGAAATTTCAAAATTTGGAATTAGGCGACGATTTGAATTTGGGATAAACATCCGTAACTTCGATTTCGAAATAAGTTTGTTTTGTTTTGGTCGGCAATAGCTTCCATTTATGCTCTTTAGCGTTCATAATATGTCTTTTCCTCTTTCTTCCTTTTTTTAATAATGACCAAGCCTTAAGAACTGATAATTCCTTTTTTAAAGATGATCGAAATTTGAAAACTAAATATAATAATTTTGGTTAAAAGATAGAGATTGGAAGATGATGTTGAAAGTGGATAAGCAGAAGAAGGGACAAATGTATAATAAGAGAAGGTTAGTGATTTAACAAAATTAACCTCATAATAAACTGTCATTTTATGTATTTACAGTCGATGGAGTGACAAAAAATAGACAAAAAAGAAATGTTAGTTATGTCAAAAATAATTTTTAAAAAATAATGAGTAAAATTTAATTTTTATTGTAATATAATGACTAATTTTAAAATTTATTCTATTTTTTAAAATATTTTTAACAAGAATAAATATAGGAAACAATATATTTTCAATTCATATGATTTTACATATAGTCACATTTGTTGTAAATTGATACTCCCTCGGTGCAAATATTAGAGGTAGATAGATAATAATAAAATATTAATTAATAATAAATTATTTAAAATTATTATTTGAATTAAAAATAAATTATTTAGTTATTAAAAAGAGCAAAAATCTAGGGAAAAGCTCGTAGCTCAAAATAGGCATTATTAGCTCCACTACAGCCGAGGCGCTAAACAAAGCCGACAATTTTCCATCTCTTACCCTATTTTCCCTTTGACTGAATCTATCTTATTCAACTTAAAAGCAAAAGGCCCAACAGAAGCCCGCAGCACCCGCGTGCACGCCACACGCCTCTCCTATATAATCCTTCTCCCACCATATCCACCCTAGCCCCCAAGTCCAGCCTCCAAGTTCACACCCAAATCTCCCCGCTCTCTCTCCACATTTCGCCATAAAAAAACGTCCCAGGTTACCCCAGTATATCCTTCTTCTACTATTCTACGGCTATGGCTGACAAGAGAACGTCTGGAAGCCGGAGACAATCGGGCCGGTTACAAGGACGGGCACCGGCTTCAATACAAGTCAACAGAGTCCCCGATTGGAACGTGGCTATCCCTTTATTGTCGCCGTTGGTACAGTCGCCCACCTCCCCCACCAGGTGTCTTAATAATCTGACGGCTGAGATGAAGCCGGTCGTAGAGACGTCATCCTCTTCTGAGAAGAAGGAGAAGCAGTCGTCGTCAGCAGGGCCGACGACGACGATGATGTCTTTTAAGAAATGGCAGCACCCTGCTGCTCCTTTTTGTTATGAGCCGGCTCCCTTGGTGCCCTTTGTTTGCACGGCTCCGGCTCGTGTTGGTTGTGTTGATAGACGGTAGAGAAGGATAAATCATAGTATTTTTAGATGGATTTTTTACCCCCTTTTTTGTTCATAAAGAAATCTGACTATATTATATTTTCTTTCTTTTTTTTTTTTTTGAGAATTTTGTGGTGAGAATGTTAATTGGATACAAAAAAAACCATGTATTTACATTTCCGGTAAAACAAGGAAGAACATCATTTGCATTGCATTTTCCGCATTTCAATAGTTCTTGAAATGTTGAAATGTAGTTGAAGAAATCTCAATTAACTTTAACTGTAAGTAAAACTCCATACATCTTCAGACGAGGAAATAAATTCATCTTTCCAGATCCCCAGAGCTATGCCAACCTCTGTTTTTTTGAAAAATCCCATCTAGTGTACTGCTTCTGTCGATATATTATGCATATTTTCACAATATCCACCCATACTTTTCAATGCAGAAAAAACAATCCAAATTCAGAATGGTACTGAGAAGCTGAATGCTTGCTTCAAAATCAATCAATTTTAATGAATTGAATTGCAGGTGAAAGGCCCATTTGATACAAAATTAATGTCCACTCTTTTTTGTTTGATTATACATGATCCATACACAAACAAACAAAGAAACGAATGAAATGGGGATCATTTGGGCACCCACTGCATTATTTCTGTTTTGATATTTGTCCTTTGTCACATTTGGTGGATCATCTTATCCCATTTGCTGTGGTTTATATGCTTTTGTGAGTAGGAATCACACCTATAAAAAAAAAAAAAAAACAAGAAGGAAAACAACGAAATGGCTGAGTATTATGATTAATTATTAGTATTTTATTTAAGTAATCCATTTGAGAATTATTAAAATTACTAATTAAATAGAGTTTCGTCATTTCAAATATTGTCCTATATATATATTTTTTTAATCGAGGGAAGCTTATTCCAGCTAATTAAGCTGGACTGATGATTTTGTCATTGTAATTTTCAAATATCAGAGTAAATGCTCTATCTATCTCAAAATTTAGCATTTGTTGTTTTTTTTGGAATAAAAATAAAAGGGCATATATAGCTTTGAAAATTTTGATAGAGTTTCTTTTCACACCAAACTTTACTTGAGAGTTGAGCCTATCAAGGACTTATAACATAATAAGAGTAAATGACGTCTAGTACTTATAAACTTGGTAACCTAAAACAAAACTAATGTTGATTCTCCTTGAATCTTAGACTCTTCCTTAACCCATTTGATTTACTTTTATTTGATTTGTTCTTGCTTCCCTTAAGTCCCTTCGGAGTAATTCGAGAATAGCTTACTGCCAGGTATCTAACTCTTGGTTATACAATTCAGAAACAAAATCTTCAAGTATAATGACTATTTTGAGTTCAATTCTTGAAAGGCAGTGAACATATTCTTCTCTTAGTTATCCCTTAAGTTTTAAACTTTAAGAGAACACTTAGACAAATCTATCCAGTTAGGTCTAGTTTAGTAAATTAAACTAATCAACACCTTAAAGACTCATCTTATAGTGATAAGCTTACTACCTAAACTAACAAGGTCATTCAACCAAAGAAAGAGATGGAGGTTACCCAAAAACACATTCCAATGTATCTAAAGAAACTAAAAGACTAAAATAGCTTCCTAGTTTTACTTTCTTTGGCTCTCTTTCTCTTATGCTCATTCGTAGTTGTCTTATAAATTTGATTTTCTCTCTCTTTGGATCTTAACATTCACCCAAGAAATTTTAGAGACAAAATTTTATAATGGGAAAGATTGTAATATTCCTAAGGGAAATTGTTGGGACTCGAGCTTTAAAATGAATAAAATAAACTAGGTCCTAAATAAAGATGAGTTATTAATCGGTTAAATAGGAGTTAATAATTGTGCCTAATTAAATTATAGGAACAAGAAAAGGGTAAAGCGGGGACTTAATTGAAGAATAGAATAACCTTAGTAAAAAATTATAAGACATTCATAACATAGGGACTTAAACGAAATTTCTTAAATTCTAACCCTAAAACCCTACTTTCCTTTTCCCCCGCCGGACCAGCCCCTCTCCCGCCACCAAGCCCGCAGCTCCTCTACGGCCTCACATTGATCGTGTAACCACCCGAAAAGAAACCCAAATGAACCCCCATCATCTCTAGAACAAAACCCACCAATCATTCCTTTAGTATGATGTTGGATTGTATTTTTGGAAACCCTAACTCCACCGCCGGCGCTCGCCTACGTCCCCTCCGGTCATTTCGGGTGGCATGCACCCCGATTCAGCTTCTCCACTTCATGTTTTCAAAACCCAGGCTCATCTCCTTTCGATTTGCTCTCCCCGGAACCCTAACCGCCGCCTCACGCCGCCGCCAACAGCCCTTCTCCGCCGCCTCATTCCACCCTCCAGTCACCGGCAGAAGCCTTCTTCCTCCGACTCAAACCTTATTCCGGCGAGTTCATGGTAAATCCTCAAAACCCCCTTTTTCTCCATTATTGCCATATTTATGTTCAAGGATGCCTAGGGTCCCTATAGTTGTTATTTGGTAAAAATAGAGACTTGGGTTATACAAATAAACTAATGGGCCAGAACTTGGTAAGCTACAAGATTGAATTTGCTTTGGACACCATTTTGTTGGAATTTCGTGGTGGCTCTTGTTAACTTAAATTTAGCCGCCTAGTTCATTGGGCAAATCTTCCTAAAGTTAGGATGAATGTAAGGGAACCTAAGGTTTGGAAGGGAATTTTAGAGCCAAGAGATTTTCCGTTTGGTTTGGTTATGAAATGAGAATAACACTTTCTTTGGACCTTAACTAAAGGTCCAATGCTAAAGTTAGGTTAAGTTAGCTCCTATACTAGGATGGAAAGGTTAAGGGATTATCGTTAATAACAAAAACATGTGTAATTACTTGAGTAAGGACTTAATCCTCACAAACATAGCTACTAAGGGCCTTAACCAGATTATAGTTTAGCGTTAGTGCTAGGTTATATTTACTTATAAGTTTTCTTCTAAACATGTATTGAAGTTAGTTTTTCATGTTTAGTTTCAATATTGTAGGATTCTTTTATTATTTATAAGGAGAGTTTAACTTCAATTCCATTTGATGAACAACATATCTATGATTAGACCATAATGATTGTTTGGATGATGATGATGAATCTCTGAACCAACAGCAACTTTGATATACAAATCTGCAGAATCATCAGCTCAGAATCTAATCGATAAGTTCATTAACTATTGCAATCTTGGCGACCTCAACAGGGCCATGGCCGCCTTAAACTCCATGCATCAACGTAGGATTTTTGCTAATGCGGTGGCCTACTCCCGGCTCATCCAGTGCTGTGTAGCTCACAAAGCTCTCAACCATGCCAAAACCCTTCACCGTCATGTCTTCTCTGATGGGTATCAACCAAAAACTTTCCTCATTAACTGTCTTGTTTCCATGTACGTAAAATTTGGACTTCTCCAAGAAGCACAAGCGCTGTTCAATCACATGCCCGTGAGAAACGTTGTGTCCTGGACCACTGTGATCTCTGCTTATGCGTCTTCTTCGGATGACAAGTTCAAACGCAGGGCATTGGAGCTCTTGGTGTTGATGCTCAGAGATGGAGTTTCACCCAATATGTTCACTTACTCTTCAGTTTTGAGGGCGTGTGATGAACCACTGCTTCTTAGGCAGATTCATTCCAGCATTCTTAAGGTTGGCCTAGAATCAGATGTGTTTGTTAGAAGTGCTTTGATTGATGTTTATTCCAGATGGGGTGATTTGGAAAATGCGATGGGGGTTTTTAATGAGATGACGACGGGTGATCAGGTTGTTTGGAGTTCTATCATTGGAGGGTTTGCACAGAATAGTCATGGTGATGTAGCATTGCATCTTTACAAGGCAATGAAGAGAGCTGGATTTAAGGCTGAGGAGTCGACTCTGACAAGTACTTTGAGGGGTTGTACTGCCTTAGCGCTGTTGGAAATAGGAAGGCAACTTCATGTTCACGTGCTCAAGTATGATCTTGACTTGATTCTCAACAATGCACTACTGGACATGTATTGCAAATGTGGCAGTTTGAAAGATTCCGAGATTGTTTTCAGGTGTATGATTGAAAAGGACGTGATATCTTGGAGCACCATGATCATGGGCTTGGCGCAGAATGGTTTTAGCAGGAGAGCACTGGAATTATTCGAGGAAATGAAATCCGTCAAGATTAAACCAAACTACATTACTATTGTGGGGGTTCTGTTTGCCTGTAGCCATGCTGGATTGGTAGATGTTGGGGAGTATTACTTCCATTCTATGAAGCAGCTTTTCGGCATTGATCCAGGAAGAGAGCATTATGGTTGCATGGTTGATCTTCTAGGGAGAGCTGGGAAGCTTGATGAAGCTGTGAAGTTGATTCATAATATGCAGTGCGAGCCAGATGCTGTGACATGGAGAGCATTGCTTGGTGCTTGCAGGGTTCATCGCGACATGGATCTTGCTGCCTATGCTGCCAAACAAGTAATAAAACATGATCCCAATGATTCAGGAACTTATATTTTGCTGTCCAATATTTATGCAAACTCTCAAAAATGGAACGAGATAACAGAAGTGCGTAATGCTATGAGGCGTAGAGGAATCAAGAAAGAACCAGGTTGCAGTTGGATTGAAGTGAATAAGTGCATCCATGCTTTCATTATAGGAGACGATTCCCACCCAGAAATATCTAAAATAAGGAGAGAGCTGAAACGGATAATTGAGAGGTTGAAAAAAGTGGGCTATGTCCCGGACACAAATTTCGTCTTGCAAGATCTTGAAGGGGAACAAATGGAAGACTCACTCCTATACCATAGTGAAAAATTGGCAATTGTATTTGGAATAATGAGCTTGTCAAGTGGGAAGACAATTAGGATCAGGAAAAACCTCAGGATTTGTGGAGATTGCCATCTATTTGCTAAACTCTTGGCAAAATTGGAAAATCGAGTTATCGTCATCAGGGATCCAATACGCTACCATCATTTTCAGGATGGAAATTGCTCTTGTGGTGATTATTGGTAGCTTAGTGTGCTAACAATGGAGAAGTTCTTCTGCTACGTATATGAAGACCTTTAGCCATAAATCTGTAAGCAACCGAAATCGACAAGGCTTTCCTTATGAAGACCTCTGTATTTTTTTCAGAAAACATGGACCTCAACAGTTGTAAGTTCTTGTACCTTTTCTTACTAATGAAAATATATTCTTGTGATAAACCTCTGATTGTTTGTCGAACTACATTGTTTCATGTGCTGACTCAATTATCTACTATTTTTAACAGTTAGCAACTATTTCGCCATGATCAGTTGAGTGTTTTTAGCTAATTTTTGGCTGCAACCCGAGGTAGGGGTGGGTTAATTCCTTCAATCTTCAGATAGCACAAGAATTATTTGTCCAGGTATGTGCTTTACTTTTGTATGGTAAGAAAATATTCGGCCCTCCTTTTTCAGTGGTTTTTCTTGATTCTTGAGATTTTATTTCTCCTTTTCTGGTTCATCAGTTCGTAGTATTCATCCATTCTGTTGCGGTTCATCTAGCTCCACAGATTGATAGCCAACCTTATACATGATCCATACACAAACAAACAAAGAAACAAATGAAATGGGAATCATTTGGGCACCCACTGCATTATTTCTGTTTTGATATTTGTCCATTTGAGGCATTTGGTGGATGATCTTATCGCATTTGCTGTGGTTTATATGCTTTTGTGAGTAGGAGTCACACCTATCAAAAAGAACAAACAAGGAAAACAACGAAATGGCTCAGTATTATGATTAATTATTAGTATTTTATTTAAGTAATCCACTTGAGAATTATTTTGTAAAAATTGAACAAAACTTACGATTTATTTCTGTTTAATTTTTTTGTAATGGATGTTATTAGTGTTCTTGTGACCCATTAAATTTTTTTTCTACATCTAGATCTGCTATTGATCGAGTCAGTCCTTTTTCTGGAATGGTTTCGTGTCTGTGGCGGAATGTTGCGCTTCACGTGTTCACATGATTTGGCAGATAAATGTGCTATCAATATTTTGTCTGATAGAGGAACGATCAATCAGTAGGGGCTGCCATGCATATATTCATAATGAACGAATCTGCTTCTTATTAAAGTTCTTGATCGCAACAGCAGATTAAAGAATTCAGAAATGGACGAATAATTCAAACCTAACCAATAGAATATAACACTCTGCTGCAGGTTGGCTTGTTTTGGACAGAAACGTTTTTGACAGCTCAGAATAAACCAATACTCCATGATTGATACCTGGGGATCCAACAGCTTTAGTCATCACTTCTGAGTTTGAATCACTTCATACATCATATGAACTCAGTTCAGATCGGTCTTCAAATCCGTGGCGAAATGGTTGGCAAATGCAGTGGTTGTGGTGTGGAAGTGGAGGGGCTGCATTGTTTGGCTGCTGATTATGACAGGGAAAGCAAGCTGAAAGCCTTTGATGCTACAAAAGCCGGTGTAAAGGGGCTTTCGGATTCAGGGATAACAAAACTTCCTCTAATCTTCGTCCATGATCAGAATAATCGCGTCTCGAAATCGGGAGACAGGGTGGTGATCAAAGATCGGGTTCCTGTTGTTGATATGGCGGATATGAGCCATTCCAATATGGTTAATCAAGTTCGGGATGCGTCGGAAAACTGGGGATTCTTCCAGGTAATCAATCATGGGATTTCTGATAGTATCATGGACAATATGATACGAGGTGTAAGCTTGTTTCATGAGCAAGATCCTGAGATCAAAAGCCAATACTACAGTAGAGATATGTCAAAAAAGGTCTTATATCATAGTAATATTGATCTGTATTACTCAAAAGCAGCCATATGGAAAGATACCATTACTTTTAACATGGCTCCTTCTCCACCACAACCTCAACAAATTCCCATTGTTTGCAGGTATATGTTAGCAACATTTAGCTGATTCAATGTGTTCTTGAAGGTTTAATCATATACTTTGTGGCTTATTACTGCAGGAATGCAGTGATGGAGTACTCGAAAAGCGCCATGGAACTAGGGCTTGATCTGTTTAGGTTGATATCAGAGGCTTTAGGACTTTATGCAGCTTGCCTGGAAAATTTGGGCTGTGGTGAAGGGGCATTACTATCCAGCTTGTCCAGAACCAGAACTGACATTTGGAACAGCAGATCATACTGATAATGCTTACCTCACCATCGTTCTCCAAGACAACATTGGGGGTCTTCAAGTTTTGCATGATAATCAATGGGTTGATGTCCCTCCTTTGCCTGGAGCTTTGGTTGTCAACTTGGGTGACATGCTTCAGGCAAGTTTTTCTCTTTTTGTTTTTCACTAATAGTTGCCATTGATAATGAGAGTAGTGGAGATGAGAATGGAAAATGTCCGATTAGGAGAATAGAAATGATGGAATCAAATACTTGAATTAAGAGAGGTAAAGATAAACCTATAAAAACTTGAAACGAAACTATTAAAAATGATTTAAAATATTTAAACTTAAATAGTAAATTGTGTTTTGATCATCCATACAATGGACTTATATAATGAGAAAAAGGCTTCTTGTTATTGTTGTAGTAGCCATTGCTAAGTTCTAAACCTGAACAGCGAGTTTCCACTTTGTATCACTTGCTTTACTCTATGGCAACTAAACTCTTTCAAAGGACAAGATTAAAGATTTGAGAGATAAATTTAAAACTTTATATTGATAACTATTTCATTTTTTCTTTTAAATCTCTTTTAGATTATTTGGCAAATGTTGGAGTCATAATCTCAATACCATAACTAATGATTTTCCTACCTTATCATTTTCACAACCGGAGCTTCTCACTGTTTTAGAGTCTACTATTTCAATTCCAAAAAAGGATTAAACTAATTGAACCGAAACCAAACTGCATATAGGTAATTCTGGTTTTTATTTTGAAATAGACCGTTTATAAATTTTTTGTTTTTTGTTTCGTTTTGCATCTACATTTAGTGTTTTTTTTTTTTTTTTTTGACAAATTAAGTTGTTTATTCTATGTAATATTTAATATTTATTTTTATTATAGTTAAAAATTTTAAAATTAGAGATTATGAAGTAAAAAATATTAAATTTTATTCCTAAGATACTATATATATATTTAAAGTAAATATATTTACCTTCATTGTATCCAAAAAAAAATTACAATTTAAATATAAAAAAGATTAGAATTTAAAAAAATCCTTAAATTATTCACTTATTTGATAAAATGATTAACTCAATATATTTTTCTGTGCAAAAAAAAGGCTTAAAACCTATTTACTCAGCAGCTACTTGTCTTCTGTAGCTCGTTCCTCGTTGATCCTTCCAATAATAGTCGCCGGAGCTTATTAGGTGGCTCCGGCAATCGATGATATCCTCTTGGTTGCTTGTTGGCAAAATTCGCCAACTAGTTTGTCACTGAATTGGCCTCGTGGAAGATATGGCTTATCTTGATTTTCCACCCCAGTTCTAGCACTTCGGTAATGCCTAGAATTAAGGTTGAGCTTTCCCCAGAACTCTCTCGTGCGTGTCTCAATTGCTTTACAACATCCATATTATCTACTTCCAGTTCCAGCGGCCATTGTCCAGCCTCCCATGCCAGTTGCAAGTCGTAGAAAACGCCCCAAAGCTCCGCCTATAGAACATTGCAGTACCCAATATTAGCTATAAAACCTTCCAACCACTCTCCTTTGTTATTGCAGATTAAACCCTCTGCAGAAGCCACTCCGGGCGGCGAGATGGAGGCATTGATGTTGATTTTGAGCCAAGTAGAATCTGGCAGATTCCATTTAATCAGCCTTGGTTCTCGAGACAGCCCCACCACTCGCACTTTCTTCGACTGTTTTTTGCTTCCATGTACGTTATTGCTCTTAGCCGAATTTCATGCCCAATCTGTGCTGCTGGCTTTCGAACTCCCCGGAAGATCCAGCTATTTCTTTCTTGCCAAAGTTTCCAGATCATAATTCCGAACAGTAGCTTCCCTGTCAAATGCTGCCTCATCTAGTCTTGCAAACCCACTGTCGTATTGCTCCTTACCCGCACGATTGGCCAAAGTGCGCCCCATACTTGCGCTGCCCTCGTACAATTGTGCACAACATGCACCATAGTTTTTGGTCCCGTTTCACACGAAGCACATATCGGGTCATTGGTCATGTGTCTTCGATGTCTTTCCCAATTCGTTATTAACTGCTCCTTAGCTACTAGCCATAAGGAATGTCTTAATCTTTGAGGCCCATCCCAAGACCAAATCAGCTTCCAAATATCATCTATATCATCGCTCGGCCTTGCATTGAGTAGCTCATATGCAGAGCTAGCCAAAAATTTTTCGTTGGGTGACCTTGTCCAAATTAATTCGTCCTCTCTGGCCTCAGCATGAGTAGGAAAAATCCCCGAAATGACTTTGAGCGCTGCTTCTGGGAGTAGATGGCTAAAAAGGTCCCGATTTCACTATCCAAAAGATTGCTCAAAGAATTCCACTTTTCGGTTTTTTAAACCTTTCGGAACTATTGACGTGGCTAGGTTCTCCAGTGTTTCTAAGTTTGGGAGCCAAAAGTCCTCCCAAAATTTAACTGTCTTCCCATTCCCTACTTCCCACCTTAGCCCATTTTTGAAGTCACTCCACACCTTACCTAATGCCCCCACTGTAGCTGTGCCCTTTGGTAATGAATCTTTACCCCAGAGTTCTGCATGTGAGAGATTATACTTAGCCAACAAGACTTGTACCCACAACGTATCTGGTTTAGTCACCAAACACCAACCAAGCTTCATCAACATAGCCTTGTTCATATTCCTTTGGCATTTGAAGCCTAAACCACCCAACTTCTTTGGTAAGCAAAGGTCCTCCCATTTAACTAGCCTGAGTTTAGTCTTGTTCTCCTCAGTTCCCTACACAAACTGTCGACATTTCCTCTCTCGTCCCTCACACACATTGTTCAGTAACCAGGCAGTCTCCATCGCATATATAGGTAAAGAGCTTATGAAAGATTAGGCTAAAGTTACCCGTCGTGCCATTGCCAAAGTTGACTCCTTCCAGCTCGCCAATCTTTTTTCTGTTTTGTCCAAGATAGACCCATATGTTGCATTAGTGACCCTTCCATGAAGAACCGACATCCTTAGATAATTCCCCAAATCTGACACTTCTTGGAAACCCATAGTGGCTGCAATTGCCTTTCGCCCCTCCTGGCTTATATTAGGTGAAAAGAACACCCTTGTCTTTGTCTCGCTGACTTTGAGGCCTGATTGGTCACAGAAATTCTTTAAAACTCCCTTCAACACATTTCCTTGAATGACCGACGCCTCTGCAAACAAAAGTAAGTCATCAGTAAACATAAGAAAATGGACTTTTACCTTACCTCTTCTGACATGTATGAGGCACCAACTTCCTTCCTCCACCCTTCTGTTGATAAGGTGAGCTAGTCTTTCCATACAAAGCACGAATAAGTAGGGGGAAAGTTGATCTCCTTGTCTGACTCCCCTATTAGGTTTGAACTCGTCCATTGGTGAGCCATTCCAAAGAAGCTGCATTGTAGTGGTTTCCACACAATTCATTATGCTTGCCACAAAACTATTTGGGAGGCTAGCAAGCACCAAAGTTTCTCTCAGAAAGCTCCAGCTGAGATAGTCAAACCTTTCTCCAGGTCCACCTTAATCACCATGAAGTCATTCATCCCTGTCCTCTTTCGCATCATGTGGATCAATTCCTGTGCAATAACCACATTGTCAGTAATATGCCTACCAGGTATAAAAATAACCCGTGCTGGTCCCACTAGCTGAGGTAGTAATGGTTATAGCCTCTGCACAAGAACTTTCGTTTCCATTTTGTAGATCACTTTTAAAAGGCTTATGGGGCGAAAACCTTTCAAAGTAACAGGTTGCTCCACTTTAGGGATTAACATATACGCGTTCTATTCAGCTCTGCCTGCATTCTTCCTTCTTGAAGTATCCCCTCGATCACACGAAAAACAGCTTCCCTCACTCTATGCCACTGAGACTGAAAAAACAAGGCATTTAAACCGTCCACTCCCAGAGCCTTAAGAGGATGCATGGACTTAAGTGCTCTGACAACTTCCTCCATCTGTACGTCCCCTATCAAAGCCATCCTATCTAGCCCGCCATTAGAATGGTTACCCATCCATTCTCCATACTATTACCAGTCCTTGAGGCTGTATATATATTTCAATAAAAAACTCAACAGCCATCCGTTGCAGCTTATCATTGTCCGAAATCCATTCTCCATCCCCATCCTGCAATCTAATAATTTTGTTTCGCCGCCTTTGAACTTTTACCATCCTATGATAGAAGGCCGTGTTTCTGTCCTCATACAGACTCCACTCTGTTTGTGATTTCTGAATTAGCAATAACTCTTCTTGTATCATAGTTTCCTCCAATTCCCTTGTCAACTGGCTCTCTAAATCCCTTTGCCTACTGGTGGTATACTTCTGAAGCTCCCTTTAAACCCCTCCCAGCTGAGCTAGCAACCTTTTCTTTCTAGGGAAAATATTCCCAAAAATCTTGAACTTCCACTCCCTTGCCTTGGACGAAAAACGGTCAATGTTCTCTTCATAACTTCCACCTGAATCCCAACAATTTTCTTCTACATTCCCAAAGACTGGATGCATTAACCAAGCAGCCATGAATCTGAAAGGCTTCAGCCTAGGCCTTCTTAACGGACCGGCTCCTGAAAACTCAACTGCAATGGGCACATGATCTGAACTCAGTCTTGGAAGATGGCGAACAAAACCATTCGGAAACTCTTGCAACCATTCTTCATTGCACACGAATCTGTCAAGTTTCTCCTCCACCCTGCCCCTACTACCCTCCCTAACACAAGTAAAAATTCCTCTGTTTGTGGGAACTTCAATAAGTTGGTTTCTAAACATCCAATCAATGAACCCTAAGCAACTACAATTCCTTCTCTTCGATCCTCCTGGCTTCGCATGCAATCTAAGTAGGCCATTAAAGTCTCCCCCTAGAATCCAAAGACCCCTTGTCACATCGGCCACTTTATTCAACGGTCCCCACATCACCTGTCTTTCCCGTTCCTGGGACTCGCATATACAAAAGTGACTTAGCTACTTTTACCACCCTCTTTCACAACCGCGTGAACAAACTATCCGTGAGATTGCAAAATAGACAGCTCAACCGAATCCTTCCAAAGCACCCAAATCCCCCCAGAGAAGCCGGACGCCTCGATTATAAAGGAATGACCAAAACCACTCCTTTTGATAAAATCATCCGCCCTCGCTCCACTAATCCTAGGTTCCAATATACCAACCACGTCAGGCAAATACTGTTTGTTTATTGAAGAGAAAGCTCTCCTCAACTCCGGCGAACCTGCCCCTTGCACATTCCATGTTAAAATAATCATAGAAAAATAATGGAAATAAAATAACACACTACACATGACGTAGCAGGTACCATTGTACCCAAAGAGTCCGTCATAAGCTCGTCAGACGAGTCCAGCCCCACTACCTCTTATTGGGTTGGTCGGGTGTCCTCATTCATTGGCTCCTCATCGGGCAGGCGGGCGGGATGAGCTACCTGCGAAGGTTACTCCTACCGTCCCCTTCATGTTATTCTGTCTGATCCTGGGCCTTCTACTCTCTCAGTTGAGTCTCCACAATTTTGTATGCTCTATGGTTTCTCGATTCCAACTCTGATGCACTTCCACAACCTCCACATTTGCCACCGTCAAATTCCCAGAAATTTCCTGCTTAACTATCTTCCTTTTGTCACCTTGTTGAAATCCACCCGAACTCCCCTTGCTTACGCTTTCTGTCTGGATTGCCACCGCGCCA
Organism: Knoxia roxburghii; assembly: GCA_030378225.1. Taxonomy (NCBI): domain Eukaryota; kingdom Viridiplantae; phylum Streptophyta; class Magnoliopsida; order Gentianales; family Rubiaceae; genus Knoxia; species Knoxia roxburghii. The sequence goes on along the minus strand of CM059420.1, from coordinate 4,832,870 downwards.
CTACCACTCACGTTCAGCTTTCCCTTTGGAATTGATGAGCTCACCGCCGCTTTATTCGTCATCCCCTTCCCTTGCCAGTTCTTCTTAACATTTCATCTGCTGTTATCTGTCCCTAGTGATCCCTCATTAGCGTTTCTACCAGCCGTGAACTGCCCCTTATTATTCCCAATTCCATTGTCCCTCTGTGCCATAGGATCCCCCTCACTAATATCTGAATTTTCTTCAACCTGCAGACTTGCAAACCTTGAGCCCGTCCCCACTGTTCTTACCTTCTTCCCCGTAAACTTCTCATTCTCGCGCATGGTGTTCCTCGGCCCTCCATGTCCCTTGTTTTGGATTTCAAACCAAGGCCCGAACATCCCCTTTCCCTTATCGCCCGAAACTGTCTCCCCCAAAGCGTTTTATCAAAGCGCTAATTTCGTGGAACGAGCGCTTTTTCGAAGCGGTTTACCCGTGGAACCGGCGCTATTTAATATTTTGGTGAAAAGCCTAATAGAGCCGTTCAATTCTTTAGTGAAACGTCTAACGTTTGAGTGCTTTTCCAAGCGCTGGAAGCTCGAAATAAGGAAAAAAAAAAAATTAACTAAAACATGTCAATATTTTCACATGATTTGGCAAATAAATGGTAGTTGTCAATATTTTGTCTGATTGAGAGGGACGATCAATCAGTAGGGGCTGCCATGCATATATATATATATATATATATATATATATATATATATATTCATATGAACGAATCTGCTTCTTATTAAAGATCTTGATCGCAGCAGATTAAAGAATTAAAAAATGGACGAATAATTCCAACCTAACCAATAGAATATAACACTCTACTGCAGGTTGGCTTGTTTTGGACAGAAACGTTTTTGACAGCTCAGAAAAAAACTATACTCCATGATTGATACCTCGGGATCCAACAGCTTTAGTCATCACTTCTGAGTTTGAATCACTTCATACATACATCATATGAACTCAGTTCAGATCGGTATTCAAATCCGTGGCGAAATGGTTGGCAAATGCAGTGTTAGTGGTGTGGAAGTGGAGGGGCTGCGTTGTTTGCCTGCTGATTATGACAGGGAAAGCAAACTGAAAGCCTTTGATGCTACAAAAGCCGGTGTTAAGGGGCTTTCGGATTCAGGGATAACAAAACTTCCTCTAATCTTTGTCCATGACCAGAATAATCGCGTTACGAAATCAGGAGACAGGGTGGTGATCAAGGATCGGGTTCCTGTTGTTGATATGGCAGATATGAGCCATTCCAATATGGTTAATCAAGTTCGGGATGCCTCAGAGAATTGGGGATTCTTCCAGGTAATCAATCATGGGATTTCTGATAGTATCATGGACAATATGATACGAGGTGTAAGCTTGTTTCATGAGCAAGATCCTGAGTTCAAAAGCCAATACTACAGTCGAGATATGTCAAGAAAGGTCTTGTATCATAGTAATATTGATCTGTATTACTCAAAAACAGCCATATGGAAAGATACCATTACTTTTAACATGGCTCCTTCTCCACCACAACCTCAACAAATTCCCATTGTTTGCAGGTACATATATTAGCGACATTTTAGCCCTTAATTTGTTCTTGAAGGTTTGATCATGTACTTTGTGGATTATTACTGCAGGAATGCAGTGATGGAGTACTCGAAAAGCGCCATGGAACTAGGGCTTCATCTGTTTAGGTTGATATCAGAGGCTTTAGGACTTGATGAAGCATGCCTGGAAAATTTGGGGTGTGGTAAAGGGCTTGTTGTGAAGGGGCATTACTATCCAGCTTGTCCAGAACCTGAATTGACATTTGGAACAGCAGATCATACTGATAATGATTTCCTCACCATCATTCTCCAAGACAACATTGGGGGTCTTGAAGTTTTGCATGATAATCAATGGGTTGATGTCCCTCCTTTGCCTGGAGCTTTGGTTGTCAACTTGGGAGACATGCTTCAGGCAAGTTTTTCCCTTTTTATTTTTCAGCATTTTCTTAGGTTATTTCATTTTTTAAAACATAAAAACATGAAGGGGATGTTTGTTTGTCCTCTTCTATTGGTTTGGAATGAATTTGATATCCATTCCTCTCTTTGTTTCAGACACAAAAATGGGTATTAAACCTTCTCAATGGGTTTCTCCATAGCCACCGCCTTTCGAGTTTCAAACTCATAGCTTAATTATTTTCCCTCTTTCCTTCTTTTGCCTTTTCTCCCTTACCCTTCAAAAAAACCCAATAGCAAACCAAACAAAGCAAACATCAAAGGATGAAACTGGTATTTAACACAATTTTAAATCATTCCCTCAACAAACCAACCATCAATAATATCCAAACTCACATTACAAACTAAATAATATTATTGAATTCATAACACTCATACACATTCTCATCTCAATCATACTCATTCTGATTCTCATTCCAACCAATTGTACCAAAGGGTTCCTAAGTGTAAGTAGATGAGCCCCAAGTAATATCTCATCATGAACCTATCCAAAATCTATATGAGATCATTCATCTTTTCAGCACAGTCCTAATTGTTGTTGTTGTTGTTGGCTTCAATAATGCAGATTGTGACAAATGATAAATTCAAGAGCGTTCGTCACAGAGTGCTTGCAAATGAAATTGGGCCTAGAATTTCAGTTGCAAGTTTTTTTCGGCCACGGTATGGTGGAGGGGCTTCGCCAAGGCCTTATGGGCCCATCGAGGACCTATTATCTGAAGATAATAGGCCTGTCTATAGAGAGACCACTATTGAGGAGTACACAGCCCACTTCCTAAAAAATGACATGAATGGAAATGCTGCACTACCACATTTCAAGCTCTGAAACAAAACAAATAATCCAGGCCTGTTTACCTTTTTTTTTTTTAATGTTTAATATGACTCTCATCGGACAATTAGAAATTCCTTACTTCATGAAGTCGTAAGGCTTCCAAGTCTTACTAGTTTGAATGTTTGCCACATGCTTGTGTACTTTATTAGTTCTACTAGAAATTATGTCTTTTTATTAAAAGATAATAAAATGCGCTATTCCTAGATAGCTATGCCTTTAGAGTTCCCTTCTATTAAAGGATAATAAGGTACGCTCTTTCTGCATTGCTATCTTAGCTTAGTTTCCATGTCTGTTATTAATTCAATGTTTTTCTTGTCACATTGACTCTTACTGCTCTGGATCTCAGTATTCCAGTTCATCCCTTAACCCCCCTTTATTGAAATGGGGTTTAGCCAATAACCATCCCCTTTGATCCCTTGCCTAGTGGATTGAGACTGATTGACCGAATTTCTTGCCTGCCCGTAGCCCTAACTTCTTTGTATTAAAATAACTATGTGTAATCTATTTTTTTACTATTTATAACACTCTTTTCAAAATGAACTTCCTAAATTACCCTTTAACTAATTTTTCAATAATTTGTCTAAAATTCAATCAAATGGGCCAGTCTTAGGGCATTACACAAGTTTCTTCAGGCCACGACACAGTGGATGGGCTTTTCAGAGACCATATGGGCCTATTAAGGAGTTGTTATCTGAAACAAATGGGCCAGTCTATTGAGAGACCACTATTGAGGAGTACACAGCCCACTTCTTAAAGAAAGGCATGAATGGAAATGATGCATTACCCCATTTTTCAAGCTGTGACAGAAGAATCCGATTGAAAGTATCTGCCTGGGCTGTATAGATAGTATTTATTTATTTTTTTAAAAAAGAAAAGTATAGATAGTATTTTGGTTTTAATTTTTGAAGTGACAATGTAATACTTTTCTCCTTTACAAAAGATTCAAACTAGCAATTTATTTTTAAATCGTGTTTAAATTCATGATAAAATAAAATAAGGGTAATTTAAACTTAAAAATTCAAAGTTCAATTAAAAATTTAAAACATCTTATAAACAAATTTTAAAGCACCTAAAAAAAAATTTTATTATTTAAACCATATCCCCACATAAAAAGTTCAACTAGAGCAAGGCTGAAATGGCGATCCATAAAAAATACCAATATAATAAGATTAGATAAAATAAGTTGATAACCAAACTGAATTATTGTTTCTCTAATCTTTTAAAACAACTGAAAGAAGGATTTTGGAATATAAAGAATATATTGTTATAGTACGGTAATTCATAATTAAAATATAAAAATATAAGTAAGAACAACATACTAGAAAAATCTTATACCGTGTATATGTCTCATAATTCGCATAATATTTTTAACATTATTTTCAAATTTATATTATATGGAATTAATAGAGTATAAAATTAAAACTTTACGCATTACTAAAACATGATATTTTTTTGTTTTAGGGACAGATTATTATGACCTAAAACCTACCTTGTTCTGTCCATTAATTATTGGTACAAGCATGATCCATCTCAATCAGCTATTTAATAATAATAAAAAAAAAATTGTAGTGGCCATGGTAGTAGCAATAGATAGCGAGACATAGTAGGTGATCAAAACCCAAATATTGATTTAGGCCGGCTACAATCCTACTAGTACATCTTCAAGTTGAAAATGCACCTCCATTTCTTATTTATCAAATCAAAATAATATAATAAATCGAATTTAGAAATAATATATTATAAGTAGATCTTTGAGGTATATTAAAATGTATTTTTTTTTTCTTTTTTGATTGGCTGGGAAGTAACAATCATGTGCTACCCATATTGAATTTTCATTTTTCCAACTGGTCCAAGCAGGAGCCCAGGCCTTATTCTGGGGTTATTATAGTGGCCTCCTCCAAAATGTCCAATAATCTTGTTTCTTTCTACTTTATATCATTTTCAATTACCCCTTTTACTTTAATTTCCATCCATAAATAACTAAATATCTTTTTCACTTTTTTTTTCTTTTTCTTTATTTATTTTTGTGTTTGAAGAAAAAAGAATAGAGAAGAAGCAATCGTTATATAATATTGGTTAAAAGAAAAAATAATAAATATTTAGAAAATTAACTATATTAAATAATAATTTTTTTATTAAAGTATTAAGTATCACCGTAAGTAAGTGTACGATATAATTATGTGGAGGGATGAGGCGTTTTGTGTGTATTTCTTCATACTTGGAATGATGAAGATGAGTGCATTACGTAATTCTATAAAAGCAACAACTCATGAGAATTTGTTTTAAGCAGCAGAAAGTGATGTTATGATTGATACTCCATGTTAAGTCTATTAAATATACCCCTCATCTGTTCCGAGATAATTATTTTATTTATTACATTAAAATAATATAATAAATATTTTTTTAAAAAAATAAAGATAATATATGGATACGTGTTCATTATTTTTTTTTAATATAAATTAATGCCATGCATGGTGCATCGCATTTATCATTTCTAATTTTCTTCCCAAAAACATGGAGGGTTCTTTAATCCGTGTTGAGAGACAGTGATAATTAGGGTTGGCAATTGCTGGCACAACACGATAACTCGACACGAACACGACACAGAAAATAGCGGGTTAGGGTTGAGATTTTTGACACATATAATAAATTTGTCGGGTTTGGGTCGACGCGACGGGCTGACACGTGAACTCGTTAAGAAAATTTTTTTAAAATTAAATTTTATAGCCTTAATAATTGAAAAAAACTTCCAAATTCCCAAATCAAAAGTTCAACACGACTTCCTATGGTGGTATTTTGTTATTTAAACTTTCTAATTATAATTACTTTTGGATTTTATTTATTTTGGTTGAATTGAATTGGATTTTGGTTGTATTAGGAAGAATTTAAATTGATGAAATTTATGTTGATGTGATGTATAAGAATGTTATGGTTAAACTTAAATTGATGGATTTGAATTTGATAGATTCAAATTTTAAATGGTGTTATTATAAATAAACATGTATGTTTTAGTTTTTTTGACAAATTTAGTCCCTTTTTTCTATGACGAAAATTTGGACTGAAAAATCACCTATCAACAATTAAACGGGTTACGCGGGTTAGGTTCAGGTCGACACGATTATAAACAGGTCGGGTTATGGTTTGAGTTTTCGACACGATTAGTTAAATGGGTTTGGTTTGGGTTGGGAGTTTCTCGACACGCCAACATGTCAACCCAAACACGATAACACGAATACGATACGAATTGTCAACTCTAGTGATAATTATGCCTTTTGGGAGGAAAAAAAGAAGCGAAGCTTTAATGCTTCACATAAATTGCTATACTACTTATGCTTCAAAATTGATTACTAATTTCTTTTTTGTTCAATTAATATTAAATTTATTAAAAATTTATTTCTTAGGATTTGAAATAGAGAGAGGGAAGGGAGGCGGCTCAACGGTTTCGACGGTCTCCCAATGATTTAATTTATTTTATTTTGAAATACATAATTTATTTAATTTAATTACTATTTATAATATTAAAAAAATAATATAATTCTAATTTTTAAACCAAAACTTACTATAAAATATATAGACTATATGTAAGTTTCATAAACGATTATATTAAAAAAAAGGAAAAATATTCAAAATGGAATTCAACATTTGTGACTCTTGGCAAAAATTGATTTGAGTGGAAAAAGTCCCAAAGTACAGGACTTTTTTGGCCAAAAATTCTAGCTTGATTAGGAAAAAGTTGGGGTCTTGTCACGAAGAACAAAGAAGATAAAATCTCTCCTAATTAGTTTAAGTACTTATAAAAGACGAGAACAAATTATCTTCTTTAGTGATACCCATAAATTTTATAACTTAAAGTACAATTACGCTTTTAGCCTTCATACAGCTGTTTGTTTAAAAAAAAAAAATTATTTATACTTATTTACTATCGACAATAATAACTAATTCTATTATCTTATTGAATTGAGAAGTGCGACTATTATTCTAAAAATGATATCGTAATTATTTAAAAAATTTAAAGACTATTCCATACCAAATGTAAAATTTGAATGCTGATTTTGTGTTACAAGATAAGATGTTAATCGTTCGAGCAGTGGGATAAAGAGTAATTATTCTTCATATTTTTCATGTATTGTCAAAGTTGAAACTTTTAGGGTCATATGAAATGATTAGTAACACGTATAGTTACGTACTAATTGGCTGTTTCAATGGTGGTTAACAAATTGATGACTTTTCTTGGGTGTCGATCGATTTGGGCTCCAACCAAAACCCCAAAAAAAAAGGGTCAAAAAAGCAAGATCAAAAACACCAAAATATGAAAAAAAAGAAAAAAAAAACAACAACAACAAAAGCAAACCGTCCCTCCATTATATGATGGGGACATGGAAAATATATTTGGACACGGCTAGGCTAGCTTATTAACAAAATTTATTTCTTTCTTCTTCTGTTTTTTTTTTCCGAAAGAGAGCTGCATGAAAAGATTCGTGGGGCGACCAACCAGCAGCCTTCCAATATACTCCACAAAGAAAGAAAATGATTCCAAACACAAACTTACCGTTCATATTTGGAGGGAAACGAAGTTGAAGAAATTTTATTATTCTTCCTCAGCCAGCTTTTCACTTTACATTTGTTGTAAAGTTGTTGTTTTATCGATTAGATGTTCTTATTCTGGTATTAATTGTTATATAGTATAATTAATAAAATAATGTAATATATTCTTTTAATAAATGACAATAAAACATTAATTAATAAAGAAACGGTTCAAATTAATGAGACTAATATATGAAATGAATTATTTTTATTAAACTTACACTACTAAAAGTACATTATGAGATACTCTTAGTTAGTTGTATAATATATTTTGTTTCATATAATTTCGTTTGCACTCGTTAGTACATATATAATGTATCTACAGGGTCATTTCGTCTTCAGTGAATGTTTACTGTTATTGTTATTAATAGTTTATATTAATAGAATGAATACTGATTTAATAATTTAATATATATGTTATATTAAATTAACCTATACATAATTTACATTTATGAACAGTGGAGAGTTAGTTAATAATTATTTTTGTTAACGGTAATAATTTAAGTTGAAATATAATTATTTTTGTGAGAAGAATATTATTATTATTATTATTTCTAAAAGGCAACTCCACTAAAAGGTTTAGGTTTAGCCTCTCCTATAAACCAAGAGATGGTCTTCCGACTCCAATCAATCTCCTTTTAATTAGATCGACATATCCATGGCTGGTTGGTTGGTTGGTTGGTTGGATGCCATTTGCACAAAATAAATGATCTTCCTAATATAAAAATATTCTTATTTTAAAAATTATTTTTTACCCCTAAAAATGATTCGGTTGGGATGTTTTACTATTAATTCATCTAGTTTTCTTCATAATATCCAAATTAATATAATATAATCTACAATTAAAATATATAATTGATCCAAAATAAAAAGTTCTATATCATACAAATATGATTATTTTTATAGAATGAGAATACTATATTAACCTTTAGAACTCACTTTAAATGTTTTCCTTAACCTATTCATGACTTTAGAGATTCCATTTAATTTTATTATATATATCTCAATTTTTTTTTTGGTGTAATACTGCTAATCATATATAATTAATAAAGTAATATAACTTTTTTTTTATAGATACCTTATAATTTAACTTAAAATCATACGGTACTTATCTGCCATAATACAAATTATGTTATTTGTTAGAGGTATATTTTAGAATCACTTTTATTCAATTAATTAAAAAAATTTTTTTCGGTATAAAGAAGAAAATCAAAACTTAACTAATTCCTGACTATATATCTACGATAAGCCACTCTTTTATTGTACTGATCTAGCCAAAATTGAACTTCCATTAGTAATTCTTCTAACCTTGTAACGCGTAGAAGCACCATTTGCTTCCACCAGATTAATTTTAGAACTTTAATCTAATATATAAGCAACTTATTTTCAATATATAATATAAAATATAAAATAATAATTAGTAAATTATTTGACAAGTTATATATTTTAAAATACAGAATTTTGTTACATATGAATGGAGTAGGATAATGAGGTGGCTTAGTGGAGAGGTTTGTGTTGTTTTTTGTCATGGAGTTTTTTGTCTTTGGGATCGATCTGTTTCGTGATTGAATGGTTGGACTTTTGTCTTCGTTACACAAAGATACCTACTCCAACTATGCTTACTTTTTGACAATATCATCCCTAATTTAATTTCTTATATATATGTTTCCACCGCCAAAAAAAAAAATCCAAAATTGTTTCAATCATGAAATTGTTGGTTTCCTATAATTGATCATCGAGTATTGCTTCGCGAACGTATTTATATGAAAGATAAAAGTTAAATATATTTTTGTTCCTTTAATATGAGTTATTCTGGTTTTAGTCATTTTTTTATTTCATCATTAATACTAATTTTATTTTATTTATTTATTTTTTATAAATATAGTCATTTTTGATAAAAAAATCATTTAATTAACGAATGACTAACTCTCAAAATTTTTATTGTTCTTCATCGGATTGACCACGGCGTGTCGCCGCCGCCGCCGCCACCACCACCATCTCTCTCTTCCAAATACCGTTGTTTGGTCACACCTTTTTATCTCCCCCAACCTGCCCCCAAACGGAAAAAATCTTGAAAATGCTTTAAATCCCTTGGGTTTCATTGCCACACCTCTGAACTTTACCCATACGGTTTTACCCTCCTGGAAAACTATAAATATTTTGTGTCAATTTTTTACTTTGGAAATGGAATAATCATCAATCTTCGTCAGCTTTCGTGGGATAGAGATTTTGAAAATTTAAATGTCCTTCAAACCCTAAATAGAAAAAGCATCTTTTTTATTTTATATATATAGAGGACTATAAAGACTGCAGCAAAGAACAATTTAAACTCCCTACCTACACGGGTGAAGACTTTTCAAGCAGTAGTTGAATGAGAATAAATATTGTCGACTTCATTCATCATATAATGTCTCTATATTTAGACTGCACCAAACAACACTCATATGGTCCATTTCCTGCCGTGTTAATGTTGGTTTCTTTCATAGCATACTTTCATCTCCACCTTCCAATATCTTCCCCCTGCTATATATCTTCCAAGCTTTTACCTAACTCTTTTCCTTCTCTGATTTCAAAACGAGAAAATATAACTGCTAAGATATTCAGGGACGACACTACACGATAGCGAGGGAGGACACTCGCCCACCGAAACGGTCAAATTTTTTTTAATAAGGTTATTTCGGTCGAGTTTCGGTCGATATTCGTCCTCCATATTGTTACAATTCTATCCCTAAAAATTTAAAATCTGCGTCCGTTCCTGAAAATATGTAACATGATTTAATAAAAGAAAAAAATTATTAACTTGGAGAAAAAATATGAATGATATAGGTGAGCTAATAGTAAGCTACATCAACTATTAATTTGATTAGTTTGATGTGATACATTTATCTATAAAATCAATGTATACTAAAGTTCTATCTAAATTTTATGTTTTTAGGTTTATATTTCCTCTCATTTAAAATATAATCCATTTTAGAAAAATCTCTTAAATTAAAGGGTAATTTATTACTATATTTCAAGAATTCTCTTTACAATATCCTAATTCCAATAAAGTAAAGTAAATGACGGTAAAAATAAATAACAAATAGTGAGAAGTTTCTTGATAATTTAAACTTTTAAATTCAATTAAGTTGACATTTTTTAAACCACTTAGGCTTTGTTTGATAAAACTTAATCTGATGTCTGAATTCTGCAGTCTGAATTCATTAAGTTAGGCCTGTTTGATAAAATTAAAAAATATGTCCGAATCTGAAATCTGAAATCTAAAGTCTGAAGTCTGAAGTCTGAAATCTGAATCTGAAGTCTGAATTCTAAGCCAAAATCTGAATTTTAAAATAATTTATAAAATTAATATATTTAAATTTTAAATTAAATTACCTTATTTTTTAAAAAAAATGTTAGACACATATTTTTTAATATATATAATATAAATTTTAAAATGTATAATTTTTTTACTTAATAATATGAAATTCTACTAATAAAAATATTTTAAAAACTTTTAATAAGAAATTAGAATGTCATTATTATTTTAAAACTAAAATATTAATTAAAATTATAAAAAAATCCACTTCATAAATATATCTTTTATTTATTTCAATGATCAATTTTTTTAAAAATATTTATTAAAATAAATTTATTTAAAGAAAAAACTAAAAAGAATTATAAATATTAAAAATAAAAAAATTTGCAAGCAATTCAGTTCAGCAATAAGTGATTCACAAATCATTTATTTTCAAGCTAATAATTATATTTACATTTCAGGCTCACTTAATCTCTTAAGACTTTGAATTATAGTTATCAAACACACTTAATTATTATGTACTTAATTAAAAAAGTTCTTAATTCATTAAGTCATAAACAAGTTGAGGTATCAAACACGCTTAATTAAATAAGCACTTAATCAATTAAGATTAAGTGCTGAATTGGTTTATCAAACATAGGCTTATATTTTAGAATAAAAGAAATAGAGTGGATTATAAATTTGATCATCATACTTTGGTAAAATTTAAATTTTTATCACTAACTTTTAAAAACTCAAAAAATATCACTAACTTTGTCATTTTAATTTAACTTTTGGTCATTCTGTCAAAATGAACCGTTAAGTGCATTAACGGTGTTAACTTTTAAGGGTAAATTTGTCCAAGCATCAATAATTATAGAGTGATTTACAAATTTGGTCATCATACTTTAGTGAAATTCAGGTTTTGGTCACTAACTTTTAAGAAAATAAATAAGTCACTAATTTTATTATTTTTGTTCTATTTTTGGTCATTCAGTCAAATTGCACCGTTAATACACTAATGGACAAATTTGTATGAGGTCATTTTTGTCATTTTTCTTTTTACAACTCTGTCGTGCTTATCTAGTAATTTTTCAACTTTTTTTTCTCTTTTTTTTTTCTTTTTCTAATACACCATCTCAACCTCTTTTTCCTTTCTTTACACTGCAAAATTTAGATAAAATGTAATTTAGTTTGCTGCCTCCACCGTCTTTTTCATCTTCGTCTCCTTTTATGTTTTTATCTATATTTGTGTAGTGGAAAGGGAAAAAAAAAGGGAGGGGGGAATGGAGGTTGAAGTGCTTTAATTTTATGTTTTATCTAAATTTTGCAATGGAAAGGAAAAAAAAAAAAAGAAAAAGGATGTTGAAGTGCTGAAGTGGAAAAAAAAATGAGGAAAGAGAAAATGAGGTTGAAGAGTTGCACTAGAAAGAAAAAAGGTGATTGAAAAATTGTTAGATAAACAGGAGAGAGTTGCAAAAGAAAATGACAAAAAAAGTCTCATACAAATTTTTCCGTTAGTGTATTAACGGTGTAATTTGATGGAGTGACAAAAAATGACAAAGTTAGTAATTTCTTTGTTTTCTTCAAAGTTAATGACCAAAATCAGAATTTTACCAAAGTATGATGACCAAATTTATAATTTACTCTTTAATTATTGATGATTGGACAAATTTACTCTTAACGATTTATTTTGATAGAATGACTAAAAGTGAAATTAAAATGAGAAAGTTAATGATATGTTTTGAATTTTTAAAAATTAATGACCAAAATCTTAATTTCACCAAAGTATAATGAACATATTTATAATTCACTCAAAAAAATATTATAAACATTTTTTGCCAGATTACTATATTTTAAAGTGGACCAGATTATATAAATATATATAGATGTCAAAGCCTCGATTGATATTAAAATATTTTTCTTTCATTTGACATTTGCCTTTATTTAATTGCGAAAACGTACCTACGCAGTTGAAATATTTGTACAAATGTTATACTCTTAAATTGTGTTATAAAAAGTAATAGAGAAAATCATTTTGTTATTTACAATTGGAGAATTTTGGAAATTGCAAATGGACGTAAATTCAAATTCAAATGGTAAAATTGCATAGCGCGCCATGCAATTACTGTAAGAATGAACTAATAGGATGATCAAAGAACGGAGATTTGTTATTTGCAGTTTGTACTACTACTGATTTATTTCATCATATTTATTCTTACCGCCCTAGCGAGTGCGAAATCAGATGGAAAGGGATTGCAAGGAAGCTGTTTCGAGAGAGGTAATTGGAGGGGTTTTGTGCGCGGGCCAATTAAGTGCGAGAGATATAACGTTTATTAGAGTAAGATTGGACAATCAAGATATCTCATGTATTCAAAGAGATAAATTTTATTGCAGATTGTCTCGCAGACCTTGCATCCTTGGAACCACGAGATTTTTCCAACCTCACAGAGAGTGACGCACATTAGAAGTGTAGTTACCGTTTAGTTAGGCCTTTGTCATCCTTCATTGTATGAAATAATCTAATCAATTAAGTAAATGGTTTGTCTTAAAATCGAAACACAGGCGTCTTTCTACATCATAAATTTTATTTTTTATAGTAATGTAGATATTAACATGTTAGTTAAAACTCATAAAAGCCGGACACAAAGTCATGTAATATAAGACACAAACATAAGAGTTAATATGAACTTGTAATCAAGCTGTCAAAACAGTTTCTCCTTACCTATTTGCCGGTTGTAAAAGCTTCTTCAATTAGTTTAAATATCCACAACCACCATTTCTCATAATTGTCTTCATGTATAAGAGTACAATATAAAGTTTTTAACAATGATGTGACAATAAATCTTTTATTTATTATGTAACATGTCGAAAAATTGAACAACAATAATTATAAAATATAGTAATTTTATTTATTTTTATTTCTATGAAAAAGAAATTACACTTTTGGAAACTCATGGTGGCTTTCAAAACATAAGAGGCCACCTCCCAAGTTCATTTAAAGTACTCCATGTGTTCATTAATGCATTCCTGAACTGAACCACAGTGCCTGGTTTTAATGGTTTTTCAAGTTTTCTGCCCCCTCCTTAACCTAGTATACATTTTGCAAAGGAATTTTTTTTAATGTGAATAAAGTCAATAATTTTAATTCCATAACTAAAAATAAAATAAAATAATCTAAATTAACCTAATGCTACACTTAAACCTAATACAACGGTACCACCTATGTAAAAGAACAACTACTACTAAATATTAAGGAAAGGGAAACCTGGGAAAAAAACGAAACGCGAAGACCATCATATCCTTAAGACGCTTTGTCCTCCTCCCTTTAAACTTCTCAATTGCCTTTTAAAAAACATCATTGTAATCCTCTCAAATCCACATCCCTCCCCCAACTATTGTTATAGCAGAAAAGCTTGGCTGAAATCCAATCAATTTCTTCATACTTTTCCCTCCATTTTCTCCCCACACTTCATTCTCTCTTTCGGTCATGTATCAATTGCAACTTCAGCATGCCTCCAAATAATGCCACTCCATTTCCACCTGAACCCACGCATATTGCTCCCTTCTCTGCATTGTTCTGGCTTCTCTGAGCAGAACTCAATGGCCCTTTCCAGCATTCTTCAAAAAGACTGGTTCTTTGTCTTTCCTGTCACAAAAGAACAACGCCCTAGTTTGGTTTGAAAACGCTAGTATCTGGCGTGGGGTGTTGGGGTTTCTTTCCCCATTTTCTCTTGTATAATGTTAAATGTTTGTTGTCAGATCTAAAATACAAGTTTGGTAGCTTGCTGCAGGAGGGGGGTAGAGATGGTGGCAGAGCCTTGGAAATTAAAGATGGGCAATCAGGTAAGTGGTAGTTTGAAGAATTCTTTAGTTTTGGAAATCCCAAAAAATTCATCTTCTGCTGACAAGAAATTAGGTAGCCAAGAGAAAAAGGTCATTGGTATTCTTTCATTTGAAGTTGCTAATGTGATGTCCAAGATTATTCATCTGCACAAATCTTTAGCTGACTCTGAAATTTCTAAGCTTAAAAATGAGATCTTGAAGTCTCCAGGGATTAGAAATCTGGTGTGTGATGATGAAACAAGGCTTTTAGAACTCGCCTTAGTTGAAAAACTTGACGATTTGCACGGGGTGGCTTGTGTTGTGTCTAGACTGGGGAAGAAATGTACAATACCTGCATTGCAGGGATTTGAGCATGTCTATGGGGATGTTATGTCTGGGGTGATTGATGTGAAGGAGTTGGGTTTTTTGGTGAAGGATATGGATGGTAGGGTGAGGAAAATGGAGAAGTATGTGAGTTCAACTGCCAATTTATATACTGAAATGGAGGTGTTGAATGAGTTAGAAATTGCCACAAAGAAGTTTCAGCAGAATCAACACGAAGAAAGTAGGAAGGCTTTTGAGCAGAAGTTAATTTGGCAGAAACAAGATATTAGGCATTTGAAGGATATTTCACTTTGGAATCAGACTTATGATAAGGTTGTAGAATTATTGGCTAGAACTGTCTGTACAATTTATGCCAGGATTTCTATAGTTTTTGGTGATTCAATTTTACGGAGTGATTTCTTGAGCTCAACAGTTTCAGGTCCTCAGTTTGGTTTTAGTGGAAGCATGCGCCTTACGAAGCAAGAATGTGGCCCAAAATCAGGACAGATCGACGGGGGCTGCAAAATTCAAATGAGGCCTGACTCAATCAAGCGGAATTCAAGCAAGAGGGTTGGTAATCATCATTCTGGGCCAGCAGAAAGAAAAACTATGGAGAAGAATGGTTTGAATTACTCTAGGTCACAGGTTCGAAGCGATGCTGGCTTGTTTGGTCCAGAGGATTTTAACTTTGCCTGTGGAATAGGACCTGGTCGGTTGTTCATGGAATGCCTTAGTTTGAGTGGTTCAAAAGTAGATGATGATGATGATAGAGTGACTTTTGATCAGACCAGCCACATTTCCAGTAGTTGCAGCATTGCAAGTAGTTTAAAGAGAGATCAACAAAGACTGTCGGATTACTTCAGTCAGTCCATTAGTGGTGTGCCTCACAGTGGAGAACCAAGGCAGTTCCAAATCAATTTGACATGTGGTGCGAGATTTAGCCCGAAAAGTAGGTTAAGAGTTTATGCCCCTCCCTGCACTCTTGGAGGCTCAGCGTTAGCCCTGCACTACGCAAATGTTATCATTGTCATTGAGAAGCTGCTTAGATATCCACATTTAGTAGGCGAGGAAGCTCGGGATGATCTTTATCAGATGTTGCCAACAAGCTTAAGAAAATCCTTAAAGTGTAAGTTGAAGGCTTATGTCAAAGATTTAGCAATCTATGACGCTCCTCTGGCTCATGATTGGAAAGAGAGGCTCGATGAGATGCTGAAATGGCTTGCTCCTCTTGCACATAACACGATCAGGTGGCAAAGCGAACGCAATTTTGAGCAGCACCAAATTGTCACGAAGGCGAATGTACTTTTGCTCCAAACTCTGAACTTTGCCGACCAGGCAAAGACAGAAGCTGCAATCAGTGAGCTACTCGTAGGCTTAAATTACATATGCCGGTACGAGCATCAACAAAATGCATTGTTGGATTGTTCAAGTAGCTTTGATTTTGAGGACTGCATGGAGTGGCAAATGCAACTCAGAGCTTCATTTCAGTCTTGACCAATAGTTTGATATTTTAATCTCAAAAAGTAGCAAGTGTTGTGGGAGGTGATTCCTCTACTTTCTGCCCCTTGTATGATATAGTTCTTACAGATGTTAATAGCAAAGCTTTGGAATTGTGAAAACACTTTTTGATCCCAGAATCGAGAACTTAACATACTGCATTGCAAGAAAGTGGGAAAAGTTGGATTTTCACAAGCATACAGTTCTAAAATTGATGATTATTTGAACAGTTTCTTTCTCTGTTCTTGTAGGTTTTGTGTACATTATTTGCTAATGAACAATAGACATTCCTAATCTCTTTTAGTGTCTCTAGTTTGCTTGTCATCACTTGTACTCTCAGATTGATACTATTCTTTTTTATGCTTGGGAGGAGGTTGTACCTTGGTGCAGAAGTTACAAATAAGTAGTGTAATCTCAATGGGAGGAATACTACAAATCGTATATTAAGTGTGTGCCATTACGTGATTTCTAAGTTTGTTACCTCAGGATAGTGCACTTCAGATGGAGAGGGTATCGCATTTCTCCTAGTGAAACTTACTCTAGTCATCTAAGGCTCCGTTTGATAAAACTTAATCTGAGGTCTGAAGTCTGAAGTCTGAAGTCTGAAGTCTGAATTCTGAATTCTGAAGTCTGAATCCATTAAGTTAGTTCTGTTTGATAAAATTAGAAAATATGTTTGAATCTGAAGTCTGAATCTGAAAACTGAATTATGAATTATGAATTATGAAGTCTGAATTATAAAATAAGTTTATAAAATTAAATATATTTAAATTTTAAATTAAATCACCTTATTTTTTAAAAAATGTTAGAAACATATTTTTTTAATATATAATATAATTTTTAAGATGTGTAATTTTTCACATAATAATGTGAAATTCTACTAATAAAAATATTTTTAAAACTTTTAATAATAAATTAGAATGTTATTATTATTTTTAAACTAAAATATTAATTAAATAAATATCACATATTAATTAAAATTATAAAAAAATAAAAATCCATGTCATAAATATATTTTTTATTTATTTAAATGATAAAATATTTTTTAAAAAAATATTTAATAAAATAAAACTTATTTAAAGAAAAAACTAAAAAGAATAATAAATATTGAAAATAAGAAAAAATTTACAAGCAATTCAGTTCAGCAATAAGTGATTCACCAATCACTTATTTTTAGGCTAACAATTGTACTTGCAATTCAGACCCACTTAATCTCTTAAGACTTTGAATTATAGTTATCAAACGCACTTAATTATTAAGTACTTAATTAAAAAAGTTCTTAATTAATTAAGTCATAAACAAGTTGAGTTATCAAACACCCTTAATCAATTAAGTACTTAATCTATTTAGAATAAGTACTGAATTAGTTTATCAAACAGACCCTTAGTGTAGTTTATAAGCAGTGTAACCTCAATGAGAGGAATACTACAAATCGTACACTAAGTGTGTGTCATTACGTGACTTTTAAGCTTGTTACCTCAGGATAGTGCGCCTCAGATGGAGAGGGTATCGCATTTCTCCTAGTTAAACTTCTGTAGTACCTTTTTATGTACTCCCTCCAACCGTTTCAAAAAAATAGTGTAGTTTATTGTATTATTTTAGTTCAGCAAACGACTATCTTTCTGAAACGGTGAAAGAAATACTTTTAAAACTGTTCGACATTTATAGAATGACTTTACTATTAGGGTTTCTTTGCCATTGATGGTATCCAAAGATCCAAAGCATTCAAGACACTATCATTTTATGCCTAAAGCCAACGCATTGTTGTGATTTATTCCATTTTTATTCTTTCAATTCAATTGAACAATTTTTCAGTCACAATCACTATTTATCTTTAAGGAAACAAGAAGGGAAATTCAACTTTTTTGGAGAGGGACTCATTGAGTATTATTATTGTTTTTCTTTATTGAGTAATTTGATTAGGATTCATGAAATGATTAATCTTACAAACATGACTCAATTATTTGAAAAGTATATTTAAAGGCACTATCTAGTTAATTGGTTTGACTTAACTCTAATTTTGTCACATTGGGAAATAATTAAAAGGGTACAAAATAATTTTCCCCAATACTTTTTATATTTATACTTGTCCCCCTTGTAGTTTGGAAATTTTTCATTATGGTTGAGACTAAAGCGTCAATTGAGCAAAAAGATATCAATGGAGAATTCACTTATCACATTAAACCCCAAATAAGGAAAGTTTCTTACAATTTCACGTATCCCTCGTTGAAAATATCACTATCTATCTGACATTCCAATAACAATTCTTTTTATCCGATTCGTATATGTAAAACATGTTGTTACCATTTATTTTGGGTAAATATCGAACCCTTCATAAGATTCATACTTGCATTACATATGATTTTCTTATTCGTAGACAAAAAGTATTTGAAATTATATTTCATTTTAAGATATAACCTTTATTCATGCACCTTATATTAGGTTGGAGTTCACTCCCAGAAATATTATTTTCATCCCTTCATGTCCCATTAGTCTTTTATCTATTCTCCATAATTACAATAGGAGTTCTTTATTTTTAAAAACTAAACTCACATGAAACATATGAAATTTTTTATTTAATTTAATCCTATAATAATTCAATTGAAGTATAATATAAGCAAACCATCGGCATAGACCCTTCATGTATAAAAGTCTAAAAAGTATTTATATTTATCTTTCCTGTAAAAGTAACTATTTGGTTAATTGAAGAATATATGATTTTACCCTCTTCAAGAAGAGGAAAATTGATGCAGTAAAACTTTGAGGGGTCACAACGGAATTAAGTATATTTGATGATGTCATTTTGTAATAAATCCACAAATTATTTCCATTAATGATTACACCCAAAATCGTTGAGTTCATAATATTTTTATTTATCTTATTTATTTCCCGACTCAGATCTGCACGCATTTTCAGAGGAAATCTCCAGTAGGAAGGAAGAATGCAAACTTCTTCGTATCCACTTCACATTCCTGTACTTATGTTTCTCCAAACACTTTTGTTAATTTAGTTTTAGGATTGTAAGCAATTATTCCTTCAATTTAGAGTGATTGATCAGGGTGGCCTCCGAAGTGCAAATGCAATGAGTTACCGAAGGTACGTCAGATTTTGTTATTTTTTTCGATGATTTTGAATGCATTTTATAATTTTCAAGCCACTCACTGCTAATTGTTTCAGTAAGTTCGCGTTCTGTTTTGGGATATCATTAGAATATTGTATATAGTGTATAAATTTGGGATTTATGCGCGATTTTGTGGATTATTTATGGCTTGAATTTACATTTTAGATTCACATTGAGCATATCTTAACTATTGATTAACAAATTTTGTTAGGATTTGAGAGTTTTTTCAAGAAATTTATTCAATTACAGTATTTGGCGGAGGAGCTGTAGTTATATTGTTAGTTAAAGACATCTGGCTTTTCCAAAATGCAAATTTGGAAACTGGGAAGAATCCCTACTTATCTTCTGGGTTTTGGGTCAATCCAGAGCTTCGCCTTAATGTTTTAAACAGGGGAAACAACTTTGTTTAAGGATCTAAATGCTTGATCATACTTTCTTGTCTTGTATTCCATGGATATATTTTTTTGTCTCACTTTTTAGTGCATTAATTTATGTTGGATTACAGTAAGTTATAAATCAGTTCTCATTCATGCAGGGATCCTAGATCCTCCAGGGCTTCTCTCTTTGATGATATTGAAGAAGCTGGTCTCAGGGCCTCTCGTGATGTTGACGACCGTGGCAATGAAAAAGCTATTGACAGCTTACAAGATCGAGTCAGCTTTTTGAAAAGAGTATGGTATCTCATGACAAGCTTATTTCTTTCAGATGTACTAGTTATTTTTCCATGCCTTCCAACCTGGTTAGGACTCTCGTGGGGGTCCAAAACTCGATTAACTTGGTGATATGTTTAGCTTTTGGTAAATGAACGGTTGCTGTTCCCGTAGTGTTTTGTTGCCATGTCATTTTTCATGAGTGCCAAAGTTTTGATTTTGATCATTGGATAAGGTTTTCTCCTTGCCCTTGTTGCAGCCTGTTTAAGAAGTTTTGTATGCAATGAGATGATTTGAAACTTTTCTTCTGGTTGATGGGTGTGATATTCACCTCAACGAATTTAGGTTTTCATTATGGATCAAAATGAGGATTATGTGTTTAATCATCATAGCAAGTTGATTGATCTACACATAATTGCAAAATTAGTGAGCCTAAGATAGGCAAGGGCGGAAAGGGTGTGATGATGTAATAAGCATTTTCCCGTTTGATTATGTGCTATATATGCACTTTACAATGATTCAAGCATTTGCACATTTTAACTGTTTGAATGTCTGATAGCTCACTGGTGATATACACGAAGAGGTGGAAAGTCATAATCGCATGCTCAGCCGGATGGTATGAGATTTTCATGGTGAACTTGAGCTTATTTTCCAACCTTTGAATCAGATAAAATGATTTTTATTTCTTTTGTTCATGAACCAGGGAAATGATATGGATGCATCTAGAGGAATCATGTCTGGAACCATGGCTCGATTTAAATCGGTAAATAACTAGAAGATCTCCTTATTTTTTCATTTCATATCTGTATTAGGAGATTTATTGCAGAACTTCAGTGGACTTGTTTCTATTATGTGTACTTTTGTAGGTGTTTGAGAATAAATCAAATAAAAGAATGTGCAAGCTCATAGTTGGTTTTGTAATTTCGTTTTTGGCAATCAGCTACTTCATCAGGCAAGTATCTCTTCCTGTCAGTTTGTCTTATAATTTGCGAATGAGAAAATTCTGGATTTGATGTTAAAGCTTTAGGGGGCGTGTTTTGTGGAGAGTCAAAGTTACAAGTACTTGGTTTTGAGAAACTATTCATGACTTTGCAACCATTTTAGTATAGAGCAAGTTTTGCTCCAACTTGTTGGGAGCTGAAGGTCTGAGATCTCTGGGGTTCTCTTTTCTATTAGATGTGAAATAAAGCACTAAACATTGCACAAGAAGTAATGAGGAACGTGATAGTGAGAAAATTGGATACATAAGCGTTCTTGGAACTAATTAGCAATTGTCTGCAGGTTTCTATTACAATCCCTCTATGGTTAAAGTGGGGGTGGGAGAGGGGGGAATGAGGAATAGGATTGTGAGAAAGATGGATAAATTGGCATTTTTGGAACTAATTAGCATTTGTCTGCAGGTTTCTGTTCCAATACCTATATGGTTAAAGTAGGATTGTATTGTCCAATTTCGGTCCCGAAGAAAGACAAAGAGTCCCCTTAAAGGCCAGAACATCATTCCTGATTGCCGAACACTCATTTTCTCATATTCCATTGATGTGGAGGAATTTGAAATGCTAAAGCACTGAAGTATTTGTGCACTGATCTCATCTAATGCTTGTGCTGGAAGCTTTCTTGATTGCAATTTATACAGGAAGGTTTTCTAAGAGTGTTGAAAATAGTGTGGGAAAATTGAAAAACTTCGAAGGAAATAGAGATTCTTCTTCCAATATCATTCTTCAATCTTTAGATTGCTTTCAGGAGGAATATAATTGAATCTTGCATGATGCACTCAGTGGAGATGTTTTTCACTCTTCTTGCCCTGCTATGTAGTGAAATTTTCCATTACTTCATTGTTTATCCATGAGCCATCTTTTGAGATTTCAGAATCATTACTAACGTTTGTAGTTCACCACAGTAGATCAGAAATCGTGATTTATGTTTGATTTGGTCTTCTAGTCCTCTGTACTGTACCATAGGTTCTTCCTGGTGAGGCTTAGTAGCTTCAAAATGTGGTAGGTTTATGTCAGACTCCAGTACGAGGTGTTATTCTAAGGTTGAAAATTGCTCGAGTGTTACAAAGAGACAAAATTCAAACTTGGAAAAAGGGCCTTTTAAGAAATTTAAAACCATTTATTTCCTTATTTCCAGAAAGTAAGAGTAGCCGATTTTCTTCGAGATAGCACTACTTCAATGGAAAACTTTCATTTAATGCTTGAACTGGCAATGGCTCTCTTTGTTCTTTTCCAGCTGTAGATTGCACTGCTCTTTTTGCTCTCTTTGTTCTTATCTAGATTTGAGATTGAAGGAAGTGAGTGTTCATACTGTATCCAGAGTCACAACGGGTCATGTTTATTGGACTATTTTAGTTTAATAAAATGAATTACAATTTGGAAATAGTGTTAGACAGCATAGAGGTTTGAGAAATTGAGATATCAAGTAAACTAGTTATGGAAACCAGTACTTGTTTATGCATAATTCTCAGTAGAGAAGTGCAAATTTTGACATCTTTGATCCAGTCAGTGCCGAAATGAACCATTTGATTAATGTGGATACATCTCTCTATCCAAACTTAAGATTTCCAGGTCAATCTCAGTACTTGAACAATTTTCTTTTGTATGGGAACCAAAAGCTCTGCTCTTAACTTTTTAAAACCATAATTTTCTATTTTGTTCCTCATCTTATGTTAAAATTTACTCTCTCGCTCAATTAATATTACTCGTCCATTAAAATAATAATTTATTTGTTAAATTAAAATAATATAATATAATAAATATAATTATTTTTATGGTATAGAATGTCATAGAATGTGGATATATATATATATATATAATTTTGGCATTTAATACTAACTGTAACGCCTGCCTCACTCATTTTTTTTTTTTTTTTTTGAAATTCCTCCACGTGCAATTATTGAATTCCAGCAATGATACAATGCCTACAATCTCGTTCATCCCTCGAGGGGCAGAACAATTCATCCCCATTCACGTGCAAAACGTGTGATGAGCCCATGGCAGCGGCTTCCCAAGTGGGCCCTATTGCTTGATTTACAATTGAAATGACTTTCCGTCCCTAAAATTGTTACTATTATTATTTGTTAGACGGGAGGTAGGTAGGCTAAGAAAAAATAACTAATTAAAAATATTTTAAGGTAAATTTTTATCTGTTTGACTAGATTGTCTTAATACGTCAGATTTTTTTTTTTTTATACAAATCTCCTATCTATTTGACTAAATTATTTCGTTAATTAACTAATTGTTAATTGTATATTCTGTTTGTCAAGATTAAAATTAAATTACATTGGATAGAAGCTTATGAACTCCATCATATTGAGTACTCTAATACTTAGAAAAAGTCAAATTATTGAAAGATAATATCATAAAATTTGTACTTTAAGATTTCTGTTGTATATATGGGTGAGGCACATTAAGTTACTGTAGTGACATATGGACTTTTGTATAGCTACAATAGATATTTTCGTCATGGGAGTCTCGACTTTGTACATGGTATAGATTTCGATCTCTTCTATACTTTTTTATTAAAATGAAAAATCTCGTCGGTCTACAATGTCGCCATGGTTGAATAGACTGTTAACTAAAAATAAAAGAGTTACTGCGGTGACAACTAAACAAAAGTTAGTTTCTTTGAATAGTTGAGGAGACTAAGAAGGCTTCTAACGAACGTGGGCAGCATTGATGTAATACCTCTTTAATTGTTTAAATTTGTCTGGTCTTTCTTGTCTTGTAAATCTTGAGCTCACCAAATGTTGTTCGGCTGCTACATCATATATATTTCCGCAAATTAAGGATAACGATAAAGAGAAAGCTCAAATTCAGGCTTCAACTCCGCAGATAATAGAATATAAATTTAAGTCATTTTCCCCACATCAAAGAACACTGTTCAAGATCAAAGCTTACTATAGTATTAAAATCAATATGGCCAGACCCAGAATATGATCCAGCAAAATTGATGAGGAATTCTTTGACCTTTTCTTTTAGATCCATTTGTATAATAAGGATCCGAGAGTACGTGAGATTCTTTCTGGGTTGTCATGTAATGTAATGATCATTTGTTGTGTTGCAGATTGCTTTATTTCATCATTTTAATGTTCTTTTGCTTTCAAATCTAGTCATTATAGCTTGACGGTTTATATTAACGTTGAATTTGCTGCGCATGATACTTTGTTAATCTCATATCCACCTAATCTTTCAAGCATGCATGCTTCTGAGTAGTTGGATCGTTGTTTTTAGCTAATAACCAAAGATTGAAGGGAATGAGTCATGCCATGTTCGATAGATAGAGATTTGTTACCGTAATCACGAATTGTATTTTGTTCGTATATTAGAAATTTGTCACTATCATTGAATGTTTATACAATATTAAATAAAAAGTCGTTAAACTTTTTTTTTTTACTCTGTTAATATAATAATATAAATATCTTTATGAAATTGGAAATATTAAAAAAAATTAAGGTTGAGATTTGACTTATGGAAAACAATCATTCAGTTTTTTGGAAAGGGTTTGAAACCAAGATTTTCAATTGAGTTAAAATATGAATTGTTGAGAGATACAACGTTGTACCAAGGTAGTTGGTTCTCCATGATCTCCCGAGCTACTTACTGACAATATACTAAGTGAAGAGTGATCAATCACTAAATTACTATGTTCGCATTACTAAAATAATAATTCTATTTGTTGTATTATATTTTAGTACGGGATTACTAGTTTTGTAATTAATCAAATTCTTACTACAATTTGTATACAGTACTACTATAGTAGTACGATGCTATTGTACCCGCCCTAATTTTTCACCTTCCACTAGTCATAGCACGGGCGATTAGTAACACGTGTTTTTTTTTTTCTCCAACTCTCTCTCTCTCTCTCTCTCTCTCTCTCTCTCTCTCTCTCACGCCGCCACCCTCCCTCCCTCAGATCTCTTTCGGCTCTGTCGCTCCTCCTATTCTTCGACTTCGAGATTTTCTATGCCTCCTCTCCACTCTTCTCGACGTCTCGATCACCTCCTCTCCGATGACCTGTTCTGATATATGGCGCTGTAATTTTTCATTTTCTGCTATCACAAAACTTGGTTCTTCATAATTAATGGTGGTGGTTAGTACACTATTAGAGTGTTTCAAATTCCGCGATCAGTGAACAAGTGGAGTGGTAAGGATGCTTGGAGTGATAAGGATGCATTGGAGTGATAAGGTTATCATGTTCATAGTTTTATCTAGATATATTTTGTGATAATGAATCTCAAGTAATCCTTTTATCTACAATATCTCTTATGTTTATCACATAGAGTAGCATTCTATAAAATGAGCACATCATGTACTCTATCAGATGAGTTTTATGAAATACAATTGTTTACTTCTTACATTTTTCATCTCTTTTCACATTTTCCTCAATTCTAAGTGGATAGTCTTCAATAGCTTTAAATCTCTTTTAGGTGTTTTGGTTGATATAAAATACTATTATGTAGATATAATTCTTAATTTTGGTTCATATAAACACAATTTCAGTTGATATGAAATACTATTATTTTTATCAGGAATATGGTTGATATAAAATACTATTGCATTGTATTTTTTTTTTGTTGATATAAACTCTTTTCTGGTTGATATAAAACAACATTCTATATAATATAACTCATTTTTTTTATTGATATAAACTCTACTCAAACACTATTAATCACAATTTTGCTCTTTATACATGATATTAACCATTGTTATATTGATATAAACACATGTTCTACATGATATAAACTCACATTGTACTCGATATAAACTCGTATTTTTTAACGATGTAATCAAATCTTTACCCCTGTACACATGATGTAACCCCTTGTGATATTGATATAAACACATGTTTCGCATGATATAAACTATGTTCTACTTGATATAAACTCATTTCTCAAATGATATAATCATCTTTCCTTTGTATATATACATATACATATAAACACAATTTCAGTTGATATGAAATACTATTATTTTTATCAGGATTATGGTTGTTATAAAATACTATTGTATTATATTTTTTTTGTTGATATAAATTCTTTTCTGGTTGATATAAAACAACATTCTATATGATATAGCTTATATTTTTTTGTTGATATAAACTCTACTCATACACTATTAATCAAATGTTTACTCTTTATACATGATATTAACCATTGTTATATTGATATAAACACATGTTTTACATGATATAAACTCATATTATTCAACGATGTAATCAAATCTTTACCCTTGTACACATGATATAACCCTTTGTTATATTGATATAAACACATGTTCTACATGATATAAACTCATGTTCTGCTTTATATAAACTCATGTCTCAAATGATATAATCATTTTTCCTTTGTATATATACATATACATATACATATAAACAGAAGCGATCTCTGAAGAACGTTGTCTACTATATTCATTACTCCTCCAATATCTAATTCCAGAAAGTTTTGATTTACAATATCTTCCTTTTCTAATACTAAATCCTAATCTAAAATCATGTTGATTATATAAATCGAAAGCAGCTTTCTCGTTTTCAACAATCTCACCAACCAAAGATTTGTTTGACTCGTCAACCAATACTCCAGAACCTATAAACAAAAAATAGTTAATATAGCAAAAGATATAGAATCCTATAACATAACAATTAACGTAACATTAAACTATTACCTTCACCGGAAACAATAACATCACTTCCTTGTAGCGCATTATCAATAAGTTTGGATATTTTCTTGCCTACATATTTAATAAAAAAAGATTATATCATACAAAACGTTACTTTATATCAACTATAACTTCACCTTACATCATTAAAACGTCTAACATTATACATATTAACCAATAAAGATACACTTATATCAACCATATCTCAATATTATATTAACTAACACTTTCATTTATATAATTCATAACTAACCTTCATAAAAAACAACAACATTGTTCAAAACAGAACTCTCATCTGATCGATTATCATCTCCTCCTGAAAAATTCACTGCACATCCAAAACACAGAACAAATATTCAGGTTTTATCGTATCTCCACAAATTATCAAATAAAAAATCATCGCTATATTATAAAACGAATCGAAATACCTTCTCCGTTCAACACATTACAATCGCTTCCGAACAAATCATCATCCAATCGATCAACTTTACTAAAACGATCACAAATCTCCATTCTAAACGAAATATTAACGAGAAATCAAAATTTAACAAAAGAACGAAGAACATATAGCTTCAGCAACAAAAACAAGAAAAAAACCACCATACCTGCAATCTGATCGATAAAATTTACTAACGAGATCACAAATGTCCATTCTAAACGATCGAGAAAGCAAAATATCAGGAAAAAAAATACAGAGCAATAACTTCAGCAACAAAAAATGAACAATACCTGCGATCCGATCACAAAAATAACAATTATAAGTTGAAATACCTGAAATCTGAATAATCTGCATATTTGAAGATCAATTTGGCGAGAAGAAAAAAGGAACGATATGAACGATATTTGGTAAATTGAATAAATGCAGTATTTAAAAACGAAAAAACAGGGGCCTTATATATAAAATGTGATTAGTTGAGTATCAAAGCGCGCATGAAGAAATAAAATCTAGACAAATCACCTCATTTAAAAAAACGTGGGGACCACTAATTAAACTCACTTCCTATATAAAACTCGTACCGGGTACAATAGCATGGTATTACTGTAGTAATAGGATATAATTTGCCTTCTTACTAACCCTATTATTGTGTTTTTTAACTTTGTTTTTCACTTGCTTTATAA